>OY365804.1:627500-3027500 GCA_959347355.1 Napeogenes inachia
ATGTCAGAACCCGCACAACACGACTGGCGCGCTTAGCGAGAGACACGTTAATGATCCTTCCGCAGGTTCCCCTACGGAAACCTTGTTACGACTTTTACTTCCTCTAAATGATCAAGTTTGGTCAACTTCCCAGCAACGCCGACGGCCGTGAAGCCAACCGCGTGTCGGTCCGAAGACCTCACTAAATCATTCAATCGGTAGTAGCGACGGGCGGTGTGTACAAAGGGCAGGGACGTAATCAACGCGAGCTTATGACTCGCGCTTACTAGGAATTCCTCGTTTATGGGGGATAATTGCAAACCCCAATCCCCAGCACGAAGGAGTTTCAACGGGTTGCCCGGGCCTCTAGGCCAGGGAGAACATGCTGATTCCTTCAGTGTAGCGCGCGTGCGGCCCAGGACATCTAAGGGCATCACAGACCTGTTATTGCTCAATCTCGTGCGGCTCGAAGCCGCCGGTCCCTCTAAGAAGAATTTTAATACGCCGTCAGTGAGTTGCGCGACCGAAATCGCGCACACCTAAATGACGACGCCTATTTAGCAGGCTAGAGTCTCGTTCGTTACCGGAATTAACCAGACAAATCGCTCCACCAACTAAGAACGGCCATGCACCACCACCCACCGAATCAAGAAAGAGCTATTAATCTGTCAATCCTTCCGGTGTCCGGGCCTGGTGAGATTTCCCGTGTTGAGTCAAATTAAGCCGCAGGCTCCACTCCTGGTGGTGCCCTTCCGTCAATTCCTTTAAGTTTCAGCTTTGCAACCATACTCCCCCCGGAGTCCAAAATCTTTGGTTTCCCGGAAGCTGCCCGCCGAGCCATTGTAATAACGTCGGCGGATCGCTAGATGACATATTTACGGTTAGAACTAGGGCGGTATCTAATCGCCTTCGAACCTCTAACTTTCGTTCTTGATTGATGAAAACACCTTTGGCAAATGCTTTCGCTGATGTTCGTCTTGCGACGATCCAAGAATTTCACCTCTAACGTCGCAATACGAATGCCCCCAGTTATCCCTATTAATCATTACCTCGGAGTTCTGAAAACCAACAAAATAGAACCGAGATCATATTCTATTATTCCATGCACGAAATATTCAAGCGGCATTTTGAGCCCGCTTTGAGCACTCTAATTTGTTCAAAGTAAAATTGTCGGCCCATCTCGACACTCACTGAAGAGCACCGCGATAGGATTTTGATATTGAACCGGCGTTTTACCGCCGGCTCACCGACGATATGCTCCGCAGACGTGTCAGTATCACCACGGATGCGATGCACCGACAGCGCGGCGCACAAATGCAACTACGAGCTTTTTAACCGCAACAATTTTAGTATACGCTATTGGAGCTGGAATTACCGCGGCTGCTGGCACCAGACTTGCCCTCCAATTGTTCCTCGTTAAAATATTTAAAGTGTACTCATTCCGATTACGAGGCCTCGTAAGAGTCCCGTATCGTTATTTTTCGTCACTACCTCCCCGTGCCGGGAGTGGGTAATTTGCGCGCCTGCTGCCTTCCTTGGATGTGGTAGCCGTTTCTCAGGCTCCCTCTCCGGAATCGAACCCTGATTCCCCGTTACCCGTGACAACCATGGTAGTCGCAGAAACTACCATCGAAAGTTGATAAGGCAGACATTTGAAAGATGCGTCGCCGGTACTGGACCATGCGATCGGCAAAAGTTATCCAGATTCATCAAAATTAACGACTTCGGACGCGAGGCCCTCCGTCGATTGGTTTTGATCTAATAAAAGCACTCATCCCATCACTGGTCAGAGTTCTGATTGCATGTATTAGCTCTAGAATTACCACAGTTATCCAAGTAACTGAGTAAGATCTAAGGAACCAAAACTGATATATTGAGCCATTCGCGGTATCGCCTTAATACGGCTTGCACTGAGACATGCATGGCTTAATCTTTGAGACAAGCATATAACTACTGGCAGGATCAACCAGGGAGCTAGCTAAACAAAGGCGATGTGGAGTCGCTCGATTCGCGCGCGTGGCGTTCATCTCGCTCCTCCATAACGACCGTTGAGAGCGGAGCTCTTGAGCTCATCGTACGCGTTCCGCTGTTAACGAAGACGCGTTACGGTGGCTAAGTTCATAAATTTCTATATATATTTAAAAAATATATATATTCGTTAAAGACATCGTATATTTTACTATACGTAGTCTCATTCGTTGAAAGTTACTTAAACGAGATCTTCATTATTTTTCTCAAACACTATGGGTAAGAGTTCGGTTAACATTATTATAACGTCAACATAGGGATCGTCGCCCGGTGTTAGAGAGATCGTGTACCATTCGAAAAAATCTTAATATCGACAGAGCGATCCGGTCACTGGTGACGGGAGCAATGTTCGTATAGATCATAGGACCCCGTTAGAACGATGACGCTCGTACGCCAATATATTAAGTCGATTGAAACTAAAAAAGAAAAAAAATAATTTATCTTAATAGATTCACATCGAAATAAGTAATCGAAGTAGTGCGCGTCACCGTCGGCGGTCAACACTGATTATTTTAAAGTATAATATAACATTAAGCGTCGTCGCGGTAGTCCGTCATGAATATAACGAAAAAAAAATTTTACGTACAAACCGACAGATTCCATACGAAACGCATAATATTTTATATTATGAATGAGATGTTCGGTGTACATGTGAAAATTGCGAATGATCGAAATAATCGAACGTAATAATAAAATAACATCGACTCTCTCGAATCACTCGCACTCTTCACCACCTCACATATATGCGGGGAGACGAATATGACATTCGGTAAAGTGTCGTCGGAGACTCTCCGTTCGTGTATTGAATTTATGAAATGTATCGAATGTATGTTATGAGTGTTAATATTGTTTAAATAATAGTTTTTATGGATGTATGAATGTATTTTTTTTTATTGTATTTATGTATATATGTATGTATTTATGTAATTATGTTTGTATATATGTATATATTGTAAAATCGTTTTTCGGCCGTAACTCGCCAACCGACCGACCGATTTAGACGAATCCGACTTTAGCGGATGCTCCCGATCGCGATCCACGTTCGGGTTTAGGTTTCGAGTGAAAAAATTAAAAAATGTATTTTTTATAGATTTTAGAAATTCTTTGGATATATCCGGCCGTATCTCGGAGGGGGAGGAAAAAATGAGGACGCCCGGGGCGCGAGGCGATGCGTCACGTCGGGGCGCAGAGGGCGGTGTGCGTGGAGGCCGACTCGCGTCGTCGGGACGGGCGGTAAGAGAGAATATTCCGTCGGTACTCGGTTCGTGTATTGAAACTTTCGACTCTGAGTTCGTGTATCGAATCTTCGACTTGTAAAATTTTCGGGTACGGTCCGGCCGGTATCTGTTCGTGTATCGATTTCTCGGTTTACGTGAATACGATTACTTATGATATCGAGCGATGTATGCATTTATGTTGGGTTTCATAAATTCGGTATTGAACGAATTAATACAAAAAAAAAAAAAAAAAATAAAAAGAAATTTAATCGTAAGTCCACTGAAGGTCTACCGTTACCACTAAGACGATACTACGTATACTATCATGACGGTATTGAAATAATAAAATTTTAAAAAGTTTTTAAAAATATTTGTTTTAATTTATGAAATGCAAGTTTAGTATGTATGTTAAATAATTATGTAGACATTTAATATAATGTGACATTTTTTGATTATTGTTGCTCCTTATGCTTCGACGTGCCTTCCTAACCTACATTCCGTTCGTGTATCGGACATAGACGAAATCTATATTAAAATATATAAATCGATTTTAACTTTTAACTGCCCCAGTCAAACTCCCCGCCTGGCAGTGTCCTCGAACCGGATCACGCGGGAGTTGATAGGCGACGAGCGTTGCCGCCACGCCGCCACTCTGCACGCTTGGAACGAAACACCGTACGCCCGCCGATATAATCGACCGCGCACCGCTTCCGCCCAACCGAGTAAGTAATGAAACAATGAAAGTAGTGGTTTTTCAGCGTCGACCGCGAACGATCTCCCACTTATACTACACCTCTCATGTCTCCTTACAATGCCAGACTAGAGTCAAGCTCAACAGGGTCTTCTTTCCCCGGTGATTCTCCCAAGCCCGTTCCCTTGGCTGTGGTTTCGCTAGATAGTAGATAGGGACATACGTCCATACGTCATACCTTCCATTCTTTACTGAGGAGGCAGTGCCTATGCTCAGTGTTTGTTCACTTTTCATGCTCTAGCAAATATTTAATGTCACAAAATTTTAATAAAGTAATTATTATAGGAAATTCGCTTTCATAAAATTTAGGCTTTATTTTTGATTTTAAATATTTGCCGCCTTTCGTTCATCATATCTTTCGGTCTCTACTATTGCACCATTTTGGCCGTTTACAGGATTTTTATTTCCCGACAAGTGCATGTCGTCACGACTACACTGGGTGACCCGTAATTCGTTTCCGTCCCTGACCTCGTGGAGGTAATGGTGCCCTAACTAACTATTGATTGCTATACAATATTTACATTAGCTCTATCGCTCTTCTCTTTTAAACTTTGGGCACAGAAGACCTTGAATGCTTTAATCATTGGTTTGCTTATAAGTTCTGGCTTACATATTGGCCAGTTAAAGTTATTTGAAACGGCACAGTCGATCAACGACTCCCGGGCGTCGTCATAAAGATTACACTCGAAAATCATATGATCCACCGTGTCGATGTATCCGCATTCACATAAGTTACTATCTTTAATCTTTCTATCGTATAGATAGCATCCAAAGTCTCCGTGTCCAGTTAGAAACTGTACCACGGGACCCTCAAGAGTCTCCTTGGAGTTAAAGCGCTCGACAACATTAGGAATGAACTCGTAAGTTATTCGTCCTTTATTCGAATCAGTCCATCTTTTTTGCCATAACTCGAGCGTTACGGTGTTTATTTTCTTTTTAAGTTCCCGATAAGTTAAGTCTGTTCTCAAGACAGTATTTTCGTATGTTGTTTCGAATCCTTTCCTATGTTGATAATAGTGTATTCGTTCTGCGATTTTTAAGTCTATGGGCGGGATGCCAGCGACCACGCACACCGCATCCGCCGATGTCGTTGAATATGCTTTGATTACTCGCAGCAGCATGTTTCTCTGTGTGCTCAATAACTGGCGTTTGTGCCTTTTATTTAATTTACTTTCCCAGCTTGATGCGGCGTACGTAATCACTGATTCCGCAGCCCCTTTGTATATGATTTTTAGTGCCCGATATCTAAGGCCCCAGTTAGGCTTGGAGACCCTTGCGAGAGCATGGTACAGTTTCTTACTCTTGTTACACACTTCAGCCACATGAGCAGCTATGCCCAATCTTTCCGTAAAGTTCACACCCAAGTATTTACATTTTGCTACAAGTTTTAAGCTTTTGTCTAAAAGTTTTACTTTTGGAGGCCTGGATACACTCAACATTCCTTTCAACATCATCATAACCGTCTTAGACGGAGACAAGGCCATTTTATTGGATGTACACCAATTCTGCATATTGTCAATTTCAATTTGTGCTTTTTCCTCTAATTCTTTTCTTGAATTACCGTAAATTAGGATAACCTTGTCATCCGCATAAGCTATTTCGTCCACTCCTTCTCTCATACATGTGTCGAAGACTAAGTTCCAAGTACAGGGTCCGAAAATAGACCCTTGAGGGCAGCCTTTGCTGATATTTTTATTTACTGAACCGAAGCTGGACGGTTTTATAACCTTACGATTTTCAAAATAACTTTTAATCAATTTATAAATGTCATTGGGACAACTTTTATCTCGAAATGTCTTTAATATGCTGGGCCACCACAAATTATCGAACGCGCCCGAAATGTCCAAGAATATCCCGAGAGCGTATTTGTATTCACAATTGTTTACTTTATTCAATAAATCTATCAATGCATCTTCTGTGGAGCGTCCTTTTCGAAAGCCATATTGCTTGTTGCTTATGTCATTTATTATTGTACTTAATGAGTGGTCTACGATCAGCTTCTCTAGACCTTTGCCAAGGGTCGATAGAAGCATTATGGGTCTATATGATTTGGCGTCGGTCATATCTCTGTCACCTGCTTTGGCTAGCAATATAATAATACTTAATTTCCACAAATCTGGAAACTTTCCTGTTTCTAAACACTTGTTGTATAGCTTGGTTAAGATGCCCCCTATCGAGGTGAAGCATTTTTGTAATATTTCAGCATTAATATTGTCCGGTCCTGGAGCCTTATTTTTTCGGAGATTTTTGATAGTTTTAAAGACTTGGTCTATAGAAAATTCAGCCGAATTGATTTCGTGGTCGTATGAGTTCATTTGTGCTCTTATTTCACTTTGTATCTCTGTATCGTCATTATCGTCCTCGGGCAGCAGACTCTTTATTACTGTGTCTACAGTATCTTGCCAGTTTGACGTAAAACGGTCATTATAATTAAGTGCGCTGAGAACCATAGGTGAGCAGAGTTTTTTCCCTTGGAATTTATACACCAAGCCCCAGGGCTCGATATTGCCATGATCCGTCACAAATTTTTCAAAACTTTCTTGTTTAGCTTCTCTAGTTTTTGTGATATAAGTATTCCTTATACTTTTGTACGCATTTCTTAAATTTTCTTTTGCTTCGTTATTATTAGTTACAGCCAGATATCTATCTCTGGCCTGGAACACTTGTTCTCTTAGTTCGTCAAGATAACTTATGTGAGTTTCGATTTCGTCGCTAAACTTGAAATATGCGCTTATCAGAATTAGAGGCCCCAGTTGGGTTTGGGCCTCTATACAGACACAGAATGCGTTTGATAGGTGGTTCATCTTGAGTATTTCAATTTCGTTATTAAAGATTGCGATGGCTGCATATGCTTGCTCGTTTCTACTGCTCGCTGTTATTATTTTGGTGTAATGGGCGAACCCGGTGATTACGTTCTTGCTGTTATATGGTTCTTGAATACATAGTATATCAATTTTTTTCGAAGTGCAGATGTTGCGGATCTCGTATGTGACGTGTCGGGATCTATCCATGTTAACTTGGGCTATATATACTGGTACATGATTGTTATTACTAGACTCTAAGCTGGTCATATTGGGTATTGATATTTGCATAGAAATGTTTGACATGATGATGTTCATTAGTTTTTTGGATCTGTATATTCGGTGCTTTTGATTAGTTTACTCACTGCATATTTATATGCAGCACAGTTTTTGTCTCTGACACTATGATTGTGCGGTTTTTTCACTTTTTTTGCAGTTGCTGCAGGATGCTGGTTCATTTTTCTTAGTGCACTTTTCGAATGTATGCCCTGTCTCGGCACAGTGGCCGCATATGTCGGTTTCTTCCCGGCAATATTTTTTAACATGACCATATGCATTGCATTTATAGCACCTTGTGGCCATTATGAAATCTGTGACATGGCATGATCGCCAATCTATGAATGCTCTTTTCTTATTAAATAGGAAATCACGTACCCTTGGAGATACCTCGACGATGCAGTTGACATTTTCGGTCCTTTTGGTTTTGTTTATTTGCACAATTTTAAATTCCTCTAGGAACTCATTTCGTTCAATGTTTGTTTCATCTTCGATGTTTTGGTTGAATATGTTTTCGGCAATTTTTTCTTTGGTTAATTCGGAGTCTACTCCGTAAATTATAATTCTCGGCAGTTTTCTTTTTGGCATTTCAATCGTTAGACCAGCCTTGCTCAGTTTTTCACTGGTTTTAAGGCTTTGCACTTCAATATTGGAGGCTGTTTCCAAGATGACCGCTCCACTTTTAACCTTTCGCATGTTTTTAATATGTAATTTGTCGGATGCCGGATTAACGTTTTCTTTAATGATTTTAATTATTTCGTCGGGTGATTTCTCACCCGTACTCTTCACAGTGACTATGTTCTGCGGCTTCCAAACAACACTTGGAAGCTTTTTAGGTTTCACTTTCTTGACGACGCTAGACCACGTTTCGCTTTCTTTTTCTGCTTCTAAAGCTTTGTCGTTATTTTGACTGCATTGCAGAAATATATTTTTAACTGTATTTTCCAAGTTGTTACGCTCTTTTAATACGTTATTTTCTATGACTAGGTCATTCGCACGAGCCGTGATTCCGGCTAAATTGTCTAACAGCACTTTAGTGTCCGTTTTGTTTAACTTGGCAGTAGAGGTGCCACTTAATAATAAAATTGTCTTTCTCAGTTTTTCGATGGCGTCAAAAAGTCCCACGCTTTCTGCCATTTTTAATTGTTTATTTATACTTATTTTTAACACAAACACTTATAGAATGGGTATAACAAGATTACCCGCTGTAGTCCTTATCTACCAAAGTTTATACACTGCACGTTAGCCGCGCCTAGGTGTCTTATTGGGCAGCAGGCTGCCTAGCCTAGGCGTCGTTGCCCCCCTTCGACCGCGGGGAGGTCTGCAGAGCTGACTTGATTTGGTGTCACTATTTATTGTTCATTATAACGATACACTTTTTAAATTAAGAAGCGCCACCGAACGGCGTAATGTCTTTTAAAAGAGTCTGTCTCTCTATAGATTTTAAATTCACTTTTAACGGTTAGACACAATTAAAAAACAGTCCAGGCATAAATCGCATTAAAATCGCATGTAAATCGCATGTATATCGCATGTAAACTTGGCGTGACGACACAAAACCAAGCCCCCGAAGGGAGTAGATAGGGACAAGAACCCACCAACCATCCCATGGTCCTGCCAACCGTCATGGTTATAAGGACCGAAACTATAGAGTACATTCTAATACTCTTACATATTCTTTTTTATCTTATCTTTCCTGTCCCTGCACCTCTCCCCATTCTGGGGCGTGCACGCCACAGTTACAGCTTCACCATCGGGCTTCTCTTTTTATTATAGTGTCTCTAACTCTTGCCTTTTCTTATGCCATTCATGCGAGAACTCCTTCAGCTGGGCAAAGTTCTCCTCCGATCTCACAAGGTCCTCGAAGTACACCGGGCCCACCTCCGCCCTTACGATCCGAACCAGCATAATTTGCCTCATCCCCCCGTACAACTCACACTCCCAGAGCACATGATCGCGGTACTCCTCACTGGTCCCACAATGGCACACACCGGTCTCGCTAAGGGCTAGGTCCCGTAACCTCCCTCTGAACATTCCGTGCCCAGTCAACATTTGAGAGACCACGTAGTCCGGCTCCATGTAGGACATATTGAGCCTCGTTCGCACGTCTGGGAAGAACTTGTGCAAATCCCTACCCCTCTCTTCGTTTACCCATCGCGTTTGCCATTCATGTGCAGCTTCGTCCCATGCTGCCATCCTGGTTTGTTTTGTTTTACTATCGTGTTCCTCCAGGGTTCCAGCGCGGATTATCTCGAGGTCGGCCGGCATTACTCCAGCCAACACAGGCAGGGCCGCGGTGCTGGTTGATCCGTACGCTTTCGTTAATAGGATTAAGGCTGGTCTTTGAGTTCGCAGCAGGGCACTCCGGACAACATGCATGTGTGCCCGTCGATACCAGATGGAAGCGGCATAAGTTAGTGTGGCTACATAAGTGCCATGATATAAGACCCGGAGTCCACGATAACGCAGACCCCAGGAACTGGCGGACACACGCGACAAGTAGATAGGGACAAGAACCCACCACCAACCCATGGTCCTACCAACCGTCTTGGTTATAAGGACCGAAACTATAGAAAGAAAGAAAGAAAGAACAATACTTTTATTTAGACAACACAACTGCAAGGGGTTATAAAGTAAAAACGTTAAAAAGAATTAACTAAAAAGTAAATTAACACAAAAAAAAAAAAAAAATATACAATTTTAAACAGAGAAAAAAAAAACAATAATACTAGTAATAAAAATATCAATATAGAATAAAAATAGTTCGAATATACAAACAAAAAATAAAAAAAAATATATGGTTGCCTGTAAAGTCGGTTTTACGGGCGAAGATTTACGTGACCACGTCTTTTTCTCGGTAGAATATTTATTGATATGAATATTATTAAATTGCACAATATTTTAATAATTTGAGTGATTTTGTTGAGGATAGGACGATGAAGACGTTGTCACGTAAAATCATTTTATATATTATTTATTTTATATTATATTATTGATGTTATTATTTTTTACTAAATTTATTTACAGACTTTTTCGATACATCAATTAGTTGCGGAGATATCGATCATTGAAGTTATTGTTTGCTACCAGTATTTTATATATATTTTTTTTTTCAGTTATAAAAAATACTATTTCCAATTGTGTCTACCAAGTATGGTCACATGTACTGGCCTACATATTAAATAATAATAAGTACAGATAATGTTATTTGACGTCACTTCTGATTTTATATATTTTAATATTTTTAATTTTAAAGAATTAATTTGAAAATCAAAACACTTATTCAGATCGAAGGTTCAAATTTTTGCTAAATAAATTTGAAATTAATTAAAATTTGTAATTATAAATAATGAAGTTGAAAATTAAAACATTTACTTAAATTAGATGTTAAAATTCTTGCTCAACACATTTTAAATCAAGTTTTCTTATATCTGCCACTTTTTCTTAATATTTGTAATTTTAAAGAATCAATTTGAAAATCAAAACATTGCTCGGCGGACCGATCATGTTTGAGTGGGAGAGAGACGCAAGGCATTCTATGTGTGTGTGACTCATCGTTACGTTACCGGGCGTTACACTTTTTCATAAGTGACTCCCAGCTTAACCTAATTTAAGACGTTGTCACGTCAAAAACAAAAATCTAGTTGGTGTCCAAATAAGGATAGCCTCTCAGGATATGTCGAAGGCGTGAACCTTCGACCCTGATTTTCAGAGGTTGCCTTAAATGCATCAACGAACGGCTGTGATGCAGTTTACAAATCCACAAAGTGTACATATTTCTTTTTTTTTCATATACAGATGTGTGTGTAAATACCATAATAATATATACGAAATTACAAAATATATATACTTATTAAAAATAATTAAACAATATATACTGCTGTGTTTTTAAGTTAATTTCAAATAAATTAAAATTACAACATACTAAAATATTTATATATCCAATATAAAATACAATCTATAGGCCGGAAATAAAAAAACGGATGATTCAACCAATCAGATCCCTCCGTTCGGACTTCGGTCACAATGGCGCCCATTAGATGATAGTGTGTACGCCCTGTGTTAAATAAATACTTTCATATAAGTTTTATATTAGTTAAAATGGATATAAATGTAATAAATGTGGATCTTGATAAAGTTAGGAAAAGAAGTTATATGTAGACGTAGCCCAGCATATCAGAGAGAAATTGAAACATGGTAAGTCAAACTTTATTATTACATTACTAAGACAGCCATATTTTGGCTCATTATATATTTTCAAAAAGCACGAGTCTAATATTTTAACAGTTTTTATTATGTAGTATACAGTTTTTTTATTTATCCTCTCCTATGCCATTAAATTAACTGAAAATTAAACAAATATAGTTTGCACTTAAAACGGAAAGTTTTTAATGTTTTTAGGTTCTTAAGCGGCGGTGGGAGATCGTTCCAGCATTTGGTTGCAGCGTATCGGAAGCTTCCTTCAAAGGCTGCGGAACGGTGCGGATGTACTAGTAGCAGGGAAGAGGAAGACCTTGTTCTATGTGTAGTGTTCACGTCACCAGCCCAACGCAACTTATTATATAAGTAATGTGGAGTTTTATTTTTTATTACCCCAAATAATAGTGTAGCGAGATGTAGGTGCCGTCTGTTATCCATCCTCAACATTCCAGCACTATTCAAGTATGGAGATACATGTGCACGGGGAGGAATTTCAAATATGTATCGGGCGCAAGCATTTTGAACCCTTTGAATGAGATTTTTAGAGCGGGCAAGCAGTCTTGGGCTTATTACAAAGTCCATGTAGTTAAACTTTGATAAAATTAAGGAATCACATAATTTTTTTCGTAATTCGGTACTTAAGGCGTTTCTTATGCGGTATAAGACTTTGAGCCTGTAAAAGCAATTCCGAACTGTGCTTATAATATAATTTTCAAAACGGAGGTTTTCATCAATAAGAAGCCCTAAGTTTTTAGTCTCTGTAACCCGTTCGACTTCAGTTCCGTTTATTAAAATCGAAGGTTTTTTGTTGGAAATGTTATATATTTGATGTTTAGTCCCTAATAACAAATATTTAGTCTTAGTTAAATTGAACACTAAACTGTTAGACGTTGACCATTCTGCTATAGAGTTTAAATCTTCTTTTAACTTTGCTATAGCCTCATCTGTGTCAGCTGGCTTAAAAGAGATATATATCTGAATATCGTCTGCGTACATGTGGTAGTTACAATATTTAATGGCTGTGATAATATCGGTGCAATAAAGAGAGAAAAGAATAGGTGAGAGTATTGACCCTTGAGGTAATCCTCGGTCAACTGTCCTACAGTCAGACTTATTACGACAGCCGTTTTCGCCTACTACTTCAACTATTTGTTTTCGATGTTTTAAATAGCTTGTAAACCATTCTAAAGTATTAGAACTGACACCAAAGAATTTTAACTTTGACAAAAGAAGTTCCCTGTCAATGGTATCAAATGCTCTTGAGAAGTCGAGCAAAATGAGTATTGTCCCTTGACCCATATCTTGTGCTCCCAAAATATTATCTATTACATCGGCCAGGGCGGTCGCTGTGCTACGCCCTTTGCGGAAGCCGGACTGTTTATCTGAAAGAATTTTATTTTTTTCTACATAATCTGTCAGTTGCTCACAAACTACTCTTTCAAGGATTTTAGAAACACATGGTAATAAGCTAACGGGGCGTAAGTCCTTTAAATTATCTATATGGTTTTTCTTAGGTATCGGTATTACTATAGCCGTTTGCCATTCTAGTGGAAAGGTGTTACATGTAATGGAAAGATTTATCATATGTGTGATTAGATTTAGTGTGTGGGATACAGAGGATAGAAGCATATCTAAAGAGATTCCATCTATTCCGACTGCGTTAGAGTTAAGTGACTTCAAGATTTTTAAAACAGATCCCTTATCTGTAAGCCTTAATTTGAATTCCTCTGCACAAAACCTACTTTCGTTGTATTTTTTTATTAAAATATTATTTCTGGTTTTGAGACTAATAGGTAATGTCAAAAAGTGATTATTTATATCAAATGCGTTACATAAATGTTCAGGTAAATTATTTTCCTTATTTTTTTTAATGTGTAGAATGTTTTTAAGATTTTTCCATAGTTTGTTAGATTGTTTTAAATTGCAATTTATATGTGTTTTGAAATATGCAGCCATTTCACAAGAAATAGTTACATTTACGGTTTTTTTAAGATCTTTGTAGTACATTTTATGAGCTTCTAACTGTGACTTACGTGCCTTAATTTGTGCCTGATCGCGGCATTTCATTAGCAATTTGACAGTGTAGGTGACCCACGGGTAATGATCTTCTCGAATTATTAATGTCCTAATAGGGGCAAGTTGATTATATACTACCAGCAGAGAATTAGTAAATGAAGCTACGAGATCATTTATGTTTTTTACCTGCAATAGTAACTCCCAATTGATTTTATTTAATTTCTTTCACTTTTTGCACTTTCTGTACTCTTACATATTCTTTTTTCATTCTTTATCCTTCTTGTCCCTGCAACTCTCCCCATTCAGGGGCGTGCACAGCACAAATACGGCTTCGCCGCCGGGCATGGCCTAATCCTCCAGAAGCTTCCTCTTCCTGTGCCACTCGTGTGAAAACTCCTTCAGCTGTCTGAAGTTTCCTTCGGACCCAACAAGTTCTTCGAAGTAAACTGGCCCTACCTTCGTCCTTACTATTCGGTCGAGCATCTTTTGCCGCTCCTCCTCGTACAACTCGCACTCCCAAATCACATGGTCACGATACTCCTCGCCGTCCCCGCAATAACACGAACCGGTCTCACTCAAGGCTAGGTCCCGTAACCTACCTCTGAACATACCGTGTTCAGTCAGCATCTGAGAGACCACGTAGTCCGGCTCCATGTACGCCATATTTAGCCGCACCTGCACGTCCGGGAAGAACCTAAACAGGTCTCTTCCTCTCTCACTAATCTCCCAACGCTTCTGCCACTCATGTCCAAGGAGGAAGACCACCACTCGTATCCGGTGTTACTTCTCTCCTTTTTGGTGCCAAGGCAGTCTCGAGCTGCACGTCCAAGTATGCGAGCAAAAGAGGAACACACATCGTTGGCGTTCCCTTTGGTGCCGAAGCTCCCCATCCTGTGATGGAGACAGGTGCGAAAGCGGTACCAGTTCACTCCTCGGTCCCTGTAGGTCTTAGGTCCCTCCTTCAACGTTGAGTTTTTCACACTTGCAGCACAGGAAAATTCCACTTCGAAGGTGATGAGCTGGTGATCGCTGCAGCTTGCTCCTTCGTGCACCGTCCAACGTGAGACCTTGACTCCTCTTGTTGTTAGTGTCAGGTCCACGTTCGATTGTCCATTGGGTCCGCAGAACGTCGGTGGTTGGCCCTCCACATTGTGCAAGGTCAAACCGCTGCCCATAATGTAACCTTCCACTTGTTCTCGCCTGTAATTGCTGTCGGGTCCACGGCCCGTGCACTGCCGGGTGGTGCAGAACCACATGGGTGAGTGTGCATTGCTGTCGATGCCGATGAGGATTTTATGTCCTCTAAGACGGTCTGTAACTCGCCTTAGGTTGTTGAGATGAACAGCGACGTCGTCCGAATATTGGCAATACACACTCACCACATATAGCTCGTTCCCCTCCTTTGTTTTAATGTGCGCAACAGCGCAGTGTTCTGACATGAGGTGATCCAGGGTCGTGCATAAGATCTTACTGCTTCTGACGACGATCCCTGCCTTCGGGTTTAACCCGCTCTTGACGGTAACCAGATCCGACCTTGGATAATGCTCTTGGACCAAAGCGACGTCAAGGTCGTGCTCCCTCATAATCGAGGGAAGCTCGGTTGTTGCCGCACATGATCCCTGTAGATTCAGCTGACCTACCCTGAGGCCATACCCTCCGCCATTTTTTAATAGATTGAATTTATATTCTTTTCTTCTGCATATCTTCTCGCTGGGCACTCTGGTGACATGGTATGATGTTTATCAAAACCTGGCTTTGAGAAAACCCTGCAGGTGGCGCATATTTGCTTCTCACTCTGGCATTGCCCCCTTGTATGACCTTCATCCCCGCACTTGCTGCATATCTGCGCTTTAGCCCTGCAGTGCTTGGCAGGATGCCCGTATTGTTGGCACTTTAGGCAACATGTAACCTGCAGGTGGTCTGTCACCTGGAGGCTCTCCCATCCGATATATAGGCGCTCCCTGGCGACTAATGTATCCCGCAGCTCATGGCTGCAGTCCAGTACTATTAGCCTGGTGCTGCCGCCAGCGCGTCTCCGTTTGAACGCAGGTTTACAATGTTCCTGCAGCCTTTCTGGGGTCCATTTGTTGTCCTCCATGAAATTTTGTTCCTTCATGCTCCTTAATAGTTCCTCGTGTGTGAGGTCAGCCTCAACATTATTGATGGCCACCAAGGGTCTTCTCTTTTTTGGCTCCACCGCTCTTAAAGTCGAAGGCATACTTGCTTTTATTTTGGCTGCTCCTTCTGCAGTGGCGGTTCTAATTATGACCCCTGCGTTGCCAACTTTCCTAAGTTGGCTTATCTGGGCCCCCATTTTCGCTGGATCAAGGTGCTTTTTCAGCTCGTCCTTGGTTGCCGCCGCTGTTTTGAGCTCTGTGCCTTCCTTGGCAGGATAAACCGCTATAAGCGGACCCTGATGCGGTCTTCTTACAGGCAGCTCTCTGCACCTTAATTTTAGTGCCCCAGCATATGATTGTTTATTTGGTTCTATCAACCCCTGATTCGCCGCATCCGTGCTGTTCTTCGCCGCTTCAAGCTCCAATTCTGATATGCGCTCGCTCATGGCTGCGATTACAGCTATGATCTGCGTCCCGCAGTTTCCGATCCGGGCAATTTCGCTCTTGTTCAATTTCGAGGTCGAGCTGGACACTGACTCCATAATTCCCTCCATGGAACTATGGGCCATGGCGATGAGCTCTCTCTTAGAGCCATGCCTTTTTGCTTCTGCGTGTAGAGGCATTGGAGACATTGGCGCAGTCGTGGGCGCGCTCTGGGCTCCCGCCAGGTCTTCCGCGCTGACAAATGGGGTGTTCAGAGCCGATCTGATCTCGGATGTCAACAGCCCCGATACTGGTGGTATCAGGACCAGCTGGCCCCTGCGCGTCGTCCTCACTTTAGGTGCTGGTGGCTCCTCCGGCGACCCCAAGGGTCGTTTTTCCCTCTCTATACTGAGTGATGATGTCCTCGAAAAGCTGTCTGGCGGCGTCCGCGCCAGGGACTTACGAGGCGCGAAGGCCTCCCCGTCCTCCTCCATCTCCGCACTTTGTTCGTGTATTAATACTTAGTACAATCAAAAATAAATATTATATTAATTAAAATAATTAATACAATATTGTTCAAACAAATAAAGGGTAAGACAAAACAAAATAAAAATAGTTCAAAAATAAAATCTGTAAAAACGGAACGTATATCTATAGCACGTCAGTTGTCACTTGTCAATTGTCAACTTCAGACGTCAAACGTCATACGTCAAAAGTCAAACGTCAAACGTCAACGTCACACGCGTCAGAGCCGCACGTCACTCATAATTGTCAGCGTTAATGACCATGCGGTAAGCACATGGTGCCTAGCCTAGCCTAAAAATTCAAATAATAAAATAAATGTCAAAAATTAAAAGCTAAAAGCGTCCGTGCGCACTATTAAAAACTATGAATTACTAATAACTAAAATAAAAGCAGTAAAAATACGTCACCAATGGTGTCCGGAAGTACTTTAGAGCAAAAGCATGCACATAAAGCAGCACAAATACACATAAATCACACACAAAAACTAGTATATAATAATAGTAAGCAAAAATAAAGCACTAATAACTAATAAAAACTTGAAAATAAACAATGATAGGTGTAATGGAAAAATTCCAATACTCGGAGCGCACACTGTACACACGTCCGCACGCTACGGCGGCCGACGGCGAAGAAGTAGATATGGACAAACCCACCACCTTCCCATGGCCCCATCAACCATCTTGGTTATACGGGCCGAATCTTTATACAAGTTATTATCTACGTCCTTGTCCCTTTTGTCCTTCTCCCCTTTCTGGGGCGGACGTCACACAAACGCCTTCGGTGTCACCCTAGGGTCGATTTGTTGACTATCTAGTCGTTCCATTTATTTTACTTCCCTTTCTAGCTCGCTCCTCTTTCTATGCCATCTGTGTGCGTAATCCCTTAGCCGTCTGAAGTTCGCCTCCGAAGCCACCAGGTCCGCGTAATACACCGGGCCCACTTCGATTGCCACAATCCCCCCCAGCATTTCCCTACGCTCCTCCCCGTACAGAGGGCACTCCCAGAGTGCGTGGTGTACGTCTTCCTCTACGGCTTGCCCGCAGTAGCATGACCCCACGTCGGATAAATTCATTCTGTGGAGCCGCCCCCGAAAACAGCCATGTCCCGTCAAGATCTGCGAAGTTTCGTAGTCAGGCTCGACCCAAGTAGACTCGAGTCGAACCGATACGTCCGGGAAATATCGATATAGCTCTCTCCCTTTAGTAGATGTGTCCCAACGCTTCTGCCATTCGGCTATAGCGGACTCAAGTTCCTTGAGTTTGGCGCAGTGCCGCTCCCTTCTTGATAACGCGGACTGGCGCAGAGCACCTAGTCTGCCGGCCCGAATTACCTCGAGGTCGGCCGGTAGAACGCCGGCTAATACCGACAGGGCGTCGGTGCTCGTCGATCGGTACGCCTTGGTCAGAAGGACCAAAGCGGGTCTCTGTGTACGCAGAAACGTACTCCGCACAACGTGCAAGGATGCACGCGGGAACCAGCAAGCCGCAGCATACGTTACCGTGGCGATGTAAGTGCCATAATACAGAGTCCGAAGAGCTCTGTATTTTATTCCCCATGAGGAAGCCGACACCCTCGCCATCTTGCCAAAGCAAGAGGCCGCCCTCTCCCCTATCGATACCGCATGCTGCGCGAACGATAGACCAGGCTCTATCACCACTCCTAGCACAGTAGCCGACGTTACAGTTCTGATTGTTGTGCCTGCTAACTTTATCGTGGGCGGTCTCTGCAATTTTCCCTTTACGGTGAACATGGACGATTTAGTTGGCGAAAATTCAAGCCTGTTCCGCGCCCCCCAATCCGCGATTAGCTGCAGAGCCTTGTGGGCCGAAGCCTCTAAGGCCGCCCGAGCATTGGCTTCTATCAGAACTGTAACGTCATCGGCGTAAGCCACCAGCTTAACTCCCCCCGGAAGTGGCAATCTGAGGAGGTCGTCCATGAGCACGTTCCATAACGTGGGTCCTAGCACCGATCCCTGCGGGCAACCCATTGTTGCGGTCTTCTACACCACCCGATCACCGACGAACATGCCGACCCGTCTTCCGACGAAGTAGTCGCACAACATCCTGAAGATGTTGGGCGGGCAACCCCCTCTTTTGACCTTCAGCAATATCATCGGCCACCAGGCGTTGTCGAAGGCCCCAGAGATATCCAAAAATACCGCCTGAACATACTTCGACGAGCTTTCACGCACCACTCTGAGAATGGAGCTCAGAGCAGTTTCCGTTGACCGTCCTCGAGTGAATCCGTGCTGGCAGTCCGACAAACCTCTGGTTATTTGTGGTGCGCACTTGATCATTACTCGCTCTAATATTTTACCAAGAATGGGCAGCAGTGTGACGGGTCGATAAGCTTTCGGGTCGGAAGGGTGCTTGCCATTGCACTTAGGCAATACAATCAACCTTCCGTCCTTCCATATCTGTGGAAAAATCCCCTCCTGGACACATCTCCTATACACTTCTGTAGTCTCATCCGGCGCGGCTGCAACAACGTGTTTGACTATACGGGCGCTTACCCCATCGATACCCGGAGCAGTATTAGGAAGACCCTTGGCTAGATTCTCGATTGTCTTGAGAGACGGAGGCGGCGCAGCTTCTCCTGACGGGATGAGATACGCCACTATGCGCACTTGCCTATGGTACTCAAGATCCTTAGACAGATCGTCGTCCGTACATAGAGCGTGCATAAGGTCATGCATGGCGTCCCTCATCCCGACAGCATGACCTTCGGCGTATTTGACACCATTTATTATGTTACTGGGGGGACGAACCCTTCCCTGCGCGACTCGGTAGGCCTGTCCCCAAGGGTCCAGGTTTCCGGAATTGGCGATGTTTTGAAATGCAAAAGCTCCGCCTCCTCCATGGCTTCCCTATATTTAGCCCTATGCTCGTGGAATCTGGTCTTCGCAGCCTCCTCGTTCAAACCACCAAACCTGCGAGATGCCTGCCAAGCTCTCCGCAACTGGTAGTTCTGCCTACGGAGGGAATCCAGTGCTGTAGTCCACCATACGTAACCCCTGTCCCCCCTGCCCGACTTTACCTTACCCAACGTCTGTGCGGAGACGGTCAACACCATCCGGGTGAACTGCGCGCTTACATCGCCTGCGGGTTTGTTCCAGTTTAACCGACCCACCCTAATTTGGCTTTCAAAGTAGTCCCAGCATACCCCACGATCCCGGTATCTCTTCGGCTCTTCAATTGGCCCTGGGCATGGAGCGGCTGTGCTCGCCACCTGGAACGTAATAAATCTGTGGTCACTCTCTATTATGTCTTCGCGCACTCTCCACTCTGTTACCAGAGTGCCTTTTGTCATAGTCAGGTCGATGTTGGACTCTCCGTTCTTGGTACGGAACGTGGCTGGCTGTCCTGCAGCGTTTGCCAGGCGGAGCCCATGTGCCAAGACGAACGCCTCCATGGCCTCCCTCCGATACGTTACGTCTGGTCCGCGTCCATGGTACTGGCGCCTCTCACAGTACCACATCGGAGAATGCGCATTGGAGTCTACCCCTATTATGATCTTACTTCTCTTTACAACGTTTAATACATATTCTAGGTGTTGTAGATGTCGGTTAATGTCTTCGCTATACTGGAAATATGCCGAGATGAAAGTGTACTCCTCGTTACCGAGGGTGATGGTGGCTACGGCACAGTGTCTCGTCGACAAAATGGTGTTGAAGTGGCAAGCGACTTGTCCAGCCACATAAATACCCGCCTTACTGCCGGAGTCGACACGTAGTAAACGCCTCTCTACTTCTGGGATAGGGCAAGGGTAAAATTCCTGGACCAGAATGACGTCTGTACCCATATCCCGTGCTATTAGGGGCAGCTCCTTGGTGGCGAGCTCTGCTCCCGCCAAATTTATCTGTCCGACGGTGTAAGGTTTGGGCGCCATTAATAATTTGTTGACTCAGCTATCCTTTTTTCAGCATGAATTCGCGCAGGACAATCCCTACTCGCTGTTTTGTGACTTCCTGCTGGCTGTCCGAACCTGAAGCATGTCGCACATTTGATACAAGATTCAGCGGCTTTGCATGATTCTGTCTCATGACTGTCACTACATCTACCGCAAGTTGGCTTGTCTGCCTTGCAGTTTTTGCTAGAGTGACCATATCCTTGACACCGCCGGCAGCAGATAGCTGTAGTGAAGTCCTCGACGGTTACTACCTCCCACCCTAGGTACACGCGTCCTCTGCCTACTAATTCTTTTCTCAACGTTGGAGAGCAGGCTAGTACGAGTGTCGTCCTATTAGAGTTTTGCCTTCCTTTCTTGAAGGCCAGTCTGCATTCAGACTGTACCTTCTCCAATGTCCATGTATCGCTTGATTTCAAATTCTGGTCAAATAGGGATTTCAGAGTGTCTTCCAGCTTCGGATTTCCTTCTATATTTCTCAGGGCTACAAGGGGCTCGCGACCCTTAATGTCCGCTGTCTTTAGCTGGGGTGGGATGGCCGCCTTAAGGCGATTGAGGTCGTCTAGAGTGCGTGCCTGCACTAGAATTCCTGCACCTCCTATCTTCCTGACCTTATCAATGCCAATGTTCAAGTTGGCGGGAGCTATGGATGATTTAAGTGTAGTCTTTGTGTCTTCGGACGTCCGAATGGTCTCTTTGCTCTCATCCCGTGGAAAGAGGGCGACCACTGGTCCACGGCCGGCTTTCACCTTGTCGGCGAAGGTAGTTGTAGTCTGGGTTGGTTTTTCTGTGACTGCAGATTTCAGCTCCGCAGTTGCTGCTGTTACCACGGCCACCGTCTTCTCAATGTCCATCCTTCGTGATCGTTCAGTGTCCATTGATTCCTTGCTGGCCTCCAGTTTGGCTTCTAGATAGTGGGCTTTGGCAGTTGAATTAGACAATTCAATTGCCAAGTGACCGACTATTTCCAATAGTGTGGTGACCTGGCTGTTAATTGCGTTGGTGTCTCCTTTATTTAGTCGAGACATTGGTCCCCTGATGATGTCATTGATACGACGTCCTGACTGATTAGCCAATGATAGCAGCTGCCGTCCCGAAGCCTTGGAGAGGCTGGTCTCCGCTTTAAAATCGGTCCCCGAATTTTCATCACTTGAGGTGATTCCCGGAGTATGATAAGAGTCGCCTGCCGGGGTCATCGGGGGTACATTCAGCCTCCTAGGCCGTTTTTCCTCGGATTCTTCCTGAGGCGAGAGGATTCTTTTGGGAGCTGGGGCTCCTGTACTTGTTCCGCCCTTAGGTGAGATCGCCGACAGGACCGACTTATATAACGATGTCGCCATGGATGACTGAGGCGGAGTCCTGGTAATGTCCTGGACAATTGGCTCGTGAGATGATCGACCCTCGAGACCCGGCGGTGTCCTTTTAAGTGACCTCCCAGGTTTAAAGTACTCCTGCTTTTTAAGTCGTTGCCGATGATTACTATCGTCATCTTCCGATGACGACACCGACGCCATATTTCAAATTTACGACTCTGTGTTCGTGTATTGTTCAATATACACAACAACTTATATAATAATAAACGATAAATAATATCAAATAACTTAGAGCAATTTAAAATAAAATAAAAGACCCAAAAAAAAAAAAAAATCAAATAAAATAAACACTAAGCATGAATTGGAACGCAGCCCCAGATGCCGTCAATGTCAAACGTCAGACGTCAGACGTCAGACGTCAAAGTCTGACTTGTCAGTTGTCAACTGTCAAACGTCACTTGACAGCTGACAAAGACAACCGCGTCACAAACTAACGTCACACACTAATGACTGCCATGCGGTAAGCACATGGTGCTTAACCTACAAATCTATAGTAACTACAATAAAATAAAACAATAAAAGCAAATGTCAGATTAAAACTAATGGTGTCCATGCACTATAATAGCTAAAATTAAAAATAAGTAAAGATATACGTCACCAATGGTGTCCAGGTATACTTATTGCATAAACATGCACATAAATAAGTCACGAAAATTAAGAAAATGCACAATACAACACACACAAACTAGTTTATAATAAAGGTAAAATAAGCAAACACTATAAAATAGCGAAGCAAATTTAAAAATAGCAAAATAAGCAAGATGGAAGATTCCGAAACGCGGAGCGCGCACTGTCCATACGTCCGCTCGCTACGGCGGGCGACAGCGAAGTAGTACATAGGGACAAACCCACCACCTTCCCATGGCCCCATCAACCATCTTGGTTATACGGGCCGAATCTTTATACAAGTTATTATCTACGTCCTTGTCCCTTTTGTCCTTCTCCCCTTTCTGGGGCGGACGTCACACAAACGCCTTCGGTGTCACCCTAGGGTCGATTTGTTGACTATCTAGTCGTTCCATTTATTTTACTTCCCTTTCTAGCGCGCTCCTCTTTCTATGCCATCTGTGTGCGTAATCCCTTAGCCGTCTGAAGTTCGCCTCCGAAGCCACCAGGTCCGCGTAGTACACGGGTCCTACTTCAATTACCTTAATCCCCCTCAGCATTTCCCTACGCTCCTCCCCGTACAGGGGGCACTCCCAGAGTGCGTGGTGTACGTCTTCCTCTACGGCTTGCCCGCAGTAGCATGACCCCACGTCGGATAAATTCATTCTATGAAGCCGCCCCCGAAAACAGCTATGTCCCGTCAAGATTTGCGAAGTTTCGTAGTCAGGCTCGACCCAAGTAGACTCGGGTCGGGTCGGAAGGGTGCTTGCCATTGCACTTAGGCAATACAATCAACCTTCCGTCCTTCCATATCTGTGGAAAAATCCCCTCCTGGACACATCTCCTATACACTTCTGTAGTCTCATCCGGCGCGGCTGCAACAACGTGTTTGACTATACGGGCACTTACCCCATCGATACCCGGAGCAGTATTAGGAAGATCCTTGACTAGACTCTCGATTGTCTTGAGAGACGGAGGCGGCGCAGCTTCTCCTGACGGGATGAGACACGCCACTATGCGCACTTGCCTATGGTACTCTAGATCTTTAGACAGATCGTCGTCCAGACATAGAGCATGCATAAGGTCATGCATGGCGTCACTCATTCCGACAGCGTACCCTTCGGCGAATTTAACGCCACTAATTACGTTAGAGGGCGGGCGAACCCTTCCCTGCGCGGCTCGGTAGGCCTGTCCCCAAGGGTCCAGGTTTCCGGAATTTGCGATGTTTTTGAAATGCGAAAGCTCCGCCTCCTCCATGGCTCCCCTATATTTGGCCCTATGCTCGTGGAACCTGGTCTTCGCAGCCTCCTCACATACACCACCAACCCTGCGAGAAGCATGCCAAGCTCTTCGCAACTGGTAGTTCTGCCTGCGGAGGGAATCCAGTGCCGTGGTCCACCATACGTAACCCCTATCCCCCCTGCCCGACTTTACCTTACCCAGCGTCTGTGCGGAGACGTTCAACACCATCCGGGTGAACTGTGCGCTTACATCGCCTGCGGGTTTGTTCCAGTTTAACCGACCCACCCTTCCCCTAATTTGGCTTTCAAAGTAGTCCCAGCATACCCCACGGTCCCGGTATCTCTTCGGCTCTTCAATTGGCCCCGGGCAAGGAGCGGCTGTGCTCGCCACCTGGAACGTTATGTATCGATGGTCACTCTCTACTATATCTTCGTGCACTCTCCACTCTGTTACCAGAGTGCCTTTTGTTAATGTCAGGTCGATGTTGGACTCTCCGTTCTTGGTGCAGAACGTGGCTGGCTGTTCCGCAGCGTTTGCCAGGCGGAGCCCATGTGCCAAGACGAACGCTTCCATGGCCTCCCTCCGGTGCGTTGCGTCTGGTCCGCGTCCTTGGTACTGGCGCCTCTCGCAGTACCACATCGGAGAGTGCGCATTGGAGTCTACCCCTATTATGACCTTCTGCGGTTTTATTCTGTTTAGAACTTGTTCTAAGTGCTGGAGGTGGAGGTTAATGTCGTCACTGTATTGAAAGTACGCCGAAATTAAGATGATCTCTTCGTTTCCAAAGGTAATACTGGCCACGGCGCAGTGATGCGATGAAAGCTCGTGATGAAATGTGCAAGGCACACTTCCGGCCAGGTAGATTCCCGCCTTGCTGCAGGAGTCAGCACTCAGTAAACGACTCTTTACCTCGGGGATAGGGCAAGGGTAAAATTCCTGGACCAGAATGACGTCTGTGCCCGTATCCCGTGCTGTTAGGGGTAGCTCCTTGGTGGCGAGCTCTGCTCCCGCCAAATTTATCTGCCCGACGGTGTATTTTTTGGGCGCCATTAATAATTCGTGGATTCAGCCATTCTCTTTTCCGCATGGATCCTCGCTGGACAGTCTTTGCTTGCGGTTTTGTGGGTTCCAGCTGGTTGCCCGAATCTGTGGCATGTTGCACATTTAACATCCTTGTCTAAGGCTTTGCACGAGTCGGTTTCGTGCCCGTCTCCACAGGTTGGCTTTTCTGCCTTACAATTTTTATTTGAGTGACCATATACCTGGCACCGTCGGCAACAGATTGCCGTCGTATAGTCCTCCGCTATTACGACTTCCCATCCGATATATAGTTTTCCTCTGTTTGTTAGCTCCCTTCTTAAGTCTGGTGAGCAGGCCAAAACAAGTGTAGTCCGGTTTGATTGCTGCCTTCCTTTTTTGAAAGCTAAACGGCACTCCTTTGACAACTTTGGCAGCGTCCATGTCGTTGAGGTCTTAAAATTTTGGTCGTGGATGGCTTTAATGACTTCCTTTAGATCTGGGTTCCCTTCTATGTTACGCAGGGCAACTAGAGGCTCCCGACCCTTTAGTTCCGCTGCTTTTAGCTGCGGTGGAACTAGTGCTTTTAATCGATTTAAATCGTCCATGGTTCTAGCCTGTACTAGTACTCCTGCACCCCCTATCTTTCTCACTTTATCTATTCCTATATTTAAGTTGGCGGGAGCTATTGACGCTTTCAACGTCAGCTTGGTGTTTTCAGAGGTTTTTATTACGTCTTTGCTTTCCTCTCTCGGGAACAGCGCGACCACCGGACCGCGTCCGGCCCTCACCTTATCAGCGAAGGTAATCCCGGTACGCGCCGGCATTTCGGTCACCACGGATTTCAGTTCCGCGGTGGCCGCTGTAACTGCGGCAACGGTCTTTTCGACCTCCAGCTTATATGTTTCTGCACCTATAGCTGAGCCTTTGTTGGATTCCAACTGAGCTTCCAGGGACTTTACCCTGGCTGACGTCGATGCTAGTTCTATAGCCAGTTGTCCCACTATTTCTAAAATAGTTGTCACCTGGCTATTAATGGCATTGGTGTCGCCCTTGTTTAATCGTGACATCGGTCCCCTTATTATTTCATTGATCCTTCTGCCAGATTGGTTTGCCAGCGAGAGTAACAGCCGACCTGATGCCTTACTTAGGCTCGTCTCCCCGCGGTGATCCGTCTCCAGGTTCTCCTCGCTTGATGAGGCTCCTGGAGTGTGGTAGGAGTCCCCTGCTGGGGTCATCGTGGGCACGTTCAAGTGTTTCGGCCGCTTTTCCTCCGACTCCTCTTGAGGCGATAAGATCCTTTTTGGGGCTGGTGCATTTGGCGTTCCTTTCGGGGAAATGGCCGACAAGACCGATTTGTACAGTGACGTCGCCATCGAGGACTGTGGCGGGGTCTTGTGGATCTCCCTTGTGCTCAGCACATGGGAGGGGTCCACTTCCTGTCCTGGGGGCGTTCTTTTCAGAGACCTACCGGGCTTGAAGAGCTCCTGTTTCTTGAAGACCCTTCGGCGACCGGCCTCTTCGTCTTCGGAAGAAGACGACATTACCGCTTATGAGTAGTGTATATGATAATTAGATTTAACCAAAATAAATAACTCTTATAATCTATTTAAAAATATTTAGCATAATAATATCTAAACACAAATAAATAAAATTATTAAATAAAATAGTTCAGAAAAATGCATGAAACGGAACGTGTCTCTATGCGTCGATGGTACGTCAATTGTCAACGTCTAACGTCTAACGTCAAACCCAAACGTCAAAACGTCAAGCGTCAAAACGTCAGACGTCAAAACGTCAAACGTCAAAACGTCAAACGTCACACTTCACCTGACAATGTCAACCGCGTCAAAGTCGCACGTCACTCACAATTGTCAATGCTACTTACCATGCGGTAAGCACATGGTGCCTTAACCTATTAAACTATAATAAAAAGTTTTTTTATAATAAAAGAAATGTTAAAATTAGAAGCTAAAAGCGTCCATGCGCACTATAAAGAACTATGAAATAATTATATCTAAAATAAAAGCAATGAAAGTACGTCACCAATGGTGTCCGGGAGTCCTTTATAGCAAAAGCATGCACATAAAGCGGCACAAAATGCACATAAATCACACACACAACTAGTATATAATTAATAAAGCAAAAAAAAACAAAGCACTAATAAAACAAAAAAAAAACTTGGAAATAAGCAATGGAAAATTTCCAATATTCGGAGCGCGCACTGATCACACGTCCGCTCGCTACGGCGGGTGACAGCGAAGTAGATAGGGACAGCGGGAATCTCGTTAATCCATTCATGCGCGTCACTAATTAGATGACGAGGCATTTGGCTACTTTCAGAGAGTCATAGTAACAACCGCCGTGCGGGGGGTGTGGGGGACCGCACAGGCCTCCCGCGTGCGCCGTCAGACGCACCACACCTCGCCAACGCCGGAGGCGATTTCCGACCCACCTTATCACACTAGACTTAGGGCAGAAACCGTGAGGTTTCCCATTACAGTGCACGTTACCTAGGGTCTGCGTACACCCGGACAATCCCCTTCAAACGTAGGGAGCTCAGAAGATCATTACCACGACTCAGATTGCACCGATGGGCTCGATGGCAGCCCCCCCGACCTTAGCGCCCCCAATAAATTGGGAACGCATCCGGGCCGAGAGCGAGGATAGGGACGGCATCCCTAGGCAGGCAGCCATCCCCCCTCGACCTGAAAAGCGTTGCTGTCGCATGAACAGAAACGGATTCCCAGCCAAGTCCTATCGGCATCTCGTGTTTCCACGCCCCTGAGAGTCCGACACCAGTTGTGGGGAGCTGCGGTAACCAACTCGCAGGGACGATCCCCCCACCCCTCAGATCTTATATCAGCAACCTTTCGATCGCTACGTTGATGAGTAACCGTCGAGGACCGCCGAAACCAAACCTCTCCCTTCCAGGTGCATGTACTAGAGGTCGAATCCTTTACCCAGACCAATGGAATGGGATTAGGTATCTTCCCCCAGTATTATGGGTAAATGCCAGAAGGTCCTACGTTTACCCGCGCTTGCTTGAATTTCTTCACGTTGACATTTAGAGCACTGGGCAGAAATCACATTGCGTCAACACCCGCGAGGGCCATCGCAATGCTTTGTTTTAATTAGACAGTCGGATTCCCCTTGTCCGTGCCAGTTCTGAGCTGACCGTTGAACGGCGGTCGTACAGGACCGCGCCTACCGCGCACGAGACGAAACAGACGCGACCTTACGGCTAGGAAGATCCGCGGAAGGCCGGAACGCGGGTCCGGATTCCGCCCGTCCGCCCCCCGAAAGAGACTTACGAGCATCGACCAGGCCCGGCACCGGCCGCATCCGCTTCCCGTCCAAACCCGACACGCCCCGGTCCTCAGAGCCAATCCTTATTCCGAAGTTACGGATCCAATTTGCCGACTTCCCTTACCTACATTATTCTATCGACTAGAGGCTCTTCACCTTGGAGACCTGCTGCGGATATGGGTACAAACCGGCGCGACATCTCCACGTACATCCCTCACCTGAAATGCGTTCCGAACCATATCTCCCTTCTATAGGATTCCATGGAACTCGAACGCTCAGGCAGAAAAGAAAACTCTTCCCGGACCCCCCGGCGGCGCACAGTGTGTCGTCTAGAACAAGCTAGCTGGACAAAAACAACTTTAAGATTTCCTAGAAACATTAGTGGGGGTAATTAGGGTATTAGTTGGTAATTACACAAACAACAATTGTTTTGGCATAAGTCATACATAACATCGTTAATGAGGGTAGTATATAAGACAATTGGGTTAAATGCATAATATTATTCGCATTTTTGCTACTGACACGATTGCGTCTCCCAAGGTTATTTTAGTAGTTGTGGTAAATTTTAGTGATGGATTCTATTACTAAGGGTATGTACATTTTTTTTTATGTAGTTACAATAAAATTATATTCATACTAAATTAGAATCTGAGCGCCGCAAGTTGCGTTTTCCTTTTAGTCGTCGAAAATTCAAATTCAAAAGACTATTACTAAAAACCCCCCAGTATCCCCGGTCTGTATTTTTTTCAGCTGATAGACACATTATTCTAAATTATAATAAAACTTTTTTTTTTGCTACTTTTTGCTCAAAAGCTGTAATTAATTTTTTTTCAAGTAGCAGTTTTACAGTCTCAAAAGTGCATATTTTCGAAGAATGGGTGAAACATACAAAAAGTGACCGAAATAAGGCGCTTTTCATGTTTGTTTTACAAGAACATGACCTCAGTGGCATAACTGAAGCATCTTTGAAGGACATCAAGACTATAATTTCCCGTTTTTCTTCGAAACTTTTGGAGAAATGCGGGAAAACGGGATCGTTTCTTAGCTTGTAATGCTAAGTGGCTAGAAGGTGAAAACTTACAGTTTAATGTGTCTTATGACCTTGCAGAAGCATCAACGTCATCACATTCACTGCCTGGTCCCGGGAGACCGCCAGTGGACCTGGCAAACGCAAGTGCCAAAACCAAACGGCGACGTGTCGATGATTTGGTTCAGTTACGAAGCTCTGAGGAGCTTTTGGTTGCTGCTGAAATAGCGTCTCGTCAATCAGGCAAACGCAACGTCGCAAAACTAATTCAAGAAGTTAGTGAGAATCCTGAAAAGTTCAGTGAACGAAAGTCGAGCGACCTCAAGCAGCAAAGGTGCCTTACAAGTGATGAGGCACTTGCGTGTTATATAGACTCTTAAATCTACTAGTCACGCCTACAAACAGACGCGGAAGTGGAGTATGCTGGCTGGACATCAGGTATTTCCATCATTTCATAGTCTTCGTAAGGCCAAGGAAGCTTGTTTGCCACCGGATGAACGTGTGACGGTAGCTGAGACGCGTAAAAAATGTAAATACTGTAAATATTAATACTGAAGATTATTGTATAGAGGATTCTTCGGAGGATGAACTTAGTGATGATGAATAATTCCTAAGTTTGTCCTCATTATAATCCAATGAATATTCTTTTTTTAGTAGTAAGTTATAATTTAGTCATTATTTAATAGGTTTATTGTGTACTAATTAATTTTTAATTAAAGTTGTAAATATTAATTAGTTTTATTTATTCTTATAATATTAGTTTAATCGTTAGATAATGTATTTAGCTTTAAATACCTATTAGTTTAATTGATATTTCTTACGAATCGTGCAATAAACACCATTATTTTTAATGAATGCATATTATTTTTGGGTTTTGCATCTTTTATGGGTTTCCAAGTATTTTTATTAATAAAATCATTTATATTAGTATCTAGCAGAGGCTTTGCAACCTATATCCATTAAAAATAATTTTGTCCAGCTAGCTTGTTCTAGACGACACACTGTGCGGCGTCTTCAGGCCACTTTGGGTTACCCCGTCGAACACTCGCTTTAAAACGAGGGAACGATTATTGAAACGGTTCCGCTGCCGGGTTCCGGAATAGGAACCGGATTCCCTTTCGCTCAAAGGGCGTTGTTTCTCATTTGTATATATATTTATACAATATATATGTATAAGACAATTATAAAGGGAATCTTCAAGAAAATAAACGTGGTGTTGCTCTGAAAAAGCAACGTTTTATTTTAACGTAAGTTAACACTTTTTTAACCACCAAAACAATAGAAATCAGGTTTACAATCCTACCTGAAAAAACAAAGAAACGACATTAAAAGTTTATTATTTCACTTGTCGATTCCTCTTCCACCTAAGTATAATAATTTATTGTTTACGTTCACTCAGCCTCACAATCGACATATTCCCAAAAAACCACCTCTGCTTTATCCACAGTACCGCCATGACACTAGTATAGACAGTAACGCCATCTAATGATAATGAAGGTAAAACAGGAACTGTTTTATCCACAGACAGATAGCTTAAAGAAATCTTATTTCTTTACATCTCCCCTGGCAGGGCAGAAAATTGCCCAAAAATTTTCTCCACAGAAGATCCTTATTCATTCAGGAACTGGAATAAGTTTTGTGATGTGAAATAATTTGGATTCTAATTTCCTATGGCCTGTGTTTATTTTATACTAGCTTTTGCCCGCGACTTCGTTCGCGTGGACTTCAGGTTCGTCCCGTCTAGTCTAGTAATAAGTAAGAAATAAGGTAACTAAGCACTGCAGAGCCCTAATCATAGGCCTATAGGTAGCTACTGCAGTATGCTCCTATAAACTACATTTAACGATCTTTTTCCTTCAACATAAACACGCAGATTCTTCGCTTTGGAAACACGTGATCTTTATTAAATGCACAATGTATTTAAGATACTTAATTGGATAAGGATTAATACTGTATTGCTTAAAATCGCCTTGTAAATAAGCCATTATTTCTCGTACAAAGTAAAGGATAAAAAATGGTTATTGTAGGTTATTCCTAAGAGATAAACATGCCATCACGGACTTTTTTGTAGACCTTTTTAAGTTGTACAATACTGTAGTAAATTGTTTTGATCTATCTTGTAGGATTCAGTCAGTGTTTTTTTTACGACCTCACATTAAAAACCTCAAAAATTTTAGCCTATGTGTTATTCTGATGTATAAGCTATAGCCTATGTGTTATTCTGATGTATAAGCTATATTGTGGTAAAGTTTCATTCAAATCCATTCAGTAGTTTTTACGTGAAAGAGTAACAAACATCCATACATCCATACTTACAAACTTTCGCCTTTATAATAGTAGTAAGATATATATATATATAGTATTCGATATTTTCTCTTCAATTCTAAAAGGACCTATCTTTAGCTCCTCCAGTTTTCTTCTGTTCAACTTATGCCCATTCTCAACATATACCATATCTCCTGTTTTGAAATTATGCTGAGTCCTATTTTTGTCTATTAACTTTTTATTGTAATTGTGGGACTTTACCGTATTTTCAAATGCTAATTTTCTATCTCTAATCCAGTCATCTGTTGTTTTAGGTTTTTTTAGCTCTTTTGGCAGTAATGAAACCTCCGTGCCATCAAGAAGATATCTTGGGATGAATCCAGTAACAGTATGCTCAGTATCGTTATACTTATCAACACAGGTGTGGGCTATTGTTGGCCATGCCGTTTTATTACTCTCTTCATTTATTTTACATCGGATTTTATTCATCAGCGTTTGATTCAGCCTCTCATTTAATCCATTTGAAAATGGTGTGTTTACTGCGGTGATTATCAGTAGAATGGATTTTTCACTCAGAAAAGATTTAAATTCCTTAGAATTTATTCCTGGATATTGGTAGCTTAGAATCATGCCAATTTCATTGTGATTGATTATATTACTGACCAGTTTAATAAAATCCTTGGCACGTTGTATCTTTGATGTAACTATATGTGCATATTGAGTGTAATGGTCCACTAGCAGATGGAGATATCTTTTCGTTGACCGTGAGCCTCTAATCGTGTCTATGGATACAATCTCATATGGTTTTGAAGCTGGCCCTAAGTGTGACATTAACCCATACTTCACTTGTACTCTTGTTTTATTTTTTATGCATATGTCGCATCTCTTGCACAGGTTATTTATATTTTGACGTGACAACGTCTTAAATTAGGTTAAGCTGGGAGTCACTTATGAAAAAGTGTAACGCCCGGTAACGTTACGATTAGTCACCGAACGAGAGAGAGGCCCGCCGAATGCCTTGCGTCTCTCTCCCACTCAAACATGTTTTGATGTTCAAATGTTTTGATTTTCAAATTGATTCTTTAAAATTACAAATATTAAGAAAAAGTGGCAGATATAAGAAAACTTGATTTAAAATGTGTTGAGCAAGAATTTTAACATCTAATTTAAGTAAATGTTTTAATTTTCAACTTCATTATTTACAATTACAAATTTTAATTAATTTCAAATTTATTTAGCAAAAATTTTAACCTTGGATCTGAATAAGTGTTTGGATTTTCAAATTGATTCTTTAAAATTAAAAAACTTGTGTGGTTTTATGAAACCACCGTAAAAGTGAAACTTTTTTTCACATTATAGACATTTAACTAAAAATTTTCGGAATAATATTCCATTAAGGGTATAAAAATTGCTTCATCAATCTTAATTTTATACTTAGAAAATGGGAATGATAATGGGAAATGATAAAAGTAGACTAGGTCTCCAACTAATATTTTTATTGAACTCTGTGTCTTAGAGTACGACATACATAATACTTAACAATTATTTAGATGATATACACATATTAAAACACTGAAAACAATATTTTATAATCGTTGAGTCATTTTGATCCGTTTTTCAATTATTTTCAATCATTCTATTATCAATTCCATCTTCATCATGAATTTCACAGTTTATAAATGTAACCACTATTTTATGGTAACTAAAATACGTGAACAGTGACTTACATTCGATTTTTTCAATGTATCTAGTAAAAACCGCATCGATACGAGCGCCTTTCCCTTTATCCCTACTAGAGATGTTCATACAAAAAAAATATCGATATTTTTTTCGATATAATATATCGTAGTGTTCTATCGATACTTTGCGATATATTGTCCAACTATATCGATATTTTCGATATGTCGTAAGTAATTTGTTTTTATTTAACTATTCTTACAATATTAGATAGGTTTCAGGTTAATATAAGTAAAAACTGCTAGGATTAAGAAACGAATCAACTTTATTTATTAAAAATAAAACTCTATACTCAACTACATACTTTTTTACTTAACTTTATTTATAAATCCCAATATTTTTTCTCTAGACCTTGCAAAAACAAAATTTTGTTCACTCTTTTGGCTTGCAGTCTGCTTCTCTGTTGAGATAGGACCTGTGCGGCTTTTGAAAAAAGTCTTTCAGAGGGAACAGAGCTAGCCACCATAGTTAAATATTTAAATGCTATATTATATAATTTTGGGAACTGTATTTTGTAATCTGCCCACACTTCTAATGGATTTTCATTCAATCTACTAACTGGAGCCCTCAAATAAAGCGACAACTCATCTGATAGAGTTTCGTCTGTTTTATTCGTTTTCCAATTCCGTTGGACTAGTTTATGGTGATCACTCCAGGGCTATAATCCGACAGGCTAATTTTATCGGAATTGTCCGAGTCCGATTCCGTTGCAGTACATAATTCATCCTGCTGATTTTTTTCATCATATCTTTAATTTTACTAACGACATTTCCGCAGGCCAACGGATCTTCAAAATGAAGTTTTTTGAATCTTGGGTCCAATATTGTGGCAATAGCTAATGCTGATACCTGTTCGATGGCGCCCATTCGTTTGTTAATCTCGGCAAGAGCGCGTTTATGTACCTCCTTGATTAAAGGTTCTTCAATAATAACATTTTTCAGTTTTGATACCATGCAGTGCACTAAAGGAATGACCTTGCTGCTAGAGCAATATTTTTCGCCAGATATTTCCTTAGTCGCTGCTTCCAGTGGGCGTAATATGTTAAGAAGCGATATTAACATTGTCAACTCCATACCCGTTAACATCGGCGGTGCTGTTTTATGACGAATCAAAATTTCGCTTACAGCATTTTTTAAATCAAGAAAACGTATGATCATAAAGTACGTGCTATTCCAACGTGTAGGGACGTCCTGAATCAGTTTTGTTTCAGCTTTAACTGATTTACGCAACTCGTCACTTGCCACACAACTTTGTTTAAAAAAAGTAACAACATTATTTACTTTCGTTAATATTAGCTGTAATTCTGGAATTCCCAAAATATGTTGAGCGACTAAATTTAGTGTATGCGCAAAGCATGGGATATGCTTTCTTTTCCCAAATGCAATTTCAACAGCCTTCACCATGTTTGCTGCATTATCGGTTATCACTGCCGTGACTTTATCAGTATTTGTGCAATATATTCGGAAGTATGTCTTTCATCTAAGTGGTACACTCCTAAAGTTACAGAGTGAAATTCTATTTGGATGCCAAAATGAGCAGTTATTCCTAGGTAACTTCTCATTTGTAGGTCTGACCAAATCTCACTTGTTAAGGTAAGATTTTCTACATTGCATAATTTATTTTTCATGACTGTTGCTAATATATCATACTTCTCGTCTAACCAGCGTGTCACAGTGGTTCTGCTAGGAATCTTGTAATGAGGTGCTGTAACTTTCAAAAGATGCTTGAAACCTTCATTTTCGACTAATGAAAAAGGTTGATTGTCTTTACTGATCATGAACATTATTGGATTATTAATTCTTTTAGTTTTGTCACCAGTAGAGGTATACGCGTAAATTTCTCCAAAGCTACTTTCAATTGACCTCTGGCGTTTAAAAGGTAATTGTCTATCATAATCAATCTTGTGATCAGTTTGAGAATCGTTAGTACTTATCTCGTTAGTATCCATTGGCGAGGACGACAACATTGAAATTGAAGGCGACAGTTGATATTCGTTTACGGTAAGTTTCGATATCGTGGCATGATCTTGTTTTGAAGTACTAGCGATAGGGTTTGACAAATCTGAATATGAATCTTTTGTAGCAGCAGCAGTATTTTTAGTATTTTGGAAAACTTCCAAGTAGACAGCTTTATGAATATTTTTAATATGTGCCATTGCATTGGAGGTATTGCCAGCCGTTTTAACATTTTTTTGACATAGCTTGCATCTGGCAGTTTTGTCGTCATTTTTTTCGTAATAGTTCCAAACAACACTTTTTTTATTGGGAGCCATGTTGAATGAAATTCTAATTTCTGAAAAGAAAAAGAGAACAGCGTGAAAAAGCAGTGAAAGCACAAAGAAACAGTCAGTAAAAACTAATGACAACTTAAAATGAAATAAATAATCTATAAAAATAAATTTAATAGACTGTGTCCCATTCCTAATCTCTTAAAAACAAACTGGTCAATTGATAACAAGTAAATTAAAGCTACATATTGAGGAATTTAACATAAATGCTAAGGCATTCAATTATTTATTATTTTATACTATTAAATAGTTATCTTTGATAGCGCTTTTAAATCACGTTATTTATACTTACTGTATGAATCCGATGAATCGTAGACGGTTATAAATGAAACAGATAATAATAATTGTCACAACTTGCTTCTTCTATACAATTCAATAATAGCCTTTTCTATATATCGTTATACACACTAACTGTATTTACATTTTGTAAAACAAAACAAAACATACAAATGTTATTTATAGGTTATTTTGTATTAAGACCGAAGCGACAACATAGAGATATTATACATAGAGTGGGGAAGCCAGCCTAAAATGTGGCCATCGAACTTAAAAGAGATAGGTAGATCGAAAAACCCTATCCGTCTCTATTATTTACGAAATTTCGTGCTTCGTCGGCGTCGTATCGTGCTTCGTCGGCGTCGTATCGTACTTCGTCGGCGTCGTATCGTGCTTCATCGTCCTCGTATCGTGTTTCGTCGGCGTCGTATCGTGCTTGGTCGGCGTCGTATCGTGCTTGGTCGGCGTCGTATCGTGCTTCGTCGGCGTCGTATCGTGCTTCATCGTCCTCGTATCGTGCTTCGTCGGCGTCGTATCGTACTTCGTCGGCGTCGTATCGTGCTTCATCGTGCTTCGTCGGCGTCGTATCGTGCTTCATCGTCCTCGTATCGTGCTTCGTCGTCGTCGTCTCGCGCGTAATTCGTAATCGTAAATTGACTGACCAATTGTCATTTTTACTGAAATGCTAATCTAATATTTCAACCTAAGATAAAATTGGATTACAAATTATACAAAATTATATACTGTTTAATTTAAAGTATATTTTTTGAGTCAATAAAATGACAAAAACGTGTATTCTGTGTAAAAAAGAACCTATTCCTTTCGACAATAGTCGAAGTTTTCATAAGTAAGAAATTTATATTTATAAAATTATACTGTTTTTATAATTGTTATATACATATAAAAAATATGTTGGTAATATATAATGTGTAAAAAAAAATATTATTATAATAAAGAAGTATTTCATTCTACTTATAAGAAATCGGCCGACCGTCACGCGACATGCAACACACAGACGAAAAAGTTTGAGACGATGTAATAAAAGTTTCACTTTAAAAATATTAAAATATATAAAATCAGAAGTGACGTCACATAACATTATCTGTACTTATTATTATTTAATATGTAGGCCAGTACATGTGACCATACTTGGTAGACACAATTGGAAATAGTATTTTTTTATAACTGAAAAAAATAAATATATAAAATACTGGTAGCAAACAATAACTTCAATGATCGATATCTCCGCAACTAATTGATGTATCGAAAAAGTCTGTAAATAAATTTTGTAAAAAATAATAACATCAATAATATAATATAAAATAAATATTCGTTCGGTGACTCATCGTAACGTTACCGGGCGTTACACTTTTTCATAAGTGACTCCCAGCTTAACCTAATTTAAGACGTTGTCACGTCAAAAACGCAGAACGAATACACTATTATCAACATAGAAAAGGAATCGAAACAACATACGAAAATACTGTCTTAAGAACAGATTTAACTTATCGAGAACTTAAAAAGAAAATAAACACCGTAACGCTCGAGTTATGGCAAAAAAGGTGGACTGATTCGAATAAAGGACGAATAACTTACGAGTTCATTCCTAATGTTGTCGAGCGCTTTAACTCCAAGGAGACTCTTGAGGGTCCCGTGGTACAGTTTCTGACTGGACACGGAGACTTTGGATGCTATCTATACGATAGAAAGATTAAAGATAGTAACTTATGTGAATGCGGATACATCGACACGGTGGATCATATGATTTTCGAGTGTAATCTTTATGACGATGCCCGGGAGTCGTTGATCGACTGTGCCGTTTTAAATAACTTTAACTGGCCAATGTGTAAGCCAGAACTTATAAGCAAACCAATGATTAAAGCATTCAAGGTCTTCTGTGCCCAAAGCTTAAAAGAGAAGAGCGATAGAGCTAATGTAAATATTGTATAGCAATCAATAGTTAGTTAGGACACCATTACCTCCACGAGGTCAGGGACGGAAACGATTTACGGGTCACCCAGTGTAGTCGTGACGACATGCACTTGTCGGGAAATAAAAATCCTGTAAACGGCCAAAATGGTGCAATAGTAGAGACCGAAAGATATGATGAACGAAAGGCGGCAAATATTTAAAATCAAAAATAAAGCCTACATTTATAAAAGCGAATTCCTTATAATAATTATTTTATTACAATTTTGTGACATTAAATATTTGCTAGAGCATGAAAAGTGAACAAACACTGAGCATAGGCACTGCCTCCTCAGTGGAATGGAAGGTATGACGTATGGACGTATGTCCCTATCTACTACTTCGATGTCGCCCGTCGTAGCGAGCGGACGTGTGATCAGTGCGCGCTCCGAGTATTGGAACTTTTCCATTATACTACCTAGTATTGCTTATTTCCAAGTTTTTGTTGTTATTAGTTTTTACTTTATTTTTGCTTACATTAATTATATACTAGTTTTGTTTGTGATTTATGTGCATTTTGGTGCTGCTTTATGTGCATGCTTTTGCTATAAAGTACTTACGGACACCATTGGTGACGTACTTTCATTGCTTTTATTTTAGTTATAATTAATTCATAGTTTTTAATAGTGCGCATGGACGCTTTTAGCTTTGAATTTTAACATTTCTTTTATTATAATTTTTTTTATTATAGTTTAATAGGTTAAGGCACCATGTGCTTACCGCATGGTCATTAACGTTGACAATTGTGAGTGACGTGCGACTCTGACGCGGTTGATATTGTCAGGTGAAGTGTGACGTTTGACGTTTTGACGTTTTGACGTTTTGACGTTTGACGTTTTGACATTTGACGTTTTGACGTTTAAGTTTGGCGTTAGACGTTAGACATTGTCAATTGACGTACCATTGACGTATAGAGACACGTTCCGTTTTATGCAGTTTTCTTAAACTATTTTTTTTAATAACTTTATTTGTGCTTAAATATTAATATGCTAAATATTTTTAAATAAAATATAATAGTTATTTATTTGGTTGTATTTAAGTATCATTCATCTATCTATTCATACTATCGTTAAGACACTAATCATAAGCGGTAATGTCGTCTTCTTCTGAAGACGAAGAGGCTTGTCGCCGACGGGTCTTCAAAAAGTAGGAGCTCTTCAAGCCCGGTAGGCCTCTGAAAAGAACGCCCCCAGGACAGGAAGTGGATCCCTCCCATGTTCTGAGCACAAGGGAGATCCATAAGACTCCGCCACAGTCCTCGATGGCGACGTCACTCTACAAATCGGTTTTGTCGGCCATTTCCTCTAAAGGAACGCCAACTGGAAATGCACCAGCCCCGAAAAGGATTTTATCGCCTCAAGAGGAGTCTTAGGAAAAGCGGCCGAAGCACTTGAATGTGCCCACGATGACCCCAGCAGGGGATTCCTACCACACTCCAGGAGCCTCATCAAGCGAGGAGAACTTGGAGACGGATCACCGCGGGGAGACGAGCCTTTGTAAGGCATCAGGTCGGATATTACTCTTCCTGGCAAACCCATCTGGCAGAAGAATAAACGAAATAATAAGGGGACCGATGTCGCGACTAAACAAGGGTGACACCAACGCCATTAATGGCCAGGTGACAAAAATTTTAGAAATTGTGGGACAACTGGCTATAGAACTAGCATCGACATCAGCCAGGGTAAAGTCCCTGGAGGCTCAATTGAAGTTCAACAAAAGCTCAGCTATAGGTGCGGAGTCATACAATCTGGAGGTCGAAAAGACCGTTGCCGCAGTTACAGCGGCCACCGCGGAACTGTAATCCGTGGTGACCGAAATGCCGGCGCGTACCGGGATTACCTTCGCTGAAAAGGTGAGAGCCGGACGCGGTCCGGTGGTCGCGCTGTTTCCTAGAGAGGAAAGCAAAGACATAATAAAAACTTCTGAAGACACTAAGCTGACGTTGAAAGCGTCAATAGCTCCCGCCAATTTGAACATAGGCATAGATAAAGTGAGAAAGATAGGGGGTGCAGGAGTATTAGTACAGGCTCGAACCATGGACGACTTAAATCGTTTAAAAGCAGCAGTTCCACCGCAGCTAAAAGCAGCGGAACTAAAGGGTCGGGAGCCTCTGGTTGCCTTGCGTAACATAGAAGGGAACCCTGATCTAAAGGATGTCATTACAGCCATCCATGACCAAAATTTGAAAACCTCAACGACATGGACGCTGCCAAAGTTGTCAAAGGAGTGTCGATTGTCGATTAGCTTTTAAAAAAGGAAGGTAGCAATCTAATCGGACAAATTCGTATTGGCCTGCTCACCAGATTTAAGAAGGGAGCTCACAAACAGAGGACGGCTTTATATTGGATGGGAGGTAGTCATTGCTGAAGACTACACCACGGCAATCTGCTGCCGACGGTGCCAGGTGTATGGTCACTCGAATAAAAATTGTAAGGCAGAAAAGCCAACCTGTGGAAAATGTGGAGACGGGCACGAAACCGATTCGTGCAAAGCTTTAGACAAAAACATTAAGTGTGCAACATGCCACAGATTCGGGCAATCAGCTGGAACTCACAGAAACGCAAGCAAAGATTGTCCAGCGAGGATCCACGCGGAAAAGAGAATGGCAGAATCCACTAATTATTAATGGCGCCCAAAAAATACACCGTCGGGCAGATAAATTTGGCGGGAGCAGAGCTCGCCACCAAGGAGCTACCCCTAACAGCACGGGATACGGGCACAGACGTCATTCGGGTCCAAGAATTTTACCCTTGCCCTATCCCCGAGGTAAAGAGTCGTCTACTGAGTGCTGATTCCTGCAGCAAGGCGGGAATCTACCTGGCCGGAAGTGTTCCGTGCACATTTCTTCACGAACTTTCATCGCGTCACTGCGCCGTGGCTAGTATCACCTTCGGGAACGAAGAGATAATCCTAATTTCGGCGTACTTTCAATACAGTGACGACATTAACCTCCACCTCCAGCACTTAGAACAGGTTCTAAACCGAATAAAACCACAGAAGGTTATAATAGGGGTAGACTACAATGCGCACTCTCCGATGTGGTACTGCGAGAGGCGCCAGTACCAAGGACGCGGACCAGACGCAACGCACCGGAGGGAGGCCATGGAAGCGTTCGTCTTGGCACATGGACTCCGCCTGGCAAACGCTGAAGGACAGCCAGCCACGTTCTGCACCAAGAAAGGAGAGTCCAACATCGACCTGACACTCACAAAAGGCACTCTGGTAACAGAGTGGAGAGTGCACGAAGACATAGTAGAGAGTGACCATCGATTCATATCGTTCCAGGTGGCGAGCACAGCCGCTCCATGCCCAGGGTGAATAGAAGAGCCGAAGAGATATCGGGATCGTGGGGTATGCTGGGCTTACTTTGAAAGCCAAATTAGGGGAAGGGTGGGTCGGTTAAACTGGAACAAACCCGCAGGCGATGCAAGCGCGCAGTTCACCCGGATGGTGTTGAACGTCTCCGCACAGACGCTGGGTAAGGTAAAGTCGGGCAGGGGGGATAGGGGTTATGTATGGTGGACCACGGCACTGGATTCCCTCCGTAGGCAGAACTACCAGTTGCGAAGAGCTTGGCATGCTTCTCGCAGGGTTGGTGGTGTATGTGAGGAGGCTGACCAGGTTCCACGAGCATAGGGCCAAATATAGGAGAGCCATGGAGGAGGCGGAGCTTTCGCATTTCAAAAACATCGCAAATTCCGGAAACCTGGACCCTTGGGGACAGGCCTACCGAGTCGCGCAGGGAAGGGTTCGCCCCCGCTCTAATGTAATTAGTGGCGTTAAATTCGCCGAAGGGTACGCTGTCGGAATGAGAGACGCCATGCATGACCTTATGCATGCTCTATGTCCGGATGACGATCTGTCTAAAGATCAAGAGTACCATAGGCAAGTGCGCATAGTGTCTCATCCCGTCAGGAGAAGCTGCGCCGCCTCCGTATCTAAAGACTATCGTTGGTCTAGTCAAGGAACTTCCTAATACTGCTCCGGGTATCGATGGGGTAAGCGCCCGTATAGTCAAACACGTTGTTGCAGCCGCGCCGGATGAGACTACAGAAGTGTATAGGAGATGTGTCCAGGAGGGGATTTTTCCACAGATATGGAAGGACGGAAGGTTGATTGTATTGCCTAAGTGCAATGGCAAGCACCCTTCCGACCCGAAAGCTTATCGACCCGTCACACTGCTGCCCATTCTTGGTAAAATATTAGAGCGAGTAATGATCAAGTGCGCACCACAAATAACCAGAGGTTTGTCGGACTGCCAGCACGGATTCACTCGAGGACGGTCAACGGAAACTGCTCTGAGCTCCATTCTCAGAGTGGTGCGTGAAAGCTCGTCGAAGTATGTTCAGGCGGTATTTTTGGATATCTCTGGGGCCTTCGACAACGCCTGGTGGCCGATGATATTGCTGAAGGTCAAAAGAGGGGGTTGCCCGCCGAACATCTTCAGGATGTTGTGCGACTACTTCGTCGGAAGACGGGTCGGCATGTTCGTCGGTGATCGGGTAGTGTGGAAGACCACAACAATGAGTTGCCCGCAGGGATCGGTGCTAGGACCCACGTTATGGAACGTGCTCATGGACGACCTCCTCAGATTGCCACTTCCGGGGGGGGGTTAAGCTGGTGGCTTACGCCGATGACGTTACAGGTCTGATAGAAGCCAATGCTCGAGCGGCCTTGGAGGCTTCGGCCCACAAGGCTATGCAGCTTATCGCGGATTGGGGGGTGCGGAATAGGCTTGAATTTTCGCCAATTAAATCGTCCATGTTTACCGTAAAGGGGAAACTGCAGAGACCGCCCACGATAAAGTTAGCAGGCACAACAATCAGGACTGTAACGTCGGCTACTGTGCTAGGAGTGGTGATAGAGCCTGGTCTATCGTTCGCGCAGCATGCGGTATCGATAGGGGAGAGGGCAGCCTCTTGCTTTGGCAAGATGGCGAGGATGTCGGCTTCCTCATGGGGAATAAAGTACAGAGCTCTTCGGACTCTGTATTATGGCACTTACATCGCCACGGTAACGTATGCTGCGGCTTGCTGGTTCCCGCGTGCATCCTTGCACGTTGAGCGGAGTACGCTTCTGCGTACACAGAGACCCGCTTTGGTCCTTCTGACCAAGGCGTACCGATCGACGAGCACCGACGCCTTGCCGGTACTAGCCGGCGTTCTACCGGCCGACCTCGAGGTAACCCGGGCCGGCAGACTAGGTGTTTTGCGCCAGTCCGCGTTATCAAAAAGGGAGCGGCACTGCGCCAAACTCAAGGAACTTGAGTCCGTTATAGCCGAATGGCAGAAGCGTTGGAATACATCTATTAGGGGGAGGGAGCTATATAGATATTTCCCGGACGTATCGGTTCGACTCGAGTCTACTTGGGTCGAACCTGACTACGAAACCTCGCAGATCTTGAGGGGACATGGCTGTTTTCGGGGGCGACTCCACAGAATGAAACTTTCCGACGTGGGGTCATGCTACTGCGGAGAAGCCGCAGAGGAAGACGTACACCACGCACTCTGGGAGTGCCCCCTGTACGGGGAGGAGCGTAGGGAAATGCTGGGGGGGATTAAGGTAATTGAAGTAGGACTCGTGTACTACGCGGACCTGGTGGCTTCAGAGGCGAACTTCAGACGGCTGAGGAATTACGCGCACAGATGGCTTAGAAAGAGGAGCGTGCTTGAAATGGAAACACAATAAAAGGAACGACTAGATAAATCAACAAATCGACCCTAGGGTGAAACCGAAGGCGTTTGTGTGACGTCCGCCCCAATAAGGGGAGAAGAACAAAAGGGACAAGGACGTAGATAATAACTTGTATAAAGAATCGGCCCGTATAACCAAGATGGTTGATGGGGCCATGGGTTGGTGGTGGGTTTGTCCCTATCTACTGTTATCTACTGAGACACCCGGCGATAGATAGTTTGCAGCTGAACTACGGGTCAGCTGCTAAGATCAGGGTACTACGGGACCCCGGTACCTAAGCCCTCCGGCAGCGATGCATGCGCTTGCGTGTGTAAACTGCCGGGTTACCGGTTTTGGTGTTGGATTCGTAGTGGTAATGTGGTTAGCTGCAGAGTTTCGGCGCTGTTCGTCTGGGTCCCCACAGTTGTAGGGGGCTCGTCGGATCTTGTGCGCAGCGAGAGGTGATTGACCAGCCTAAAGCGAAGGGCTGCTGCGGTCTTTTACTTCGGGGCATGGAACGGTCCTTAAGCAGAGATCCTTTTGGGGGTCACTGCAGTTCGGGTAGCCCCCTGCTTAGAGGTTAGATGGATGTACTAGCATCTATCCGGTCACCCGACTGTCACGTAGGGTGGGCTTGCGGCCTGACTGCCTGTCGGGAAGTGAGCGTGCCTCACAGCTCCGGCACCAGCTGGAAACTGGTAGTTAGCCTCTCTGACGTTCTTAGCAAGTGAATTGCAAGTGCGAGAAATCACACGGGAAGTGAGCGTGCCTTACAGCTCCGGAACCTTTCATGAAGAAAAGGTAGCTTGGTGGTCGCGATTAAACTTGTCTATGACCGATAGCCTTGCGAGCTTACTTGTCTTATAGTAGCGTTGTCGGATGACTTCGGAGGTCAGACCTGCCGTATAAGGGTCCATGTGACAGGGGTAAACCTTGACCACATGAATAGCGGCTCAATCCTTTATAACCAGAGGGTTGACAAGGTTGAGATGCTATATACATAATCAATAGGACTGAAGGGGGCGAGGGCGGTAGTCCCTATCTACTTACTTCGCCGTCGGCTGCCGTAGCGAGCGGACGTGTGTACAGTGTGCGCTCCGAGTATTGGAATTTTTCCATTATACCTAGCATTGTTTATTTCCAAGTTTTTCGTTGTTATTAGTGCTTTATTTTTGCTTACTATAATTATATTCTAGTTTTGTGAGTGTTTAATGTGCATTTTGTGCTGCTTTATGTGCATGCTTTTGCTATAAAGTACTTCCGGACACCATTGGTGACGTATTTTTATTGCATTTTGACAAAGTTAACTGTGCTCTGTCACGTGTTCTTCATTGGTTTGAAATTAATAATTTGGTATTAAATACTAAGAAAACTAAATGCATAGAATTTACACTTCCTAATGTAAAAAGTCGGGATTGTAGTTTATTTCTTAACAATGAAGTGTTAGAACTGACTGACTCGACAACTTTCTTAGGTATAACTTTAGATAAAAAGCTCCAGTGGAACCCCCATCTCTCGACACTCGCAAGCAAACTTAGCTCAGCCGTCTTTGCAATTAAAAAAGTAAGACAATTAACAGACGCTAATACGGCTCGACTCGTTTATTTTAGTTATTTTCACAGTATATTGTCTTACGGTATCTTACTATGGGGCAGCGCTGCCGAAATTAATTCTATATTTATTTTACAAAAACGAGCTATACGGGCTATTTGTAACTTAAAAGCTAGAGACTCCCTAAGAGAAGTTTTTTAAAGAAATCGGTATTCTTACGGTCGCTTCTCAATACATTTTTAATAACTTACTATATATACGCCAAAATTTAAATGACTATAAAAAAAACAGCGACAGACATACTATCAATACAAGAAATAAAAATAGGCTCGTAACGCCTAAATTTAGACTTCAAAAAATTAAGAAATCCTTCATGGGCTTGAGTATACGCATATATAATAAGGTTCCACAAGATATCTTAGATCTTCCTTTTCTTGGTTTCAAATCTAAAATTAAAGGTATATTATTAAATAAATCTTACTATAACATTCAAGAGTTTTTGGTTGATCGAAATGTGTGGAACTTGAAATAGCTAGTAATCTCCGCAATGTGTTTTTTGTTGTAAATTAATTTTGCTTTATCGACCTTCTGCATCACACCGATTCCTTAGAAGTCACTACTTGCGGTAGCATCGGGAGTCGGGTTGCCTCCCTCCCTCAAATATGTGCGAAGGGGGTGATGGCTGGCTCTTGTGTTATGCTCGTGAACGGGTGCTGCTTGCGGTGACTGGTTGTGTGGCAGGCCGAAGATTTGTGTATGTGTGTATGTGTGTATATATATCTATATATATATATATATATATATATATATATATATATATATATATATATATATATATTTACTGTTATTATTATTTAATTTTCGTTGCCTGAAATCATTGGGCTTCTTTTCCGATTGATTGCGACGGTTCTAGTTGTTCCAAAATTGCATTTAAGTTTATAAAATAAATAAAATTGACTCATTTGCAGGGTTGATGTTATAATTTATAAGTCAAACATTGTTAAATTTCATTTAAAAAGAGCAACTGTTGAGTTTCTGGCCAGCTCTTCTCAGCAGAACAGCATTCCGAGCTGGTGGTAGCTTACTCACAGACTGACTATACTGACCAATTTAATGTAATTGACGATTCAAAAGTGTAAATGCCTATTTGAATAAAGATATTTTGAATTTGAATTTGAATTTATTTTAGTTATTAGTAATTCATAGTTTTTAATAGTGCGCATGGACGCTTTTAGCTTTTAATTTTGACATTTCTTTTATTATTTAATTTTTTATTACAATTTAATAGGTTAAGGCACCATGTGCTTACCGCATGGTCAATAACGTTGACAATTGTGAGTGACGTGCAGCTCTGACGCGGGTGACGTTTGACGTGTGACGTTTGACGTCTGAAATTGACAATTGACAGGTGACAACTGACGTGCTATAGAGATACGTTTCGTTTTACGGATTTTATTTTGAACTACTTTTATTTTGTTTTGTCTAAACTTTTATTTGTTTTGTCTAAACTTTTATTTGTTTTGAACAATATTGTGTTAATTATTATTTTTTTAAATTTATATAGTATTTATTTATTTTTGATTGTACTGAGTATTAATACACGAACAAAGTGCGGAGATGGAGGAGGACGGGGAGGCCTTCGCGCCTCGTAAGTCTCTGGCGCGGACGCTGACAGATAGCTTTTCGAAGACGAGGACGTCATCATTTAGTATAGAGAGGGAGAAACGTCCCTTGGGGTCACCGGAGGAGCCACCTGCACCTAAAGTCAGGACGACACGCAGGGGCCAGCTGATCCTGATACCACCGGTATCAGGACTGTTGACAGCAGAGGCAAGATCGACGCCGAACACCCCATTCGTCAGCGCGGAAGACCTGGTGGGAGCCCAGAGCGCGCCTACAACCGCGCTAACGTCTCCGACGCCAGTGCAGACTGAAGCCATAAGGAACGGTACTAAGAGAGAGCTCATCGCCATGGCTCATTGCGCTATGGAAGGCATAATGGAGTCTGTGTCGAGCTCAACTTCAAAGCTTAACAAGAGCGAGATAGCTCGAATTGGTAATTGTGGAACCCAACTAATGGCAGTGGCAGCTGCCATGAGTGAGCGGATCGCAGAGCTGGAACTTGAAGCAGTGAGAAACAGCACAAGCGCAGCAAATCAGGGGTGGATGGAGGTAAACAAGCCCTCCTATGCTGGGGCACTCAAACTTAGAGGTAGGGAATTACCTCTAAAAAGACAGCAGCAAGGCCCTCTTATTGCAATTTATCCGGCCGAAGAGGGTGCGGACATTAAAACAGCGGCAGCCACTAAAGAGGAGTTGAAGAAGCATCTGGACCCAGCCAAGATGGGGGCCCAGATCAGTCAATTAAGGAAAGTTGGCAATGCGGGGGTCATCATCAGAACTGCCAACGTTGAAGGAGCAGAGAAAATTAAAGCCAGCATGCCCCCCACTCTGAAAGCTGTAGAGCCCAAACAGAGGCGACCACTGGTTGCGTTAAATAATGTCGAGGCGGACCTGTCCCACGAGGATCTTATAAAGGGAATAAGGGAGCAAAATTTCAAAGAAGACGAGAAGTGGACAACCGAGCGGTTATCAGAACATTGTAAACCGGCTTTTAAGCGAAGGCGCGCTGGAGGTAGCTCAAGGTTGGTAGTCCTTGACTGCAGCCATGAGCTGCGGGAAGTTCTGGTGTCTAAGGAGCGCCTGTACATTGGCTGGGAGAGCATTCAGGTGACCGATCACATACAAGTGACGTGTTGCCTGAAGTGCCAACAGTACGGGCATCCCGCCAAGCACTGCAAGGCCAAGGCGCAAATCTGCAGCCAGTGCGGAGAGGAAGGGCATGTGAGGGGCGAATGCCAAAAAACAAAGTCGCTATGTGCAACTTGTAAGGTATTTTCAAAACCAGGATATGATAAGCACACCACAATGTCTACAGAGTGCCCAGCAAGGAGATACGCAGAGGAACGATATCTAAATTCAATATACTAGGAGAAATCGGAGGGCATGGTCTCAAAGTGTGTCAGCTAAACTTGCAGGGCTCATGTGCGGCAACAACCGAGCTTCCCTCGATTATGAGGGAGCACGACCTTGACGTCGCTTTGGTCCAGGAGCATTATCCAAGGTCGGATCTGGTTACCGTCCAGAGCGGGTTAAACCCGAAGGCAGGGATCGTCGTCAGAAGTAACAAAATCTTATGCACAACCCTGGATCATCTCATGTCGGAACACTGCGCTGTTGCCCACATCAAAACGAAGGAGGGTAATGAGCTGTATGTGGTGAGTGTGTATTGCCAATATTCGGACGACGTCGCTCTGCATCTGAACCACCTAAGGCGAGTTACAGACCGCCTTAGAGGACATAAAATCCTCATCGGCATCGACAGCAATGCACACTCACCCATGTGGTTCTGCACTACCCGGCAGTGCACGGGCCGAGGACCCGACAACAACTACCGGCGCGAACAAGTAGAAGGATTCATCATGGGCAGCGGTTTGACCTTGCATAATGTGGAGGGCCAACCACCGACCTTCTGCGGACCCAATGGACAATCGAACGTGGACCTGACACTAACATCCAGAGGAGTCAAGGTCTCACGTTGGACGGTGCACGAAGGAGCAAGCTGCAGCGATCACCAGCTCATCACCTTCGAAGTGGAATTTTCCTGTGCTGCTAGTGTGAAAAACTCAACGTTGAAGGAGGGACCTAAGACCTACAGGGACCGAGGAGTGAACTGGTACCGCTTTCGCACCTGTCTCCATCACAGGATGGGGAGCTTCGGCACCAAAGGGAACGCCAACGAAGTGTGTTCCTCTTTTGCCCGCATACTTGGACGTACAGCTAGTGACTGCCTTGGCACCAAAAAGGAGAGAAGTAATACCGGATACGAGTGGTGGTCTTCCTCCTTGGACATACTCCGAAAAGAGCACAGCAGGGCACGCCGGGGCTGGCAGCATGCGCGTGCTGTCGACAGCGATTCTGAGCCCCGTCTCCATGGTATCTACCGCGATACCCGGGCCAGATATCGCAGAGCGATGGCGGAGGCGGAGCTCAGATTTGATAGGGATATTGCAGAGGCTGGCAATCACGATCCGTGAGGGTTAGCGTACAGGACCGCTACGGGCCGCGTGCGTCCCCCCGCAAACGTGATCGCCGGTACTAAACTACTAGAGGGGTACGCTGAAAACGATTTGACCGCGATGCGATCCCTGCTGTGCTCCCTGTGCCCAGATGATGACGCAACCCGGGATACCATATATCATCGGCAACTGAGGCTCGCGGCTGCGTGTGTACCTCCGGGAAAGGATGCGGACCCAGTACACCAGGGAAGAGTGTGGTTCCACCTGAAGCGCTTGCCAAACAAGGCTCCAGGTTTGGACGGCATAACACTGCGCATCCTTAAGCAGGCATGGCCCTCATGTGCTGCCGAATTAACTTTTGCCATGGCCGCATGCGTGCGTGACGGTGTGTTTCCCGACGTGTGGAAGTCGGGGAGGCTGGTGGTTATTCCGAAGGGGAATGACAAGCCATTGTCGGACCCTAAGGCGTACCGTCCGATCACCCTGCTCCCCGTGCTGGGCAAGCTACTAGAGCGCATCATGCTAGACTGTATGCCGAGCATCCAAACGCGCATCTCGGAACGCCAGCATGGCTTCACCACAGGCAGATCAGCCGTGACAGCGCTTAGGGCAGTCCTGGACGTTCCTCGGCGCACGGGTAGGCCGTACGTCCAGGCGATATACCTGGATATTTCGGGTGCCTTTGACAACGCCTGGTGGCCCATGGTACTTGTAAAAGTCAAGCAGACGGTTTGCCCGCCCAACTGCTACAGGATGCTGCAAAGCTACTTTGTGGACAGAAGGGTGGGCTGGTTTGCGGGTAGCTAGGTGGTGTGGAAGGCGTCCACTATGGGGTGTCCTCAGGGGTCGGTTTTGGGCCCTGCGTTGTGGAACGTCCTAATGGACGACATGCTCAGGTTGCCGCTGCCCGATGGGGCGTCAATCGTGGCATATGCGGACGATGCCACGCTCTTGGTAGAAGCGAACTCCAGGATCGAGATTGAGAGGAAAGCTGAGAGTGCCCTTGAAGCGGTCTTGTCGTGGGGGAAGCGAAATCGTCTGGAGTTTTCATCATTGAAGACACAGATGATGACTTTGAAGGGGCGTTTTCAGCGTCCGCCGCTCGTCAGGTTCGGAGGACGCTCTGTTAGGAGTGTGTCGGAGTCCACAGTACTGGGGGTGGTTATAGACCAAAATCTTTCATTTGCACAACACGCAACATACGCAGGGGAACGGGCCGCAAAGTCCTTCGGCAAGATGTCTCGTGTGTCTGCCAGTTCCTGGGGTGTACGCTACCGTGCGCTCCGATACTTATACTATGGTACCTTCGTGGCTACCATAGTCTACGCCGCTTCCATCTGGCATCGGCGGGCACACCTGCATGTTGTCCGGAGTGCTTTGCTGCGGACCCAGAGACCAGCTCTGGTCTTATTAACAAAAGCGTACGGGTCTAACAGTACTGCGGCACTGCCTGTGTTGTCTGGAGTAATGCCGTGTAACGGTTTTATAGCCGTTACGGAGACATAACAGAGCAATAGTTAGCATAGCGGGTGCTGCGTTGAGTGCGTACGCGCTTGTAACCGGTCTGGCCGACAAGGGGGCTTCGCGGGGTGCACCGCCGTGCCACCGCGCACCTCAACCTGACCTACAGCAGTCAGAGGACCTACTAAAGCGGCGGCTATTAGCCGTTTCGTGCATATCGTACTCTTATACAATTGCTAAGATCATTAGAGGTCTTAAAACGTTGCGACGTTTTCTATTGTTTTTGAATATTTTTATTAAGTATAAAACCCCATTTCGGGTGAGTGTTTTTATTATGCATTTGTTGTTTTATAGTTTTTAATAAGTGAATATGTAATGTAAGTACATTCGAATTCATTTAATTTTGCTTCGGTATTCTTCTTATACCATTTTAAATATATGTTCACTTTAGTATAAATTTCATTTTTCCTGCCGTTGAGTATATCTTCAATGCAGTGGTTATATATTGTAGTGTAGTTAATAGAACTTGTATTAGATTATAGCATGACGCAGCTTCTGTGGCTTACCCTCTTAAGCGTAGTATTTATATTTGTACTTTACATAAGTTTTTATATATTGTTTTTTGCTACATAAGACGTTACCCGGCTACTATTTAAAAAGGAGGGTAACGTTTTAAAAATTACTTTGTACAAAGTTTGACTGCCTCATCCTTGAAGACTATTGCTTGCATAGAAACACCGCTTTGGCTTTCTTTAGCGTACCGGCTGGTGGCAGTCAAACTGAGTTTGAGTGCACATAATAAAATACCCGATAAACGGGATTTCAGGGTTTCTGGCTTAGGCCTAACGGCGGGTTAAAGACCGTTGGCGCTTCTTTTTCTTCTCTACCTACTACAGTGCTGGACAATTGCTGTCTCATCACCAAAATTACCACGGCATCGTACTTCACTGCATTCAACAAATACAAGGCCAGTGGTTGTTGTCTATAAGGAGTTCTGCACATCCTCGGTCATCGGACGAACCCACGACCCGCTATTTACTTAAAATATATAATTAACTTTCTCAACTTTTGTTATTTTCATTCCCTGGTATCCACCAGGTCTACCACCAGGTTAAGAGACGGGGGAGTGTGACATTGGCGCCCAACTAAAGGTTTCGTTCATGACTGAATTGTGTAGTTCTACCATTTGCTTGAAATAGGCTTTCACGGGTGATGGCTGTATTACTATATTTGTGTACTATGTTTAGTTCAGCTGTCTGAAATAGCTTGTAGTTATTAAGTGTGTAGTTATTAAAAGTAACCTTTTAATTTTGTGATTTTTTTTTATTTTATTTTTTTTTTCTATTTGTTAATTATTGTAGTTATTTTTTATTTTTAGTCTTAAGTTAGTTACTTGCACTCGCACCTCTTGCTTATTTACTGATCTATTTTTTTTTTATTTATTTTGTTTTTTTTAATTATATTTTTAATTTATTTCTTTTTTACTTTTGCTTCTTCCATTTTTTTTATTGTTTTTTTAAATATTTTATTGATATCAACACTCATTCAAAATGGCGTATAGTATTAAATTTTTATCTTTACAAAAAGCGGAACTTCTATACGAAGTGGAACTTCGTGGAGGTTCAGGTGACTCTGTGCTTGAACTTAGAAAACAGATTGTCAAACTGGGTGTGATGCAACCATCAGAGGATATCCTCGAGTCACATCTTGACCCTATCGATGATTTAGAAGGGATTCGTGAGACACTAGCTAAATCTTTGTTAAACTTAAAAAGCCTTCGACAAAAATTTGATAAAAATTTATTTTTACGTATTGAGACAATTCTTAATCACATTCATCACAGGTTCAACCGTATTAATTGCACACCAAAAATAGTAGAGCAATATACAACACAGTTGTCAAGTTTTAATACCCAATATCGAGAGCTGGTGGATTTCCGTCCTCAATTGCCAAATCCAGTCTCTTCTGCTACTACTACTGCAACTACTTGTACGGTATCCGAAATTGCCTCTTCTAATATTGCGGTAACTTGCGAACGTAATTTATCATCTGATATCTATAAGCTTAAGTTTAATGGAAAATCTTGCGTTCGTTCTTTTATACAAAGAGTTGAAGAATTTGTACTATCAAGGGGATTATCTTATGAGAAAATCTTGTCCTTGGCATTTGAGTTGTTTGTTGATGATGCCTTGCATTGGTATCGTTGTAACAAGGCTAGGATTAATACTTGGAATGATCTTTGTAGTTTACTGAAAGAGGATTTTAGCAGTAGTGACTATGACTATAAGCTTGCCGCGGAAATTCGGTTGCGCACTCAAGGTGAAAATGAGAATATTATCATTTATACATCTATTATGCAAGGAATGTTTTCTCGCATGGATAAACCGTTTTCAGAGGAGGATAAACTCGAAATCTTATTACATAACATTCGTCCTTGCTACGCTAGCACTTTGGCTGCATCTCCAGGAATTAGAACTATTGATGCCTTAAAATCTGCCTGTCGTCATTATGAGAGCATTCAGGCACGATTTTCTCAATTTCGTGAACCACCTAAAGTTACTTCTAATACTCTAGCTCCTGAATTTGCATATAAACCTGTTGTCGATTACGGTACAGGTAATAAGAATAAAATTATTAAAGAATATTCTAATAGAACTTATGCAAATTTTTCTAGCAACTATCACAATATGCCTGGAAATTCTAATCAATACGAGAACAAGGCTATAGCGGTAAATTCTTTAGCTGCGGGTCCTTCTAGGCCATTATTTTGTGTTAGATGTAGAGTAAACGGTCATACATTGGGAAACTGTAAGGAAGAGCATTTTCCTATATGTTTTAAATGTGGAAAGAAGGATGTTATATTTCCTAATTGTTCCGTATGTAATCCCAGTAAGACTAATTCAAAAAACTAGGCGACCGGGATTGGAAAATCAGTGCTAAAAGGCAAATTAAACTTTCATCAGACTACAATGAATGGCGTCAGTGGCTAAATTTTATATCAAAATTTTTTGCTTTTAACGCTGTTTCTTCAATCCAGGATAATACTAAAAAATCTCGGCTCTTCGTTTCTGTGCATGTTAATAATATACCCTTACACGGTCTGCTAGATACTGGTTCTTCTGCAACCATTTTAGGTAATGGTTGTCATCAAATTCTTTTACAATCCGGTTTTGAGTTAGTGAATAGCGATTCTGAGCAGTTTATCACGGCGGGAGGTGCAAAACTAAATTCGTTAGGAGTTATATACATTCCTCTTAAATTTCAAAATCAAACGCATGTCATCAAGGCATATGTGGTGCCAGGTATAAAACACGGTCTTATATTAGGCATGGATTTTTGGCGATCGTTTGGTTTATTACCTAAAAACTTAGATACTATAACTACATTAGAACCTCCCAATATTTTTACCACAGATTTACATAATGGAAGTCCTAAGCTTCTGTATTCCTACGACCATTTAACTAATGATCAAAAACTTATTGCCGATGGCATTATATCTCAATTCCATGGCATTTCGTATGAGGAACGTGGCCTAGGTCGTACATCGTTGACAACCCATTCTATCGATACTGGGGATGCTGCCCCCATTCGACAGAAATACTACAGGATGTCACCGGAAAAACAACGTATCCTTGGTGAACAATTTGACGATATGTTAAAGGAGGATGTTGTTGAGCCATGTGAGAGTCCGTGGTCATCTCCTGTTCTCTTAACTCCCAAAAAGAACGGGGAATTACGGTTTTGTCTTGACAGTAGGAAACTTAACGCAGTAACAAAAAAAGATGCTTATAGTTTACCCTATATTTCCGAGATTCTTGACAACTTACGAGACGCTAGGTATTTATCTAGTATAGATTTGTCCAAAAGCTTCTGGCAAATATTGATTCGGGAAGAAGATAGACAGAAGACGGCATTTTATATTCCCGGACGCGGTACTTATCAATTTAAATCTATGCCTTTTGGCCTAACCAATGCTCCTGCTACATAGCAGCGATTGATGGATGCGTTGTTTTATGGACCTGAATTTGAACATAGAGTATTTGTTTTTGTTGATGATGTTATCATAGTGTCTAACGATTTTAACCAGCACATATCGCTACTAACGCGCGTGTTAAATAAACTCCAATCGGCCAATCTTACTATTAACTTTGAAAAAAGTCAGTTTTTCCGTTCTGAATTAAAATATTTAGGATACATTGTTAATTCGAAAGGCCTACAGGCGGATCCTGAAAAAGTGGAATCAATACTTAATTATCCTACTCCCACCACTCGCAAAGAAGTTAGACGTTTTGTGGGTACGGCATCCTGGTACCGCCGTTTCATTCCCAACTTCAGTAGATTAGCTATGCCCCTAAACAAATTAACATCTCAGGGTAAACATGCACCGCCTTTTGCTTGGTCAGCGGAAGCTGATGAAGCATTTAAAAAACTAAAATGTCATCTGGTTTCTGCTCCTATACTTTCTTGTCCAGACTATTCGAAACCTTTCCAGGTACATACCGATGCGAGTGATTACGGTCTTGGAGCGGTACTTACTCAAATGATTGAAGGGAATGAGAAGGTCATAGCTTATATGAGTAAAGCGTTATTACAACAGGAGCGTAACTATAGTGCCACAGAACGTGAAGCACTGGCTGTACTCATTGCAATTGAACATTGGCGATGTTACTTAGAGAATGGTCTCAAATTTACTGTATACACCGACCATTCCTCGCTTAATTGGTTTCTTAATCTAAATAACCCAACAGGCAGACTAGCTCGTTGGGGAGTACGTCTTTCCGCTTATAATTTCGAAATTAAACATCGAAAGGGTTCGGAAAATATAGTTCCGGATAGTCTTAGTCGTTCCGTACCTATAGCCGTTGTAGATGACTTACCAAACAACTCTAATTTACAGAAAACAAATGACGTATGGTATCTAAATATTTATGAGGGTTGTCAGAAAAATCCAACATCTTTTCCAAATTATTGCGTCAAGAATGGTAAATTGTTCCGTTACATGAAATCGGTTAACCCTTTAACAAGAGATTACGATTGGAAAGAAGTTATACCATCTGAATACCGACATGATATAATATTTAAAAATCATTCGGAACCTACTTGTGGTCATTTCGGTATTTTTAAAACTCATAAACGTCTCAGCTTAAAATATTTTTGGCCTGGGCTTCTAAAAGATGTGACTGACTTTATAGCTAGTTGTGACACTTGCCTTACATACAAACACCCCAATCACACTACCTTGGGTACCATAGGTAGACCTAAAGATTGTTGCCGTCCTTTTCAAATGTTAAGCATTGATTTAGTTGGTCCCTTACCGGTTACCAGGAAGCTGAATACTTTCTTATTCGTTGTAACTTGTTGCTTCTCTAAGTATTGTCTAATGTTTCCTATACGTCGTGCTACGTCAGTTATCTTAGCTAATATTTTGGAAGAGAAGGTTTTTCTTGTACATGGAATACCAAGTACGCTTCTAATGGACAACGGGAAACAGTTTACGAGTAACAATATGAAAAAAATATTTGCAAACTACAACATACCTAACGTTTATTATACTTCCCTGTACACTCCACAAGTAAATACGGTTGAACGGTACAATAAGACAATCATAACAGCAGTTTCCTCTTTTGTTGATAATGACCATAGATCCTGGGATTCTAATATTTCCAAGATACAGTTTGCTTTAAATAGTTCTGTAAATGAGGTCACTAATTATACTCCTTCGTTTTTAGTTTTTGGTAGAGAATTAGTTGCCGATGGTTCTCATTTTACTGATACTGACCTCATCAATGAGATAATTTTCACACCAAGGGATTCTTATGCTGAAAACTTAGGTTCACTACATAAGATATTCGACAAGGTACAACTATCTCTAATTAAGGCGCACTCCCGAAATAGTGTGCATTATAATTTACGACGAAAAAATGTAGAGTTCAGCATAGGAGATATTATCTGGAAACGAACTTTTTACCTCAGTGACAAGGACAAGAGATTTTCAAAGAAGTTAGCTCCAAAATTCATCAAGTGTCGTGTTGTGGATAAAAAGTCTAAATTAGTTTATGAGCTTGAAGATATGTTAGGTAATAACATAGGGTTGTGGCACATTAAGGACTTTAAACTTACATAACCGGGAGTTTCGGTTAGGTTTGGATTTTTCGCAGGAAAAATCCTAGCCTAAAAAGGGGGGTATGTAACGGTTTTATAGCCGTTACGGAGACATAACAGAGTAATAGTTAGCATAGCGGGTGCTGCGTTGAGTGCGTACGCGCTTGTAACCGGTCTGGCCAACAAGGGGGTTCGCGGGGTGCACCGCCGTGCCACCGCGCACCTCAACCTGACCTACAGCAGTCAGAGGACCTACTAAAGCGGCGGCTATTAGCCGTTTCGTGCATATCGTACTCTTATACAATTGCTAAGATCATTAGAGGTCTTAAAACGTTGCGACGTTTTCTATTGTTTTTGAATATTTTTATTAAGTATAAAACCCCATTTCGGGTGAGTGTTTTTATTATGCATTTGTTGTTTTATAGTTTTTAATAAGTGAATATGTAATGTAAGTACATTCGAATTCATTTAATTTTGCTTCGGTATTCTTCTTATACCATTTTAAATATATGTTCACTTTAGTATAAATTTCATTTTTCCTGCCGTTGAGTATATCTTCAATGCAGTGGTTATATATTGTAGTGTAGTTAATAGAACTTGTATTAGATTATAGCATGACGCAGCTTCTGTGGCTTACCCTCTTAAGCGTAGTATTTATATTTGTACTTTACATAAGTTTTTATATATTGTTTTTTGCTACATAAGACGTTACCCGGCTACTATTTAAAAAGGAGGGTAACGTTTTAAAAATTACTTTGTACAAAGTTTGACTGCCTCATCCTTGAAGACTATTGCTTGCATAGAAACACCGCTTTGGCTTTCTTTAGCGTACCGGCTGGTGGCAGTCACACTGAGTTTGAGTGCACATAATAAAATACCCGATAAACGGGATTTCAGGGTTTCTGGCTTAGGCCTAACGGCGGGTTAAAGACCGTTGGCGCTTCTTTTTCTTCTCTACCTACTACAGTGCTGGACAATTGCTGTCTCATCACCAAAATTACCACGGCATCGTACTTCACTGCATTCAACAAATACAAGGCCAGTGGTTGTTGTCTATAAGGAGTTCTGCACATCCTCGGTCATCGGACGAACCCACGACCCGCTATTTACTTAAAATATATAATTAACTTTCTCAACTTTTGTTATTTTCATTCCCTGGTATCCACCAGGTCTACCACCAGGTTAAGAGACGGGGGAGTGTGACAGCCGGCTGACCTTGAAGTTATCAGCGCTGGAAAGCTTGAAGAAGAAAGAGGCCAAAACGTCAACGTTGACGAAATCAGACAGAAAAAGAAAATGGCACTTAAGGAAGCAGCCCATGAGTGGCAGAAGCGTTGGGAGATTAGTGAGAGAGGAAGAGACCTGTTTAGGTTCTTCCCGGACGTGCAGGTGCGGCTAAATATGGCGTACATGGAGCCGGACTACGTGGTCTCTCAGATGCTGACTGCACACGGTATGTTCAGAGGTAGGTTACGGGACCTAGCCTTGAGTGAGACCGGTTCGTGTTATTGCGAGGACGTCGAGGAGTATCGTGACCATGTGCTTTGGGAGTGCGAGTTGTACGAGGAGGAGCGGCAAAAGATGCTCGACCGAATAGTAAGGACGAAGGTAGGGCCAGTTTACTTCGAAGAACTTGTTGGGTCCGAAGGAAACTTCAGACAGCTGAAGGAGTTTTCACACGAGTGGCACAGGAGGAGGAAGCTTCTGGAGGATTAGGCCATGCCCGGCGGCGAAACCGTATTTGTACTGTGCACGCCCCTGAATGGGGAGAGTTGCAGGGACAAGAAGGATAAAGAATGCAAAAAAGAATATGTAAGAGTACAGAAAGTGCTCTATAGTTTCGGTCCTTATACCCAAGACGGTTGGTAGGACCATGGGTTGATGGTGGGTTCTTGTCCCTATCTACTACTTCGCTGTCGCCCGCCGTAGCGAGCGGACGTATGGACAGTGCGCGCTCCGCGTTTCGGAATCTTCCATCTTGCTTTTTTTGCTATTTTTATATTTGCTTCGCTATTTTATAGTGTTTGCTTATTTTACCTTTATTATAAACTAGTTTGTGTGTGTTGTATTGTGCATTTTTTTTAAATTTTCGTGACTTATTTATGTGCATGTTTATGCAATAAGTATACCTGGACACCATTGGTGACGTATATCTTCACTTATTTTAATTTTAGCTATTATAGTGCATGGACACCATTAGTTTTAATCTGACATTTGCTTTTATTGTTTTTTGAAGTGAAAACTTCTTTAGGCGCGTTGAGCGTTTTGGTAGAGGGTAAAATCCTCGGTTCGCGTCACCGACATGCTAATGATAATAGCGCGGAGAGCCAGACTAGCGCACGCGTAGTAGCCTGTGTACACGTATACACTAATTTGACGTTTAACGTTGATTTCTAAGCATCAAACAATATCGTTAGAAGAGGAGGAAAAAAATAAATATTTTTAATTAATTAAAAATAAAAAAAATATTAAAATTGTATTGTCGATGACAATGATGTAAATAATGAAAATCATGTTCAAACTTGAATTCATTGAAATTCGTGTAAATATAAATACTATGTATAATTAAGATAATTGTATATTAATTATTTTTTCAACCACTTTGTATTTATATTTTGTTCATGATTTGTTTAACCCATCATATGTAACTAATAAATAAAACATAAAAAAATTCATATAATTTTTGCATATAGTTTTAATGACTCTCAACTTAATAGTTCCGTTTTCACTTCTATCGGCAGTCCCACGACTGCTACTGTTTATTTTTTTATTGTAATTACTATAGATTTGTAGGTTAAGCACCATGTGCTTACCGCATGGCAGTCATTAGTGTGTGACGTTGGTTTGTGACGCGGTTGTCTTTGTCAGCTGTCAAGTGACGTTTGACAGTTTACAACTGACAAGTCAGACTTTGACGTCTGACGTCTGACAATTGACATTGACGGCATCTGGGGCTGCGTTCCAATTCATGCTTAGTGTTTATTTTATTTGATTTTTTTTTTTTTTCTTTTATTCTTTATTTTTTTTTTTTTTTTTGGGGCTTTTATTTTAAATTGCTCTAAGTTATTTTGTATTGTTTATCGTTTATTATTATATAAGTTTTTGTGTATATTGGACAATACACGAACACAGAGCGGTCAATTTAAATATGGCGTCAGTATCGTCGTCCGAGGACGATGATGCCAGCCGTCGGCAACCTTTTAAAAAGCACGAAGCATTTAAACCGAAGAGGTCGCTTAAGAGGACGCCTCCGGAACTGGATGGGGAGCCAACCGAGGAGAATCAGAGGGATCTCCATAGAACCCCGCCACAAGCGTCGATGGCGACATCTTTGTATAAAACAGTCTTATCGGCAATTTCCCCAAAGGGGACAGCTAGTGGGAACGCACCGGCACCAAAAAGAATTTTATCCCCTCAAGAAGAGTCGGAGGAGAAACGCCCAAGACGCTTGAATGTGCCTCCAATGACCCCGGCTGGGGAATCATACCATACTCCAGGCGTATCGTCAAGTGACGAAAACCAGGAGTCGGACCACCAAGTGAAGTCCAACCTCTGTAAGGCTTCTGGGCGGGTACTTTTATCCATGGCCAACCAATCGGGACGACGAATTAACAAAATCATCAGGGGACCCATGTCCAGACTAAATAAAGGCGACACTAACGCCATAAACAGTCAGGTCACGACGAAGTTGGAAATAGTGGGGCAACTTGCCATTGAACTGGCAAACACGTCGGCCAAAGTACAGTCACTGGAAGCAAAACTGGAGGCCAACAAAGCCTCACAAGAGGGCGCGCGGTTGTATAAATCTGATGTCGAGAAGACAATGGCCGCAGTTTCAGCAGCAACCGCAGAACTCAAATCTGTGGTGACGGAGATGCCGGGGCGCACCGGGATCACCTTTGCCGAAAAGGTGAAGGCCGGGCGTGGTCCGGTGGTCGCGCTTTTCCAGCGAGAGGAAAACAAGGATGTGATCAAAACTTCGGATTATACGAAGTTGACGCTTAAAGCGTCGATAGCTCCCGCCAATCTAAACATTGGTATTGACAAAATGAGGAAGATAGGAGGTGCAGGTGTGTTGGTACAGGCGCGCACTTTAGACGACCTTAACCGCCTAAAGGCGGCCGTTCCACCGCAGCTTAAGACCGCTGAACTAAAGGGCCGAGAACCACTGGTGGCCTTACGAAACATAGAGGGTAATCCGGAACTAGGTGAGGTAATAAAAGCGATATTCGACCAAAACCTAAAGGACTCATCTACTTGGACACTGCCAAGATTAACAGCAGAATGCAGAGTAGCCTTCAAAAAAGGAAGGCAAAATTCGAACCGTACCACGTTAGTCCTAGCCTGCTCTCTTAGTTTAAGAAGAGAACTGACAAATAGAGGACGACTCTATATCGGATGGGAAGTCGTAATAGCAGAAGACTATACGACGGCAATCTGTTGTCGGAGGTGTCAGGTTTATGGTCACTCAATCAAAAATTGTAAGGCCGAGAAGCCTACTTGCGGAAAATGTGGGGATGGGCACGACACTGAAACGTGCGGTGCCCCTGAGAAGGACTTCAAATGCGCAACATGCCGCAGATTCGGTCAGCCTGCTGGATCGCACCGGACAGCGAGTAAAGACTGTCCAGCACGAATACACGCCAAGAAACGAATGGCCGAATCTACTAACTATTAATGGCGCCGAAAACCTACACCGTCGGGCAGATCAATTTGGCGGGAGCAGAGCTCGCCACCAAGGAGCTACCCCTAACGGCACGGGATATGGGTACAGACGTCATTCTGGTCCAGGAATTTTACCCTTGCCCTATGCCCGAGGTAGGGAGTCGTCTTCTGCGCGTGAATTCCAGCAGCAAGGCCGGCATTTACGTGGCCGGATACGTCGCTTGCGTATTTCATCATCACCTGTACACGAATCACTGCGCCGTAGCCAGCATCACCTTCGGGAACGAAGAGTACGTCTTAATATCGGCATACTTTCAGTACAGTGACGACATCAACCTCCACTTCCAGCAACTAGAACACGTACTACAACGTATAAAACCAAAGAAGGTAATAATAGGGGTAGACTCCAATGCGCACTCTCCGATGTGGTACTGCAAGAGGCGCCAGTACCAAGGACGCGGACCAGAGGCAACGCACCAGAGGGAGGCCATGGAAGCGTTCGTCTTAGCACATGGACTCCGCCTGGCAAACGCTAAAGGACAGCCAGCCACGTTCTGCACCAAGAACGGAGAGTCCAACATCGACCTGACACTCACAAAAGGCACTCTGGTAACAGAGTGGAGAGTGCGCGAAAACGTAGTAGAGAGTGACCACCGACTTATAACGTTCCAGGTAGCGAGCACAGCCGCTCCATGCCCAGGGCCAATCGAAGAGCCAAAGAGATACCGGGATCGTGGGGTATGCTGGGACTACTTCGAAAGCCAAATTAGGGGAAGGGTGGGTCGGTTAAACTGGAGCAAACCCGCAGGCGATGTAAGGGCGCAGTTCACCCGGATGGTGTTGAACATCTCCGCACAGACGCTGGGTAAGGTAAAGTCGGGCAGGGGGGATAGGGGTTATGTATGGTGGACCACGGCACTGGATTCCCTCCGTAGGCAGAACTACCAGTTGCGAAGAGCTTGGCATGCTTCTCGCAGGGTTGGCGGTGTGCGTGAGGAGGCTGCGAAGACCAGGTTCCACGAGCATAGGGCCAGATATAAGGGAGCCATGGAGGAAGCGGAGCTTTTATTTTAAAAACATCGCATTTGCATTTTAAAAACATCGCTAATTCCGGAAACCTGGACCCTTGGGGACAGGCCTACCGAGTCGCGCAGGGAAGGGTTCGCCCCCCCTCTAACGTAATTAGTGGCGTTAAATTCGCCGAAGGGTACGCTGTTGAAATGAGAGACGCCATGCATGACCTTATGCATGCTCTATGTCCGGATGACGATCTGTCTAAAGATCTAGAGTACCAAAGGCAAGTGCGCATAGTGGCGTGTCTCATCCCGTCAGGAGAAGCTGCGCCGCCTCCGTCTCTCGAGACAATCGAGAGTCTAGTCAAGGGTCTTCCTAATACTGTTCCGGGTATCGATGGGGTAAGCGCCCGTATAGTCAAACACGTTGTTGCAGCCGCGCCGGATGAGACTACAGAAGTGTATAGGAGATGTGTCCAGGAGGGGATTTTTCCACAGATATGGAAGGACGGAAGGTTGATTGTATTGCCTAAGTGCAATGGCAAGCACCCTTCCGACCCGAAAGCTTATCGACCCGTCCCACTGCTGCCCATTCTTGGTAAAATATTAGAGCGAGTAATGATAAAGTGCGCACCACAAATAACCAGAGGTTTGTCGGACTGCCAGCACGGATTCACTCGAGGACGGTCAACGGAAACTGCTCTGAGCTCCATTCTCAGAGTGATGCGTGAAAGCTCGTCGAAGTATGTTCAGGCGGTATTTTTGGATATCTCTGGGGCCTTCGACAACGCCTGGTGGCCGATGATATTGCTGAAAGTCTAAAGAGGGGGTTGCCCGCCGAACATCTTCAGGATGTTGTGCGACTACTTCGTCGGAAGACGGGTTGGCATGTTCGTCGGTGATCGGGTAGTGTGGAAGACCGCAACAATGGGTTGCCCGCAGGGATCGGTGCTAGGACCCACGTTATGGAACGTGCTCATGGACGACCTCCTCAGATTGCCACTTCCGGGGGGGGTTAAGCTGGTGGCTTACGCCGATGACCTTACAGGTCTGATAGAAGCCAATGCTCGGGCGGCCTTGGAGGCTTCGGCCCACAAGGCTATGCAGCTTATCGCGGATTGGGGGGCGCGGAATAGGCTTGAATTTTCGCCAATTAAATCGTCTGTATTCACCGTAAAGGGGAAACTGCAGAGACCGCCCACGATAAAGTTAGCAGGCACAACAATCAGGACTGTAACGTCGGCTACTGTGCTAGGTGTGGTGATAGAGCCTGGTCTATCGTTCGCGCAGCATGCGGTATCGATAGGGGAGAGGGCAGCCTCTTACTTTGGCAAGATGGCGAGGGTGTCGGCTTCCTCATGGGGAATAAAGTACAGAGCTCTTCGGACTCTGTATTATGGCACTTACATCGCCACGGTAACGTATGCTGCGGCTTGCTGGTTCCCGCGTGCATCCTTGCACGTTGTGCGGAGTACGCTTCTGCGTATACAGAGACCCGCTTTGGTCCTTCTGACCAAGGCGTACCGATCGACGAGCACCGACGCCCTGTCGGTATTAGCCGGCGTTCTACCGGCCGACCTCGAGGTAATTCGGGCCGGCAGACTAGGTGCTCTGCGCCAGTCCGCGTTATCAAGAAGGGAGCGGCACTGCGCCAAACTCAAGGAACTTGAGTCCGCTATAGCCGAATGGCAGAAGCGTTGGGACACATCTACTAGAGGAAGGGAGCTATATCGATATTTCCCGGACGTATCGGTTCGACTCGAGTCTACTTGGGTCGAGCCTGACTACGAAACTTCGCAGATCTTGACGGGACATGGCTATTTTCGGGGGCGGCTCCACAGAATGAATTTATCCGACGTTGGGTCATGCTACTGCGGGCAAGCCGTAGAGGAAGACGTACACCACGCACTCTGGGAGTGCCCTCTGTACGGGGAGGAGCGTAGGGAAATGCTGGGGGGGATTGTGGCAATCGAAGTGGGCCCAGTGTATTACGCGGACCTGGTGGCTTCGGAGGCGAACTTCGGACGGCTAAGGGATTACGCACACAGATGGCATAGAAAGAGGAGCGCGCTAGAAAGGAAAGAAAAATAAATAAAACGACTAGATAAGTCAACAAATCGACCCTAGGGTGACACCGAAGGCGTTTGTGTGACGTCCGCCCCAGAAAGGGGAGAAGATGGTTGATGGGGCCATGGGAAGGTGGTGGGTTTGTCCCTATCTACTTGCCTCTCGACGGCCGAAGTGTACGGACGTGCGCGACGCTTGCATACATTGCTCCGCAATCTACCCACTTGTATTATTTTATAGTGTTAATTTTCCATTGCTGTGCTTTCATTGCTTTGATTGCTTTTTCTATTGCTGTGAAAGTGTTGTGTGACAGTTGGTGTTTTTGTGTACTTTATTTTTATTTATGTGAGTTACAGGGAGTACTGTATTATTTTATTTAGTGACTTGTTATATACTCTTATTATTGCTTTAATTAAGATGTTACATTAAGTTAGTTGTAGTTAGAATTGTAGTTTTATTAATTTACTTTTATTTATAACTGTAAGTGATTACACGAACAGATATGTTTGTTGTCGGTTTTTTACAAGCCATATATATATTTTTTTTTAGCTTGCATTTACGTTTAATTTTTGCATGTTGTTATTTTATTTTTATTTTTTTTTTTTAAACTGCCACAGTCTTAATTGCTTGATTTTATGGCAGGTTGTGTAGTTTATTATTTTTAGTTGTTTTTTTTATTTAATCATAATATGTTTTGTAACATATATTTGTTATATATATTTTAAAATATACAATCATTTATAATACTTTATTTATAGAATCTCTTTATTTATTTAGAAAATATATTATATTATTATTTTATTTACGCCTTTACAATGTCTGATAGCGAGTCTTACTACTCTGCTTGCGACTCTGGTTCTTATCTCTCACTAGATTCCACAGATGCTTCCACCCTTAGTCTAAGCGATGAAATCTCTTCTAATCTATCATTAAATATAAATTCTTTTAATTGTTGTCACCTTAACGCACAAAGTATTACTCAACATTATTCTGAGTTAATAAATACCTTTCATGATAGTAAGGTACATGCAATACTGATTTCGGAAAGTTGGCTAAAACCTAACTTATGCTCCACCACTTTCTCGTTACCTGGTTTTGTGCTTATACGATGTGACCGTATTGGTAAACGAGGTGGCGGAGTGGCAATATACCTTCGAAATGAAATTCCCTATACTATCTTAAACATTTCACAGTCTCCTTATTCTGCTTCTGCGGAATTTCTTTTCCTGCAAATTTCCCTGAGAGGAGTTAAGGCCGTTCTTGGTGTCGTGTACTGTCCTCCTTCCACTGACTATTTTTTTGACTTAGAGACTGCTCTTGAAAACATTAGTTCTGATTACATACATCAGATAGTTATGGGTGATTTTAACACTAACCTTCTCTTAGATTCTCCTTCTTCTCAAAAATTAAAGTCTATTCTTAGTTCTGTCAGTTTGAACATCTTACCTTTGAATCCAACTCACCTTAACTTTAACGTCCCTGACACCTGGATTGACTTGATTCTCACCGCATCTTCCGAGAAGGTAATAAATCATGGTCAGCTACTTGCTCCTATTTTTTCCAGACCCGACCTTTTATTCCTCTCCTATGACCTTAAGCCTCCTAAACTTAAGCCTTCAGTGCTGCACTTACGGAGTTTTTCAAAATTAAATATTGATAGCATCTTAAACGACGCTAATTATATAAATTGGAGTGCGATTTGGAACGTGGGGAACATTGATGAAAAAGTTTATCTCTTAAACAATAATATCTTGAGCCTTTTTGATAAACATTCGCCAATAAAAACAGTCAGGATAAAACATCCACCTGCCCCATGGATTACCGATGATGTGCGAGCAGCTATGCGTAGACGGGATCGAGCTTTTCGAAAATTTAAACTAGATCGTAGCGTGAGTAATTGGGAGCGTTACAAAACTGTTAGAAATCGTTGAAATCAGATGGTAAGGGCTGCCAAACGGCTACATATTCATAATAAACTTTCAAACTCGTCTTCGGCAGTTACATGGAAGTTTCTTGAAACTTTAGGTGCTGTGCCATCTAGAAGTGGCACTTATCCAACTTCATTTTCTTCTAATGAATTGAACATTCATTTTTCTAAAACTCTTATTCTTAATAATAACATTAAATTAAAAACAATCTCATATATATCTTCCTTGCCAAACCTTGTCAATGTTCCATTTACTTTTACTTTAGTCTCTGAGGAAGAAACTAAAAAAGTGCTGCTCTCCATTAAATCTAATGCTGTTGGTGATGATGACGTTAGCCGGTTCATGATTGTCACATTACTTGATTTTATCTTACCTACTCTAACTCATATTATCAATATGTCCTTATCCAATTATTATTTTCCTAAACTTTGGAGGAACGCTCGTGTTCTTCCTTTACCAAAAGTTCCTAATCCTACCACTTGTAATGAGTTCCGTCCTATATCCATATTGCCGTACCTTTCTAAAGTCCTTGCAGCAATTGTTCACAAACAATTTTCTAGCTACATATTAAAGAACAATCTTCTAAGTAGTTATCAGTCTGGCTTTCGTCCGGGACACAGCACTGCCACAGCTCTTTTAAAAGTCACCGAAGATGTTCGAGAAGCGATGGAGCATGGTCAATTAACTGTATTAGTTCTTATTGATTTTTCTAACGCTTTTAATACAGTTAATCATGACTTATTGCTTGCGCTTTTAGGACATCTTAATGTTTCTTCCAAGGAGCTAAACTGGTTTTCCTCCTACCTTCGGGGTCGCCAACAGGCTGTCTGCTTTGACAAAACTTTGTCTATGTGGTGCAGCTTGGTATCTGGTGTCCCCCAAGGTGGTATTCTCTCCCCTCTTCTTTTTTCTTTGTTTATAAATTTAATTACTATTAATCTTACTTCCCCTTACCATCTGTATGCCGACGACCTACAATTGTATTCTCATGCCTCACCTGATGACATTAATTCTGCTATTGAGAGTATTAATAGTGATCTGATACATATCCAGGAATGGTGCAACGATTTTGGAATTAATGTAAACCCACAAAAGTGTCAAGCCATAATTATCGGCAGCATGCATGGTTTAACTAAAATTAATAATTGTAATGTAGCACCAATCATATACAATGGCGTTAAAATACCTCTTACGTCATCAGTAAAAAATCTGGGTCTTCGTATGGACAGCACACTTAGTTTTAATCCCCATATAACTGAGTTATGCCGCAGAGTTACATACTCATTGCGTTTACTTTATCGGCATAAAAACTTTCTACCCATTCGGACCAAAACTCTGTTAGTGCAGTCTCTTATTCTTCCTCTTATAGACTATGCTGATGTATGTTACTTTAATATTATTACCCTCCGAACTATTATTAGAAGCAGACGTGCTACTGTGTATTCCGTAAACAAAAAATCTTAAATACAAGTTTAATAGATTTAAATAGTGTTTCACGTGCAAAGTAATTAATTTGGTACATATTTTGACTTTTGCATAAATTATTTTTTAACTTCGAAACTTGTTTACACTTATTTAGGACTTAATTAGTTCGCCAAAAGTGATATTAAAGTGACCTTTGTGTGATCAATCGTGACCTACGTAAACAATAAATCTTACAAGTTTAATTGACTTTCAATTGTGTATTAAGTGCGAAGTATTTAATTGCATATATTATTTAACAATCTTTGTGTAGTGACGTTCGCGCTGTAATCGCCCCCATTGCTCGCCGAACCTTGGGTTAAACCCTGATTGTATCCATATAAAATAGATTTTGTTTTCTAAAATATTGTTTCTTACTTTGGATCATAGATATTAATAACAATGAAGTACGAATGTTGTAAAGCTACGAGAGGTACCACCGACTGCATGGTTTGCACTAAGTGCAAAAAAAATTATCACCTCCAATGTTTGTATCCATCGAAGAATAATAATAATAATAATATTCCTATCGATATCAAAAAAACGTGGATATGCCCAGAGTGTGCGATAACTCAGCCTCGTCATTTAAATCTGGATAACACACCGGTTCGTAATACAAACGTCGATGATAACATTAATCTGCGCAGAGGCGGCTCGACTATGGTATTTGGTTCGCCTGATAACCACTCGGATGCACCTAAAATTATGGATACCGCCTATGTTATTGCAAATGTAAAGTCGGTTATCTCCGCGGAGATTTCTAGTCTCAAAGAAGAATTTAAAAATTTCATATTACCTCTTGAAAATGAAGTTAAAGCTTTGAGACAAGAATTTTTAAGTATAAGAGAAAGTTTGGATTTTTTTAACACCAAATTTGAGGAAATAAGTGCCAGGTTGACACATTGCGAGACTGAAATAAAGCTGTTTTCTAGCAAATCGATGGAATTGGAACAACTGGGTTCAAAACTTGAATCCATGGAAATCGAAAATAATAACAGGGAACAGTGGGCTCGAAGATCTAATATTGAAATTTATGGAGTGCCTGCAAGAAAAAATGAAAATCTATATTCTATATTACAGAATATGGCAGAAAAAGCTGACGTAAATTTGAATATAAACACCGACATTGATTTTGTAACGAGAGTAGCTCCAAGGAATAGTAACATTAAGAAATCTAAACCTATTGTAGTGCGGTTCCTGTGCCGGTGGAAAAAGGACGACTTCTTATCCCTCATTCGTAAGCGTAAGTTATATTGCAACGACTTGGGTTTCGACTGTGATAATCCAATTTATGTAAATGATCACCTCACAGGTTTAAATAAATCACTCTTACATTCGGTTAAGAAAATTGCAAAGGAAAAATGTTATCAATATGTATGGGTAAAAAAATGCTGTATTATGGTTCGCCGTTCAAATACCAGCCCGGTCATACATATCGCTTCGCCGACTGATTTAAAAAGGATGGTTTAAGAACTACTTTTCTGTTTAAAATAATAATACTCAGTATTTTTATCTCAAATCAATGTATTATTATTAATTTCTTTTTTGTATGTTTACTTGCTATTTTTAATTTAATATTGATTTTAATTTCATTTTTAATTTTTAAAGATATATTCGTTGTGATGTTATTACTTTTAATTTTTGTTTTAATACTCCATTTACATCTAATCGCGGTTATGGTTGGTTGTTTTATTTTAATTTTAAATTTTATTATGATTGTCATTTTGTATTTTACTTTGATTAGGGATATTAATTATTATTATGATTTTAATATTACTTTTACTTTTAAGCAATTCTGGTTTTTTACTTTATTTTATAATGATTTTGAAGTTTATTTTAGTTATGAATTTAATTTTGATTTATATCTTTATTTTAAAGATTGATATTAAGTGTTTATTAATTTATATTATTTTATTATTGATTATTTTTTACTTTATAAATAAACATATTTTGAAGACTGGGTTAATTATTATAAATTGTACTAGTTTTGGTTCATTCAGTATGGGTGAGTTGAGTAAATTCGTGTGTTTAAGTCCAAATTTGTATAGTTTATATGTACTTGTTATATTTGCCTTCCATTATGGTTAAGACGCTCAATATATATTATCAGAATGTTCGTGGACTTAGAACTAAAACGAATACCATTTATAGAAACCTGATGCAACACGATAACGACATAGTTTGTTTCACTGAGACCTGGCTGCACGCGGGTATTTTTGATACTGAAATAATTGATTCCCGTTACACCGTGTACAGGAGTGACAGGTGTTATGATTCTCGAGGAGATAGCATAGGCTAGGATTTAATTGCTGTTAAATCTAATCTCTCTGTTTATTCCTCTTCGCAAATTTTGTTAACTAATAGGGCGGCAGACGTAATTAGGGTTTCAATAAGGACTACATCTGGTCCCGTTTTAAGGCTCTTACATGTGTTTTGTTGTTATTTTCCACATTGCAAGTCTCAACACGAAGTTCAATGTGAATTATATGAAATAATTTCACAGGAGTTTCTGTGTCGTGCCGATGATGCTTTTTTATTAGTAGGTGATTTCAATATTTCTGAAGCTACATGGCTGGCAAAAAATACACATATGACAATTGACAATTATGGATCTGGCAATGATTTAATAAAATGCTTGTACAATTTTCTTCAATTTAATGATTTGAAACAATTTAATAAAATTCCAAATCAAAATGGTAGGTTCTTAGATCTTGTAATTAGTAATTATGACTGCATGGTAGATAAATGTATTGGTCCCATGACGCAAGAAGATGCTCATCATCCGGCTTTGCATATAGGGTTAACGATATCTACGCACAAACGAGGTAATACAGCTTCCCGTTCAATACGCTTATTCCGTCATGCAAACTATGATGCTATTAACCTGATCTTGGAGAGTGTGGATTGGTATGACATATTTAATGACTGTGATATATCCCGGGCAGTTGATATTTTCTATCAGACCATAGATCATGTTATCTCTAATATGATTCCCACTAAGGTATTTAAATCCTTTAATAATTACCCATATTGGTATACCCCGTCCTTAATAAAAATTATTGCAGAAAAGTTAAAATACCACAAAAAATGGAAAATCTATCATAGGATATCAGACTTCGACGCATTTGTTCGTTTACGAGAGCGACAAAAAGCAGTTCAAATTAAGTGCTATGATGATTATATTCATAAGGCTGAAGTCATGATACGGAAAAACAGCAAACACTTTTGGTCTTTTGTTAAGTGTAAAAGATCGTCCTCCGGCCTTCCCGATAGTCTTTTTTTATCTGATAGAACTGCCAGTGACGAGGAGGGAGTATGTGCGTTGTTTAATGATTATTTTAAATCAGTTTACAACGATGGATCCGCTAACGTAACATCTAAGAAAGAGACTCATAGCTGCGGTAGTTTGGATATCGGCCATATAGAATTATCAGTATCCACTGTTAAAAAATACTTGAGATCACTAAATACAAATAAAGGATGTGGCCCCGACTATATACCACCTATATTTTTAAAGAATTGCTGTAACTCATTAGCCTATCCGCTCTTTCTTCTTTTTAATAAGTCATTGAGGTCTGGTTCCATGCCAATTATTTGGAAGCGCTCCTTTGTGGTGCCAATATTTAAATCAGGCGACAAACACAATGTTCAGAACTATAGGCCGATATCTAAATTGTGTACTGTAGCTAAAACGTTCGAAAAAATTGTTTATGATAAAATCTATCCTATTATACGGGGTATTCTGATTGATGAGCAACATGGTTTCGTCAGTAGAAGATCCGTAGAAACTAATATGTGTGAGTTGGTTCATCGTGTGCTGGCGATCATTGATGGCGGTGGCCAGGTGGACGTCGTGTATACCGACTTCTCTAAGGCTTTTGATAAAATTTCTCATAACATCCTTTGTAAAAAACTGGAGCAAGTTGGTATACATGGTGACCTACTTAGGTGGTTATCCTCTTATCTTCGTGACAGAAGTCAGGCAGTGACGGTGAAAGGCTTTTGTTCTTCATTTACTCCTGTTTCATCTGGTGTACCACAGGGCTATATAAACGATATTGGTAAAGCATTTAAGTACTCTTCGATATTATTATTTGCAGATGATTTGAAAGTTTTTAGAAGGGTGTCCGGGTTGTCGGATTGTTTGCTATTACAAGAAGATCTTCACAGTCTATGCAAGTACTGTGAGGATAATCAGCTCTCTATTAATGTTAAAAAATGTAGTGTTATCTCATTTACACGTAAAAAAAATCCGATTGCTTATAAGTATCATCTTAACGACCAAATTATTGACCGCGTTTCCGAGGTTAGAGATCTGGGTATTTACCTAGATAGTAAATTGACATTTGGGTGTCATATAGACCGAATTGTTTCAAGGGCTTATCGGATGCTTGGCTTTATACTTAGGGTTGGTAAGGAATTTAAGGACTCTTACACACTTACTCTTCTATACAATAGTCTGGTGCGCTCTTTATTGGAATTTGGGTCCTCTGTCTGGAGCCCTCAATACAAAACATATATTTATTCCATTGAAACTATTCAACTTAAATTCCTGAAACATTTGCAGTATAAGTTTTATCACTCGTGTCAGAGCAGGCCTACAGTGGACTCACTTGAGGTTCGCCGTATGATTAAGGATCAAATTTTACTATTTAACTTAGTAAATAATTTTATTGATAGCCCTTACTTACTAAGTTGTTTGACCTTCAATATTCCAAATATTCTTAAACGTAATAATAATCTATCTATCTTTCTATTTACCCCGTACTAAAACTAAATATGCCCAAAACGAATTTATTCATCGTTCCTGTAGAATGTACAATAAAAAAAATTATAATGTAGATATATTTTCATGTTCGCTTTCTAACTTTAAGTGTAATATTAATAAATTAATGAACCAATTTAATTAACCTTTTATGTACTTACAAATTATTATCTTTTAACTATTATTATTATTTTTTTTTTTTTTTACATTTTTTGAATTTTGAATTGCAAAATTGAATATGTATAAGTATGCATTTGTATTGTATCACTGATTTTGGATGTTTTAATTTTTGATGTTAAAGTTTGTTTATATCTCTTCTGCTTCTTAAATGTATTACTAATTAGTGGAAACTTAATTGGTATATGTACTATCTTGTTGTTATTATTATTTTGTGTGATGTTGTACTGTTTGTTTCCCAAATACAAATAAATAAATAAATAAATAAATAAATAAATAAAATATCTCTGAAGGCAATCTAAACAAATTGGATCGCCTTCTCAATAGTTGCATTCGCTTCATTTTTAATTTACGCAAATCCGATCACATTTCAGAATATCGTTCTAAGCTTAAATGGCTTTCTATCCGTAAAAGAAGAATTTTAAGAACTTTGTGTCAGTTATTTTCGATTTTAAACAATCCATGTTCTCCTCATTATCTTAAGTCCAAGTTTCAACTTCTGCGGTCAACTCACGACTTTCATCTCCGTTCTTCAACAAACCTAAGTTTATTCATCCCTTCGCACCATACTGGTTTTATGTCTAATTCCTTCACAGTACACGCCATTAAACTATGGAATAGCCTTCCTGACATACTTCGACGTGCTCCGAACAGACAAGTTTTTAAGAAACGCATCATAAAATATCTACATGAGAAATCATAACATTTGCTTAGTTCATTTATATCCTATCATTACCTATATTTATAATTACCTGTATAATTATTGTTTAAGGTGAATTATTAATTTAAATACTTTATTTATTTTATTGTTATGTATATATATATATATATATATATATATATACTAGCAGACCTGACCACGCGTTGCTGTGGTTGCTAAGGTTTTGGATATACCTATTACCATTACCATTGTAGTAAACTATTTAACATTGCGCCATCTGTTGAACGCTAACTGAATGCAGTCAACAGATACAACGCCATCTGTTAAACTTGTTTGGATTCACAGATAATTGTAAAAAAAATAATTTGCAATATATTAATATTGCGATTTAAAATTAAGATGTAAGTTATTCTATGTTTCAATTTGGATCAAACTGCACACGGTGTGCAAATTTGATTAAAATCGGTTAAGTAGTTTAGGAGTCCATCGCGGACAAACAACGTGACACGTAATTTATATATATATTAAGATATATATATATATAATATATATATAATAACTTTATTCTTACCCTTAAATAAAACAGGAAGAAATAGATAACCAGCTACACGAGACACCGAATTATTAACAGAAGAAATATGAGTAATATCAGATTCACCATGCAATGTAACCCCTTGATTTATAAATTGACTCCCTAATGAAGAACCTAATATAGATATACTTGAACCTGAATCCAATAAACCGTAATAAAATTTATCATAAATTGATATTGCAATATGAGGCCTAATATCATGAGGACTACAATAATTTACCTTTGTAGGACCTCTATAAGAAAAGAAAAGTGAAAGTTGCTTAAGATACTTCCGCCAATCATCACGATCAAAATTAGGCGAATCCCTTGACGGAAGCTTTACAAGTTTTTTGACCCAGAGGAAACTTTAGAACTGCTATTCAAATGTTTATTACACTTAGTGCAAGTAAATTTAGTAACGCCTTTATTTCCACATTTAAAACAAACAACTATTTTGGACTTACAAGATTTTAAGGTATGATCTCTTGTTCGGCAACGAGCACAAAATAATTTAGAGCCATGTTGCACTAACTCAACTTTAGAAAAAGTTTTAGGATTCTTAAATGCCAAATCAGGAGCCACTGTATCCGCAGTAACCCTTGGAGGTTGCACAAAATTAGAAACTTGATAAATAGAATATTCTAAAAGTTTACATTTATTCTTCAAATCTTCAATGCTTACAATGCTTTCAAGAGCAAGAGATTCAATAAAATTAGGTTTTAAATTTTGTCTGATAATTTTTAATTGTTCTACTTCTGAAACACTATAAGAAAGACGACTAAAATAATTAAGCATAATTGAAATAAATAAAGATGATAATTCAGAGGAACCTTGAGTACGACGACGTAATTCAGACATGAGCCTATCATCATAATCTAAAGGTGTGAATTCATTAACTAATTTTTCTTTTAAGGAAGACCAACTAAATATTTCAGACTTAATACTACGATACCAAATCAATGCATGACCTGAAAAAAGTTCAGCAGCAGATTGAAATAAAACATCTTCACTAATACTACGGGCCGAGCAAAGTTCTGAAAGTCTATCTAAATATAAGTGAATACAAGATTTACCGTCAAAAATATGATTTAACCGAGAAAAAGATTTATATCCGTTAGAGCAAGTAATATTTGAAGACGGATGTGCAGTAGATGGAATTTCAAAAGAAGTACAAAAAGATTTAAACAAGCCAACCACTTGTAACAAACACTTATTTAATTTATTTTTAATTTTATTATTAAGAATTGATAAAGAATCATCGACTACAACCCTACTAAAGCGATGAAAAAGGTGATGAGCCACTGCCCTAAAGCGATTAAAACTCTTAAAAGGTGGAGGAGTAGATAAAGTACTTACAATCTCAGTTAATTTGGAATCAATAATATTCAATTCAGAAGCCGACTCATAATTTGTTTCCAAAATCTCATCTGCAGGAATGGATGACGCTAAGTCCCTAATCTGAATTCTCAATTCTTCAACAGTACCCTTTGGTTTGGTATCCCGAATAACAACCTCATAAATTAATTCATCTTTACGAAGTAGATTATATGCTATTGGACGCTCCATGATGCCTAATAAAAGAAAATAAAACAACTAAACAAAACTATTTCTAATTAGAATTAAGTTCTAATTTCAAAGCAAAAGTATCCCCCGGCAAAGCAAAAGATTTAAAAACTTCTAACAAAAAAAAATTAAGTTACTATTAAAAAAAAGTTCAAAGTCAAAGTTAATTGAAAATTAAAGAAACTTGAATAACAAACTAATAAACTAACAATAAACTAATTGTATAGTAGTATAAAATATTTATGACAAATAAATATTCAAGATCTCAAAAAATAATATTTAAATATTCAGTTCTACTACCAAAAGTTAAATATTTAAACTTTATAAAAACTAATAAGTCGAGCTGGCTTCACAGTGAGGTAAGAATAAAATTAACTTAAATATAACATAATATTAACAGAAACAAAATGAGAATATTACACATAAGCAAACATATTGCTCACCATAATATAACATAAAAGTTATATAAAGTACACTAAACAACCTAGTGTAAAACACAAATATTAATACCATATAAAAACAGTTCAAAATATATCAACACTACCTTATTTATAAAACAAAATATATATAAAAAGTGTAATGATTGATATAGCAATAAGATATATCAACTATCTCAAGTAATGCCCCGACTGTTGTGCGCCACTGTTACCAAAAATAATAAATGGGTTCGGGTTTAATTAAATTTTATTTAGTAAAATACAAACAAAGAACATTAAACCTTAATATTGATATCACTATACAAATACAGGAATGTCTTAAATAATGACATAATGCCAAAAAAAAATGTTACAAAAAATATGCCAAAAAAAAGAATGCCAGCTAGACTCAGCGGTGGGTTACTTGAGATAATACTTTATTTTAAATTATATATATATTCATTACTAAAATAGTAATATCCTAGGCGCCACTGACAAATAACAAGCGAAGACATATATATGATCCTCCTGCTTGTCAGTACTGGAGAACCACAGTCACACACTTGTTCTTTATAAAACTTTCAAAAATGGAAGTGTTGATTATTGATATAAATAAATTTTGTACATCACCATAATATCGGGATTACAATAAAGACGAGCTTCTTAAACTCAGCTAGTCAGGAAGCAGGATACAGGACCAACAGGACGACGCTCCGAAGATTCACGTCTACCCCCGCGAACCAATTATAAATTTACCCGTATCTTCTAGGGTATACAAAAAAACCTCCTGTAATGATTAAATTACAGGTTTAACTACATAATAAAACTAATCACACATTGATCTATTCAAATATCAATAAGTTATAATACCTTATGGAGGAAAAAGGCCTCGCAAGCACTAATATTAGCCTATGTCGACTCCGAGGTCGAAAATTCGATTTTGTTTAGATAGTCGTAAACTTAATGCTGTTAGCAAGGGAGATGCATATCCACTTCCTTATATATCTCATATTTTAGATCATCTTAAGGAAGCTAAATATTTGTCGTCAATTGATTTGAAAGCTGCTTTTTGGCAAATTCCTTTACAGTCGTTATCTTGTCGCGAGAAAACTGCGTTTACAGTTCCAGGTCGCGGACTATTTCATTTTAAAGTTATGTGTTTTGGATTAAAGGGTGCACCTGCGACTCAGCAGCGTCTTATGGATAAGTTGTTTGGTCCTGAATTTGGTAATAAGGTTTTTGTTTATTTAGATGACATAATCATAGTCAGCGCTAGCTTTGAAGAACACATAACGTTACTAAAACAAGTTTTAAGTCGGTTAAAATCGGCAAACTTAACTATTAACTTAAAAAAGTCGAAATTTTTCAGAAAGGAACTTAAATATCTTGGATATGTGGTTGATCAGGAAGGTCTTCATACCGATTCTGATAAAGTTAAAGCTATAGTAGATTATCCAACTCCAACTAATAGGAAGGAGGTTAAAATGTTTCTTGGTACAGCTTCCTATTATCGTCGTTTTATTAGAAATTTTAGTACTATAGCAGCGCCTCTCAACGCACTTACGAGCTCTCGTAAGGATGCACTTTCGTTTAAGTGGAACGATGATGCAGAAAGAGCTTTTAATGAACTAAAATCTTGCTTAGTTTCTGCTCCTGTCTTGGCATGTCCCGATTTTTCAAAACCATTCTCAGTACACTGTGATGCTTCTAGTTATGGTATAGCAGGTACTCTAACACAAATTAATGGCGATGGGGAAGAGCATCCAGTAGCTTTTGCCAGTCGGTCTCTTAATAAGGCTGAACGCAATTACTCAGCCACAGAGCGGGAAGCGTTAGCAGTTGTTTTTGCTGTAGAACATTTTAGATCATATTTAGAAGGTGGTCCTGAATTTAAAGTTATAACTGATCATTCCAGCCTTAAGTGGTTTTTCAATTTATCTAATCCAACAGGTCGCTTAGCTCGATGGGGTTGTAGACTTTCTGCCTTCAATTTTGTTATCGAGCACCGCAAAGGTAAAGACAACATTGTTCCTGACGCACTTTCGCGTTCAGTTCCTGTTGTTAACGAAATCCGAACAACTGTTGAAGATCCTTGGTATAACAAAATGTATAAGCGTTGTCAACAATTTCCAAAATCCTGTCCAAATTATTTTATTAATAATGGCAAACTCTTTAGATACTCAAAAAATAAATTCGGTATTTCTGGTGAGAATGATTGGAAAGAAGTTGTTCCTTCTGAACTAAGAAAAGATATTTTAAATTTAAATCATTGCAATGAACTTTCGCCGCATTTTGGAATTTTTAAAACTTACAAACGATTATCTCTTCGTTATTTTTGGCCTGGTCTGTACAAGGATGTTGTTAATTATATAAATTCATGTGATACTTGTTCTGCTTATAAGCATCAGCAAAATTCTACTCCTGGTTTTATGGGGGATCAAAAGGTTTGTTCCCGACCTTTTGAAATGATTAGTGTTGATCTTGTTGGTCCTTTACCTCGCTCTCGCGCGGGTCATACGTTCTTATTGGTGGTGGTTTGTTGTTTTAGCAAATATACTTTGTTGTTCCCATTACGGAGGGCTATTGGTAAATCTATAGTGTCTCGATTGGAAGAGGGAGTATTTTTAATTCACGGAGTGCCACGCACGGTAATATTGGATAATGGTACCCAGTTTACTGGTAGTGAAGTTAAAGCATTTTTTGAAAAGTATAATATTCCACAAATTCATTATACTCCTAAATATTGTCCTCAGGTTAATACTGTGGAAAGGTATAACAGAACTGTTATAACCGCGTTATCTACTCTTGTCAAAGACGATCATCGTACTTGGGATACTTTTCTGCCCAAAGTGCAATTTGCGCTTAATTCTTCTGTTAATGAAACTACACGTTTTTCTCCGTTTTTCATAGTTCATGGTAGGGAACCAATTATTAGTGGTACGCATTATAAGTCCGTTTCGAATAATCAATTTTCTTTAGATTGCGCATCTCGCACTTCTTATGCTCAAAAATTAGGTAATTTAGAAAATATTTTTATTAAAGTCACTGATGCTATTAGTAAAGCTCATGTTAAAAGCAAAGTTTATTATAATCGTTCGCGTCGCTCATTACAATTTAATGTTGGTGATATAGTGTGGAGAAAAACTTTTCCCTTAAGTGATGCTAGTAAATTTTTCACCTCTAAGTTAGCTCCTAAATATGTAAAATCCCGTGTAGTTCGTAAATTAAGTCCATTAGTGTATGAATTAGTAGATTTCGCTACCAATAAGGCATTAGGTAATTGGCATATTAAAAATCTTAAAGAATAGTTTAGTTTATATTTCGTCCGGACAGCTGAGTTGTATGGTATGTAACATCAGTCCTGACAGTTGGTTAAAATATGGTTTGTATTGTCCGTAGGTTCTGCTTGTTTTTTTAATATCTTAATTTCCAGTATCACTTTAAATGTAAGGGATATCTGTCGTTAAGTATTATTTATTTTTTAGTATATTTTTTATTTTCTTTTATTATTGTTGATCTTTAGTTAACTTATATTCCAGTATCAATACAAGTTTTATTTGATATCTGTTATTTAGTGTTAACTTTGGTTAGTTAATGTTTAGTTTATAATTCGTCCGGACAGCTGTGTAGTATTGAATGTAACATCGGTCCTGACTGTTGGTTAAAACATGGTTTGTATTGTCATTAGGTCATTCTGTAACTAAAATTGAATACCTTAAATTCCAGTATCACTTTAATTATATTTGATATCTGTTATTAAGTGTTATTTGTTCTTAGTTTTCTTATATATTTGTTTAGGTTTTAGTTAAGATTTTTGTGTTAGAAACCTTAATTTCCAGCTATCTATTTAAGAATAATAGATATCTGTTGTTAAGTGTTGTTGTTTTTAGGATATTTTATTAAGTTAAATATTATGTTCCCAGCTATCTATTAGATAATTATAGATATCTGACATTTTTTTTGTTGGGTCTTACTTTAATAATTATTAAGGTTAAATAATTATTTGTTGCATCTTATGTATGTGCAGCAATGTGTTTTCAGTAGGGAGTTACTGTTGAACATTTATTATATGTACTTGGACATATTTGTTCTTGTATAATGTGGTTACTGGGGTAGCTATGATCCTTTTATGGAATCAATTTGTACCTGAGAGAAGGTGGTACCTTGTTTCGGTTTATCAATTTCATATTATGTTATTGATGATTAGGTGGTGTTATGGGTGTGATCTGTATTCGGTAGCAGCACACATATGTTGAGTTGTGGGTTCGGTGTTACTCTGATTGAGAGTTATTGGTTTTGCAGCACTTATTATTATTCATGATAAGTTTTGTATTTTTATTATTTCTGCAAAACTGTTTATGTTATCAAATGTCTACTGATTAGTAGTAGACCTACTTAATTATTTTTATTAATTAAGTTTATACCTTTCTTTTGTTTAGGTTTTATTTAATATGTTTTTCACAATTAGGTAGAGCTTATGAGCTGGAGGGCCAGCTCGAATTTTCCTCTTATATCGCGTAAAATTCTTCCGGGAAGGGAGGTACTGTTACATAGAAATTTCATTTCTGTAGATAATTAAATATTTATAATTTTAATATTATCGATTTCTTATTATCTGTCAAATTCGTAGACAAGGTAAATTATTTATCTGTTGACAGCTAATTACAATTTCTTAATTAGTCTGTGACATTTCTTTTTGTTTAAAATATTGAGTGTTGCCAGCTGAAGCTAACTTTATAGTCCCTGAAATGTTATTGAAAATATAAACATTTTATTAATAATTACTATTCTAAATTTCATTTATTAATCATCATTAAGGATAGCATATAGCTAGATATTTATTTAATAGTAGCTGTCATATTGTTTCAGAAGTTTAGTTGCAGCCAACGTTGTTTTATTGTTATATTTATTAGTATAACAATTTGTTATCAATTTATTACATTCGTTTCTTTCTTTAGATAATTAGTGCATTATTCTTAAATTATTTAAATATTGGTCTTCTTACGATTAATATCAATTTTACCCACATTTCGTGTAACGCGGCGGCGCATAGCCACATTGTTTGCTTATTATGCATATTTTGACTATAAAATTCAATGTCGTGACCTTTAGAGTCTTTTCTTTCGGAAGCACTTCCGAATTGAATATCTTATTAGCCTTCGGTGAGTGTTTTAGTTATTTGTGATCTTATTAAGGCATTTGAAGCGTTGTTTCTTAAATTCATTAGCGTGTTTAATTGCAGGGCTAATAATTTAATATGGAATAATTATAATTCCTATTGCCGGCACTTCCCGGGCAGTTTCAAAGTTTCTTGGAACAATATTTCGTAAGTAATTTGAATCTTTACTCTAAATTAAGAGATGTTTCATAGGTTTTGATACTTTATTTAATCTTATTACGTGGTAATATTCCAGTATTTGTCCTGATTCGACCCTCGGAGTCGACATAGGCTAATATTAGTGCTTGCGAGGCCTTTTTCCTCCATAAGATATTATAACTTATTGATATTTGAATAGATCAATGTGTGATTAGTTTTATTATGTAGTTAAACCTGTAATTTAATCATTACAGGAGGTTTTTTTGTATACCCTAGAAGATACGGGTAAATTTATAATTGGTTCGCGGGGGTAGACGTGAATCTTCGGAGCGTCGTCCTGTTGGTCCTGTATCCTGCTTCCTGACTAGCTGAGTTTAAGAAGCTCGTCTTTATTGTAATCCCGATATTATGGTGATGTACAAAATTTATTTATATCAATAATCAACACTTCCATTTTTGAAAGTTTTATAAAGAACAAGTGTGTGACTGTGGTTCTCCAGTACTGACAAGCAGGAGGATCATATATATGTCTTCGCTTGTTATTTGTCAGTGGCGCCTAGGATATTACTATTTTAGTAATGAATATATATATAATTTAAAATAAAGTATTATCTCAAGTAACCCACCGCTAAGTCTAGCTGGCATTCTTTTTTTTGGCATATTTTTTGTAACATTTTTTTTTGGCATTATGTCATTATTTAAGACATTCCTGTATTTGTATAGTGATATCAATATTAAGGTTTAATGTTCTTTGTTTGTATTTTACTAAATAAAATTTAATTAAACCCGAACCCACTTATTTTTTTGTAACAATACTATCGAGACTTCGTTGCATCGGCTGGTAACTTCGCACAGTTATGGCAGTTCGCGCACCAGTGGCATAAGAGGCGAAGCGTATGGGAAAATAACGGAACTGGATAAACAAATATAAACATGGCATCACTACGGCAGCAGAGAGCAAGTCAACATATAATGTGCTGTTCATGCCCCATAAAGGGGAGAGTGAAAAGAAAGGGACAAGGACTAGATAAAAACTTGTAGGGAGTCAAGAAGGCGCGATGGGAAAGAGCCTAGAGCAAGTACCAACGCGCCCTACCGAGATTCGGCCCATATAACCGCGAGGTTGGTGGGGCCATGGGAGGTGGTGGGTTGTCCCTGTCCCTATCTATGCTACTTCGCTGTCACCCGCCGTAGCGAGCGGACGTGTGATCAGTGCGCGCTCCGAGTATTGGAAATTTTCCATTGCTTATTTCCAAGTTTTTTGTTTTATTAGTGCTTTATTTTTGCTTACATTAATTATATACTAGTTGTGTGTGTGATTTATGTGTATTTTGTGCTGCTTTATGTGCATGCTTTTGCTATAAAGGACTTCCGGACACCATTGGTGACGTACTTTCATTGCTTTTATTTTAGTTATAATTATTTCATAGTTCTTAATAGTGCGCATGTACGCTTTTAGCTTTTAATTTTAACATTTCTTTTATAATAAAAAAACTTTTAAAGTGAAACTTTTATTACATCGTCTCAAACTTTTTCGTCTGTGTGTTGCATGTCGCGTGACGGTCGGCCGCGGAGTTGGGATTAAGTGAAAGGCGCTCGTATCGATGCGGTTTTTACTAGATACATTGAAAAAATCGAATGTTAGTCACTGTTCACGTATTTTAATTACCATAAAATATTGGTTACATTTATAAACTGTGAAATTCATGATGAAGATGGAATTGATAATAGAATGATTGAAAATAATTGAAAAACGGATCAAAATGACTCAACGATTATAAAGTATTGTTTTCAGTGTTTTAATATGTGTATATCATCTAAATAATTGTTAAGTATTATGTATGTCGTACTCTAAGACACAGAGTTCAATAAAAATATTAGTTGGAGACCTAGTCTACTTTTATCATTTCCCATTATCATTCCCATTTTCTAAGTATAAAATTAAGATTGATGAAGCAATTTTTATACCCTAAATGGAATAATATTCCGAAAATTTTTAGTTAAATGTCTATAATGTGAAAAAAAGTTTTACTTTTACGGTGGTTTCATAAAACCACACAAGTTTTTTAAGTATAAAATTAAGATTGATGAAGCAATTTTTATACCCTTAATGGAATATTATTCCGAAAATTTTTAGTTTAATGTCTATAATGTGAAAAAAAGTTTCACTTTTACGGTGGTTTCATAAAACCACACAAGTTTTTATTATAGTTTAATATGTTAAGGCACCATGTTCTTACCGCATGGTTATTAACATTGACAATTGTGAGTGACGTGCGACTCTCGGTTGAGATTGTCAGGTGAAGTGTGACGTTTGACGTTTTGACGTTTGACGTTTTGACGTTTGGGTTTGACGTTAGACGTTAGACGTTGACAATTGACGTACCATTGACGTATAGAGACACGTTCCGTTTTATGCATTTTCTAAAACTATTTTAAATTACAAGAGTTATTTATTTTGGTTATATCTAATTATCATTCATCTATCTATTCATAATACCGTTAAGACACTACTCATAAGCGGTAATTTCGTCTTCTTCCGAAGACGAAGAGGCCGGTCGCCGAGGGGTCTTCAAAAAACAGGAGCTCTTCAAGCCCGGTAGGTCTCTGAAAAGAACGCCCCCAGGACAGGAAGTGGATCCCTCCCACGTGCTGAGGACAAGGGAGATCCCTAAGACTCCACCACAGTCCTCGATGGCGACGTCACTCTACAGATCGGTTTTGTCGGCCATTTCCCCTAAAGGAACGCCAACTGGAAATACACCAGCCCTGAAAAGGATTTTATCGCCTCAAGAGGAGTCGGAGGAAAAGCGGCCGAAGCACTTGAATGTGCCCACGATGACCCCGGCAGGGGACTCCTACCACACTCCAGGAGCCTCATCAAGCGAGGAGAACTTGGAGACGGATCACCGCGGGGAGACGAGCCTAAGTAAGGCATCAGGTCGGCTGTTACTCTCGCTGGCAAACCAATCTGGCAGAAGGATAAACGAAATAATAAGGGGACCGATGTCGCGACTAAACAAAGGCGACACCAATGCCATTAATAGCCAGGTGACAACTATTTTAGAAATAGTGGGACAACTGGCTATAGAACTAGCATCGACATCAGCCAGGCTAAAGTCCCTGGAGGCTCAACTGGAGTCCAACAAAGGCTCAGCGATAGGTGCAGAGTCATATAAGCTGGAGGTCGAAAAGACCGTCGCCGCAGTTACAGCGGCCACCGCGGAACTGAAATCCGTGGTGACCGAAATGCCGGCGCGTACCGGGATTACCTTCGCTGAAAAGGTGAGGGCCGGACGCGGTCCGGTGGTCGCGCTGTTTCCTAGAGAGGCAAGCAAAGATATAATAAAAACTTCTGAAGACACTAAGCTGACGTTGAAAGCGTCAATAGCTCCCGCCAATTTGAACATAGGAATAGATAAAGTGAAAAAGATAGGGGGTGCAGGAGTATTAGTACAGGCTCGAACCATGGACGACTTAAATCGTTTAAAAGCGGCAGTTCCACCGCAGCTAAAAGCAGCGGAACTAAAGGGTCGGGAGCCTCTAGTTGCCTTGCGTAACATAGAAGGGAACCCTGATCTAAAGAATGTCATTACAGCCATCCATGACCAAAATTTGAAAACGTCAACGACATGGACGCTGCCAAAGTTGTCAAAGGAGTGTCGATTAGCTTTTTAAAAAGGAAGGTAGCAATCTAATCGGACAACATTCGTATTGGCCCGCTCACCAGATTTAAGAAGGGAGCTCACAAACAGAGGACGGCTTTATATTGGATGGGAGGTAGTCATTGCTGAAGACTACCCCACGGCAATCTGCTGCCGACGGTGCCAGGTATATGGTCACTCGAATAAAAGTTGCAAGGCAGAAAAGCCAACCTGTGGAAAATGTGGAGACGGGCACGAAACCGATTCGTGCAAAGCTTTAGACAAAGACATTAAGTGTGCAACATGCCACAGATTCGGGCAATCCGCTGGAACTCACAGAACCGCAAGCAAAGATTGTCCAGCGAGGATCCACGCGGAAAAGAGAATGGCAGAATCCACTAACTATTAATGGCGCCCAAAAAATACACCGTCGAGCAGATAAATTTGGCGGGAGCAGAGCTCGCCACCAAGGAGCTACCCCTAACAGCACGGGATACGGGCACAGACGTCATTCTGGTCCAGGAATTTTACCCTTGCCCTATCCCCGAGGTAAAGAGTCGTTTACTGAGTGCTGACTCCTGCAGCAAGGCGGGAATCTACCTGGCCGGAAGTGTTCCGTGCACATTTCATCACGAACTTTCATCGCGTCGAAGAAGAGATAATCCTAATTTCGGCGTACTTTCAATACAGTGACGACATTAACCTCCACCTCCAGCACTTAGAACAAGTTCTAAACCGAATAAAACCACAGAAGGTCATAATAGGGGTAGACTCCAATGCGCACTCTCGGATGTGGTACTGCGAGAGGCGCCAGCACCAAGGACGCGGACCAGACGCTACGCACCGGAGGGAGGCCATGGAAGCGTTCGTTTTGGCACATGGACTCCGCCTGGCAAACGCTGAAGGACAGCCAGCCCCGTTCTGCACCAAGAACGGAGAGTCCAACATCGACCTAACACTCACAAAAGGCACTCTGGTAACAGAGTGGAGAGTGCGCGAAAACGTAGTAGAGAGTGACTACCGACTTATAACGTTCCAGGTGGCGAGCACAGCCGCTCCATGCCCAGGGCCAATTGAAGAGCCAAAGAGATACCGGGATCGTGGGGTATGCTGGGACTACTTCGAAAGCCAAATTAGGGGAAGGGTGGGTCGGTTAAACTGGAGCAAACCCGCAGGCGATGTAAGCGCGCGCTTCACCCGGATGGTGTTGAACGTCCCCGCACAGACGCTGGGTAAGGTAAAGTCGGGCAGGGGAGATAGGGGTTATGTATGGTGGACCACGGCACTGGATTCCCTCCGTAGGCAGAACTACCAGTTGCGAAGAGCTTGGCATGCTTCTCGCAGGGTTGGCGGTGTGCGTGAGGAGGCTGCGAAGACCAGGTTCCACGAGCATAGGGCCAGATATAAGGGAGCCATGGAGGAAGCGGAGCTTTTATTTTAAAAACATCGCATTTGCATTTTAAAAACATCGCTAATTCCGGAAACCTGGACCCTTGGGGACAGGCCTACCGAGTCGCGCAGGGAAGGGTTCGCCCCCCCTCTAACGTAATTAGTGGCGTTAAATTTGCCGAAGGGTACGCTGTTGAAATGAGAGACGCCATGCATGACCTTATGCATGCTCTATGTCCGGATGACGATCTGTCTAAAGATCTAGAGTACCAAAGGCAAGTGCGCATAGTGGCGTGTCTCATCCCGTCAGGAGAAGCTGCGCCGCCTCCGTCTCTCGAGACAATCGAGAGTCTAGTCAAGGGTCTTCCTAATACTGTTCCGGGTATCGATGGGGTAAGCGCCCGTATAGTCAAACACGTTGTTGCAGCCGCGCCGGATGAGACTACAGAAGTGTATAGGAGATGTGTCCAGGAGGGGATTTTTCCACAGATATGGAAGGACGGAAGGTTGATTGTATTGCCTAAGTGCAATGGCAAGCACCCTTCCGACCCGAAAGCTTATCGACCCGTCCCACTGCTGCCCATTCTTGGTAAAATATTAGAGCGAGTAATGATAAAGTGCGCACCACAAATAACCAGAGGTTTGTCGGACTGCCAGCACGGATTCACTCGAGGACGGTCAACGGAAACTGCTCTGAGCTCCATTCTCAGAGTGATGCGTGAAAGCTCGTCGAAGTATGTTCAGGCGGTATTTTTGGATATCTCTGGGGCCTTCGACAACGCCTGGTGGCCGATGATATTGCTGAAAGTCTAAAGAGGGGGTTGCCCGCCGAACATCTTCAGGATGTTGTGCGACTACTTCGTCGGAAGACGGGTTGGCATGTTCGTCGGTGATCGGGTAGTGTGGAAGACCGCAACAATGGGTTGCCCGCAGGGATCGGTGCTAGGACCCACGTTATGGAACGTGCTCATGGACGACCTCCTCAGATTGCCACTTCCGGGGGGGGTTAAGCTGGTGGCTTACGCCGATGACGTTACAGGTCTGATAGAAGCCAATGCTCGGGCGGCCTTGGAGGCTTCGGCCCACAAGGCTATGCAGCTAATCGCGGATTGGGGGGCGCGGAATAGGCTTGAATTTTCGCCAACTAAATCGTCCATGTTCACCGTAAAGGGAAAACTGCAGAGACCGCCCACGATAAAGTTAGCAGGCACAACAATCAGAACTGTAACGTCGGCTACTGTGCTAGGAGTGGTGATAGAGCCTGGTCTATCGTTCGCGCAGCATGCGGTATCGATAGGGGAGAGGGCGGCCTCTTGCTTTGGCAAGATGGCGAGGGTGTCGGCTTCCTCATGGGGAATAAAGTACAGAGCTCTTCGGACTCTGTATTATGGCACTTACATCGCCACGGTAACGTATGCTGCGGCTTGCTGGTTCCCGCGTGTATCCTTGCACGTTGTGCGGAGTACGCTTCTTCGCGTACACAGAGACCCGCTTTGGTCCTTCTGACCAAGCGTACCGATCGACGAGCACTGACGCTCTCTCAGTGTTAGCTGGCGTTCTACCGGCCGGCCTCGTGGTAATTCGGGCTTTCAGACTAAGTGCTTTGCGTCAGTCCGGGTTGTCAAGAAGGGAGCGGCACTGTGCCAAACTCAAAAAACTTGAGTCCGCTGTCGCCAAATGGCAGAAGCGTTGGGATACGTCTACCAGGGGGAGGGAGCTATATCATTTGATCAAATTATTGTTGTTTATTATTAAGCAATTTTATAAATAATTATTCTATTTAAAACGTTATCTTATTAATTATAAATAACTTAAGCCATCCATACGAGCTTATTTATGATAATAAAAAGATGTGTGATAATAACAAAGTATTGTAATTGACTAGCAACGATTTACCCCTAGAGGGAAACAGTTTTGTATAAAATGTGTTCAGAGCATAGAGCTCATTCAATTGGTTGCTGATTTTTGAAGAATATACACTGTAAGTACAATCTATGTTATTTTTAAATGGATTTAATTAAACATTGCTGATGTAAATAATTAACCTATTTTATTTACTAGAACCACCTTCCTTATAATTGTCTTACAATATAATTAGTCATTCAAACTCGTTAATAAGTCATAAATATATAGTCTCTATATATTACTATAATTACAGTTGTTATTTTTAAATATAACAGAATCGATGACCACTATACGGTCAGCGATTCTACTCTATTTTTTTTATCATTGTTTTAGATAAATCTCCGACATCAGAAGTGGGATAACTACCTTTTTGTCCATATTTTTATTTATGTTTCAGATTTGAAGTATCAGAAATCTTGTCTACTGAAATATGAATGCAGAAAAACATAACGATTCGACCGCTGCGGGCTTGTCTATGTCTGAAAAAGATTCAGAAGATAATGGAGCAGCTACTACTCAGTCACAGAACCAGAGCGGTAATGTACCCCCTGATTTTTACTTACATATGATTACGATGATGCAAAATATGAGTGAAAGGCTCTCGAGGCAGCATGATTAAATTAAAATCACGGACATTTTTTTGCCTTCTTATGACCCGGATGGTAACGTGGGGGTCCGCGAGTGGTGTAATCATATTTCTTCTGCCAAAACAAATTACGAACTTAGTGACTATGATATCCGTATGAAAGTGACTAGTTTACTAAAAGGTCGAGCCAAAATGTGGGCTGACAACTGGTTAGTTACGACGTCCACTTGGGACGAGTTACGTCAGAATATAATAACTACGTTTGAACCAGAAAGTCGGTATTCTAGAGACGTTTTAAAATTTAAAGAGCACCATTATGATTCCTCTAAAGATATCGCACAGTTTTTGTCGCAGTCATGGATTTTGTGGAGAAGGGTCACTAGAGACAAACTTGATCATAATGATGCAGTAGAGGCAGTGATAGGTACTATTAGTGACGAACGCCTTCGTATTGAACTTATGAACGCCAGAGCCACCTCCGTACCAGAATTAATTTCGGTAGCTTCATCTATTCGAGTTAAACGTTCCAACTATCAAAATACTCACCAACCTCCATCTAAGCGTTATAAATATCCTGTTGATAATCGAAATATCGTGTTTTGCAGTTTTTGTAAAAAATCGGGTCATTCTTTCCGTGATTGTCGTAATAAAAATACGTCGGTAATGAATAAACAAAATAGTGATAATATTCCTAGTACTTCAATATTAAAACCAAACGAAAATAAGCATTGTTCATTTTGTTCAAAAACCGGTCATACATTTGAAACCTGTTTTCAAAGGGAAAGACAAATAACCTCCAATATAAACTCTGTAATAAAAAATAAACAAACCCTAAATACTATGCGTATGCGTGTAGGTGACGTAATTATTAACACCGTGTTTGATAGTGGAGCCGAGTGCTCTGTTATGTGTGAATCGGTTGCGAATAAATTGCCGGGAAAACGTCAAAAATCAGTTCACTATTTGCGTGGAATAGGACCATTTCCTGTAGTTTCTACAAGCATGCTAAAAACGGTGTGTATAATTAACAATATAAACGTGGAAATTGAGTTTTATATTTTACCAGACTATGAGATGACATCGGATGTATTAATAGGCGCGAACATTTTAAATGGAACGGGATTAATTGTATTAGTATCTCAAAATGAAGCTACTTTGTGCTCCCAACCTCGAGTCATGCATTTGCGATCGTCAGCCGGTTTATTTGCTAATATTGATCATGATTTGAATAATGAAATTGAGATTGAACAACTTTTGTCTTTGCTCAATAAATACTCTTCTATATTTACGCGGGGTTATTCTCAAACTCGTGTCAAGACAGGACATTTACAAATTCGTTTAAAGAATCCTAATAAATTTGTAGAAAGAAGACCTTATAGATTAAGTCCAATCGAAAGAGAGAAAGTCAAAGAGATTGTCAAAGAACTAATAGATAATGATATTGTTCAAGAAAGTAAGTCCCCATATTCTAGTCCAATAATTTTAGTAAAAAAGAAGAACGGTGACGATCGTATGTGTGTAGATTATCGAGAATTAAATTCAAATACTGTACGGGATCATTACCCTCTTCCTTTAATCGCGGATCAAATTAATAGTTTAGCTGGCGGTCTATATTATACGGTACTAGATATGGCATCAGGCTTCCATCAGATCCCGGTCGCGCCAGATTCAATAGAAAAAACGGCTTTTATCACCCCGGACGGGCTATTCGAGTACAAAACTATGCCATTCGGTTTATGTAATGCGCCGTCAGTATATCAAAGGTGTATTAATCTTGCGTTGGGTACCCTTATAAATGCCGGCAGCGCCGATAATACTTATAATGATAGTGTAGCCCAGGTTTATGTCGACGACATCGTATGTAAATGCCGCGACTTTACATCTGGTCTCGTAAATTTAGAGCGAGTTTTTATAGCTTTGCGAGACTCTGGTTTTTCCATAAATATAGATAAATGTCTATTTTTCAAGCGATCAATAGAATATTTAGGTAACGTAATAGAAAACGGGCAGGTGCGCCCCAGTCCCAAAAAAGTCGAAGCTTTATTGAAAGCCCCAGTACCAACTACTGTAAAACAAGTACGCCAATTCAACGGTCTTGCGGGATACTTTCGTCGCTTTATACCGGATTTCGCGCGAATTATGGCTCCTCTTTACGGATTAACAAAACAGGGCGTTAGGTGGCAATGGACTCATATTCATGAAGAGGCACGTCAAAAAGTTGTTCGTCATTTAACTTCAACACCAGTTTTAACGATTTTTCAAGAAGGAAAACCTATAGAGCTATTTACAGATGCTAGTAGCCTTGGATTTGGAGCTATACTAGTTCAAATTATTAATGAACGACAGCACGTAGTGGCATACTTCAGTATGCGTACAACGGATATAGAAAGTAGATACCACTCATATGAACTTGAAACATTAGCCGTAGTGAGAGCAATTAAGCATTTCAGACATTTTCTCTATGGACGACAGTTCAAGGTGATCACGGACTGTAACGCACTCAAAGCATCTAAGCATAAAAAGGACTTGCTTCCCCGCATTCACCGATGGTGGGCATATTTACAAAATTTTGAGTTTGAAATAGAATACAGGAAGGGCGAGCGGATGCAACATGCAGATTATTTGAGTAGAAATCCGGATCCTATGACTGTCAACGTCATGACTAAAAATCTGGATTGGATAAATATTGAACAAAGACGTGACAATCAACTGCGATCTATCATAGATGCTCTGCATAGAGGCGAAAGTGTGCCCGGTTATCATCTCGAAGACAATGTTCTTAAATTTGAGAAACAAAATGTCACCCTAGGACTACAAAAACTAATAGTTGTACCCAAATCTTTCCAGTGGAACCTTATAAATACATTTCACAGCGCTCTCAAGCATCCTGGATGGGAGAAAACCCTTCACAAAATAAGGGAAACTTATTATTTCAACAAAATGAGCACTACAGTTCGTGACTTCGTGGATAATTGTGTTATATGTCGAACCTCAAAACAGTCATCAGGTGCTACGCAGGTACGTTTACATCCGATTACTAAACCAGTCGTTCCATTTGAAGTCATACACATGGATATTACGGGAAAATTAGGATCCTCAAACGAGGATGAGTACGTGATAGTGACAGTAGATGCTTTTACTAAGTACGTCTTATTAAGATATACTAACGATAAAAGCCAACACAGCACCCTGGCTGCCTTGAAACAAGTCATCCATCTTTTTGGAGCCCCGAGGCAGATCATCGTAGATGGCGGTCGTGAATTCTTAGGAGAGTTTAAAAATTACTGCAACATGTTTAATATAGAGATTCACTCTATAGCGCCGGGTGCCAGCAGAGCTAACGGACAAGTCGAACGGGTAATGGCAACTTTGAAGAATGGTCTCGTCATAATAAAAAATTATGAGACCCAAGACTGGCATACAGCACTGGAAAGTCTTCAACTCGCTCTCAACTGCACCGTTCATAAAAGTACGGGTGCAACCCCACTGACATTATTGACTCGGCGTCAAAATTGTGTGCCACCTGAGTTATTAACCTTGGTTAATTTGGACAATGAAATGATTGACATCGAAGCTTTCGAACGCTATGTTCAACAGAAAATGAGTCAAGTATCCGCTAAGGATAAAATAAGATTTGACAAAGGAAGAGCTAAAGTTCACAGATTCCAGAGAGGCGATTTCGTCTTAATAAAAAATAACCCCAGGAACCAAACATCTCTGGACCTTAAATTTAGTGTGCCTTATGAAGTTCACAGGGTTCTTGAAAACGATCGCTACCTTGTAAAAAAGGTAATACGACACCACGGGCGGCCTCGCAAGGTCGCACACGATCAGCTACGGCGCGCCCCTCAACCAGGAGAAAATACGCAGGCGGCCGTGTCGCCACCAGACAATGAGCTAGCTGGACCCTCTAATGACGTGAGCAACTCCCATCGCCTAACCATATCAAATACTCCCTCAACCGAAGAGGATTAATGTCTAGTGAAATGGTGAGAAATTTCGATTATAATTCTTGTAAGAAATGATAATAATAAATTCACAAAAATAATATTTAGTAAAAAAAAAAAAAATAAATAAATAAATAAATAAAAAAAAAATAGAAATAATTTTATAAATAATAAATGAAATAATAATAATGAAAGATTATTATTATAATTCAATTATAATTCAATTTAATAATAAATAAAAGATGCTATTGGCGTGTGGAGCCGTCCAATATGCCACCAGACCATATGTCCTAAAAGAATTATATTCCCCTGTGTACCACGGCGTACAAGACCGCTCAGAGCACAGCATCGACCAAACCCATTCTCCTTAGAGCCCCTGTTTCATACAGCATCAACCCATCCCCAACCTATCCATTCCTTAAACTGTTTAATATTATAAATAACTGTTGTCATGTGGAATGAGCAGTAATATAATAACAATTTTCTACTTGATGTTTGGGTTAAGTACTACCATTGTTGTGGTGTTAATGCCAGATTAAAAATAATTAATATTTAGTACAGGACAAGGACCAGGAGCGATGCAGAGCACGCATCGCGTGTCAGTATGGCCGTGTCGCCGCGATGAACATTTATTGAAAAATCTATTTGATTAAACTCCACGCCGCCAAAATGAACATGTATTTAAATTCATAAGCATTAATTGTTGATAAAAATAAAAGTTAAAATCCTCTATTTTGATTAAATATTTGCTAATGTGTAATTAACGACGCATGATCTAATAAGTAATTATTTTGACTTTAATTAATTATTCATTTGATCAAATTATTGTTGTTTATTATTAAGCAATTTTATAAATAATTATTCTATTTAAAACGTTATCTTATTAATTATAAATAACTTAAGCCATCCATACGAGCTTATTTATGATAATAAAAAGATGTGTGATAATAACAAAGTATTGTAATTGACTAGCAACGATTTACCCCTAGAGGGAAACAGTTTTGTATAAAATGTGTTCAGAGCATAGAGCTCATTCAATTGGTTGCTGATTTTTGAAGAATATACACTGTAAGTACAATCTATGTTATTTTTAAATGGATTTAATTAAACATTGCTGATGTAAATAATTAACCTATTTTATTTACTAGAACCACCTTCCTTATAATTGTCTTACAATATAATTAGTCATTCAAACTCGTTAATAAGTCATAAATATATAGTCTCTATATATTACTATAATTACAGTTGTTATTTTTAAATATAACAGAATCGATGACCACTATACGGTCAGCGATTCTACTCTATTTTTTTTATCATTGTTTTAGATAAATCTCCGACATATATCTATTTTATAAAATTTAAAGTTTGTACGTTACCAATCAACTGTCACTTTTCACTTTCTTAGAGATTTACAATACTGAAGAATAACTTAAACACTATAATTCTTATTACACTAGTATCAATACACTTTAATTGAATAATTGATTGGGAATTTAGCTAAAATTATACACTATAAATAATTTTACTTAATAAAACTATTAGGAACAATTCAAATCAGCTGTTGACCTTAGTGTTGCCACAGACCAAAAAAAATGTCCTCTAAGGCGGTCTGTAACTCGCCTTAGGTGGTTGAGATGAAGAGATGAGAGACGTCGTTCGAATATTGGCAATACACACTCACCACATACAGCTCACTCCCCTTCTGGGTTCTTATGTGTGCAACGGCGCAGTGTTCGTTCATGAGGTGGTCCAAGGTTGTGCATGTTAGTTGTGTTGTTCTGATAACAATCCCTGCCTTTGGATTTCCTCCGCTCTGGATGGTAACCAGGTCCAACCTTGGATAATGCTCCTGAACTAGTGCGACGTCAAGATCGTGCTCCCTCATGATCGAGGGGAGCTCGGTTGTTGCCGCATATCAGCCCTGCAGATTCAGCTGACCCACCCTGAGGCCACGCCTTTCTCCATCTTCTAATAAATTGAATTTAATTGCCTGTCCTCCGCGTATCTCCTCGCTGGGCACTCGGTAGACATTGTGTAGTGATTTTCGTAGCCAAGCTTTGAGAAGACCCTACAGGTGGCACATATTCGTTTGGTGCTTTGGCATTGACCCCTCGCGTGCCCTTCCTCACCGCACTGGCTGCATACCTGCACTTTGGACTTGCAGTGCTTGGCGGGGTGCCCGTACTGCTGGCACTTCAGGCAACACGTCACCTGTAAGTGGTCGGTTACCTGAAGGCTCTCCCAGCCGATGTACAGGCGTTCCCTGGCCACTAGCACATCTCGAAGCTCGTGGCTGCAGTCTAAGACTACCAGCCTGGAGCTGCCGCCCGCGCGCCTCCGCTTGAAAGCTGGTTTACAATGCTCCGCCAACCGTTTCTCCGTCCACTTGCTATCAGTTGAAAAATTCTGGTCTCTTATTCCCTTAAGTAGCTCCTCATGGGTCAGGTCTGCCTCTACGTTATTGAGTGCCACCAGCGGTCTTCTTTTCTTCGGTTCTACAGCTTTTAGAGTTACAGGCATACTCGCCTTTATTTTTTCTGCTCCGTCCGCGTTCGTGGTTCTTATTAGAACTCCAGCATTGCCGACCTTCTTAAGCTGACTGATCTGGGCCCCCATCTTGGCTGGGTCCAGGTACTTCTTCAATTCTTCCTTTGTTGCCGCTGCCGTCTTTATCTCACTCGCCTCCTCAGCATGATAAACGGCGATGAGAGGGCCTTGTTGCGGTATTCTTAGGGGCAGTTCTCTCGCCCTAAGTTTCAGTGCCCCAGCGTAGGAGGGCTTGCTGTGTCTAGCCATCCTTGATTTGCCGCATTTGTGCTTCTCCTTGCCGCTTAAAGCTCCAGCTCCGATATCCGCTCGCTCATTGCAGCGATCACAGCCATCAACTGCATCCCGCAGCTACCAATCCAGGCAATTTCTCCTTTGTTCAGCTTGGAAGTAGAGCTGGACACCGACTCCATTATCCCCTCCATAGAGGTATGGGCCATTGCTATCAGCTCCCTCTTGGAGCCGTTCTTTATCACTTTTACCTACAGTGGCAACGGTGAAGTTGGTGCAATCGTCGGCGCGTTCAGGGCTCCAACCAAGTCTTCCGCGCTGACAAAGGGGGTGGTTGGCGCTAATCTGGCTTCCGAGGTTAACAGTCCCGAAATTGGTAGTATCAGGACTGCACCTTGCTGGCCCCTGCGCGTTGACCTAATCTTAGGTGCTGGTGGCTCCTCTGGTGACCACTTTCTATACTTAAAGAAGACGTCCTAGTTTTGGAAGAAGAGTCAGGCGGCGTCCGCACTAGAGACTTACGAGACGCAAAGGCCTCTCCGTCCTCCTCCATATCTGCTCTAAGTTCGTGAATCGATAAAACATCAAATAAATAAATAAATATTATATTAATTAAAAATAATTAACATAACAATATTCAATCACAAATAAGAATTTATACACAAACAATAATACAATCAAAATAGTTCAAAAAGTAAATCTGTAAAACGGAACGTGTCCCTATATCACGTCAAAGGTACGTCAGTTGTCAACTATCAGTTGTCAACCTGTCAGCTGTCAACCTTTCAGACGTCAGACGTCAAACGTCAGACGTCAAACGTCACCCGCGTCAGAGCCGCACGTCACACACAAGTGTCAATGTTAACGGGCATGCGGTAAGCACATGGTAATCTAACCTATTGCACTATAATTAAAAATAAATAATAAAAAGAAATGTAAAAACTAAAAGCTAAAAGTGTCCATGCGCACTATTAAAAACTATGAATAACTAATGACTAAAATAAAAACAATAAACCTACGTCACCATTGGGGTCCAGAAATACTTTATAGCGAAATAGTTAAGCATATAAAGCACTAAACGGCACAAAAACACACACACAAAGCTAGTATATAGTAAAAATAAGCAAAGCAAAGCACTTATAATAACAAAAATTGTATATGGAAATTTCCTATACACGGAGCGCACGCTGTCAACACGTCCGCACGCTACGGCGGCCGACGGCGAAGTAGATAGGGACAAACCCACCACCTTCCCATGGCCCCATCAACCATCTTAGTTATACGGGCCGAATCTTTATACAAGTTATTATCTACGTACTTGTCCCTTTTGTCCATCTCCCCTTTCTGAGGCGGACGTCACACAAACGCCTTCGGTGTCACCCTAGGGTCGATTTGTTGACTTATCTAGTCGTTTTATTTATTTTTCTTCCCTTCCTAGCGCGCTCCTCTTTCTATGCCATCTGTGTGCGTAATCCCTTAGCCGTCTGAAGTTCGCCTCCGAAATAGGTCCGCGTAATACACTGGGCCCACCTCGATTGCCACAATCCCCCCCAGCATTTCCCTACGCTCCTCCCCGTACATAGGGCACTCCCAGAGTGCGTGGTCTACGTCTTCTTCTACGGCTTGCCCGCAGTAGCATGACCCCACGTCGGATAAATTCATTCTGTGAAGCCGCCCCGAAAACAGCCATGTCCCGTCAAGATCTGCGAAGTTTCGTAGTCAGGCTCGACCCAAGTAGACTCGAGTCGAACCGATACGTCCGGGAAATATCGATATAGCTCCCTCCCCCTAGTAGACGTGTCCCAACGCTTCTGCCATTCGGCTATAGCGAAATCAAGTTCCTTGAGTTTGGCGCAGTGCCGCTCACTTTTTGATAACGCGGACTGGCGCAGAGCACCAAGTCTGCCGGCCCGAGTTACCTCGAGGTCGGCCGGTAGAACGCCGGCTAGTACCGGCAAGGCGTCGGTGCTCGTCGAACGGTACGCCTTGGTCAGAAGGACCAGAGCGGATCTCTGTGTGCGCAGCAGCGCACTCCTCACAACGTGCAAGGATACATGCTGGAACCAGCAGGCCGCAGCATACGTTACCGTGGCGGTGTAAGTGCCATAGTACAGGATCCGGAGAGCCTTGTACTGTATCCCCCACGGGGAGGACGACACTTTTTGCCATCTTGCCGAAGCAGGACGCTGCCCTTTCCCCTATTAATACCGCATATTGCGCGAACGATAGACCTGGCTCTATTACCACTCCCAGCACAGTAGCCGACGTCGCAGTCCTGACTGTTATGCCTGCTAGCTTTATCGTGGGCGGTCTCTGCAGCTTCCCCTTTTATGGTAAACGTCGATGACTTTAGTGGCGAAAATTCAAGCCTATTCCGCGCTCCTCATTCTGCGATGAGCTGCATAGCCTTGTAGGCCGAGGACTCTTAGGCTAACCGAGCATTGGCCTCAATCAGGACCGTTACGTCATCGGCGTAAGCCACCAGCTTAACCCCCCCGGAAATGGCAATCAAAGGAGGTCGTCCATGAGCACATTCCATAACGCGGGTCCAAGCACCGATCATTGCGGGCAACTCATTGTTGCGGTCTTCCACACCACCTGATCCCCAACGAACATGCCGACCCATCCATTGACGAAATAGTCAACCAACATCCTGAAGATGTTAGGAGGGCAACCCCCTCCTTTTGACCTTCAGCAAAATTATCGGCCACCAAGCGTTGTCGAAAGCCCCAGAGATATCCAAAAAGACCGCTTGAACATATTTCAACGAGCTATCACGCACCGCTCTGAGAATGGAGCTCAGAGCAGTTTCTGTGGACCATCCTCGAGTGAATCCGTGCTAACAGTCCGACAAACCCCTCGTTATTTGTAGTGCGCATTGTAACATTACACGTTCTAAAATCTTACCAAGAATGAGCACCAGTGTGACGGATCGATAAGCTTTTGGGTCGAAAGGGTGCCTGCCATTGCACTTAGGCAATACAATCAACCTTCCGTCCTTCCATATCTGTGGAAAAATGCCCTCTTGGACACATCTCCTATACACCTTTGTAGTCTCCTCCGGCGCGGCTGCAACAACGTGTTTAACTATCCGGGCGCTCACCCCATCGATACCTGGAGCAGTATTAGGAAGTTCCTTGACTAGACCAACGATAGTCTTTAGATACGGAGGCGGCGCAGCTTCTCCTGACGGGATGAGACACGCCACTATGCGCACTTGCCTATGGTACTCAAGATCCTTAGACAGATCGTCATCCGTTTATAGAGCGTGCGTAAGGTCATGTATGGCGTCGCTCATCCCGACAGCATGACCTTTGGCGTATTTGACATCATTTATTATGTTACTGGGGGGACGAACCCTTCCCTTCCCTTCCCAAGGGTCCAGGTTTTCGGAATTGGCGATGTTTCTGAAATGCAAAAGCCCCGCCTCCTCCATGGCTTCCCTATATTTAGCCCTATGCGTTTGGAATCTGGTCTTTGCAGCCTCCTCGTTCAAACCACCAAACCTGCGAGATGCCTGCCAAGCTCTCCGCAACTTGTAGTTCTGCCTACGAAGGGAATCCAGTGCTGTAGTCCACCAAACGTAAAGCCTGTCCCCCTAACCCGACTTTACCTTACACAACGTCTGTGCAGAGACGTTCAACACCATCCGGGTGAACTGCGCGCTTACATCGCCTGCGGGTTTGTTCCAGTTTAACCGACCCACCCTTCCCCTAATTTGTATTTCAAAGTAGTCCCAGCATACCCCACGATACCGATATCTATTTGGCTCTTCAATTGGCCCTGGGCATGGAGCGGCTGTGCGCGCTACCTGGAACGTTATAAATCTGTGGTCACTCTCTACTATGTCTTCGTGCACTCTCCACTTCTCTCCGTTCTTGGTACGGAACGTGGCTGGCTGTCCTGCAGCGTTTGCCAGGCGGAGCCCATGTGATTAGACAAACGCCTCCATGGCAACCCTCCGATACGTTACGTCTGGTCCGCGTCCATGGTACTGGCGCCTCTCACAGTACCACATGGGAGAATGCGCATTGGAGTCTACCCCTATTATGATCTTTCGTCTCTTTACCACGTTTAATACGTATTCTAGGTGCTGTAGATGTCGGTTAATGTCTTCGCTATACTGAAAATATGCCGAGATGAAAGTGTACTCCTCATAACCGAGGGTGATGGTGGCCACGGCACAGTGTTTCGTCGACAAGATGGTGTTGAAGTGGCAATCGACTTGTCCAGCCACATAAATACCCGCCTTACTGCCGGAGTCGACACGTAGTAGACGCCTCTCGACTTCTGGGATAGGGCAAGGGTAAAATTCCTGGACCAGAATGACGTCTGTACCCATATCCCGTGCTATTAGGGGCAGCTCCTTGGTGGCGAGCTCTGCTCCCGCCAAATTTATCTGTCCGACGGTGTAAGGTTTGGGCGCCATTAGTAATTTGTTGACTCAGCCATCCTTTTTTCAGCATGAATTTGCGCAGGACAATCCCTCCTCGCTGTTTTGTGACTTCCTGCTGGCTGTCCAAATTTGAAGCATGTCGCACATTTGACACTAGATTCAGCGGCTTTGCACGATTCCGTCTCGTGACTTTCACCACATCTACCGCAAGTTGGCCTATCTGCCTTACAGTTTTTGCTAGAGTGACCGTATCCTTGACACTGCCGGCAGCAGATAGCTGTAGTGAAGTCCTCGGCGGTTACGACCTCCCACCATAGGTACACACGTCCTCTGCTTACTTATTCTTTTCTTAACGTTATAGAACAGGCGAGTACGAGTGTCGTCTTATTAGAGTTTTGCCTTCCTTTCTTGAAGGCCAGTCTGCATTCAGACTGTACCTTCTCCAATGTCCAGGTATCACTTGATTTTAAATTTTGGTCAAATAGGGATTTCAAAGTGTCTTCCAGCTTCGGATTTCCTTCTATGTTTCTCAGGGCTACAAGGGACTCGCGACCCTTAACGTCCGCTGTCTTTAGATAGGGTGGGATGGCCGCCTTAAGGCGATTGAGGTCGTCCAGAGTGCGTGCCTGCACTAGAATTCCTGCACCTCCTATCTTCCTGAACTTATCAATGCCAATGTTCAAGTTGGCGGGAGCTATGGATGATTTAAGTGTAGTTTTTGTGTCTTTGGACGTCCGAATGGTCTTTTTGCTCTCTTCCCGTTGAAAGAGGGTGACCACTGGTCCACGGCCGGCCTTCACCATGTCGGCGAAGGTTGCAGTGGTCTGGGTTGGTTTCTCTGTGATTGCAGATTTCAGCTCCGCAGTTGCTGCTGTTACCGCGGCCACCGTCTTCTCAATGTCCATCCTTCGTGATCGTTCACTGTCCATTGATTCTTTGCTGGCCTCCAGTTTAGCTTCTAGATAGTTTGCTTTGGCATTGAATTAGACAATTCAATTGCCAAGTGCCCGACTATTTCCAATAGTGTGGTGACCTGGCTGTTAATTGCGTTGGTGTCTCCTTTATTTAGTCGAGACATTGGTCCCCTGATAATATCATTAATACGACGTCCTGACTGGTTAGCCATTGATAGCAGTTGCCGTCCCGAAGCCTTGGAGAGGCTGGTCTCCGCTTTGAAATCAGACTCCAAATTCTCATCACCTGAGGTGATTCCCAGAGTATGGTAAGAATCACCTGCCGGGGTCATCGGGGGTACATTCACCCTCCTTGGTTGTTTTTCCTCGGATTCCTCCTGAGGCGAGAGGATTCTTTTGGGAGCTGGAGCTCCTGTACTTGTTCTGCCCTTAGGTGAAATCGCAGACAGGACCGTCTTATACAACGATGTTGCCATGGATGACTGAGGCGGCGTCCAGTTAATGTCCTTGACAATTGGCTCATGAGATGATCGACCCTCGAGACCCGGCGGTGTCCTTTTGAGTGACCTCCCAGGTTTAAAGTACCCCTGTTTTTTAAGTCGTTGCCGATGATTACTATCGTCATCTTCCGACGCCATATTTCAAATTTACAATTCTGTGTTCGTGTATTGTCCGATACACAAAACTACTTACATAATAATAAACGATAAAATAATATTAAATAACTCAGAGCCATTTAAAATAAAAGCCCAAAAAAAATAAAGAATAAAAAAACAACAAAAAAAAAATAAAATAAATAGTAAGCATAAATTGGAACGCAGCCCCAGATGCCGTCAATTTCAAACGTCAAACGTCAAAGTCTGACTTATCCGTTGTCAACTGTGAAACGTCACCTGACAGCTGACAAAGAAAACCGCGTCACAAGCTAACGTTACACACTAATGACTGCCATGCGGTAAGCATATGGTCCTTAACCTACAAAGCTATAGTAACTACAATAAAAAAAAACAAATAAAAGCAAATGTCAGATTAAAACTAATGGTGTCCATGCACTATAAACAACTAAAAATTAAAATAAGTAAATAAATACGTCACCAATGGTGTCGAGGTATAGTTTATTGCATAAACATAAATAATTCAAAAAAATAGAAAAATGCACAATACAACACACATAAACTAGTTTATAATAAAGGTAAAATAAGCAAGCACTATTAGATAGCGAAGCAAACTTGAAAATAGCAAAATAAGCAAGATGGAAGATTCCGATACGCGGAGCGCGCACTGTCCACACGACTGCGACAGCGAAGAAGTAGATAGGGACAGCGGGAATTTCGTTAATCCATTCATGCGCGTCACTAATTAGATGACGAAGCATTTGGCTATTCCGCCTTCGACCAACCAAAAGTAGACTACCGCCACTCATAACGTAAACCCTTTTTCATTCCTTATTTACGTTAGGCCACCAGATGGTTAGGACGAGACATTGGGCAGTTTGATGTCAGATGTGGTACGCAAGGTGTTTAGAGTAACAAGGAATTGCTCAACAACGCCCCATCGAATTTATAGCACGATTGAAAAGGCGCGTACCGCTCGGGTCCTGCTTAAACCCTTATCCACAGGCCCCAATGGCCTAGCCCAGCGCTGCCGACAAGACGGCGGTCATGAGGTTAAACCTTGTCCAGTTCATGTGCGATCCTCTTAATACAAGGCTAGGTACTTCATCGAATACGGAAATGTCAAGCCCTAGGAGCGATTTCATCTCCCTTGCGAAAGCACCGCTCCAAACCCCACGCCATGAGAGGGTACACGATATGGCGCGGACGCACCCTGCGCTTGGCAGTCCTAGTCTACCTGCTACTAACTCGACTAGCTCACCGTGCTTCCCGTATTTACTACGTAGACGTCCGTCCGTCGCAGTGTAGTCCGTGCAGTTCTTCGCGCCAATACTGTACGTCGTAGCCGTCCGTCGAAGCGTGCAGTTCTTCGCAACAATACTGTTTTGCGGGATTTAATTCGTTCAATTGGTGGTCAACATCATTGTCCTTGGTAAACTTTCGAATCATTTTACTTGCCTACTTCAACTTGTTACGAATCCTTACGGATTTGGCGGTTGCTCTGGCAGCCCCCCACTGCGACGAACCTAGCATGCCGAACCTACGTACTTATCGCCAAGCCACCGGCCTTAGTCTCAGCATGGAAGTAAGCCTTCGGTACGTCCACCGGCAGCCTCAACCGTTTCCTCACAGCACCCCGGATTTGCACATCGAGCATCCTCAATCAAACGTCCGAAACCGTGCCCAGCACAAGACCGTGCATGAACTTCGGAATCAGGTGACCCCTTGCAATCTAGAGCCGCTGCTGCGGCTTGAGGGGAGCCCTCGATATGTTGTCGAGGGCTCTCTTGACTTGATGCTCAATGTTCGCCGATTCAGACGCCTCGAAGTCAATCCCAAGATAGCGCCAGCCTTCAACACAACACACCTGCCGAAGCTTGTATCTGCCAACCTTAAAGGTCTTCTCGGTAAGGTAGTGGTGTTTTTTGCGATGTCCGTCCGGTACCATCGAGAGCACAGAGCTTTTTCCTAAGTTAACCTGAAGACCCATCATTTCGCCTATCTCAACAACAGTGTCAATGGATTTCTGCATCCCTACCTTCGATCCTGCAACTAGGATTAGGTCATCGGCATAAGCCAGGGCCGAGACTTGCTCATTTTCCAGCCTATAACCGATTCCCTTTGGTAGCGATGCAAGAATTAAATCCATGACCGTGTTAAATAGAATCGGCGACAATGGGTCACCCTTTTCCAACTTTTACAGAAGTGCTTCAACGTCCGCCTACGGCTAAGGTGGTAGTCGCCACTCCGTACGTTACCGCTATGTAGCTGCAGAATGCCTCAGGCAGCCCTCGAGCCCTCAGCAACTTCACGAGTGCCCCGTGGGACACCGCGTCGAATGCCTTGGAGAAATCGAGGACCGCAACATGGCACTCAAGCAGCTTCCTTCTGCTATCCCCTTACACTGCGTCAAGCACTGCGGCATTTTCAAGAGTGCCATCGGCACTAATGAACCCACGTTGTCGCGTGTCAGTTGGGCAACAGGCAAGCAATCTCCGTGCTAGGTTGCTGTGCATGTGTCTCAGTGGTACAGACGCGATGGTGATCGGTCTGTATTCACTGGGTTTTGCTGGAGCATCACTTTTCGGTACGAAGATCGTCCTGCACTGCCGCAGTTGGTCCGGAATGCCAGTGGTTAACCAGTGGTTGAATATTTCCGCCTTTACGATCACAGGAACTGTTCGCCATTCTTCGGAACGGATTCCGTCCGGCCGCGGCGCAGTGTTCCCAGCAAGCTTGGACGCCTTCACCTCCTCAGGGGTGAAAGGCGCCTACAGTTTAGTGTAGTCGCGAGAGCCCCCGTGCCGCTCTGCACGCTCAAGAGCGCGTAGAACCTCTGGTCGAGGCCCCAGGGCGTCCGACACCGCCTCTAGGATAGGTCGCCAAAAAGCTTCCATCTCTTCGAGACTGTGCGCCGTTTCCCGGCACTCGCGATGGGTGGTTTATACTTATTCCGCCAAGCCTAGTAACTTTCTTCGGTTGGGACCTTCGCGAAGTCGTGGGCGAACCCTGTGGCGGGGTTTGCTACTCTACCACAAGAGGGATAAATCAAAATGCAAATGATCCAAATGAAAGTAAGGACCACCCTGGCCTCCCACAGGAGCCGGGGAGCATGGTTAATCTTTCCCCTTTGCCCCGGCCCGGCGCTCCCGGCGAGAGTGTTGGAGTGTTGGTCGGGCATCGGGTTTAACGTGTCTGGTCTGTGCACGTTCTTTTAAAACGAAAACGGGTTTGGAACTCCATAAACGGAAGGCTCATCCCGTAGAGGCAAACGTTGAGGCTCCTAAAATGGTGAAGCGCAGGTGGAGAGAGGAAGAGCTTCTCCTGCTAGCGCGGGCGGAGGTGCAGTTGACGAAGGAGGAAGAAAGGTGTTTGAACGGACGTCTTCTTGCCAAAGTGCCACAGCTCCAACAGACGCTGGAGGCGATAAAGGGTCAGCGAAGGGGGTGACAAGTACAAAGAGATGGTAAAAGCTTTCTTGGAGGAAAACTCTGGATGCTCTGCACTCGAACGCGCGGGCGGAGGATGTACTCACACCCGCTGGTGAACCATCCGCAGTATTCCCACCAATCGGCCCTAACGCTGTGCATGTTGTCGAGGAACTCTTAAGGAAGGCTAAGACACGGAAGCGGCGCGGCGGACCGGGTAGGAAAGCTGTAAGACGTCTCATAACGAAATATTGAATTGACGATACCGTACCAGTTTCGAAGCGAAAGCGGAGAAGAATGGAGTACGCAAGGGTACAGGAACTGTACAAAAAGTGTCCTAGACGGGCTGCGGCAGAGGTAATAGATGGCGAGTGCCGAAAAACGGCGCACAGTCTCGAAGAGATGGAAGCTTATTGGCGACCTATCTTAGAGGCGGTGTCGGACGCCCCGGGGCCTAGACCGAAGGTTCTACGCGCTCTTGAGCGTGCTGACACGGGGGCTCTCGCGACTACACTAAACTGTGGGCGCCTTACACCCCCGAGGAGGTGAAGGCGTCCAAGCTCGCTGGGAACACTGCGCCGGGACCGGACGGACTCCTTCCGAAGAATGGCGAACAGGTCCTGTGATAGTAAATGCAGAAATATTCAACCACTGGTTAACCACTGGCATTCCGGACCAACTGCGGCAGTGCAGGACGACCTTCGTACCGAAAAGTGATGCTCCAGCAAAACCCAGTGAATACAGGCCGATTACCATGGCGTCTGTACAACTGAGACACATGCACAGCATCCTAGCACGGAGATTGCCTGTCTGTTGCCCAACTGACACGCGACAACGTGGTTTCATCAGTGCCGATGGCACTCTTGAAAATACCGCAGTGCTTGACGCAGTAGCAGAAGGAAGCTGCGTGAGTGCCATGTTGCGGTCCTCGATTTCTCCAAGGCATTCGACACGGTGTCCCACGGGGTACTTGTGAAGTTGCTGAGGGCTAGAGGGCTGCCTAAGGCATTCTGCAGCTACATAGCGGCAACGTACGAAGCGGCGACTACCAACTTAGTCGTAGGCGGACGTTGCAGCACTTCTGTAAAAGTTGGAAAAGGGGTGCGACCGGGTGACCCATTGTCGCCGATAATATTTAACACGGTCATGGATTTAATTCTTGCATCACTACCAAAGGGAATCGGTTATAGGCTGGAAAATGAGCAAGTCTCGGCCTTGGCCTATGCCGATGACATAATCCTAGTTGCAGGATCGAAAGTAGGGATGCAGGAATCCATTGACACTGTTGTTGAGATATGCGAAATGATGGGTCTTCGGGTTAACTTAGGAAAAAGCTCTGTGCTCTCGATGGTACCGGACGGACATCGCAAAAAACACCACTACCTTACCGAGAAGACCTTTAAGGTTGGCAGGTACAAACTTCGGCAGGTGTCTTGTATTGAACGCTGGCGCTATCTTGTGATTGACTTCGAGGCGTCTGGATCGGCGAACATTGAGCATCAAGTCAAGAGAGCCCTCCACAATATTTTAAGGTAGCAAGGGGTCACCTGATTCCGAAGTTCTTGCACGGTCTTGTGCTGGGCGCGGTTGCGGACGATCGATTGAGAATGCTCGATGTGCAAATCCGGGGTGCTGTGAGGAAATGGTTGAGGCTGCCGCTGGACGTACCGAAGGCTTACTTCCATGCTGAAACTAAGGCCGGTGGCTTGGCGAACCCGTCATTGCGTACGGTATTACTCGAACTTGTAGTACGTAGGTTCGGCATGCTAGGTTCGTCGTAGTGGGGGGCTGCCAGAGCCACCGCCAAATCCGTAAGGATTCGTAACAAGTTGAAGTGGGCAAGTAAAATGATTCGAAAGTTTACCAAGGACAATGATGTTGACTACCAATTGAACGAACTAAATCCTGCAAAACAATATCTGCGCGAAGAACTGAACGCTTCGACGGACGGCTACGAGCTTCTTGAGTCGTTCCGGCATCCTTCTTCCACGAAGTGGTTGAGGGAGCGGAGTGGACGGTTAAGCGGCCAGGACTTCGTGCAGCTTGTTCACTGCCATATAAACGCCCTCCCGTCCCGAGTTCGGGTGTCTAGAGGGCGTAGGTTTGGTCGTTAGTCAGAGTTGAACTGTCGTGCAGGTTGCATGCACAGGGAGACGACGGCGCACACTATCCAGCAGTGTTTCAGAACGCACGGCGGCCGCATTGGCCATAATTGTATTGCGAGGTTCGTCGCGGAGGCGTTGAACAGGAAAGGGTAGTCGACGGAGCCTCATATCGTTACCCCGCAGGGTACACGCAAGCCTGAAATCATGGCGTCAAGAGACGGGATTGGTGTGATCGTGGATGCACAGGTGGTCTCGGGCCAGCGACCGCTTGACGACGCGCATCGAGCCAAACGTAGTAAATACGGGAAGCACGGTGAGCTAGTCGAGTTAATAGCAGGTAGACTAGGATTGCCAAGCGCAGGGTGCGTCCGCGCCACATCGTGTACCCTCTCATGGCGTGGGGTTTGAAGCGGTGCTTCCGCAAGGGAGATGAAATCGCTCCTAGGGCTTGACAATTCCGTATTCGATGAAATACCTAGCCTTGTATTAAGAGGATCGCACATGAACTGGACAAGGTTTAACCCTTATGACCGCCGTCTTGTCGGCAGCGCCGGGCTAGGCCATTGGGGCCTGTAGATAAGGGTTTAAGCAGGACCCGAGCGGTACGCGCCTTTTCAATCGTGCTATCGATTCGATGGGGCGTTCTTGAGCAATTCCTTGTTACTCTAAACACCTTGCGTACCACATCAACCTGCCCAATGTCTCGTCCTAACACTCTGGTGGCCTAACGTAAATAAGGAATGAAAAAGGGTTTACGTTATGAGTGGCGCAAGTCTACTGCTTGGTTGGTCGATGGCACTAGGCGGAATAGCCAAATGCGTCGTCTACTAATTAGTGACGCGCATGAATGGATTAACGAGATTCCCGCTGTCCCTATCTACTATCTAGCAAAACCACAGCCAAGGGAACGGGCTTGGGAGAATCAGCAGGGAAAGAAGACCCTGTTGAGCTGGACTCTAGTCTGGCATTGTAAGGAGACATGAGAGGTGTAGTATAAGTGGGAGATCGTTCGCGATCGACGCTGAAAACCACTACTTTCATTGTTTCATTCCTTACTCGGTTGGGCGGAAGCGGTGCGCGGTCGATTATATCGGCGGGCGTACGGTGTTTCATTCCAAGCGTGCAGAGTGGCGGCGAGGCGGCAACGCTCGTCGCCTATCCACTCCCGCGTGATCCGGTTCAAGGTAAAGGTGTCGCCGTTCGACTCGTTCGACTCGCATTTTTTTGCGTTTTGCGGGGTTAAAGAGTTGTTTTGGTTGCTTCGGGACCGAGTGCCGGCTAGTAACGGGGATGCGAACAACACACACACGGTCCTGCAATGGGGAAGAGTAGTTAGGGGCTGCGGCCTTTAGCTACGACGCCCAACTCCTACCCACGGCCTGCTCGTTTCGCCGCTGCTAATACCAACGTGGAAGGGGGGGGATCGACCTAAAATCACGTAGTCCGGAAGGCAGCCGGTACGGACTTACGCTCGTTGGCATGATCCTAAACACATACGAGTCTATACACATCTGTACGAGCCAGCGCGTACAGTGTTATATTTCATCGCATAAGTAAATTTAATTATAAGCACTTTTACATTATTTCATCAGTTCGTGTACGGCTAGCAATCACACCGCTCGCGCGCTCATATCATTATATCATTTAGTACATAGTTACTTTTATCAATCAATATATATATCAATATCATATCAAAGACTTTAATTCCACACAATTATCAACTATCACTAAAAGGTTGTACGGACCGTACATCTTTTTTGGTCCTTCGAGCCGGATCTCACGCGCGATTCAGTGAATACGTGGACAAAACGTGACTCTATTTTACAAGTGAGGTGAACTATCATTATCCTAATAAGAAATCCAGTCAAGATCAATCAATCAAACAATATCAAGGAAATCATACATCAGTAACTGTAAAGTAGCCAGTAGACCCTTACATTTTTCTTCTACTATCATATCAGGATGACTAGCATGGAGGATCTACTGCAAATCCAAGAGCAAACATCTGTGGCTATAGAACAACTATACAGTAACTTCAAAAAGGACAGCGCGGAGCGCAAAAATAATGATTATATCAAACGTCGGTTAATGACCTTAGACGGTTACTGGCAAGAATATTAATCAAATCATATCAAATTGTGTGGATTGGGTGATAAGTTCCATACATATTTTACATCAAATCAATATGAAATTATCAAGGACAGGTTCGCTAATATCAAATCTGCTATCCAACATTACGAACCTCTAAAGAAGGAGACATTACCTCCTCTAATAAGACCGGCAACGCCTTTAGGGGTGCCGAAAGGCCAACATGGCCAGCAATCTACTAGTCAAGCTCATCAAGGTTCATCTAGCAAGACAGACGAATTATTTAAAAAACAAAGTAGTAACTTTAAAGCATTTGAACATACTATTACTAATATCATGTTGGACACTGTATCAGAAAAATGGGAGTTCGATCACCTGTTACGTATATTAAATACTCGTTGGTCTGCGATCGACTCTCTTCATTGGGAACTAGACAACGAACTAGGGGGAAGAGACCCAAGTTACGAAACTGCGTTCTTCAAGTATGAACAATCTTATAATGACGCTATCAAATCTATTAATAAAAAGATGTGGTCAATTTCGCATCGTAATCAGTCAACTCCGCAGATAGAAATACCGACTTTCTCTGGCGGTTATCATCAATGGAATTCGTTCAAAGACTTATTTACTGAAACGATTCATAGCAACCCTTCACTCTCTAGCGCCCAAAAGACGCAATTCCTAAAATCTAAAGTCAAGGGTGAATCGGAGAGGCTTATACAGCATTTACCTATATCATCTGATAACTATTCGATCTGTTGGGATATCTTGAATCACAGGTTTGACAACAAAAAACAAATTTTAAATTCTCATATCGAAATCATGCTCAGCATTCCTGTAGCGCAACAACAATCATACAGTCATATTAAAAGGATCTATGACTACCTTTTGGAAAGCCTCAACACAATCAAACATTTAGGCATTGAGGTAGACTCGTGGGATCCCCTTCTCATTTATCTTATGTGTCAGAAATTGGATTCTGACACTCATAAAGAATATGTAGCATCCGTGAAGAATCCAAGAGATGTACCTAAGCTACAAGAATTTCTATAATTTTTGGAGAAGAAATTTACTACCATAGAATCGACACGTTGTAAGCAAGATCCGCGTTTTAACAAGCCGATTATACGCAACGGTAATCAAAATTATCAATCATTTTTTGGATCGAAATATCCTGAATCAAATAATTATAACAGTAAACAACTATTTCAACACACCGGACGAGCAATTTCGCAATCTCTACCTAGGAAATACGTTTATGTCGCAAAAAAGTTCAAATACCCTATTTGTGAAACTGATGACCACGGGCTTTTTCATTGCAAACAATTTATCAACATGTCGCAACCGCTAAAACGTGACACTGTAGTAAAATATAAAGTATGCCAAAATTGTCTTTATTGCCATCACGAAAAGGCATGTATTTCAGAAAAAAGATGCCGTGAATGTAATCAAGCACATAATACCTTACTGCATGGAGCATTCGAGAAACTTGAGCCTTTTGCCGGTGCAATGAACTCGAATAATATGCGCGACGTTTCGAAATATGAATATCCACCGGCCGGGTGTAGTAACTCGCACGTGTCATTACAACGTGACATACCTGAAATACTTTTAGCAACAGCACAGCTCAAGGTGCAAAAAACAGATGGAACCTATATCAACCTACGAGCTTTATTAGATCAAGGCTCTCAGGCATCACTTATCACTGAAAATGCAGCACAACTCTTAGGGTTACCTCGACAAAGATGTCATGGTATTATCTCTGGAGTAGGTATCAAAGAAAGCAACTGTAAAGGTACAATTCACCTAAAATACTCAGCGATCAACAACGATTTTGAATTTGAAACAGATACCTTTATCATGAAAAACCTAATCAAGAATTTACCCAGTTACTCATTTATCAAACCGACTTGGTCCTATTTAGACAACATAACACTAGAGATATGTAGGTAGGTGCTAAAAAAGTGAACACGTTTTTTATTTTGCTCCAGTGATTTAATTTAATTTTTATTTATAATAACTACTTTGGACATTATTAAATAATGAGATAAAGTAGTTGTACCTGCCAGCAGTGTTTTCTTCAAGATATTTCACAAGAACACTAATAAAAACCTTTTCTAAACACCACTTCACTTTTACTTGAGTAAGTACAGAACTATTTTGTATTTATTATCTCTGCTAAGCACCATGGACACCATTAGAGACACAATACAGGAACTGACACAGCATTTTAATGCAAGAATGGCAGACTTCCAGCAAAATCTGAACTCATCCATCCCGGCCACGAGTCCGACGTCTAATATCTTGGCCCAATTTAATACCTTTAGAACTTTTGTCTTGTCTGCACTTGAAGGTCTTCAACTCCAAGTTCAGTTATTATCTAAACAGCAAGATAACTTTGAAATGAGAACTAGAAGAAAAATGCTGTTGGTTCATGGTGTTCCTGAGGACAGAAAGGAAAATGTATCTCAAAATACAGTAATGTTTTTGGCTAAGCACTTAAAAATGCCAGATCTTTCAAGTGATAATATAAGCCGCTGTCACCGATTAGGTAGTACAGTACTAGAAAAACCGAGAGCTATTATTATCAAATTTAAAGACTTAAGTCTCAGAAACAAAGTCTGGTTTTCAAAGACAAATTTAAAGAATACAGGAGTGACTCTCTCTGAATTTCTTACCAAATCAAGGCATGACACGTTCATGGCAGCAAGGCAGCGCTTTGGAATACCCAAGTGCTGGACAAAGAATGGGTTTGTGATAGTTGTTGGTCCGGATGGGAAGCGTCACAGCATATCATCGACTGCGGAACTCGGCAATATCCCAAGTACGCTTGAGCCAGAATTGACTGCATCTTGTGGCCCCTCTGGCAAGGCATCTGAGTTTAAGGCTAAGCCAGCTCAGTTAACAGTTCGGGCTAAAAGAACCATTAAAAAGTAGACTTGCAATTAGTTTTTATCTGTATTATTACAACTTGTTTTAATGTTTGTTTCTTTTATATGTTTGCTTTTTTTTTATATGTTTGATACAAATCATTTTGTTTAATCTAATATAATTAAAGTCAAGTTTAAACCATAAGGAATAATATAACATTTCTAAATTAAAATGAAATAACTTTTTAAGAAGGTACAAAACTTATAATTTACTGACAATTGACAAATGATAAGTGACATATGCCAATTGCTACACTCTGCTGACTACTGTCATCAATCTGACGTGTAACGCTTGTATCATTTCGTTTAGAAATGCTTCACGTTAATTTATATTAGAAAATTAAGGATTACTTATATTTTCTTTCATTTTAATTTTATTATAGCGGTTTACACGTCATTTAAATTTAATTTTATTCAATATATAGATTCATAAGTTTTTTTTTTTTTTTTCTTATGTTTTTGTTTTAGTTGGTATACAAATATTTTTTTTTTGTCTTCATATTTTATTTTTCTTGTTTTTTAGTTCAAAATTTAAACATTTTTTAATTGTTTGAATTTTATTTTTAATTGTTTTTTTTTTATATTTTTATTGTTAAGTTTTTTTTTTTTTTTCTTTCTTTTTGTACTGCTGGTGGGTTAAAATATGGCTAGTAATAAGTTTATTTATTATTTAAGATATTTATTTAATTAATTAGTAATTAATTTACATATTTTTTATTTATATTATATAAGACAATATTTAGAGTATGTCGTCAACAAACAGTATCAATAGTGATCAGTTTTATTCCTTGTCCTCGAGTGAGGAGTCATTACACAGTATATCACATCCACTTAATGTTACCCTTAATACGTGTTTCTCTGACTGTCGGAAAAATTTTAATGTTATCCATATTAATGCACAAAGTATCCCGGCTCATTACCCTGATATGCTTGCATCATTTGAGTCTCATAACATACATGCTATTTTAGTTTCTGAATCGTGGCTAAAGCCAATTTTACCCTCAACATCTTATGCACTGCCAGGATTTCATCTTATTCGTAATGATCGCGTCGGTAAAGGGGGTGGAGGAGTGGCGATCTACTTACGCTCTCACATTCCTTTTAATATTGTTAGTTCGTCTGCTCAACCACCTGCCCCTGATGCATCTGAACATTTAATAATAGAGGTTACGTTGTCTCATTTTAAAATTCTTGTTGGTGTTTTTTACTGTCCTCCTTCTATCTTATCTTATTTTAATTCCTTTGAAAAATTATTAGAAAATTTAATTCCCTTATATGAACATTCCATCATCATGGGAGATTTCAACACGTGTTTAAAAAAAGATAATTACCGAAGTAAAAAAATGTTAACTATTGCTGATTCTTGTAATCTAAATATTCTACCTCTTTTGCCCACTCATATTTCCCCTGGCAGTGCTCCCTCTCTTCTTGACTTAATTATAGTATCTTCACCTGATTTTGTTTTAAAACATGGTCAGTTCTCCGCTGATGCGTTCTCCTGTCACGATTTAATTTACCTATCTTATAAGGCACGGTCTCAAAATTCTAAGCCCAATACTCTCCTGCGGCGTAATTTTGGTGGAATTGACTTGAACCTCCTTTGTGAGGACGCTCGACGGTTAGACTGGTCTGCCATTACCAATTATGATTCAATTGACTCTAAGGTTGAAGTTTTTAATGATTTTTTAACTCAACTGTACGACAAACATGCACCGATTAGACCAATTAAATTAAAACACCTTCCTGCTCCCTGGCTAACAGAAGAGTTAAAAATATTAATGATTAAAAAAAATAAAGCAAAACTTAAATTTAAATTACAAAACAGTGATCAAAATCGTATCAACTACCATAAGGCTCGAAATCGATGCAATACATTGTGTAGAGATGCACAAAGACGCCACATACATAAGTCAGTCCAAAATGGCAATACTGCTAGTACATGGAAGTTTCTTGAATCACTTGGAGTTGCTAAATTACCTAATACATCTTCCTGCAATGTAGATATTGAACTTCTCAATAAACATTTTTCTTCCTCAGAGGCCATTGGCACCCTTGATAAAGCTCAAACTCTTAAAACTCTTGCATCCCTTAAAACTCCAGATTCCTTATAATTTTCTTTCTGCTCTTTTACCGAATGTGATGTTAAGAAGAACGTACTATCCATTTCATCGAACGCTGTTGGTGCTGATAGCATTAGCCGGAATATGATCGTACCCATCCTAGATGTTATCTCTCCCATTTTAACCCATATCTTAAACCATTCCATTACCATTAGTAAATTTCCTGATATTTGGAAACAAGCTCAAATAATTCCAATTCCTAAAAAAGCCAAACCCTTAAATTTCAGTGATTTCCGTCCCATCTCCATTTTACCCTTCCTTTCAAAAATACTTGAGAAATTAATCTTTGAACAACTGAGCCTATTTCTCAATAAACATCACCTTTTAAATCCCTGGCAGTCCGGATTCCGCCCCGGTCATAGCACGGCTACAGCTTTGGTCAAGGTAACTGACGACATTCGGTTGGCGATGGATAATAAACAGCTCACAATCTTGACCCTTCTAGATTTTAGCAATGCTTTTAATGCTATTGATTACGATATTTTACTGGCCTTACTACGTTCAATTAACATATCTCCATCGGTAATTGACTGGTTTCAGAGTTACCTCACTGGCCGTCGACAGCGCATTCGGAACGATACCACCTTCTCGTCCTGGTGTAATGTCTCGGCAGGGGTACCTCAAGGTGGCGTGTTATCTCCGTTATTATTTGCAATCTTCATTAATTCTATTACTCAATACATATCTTCTCTCTATCACATGTATGCAGACGAACTACAAATCTATAGACATTGTAAAGTTGAAGATATTATATCCTCCATATCTGCCATTAACAATGACCTGACTGCAATCTCCGCGTGGAGTAAGCAGTATGGACTTAATATAAATCCTGCCAAATCCCAGGTCATTATTATTGGCAGTCCCGGTATGATTGCAGGGGTAAATTGGGGAAGTATTCCTGCAATTTTATATAATAATGTGCCTATACCCTATTGTTCTAATGTTAAAAACCTCGGCATTTATCTGGACCAGACGTTGTCTTGGTCTAGTCACATTAAAGAACTTAGCAAGAAAATCTTTGTAGCAATGAGATCTTTATGGCGACTGCATTATTTTCTTCCGATTCCTACCAAAATTATGTTAGCACACTCTCTTCTTCTATCTATTCTTGATTATGCCGATGCAAGCTATCTTAATCCATCTTAGACCATCTTAACAAACTTGAGCGACTCCAAAATATTGCTATACGGTTCATATTTGGCTTAAGAAAATATGACCACATTTCTGAATTTCGTCAAAAACTCAAGTGGCTTCCAATTCGCCGCCGCCGGGATTTACACGCCCTTTCTCTTCTATACTGTGTATTATTTCACCCTAAAACTCCCTCATATCTAAAGGAGAGATTTAAGTTCATTGGACTTCCGACAGATGTACGATCATCACAATACTTGAAAGTACGAATGCCAGTTCATAATACGAAATTTTTTGAACACTCCTTCACAGTCCATGCAACAAAATTATGGAACGCGCTGCCTCTATTTATAAGAAAATCGAAATCTTTGGTAATATTTAAAAAATCCGTTAAAAATCTTTATTTATCAGAAGAAAGCTGAGACGACTTATTTTTAATGTTATCATAATGTTATTTACTTATATGTCTAATTCATATTCTACAAAGTATTGTCAATATATTTATTTTTATTCGTATTGTTTAGTTTATTAGTTAATATATATTATATAAAATTATGTGTGTATTATGTTTATGTATTAATGTGTAATTATTTGTTTGTATGATTACGGTGTTTATAATTTTTTACCACCTATCTATATGCACTTGCCGTTTTAAACTCCTAACAAGATGGTTGTCTGGAAGAAATCGCCTTTAGGCGATAAGACCGCCCTTTGTATTTCCCATGTGCTTTTTTTGTTTTTATATTTCATTTGTAACTATAATATGTATTTTCATGTGGTATGCAATAAAGTGTATAAATAACACTAGCAGATCCTGAATTTAATCATAGCAAGCCGGTGGATCTATTATTAGGTGCAGATATTTATTCCTTAATTCTTTTAGAAGGGATTTGTAGATCGGATCAAAATTCTCCCGTAGCCCAAAATACACGTCTGGGCTGGATATTAAGCGGAAATATCCAAACTCTTCACTGCAATGTAGTACTAACAAATCTAGAAGAAATACATAAGTTTTGGGAGATTGAAGATATCACCGAAAAATCAAACCTATCAACAGAAGATAAGCAATGCGTACAGTACTATAAAGACACGACCACTAGGCGAGGAGACGGTCGGTACGAAGTCCGGCTGCCTTTAAAATCAAATTTTAAAGAAAATTTGGGCAAATCGAAAGCTAAAGCCATCGCCCAATTCCGATCATTGGAACGAAAATTCAGTAAAAATGAATCTATGCAGAATGACTACACTTTATTCATGAAAGAATATCAATCATTGGGCCATATGGTACCCGTTGCTAACACAACAACACCCGATTGACTCATCATGGCGTAGAGCGCGCCAAATCTTCAAGCACTAAGTTTAGAGTCGTATTCAACGCGTCTTCCAAAACATCATCTGGGCTTAGTTTAAACGACGTAATGTCATGTGGACCTAACTTACAGCAAGACTTGCACTCTCTTTTATCATTAAATGGAGACTGTTTCAATTTGCGTTTACCGCGAACATTGAGAAAATGTTTCGTCAGATTTGGATGAACGCGGATGATCAAATCTATCAAAAAATCATATGGCGTAGTAGCACTCATGTACCTTTCAAAGAATATCAACTAGCTACTGTAACGTACGGTACCAAAGCAGCCCCATTCTTGGCAATGATGACCCTGAAACAATTAACTAAAGACGGGAGATCAAATTTCAGTAGCGGCTTGGCTCCAGAGGTCCTAGAACAATCATTTTATATAAAACAATTATATTGCGACCTTATCAATCTATTAAAAGCCGGTGGCTTCAACCTGAGAAAATGGAGATCAAATATTCCCGAACTAAATGACCTGCGTTTTAATCAAGACAACTTTAATTTTAAGCCAGCGCCTCAAACAAAGACACTCGGACTCAGCTGGGATCCGCAACAAGATACTTTATCATTCGACACCAAAGTCGATAACACATCAAAACTAGACACTAAACGATCAATAATATCAGATATTTCTAAGTTATTCGACCCCTTGGGCTTATTAGCACCATTGTCTACAAAGTTAAAGATAATTTTTCAGAATGTGTGGTTATCAAATATCAGTTGGGATGACGTAATACCCGAAAAACAGGTGGATAAAGACAATGGACGGCGACTGTATTGAATTATATGGATTTTGTGATGCGTCGACAAAAGCGTATGCAGCCGTCATATACTGCAAAATTAACAGAGGCGACAAAACTGACATATCACTATACGTTGCAAAGACTAAGTTAGTACCTAATAATTCAGAAGCGTCACTCCCGAAATTAGAATTAAGTGGAGCTTTTCTTCTTTCAAAATTAATGGCAAAAGTTAAGCGATGTTTAATCAATTATCAAATAAAAATATATGGCTGGAGTGCTTCCATGATATCTTTTGGTTGGTTAAATGGAGACCCAGCCAGGTGGAAGACTTTTGTCAGTAACAGAGTAAAACAAATCATTGACGTCACGCCTCCACAATGCTGGCGTTACGTAAAATCAGAAGATAACCCGGCTGACTGTGCGAGCCGAGGCTTAATCACTTCTCAATTAATAGAGCATTCTTTGTGGTGGAGTGGACCGCATTGGCTTTCTAGAAGACATGACCAAGAGGTTCAACCAAATTATTCGACGGACGTAGAACTAACAAAGAAAACAGGTGAACGCCGTCATGGAACACAACGTAAAAAATGATATCATTTATGACTTGTTAACAAAACACAGTTCATTCATCAAAATTGTACGAATATTAGCATGGATTTTGCGATTTAGTTCTAGAGATAATACTACAAAACAGAATCATTTATCGCTGTCAGGATTAAACAAATCAAAAGCTATCATTATCAAGTACGTACAGAATATAGAATTTAATAAGGAAATAATATACCTTAAAGACAACAACAATATACCAATCAAAAGCAAAATATGCGAAGAAAAGCCAGAGCAACAGCAAAAATATAAAGTTATCACGGCAACTACCATTTCAGAGTACAAGCTATCAAAGACGGCGCATCGAGTAAAGTCAAGAAATGCACTTTGTTTCATATTTTTGTGGCTGGCAATGATTATATCCCCCGCATCCTGTTATTACAAACTGACAAGTTTAAACAATACTAATGGTTTATATTTCGACAAAATCGCAAAGATTCGTCTCGAACAAGATCAATGGAAATTAGTAATATATTATGATATGGCTCCATATTGGCAAGGTACCGAATTGCTCGGTAAATACATACATCATCTCGACGGGTCCTGTTTAAACGTCGCTAATAAAGAGATTCCTCAATGTGACGTCATCCTCCATCAATTACACCACGGGTTCAAAGAACACGAACACTACAATGGTATTCTGCTCGGTCAGCAACTCACACGGAGCGGTGCGCGCACGCGTCGCGGCCTTATCAACGGTGTCCGATTTTTCGCAAACACGCTATTCGGCGTACTCGATCATAATTTCGCCGAACAGAATGCTAGAGACATACAAGGTATGAAAGCCAGCTCTACCGAGGGACTCCTGACAGATCGAGTATCATATCACGACGTACACCATTATGTAGTCATATACTTGGTGGTGACCTGTGGACTCATCGCGTTGGTCCTGGGGACCGCGCGTCGCCTGCGAGCGAGGCCAGAGCCTCAACCGCCGGAGCTACAAGCTCGCGACCACGCCGTCTCACAGCCTACTATTCAGTGAAACAGTGAAAGAGTCGTGAACCCATGTAGTGCAATCAGTTACAATCAGTACGATCTTAATCATTTAGATGAGATCACGAGTGCAAAAGCGAGTAAATCTCGTACGCGTGTAGACAAGGCTACGTCACCTATTTGTCAGAGTGTTTAGCTCTCTTTAATAGTTGTTAAGCTTCTTGTAGTAGTTTTTAATTATTTAAATTAAGCAAAAAATTGTTTTATCACCTTGTAACTCGCTTCACTCACCTATCATTCCTCTCTCATCTTTCTTTTATTTTCTGGTCAGGTGATTAAGGGTCAGCGAAGGGGTGATAAGTACAAAGAGATGGTGATAGCCTTCTTGTAGGAAAACTCACTTCCTGAGCTCGTCCCTCATGCGAGAGGCGGTTCGGGCGCCGGAATGACTCTGGATGCTCTGCACTCGAACGCGCGGGCGGAGGAAGTACTCCCACCCGCTGGTGAACCATCTGCGGTATTCCCACCAATCGGCCCTAACGCTGTGCATGTCGTCGAGGAACTCTTAAGGAGGGCCGAGACACGAAAGCGGCGCGGCGTACCGGGAGGGAAAGCTGTGAGGCGCCTCATAATGAAATATGGAATTGGTGATACCGTACCAGTTTCAAAGCGAAAGCGGAGAAGAATGGAGTACGCAAGGATACAGGAACTGTACAAAAAGTGTCCTGGACGGGCTGCAGCAGAGGTGATAGATGGCGCGTGCCGGTAAACGGCGCACAGTCTCGAAGAGATGGAAGCTTATTGGCGACCTATCCTAGAGGTGGTGTCGGACGACCCGGGGCCTAAACCGGAGGTTCTGCACGCTCTTGAGCGTGCAGAGCGGCACGGGGGCTCTTGCGATTACACTAAACTGTGGGCGCCTTTCACCCCCGAGGAGGTGAAGGCGTCCAAGCTCGCTGAGAACACTGCGCCTGGACCGGACGGAATCCGTTCCGAAGGATGGCGAACAGTTCCTGTGATCGTAAAGGCGGAAATATTCAACCACTGGTTAACCACTGGCATTCCGGACCAACTGCGGCAGTGCAGGATTATCTTTGTACCGAAAAGTGATGTTCCAGCAAAACCCAGTGAATACAGGCCGATCACCATCGCGTCTGTACCACTGCGACACCTACATAGCGGCAACGTACGGAGCGGCGACTACCACCTTAGCCGTAGGCGGACTTTGCAGCACTTCTGTAAAAGTTGGAAAAGGGGTGCGACAGGGTGACCCATTGTCGCCGATTCTATTTAACACGGTCATGGATTTAATTCTTGCATCGCTACCAAAGGGAATCGGTTATAGGCTGGAAAATGAGCAAGTCTCGGCCCTGGCCTATGCCGATGACCTAATCTTAGTTGCAGGATCGAAGGTATGCAGGAATCCATTGACACTGTTGTTGAGATAGGCGAAATGATGGGTCTTCTGGTTAACTTAGGACAAAGCTCTGTGCTCTCGATAGTGCCGGACGGACATCGCAAAAAAACACCACTACCTTACCGAGAAGACCTTTAAGGTTGGCAGGTACAAGCTTCGGCAGGTGCATTGTGTTGAACACTGGCGCAGTGGGGGGCTGCCAGAACCGCCGCCAAATCCGAAAGGATTCGTAACAAGTTGAAGTGGGCAAGTAAAATGATTCGAAAGTTTACCAAGGACAATGATGTTGACTACCAATTGAACGAACTAAATCCTGCAAAACAATATTGGCGCGAAGAACTGAACGCTTCGACGGACGGCTACGAGCTTCGTGAGTCGTTCCGGCATCCTTCTTCCACGAAGTGGTTGAAGGAGCGGAGTGGACGGTTAAGCGGCCAGGACTTCGTGCAGCTTGTTCACTGCCATATAAACGCCCTCCCGTCCCGATTTCGGGTGTCTAGAGGGCGTAGGTTTGGTCGTTAGTCAGAGTTGAACTGTCGTGCAGGTTGCATGCACAGGGAGACGACGGCGCACACTATCCAGCAGTGTTTCAGAACGCACGGCGGCCGCATTGAACGCCATAATTGTATTGCGAGGTTCGTCGCGGAGGCGTTGAACAGGAAAGGGTAGTCGACGGAGCCTCATATCGTTACCCCGCAGGGTACACGCAAGCCTGAAATCATGGCGTCAAGAGACGGGATTGGTGTGATCGTGGATGCACAGGTGGTCTCGGGCCAGCGACCGCTTGACGACGCGCATCGAGCCAAACGTAGTAAATACGGGAAGCACGGTGAGCTAGTCGAGTTAGTAGCAGGTAGACTAGGATTGCCAAGCGCAGGGTGCGTCCGCGCCACATCGTGTACCCTCTCATGGCGTGGGGTTTGAAGCGGTGCTTCCGCAAGGGAGATGAAATCGCTCCTAGGGCTTGACAATTCCGTATTCGATGAAATACCTAGCCTTGTATTAAGAGGATCGCACATGAACTGGACAAGGTTTAACCCTTATGACCGCCGTCTTGTCGGCAGCGCCGGGCTAGGCCATTGGGGCCTGTAGATAAGGGTTTAAGCAGGACCCGAGCGGTACGCGCCTTTTCAATCGTGCTATCGATTCGATGGGGCGTTCTTGAGCAATTCCTTGTTACTCTAAACACCTTGCGTACCACATCAACCTTTTTTTTTTTTTTTTTTAAAGTGAAACTTTTATTACATCGTCTCAAACTTTTTCGTCTGTGTGTTGCATGTCGCGTGACGGTCGGCCGATTTCTTATAAGTAGAATGAAATACTTCTTTATTATAATAATATTTTTTTTTTACACAATATATATTACCAACATATTTTTTATATGTATATAACAATTATAAAAACAGTATAATTTTATAAATATAAATTTCTTACTTATGAAAACTTCGACTATTGTCGAAAGGAATAGGTTCTTTTTTACACAGAATACACGTTTTTGTCATTTTATTGGCTCAAAAAATATACTTTAAATTAAACAGTATATAATTTTGTATAATTTGTAATCCAATTTTATCTTAGGTTGAAATATTAGATTAGCATTTCAGTAAAAATGACAATTGGTCAGTCAATTTACGATTACGAATTACGCGCGAGACGACGACGACGAAGCACGATACGAGGACGATGAAGCACGATACGACGCCGACGAAGTACGATACGACGCCGACGAAGCACGATACGAGGACGATGAAGCACGATACGACGCCGACGAAGCACGATACGAGGACGATGAAGCACGATACGACGCCGACGAAGTACGATACGACGCCGACGAAGCACGATACGACGCCGACCAAGCACGATACGAGGACGATGAAGCACGATACGACGACGATGAAGCACGATACGACGCCGACCAAGCACGATACGACGGCGACCAAGCACGATACGACGCCGACCAAGCACGATACGACGCCGACATAGCACGATACGAGGACGACGAAGCACGATACGACGCCGACGAAGTACGATACGACGCCCACGAAGCACGATACGACGCCGACCAAGCACGATACGACGCCGACCAAGCACGATACGACGCCGACGAAGCACGATACGAGGACGATGAAGCACGATACGACGCCGACGAAGTACGATACGACGCCGACGAAGCACGAAATTTCGTAAATAATAGAGACGGATAGGGTTTTTCGATCTACCTATCTCTTTTAAGTTCGATGGCCACATTTTAGGCTGGCTTCCCCACTCTATGTATAATATCTCTATGTTGTCGCTTCGGTCTTAATACAAAATAACCTATAAATAACATTTGTATGTTTTGTTTTGTTTTACAAAATGTAAATACAGTTAGTGTGTATAACGATATATAGAAAAGGCTATTATTGAATTGTATAGAAGAAGCAAGTTGTGACAATTATTATTATCTGTTTCATTTATAACCGTCTACGATTCATCGGATTCATACAGTAAGTATAAATAACGTGATTTAAAAGCGCTATCAAAGATAACTTTTTAATAGTATAAAATAATAAATAATTGAATGCCTTAGCATTTATGTTAAATTCCCCAATATGTAGCTTTAATTTACTTGTTATCAATTGACCAGTTTGTTTTTAAGAGATTAGGGGTGGGACACAGTCTATTAAATTTATTTTTATAGATTATTTATTTCATTTTAAGTTGTCATTAGTTTTTACTGACTGTTTCTTTGTGCCTTCACTGCTTTTTCACGCTGTTCTCTTTTTCTTTTCAGAAATTAGAATTTCATTCAACATGGCTCCCAATAAAAAAAGTGTTGTTTGGAACTATTACGAAAAAAATGACGACAAAACTGCCAGATGCAAGCTATGTCAAAAAATGTTAAAACGGCTGGCAATACCTCCAATGCAATGGCACATATTAAAAATATTCATAAAGCTGTCTACTTGGAAGTTTTCTAAAATACTAAAAATACTGCTGCTGCTACAAAAGATTCATATTCAGATTTGTCAAACCCTATCCTTAGTACTTCAAAACAAGATCATGCCACGATATCGAAACTTACCGTAAACGAATATCAACTGTCGCCTTCAATTTCAATGTTGTCGTCCTCGCCAATGGATACTAACGAGATAAGTACTAACGATTCTCAAACTGATCACAAGATTGATTATGATAGGCAATTACCTTTTAAACGCCAGAGGTCAATTGAAAGTAGCTTTGGAGATATTTACGCGTATACCTCTACTGGTGACAAAACTAAAAGAATTAATAATGCAATAATGTTCATGATCAGTAAAGACAATCAACCTCTTTCATTAGTCGAAAATGAAGGTTTCAAGCATCTTTTGAAAGTTACAGCACCTCATTACAAGATTCCTAGCAGAACCACTGTGACACGCTGGTTAGACGAGAAGTATGATATATTAGCAACAGTCATGAAAAATAAATTATGCAATGTACAAAATCTTACCTTAACAAGTGACATTTGGTCAGACCTACAAATGAGAAGTTACCTAGGAATAACTGCTCATTTTGGCATCCAAATAGAATTTCACTCTGTAACTTTAGGAGTGTACCACTTAGATGAAAGACATACTTCCGAATATATTGCACAAATGCTCACTAAAACATGTAAAGAGTGGGGATTCAATACTGATAAAGTCACGGCAGTGATAACCGATAATGCAGCAAACATGGTGAAGGCTGTTGAAATTGCATTTGGGAAAAGAAAGCATATCCCATGCTTTGCGCATACACTAAATTTAGTCGCTCAACATATTTTGGGAATTCCAGAATTACAGCTAATATTAACGAAAGTAAAAAATGTTGTTACTTTTTTTAAACAAAGTTGTGTGGCAAGTGACGAGTTGCGTAAATCAGTTAAAGCTGAAACAAAACTGATTCAGGACGTCCCTACACGTTGGAATAGCACGTACTTTATGATCATACGTTTTCTTGATTTAAAAAATGCTGTAAGCGAAATTTTGATTCGTCATAAAACAGCACCGCCGATGTTAACGGGTATGGAGTTGACAATGTTAATATCGCTTCTTAACATATTACGCCCACTGGAAGCAGCGACTAAGGAAATATCTGGCGATAAATATTGCTCTAGCAGCAAGGTCATTCCTTTAGTGCACTGCATGGTATCAAAACTGAAAAATGTTATTATTGAAGAACCTTTAATCAAGGAGGTACATAAATGCGCTCTTGCCGAGATTAACAAACGAATGGGCGCCATCGAACAGGTATCAGCATTAGCTATTGCCACAATATTGGACCCAAGATTCAAAAAACTTTATTTTGAAGATCCGTTGGCCTGCGGAAATGTCGTTAGTAAAATTAAAGATATGATGAAAAAAAATCAGCAGGATGAATTATGTACTGCAACGGAATCGGACTCGGACAATTCCGATAAAATTAGCCTGTCGGATTATAGCCCTGGAGTGATCACCATAAACTAGTCCAGCGGAATTGGGAAACGAATAAAACAGACGAAACTCTATCAGATGAGTTGTCGCTTTATTTGAGGGCTCCAGTTAGTAGATTGAATGAAAATCCATTAGAAGTGTGGGCAGATTACAAAATACAGTTCCCAAAATTATATAATATAGCATTTAAATATTTAACTATGGTGGCTAGCTCTGTTCCCTCTGAAAGACTTTTTTCAAAAGCCGCACAGGTCCTATCTCAACAGAGAAGCAGACTGCAAGCCAAAAGAGTGAACAAAATTTTGTTTTTGCAAGGTCTAGAGAAAAAACAATAGTTTAAAAAACTAAAAATAACACGCTTTTATTGCTAACCGAACTAAAAACTAGAAAATAATTTTTAATGACAAAGAGTATAAAATTACAGTAGTAGAAAATCGAACAATTAATCATAGTGAATCGCCTTAACATAAAATTATAATAAAATTTAAGTTATTAACAGAATAATTCAATTCTGAGTAAAAATCGTGGGGTGCATTTTACTGTGATTCATAACTATCCTCTCATAGATAGTTGCTAATAGAATGATTGTAATACCTTAAATATCGAGCACCCCACGCTTTTTACTCAGAATTGAATTATTCTGTTAATAACTTAAATTTTATTATAATTTTATGTTAAGGCGATTCACTATGATTAATTGTTCGATTTTCTACTACTGTAATTTTATACTCTTTGTCATTAAAAATTATTTTCTAGTTTTTAGTTCGGTTAGCAATAAAAGCGTGTTATTTTTAGTTTTTTAAACTATTGTTTATTTTTTATTTTTTAGTCTGTGACAAACTCATAAATTGAGAAATCATTTCATTACTTAGATTTTTTTAGAAAGAATCACTCAGTGGTCTCCGTATGATCGATCAACGGGCATTGATCCGAAATCAATCGCCTTCACGGTTCAATGGGACTTACTTTCATCATTGTGGTTAGTTTTACCTCCCAATTAATGGAAAAATCCAGATTGACGTCGTTAAGTTGTCAATAGACCCTTAGTACTTCTACTGTTGAAGTCTCTTAGGAATAAGTCTAATTCATTAACCCGGCGTCAGCACAGTTAAAATATGTTACAACGATAGTAGAGTTGGGTCCAGGAGACCCGTGAAGAAAATCGTCATAATTTCAATAATTACAAGAAATTTACTAATATATGGCTGTAATTGGATAAAACGACTATAGTTTAAGTGGTCATGTATGAGTAAAAAGAACTTGAAGTAAAACTTTCTTTTTAATATTTTTTTTATGATAGTGGAACAAAATATTAACAAAAATAACAACCTTTGCTTTAAAGTCACAAAACTTGAATCAAATATAAACTTTTTTTCTAAAATATTAATAATTAGGATACATTGTGTAAAGAGAAATTTGAGACCGACCGTTTTCGATAACAATAGCCGGCTGATAACATTAACCGCGATCACAATAAGCGGCATCCACTGTATTATCTTATTACTTGCATCAAGTCGTGAACCAACAAAAATTTTTGAGATATACATTCCAGGTTCATTACCAAGTAATTGATTTTGTTTGATAGCTTATTCACAACGATACTTCAGTATTTTACTATGGTGGATATTTTACCTTAATAATGCAAGATTTTATATTTTTTTGTAATTGCAATTTTACAATCATCAAATTCCGGGTTCACTTTCAAGTAATTGTTTCAAGTTGATTATCATATCTATCTTGTGTATTAATGCAACACAGCTATAACCTGTACGGTGCAACTTTAACCCATGCCGATTGTGTTGCTCTAAATGTTTCACCTTTCCATATATATCTCGGCAACGCAAGAAAAAAGAATATAGAATGTGTTAGATTACATAGGCTCAAGCGGCGGCGGATAGTTAGTAACCGTCCAATGTATAAGTTGCAAGAATTAACTTGTACGGGCAGGTTTAAACACCCCGACATGAGCTTCTGCGCAGGCCATTGCGCAAGTAGGATTTTTTTACTTTAAAATCTTACAAAACTTCAGTTAATGTAGAATTGTTAAATTTAACTTATATTAAGTTACTGATTTCTTAATGTGAAATAATTTTTAATGACAAAGAGTAAAAAATTACATAGTAGAAGATTGAACAATTAATCATAGTGAATGTCCTTAATATAAAATTATAATAAAATTTAAGTTATTAACAGAATAATTCAAGTCTGAGTAAAAATCGTGGGGTGCATTTTACTGTGATTCATAACTATCCTCTCATAGATAGTTGCTAATAGAATGATTGTAATACCTTAAATATCGAGCACCCCACGCTTTTTACTCAGAATTGAATTAATCTGTTAATCCCTTAAATTTTATTATAATTTTATATTAAGGCGATTCACTATGATTAATTGTTCGATTTTCTACTACTGTAATTTTATACTCTTTGTCATTAAAAAATATTTTCTAGTTTTTAGTTCGGTTAGCAATAAAAGCGTGTTTTTTTAGTTTTTTAAACTATTCTTTTTTTTTTTTTATTTTTTTTTTTATTTTTTTTTTTTGGGAAACTTTTATCAAATTATTGCATTGTCATCGGTCCTTGATACGTGTGCAAAGTTTCAATTTAATCGGATCGCTGGAACCTGGTGAAAATTAAGCTCGAAGATTCCGTTACATACATAGATACATACAACCCAAGCTAATAAAAGCGTATTAAAAATATTGGGATTTATAAATAAAGTTAAGTAAAAAAGTATGTAGTTGAGTATAGAGTTTTATTTCTAATAAATAAAGTTGATTCGTTTCTTAATCCTAGCAGTTTTTACTTATATTAACCTGAAACCTATCTAATATTGTAAGAATAGTTAAATAAAAACAAATTACTTACGACATATCGAAAATATCGATATAGTTGGACAATATATCGCAAAGTATCGATAGAACACTACGATATATTATATCGAAAAAAATATCGATATTTTTTTTGTATGAACATCTCTAGTAGGGATAAAGTGAAAGGCGCTCGTATCGATGCGGTTTTTACTAGATACATTGTAAAAAATCGAATGTAAGTCACTGTTCACGTATTTTAGTTACCATAAAATATTGGTTACATTTATAAACTGTGAAATTCATGATGAAGATGGAATTGATAATAGAATGATTGAAAATAATTGAAAAACGGATCAAAATGACTCAACGATTATAAAGTATTGTTTTCAGTGTTTTAATATGTGTATATCATCTAAATAATTGTTAAGTATTATGTATGTCGTACTCTAAGACACAGAGTTCAATAAAAATATTAGTTGGAGACCTAGTCTACTTTTATCATTTCCCATTATCATTCCCATTTTCTAAGTATAAAATTAAGATTGATGAAGCAATTTTTATACCCTAAATGGAATAATATTCCGAAAATTTTTAGTTAAATGTCTATAATGTGAAAAAAAGTTTCACTTTTACGGTGGTTTCATTTTTTTTTAACGTCAGGAATCCTCATGGATACACACCTCCATCAAGGGGATGATGGAGGTGGTTATGTGAGACTCCTACTCACTAAACCTGACGGTTGCCGCCGCCGTCATAATGGGACACCACGGGATCGCTTTCGCACTCACCGCGATGCCCCGACGTGATCCACGGAGAGGGCACCCCGCAACGAGGAGCACCCATCCCTTTTTCGCAGGCTTGATAGATCGTGGAGGGATCCCCTTCCCCCCACCCAAGCCTGCTGCCTCTGAAGGGGGCCGAGACCGCCTTCTAGCTGGACTCAGTCTCAGAATCGAGCCAGTTGGACAGACCGACTCGACCATTGACCGTGTCCAGCTCCGCCGCCGGTTATCTCCCCGAGAGGAGACCACCGGTCAGACCCCCTGGTACCACATCAACCTGCCCAATGTCTCGTCCTAACACTCTGGTGGCCTAACGTAAATAAGGAATGAAAAAGGGTTTACGTTATGAGTGGCGCAAGTCTACTGCCTGGTTGGTCGATGGCACGAGACGGAATAGCCAAATGCCCCGTCATCTAATTAATGACGCGCATGAATGGATTAACGAGATTCCTGCTGTCCCTATTTAATTCGTCGTCGGCAGCCGTAGCGTGCGGATGTGTGGATAACGTGCGCTCCGTGTGTTGGAAATTTCCATTATCCCAATATACAAGTTTTCGCCGTTTTTATGCTTTGTTTTGTTTACTTTTTACAATATACTAGCTGTGTGTTTGTGTTTATGTGCCTTATAGTGCTTTATGTGCCTTATTTTTGCTACTTGTATTTCTGGACACCATTGCACAGTGTGTCGTCTAGAACAAGCTAGCTGAACAAAAACAACTTTAAGATTTCCTAGAAACATTAGTGGGGGTAATTAGGGTATTAGTTGGTAATTACACCAACAACAATTGTTTTGACATAAATCATACATAACATCGTTAATGAGGGTAGTATATAAGACAATTGGGTTAAATGCATAATATTATTCGCATTTTTGCTACTGACGCGATTGCATCTCCTAAGGTTATTTTAGTAGTTGTGGTAAATTTTTGTGATGGATTCTATTACTAAGGGTATGTACATTTTTTTTATGTAGTTACAATAAAATTATATTCATACTAAATTAGAATCGGAGCGCCGCAAGTTGCGTTTTCCTTTTAGTCGTCGGAAATTCAAATTCAAAAGACTATTACTAAAAACCCCCCTGTATCCCCGGTCTGTATTTTTTTCAGTTGATAGACACATTATTCTAAATTATAATAAAACTATTTTTTTTTGCCAGTTTTTGCACAAAAGCTGTTATTAATTTTTTTTCAAGTAGCAGTTTTACAGTCTCAAAAGTGCATATTTTTGAAGAATGGGTGAAACATACAAAAAGTGACCGAAATAAGGCGCTTTTCATGTTTGTTTTACAAGAACATGACCTCAGTGGCATAACTGAAGCATCTTTGAAGGACATCAAGACTATAATTTCCCGTTTTTCTTCGAAACTTTCGGAGAAATGGGAGAATTCTAGCCGAATACGGGATCGTTTCTTAGCTTGTAATGCTAAGTGGCTAGAAGGTGAAAACTTACAGTTTAATGTGTCTTATGACCTTGCAGAAGCATCAACGTCATCACATTCACTGCCTGGTCCCGGGAGACCGCCAGTGGACCTGGCAAACGCAAGTGCCAAAACCAAACGGCGACGTGTCGATGATTTGGTTCAGTTACGAAGCTCTGAGGAGCTTTTGGTTGCTGCTGAAATAGCGTTTCGTCAATCAGGCAAACGCAACGTCGCAAAACTAATTCGAGAAGTTAGTGAGAATTCTGAAAAGTTCAGTGAACGAAAGTCGAGTGACCTCAAGCAGCAAAGGTGCCTTACAAGTGATGAGGCACTTGCGTGTTATATAGACTCTTAAATCTACTAGTCACGCCTACAAACAGACGCGGAAGTGGAGTATGCTGGCTGGACATCAGGTATTTCCATCATTTCATAGTCCTCGTAAGGCCAAGAAAGCTTGTTTGCCACCGGATGAACGTGTGACGGTAGCTGAGACGCGTAAAAAATGTAAATACTGTAAATATTAATACTGAAGATTATTGTATTGAGGATTCTTCTGAGGATGAACTTAGTGATAATTTATTTATTTATTTATTTATTTATCTATTTATGTACCAAACTTAAATCTTAACTTAAAATATAAACATTACGTACACAGGATAACTTATCTCTACAAAGAGATCTCTTCCAGCCACCCAAAAAATTGATGTGCGAAAAGAGTTTCTTAACAAAATAAATCATTGACGGAGTTGAATTATTAATTGAGGAATATATGTAGCGACGCTTTGCATCCCTACACATCCTGTTGCAGAGATTACGCAATTGCTTGTAGGATTGTAAATTTTCCTGGGTGCCATTTTTCCTGTACCGCCGCTTAGCCTTATCACGGTTTACCATGAACTCTTTAATTTCTGAGGTAAGCCAAGGGTCAGGAAAGTGCTTAACACGTACCGATCTAAGTGGGGCATGGAAGTCATATAATTTAGTAATAACATTCATAAATGCAGCCACCTTTTCATCAATTGTTCCCGCCAGATAAACACAGGACCAATCTATTCTCGAGACGTCAGTTTTTAAATTATCCCAGTTTATACGTCTGAGATTTCTACGCATAACAACCTTAGATTTACGCTTGGGCAGGGCAAAATTGTACTGAAGGTACAATAGGTCATGATATGAAAAAGGTGCAATCAGTTGACCGTGCGTTATAACTTTTGCAGGGTTATCAACGAAAATAAGATCAAGAAGAGAAGGAATAGCATTAGGTGAGTAGTGAGTTTCTAAAAGAGGAAGAGTAGTCATATTGTAGGAATCAATTAATGATCTAAGTCTGTGGGATCTGCCATCACCTTTAGTGAGACACGTATTTAGATCGCCCATAATTATTTTGTGACTATAACTAGAGGAAAACGAGTCTAAAATTTGGTCTAGAGAAGAAAAATAATCAATGTATTGCGATGGGCTATATACCACACCGAGAAGCAAGTTTGAATAGTGGGCACGAATTTCGAGAAAAAGGTATTCTAAATTGTAAGTGTTAGGAGGAGATTGAGCAATTACAGTAAAAGAAATATTATTACGAAGGTAGATACATACCCCACCTCCCCGTCTACCATCTCGATCATTTCGGATCAGATTATAACCCGGTAAGGAGTAAATTGAAGAAGTAAGAGAGGGTTTCAACCAAGACTCAGACACGAGAATACAATCGACAGAGACGTTGCCAAAAGATGATAAAAAATCAGAATAGTGAGCCGGAATACTCTGCGCATTTATATGTATTATGTTAAGATAGCAGCCATTTTTGGATGTAAAAATAGAAGATAATGAATAATTCCTAAGTTTGTCCTCATTATAATCCAATGAATATTCTTTTTTTAGTAGTAAGTTATAATTTAGTCATTATTTAATAGGTTTATTGTGTACTAATTAATTTTTAATTAAAGTTGTAAATATTAATTAGTTTTATTTATTCTTATAATATTAGTTTAATCGTTAGATAATGTATTTAGCTTTATATACCTATTAGTTTAATTGATATTTCTTACGAATCGTGCAATAAACACCATTATTTTTAATGAATGCATATTATTTTTGAGTTTTGCATCTTTTATGGGTTTCCAAGTATTTTTATTAATAAAATCATTCATATTAGTATCTAACAGAGGGTTTGCAACCTATATCCATTAAAAAATAATTTTGTCCAGCTAGCTTGTTCTAGACGACACACTGTGCATTGGTGACGTATTTTTTATCGCTTTTATTTTTAGTCATTAGTTATTTATAGTTTTTAATAGTGCGCATGGACACTTTTAACTTTTAATTTTTACATTTCTTTTTATTACTTAATTTTAATTATAATTATAGGTTAGGTTACCATGTGCTTAACACATACCCGTTAACATTGACACTTGTGAGTGACGTGCGGCTCTGACGCGGGTGACGGTTGACGTTTGGCGTCTGACGTTGACAACTGACGTACCACTGACGTGCTATAGGGATACGTTCCGTTTTACGCATTTTCTTTTGAACTATTTTTATTTTATTTTGTGTAAACTTTTATTGGTGTTTGAATAATATTGTGTTAATTATTTTTAATTTATATAATATTTATTTATTTTGGTTTTATTGAGTATTGATACACGAACATAGTGCGGAGATGGAGGAGGACGGGGAGGCCTTTGCGCCTCGTAAGTCTCTGGCGCAGACGCCGCCAGATAGTTTTTCTAAGACGAGGACGTCGTCTTTAAGCATAGAGAGGGAGAAAAGACCCTTGGGGTCACCGGAGGACTGTTGACATCCGAGGCAAGATCGGCACCGAACACCCCATTCGCAGCGGCGGAAGACCTGGTGGGAGCCCAGAGCGCGCCAACGACTGCGCCAACGTCTCCGATGCCTTTACATGTAGAAGCAATAAGGCATGGCTCTAAGAGGGAGCTTATTGCCATGGCCCAGGCCCATAGTTCCATGGAGGGAATTATGGAATCAGTGTCCAGCTCAACCTCGATGTTGAATAAGAGCAAAATTGCCCGGATTGGCAACAGCGGGACGCAGATTATGGCAGTAATCGCAGCTATGAGCGAGCGAATAGCAGAATTGGAGCTAAAAGCGGCAAAGAACAGCACAGATGCGTCAAATCAGGGGTGGGTAGAAACAAATAAAAAATCCTATGCTGGGGCATTAAAACTAAGGGGCAGAGAGCTGCCTCTAAGAAGACCGCAGCAGGGTCCGCTTATAGCGGTTTATCCTGCCGAGGAAGGGACTGAGCTCAAAACAGCGGCGGCAACCAAGGACGAGCTGAAAAAACACCTTGATCCAGCGAATATGGGGGCCCAGATAAGATCTCAGGAAAGTTGGCAACGCAGATGTCATAATTAGAACCGCCAATGCAGAAGAAGCAGCTAAAATAAAAGCGAGTATGCCTTCAACTTTAAGAGCTGAGAAGCCGAAAAAGAGGAGACCCTTGGTGGCCATCAATAATGTTGAGGCAGACCTCACGCATGAAGAATTATTAAGAAGCATGAAAGAACAAAATTTCATGGAGGACCACAAATGGACTCCAGAAAGGCGGCAGGAACACTGCAAACCTGCGTTTAAGCGGAGACGCGCAGGCGGCAGCACCAGGCTAGTAGTATTGGACTGCAGCCATGAGCTGCGGGATGTATTAGTCACCAGGGAGCGCCTGTATATTGGATGGGAGAGCCTTCAGATGACAGACCATCTGCAGGTGACATATTGCCTGAAGTGCTAACAATACGGGCATCCTGCTAAGCACTACAGGGCTAAAGCGCAGATATGCAGCAAATGCGGGGATGAAGGAGATACGAGGGGACAATGTCAGAGTATGAAGCAAATATGCGCCACCTGCAGGGTTATCTCAAAGCCAGGTTTTGATAAACATCATACAATGTCACCAGAGTGCCCAGCGAGAAGATATGCAGAAGAAAAGAACATAAATTCGATCTATTAAAAAATGGCGGAGGGTATGGCCTCAGGGTAGGTCAGCTGAATCTGCAGGGATCATGTGCAGCAACAACCGAGCTTCCCTCGATTATGAGGGAACACGACCTTGACGTCGCTTTGGTCCAGGAGCATTATCCAAGGTCGGATCTGGTAACCGTCCAGAGCGGGTTAAACCCGAAGGCAGGGATCGTCAGAAGCAGCAAGATCTTATGTACAACCCTGGATCATCTCATGTCGGAACACTGCGCTGTTGCCCACATCAAAACAAAGGAGGGGAATGAGCTGTATGTGGTGAGTGTGTATTGCCAATATTCGGACGACGTCGCTGTTCATCTCAACAACCTAAGGCGAGTTACAGACCGCCTTAGAGGACAAAAAATCCTCATCGGCATCGACAGCAATGCACACTCACCCATGTGGTTCTGCACTACCCGGCAGTGCACGGGCCGAGGACCCGACAGCAACTACCGTCGAGAACAAGTGGAAGGTTTCATTATGGCCAGCGGTTTGACCTTGCACAATGAGGAGGGCCAACCACCGACTTTTTGCGGACCTAATGGACAATCAAACGTGGACCTGACACTAACAACTAGAGGAGTCAAGGTGTCACGTTGGACGCTGCACGAAGGAACAAGCTGCAGCGATTATCAGCTTACCTTCAAAGTGGAATTTTCCTGTGCTGCAAGTGTGAAAAGCTCAACGTTGAAGGAGAGACCTAAGACCTACAGGGACCGAGGAGTAAACTGGTACCGCTTTCGCACCTGTCTTCATCACAGGACGGGGACCTTCGGCACTAATGGTAACGCCAACGAAGTGTGTTCCTCTTTTGCCCGTATGGTGGTCTTCTTCCTTGGACATACTCCGGAAAGAGCACGGCAGGGCACGCCGGGACTGGCAGATTCTGAGCCCTGTCTCCATGGTATTTACCGCGATACCCGGGCCAGATATCGCAAAGCGATGGCTGAGGCGGAGCTCAGATTTGACAAGGACATTGCAAAGGCTGGCAATCACAATCCGTGGGGGTTGGCGTACAGGACCGCTACGTGCCGCGTGCGTCCCCCCTTGAACGTGATTGCTGGTACTAAATTACTAGAGGGGTACGCTGAAAACGATTTGACCGCGTTGCGATCCCTGTTGTGCTCCCTGTGCCCAGACGATGACACAACCCGGGATACCACATATCATCGGCAAATGAGGCTCACGGCTGCGTGTGTACCTCCGGAAAAGGATGCGGACCCAGTAGACCAGGGAAAGGTGTGGTTCCACCTGAAGCGCTTGGCAAACAAGGCTCCAGGTTTGGACGGCATAACACCGCGCATCCTTAAGTAGGCGTGGCCCTCATGTGCTGCCGAATTAACTTTTGCCATGGCCGCATGCGTGCGTGACGGTGTGTTTCCTGACGTCTGGAAGTCGGGGAGGTTGGTGGTTTTCCGAAGGGGAATGACAAGCCATTGTCCGACCCTAAGGAATACCGTCCGATCACCCTGCTACCCGTGCTGGGCAAGCTACTAGAACACATCATGCTAGACTGTATGCCGAGCATCCAAACGCGCATCTCGGAACGCCAGCATGGCTTCATCACAGGCAGGTCAGCCGTGACAGCGCTTACGGCAGTCCTGGACGTTTCTCGGCGCTCGGGTAGGCCGTACGTCCAGGCGATATACATGGATATTTCGGGTGCCTTTGACAACGCCTGGTGGCCCATGGTGCTTGTTAAAGTCTAGCAGACGGTTTGCCCGCCCAACTGCTACAGGATGCTGCAAAGCTACTTTGTAGATAGAGGGGTGGGCTGGTTTGCGGGTAGCCAGGTGGTGTGAAAGGCGTCCACTAGGGGGTGTCCTCAGGGTTCGGTTTTGGGCCCTGCGTTGTGGAACGTCCTGATGGACGACATGCTCAGGTTGCCGCTGCCGGATGGAGCGTCAATCGTAGCATATGCGGACGACGCCACGCTCTTGATAGAAGCGGACTCCAGGATCAAGATTGAGAGGAAAGCTGAGAGTGCCCTTGAAGCGGTCTTGTCGTGGGGGAAGTGAAATCGTCTGGAGTTTTCATCATTATAGACACAGACGATGACTTTGAAGGGGCGTTTTCAGCGTCCGCCGCTCGTCAGGTTCGGGGGACGCTCTGTTAGGAGTGTGTCGGAGTCCATAGTACTGGGGGTGGTTATAGACCAAAACCTTTCATTTGCACAACACGCAACATACGCGGGAGAACGGGCCGCAAAGTGCTTCGGTAAGATGTCTCGTGTGTCTGCCAGTTCCTGGGGTGCGCTCCGATACTTATACTATGGTGCCTTCGTGGCTACCATAGTCTATGCCGCTTTCATCTGGCATCGGCGGGCACACCTGCATGTTGTCCGGAGTGCTTTATTGCGCACCCAGAGACCAGCTCTGGTCTTACTAACAAAAGCGTACGGGTCTAACAATACTGCGGCTCGGCCTGTGTTGTCTGGAGTAATGCCGGCTGACCTTGAAGTTATCAGCGCTGGAAAGCTTGAAGAAGAAAGAGGCCAAAACGTCAATATCGACGAAATAATACAGAGAAAGAAAATGGCACTTAAGGAAGCAGCCCATGAGTGGCAGACGCGTTGGGAGACTAATGAGCGAGGTAGAGACCTGTTTAGGTTCTTCCCGGACGTGCAGGTGCGGATTAATATGGCGTACATGAAGCCGGACTACGAGGTCTCTCAGATGCTGACTGGACACGGTATGTTCAGAGATAGGTTACGGGACCTAGCCTTGAGTGAGACCGATTCGTGTTATTGCGGGGACCGCGAGGAGTATCGTGACCATGTGCTTTGGGAGTGCGAGTTGTACGAGGAGGAGCGGCAAAAGATGCTTGACCGAATAGTAAGGACGAAGGTAGGGCCAGTTTACTTTGAAGAACTTGTTGGGTCCCAAGGAAACTTCAGACAGCTGAAGGAGTTTTCACACGAGTGGCACAGGAAAAGGAAGCTTCTGGAGGATTAAGCCATGCCCGGCGGCGAAGTCGTATTTGTGTTGTGCACGCCCCTGAATGGGGATAGGTGCAGGGACAAGAAGGATAAAGAAAGAAAAAAGAATATGTAAGAGTACAGAAAGTGCTCTATAGTTTCGGTCCTTATAACCAAGACGGTTGGTAGGACCATGGGTTGGTGGTGGGTTCTTGTCCCTATCTACTTCGCTGTCACCCGCCGTAGCGAGCGGACGTGTGGACAGTGCACGCTCCGCGTATCGGAATTTTCCATTTTGCTTATTATTGCAATTTTCAAGTTTGCTTCGCTATCTAGTAGTGTTTGCTTATTTTACTTTTATTATAAACCAGTTTGTGTGTGTTATATTGTGCATTTTTCTATTTTTGTGACTTCTTTATGTGCATGTTTTATGCAATAAAGTATACCTGGACAACATTGGTGACGTATTTATTTAGTTATTTTAATTTTTAGTTATTTATAGTGCATGGACACTTTTAGTTTTAATTTGACATTTGCTTTTATTTTTTTATGATAGTTATTATAGCTTTATAGGTTAAGGACCATGTGCTTACCGCATGGCCGTATAACAGGTGTCATTAGTAAATGACGTTAGCTTGTGACGCGGGTGTCTTTGTCATCTGTCAGGTGACGCCTGACAGTTGACAACTGACAAGTCAGACTTTGACGTTTGACGTTTGAAATTGACGGCATCTGGGGCTGCGTTCCAATTTAAGCTTATTATTTATTTGATTATTATTTTTTTTTTTGTTTTGTGCTTTTATTTTAATTTGGTCTGGGTTTTTTTTTCTTTTTAAAGTGAAACTTTTATTACATCGTCTCAAACTTTTTCGTCTGTGTGTTGCATGTCGCGTGACGGTCGGCCGCGGAGTACGGATAAAGTGAAAGGCGCTCGTCAGACTCAGAGCAGCCGAGGCCAATATGGCGGCGCCTATAGTTCGCATCAGCTGACCGTGTAGTGTATAGACTATTACTCATTTGTGCCAGTGCTCCACGCTATTTTGTTTGTTTTTGTCAGTGTTTAATGTAAATATTGTTATTTATTCGCTTTTGGTAAACAACGACACAGCTAGTGAGTCCAAAAAACTGATCAACGAGGAAAAAGCAAAGAATAGTGCAAAAACGAATGACGATGAATTAATTTTACGCCATAAAAAACAGAACGCCGACAGAGCACGTGCTTATAGAAAAAGGGAAAAAGATCTTGGTGAGTAAACATAGTTTTTATATTGAATTTTTAGAACTTTTTACTGGTGCATGTTGTCGTTTATGGATTTATTTCAATTTTGAGTGCTTGAATTTATTAATTAACTTATTTTGTATGAATATTAAATTAAGTCTTTTTATTTATATTCGGTCCATTCAATATATTTTATTTTATTTAACAGATGCCATGCCGAGTACTAGTACCGTTCAAAGTGGTGAGCCTGTATCTGAAAATATTGTTACAGCAAAACTTTTACATCAAAAGCAGCTCAATGCGGAACGATGCCGCAGGTATCGTCAAAAATGCAAGCGGCTAAAATCGGGTGCCAATTTTAACCAAGGCACTAGTGACAGCAGTACAAGTACAAGTCGAGCATTAATTGTTAATCCAGAGGAATTTCAAAACTCGTCAGATCACCCTCAACAATTTTTCAACCATGAATCTTCGCCGCAGGCTCCTGAAAATACAACTGGCAATGCAAACACCACTACTCCTGCGGACGTATGCTGTCGCCGGTTAGTTTTGATAGAAATATACCCACCACGAGATATGGTACAACGATCGATGCGGTTTTTACTAGATACATTGAAAAAATCGAATGTAAGTCACTGTTCACGTATTTTAGTTACCATAAAATATTGGTTACATTTATAAACTGTGAAATTCATGATGAAGATGGAATTGATAATAGAATGATTGAAAATAATTGAAAAACGGATCAAAATGACTCAACGATTATAAAATATTGTTTTCAGTGTTTTAATATGTGTATATCATCTAAATAATTGTTAAGTATTATGTTAGTCGTACTCTAAGACACAGAGTTCAATAAAAATATTAGTTGGAGACCTAGTCTACTTTTATCATTTCCCATTATCATTCCCATTTTCTAAGTATAAAATTAAGATTGATGAAGCAATTTTTATACCCTTAATGGAATATTATTCCGAAAATTTTTAGCTAAATGTCTATAATGTGAAAAAAAGTTTCACTTTTACGGTGGTTTCATAAAGCCACACAATCTTTTTTAATATTATTTTATCTTTTATTATTATAATATTATATAAGTAGTTTTGTGTATCGGACAACACACGAACACAGAGCTGTCAATTTAAATATGGCGTCAGTATAGTCGTCCAAGGATGACGATGCCAGCCGTCGGCAACCTTACAAGATGCATGAAGCATTTAATCCGAAGAGGTCGCTCAAGAGGACGCCTCCGGGACTGGATAGGGAGCTAACCGAGGAGAATCTAAGGGATCTCCATAGGACCCCGCCACAAGCTTCGATGGCGACATCTCTGTATAAAACCGTCTTGTCGGCAATTTCCCCAAAGGGGACAGCAAGTGAAAACGCACTGGAACCTAAAAGCAGGTGACACTTATCATACTCCGGGAACCACCTCAAGCGATGAGAACTTGGAGACGGATTTCAAAGCGGAAACCAGCCTCTCCAAGGCTTTGGACGACGTCAATCGCCTTAAGGCGGCCATCCCACCCCAGCTAAAGACAGTGGACGTTAAGGGTCGCGAGCCACTTGTAGCCCTGAGAACCATAGAAGGGAATCCGAAGCTGGAAGACACTTTGAAATCTCTATTTGACCAAAATTTTAAATCAAGTGATACCTGGACATTAACGAAGGTACAGTCTGAATGCAGACTGGCCTTCAAGAAAGGAAGACAAAACTCAAATAGGACGACACTCGTTTTTGCTTGTTCTCCAACGTTAAGAAACGAATTAGTAAGCAGAGGACCTGTGTACCTAGGGTGGGAGGTCGTAACCGTCGAGGACTTTACTACAGCTATCTTCTGCCGGCGGTGTCAAGGATACGGTCACTCTAATAAAAACTGTAAGGCAGATAGGCCAACTTGCGTTAGATGTGGTGAGCGTCATGAGACTGAATCGTACAAAGCCGCTGGATCAAGCATCAAATATGCGATATGCTTCAAATTCGGACAGCCAGCCGGAAATCACAAAACAGCGAAAAGGGATTGTCCTGCGAGAATTCATGCTGAAAAAAGGATGGCTGAGTCAACGAACTACTAATGGCGCCCAAACCTTACACCGTCGGACAGATAAATTCAGCGGGAGCAGAGCTCGCCACCAAGGAGTTGCCCCTAATAGCACGGTATTTGGGTACAGACGTCATTCTGGTCCAGGATTTTTTTCCTTGCCCTATCCCAGAAGTAGAGAGGCGTCTACTACGTGTTGACTCCGGAAGTAAGGCGGGCATTTACGTGGCTAGACAAGTCGCTTGCCACTTTAACACCACCCTGTTGACGAAACACTGTGCCGTAGCCACCATCACCCTCGGTTACGAGGAGTACACTTTAATCTCGGCATATTTTCAGTACAGCGAAGACATCAACCAACATCTACAACACCTAGAACACGTTTTAAACGTAGTAAAGAGACGAAAGATCATAATAGGGGTAGACTCTAATGCGCATTCTCCCATGTGGTACTGTGAGAGGCGCCAGTACCATGGACGCGGACCAGACGTAACGTATCGGAGGGTTGCCATGGAGGCGTTTGTCTTATCACATGGGCTCCGCCTGGCAAACGCTGCAGGACAGCCAGCCACGTTCCGTACCAAGAACGGAGAGAAGTGGAGAGTGCACGAAGACATAGTAGAGAGTGACCACAGATTTATAACGTTCCAGGTAGCGCGCACAGCCGCTCCATGCCCAGGGCCAATTGAAGAGCCAAATAGATATCGGTATCGTGGGGTATGCTGGGACTACTTTGAAATACAAATTAGGGGAAGGGTGGGTCGGTTAAACTGGAACAAACCCGCAGGCGATGTAAGCGCGCAGTTCACCCGGATGGTGTTGAACGTCTCTGCACAGACGTTGTGTAAGGTAAAGTCGGGTTAGGGGGACAGGCTTTACGTTTGGTGGACTACAGCACTGGGTTCCCTCCGTAGGCAGAACTACAAGTTGCGGAGAGCTTGGCAGGCATCTCGCAGGTTTGGTGGTTAGAACGAGGAGGCTGCAAAGACCAGATTCCAAACGCATAGGGCTAAATATAGGGAAGCCATGGAGGAGGCGGGGCTTTTGCATTTCAGAAACATCGCCAATTCCGAAAACCTGGACCCTTGGGAAGGGAAGGGAAGGGTTCGTCACCCCAGTAACATAATAAATGGTGTCAAATACGCCAAAGGTCATGCTGTCGGGATGAGCGACGCCATACATGACCTTACGCACGCTCTATATACGGATGACGATCTGTCTAAGGATCTTGAGTACCATAGGCAAGTGCGCATAGTGGCGTATCTCATCCCGTCAGGAGAACCTGCGCCGCCTCCGTATCTAAAGACTATCGTTGGTCTAGTCAAGGAACTTCCTAATACTGCTCCAGGTATCGATGGGGTGAGCGCCCGGATAGTTAAACACGTTGTTGCAGCCGCGCCGGAGGAGACTACAGAGGTGTATAGGAGATGTGTCCAAGAGGGCATTTTTCCACAGATATGGAAGGACGGAAGGTTGATTGTATTGCCTAAGTGCAATGGCAGGCACCCTTTCGACCCAAAAGCTTATCGATCCGTCACACTGGTGCTCATTCTTGGTAAGATTTTAGAACGTGTAATGTTACAATGCGCACTACAAATAACGAGGGGTTTGTCGGACTGTTAGCACGGATTCACTCGAGGATGGTCCACAGAAACTGCTCTGAGCTCCATTCTCAGAGCGGTGCGTGATAGCTCGTTGAAATATGTTCAAGCGGTCTTTTTGGATATCTCTGGGGCTTTCGACAACGCTTGGTGGCCGATAATTTTGCTGAAGGTCAAAAGGAGGGGGTTGCCCTCCTAACATCTTCAGGATGTTGGTTGACTATTTCGTCAATGGATGGGTCGGCATGTTCGTTGGGGATCAGGTGGTGTGGAAGACCGCAACAATGAGTTGCCCGCAATGATCGGTGCTTGGACCCGCGTTATGGAATGTGCTCATGGACGACCTCCTTTGATTGCCATTTCCGGGGGGGTTAAGCTGGTGGCTTACGCCGATGACGTAACGGTCCTGATTGAGGCCAATGCTCGGTTAGCCTAAGAGTCCTCGGCCTACAAGGCTATGCAGCTCATCGCAGAATGAGGAGCGCGGAATAGGCTTGAATTTTCGCCACTAAAGTCATCGACGTTTACCATAAAAGGGGAAGCTGCAGAGACCGCCCACGATAAAGCTAGCAGGCATAACAGTCAGGACTGCGACGTCGGCCACTGTGCTGGGAGTGGTAATAGAGCCAGGTCTATCGTTCGCGCAATATGCGGTATTAATAGGGGAAAGGGCAGCGTCCTGCTTCGGCAAGATGGCAAAAAGTGTCGTCCTCCCCGTGGGGGATACAGTACAAGGCTCTCCGGATCCTGTACTATGGCACTTACACCGCCACGGTAACGTATGCTGCGGCCTGCTGGTTCCAGCATGTATCCTTGCACGTTGTGAGGAGTGCGCTGCTGCGCACACAGAGATCCGCTCTGGTCCTTCTGACCAAGGCGTACCGTTCGACGAGCACCGACGCCTTGCCGGTACTAGCCGGCGTTCTACCGGCCGACCTCGAGGTAACTCGGGCCGGCAGACTTGGTGCTCTGCGCCAGTCCGCGTTATCAAAAAGTGAGCGGCACTGCGCCAAACTCAAGGAACTTGATTTCGCTATAGCCGAATGGCAGAAGCGTTGGGACACGTCTACTAGGGGGAGGGAGCTATATCGATATTTCCCGGACGTATCGGTTCGACTCGAGTCTACTTGGGTCGAGCCTGACTACGAAACTTCGCAGATCTTGACGGAACATGGCTGTTTTCGGGGCGGCTCCACAGAATGAAATTATCCGACGTGGGGTCATGCTACTGTGGGCAAGCCATAAAGGAAGACGTAGACCACGCACTCTGGGAGTGCCCTCTGTACGGGGAGGAGCGTAGAGAAATGCTGGGGGGGATTGTGGTAATCGAGGTGGCCCAGTGTATTACGCGGACCTATTTCGGAGGCGAACTTCAGACGGCTAAGGGATTACGCACACAGATAGCATAGAAAGAGGAGCGCGCTAGAAAATAAAATAAAATAAATGGAACGACTAGATAAGTCAACAAATCGACCCTAGGACATTGAAGGCGTTTGTGGGACGTCCGCCCCAGAAAGGGGAGAAGAACAAAAGGGACAAGGATGAAGAATAAAAACTTCATATATATATAATATAATAATTCGGCCCGTATAACCAAGATGGGGCCATGGGAAGGTAGTGGGTTTTTCCTTATCTACTTCGCCGTCGGCCGCCGTAGCGTGCGGACGTGTGGACAGCGTGCGCTCCGCGTGTTGGAAACTTCCGTTATTTTAATATACAAGTTTTCGCTGTTATAAGTGCTTTGTTTTGCTTATTTTTACTATATATTAGCTTTGTGTGTGTGTTTTTGTGCCTTTTATGTGCTTGATTATTCGCTATAAAGTATTTCTGGACACCAATGGTGACGTATTTTTATTGCTTTTATTTTAGTCATTAGTTATTTATAGTTTTTAATAGTGCGCATGGACACTTTTAGCTTTTAATTTTTACATTTCTTTTTATCACTTAATTTTAATTATAATTATAGGTTAGGTTACCATGTGCTTAACACATACCCGTTAACATTGACACTTGTGAGTGACGTGCGGCTCTGACGCGGGTGACGGTTGACGTTTGGCGTCTGACGTTGACAACTGACAGGATAACAACTGACGTACCACTGACGTGCTATAGGGATACGTTCCGTTTTACGCATTTTCTTTTGAACTATTTTTATTTTGTTTTGTGTAAACTTTTATTGGTGTTTGACCTAATGGTCAATCAAACGTGGACCTGACGCCAACCACTAGAGGAGTCAAGGTGTCACGTTGGAAGGTGCATGAGGAAGCAAGCTCAGCGATCATCAGCTTATTACTTTCGAAGTAGAATTTTCCTGTGCCCCAAGTGTGGAAAACTCAATTTTGAAGGAGGGACCTAAGACCTACAGGGACCGAGGAGTAAACTGGTACCGCTTTCGCCTGTCCTGTACCTGTCTTGTGTACCTGTCTTCATCACAGGATGGGGACCTTCGGCACTAACGGCAACGCCAACGAAGTGTGTTCCTCTTTTACCCGCATACTTAAGCAGGCTTGGCCCTCATGTGCTGCAGAATTAACTTTTGCTATGGCCGCATGTGTGCGTGATGGTGTGTTTCCTGACGTGTGGAAGTCGGGGAAATTGGTGGTTATTCCGAAGGGGAATGACAAGCCATTGTCGGACCCTAAGGCATACCGTCCGATCACCCTGGTCCCCGTGCTGGGCAAACTGCTAGAACGCATCATGCTAGACCGTATGCCGAGCATCCAAACGCGCATCTCGGAACGCCAGCATGGCTTCACCACAGGCAGATCAGCCGTGACAGCGCTTAGGGCAGTTCTGGACGTTCCTCGGCGCACGGGTAAGCCGTACGTCCAGGCGATATACCTGGATATTTCGGGTGCCTTTGACAACGCCTGCTGCTATTTGTGCTATGCTCGCCCCTGAATGGGGAGAGGTGCAGGGACAAGAAGGAAAGAGAAAGTAAAAAGAATATGTAAGAGTACTGAAAGTGCTCTATAGTTTCGGTCCTTTTAACCAAGACGGTTGGTAGGACCATGGGTTGGTGGTGGGTTCTTGTCCCTATTTACTTCGGTCTCGACCGCCGCAGTGAACGGACGTGCGCTCGTTACCGCGTGTACACGTGTTTATCTTTTCCTGCCTTAACAGTTTAATTTAGTTTTATTTTTTCTATTTTATTATTATTTTTGTGTTGAATTTTAAAGTGTTTTTATCCCAGTGCCGTAACCCAACGTGGTGGTAACTGTAACCTCGTTATTTATTATATAGAATATTATAGTGACCAGCGCACATAGACGCTTAAATCGATTTTGACGATATAAGCGTCTATGTTATATCGATTTTGACAATATAGCATTTTTTAATTTTATAGTGTGTGATTTTTTTTTAAATAATCGACTAGGTTATATTGATTGATAGGCACATGGTGAGCACATGTGATCGCCACGTGTGCTTTGACAACTGTCATCACTGACGTTAAGTGGTGGCACTGACAAGTGACATCACGGACATTGAGTGGTGGCACTGACAGGTGCCAAATGTCAATTGTCATTGCCAAGTGACAGTGACTAACAGACTAAAACTGACATTGACGTATAGTGCATTCGGATACTAGTACGGCTCGATACACTAACTTAATAACTTTAATTGACGTTCGTTTTGTTTTTTTTTTTATTATTATCTTATTTTTTTTTTTTATTATTATTATTTCTTTTCTTTTCCTTTTTTTTTTGTTTTATATTAAATTAAATTATCATTAAGATACAAATCATAAGTGGTAATGTCGTCTTCTTCTGAAGACGAAGAGGCTGGCCGCCGACAGGTTTTCAAAAAACAGGAGATTCTAATTCTCTTCAAGCCTAAGAGATCTCGGAAAAGAACGCCCCCACGACAGGAAGTAGAACCCACCCATGTGTTGAGCACAAGGGAGATCCATAAGACTCTGCCACAGTCCTCGATGGTGACATCACTTTATAAATCGGTTTTATCGGCAATTTCCCCTAAAAGTACGCCAACTGGAAATGCACCGTCACCGAAAAGAATACTATCATTTCAAGAGGAGGAAAAGCGGCCGAAGCACTTGAATGTGCCTACGATGACCCCAGCAGGGGAATCCTACCATGTAGGATCATGTAGCCTCATCAAGCGAGGTTAACTTGGAGACAGATCACCGTGGGGAGACGAGCCTTTGTAAGGCATCAGGTCGGCTACTACTCTCCATGGCAAACCAATCGGGAAGGAGAATTAATGAAATAATTAGGGGACCGATTCCGCGATTAAACAAGGGCGATACCAACGCTATTAATAGCCATGTGACAACGATTTTGGAAATTGTGGGGCAACTGGCTATAGAACTGGCATCTACATCAGCCAGGGTACTGTCCCTGGAGGCTCAATTGGAGGCTAACAAAGGCTCAGTTATAGGTGCGGAATCGTACAAGCTTGAGGTCAAAAAGACCGTTGCCGCAGTCAGGGCGGCCACCACGGAACTAAAATCCGTGGTGACTTGAAATGCCGGCGTTTACTGGGACTACCTTCGCTGAAAAAGTGAGGGCCGGTCGCGATCCGGTGGTCGCGCTGTTTCCTAGGGAGAAAAACAAAGATATAATCAAAACTTCAGAAGACACTAAGCTGACGCTAAAAGCGTCAATAGCTCCCGCCAATCTGAACATTGGAAAAGACAAAGTGAAGAAGATAGGGGGGGCAGGACTCTTAGTACAGGCTCGAACCATAAACGACTGAAATCGTTTGAAAGCGGAAATTCCACCGCAGCTAAAAGCAGCGGAACTAAAGGGTCGGGAGCCTCTAGTTGCCTTGCGTAATATAGAAGGTAACCCTGACATAAAGGATGTTATGACAGCTACCCATGACCATAATTTTAAAACTTCAACGATATGGACGTTGCCGAAATTGTCAAAAGAAGGTAGATTAGCTTTTAAAAAAGGAAGGCAGTATTCTAATCGGACAACACTTATGTTGGCCTGCTCGCCAGACTTAAGAAGGGAGCTTATAAACAGAGGACGGCTTTACATTGGGTGGGAGGTAGTCATTGTTGCAGACTACACTACAGCAATCTGCTGCCGATAGTGCCAGGTATATGGTCACTCGAAAAAAACTGTGAGGCAGATAAGCCAACTTGTGGGAGATGTGGAGACGGGCTCGAAACAGATTCGTGCAAATCTCTTGATAAGGACATTAAGTTAAGGCGGCGTGTTATCTCCTCTTCTATTCTCTTTATTTATCAACGAAATCTCAAAAGTAATTTCTTGTCACTACCACATCTATGCAGATGATTTGCAGATTTATCGACATACAACTATCGACGACCTTGCCGCTACTATAGACGCACTAAATGGTGATCTCAAGAGGATTAAGCAGTGGGCTGATGAATACGGTCTTCTTGTAAATCCGTTGAAATCACAAGCGTTGATCATTGGTAGCAAACAATTGCGCAATAAAATTAATAATGTAAATTTACCCACTTTGTTTTATGATACTATTCCCATACCATTTACAGACAAATCGAAAAACCTTGGCATCATTCTCGATTTTAATCTTTCTTGGTCAGAGCAAGTTAATGATGTTAACAGAAAGCTGCACTACTCTCTTCATTCACTTAGGCGGTTGCAGAATTTCCTTCCTCTAAGCACAAAAATAATGTTAACACAAACTCTTTTACTTCCTATTCTTGATTACGCCGACGTTTGCTACTTAGATGTCTCTGAGGTGTTACTTAATAAGCTTGATCGACTTCAAAATTTGTGCATTCGTTTTATCAACGGATTGCGCTAATACGTGTCCGAATACCGAAAAAAATTAAAGTGGCTCCCTATTCGTCTTCGCCGGAATGTAAATATTCTATCCCTGATCTTCAAAATCCTTAGAACTTCTTCTCCTTCCTACTTACGTGAACGTTTTCAACTTCCAATTCCACGAACGAGACCTCTTCGTTCGTGTGTTTCACTAAATTCTCTGGAAGTACCTTCTTACAATACCACTTTCTATTCGAACTCCTTTACTATTGTTGCAGCTCGCCTTTGGAACTCTCTTCCAAAACATATTTTTGAAGGAAATCCATCTGTTAGCACCTTTAAAACTAGAGTTAAAGAGCACTATCTCTCTTCAATAACTTAAATTCTTATTAATATATCATGAAGTATGTATGTATGTATGTATGTATCTATGTATGTATATTTGTATGTAAATATGTAACACTAATATATTTACAATTATTATTATTATTTTTTTTTTTTCATAAATTATTAAAGTGAAACTTTTATTACATCGTCTCAAACTTTTTCGTCTGTGTGTTGCATGTCGCGTGAAGGTCGGCCGCGGAGTAGGGATAAAGTGAAAGGCGCTCGTATCGATGCGGTTTTTACTAGATACATTGAAAAAATCGAATGTAAGTCACTGTTCACGTATTTTAATTACCATAAAATATTGGTTACATTTATAAACTGTGAAATTCATGATGAAGATGGAATTGATAATAGAATGATTGAAAATAATTGAAAAACGGATCAAAATGACTCAACGATTATAAAATATTGTTTTCAGTGTTTTAATATGTGTATATCATCTAAATAATTGTTAAGTATTATGTATGTCGTACTCTAAGACACAGAGTTCAATAAAAATATTAGTTGGAGACCTAGTCTACTTTTATCATTTCCCATTATCATTTCCATTTTCTAAGTATAAAATTAAGATTGATGAAGCAATTTTTATACCCTTAATGGAATATTATTCCGAAAATTTTTAGTTAAATGTCTATAATGTGAAAAAAAGTTTCACTTTTACGGTGGTTTCATAAAACCACACAAGTTTTTTATTATTATTATTATTATTATACATAACGTATATATTTTATGTAGTATGTATGATTTATATATTAAAAATATCATTAAAATTATTTTTGTCTATCTACGTGCCCGACCGCATATTTATAATGTTTTTATCCTACTTTGGAGGATAACTGGGAGAGATCTCTTAAAGAGATAAGTTGATCCTTTGTACATGTTTTTTTTTTCTTTGTATATGTTCATATTTTGTAATAAAGGTGCAACATGCCAAAGATTCGGGCAACCAGCTGGAACTCACAGAAATGCAAACAAGGATTGTTCAGCGAGGATCCATGCGGAAAAGGGACAGAATCCACTAATTATTAATGGCGCAAAAAAATACACCGTGGGGCAGATCAATTTGGCGGGAGCAGAGCTCGCCACCAAGGAGCTACCCCTAACAGCACGGGATACGGGCACAGACGTCATTCTGATCCAGGAATTTTACCCTTGCCCTATCCCCGAGGTAGCAAATCGTCTACTGAGTGCTGACTCCAGCAGCAAGGCGGGAATCTACCTGGCCGGAAGTGTTGCGTGTACATTCCATCACGAACTATCATCGCGTCACTGCGCCGTGGCTAGCATTACCTTCGGGAACGAAGAGGTCATCCTCATTTAAGCGTACTTCCAATGTAGTGACGACATTAACCTCGCACAGCGAAGCGTTTGCCTCCCCTCTAACGTAATTAGTGGCGTTAAATTCGCAGATGGGTACGCTGTCGGAATGAGGGACGCCATGCATCACCTTATGCATGCTCTATGTCCGGATGACGATCTGTCTAAAGATCTAGAGTACCATAGGTAAGTGCGCATAGTGGCGTGTCTCATCCCGTCAGGAGAAGCTGCGCCGCCTCCGTATCTAAAGACTAACGTTGGTCTAGTCAAGGAACTTCCTAATACTGCTCCGGGTATCGATGGGGTAAGCGCCCGTATAGTCAAACATGTTGTTGCAGCCGCGCCGGATGAGACTACAGAGGTGTATAGGAGAGGTGTCCAAGAGGGGATTTTTCCATAGATATGGAAGGACGGAAGGTTGATTGTATTGCCTAAGTGTAATGGCAAGCACAGTTCCGACCCGAAAGCTTATCCACCCGTCACACTGCTGCCCATTCTTGGTATAATATTAGAGCAAGTAATGATAAAGTGCGCACCACAAATAACCAGAGGTTTGTCGGACTGCCAGCACGAATTCACTCGAGTACGGTCAACGGAAACTGCTCTGAGCTCCATTCTGAGAGTGGTGCGTGAAAGCTCGTCGAAGTATATTCAAGCGGTATTTTTGGATATCTCTGGGGCCTTCGACAATGCCTGGCGACCGATGATTTTCCTGAAGGTCAAAAGGGAGGTTTGCCCTCCTAACATCTTCAGGATGTTGTGCGACTACTTCGTCGGAAGACGAAGTAGTCGCAGTCGTGGAACAGCGAACTACTGATGAATGGATCCAAAAAGAAACTAGTTGCGTGGGCAAGTAAGTCCATGGAGGGTATAATGGAGGCCGTCTCGTGCTCAAGTTCGAAATTAAATAAAGCGGAAATATCAAAAATCGGAAACTGCAGTACCCAAATTATGTCAATTATCGCAGCTATTAACGTGCGTATAGCTGATCTAGAACTAGAAGTAGCAAAACGAGAAGGCGACACTCGCTAAGAACAGCTTAGCATTAGGTGGCGAGAGCATAGGGCAGGGATCGGGTAATGTTACATACGCCAGTGTGTTAAAAATCAGAGGAAGAGAGGCCCCCCTGAAGAAACCTATTCAGGGACCGAGCATTGCAATTTATCCGTGCGATGACAGCGATCTGAAGACTGCGTCAGACACGAAAGAGGCACTTATGAAGGCAATTGATCCTTCAAAACTGGGGGCAAAGATCAATCAGGTAAGGAAGGTCGGCAATGCGGGGGTAGTAATAAGGACCCCTAACAATGAGGCAGTCCGTAAAATTAAAGAGAGCATGCCACCAACCCTCAAGGCGGTAGAACCGCAGAAAAGGCGACCACTGATCGCCCTAAACAATATGGAAGGTGATATTTCTCACGAAGAACTGCTAACAGCATTACAGGATCCAAACTTAAAAGATGAGAAGAAATGTAATCTAGCCACCCTGAAGGAGCACTGCAGACCAGCTTTTCGGAGACAACGCCCTGGGGGAAACCAAAAAATGATCATGTTGGATTGTAGCCATGATCTAAGAGACGTCCTAGTGGCAAAGGAGCGCATCTACATTGGATGGGAGAGCTTACAGGTGACGGACTACCTCCACGTCACCTGCTTCTTAAAATGCCACCAGTACGGTCATCCAGCCAAATACTGCAGAAGTAGGGAGCAGATCTGCACTCAGTGCGGAGAGGAAGGCCACTCCAAAAGCCAATGAACTAGCGAGAATATTCTTTGCGCTACATGCAAGACCTTTAGGAAGCCAGGATCACAAGATCACAAGACGATGGCACCCGAGTGCCCGGCACAAAGATACGCAGAAGAAAGATATGTGTCTTCAATTTATTGAATAAAAACAATCGTAGTGGCCTCCGGATCGCACAAATTAACCTTCAGGGCTCCCGTGCGGCAACAGCCGAACTCCTTCCTGTAATGAAGGAGCATAACCTCGACGTCGCTATGGTGCAAGAGCATTACCCGTGGTTAGGAGCGGTTACCGTCCAAAACAGCGACAACGCAAAAGCAGGAATAATACTCGGAAATAACCAGCTCACGTTCACAATAATTATAGACTTAACGACGGACCACTGTGCCGTTGCCCACATCCGCACTGCTCAAAAGGATGAGTACTACTTGGCGAGTGTGTACTGCCAGTACTCGGATGATGTTGCCAAACACATCCAACAACTTCGTAAAGTTGTGTCTAGACTACGAGGAAAGAACCTGATTATAGGAATGGATAGCAATGCACACTCGCCAACGTGGTACTGCTCACAAAAACAATGTATAGGAAGGGGAGCTGACGCTGAATACCGGAGAACCCATGTTGAGGCCCTTATCATGGGTAGCGGTCTGGTGCTACAAAATGTAGAAGGTCAGCCACCAACTTTTTGTGGCCCCAATGGGCAATCCAATGTTGACCTCACTCTTACAACAAGAGAATAAAAACTGTCGCAATGGACGGTGCACGAGGGAGCTAGTTGCAGCGACCACCAAATCATAACTTTTGCGGTCTCGTCGAATAGTGCCGTAGAAGATGCGACAAGCTCAAAGTTGGAAGAGGGACCGAAGACTTACAGGGACCGAGGAGTAAACTGGCTCCGCTTCCGTACTTGCCTCCAAGATAGAATGGGGGCCTTCGAGACCAGAGGGGGTGTAGAAAGGGTTTGTACCTCATTTGCCAACATCTTGGACCGTGCGGCTCGGAACTGCCTGAATACTAAAAAGGAGAGATGTGCCGGTTACGAATGGTGGACTCCCTCCCTAGACGTACTCCGAAAGAAGCACGGTAAGTCACGTAGGGACTGGCAGCACGCCCGTGCACCCCAAAGCGACAATGAGCCCCGTCTCCATGGAATCCACCGTGATATCCGGGCCAGCTATCGCAGAGCGATGGCCGAGGCGGAGCTCAGATTTTACAGGGGAATTGCTGAGTCCGGGAACAACGATCCGTGGGGTTTTGGCGTATAGAACCGCTACCGGTCGCGTGCGTCCTCCCTCAAACGTGATCTCCTGCATTAAGTTGTTAGAGGGGTACGATGACAATGATGTAGACGCGATGCGTGCCTTGCTTTGCTCGCTGTGCCCAGACGATGATGCACACCGGGACTCGAACTATTATCAGCAGTTGAGTTGGGGAAGGGATGCAGATGGGGTTAGTGAGAACAAAATATGGCTTCACTTAAACAGTTGCCCAACAAGACACCGGGTCTAGATGGCATTCGCGTATCCTGAGACAGGCTTGGTCTTCATGTGCGGCGGAGTTAACGTATGCTATGAATACCTGCATACGACAGGGTGTTTTTCCTGCCGTTTGGAAGACGGGTAGGCTGATTGTTATTCCGAAGGGGAACGGCAAACCACTGTCAGACCACAAGGCGTATCGGCCGGTCACCCTTCTGCCCATACTTTGCAAGCATGGGCAAAGTAAGTCAGCATGGCTTCACCATGGGTAGATCAGCGGTGTCCGCCCTCAGAGCCGTCTTTGACATTCTGCAGCGCACAAACATGCCCTACGTCCAGGCAATTTTCTTGAATGTCTCGGGCGCCTTCGACAATGCCTGGTGGCCAATGATATTGGTAAAAGTTAAACAGGGGAGCTGTCCACCAAACTGATGGCATAAGAAAAGGCAAGAGTTAGAGACACTAGAATAAGAAGAGAAGCCCGATGGTGAAGCTGTAACTGTGGCGTGCACGCCCCAGAATGGGGAGAGGTGCAGGGACAGAAAAGAAAAAATAATAAAATATGTAAGAGTATCAGAATGTACTATATAGTTTCGGTCCTTATAACCAAAACGGTTGGGAGGACCATGAGATGGTTGGTGGGTTCTTGTCCCTGTCTACTTCGCCATCGGCTGCCGTAGCGTGCGGACGTGTGGACAGCGTGCGCTCCGCGTGTTGGAAATTACCATTATTTCAATATACAAGTTTTCGCTGTTTTTAGTGCTTTGTTTTGCTTATTTTTACTATATACTAGCTTTGTGTGTGTGTTTATGTGCCTTTTAGTGCTTTATGTGCCTGATATTCGCTATTAGTATTTGTGGACACCATTGGTGACGTATTTTTATTGCTTTTATTTTAGTCATTACTTATTAATAGTTTTTAAGGCCAGGTATCCCTACAAAACACATTGTTAGAATTCGTTTTTGAAATAGTAAACATTGAAATTTTAATCTAAAAAAAAATATTGTTAATTTTGAGGATATATTGCAGGGAATGTACCCGATGAAAACATGATTTAATAAAATTGGCTCGATAGAAAAAAATCACAAAGTTACCTCTTTTCCGTCTTTTTATCTCCAATTTTTCGGTTTTATTTCTAAAATAAGCGATTAAAAATTATGGGTCTTTACTACCAAAATAATGTTCATTGATTTCTCGAGGCATTTTACCCGATAGTTTTTTTTTATTCAATCTCTTATTTTTTTTAATTAATTATTCAAGCGAAATTCGGTCCACAGAGAACTCGTCAGTGTCCCGCGAGACGTTGACAAGGTAAGACGTGTATCAAAATTTTGCAGATGAAATTGTGCGATTATCATGACATATATTATGTCATTCCCTAGTTTACCACAGTCTAGCTTTTTCAGTAGGTCCAAAGAGAATAATAAAAATGTTAAAATTGAAGACGTGTCAATCGAACATTTTGCAAAATCATGAATAACTCTCAAAGTAATCGAATTAAAATAGTAGATCATTTTAAACGTGGTTAGTTTACAACTTTATTTTACTAAAAATTTGTATAAACACCAATATACACTCCGAGTAGGAATCCAACCCGTGACCGCAGATGCAGCACACGCACCATTAGACCATAGTGTTTTCTGTAAATTACATATGTTGTCTCTCTGACTGTCGATACATTCAACGTGAACTGGCTATTTAAGCAGATACATCTCGTGCGCGACTTCGTGGTCACGCACCAGATAGACGTCCTGTTAGTACAAGAGACCTTTATGAAGAAATGATAACTGATAAAGAAGGTTTTTTTCAACCTATTACCTGTTGATGACAATTACTTTTTAAGAGAATTACAAGAGAAAGCACGCCACAATAATTTATTTAATTGTAATGCAATTAATTTATGTTTAGTCGATGAAAGAAGAAATGGACTGATATCGTCTTTTAAATTTGAATGCAATATGTGTAAAAAAATTTATATAAATATAGAATGAAAAATAAACCGATACGGGCAGGGATTCGAACACGCGACTACTGGGAAACCGTCCCGCCGCTCTACCAACTGAGCTACCGTATCGCTGTCCACCTCGGTGAATTAAGCATTCTATATGTGCATTCTATGTGTACTACCAAGTAAAAGGCCAGTTACACGTAACAGAACTACAAAAGTGTCTTTTGGCAATATGGGCAGACGAGAATGAGAAAATATACACACAGTTCATTGAAAAAGATGATTTATTTTGGGACACTAATATGAAACCAAAATTATTAACATCTATATATATAAAAATGAAGCCCGTTTTCCTTGGTCACGGCATCACCCGTGAATGGCTGGACCGATTTCACTAATTCTTTTTTTGTTGTATTTGTTATTATTAGGAGAAGGTTCTTACGGAAAAAAATATTAAGAAAATCTCTCAGAAATATTGAAAAATGTACATTTAATTTAGCATATTTTAAAAAACGCGAGTAACAAATGTCAATGTCATTCACAGCCATAGATTATATTGATGAAAGAGCATCGTATTGAGCTTAGTGTTTAAATAAAAATGCAAAGTTGTTCAATAGCGATTTGTAAAAATATTAGTGAAATTATTGAATCCTAAGAAATAAACACTATTATGAAAATATATATTTTGTTTTTTATTTAATGTAAAATTAGTAGTCATTTTCAGGAATAGCGAGACCAGGGAATTATGGATTCATTTTTATATGGAGGATTCAGTTCAAATTGAATAGGTACTCATACCTAAGATAGGTCAGCTATACAAAATAAAGTAGTGCATCATTGCAATGCTAAGGCGGTACGAAGTTCACCCGGTCAGCTAGTTTTATATAAATTGCTTGCTGCCTGAAATCATAGACAGCAGAAATGCAAGAGGTATGCCCATACGAGACATATCAATTCAGAAGGAAAATATGACTGATACAACTAACCGTAAATCTAAAAACCCTGATAAGGAATCAATACCGGCACAAACGATACGCCGATTTTATTTTGATTATACATAAACATAATTTAAATTAAATATATAATTTGTTTTATTTTTATTCTATATGTACCGCTTACACTTCATTTATTAACGAAAATCAATAACATTATTAGCACATAAAAATAAACAATAGTTTAAAAAACTAAAAAAAACACGCTTTTATTGCTAACCGAACTAAAAACTAGAAAATAATTTTTAATGACAAAGAGTATAAAATTACAGTAGTAGAAGATCGAACAATTAATCATAGTGAATCGCCTTAATATAAAATTATAATAAAATTTAAGTTATTAACAGAATAATTCAATTCTGAGTAAAAATCGTGGGGTGCATTTTACTGTGATTCATAACTATCCTCTCATAGATAGTTGCTAATAGAATGATTGTAATACCTTAAATAACGAGCACCCCACGCTTTTTACTCAGAATTGAATTATTCTGTTAATAACTTAAATTTTATTATAATTTTATATTAAGGCGATTCACTATGATTAATTGTTCGATCTTCTACTACTGTAATTTTATACTCTTTGTCATTAAAAATTATTTTCTAGTTTTTAGTTCGGTTAGCAATAAAAGCGTGTTTTTTTTAGTTTTTTAAACTATTGTTTATTTTTTATTTTTTAGTCTGTGACAAACTCATAAATTGAGAAATCATTTCATTACTTAGATTTTTTTAGAAAGCATCACTCAGTGGTCTCCGTATGATCGATCAACGGGCATTGATCCGAAATCAATCGCCTTCACGGTTCAATGGGACTTACTTTCATCATTGTGGTTAGTTTTACCTCCCAATTAATGGAAAAATCCAGATTGACGTCGCTAAGTTGTCAATAGACCCTTAGTACTTCTACTGTTGAAGTCTCTTAGGAATAAGTCTAATTCATTAATTAGTTTTTTGAAGATTTAGGGTATTAAATTTTTTTACGAATCATTTCGTAATTTAATCATTTCATTTAAAGCTTCACTATTGCACGGGGTTTTTCCTGTTAACTTAGAGCAATCAAGTTCTTCAATCCGAATACCGTCCAAAGATCTTACACGACTAAGTGCTACATAAGCTTGTCCAGCAGCAAACAATCGCGAGCCTAGATAAATAACTGCATGATCAACTGTACAACCTTGCATCTTATGGACGGTTGAAGCCCAACTCAGAATTAACGGTAACATTCGTCTCTCGGCAGTCCCATAGCTGTATTTCGCCGGGAACTGTATCGATATCGGTTTAATCATGTGCACGCCATCTGAACCGGAACATCTGAACCGGAAACAAAAAGAACCAGGCAAATTCCTCTGCTTTCAGTTCATGGCCGACATTTACGATATTATCTTTCGTCTTGCGGGTAATTTCATTAAGGTTTCGTGAGACCTGTATCTCATCTTCCACATTAGGAGGCATTACATCAATCGGTGCCATCATTGATGTCTGCAGTGGGATAGTTTGATCAGTTAAATTCTGTTGGGAAGTAATTATTTGGGATGCTACTGCTACCTTTTCAGGGATCTGCTGAATTTCTACCTCCTCAGAATCATCATGTATATCCAAGATTTCGACGTTGATGTAATCAAGAGTAAATTGTACATTTTTGCTGCCTGTTGTACGTTTACATATCCTCACAAACTCGTCAAAATTATCGCATTCAATAACGCAAGCTTTTCCATTGTTGTCGTTTGCTTTAGATCCCTTTTGGCCACAAGAATGTGAGTTACTGAAGTAATACTTGTTAACATAATGCATTACTCCAAATGATTGACCATCGGTTATTAGTATTAGGGTGCATTTTACTGTGATTCATAACTATCCTCTCATAGATAGTTGCTAATAGAATGATTGTAATACCTTAAATATCGAGCACCCCACGCTTTTTACACAGAATTGAATTATTCTGTTAATAACTTAAATTTTATTATAATTTTATATTAAGGCGATTCACTATGATTAATTGTTCGATCTTCTACTACTGTAATTTTATACTCTTTGTCATTAAAAAATATGTTCTAGTTTTTAGTTTGGTTAGCAATAAAAGCGTGTTTTTTTAGTTTTTTAAACTATTCTTTATTTTTTTTTTTTATTTATTTATTTTTTTTTTTTTTTTGGGAAACTTTTATCAAATTATTGCATTGTCATCGGTCCTTGATACGTGTGCAAAGTTTCAATTTAATCGGATCGCTGGAACCTGGTGAAAATTAAGCTCGAAGATTCCGTTACATACATACATAGATACATACAACCCAAGCTAATAAAAGCGTATTAATAAGCGGCTTTTTTCAAATGTATTTTTAAAGAGAAATTTGAGACCGACCGTTTTCGATAACAATAGCCGGCTGATAACATTAACCGCGATCACAATAAGCGGCGTCCACTGTATTATCTTATTACTTGCATCAAGTCCTGAACGAACAAAAATTTTTGAGATATACATTCCAGGTTCATTACCAAGTAATTGATTTTGTTTGATAGCTTATTCACAACGATACTTCAGTATTTTACTATGGTGGATATTTTACCTTAATAATGCAAGATTTTATATTTTTTTGAAATTGCAATTTTACAATCATCAAATTCCGGGTTCACTTTCAAGTAATTGTTTCAAGTTGATTATCATATCTATCTTGTGTATTAATGCAACACAGCTATAACCTGTACGGTGCAACTTTAACCCATGCCGATTGTGTTGCTCTAAATGTTTCACCTTTCCATATATATCTCGGCAACGCAAGAAAAAAGAATATAGAATGTGTTAGATTACATAGGCTCAAGCGGCGGCGGATAGTTAGTAACCGTCCAATGTATAAGTTGCAAGAATTAACTTGTACGGGCAGGTTTAAACACCCCGACATGAGCTTCTGCGCAGGCCATTGCGCAAGTAGAATTTTTTTACTTTAAAATTTTACAAAACTTCAGTTAATGTAGAATTGTCAAATTTAACTTATATTAAGTTACTGATTTCTTAATGTGAAATAATTTTTAATGACAAAGAGTAAAAAATTACAGTAGTAGAAGATCGAACAATTAATCATAGTGAATGTCCTTAATATAAAATTATAATAAAATTTAAGTTATTAACAGAATAATTCAATTCTGAGTAAAAATCGTGGGGTGCATTTTACTGTGATTCATAACTATCCTCTCATAGATAGTTGCTAATAGAATGATTGTAATACCTTAAATATCGAGCACCCCACGCTTTTTACTCAGAATTGAATTATTCTGTTAATAACTTAAATTTTATTATAATTTTATATTAAGGCGATTCACTATGATTAATTGTTCGATCTTCTACTACTGTAATTTTATACTCTTTGTCATTAAAAATTATTTTCTAGTTTTTAGTTCGGTTAGCAATAAAAGCGTGTTTTTTTAGTTTTTTAAACTATTCTTTATTATTTTTTTTTTTTTTATTTTTTTTTTTTTTGGGAAACTTTTATCAAATTATTGCATTGTCATCGGTCCTTGATACGTGTGCAAAGTTTCAATTTAATCGGATCGCTGGAACCTGGTGAAAATTAAGCTCGAAGATTCCGTTACATACATACATTGATACATACAACCCAAGCTAATAAAAGCGTATTAATATATTAAAAATGCATTAATATTTTGAAATGAAATAAATTATTAAACATGGTTTAGTTCTAAACTGTGGCGACAGGATGACGTCACGTGGTCGCTATGTACAATGCCCGCTGCGAACGCGCGATGTATAGTACCCGGCAATAAATATTGCACATCGACCTCTGGAAAGAGACAATCGGCTAATTTCGGCTTCATAGAGCGTTATCACTGTCGCAAGAAATACAATCATTCCTGTATCTATTAGGAGCTGTTAAAACAAGTATAATTTTCTTCTTTTTTAAAGTGAAACTTTTATTACATCGTCTCAAACTTTTTCGTCTGTGTGTTGCATGTCGCGTGACGGTCGGCCGCGGAGTAGGGATAAAGTGAAAGGCGCTCGTATCGATGCGGTTTTGACTAGATACATTGAAAAAATCGAATGTAAGTCACTGTTCACGAATTTTAGTTACCATAAAATATTGGTTACATTTATAAACTGTGAAATTCATGATGAAGATGGAATTGATAATAGAATGACTGAAAATGATTGAAAAACGGATCAAAATGACTCAACGATTATAAAATATTGTTTTCAGTGTTTTAATATGTGTATATCATCTAAATAATTGTTAAGTATTATGTATGTCGTACTCTAAGACACAGAGTTCAATAAAAATATTAGTTGGAGACCTAGTCTACTTTTATCATTTCCCATTATCATTCCCATTTTCTAAGTATAAAATTAAGATTGATGAAGCAATTTTTATACCCTAAATGGAATATTATTCCGAAAATTTTTAGTTAAATGTCTATAATGTGAAAAAAAGTTTCACTTTTACGGTGGTTTCATAAAACCACACAACTTTTTATTAAAGTGAAACTTTTATTACATCGTCTCAAACTTTTTCGTCTGTGTGTTGCATGTCGAGTGACGGTCGGCCGCGGAGTAGGGATAAAGTGAAAGGCGCTCGTATCGATGCGGTTTTTACTAGATACATTGAAAAAATCGAATGTAAGTCACTGTTCACGTATTTTAGTTACCATAAAGTATTGGCTACATTTATAAACTGTGAAATTCATGATGAAGATGGAATTGATAATAGAATGATTGAAAATAATTGAAAAACGGATCAAAATGACTCAACGATTATAAAATATTGTTTTCAGTGTTTTAATATGTGTATATCATCTAAATAATTGTTAAGTATTATGTAAGTCGTACTCTAAGACACAGAGTTCAATAAAAATATTAGTTGGAGACCTAGTCTACTTTTATCATTTCCCATTATCATTCCCATTTTCTAAGTATAAAATTAAGATTGATGAAGCAATTTTTATACCCTTAATGGAATATTATTCCAAAAATTTTTAGTTAAATGTCTATAATGTGAAAAAAAGTTTCACTTTTACGGTGGTTTCATAAAACCACACAAGTTTTTTTTTTTTGTTTGTCTGTCTATGCTGTTAGCCCTGTTGGCTATTACAGCGTCACCGGGGGAGTGGGTGGGTCAGGAGACCCGCCCTTAATAAGCTACCAACTACTCATTTTATAGTGAGTTACGTCCATCCACACACTCTGGCACCGTTATTGACTTTCTTTACTTGACTAGTTGAAACTAAAGTTGAAGACAAAAACATTGGCCTCATAAAAAACTATTATATATTTTATTTTTTTTTCTTTACCTTATATTTATTTTTCTTTACCTTACATAAATACATAAAACAAGCATTGTTAAACTGTCCCATTTGCATCTAAAAGATAATTTGTACCAAGATTCAACAATAGAAAGAGTAATTACAACTCGCAAGGCCTCTGTAAAAGAGTTGGAGCAAAAGTTAAAACTGGCTTAAGAAGAATTAAAATCTTCTAAAGATTTGTGCAAGAAGCTACTGCAGGAACGAGAGGACAGTGAAGAGGAAATTAAAGATATTGTAAAAAAATACTAATCTTAAAGGTAAGCTCGCTAAACTACATACCAATTATTTGAATATTGTGGCTCAGCGAGATCAGTTAAGAAATATAGTGACTACATTTGACCAGTGCAGCAATGAGCATGAGAGGGCATTAGATCGCATTTCAGAGCTTGAATCTGATTTGGCGCAGGCTAGGATAACTATTTTAGACCTAGAAACCTGCAAATTAAATGTAGAAGGTCAGCATACTCATCTATATCTGTACTAATATTATAAAGCTGAAGAGTTTGTTTGTTTGAACGCACTAATCTCTGGAACTACTGGCCCGAATTTAAAAATTCTTTTTGTGTTGAATAGTCCGTTTATTCGGAAAGGCTATAGGGTATATGTCATCTCGCTGTGACTAACAGAAGTCAAGCAGCCATGGAAAATGCCGCAAAAACGGGAAAAGATTTCTTTTTTGAGAGCTTTTTTTGCGTGCGCTGAGTAAACGGTGAAAGTTACGCAAAAATAATGTAACATGAAATTGTTCCCCTTTAAAAGTTCTAAAAAGTAAATATAATATTTTTGAATATATTTTAATTACCGTGACATTAATCTTAATTCAATTAATACACTATGAACTAATACCACACGCGCATTGATTTGCGAGGTAACATTATCACACTTACGGAATGGTTGTGGTCATCTAACTAATTTTTGAATGCGTTTTTTTCATTATTCATCGCAAATTATTAGTCTAGTTAGTCTTTCAGTAGCAAGAGCGCGGAAGGGTATAACAACCACCGAACGATCTATAGAATTCGTAAAAGAAGGCTCCTCCAAAAAATCAAAAGCGAAGCCTTATTCAATATTAGGCGCGGCTCCTGATTGGATTCTCATGATGGACACGTATGAAAAGCATTACAAAATCCCTGGGGATGTTGGTGTTTCGTCATCCAGACCGGACTTATTCCTGTATTCGAAACATCTGAGGCGCGTGATACTTGTGGAGCTTACTGTTCCTTGGGAAACAAACATCCCAAGGGATCACACATTAAAGCTCAATAAGTATTACGAACTAACCAACGAACTGATCAGGAATAAATTTATAGTTAGTTTGTACGCGGTAGAAGTGGGAGCGAGAGGTATAACAGCAAAATCTCTCTATAGCCTACTTAAAGATCTTGGCCTTTCTAGAACAAGCATCGGTTCATTTCTAGAACGTACTTCAAAGGCGGCATTAGTAGGTTCTTTCCAAATTTGGTTAGGTAGGGAGAGGAGTGTGGAGGGTGAAGGTGAGCGTTTTTGCGCATAATAAAGGGGCCCCTTAAACCTACTCCTGGGTCGCAAGTCCCAGGCACTGCTTGCACTCCTCTCCTTGCAACGCGATGGGCCCGGCACCCGCACGGTGAATCCATGGATTGCTAAGAAGCTTCGTCTTATCTAAATTGACAGCCCGGAGAGACGGGATGACGCTGGAAAGACAGTTGACGCTGGAAAGACAGCTGGCAGCTGGGAAGACAGCAGACTGCTGGAAAGACAGCCGAGGGCGATGGCCTAGCAAGCCAAGCCCGGGAACGTCGATAAACGCTAAAAGTCCAAATAAGAAAAATACCCCTAGGACAGTCCGAGAGGGGGGGCGGAAGAACTGTCCACCGGTTGACAATTACGGCGAAAACGGCGCGATAACGGAACTGAAATGCCCTACGTGCGGGAAAAATTACAAAAGACGAGCCTGGTTTATTAAACATCTTAAAACACACAATGGTGCTGAAGTGCGGCAACCGTCGGTAAGATCTTCAGTTTTCACTGCGGATAGAGTTTACCCTCATATATCTCATGGTGAGCCATTGAATGAAAACTACCAGGAGTCCATGACCATCCGGACGCGTCTTAGCATTCCAAATACTAAACAATCGACCTGGAAAGTACATGACCAAAATATAGCGGCCCTGTTAGAGCACCCGGGCTCAAATCAGGTACTCGATGCGCAAGTAGAGACTTTCCAAAATACTATTTACGACTACTTTAATGAGCACTATCCACCTACGAATCGTTATGCTCACAAAAATAAAGAAAACGGTTTTAAATTGAAAATGAGGAGGAAAAAAAGAGATCTTATAAAGAAACTTCGTATAGCCAAAGCCTTAGGCGATAATCAACTTAGTCACCAACTGTCTAGGGCATTGCGATCAATTCTTAAACTTGTCCAAGGTATAACGAATCAAATAACGAAAAATCGTGATAGCTTTGATCGGGCAAAACATGAAGTAGACTTTGATAAAAATCCTTTTAAATACTCAAAAAACATTTTCAAAGATCAAAAAGGTAAGCTTCTCTTGACCAACGAGCAAATTTTCGACCATTATAAAAGCACATACGAAGTGCCAGAAAACCAAAGACTATATGGGGATCCAAACGAACACAAACCTGAGACTCCTACTGAAGATTTTCAAGCCAACCCACCAACTTTGGAGGAAATCAATAAAATAATTAAAATGAAACCATCTAAGTCAGCACCAGGTCCGGATGGTATCCCTTATATAGTTTACAAAAAATGTCCGTCGCTCCATAAACATCTTTTAAATATATTCGGTAAAATCTGGTCAAGAAAGCAAACACCGGTATCGTTCGGAAAAGCCCTTTTTGTCCTCATTCCGAAAAACGACAATGTCAATAATCCCAAGGATACTAGACCGATAGCCCTAACAAATACAATTTCCAAAATATTTTTCTCTTTTTTACAAACTAAAATGACGCAATTCATGATTAACAATAGATATTTCAGGCCTAATCACCAGAAAGGGTTTTTGCCCGGAATTTCTGGATGCCTGGAACATAATACGTTAATATCGGAAAGCCTTAAAGATGCTAGAACTAGCGAGAGACAAATTACGGTTTGTTGGATAGACTTAGAAAACGCCTTTGGGTCGGTACGACATGAACTAATGATGTTCGCGCTTAAATGGTATAACTTTCCTATGGTAGTTCGCGACATTATTGCATCATATTATTCAAAATTAAAATTCTCAATAATTTTTAATGAAAACCATTCAAAACCACTTAATTATAACGTTGGTTTATTTCAGGGCTGTTGTATTTCTCCTATTATATTTAATATAGTTATTAATATTTTAATAGACAAATTAATTAGAAATGAAAAAAAGTGGGGCTATCGGTTTAAGTTCAACAACAAATACACAGAATCCATACTAGCTTTTGCAGATGATCTCGCGATACTGACACGTAATCCGAAACAATGTCAGGTACTTTTAAATGTAGTTGAGGATTTCTGTACGTGGACGGGCGGATTGAGGACAAAACCAAGTAAATGTTTTAGTCTGTGTCTGGGTAGACGGAATACCAAATATTACGATCCGGGTCTTATAATAGGCGGTCAGTGCGTTAGTACGGTTACGGAAGCAGCTCCGTTTAAATTTTTAGGTAAAAAAATCGATTACCAAGGCCGTACTCCATCGTTGGATGTAATAGTCGATAGCTTTTTAAACGATCTCAAAAAGGTAGACAATCAACCAATAAGTAACGTCAAAAAAGCTTGGATTTACGATAATTATTTAACATCACGTCTAAATTGGCCTTTCCTCGTGTATGATATAAATAAAACCCTTTTGTCAAAGTTAGATGCAAGCGTCATAAAGACATTGAAGTTATGGCTCGGGTTAGCGCACTCAGCGGACTCTTCAACCTTATTTAGAGACCGTAACAACTTTGGATTAAAATTAAAGAAACCATCGGAGCTCTACAAACATCTAAGAGTTACCAAAAGACATATCATCGGAAAATCTAAAGATGATACTGTAACTTCTCTCCCAAAAGACAAAGTTGCCTCAGAGCTCGAGTCACGACTTCAATTCCATAAAAAGTTTATGATAGGTGCTCAAACAAATAAAGTAGGGCTAGGATCAAGTAGGAAAGTTCAAGACATAGACATAACAAAATCTTTTATTCGACAAGACGAAAACGATAATTACCGACTCCACGCGATGAGCCTAGAAATTCAAAACGAATGGGTGACCATAGGAGATTTTTGTATTCCACTAGCTTTGAAGTGGCGCACCTTAATTTATGATTGGTCCCCAGCATTATTAAAATTCTATCTTAATGCATTCCAAATGACTCTCCCAGATCAAAGTAATTTAGTAAGATGGGGCAAAGCCACCGAAAAGTCTTGCAACATCTGTGGGGAGGCAATAGGAACCGCGAAACACCTATTAGTAGGGTGTAGGGTACTTCTAGATAAAGGTCAATACTCGCGTCGCCACGACAAGGTATTAGAAATTATACGGGAAGCGGTTAGTCTTTCAGTAGCAAGAGCGCGGAAGGGTATAACAACCACCGAACGATCTATAGAATTCGTAAAAGAAGGCTCCTCCAAAAAATCAAAAGCGAAGCCTTATTCAATATTAGGCGCGGCTCCTGATTGGATTCTCATGATGGACACGTATGAAAAGCATTACAAAATCCCTGGGGATGTTGGTGTTTCGTCATCCAGACCGGACTTATTCCTGTATTCGAAACATCTGAGGCGCGTGATACTTGTGGAGCTTACTGTTCCTTGGGAAACAAACATCCCAAGGGATCACACATTAAAGCTCAATAAGTATTACGAACTAACCAACGAACTGATCAGGAATAAATTTATAGTTAGTTTGTACGCGGTAGAAGTGGGAGCGAGAGGTATAACAGCAAAATCTCTCTATTGCCTACTTAAAGATCTTGGCCTTTCTAGAACAAGCATCGGTTCATTTCTAGAACGTACTTCAAAGGCGGCATTAGTAGGTTCTTTCCAAATTTGGTTAGGTAGGGAGAGGAGTGTGGAGGGTGAAGGTGAGCGTTTTTGCGCATAATAAAGGGGCCCCTTAAACCGACTCCTGGGTCGCAAGTCCCAGGCACTGCTTGCACTCCTCTCCTTGCAACGCGATGGGCCCGGCACCCGCACGGTGAATCCATGGATTGCTAAGAAGCTTCGTCTCAGTATTTGTTATATAAAACATTTTGTTTTCGTCAATTTCTTTGTTATATGGTATTTTTCTGTTGAATATTGTTATGATAATTATTTTACAGATTGTTTATTACTTATGTAGGTACATAAGTTGATTTTGTAGGATTGTTCTTTTAGGTTTTGTTTTCCTTATTTTTTCAACGTTTGTTTTTATAGTTGAATATATGTAGTTACTTATCTAAATAAATAGTATTACTTGTCGTACTTTTCAACTGTGATTTTTCTTTATAACGTTTTTGAGTATATCGTATACGTACCTAAGTTTCAAATTAGTTCAACGTTTGTTTTTTTTATAGTTTAGAATATTTACTAATCTTAGTAAATAATTCAATTTGACGTGTTTTAATTGGGTTTCTTTTAAACATTTCTTATTATTGTACAACATAAATAATTCTAAAACACGTAATTAAATTACGTTGTATTTTGATATATTGGCTATTGATTGTTTTATTATTCCTTTAAGATTTGTTTTCTTTGTTATGTAGTAGGTACTCGTAGGTACATTCTCTAAAATCTCTTAAAGATATTAGAAGCTCTAACAAAATCGTGGGTAGAATTACTGTTATTTTTGCTTTTATAGGAGACGGCAAAGAAACTCGTTATGAAACCAAAATTCATATTAATGACGATTTAGGTGAAAAAAATACCAACATTGAAGATCTAATCTCTAATGCCTACCCAGATGTAGTTCAAATAGAAAAAAAAAATATCAATGTATCAAAAGGAAATCAATATTGGCGTCAAGAAATATTCGTGTTGACAAAATTAATGCCATAATTCTAAGTAAATGCGGTACATATCGACAAGAGTTTCTCAATTCCCTAAATTCGAATGGTCTTCCCCAGCACGGCCTAAAATTAAAAACTGCTATTCCAATTATTTTGCTCAGAGCCCTTAAACCACCAAATTTGTGCAGCGGAACCAGACTCTAAGTTAAATTTCCTTGTAATAATGTGACAGTTGTTATTTTGTCCAGCATTTTGTCAAATGGTGCTCATACTTCGCATTCCAATGAATGACCTTTTAATTAAAACAAAAATTCAGTTTCCTGTTAAGGTTTCAAAGTGAAATCACAGGGACAAACAATAAAGCACGGAGGAATAGATTTACGTCAAGATTGTTTCACACACAGAGAACTACATGTTGCGTTATCAAGATCAGGTCGTGGAGAAAACCAGTACGTTCTTCTACCACCAAACAGCAATACAACAAATAAAAGTTTCACTTTAAAAAAAGTTGCAGTCGTGGGACTGCCGATAGAAGTGAAAACGGAACTATTAAGTTGAGAGTAATTAAAACTATGTATATGCAAAAATTATATGAAATTATTTATGTTTTATTTATTAGTTACATATGATGGGTTAAACAAATCATGAACAAAATATAAATACAAAGTGGTTGAAAAAATAATTAATATACAATTATCTTAATTATACATAGTATTTATATTTACACGAATTTCAATGAATTCAAGTTTGAACATTATTTTCATTATTTACATCATTGTCATCGACAATACAATTTTAATAATTTTTAATTAATTTAAAATATTTATTTTTTTCCTCCTCTTCTAACGATATTGTTTGATGCTTAGAAATTTTTAAATCAACGTTAAACGTCAAATTAGTGTATACGTGTACACAGGCTACTACGCGTGCGCTAGTCGGGCTCTCCGCGCTATTATCATTAGCATGTCGGTGACGCGAACCGAGGATGTTACCCTCTACCAAAACGCTCAACGCGCCTAAAGAAGTTTTCACTTCAAAAATCGTGCATACAGAAGTACTTTTAAAGTATGCTATTTATATTAAAGACACTGTATAATCTAATAAAATCGTAATCGTAGAGATAGTAAAATTTGAGAGTACCTACTTTTGTCTTTGTTTGTAGTGGTGTACTAGGAAACGATTTTTAAATTCCACCCTTAAGGGTTTTAAATAGATAGATAGATGGATTTTGCAATTTTGTATAAAACTCGGCGGCAACGCTAAAAACGGCGAAGTCCCGGGCGACCCCTAGTAGCTTATATGAGGAGCTGGTTGAATGCAACCCGCAACCTACTAAATCAAATTAATAACAAGTTTTCTGCAAAGAAAATAAAGAATTTAAAAATGGAACGCTCCAAATTAATTAAAAAAGTGAGTGTTTATAATAGGAACATGATTGAGAGTAGGTCAATGCATGAGCGAGACACCCAAAAATTACATGAGGAAATCTCTCAATTAACTTCTGCATTGCATTCAATAAGTAAAATATATGAATCTTCTTAGAATCAAATTAAGGAACATATTGAAACTACAGGAAATTTAGTTGACCTATGTAGTTATAACCTAGAGCGGTTCGAGTCATTAACTAATAATTATGTTAATTGTAATTGTTTAAGAGAAAAATTAAATGTTGTTTCTAAACTAAACTCTGAGGTGTTGGGTGATTCGGCTATACATACTGAAAGTAGTGATAAAAACATAGATATAATGAATAAAAATGAAATTAATAATAAGTCCTCTGTTGTGCACAACTATAATTACTTTGTTTTTTCTAACCAATTAGGTCAGGGCTTTCGGTCTCTTTCAAGTAGGGAATTAAATAATGTATATAATGTATGCTCACCTGGTGCTAGTTACCAGCACAATTTAGATAAAATAATTAATGCGACTTCCATGCTTTAGGAACAATGCCTTCCAAGACGGAGCGCTTGAATAAGATTGATAATGGCTCAGACAGAAACCGTGCATACTTTACAACAAATGAAGGCACTGTGCGGTCTGGTCCAGTCCCCTTCGACACGTCAAGTGCCAGTAATAACTCACGAACAGTACGTTCACAAATCTCTTTATTTCCAATCACAGTACTTAAGTTGTGACTAACGTCGTCATGATTATGAACAGGATTATTTAAAGTGCCACGTTGATGTACAAGAAACACGGATTGAAAGTAAGATGAGAAAAGCTGACAGACGTCCTCCCCCTTGTCAGCAGTCTGACCTTCGTAGTGTAAGGTAGATGGGAGAGAATTAAAATCTTCTTGTTAGATTTTATGTAAGACCATAACATTTTTGGGTTGGTAATTATTGATTCTTCGGATTTTTTTATGAATTCATCGTAACAGTTAGTTTCTAAAATTTTAGCCCGATTTCTCAATAGTGCAAACACATCATAGTCACTACTATTTTTATATTTGTGGTATTTATGTAGAAACTTATATTTTTCTTTAAGTAGAAAGAACAGCTATACCAGGCAGAAAAAGAAGATGAATTAACTAATTTATGAGGGATATATTGGTCAATAATATCATATTTTTTTATAAAAAATATCAACGGCGTTTTCTAAGGAAACGGATTTCAGAAGTTCCCAGTTAGTAGTAATGCAGAGTTTATTGAGTCGTAATCACCTGTGCGATAAAAGTATTTGAGTCGGTTTGCGGTTTTGTTCCTAATCGGCATGACTGAGTAAATTCAAACAAAATATCTAAACATTTATAGTGAGAGTCTTCAGGTACTAAAGGATCGGAGCTTCGCGCAACTGATAATGTAGTATTATAAAATAGTAAGTCAAATATTTGATTATTGGAATTTGTGTGTGAGTTAAACAGGTAAAGATTACATTCGTCTATAATATCAAAGAAAATAGTCTGTGTATCTGATATTTCTCAAACTTGGTTCTCAAACTATTCATTGTGATGTTATAGCTAATAAAGATAAACTTACAAAATATTGAGATAAATGTTGCTTTATATTAGTTTTGCAAGGTCTTTTTCACCTCTTATTAAAAATACTGGTGATTTGTCAGATTTCCTCGCCATTATCTTTGAATGTTTCACCCAATGTATTAAAAGTGATTTTCTTTGTTAAAGTTCTAGGTTTACTTATAGTCCGGTCAAATTAGACCAAAAAATTAGGGTGAGATTACATAAATTCGCAACAAGCTGAATTTTGGTACAATTGTTCAAAACACAATTATAAACAATAGCTGAAAGTTCCCCATCATTCCCGTGTGTGCAAAATTTTTTATTCAAGGTCAAATGTCAAAAAATGAGTTTTTCGCGATTTTCAGCAAAACGGTAAGTTTTATCAGAAAAATACCTTAGACTAAAATTGTAGATCATTAAATTATCTATAAAAAGTATATCAATACTTTTTTTCTTACGAGACACCGTTTCGGAGATATCGCAGTGTAAAAAGTTGTAACAGTTGCAATTGTCATAACATGCATGAGTACGTCACGTATATTCATCCCTAGAGTTGTAATATTATCTAGTATAGGTTAAAATATTTTTCTGTCGGTCATTGTAACTTGCACTTAAAATATAAAATATACATCAGCTATAACAATAAGAATATCAGGTAAAAAGAAACCCAGTCCCTTCATTTATACGTAAGTGTAGCCTTGGGACAACATCTGTCTTTTGTTCAATTGTGTGCGTGGCTAGGGTCTTATACCTGCTATGATAAATGAAATAGCATGATTTTAGTCTGAAGCAGTACGCTACAGTGGAAACACGTGTTTATCCTAACCAATATCGTGCTATTTTGAATTTTATAACAAAAATGTCTGAATATTGTTTTATATGTTCTAAACTTTTAACTGAAAGTGATGTTGTTACTGTTGAACGTGGTATAAAGACATTGATTAATGCAAGTATCGAAAGAGAAGATGAATTTTCGGAATATCTCTAAAATCAGAAATCTGTGACAATACATGAAGAGTGTCGTAAAAATTATACCCGAAAGTCTTCTATTGCTGCATCTAAAAAGAGAGAACGTGAAGAGCAAGAAGCCAGTACTCCCACAGCAAGTCCTCCTCGTACTAGGTCACGTGTCAGTGAATCTGCTTTTTGTTTTAAAGAACAATGCTTATTTTGTGGCCAGGAGTTGAGTGAAGAGTATGAAAAAAAAAGATCTTTAAATTCCGCCGTCGAATTAGCCACGTAAGTACTCTTCAAGTTATAAATTCAATTCTCGAAGTAGCTCGGACTCGTGACGATGCTACAGCAAAAGCTGTCGTTGCTCGAGTCGGATTTGAACATGATTTAGTTACTTGTGAAGCTAAATATCATCATGATTGCTATGTTTCTTTCTTGAGACCTACCACTGGAGCTAAAATCGGTCGTCCTAAAGATGAAGCTACGGATCTGTCAATGGAAGAAATATTCACTTACATAGAAAATAGCGATGATTGTCAGTTCACTTTAAATGAACTAAAAAATGTTTGCAAAACGACGACTTTAGATACCAGAACTATTAAGCTACGGTTAAAACTGAAGTATGGCGATCAACTTATCATCACTGAGAAATTGGGAGCATTACCATTCATATGCTTATTAGATAAGCATCATGATATTTTGAATCAAACCTGGTACGAAAAAAAGAACATGAATAAAAAAGAAGAACGTTTAAGAGTCTTAGACGCAGCTGCAGCTATCATTCGCAACGACATTCAAACCGCAGTGTTTGATAATTCTAATTACCCGCCACCAAGTCGCATTTTTGAAGATTTAAATGATGGAATCCCAGAATCGTTGACACATTTTGTGGAACGAGTGATTTCAAAACAAAAACGATCAAATTCAGATCATTTAAAAATTTTGTGGAACGAGTGATTTCAAAACAAAAACGATCAAATTCAGATCATTTAAAATTAATATGTACAAATATTTGTCATATTATCATGACTGCTGTTCGACCAAGGTCATTTAAGTCTAGATTGCAATTAGGTCTCGCTGTTTTTTTTTCACCGAAAGTTTGGATCTAAACTTCTAATTCAAATTTTTTCATCTTTTGGTTTATGTGCATCTTATAATGATACATTAATGTACGAGGCAGCAGCAGTTTTTCATCGTCCTCCTCATATCCTACCACCGGAAAGTGGTACACTTATTCAATACGTGGCAGACAATGCTGATATTAATGTCAATACTCTAGACGGCAATAACACGCTTCACATAATGGGTTTCATTCAAATTGTTACTCCGAAAAATTCTGTTTTACTAGAAGAACCTATGCCACGAATAAAAGAATCTCTTTCAGCAGGAGACTTCAAGGCAAAAGCTCATGTTCCGATGCAGATCTATCAAAATGACGGAGTGGTTGGTTAAGTAAAATAAATGTTAAAGATTTTGTTTATGAAACTGAATCGGTATCTTTATTCAAGAAATCTGATGCAGTATGGTTTTACGGGAAATGGAAAAATCCATATATACCTGGTTGGAATGGTTTTATGGAGCGTTTAACTAATAATTATATGAATTATTGTAAATCTCAGATTACATTTTTACCATTTATTCACCAACCAGCCAGTAACTATAATACTATCTATACGACTTTACTTTGTTACCCTTAATGGAATATTATTCCGAAAATTTTTAGTTAAATGTCTATAATGTGAAAAAAAGTTTCACTTTTACGGTGGTTTCATAAAACCACACAATCTTTTTTATTTATTTGTAATTATAAGTAATTATAATTATAAGTTTCATTTATAATTATAAGTAAATACACGAATAGACAGTTGAATTAAAAAATAACAATCTTGTAGAGTGCTTATAGGTTATCACACGTGCACACCGCGTGTGATCTGACACATTTACATTTGCCACATGACATTGATGTTGTCATTGACAGCTACCTGTGACAGCTGTCGAGGTGACTAATCTTTACACACACTAGTGCCACCAAAGTAATAATATAATAGTGTGCCGAAGTGTTGTCATTATTAAAAAAAAACGGTTTAGAATTTATTTAGTTATATATGACCTGCAATAGCACCATCTGAGTGACAGCTCTTTTGCTAAGAGGCAGCTGACATCACCGGAAGACAATGGGTCCGCAGCTCAAAAGCCACGTACAGAGTTGCGAATGTGCATACCTGCCGCTACTCTCCCTCCCCCCCAGGACAACACCCCCGGTAGCTGGTATCCTGACAGAAGACCAAAGCAAGACCTGGTAGCCTAATGTTCCCAATAAAAGCTTGGCTGACTCCAGTAAGCTGGAACTACTGGACAGAGTACATTGTAGAACCAAAGAAATCATGAGGATCATTACATGGTCGACTTCATGGCTCAATAAAACCGACCCAAATACTATCAGCTGTTGCACGCAAGAGAGTTGCAAGAAGAGAGTTTTAAGTCTGAGGCTCAGTCAGAATGAACTGGAATTAGCGGAGAGCAGAAGAAGATGTGCAGATCTGGAGGCAGCACTTAAACGAGCACCGGTAGCTACAGAAGATTGCAGTGAAATTAGGAGTTACACAGGAGCACTGAAACTCAGAAAGGGATCGGAGTCCCTCCCTATCCCAGTCAACTTAGGTCCTGTATTGGCATTTTATCCTGCACCGGAGCAGCAGGATAGGATCACAACGGCGGGAGACAGTGAAAAGGAGCTCAAGATGTCTATAAAACTGCATAAGATCCAGGTGCAGATGGAGAGGGTGCGGAAAGTAGGCAACGCGGGTGTTTTAGTGCAAACCACATCAGCTGACAATGCCGAGAAGATTAAAAACGCTGCGCCACCATCATTAAGAGTTACTGAGCCAAGAAGAGAGATGCCTCAGGTGTGTCTTCGACACGTGGATGGTGATCCAATGGCAGAGGAATTATATTCCTCACTTTGGGAACAGAATCTGAGCAGAACAAGTTGGAGTACGGAACAGCTGGTAAAAAATGTAAAAATGTATAACAGGCGTGGAAGAAAGACTGGCACGACCACCATTGTTTTGGAGGGTCCTCCCGATCTGCGGGACGATCTACTGCGGCGGAAAATAAATCTACCTGGACTGGCACGTAATTGAGATGTGTGATTACGTCTCAGTTACATGCTGCATCAAATGTCAGCAATATGGTTACCCCGAAAAGTATTGCAGGTCTGCTGAGTCTACCTGCGGCAAGTGTGATCTATCTGGTCACAGGAAAGAAGATTGCAATAATGAAGAGCAATTTTTATGAGCAGAGGGCCGTCTCAATTACTAACTATGGGAGATAGAATTAAAATAGGCCAAGTGAACTTAGGGGGAGGAGCGGTGGCGACGAGAGAACTACCATCTTTGGCTCGCGAACTTTGCCTGGATATTGTTCTTGTCCAAGAACAATGTAACCCGGCATCTCGCGAGTTAGGACTCATTCGATTTGGTAAGTTTCCTCGCGCAGCTGTATATGTGGCCTATAGTAGCTTTGCGGCGGTGGCCCTCAGCCACCTCTCAACAGAACACTGCGCACAGTGGTGACCGTCAAGAAACGTAATAAACATCTTCGGTTAGTCTCTGCATACCTGCAATACTCCCATAGAGTGTCACCACACCTCCTACAAATGGACAAAGTGTTAGACGAAACAATTGGCAATTTTATCATCGGGATGGACATTAACGCGCACTCGCCAATGTGGCATAGCTACTCTCGTTATCTCATTGGTCGGGGTTCAGAAGTGGAAATGAGGAGATGAGGGATCGAAGACTTTGTGTGGACGCAATCTCGACAGTTTAAACATTGAAGGACATTCTGCAACATTCAGCGGACCAAGTGAGGAGTCAAACATCGACACAATGTTAACTCGATTCAGTAATTTTGACAACATCTTATTCTCTGACGAAGCCCATTTCCACCTAAATGGACATGTAAACAAACAGAATTGCAGGTATTAGAGCAGTGAAAATCCCAAAGCTAAACATGAAAGGCCACTTTACTCTCCTAAGGTAACTGTATGGGCTGCAATTTCAGCAAAAGAAATCATCGGACCTTACTTTTTTAAAGATTCTCGAGGCCGTTCAGTTACTGTTAATTCTGCCGAGTATGTGAAAATATTACGGGAGTTTTTAGCACCGATGCTACTGGAATTTGCTGGCTATAATCGTAACACATGGTTTCAACAATATGGAGCCACGTGTCACTCATCGAACGAGTCCTTGCCGGTGGGCAAAGAAATGTTTCCGGAAAAACTGATTTCCAGACCAGGTGACATCCCATGGCCGCCCAGAAGTCCAGATCTATCCCCAGCAGACTTCCTTTTATGGGGTTATTTAAAGAGTCGTGTTTACATTGATAAACCGAATACACTCCGTCAACTTAAAGAAAAAATCATCGAAGAGATGTCGGCGATCTCGCGGTCTCTTTGCAGAAGAGTATTCAAAAACTTAAGGACTCGCTTAGATGAGTGCACAAACCGAAACGGTGGTCATTTAGACGAAATAATTTTTAAAAAATAAATTACAACTAATTAGCTTTATCGTAAATAAAATATTTCTAAAATATGTTAAATGGATTTTTTTATACGATTTTTTCAAATGTTAACTAATTCATGGCCCACCCTATACCTGCAGCAGTCCCGATGGGTGGTTTCTACGGATTTCGCCAAGCCTAGCGACTTTCTTCGGTTGGGACCTTCGCGAAGTCGTGGGCGGACCCTGTGGCGGGACCACAACAGGGATTATAACCATTTGCAACAAGTCTGAACAAAAGTGAGGACCACCCTGGCCTCCCACAGGAGCCGGGGAGCAAGGTCAATCTCTCCCCTTTGCCCCGGACCGGCGCTCCCGGCGAGAGTGTTGGGAGTGTTGGGTGGGCATCGGGTTTAACGTGTCTGGTCTGTGCACGTACTTTTAAAAACAAAACGGGTTTGGGCCTCCATAAACGGAAGGCTCATCCCGTGGAGGCAAACATTGAGGCGCCTCCTAAAATGGTGAAGCGCCGGTGGACAGAGGAAGAGCTTCTCCTGCTAGCGCGGGCTGAGGCGCAGTTGACGAAGGAGGAAGGAAGGTGTTTGAACGGACGTCTTCTCGCCAAAGTGCCACAGCTCCAACGGACGCTGGAGGCGATAAAGGGTGAGCGAAGGGGTGATAAGTACAAAGAGATGGTGAAAGCCTTCTTGGAGGAAACTCACTTCCTGAGCTCGTCCCTTATGCGAGAGGCGGTTCGGGCGCCGGAATAAATCTGGATGCTCTGCACTCGAACGCGCGGGCGGAGGAAGTACTCGCACCCGCTGGTGAACCATCCGCAGTATTCCCACAAATCGGCCCTAACGCTGTGCATGTCGTCGAGGAACTCTTAAGGAGGGCCGAGACACGGAAGCGGCGCGGCGGACCGGGTAGGAAAGCTGTAAGACGTCTCATAATGAAATATGGAATTGACGATACCGTACCAGTTTCGAAGCGAAAGCGGAGAAGAATGGAGTACGCAAGGGTACAGGAACTGTACAAAAAGTGTCCTAGAGGGGTGCGGCAGAGGTGATAGATGGCGAGTGCCGGAAAACGGCGCACAGTCTCGAAGAGATGGAAGCTTATTGGCGACCTATCCTAGAGGCGGTGTCGGACGCGACAACGTGGTTTCATCAGTGCCGATGGCACTCTTGAAAATACCGCAGTGCTTGACGCAGTGTTAGGGGATAGCAGAAGGAAGCTGCGTGAGTGCCATGTTGCGGTCCTCGATTTCTCTAAGGCATCCGATACGGTGTCCCACGGGGCAACTACCAACTTAGCCGTAGGCGGACGTTGCAGCACTTCTGTAAAAGTTGGAAAAGGGGTGCGACAGGGTGACCCATTGTCGCCGATTCTATTTAACACGGTCATGGATTTAATTCTTGTATCACTACCAAAGGGAATCGGTTATAGGCTGGAAAATGAGCAAGTCTCGGCATTGGCCTATGCCGATGACATAATCCTAGTTGCAGGATCGAAGGTAGGGATGCAGGAATCCATTGACACTGTTGTTGAGATAGGCGAAATGATGGGTCTTTGGGTTAACTTAGGAAAAAGCTCTGTGCTCTCGATGATACCGGACGGACATCGCAAGAAACACCACTGCCTTACCGAGAAGACCTTTAAGGTTGGCAGGTACAAGCTTCGGCAGGTGTCTTGTATTGAACGCTGGCGCTATCTTGGGGTTGACTTCGAGGCGTCTGGATCGGCGAACATTGAGCATCAAGTCAAGAGAGCCCTCGACAATATTTCGAGATAGCAAGGGGTCACCTGATTCCGAAGTTCTTGCACGGTCTTGTGCTGGGCGCGGTTTCGGACGATCGATTGAGGATGCTCGATGTGCAAATCCGGGGTGCTGTGAGGAAATGGTGGAGGCTGCCGGTGGACGTACCGAAGGCTTACTTCCATGCTGAAACTAAGGCCGGTGGCTTGGCGATCCCGTCATTGCGTACGGTAGTACCCGAACTTATAGTACGTAGGTTCAGCATGCTAGTTTCGTCGCAGTGGGGGGCTCCCAGAGAAGCCGCCAAATCCGTAAGGATTCGTAACAAGTTGAAGTGGGCAAGTAAAATGATTGGAAAGTTTACCAAGGACAATGATGTTGACCACCAATTGACCGAACTAAATCTAACAAAACAATATTGGCGCGAAGAACTGAACGCTTCGACGGACGGCTACGAGCTTCGTGAGTCGTTCCGGCATCCTTCTTCACGAAGTGGTTGAGGGAGCGAAGTGGGCGGTTAAGCGGCCGGGATTTCGTGCAGTTTGTTCACTGCCATATAAACGCCCTCCCGTCCCGAGTTCGGGTGTCTAGAGAGCGTAGGTTTGGTCGTTAGTCAGAGTTGAACTGTCGTGCAGATTGCATGCTCAAGGAGACGACGGCGCACACCATCCAGCAGTGTTTCAGAACGCACGGCGGCCGCATTGAACGCCATAACTGTATTGCGAGGTTCGTCGCGGAGGCGTTGAACAGGAAAGGGTGGTCGACGGAGTTGGAGCCTCTTATCCTTACCCCGCAGGGTACACGCAAGCCTGAAATCATCGCGTCAAGGGACGGGATTGGTGTGATCGTGAATGCACAGGTGGTCTCGGGCCAGCGACCGCTTGACGACGCGCATCGAGCCAAACGTAGTAAATACGGGAAGCACGGTGAGCTAGTCGAGTTAGTAGCAGGTAGACTAGGACTGCCAAGCGCAGGATGCGTCCGCGCCACATCGTGTACCCTCTCATGGCGTGGGGTTTGAAGCGGTGCTTCCGCAAGGGAGATGAAATCGCTCCTAGGGCTTGACAATTCCGTATTCGATGAAATACCTAGCCTTGTATTAAGAGGATCGCACATGAACTGGACAAGGTTTAACCCTTATGACCGCCGTCTTGTCGGCAGCGCCGGGCTAGGCCATTGGGGCCTGTGATAAGGGTTTAAGCAGGACCCGAGCGGTACGCGCCTTTTCAATCGCGCTATCAATTCGATGGGGCGTTCTTGAGCAATTCCTTGTTACTCTAAACACCTTGCATACCACATCAACTTGCCCAATGTCTCGTCCTAACACTCTGGTGGCCTAACGTAAATAAGGAATGAAAAAGGGTTTACGTTATGAGTGGCGCAAGTCTACTGCTTGGTTGGTCGATGGCACTAGGCGGAATAGCCAAATGCGTCGTCATCTAATTAGTGACGCGCATGAATGGATTAACGAGATTCCCGCTGTCCCTATCTACTATCTAGCAAAACCACAGCCAAGGAAACGGGCTTGGGAGAATCAGCGGGGAAAGAAGACCCTGTTGAGCTTGACTCTAGTCTGGCATTGTAAGGAGACATGAGTGGTGTAGTATAAGTGGGAGATCGTTCGCGGTTGACCCTAAAAAACCACTACTTTCATTGTTTCATTACTTACTCGGTTGGGCGGAAGCGGTGCGCGGTCGATTATATCGGCGGGCGTACGGTGTTTCGTTCCAAGCGTGCAGAGTGGCGGCGTGGCAGCAACGCTCGTCGCCTATCAACTCCCGCGTGATCCGGTTCAAGGTAAAGGTGTCGCCGTTCGACTCGTGCGCATTTTTTTGCGTTCAGTCGATACACGAACCGATACTTCGAAATATATCTTCGATCCAAAATTCTTGGTAAAATTTCGTACTCCGAACGGGGTTAAAGAGTTGTTTTGGTTGCTTTGGGACCGAGTGCCGGCTAGTAACGGGGATGCGAACAACACACACACGGTTCTGCAATGGGGAAAAGTAGTTAGGGGCTGCGTCCTTTAGCTACGACGCCCAACTCCTACCCACGGCCTGCTCGTGGCGCCGCTGCTAATACCAACGTGGGAGGGGGGGGATCGACCTAAAATCACGTAGTCCGGAAGGCAGCCGGTACGGACTCACGCTCGTTGGCATGATCCTAAACACATAAGAGACTATACGCATCTTTCCGCTGTTCCCTGCGCCACTACCCTGGGCCCTTCTCGAGAGACAACCAGGATTGTACCATGGTACGGACGCAGGGCGCAGTCAGGCTTGTCCTTGGGTCCCCTAACGGGTGATGCGCTACTCCTTTTGAGCTTGTGAGTGAGAGACCTCAGGTGTTAGTTGTGGGTTGAGATACCTGCAGCAGTCCCGATGGGTGGTTTCTACGGATTCCGCCAAGCCCCGCGACTTTCTTCGGTTAGGACCTTCGCGAAGTCGTGGGCGAACCCTGTGGCGGGGTTTGCAACTCTACCACAACAGGGATGAAACCAGCAACTGATCCGAACAATAGTAAGGACCACCCTGGCCTCCCACAGGAGCCGGGGAGCATGGTCAATCTCTCCCCTTTGCCCCGGACCGGCGCTCCCGGCGAGAGTAGTGGGAGTGTTGGGCGGGCATCGGGTTTAACGTGTCTGGTCTGTGCACGTTCTTTTAAGACGAAAACGGGTTTGGGCCTCCATAAACGGAAGGCTCATCCCGTAGAGGCAAACATTGAGGCGGCTCCTAAAATGGTGAAGCGCAGGTGGAGAGAGGAAGAGCTTCTCCTGCTAGCGCGGGCTGAGGCGCAGTTGACGAAGGAGGAAGGAAGGTGTCTGAACGGACGTCTTCTCGCCAAAGTGCCACAGCTCCAACGGACGCTGGAGGCGATTAAGGGTCAGCGAAGGGGTGATAAGTACAAAAAGATGGTGAAAGCCTTCTTGGAGGAAAACTCACTTCCTGAGCTCGTCCCTCATACGAGAGGCGGTTCGGGCGCCGGAATGACTCTGGATGCTCTGCACTCGAACGCGCGGGCGGAGGAAGTACTCCCACCCGCTGGTGAACCATCTGCGGTATTCCCGCCAATCGGCCCAAACGCTGTGCATGTCGTCGAGGCACTCTTAAGGAGGGTCGAAACACGAAAGCGGCGCGGCGTACCGGGAGGGAAAGCTGTGAGGCGCCTCATAATGAAATATGGAATCGGCGATACCGTACCAGTTTCGAACCGAAAGTGGAAAAGAATTGAGTACGCAAGGGTACAGGAACTGTACAAAAAATGTCCTAGACGGGCTGCGGCAGAGGTGATAGATGGCGAGTGCCGGGAAACGGCGCACAGTCTCGAAGTGATGGAAGCCTATTGACGACCTATCCTAGAAGCGGTGTCGGACGCCCCGGTGCCTAGACTGGAGGTTCTGCGCGCTCTTGAGTATGCTGCGCGGCACGGGGGCTCTCGCGACTACACTAAACTGTGGGCACCTTTCACCCCCGAGGAGGTGAAGGCGTCCAAGCTCGCTGGGAACACTGCGCCGGGACCGGACGGAATTCGTTCCGAAGAATGGCGAACAGTTCCTGTGATCGTAAAGGCGGAAATATTCAATCACTGGGTATTCAATGGCATTTCGGACCAAATGCGGCAGCGCAGGGCGACCTTCGTAACGAAAAGTGTTGCTCCAGTAAAACCTAGTGAATACAGGCCGATAACCATCGCGTCTGTACCACTGAGACACGTGCACAGCATCCTAATACAGAGATTGCTTGCCTGTTGAAACTCGAAAATACTCGAAAATACTCGGCACTCTTGAAAATACCGCAGTGCTTTACGCAGTGTAAGGGGATACGCATTTTATGCACCTGTTAAGAGCACACACTTACTTATTTGCCTCCCGTTCAAAGTGTTTCTCAAAGTTTATTTTTATTTTTTAACTAAATATATTCACGTGCATCAGCTGTAATTTGTAACACACCAATGGTCCTGTATGTAGTGTTTGCAAAAATAAATACGATTTCGCATGTGCTGGAGTCTCGGCAGCAGATTACAGACGTTTAGGTGATAGGAAGACCCACCAACCACGAGCTGGACGACAGAGATCAGTGGGCTCGAGCGAACAATTTTGCGATACAGGGCACTCCCTTGAAGAACAACGAGAACCTGTACGATCTAGCCCAGAAAATGTGTAACCTTATCGGCCAGAACATAAGGAAGGAAGAAATTAACTATTTCGCCAGAATACCAACTAGAGTGCCAAAAGCGTGAACTAGAGTGAAAAACCTATATACACTTACTATATCTATTAGTAAGTGTATATGGGTATATGTGTGTGTATGCATGTGTTTGTGTGTATATATGCGTATATGTATGTATACATGTACGTATGCGTGTGAGCACATATATTTACATCTTTATTATTATGTAGTTATAGTTAAGAATGTTGTTGTCTTTTTATTTTGACGTGACAACGTCTCAAATTAGGTTGCGGCTGGGAGTCACTTATGAAAAAGTGTAACGCCCGGTAACGTAACGATGAGTCACCGAACGAGAGAGAGGCCCGCCGAATGCCTTGCGTCTCTCTCCCACTCAACTATGATCGGTCTGCCGCGCGCACTAGAGAATTAGGCGCATTGAATCGGCGCATGCTTGTGTCTCTGTCATTGTCTTTCTCGAACGTTCTTGGCGTTGGAAAAACAAGAAAGCGTCATAATACAAGTTCACACGTGTGGTTAAAGTATCGCCAGCTGTGTCTGTAGTGAAAATGTGGAGTGCTTAGATTCGTCATTTACAACAACTACAACAATAAAGGTAAATAATTGTACACTGATATTTCATTATCGTAAACTATGATTGATTGATTAATTGTTAGATTGACACAAAAGTTGAGAAATTGATTTTATAGGTTATGCCATACTATTGATAAATGTTAATAGTGTTAAGTAAATTATTAGTTTAAAATTAATTAATTAATTAATTAATTAATGAATTAATTATTATTTTACAAATTTTAATTAATTTCAAATTTATTTAGCAAAAATTTGAACCTTCGATCTGAATAAATGTTTTGATTTTCGAATTGATTCTTTAAAATTACAAATATTAAGAAAAAGTGGCAGATATAAGAAAACTTGACTTAAACTGTGTTGAGCAAGAATTTTAACATCTAATTTAAGTAAATGTTTTAATTTTCAACTTCATCATTTACAATTACAAATTTTAATTAATTTCAAATTTATTTAGCAAAAATTTGAACCTTCGATCTGAATAAGTGTTTTGATTTTCAAATTGATTCTTTAAAATTAAAAATTCATACATTCAATTTCAAATGTTTAACAGGAATCACCACTCTCAAAACAATGGAAACGGACGAGCAAATGCCTTCAACTTCCAGTACATCAATGGAGACGGAGGATATCGTGCCGTCAACGTCTGCAGTACCTTTTGTTGTTCCACACACCACCTCTACCGCCAGAACGAATGCTCAGCGACAACGTGAGTACAGACTACGTAGAGCAGCATCTTCTTGGACTGATGTACAACCGAATACTTCTTCAAGCCAAACAGTAATACAACTGGAACAATCCACCTGGTATACCAAATGGTCATCGTCAATACGGAGATTTCAATCTACTTTCCTGGACAACGATTTTGGCCATGCTTGCTCGGTTTGTGACAGATTGTGGTTCAAGAATGACCTTAAAACCATCACTGCACTACAACTGAAGGTAATCTCGGATTGGTACGTTAAGGAAAATCGGCAGCTACGCAAGGAGGATTATACAAAGTCTTGCAACACCTGTAGACAATCACTGAATAAGCGTAAGCTTCCTACTCTCGCAAAGGTCAACGGCTTCTTATATCCCGACATACCTCCAGGTCTACCGCCTCTGGATCCTATCAGTGAACTTTTGGTCTCACCGCGCCTTCCATTTATGCAAGTGCGTCGACTGCGTCATGATTTCTCTTATGGAATTATTGGTCAAGTGATAAACGTCCCAGTCAACGTACAAGACATGGTAAAATGCTTGCCTCGCCATCTAGAAGAGGACGATGTTATCAACGTTAACATCAAAAGGAATCTTGCACACAAAACAAATTACATCAGCGGTTACATGTCTAAGCGTACGGTCAAAGAATGGTTAGATGTACTTCAAAATTCAAGTCTATATCGTTTGTACGATATCAAAATAGATTTGTCAAGACTGCAGCCTGCATTGCCATCAGATGAAGGCCTTCAAGATGATCCTGCTAATCGGATCGAAGCAATCTCCACCGAATATACGCCCGAGTCTGAAGTTCTTGCTGCGAGACAGCACACACTACTGTGGAATGAAGAGGATTGTCTTGACATCGCACCAGGACATCGGGCAACGCCTCTTAACATCATTTATGACCGTCATGCAGAAGAACTATCATTTCCTGCGATATACTTCGGAGAGCCCCGCCGTTTCAACATGAACATTTCAGTGACACCGTACATGATGGCGACCAGTGAAATACGACGGAGTGGAAGGTGTGGAGCCACGCCTCAAAAAGTCTTATACGATGCAATGAAGATTCTACGTCTGCGAATGGTCGATGGGATTTACAGCTCATTCCGAAGTGTTTCGATCACAGAGAGCGTAACTCGACGCATGTTAGAGGATCCGGAGTTTCTCAAAGAATTCGTTGTGCAGAATCTCGCCTTTATGAAGTCGGTGCCAAACTTTGTCCAGTACTGGGCCTCTCGTAAACGAGATCTCTTCGCTATGCTCCGTCAACTTGGTAAGCAGACCATCTTTCTCACTCTTAGTGCAAACGAGGTACGCTGGTTAGTATTGCTGAATTTACTGCTCAAGTTGAGCAATAAATATCCTGGCAAAGTCGCCGAAGATCTCAACACATCAGAGCGGTGCAACTTGGTGAGTGACGATCCAATTACATGTTGCATATATTTCCACAAACTCGTTGGTACATTGATGAAAATGCTGAAATCAAAACAGTCATACAATCCGTTTGGCCAGTACTACGTGGAGGATTATTTCCTTAACATTGAGTTTCAACATAGAGGAAGTCCGCACGCTCACATTTTACTGTGGTTACACGATGATCCACATGAGACTGTGTCAGAAAATATGCCGAAGACCATCGAGCTCGTAGAGAAGCTGAGTTCCGTCGCCAAAGAAGATGTGCCCAACGATACCATCTACGCCAATCAAATCCACAAGCACACTTTCACCTGCACGAAGCGAGGCGAAACGACTTGTAGATTTGGGATCCCGTACTGGCCAATGCTCACTACCCGTGTATTGATCCCAATGCCTCAAACTGATGGACGCCGCATAGCATTCCAAAAAAAGGCCAAGGAGCTACGCAACTGTCTCAGCGAACGTACATACGCTAGCATGGACGACTTTCTTAGGGAGCATAGTTTGACATTCGATGCATATCTTGACGTAGTGCGTTTGTTATATATATGTAATATTGATACATATAATATTGTTATTATATTGTAATTCTGTATGTAGGTAAAATAAAGATATTATTATTTATGAAACTACATAATACCGTTGACAATAAATATGCGAGATATTGTTGTAGCAATAGATTTATTTAGTTTAGACTTATTTAGAACTATATATCATTGTTATTACTAGTACATTATTAAAGTAATAAAAGATATTGATTTGACGAACTATCGGAAGTAGCCTGAAGATATTAAATATATTGTATTTACATATCTTATTAGGTAAGCCATAAATGTGTGAAAGATATAAGATTGTTATAAATAAGCTAGACATTTAAAATGGTTATGTACTATTATATTGTTATTATGAGATATTTAGTGATGTTTAAAGTTGTGAATATGACTTGTCTCCAGAAGCTGCCGTTGGCGCTTCTGTCGATGTTGTTATGTTATAAATATGGCTGTAAGCCTCTATTAAAGGTAATCTGTGTTGGACAACTGGCAAGATAAGTGATTCTTATACTTTAATTGTTTATAATATGTGTAATAACTATGGTGGGTATTTCACCGTATTGAGTTATTGGTAAATGTGTCTAAATAATTACACAGTAATAACTATATTACTGTATTTATTATATTCATGTACCGAGAGTCATTTGGTTATATTAAATGATATATTTGTTTAGCTCTTTCTTTTCTTTAAACTTATCCAAATAATGCATTGGAATATATTATCATATTAATAGTATGAAGTAGATCGATTAAATAATTTATACTATATTAATTCAGTGGTTTTTATTATAGAATCTTATATTATCTATCACGTTCAACTTTGCGCAGGCCATCTATGTTGTTCAAACGCAACTTCGACCAACTTATGACGAACACATTCAACCCTTACCTCGCTGGTGAAATCAAATCCAACATCGATATCCAGTTTATCTTGGATGAATACAGCTGCGCACAGTATGTCATGGAATATGTGAACAAATCAGCTCGTGGAATGGGTAACTTGAATCGTGAGCTGACTAAGATGATGGAAGAGCATCCTGACCGGGACTACACGGGCCAATTGAAAGCATTGAGTGTCAAACTTCTTAATGCAGTTGAAATGTCTGCTCAAGAAGCAGCATGGTATTTACTACGGCAACCGATGAGCGAAACGAGCCGTCAAATTATGTACATACCAACAGTTTGGCCATCGGAAAGACAACGCTGTCGCAAACGTCGGAAACAAATGGATCGCGAAAACATCGAAGCAGACAGTACAGATGTATTTACCAAGAACATCATTCAGCGATATGAAGAGCGACCTCCCTCTCTGGAATCTTCATATTTGGCCGAGTTTGCTTCGTATTACGCTGATTATCATGATTTCATCGACAATGAAGATGACGTAGATGTGCAAGAAGACGAAATTGAAGAACCGGTGACCGAGGAAAGGATTCATTTTCATTATTTCTTTCTTTGTGTATTTAAACACAGATCATTTTTAACGGAGTAGTTAGTCCAATTTGGTGTTTTTTGTTGGAAAGGATATTGTTATTCCCTGAGGAGAGAACCTCTTTTTCAATTTTGAAAAAAAATCTTACCGCAATGGTACAAAAATAAGAGATTATTAACTTCTTTATTTGTTTACAAGAAAAAAACATTAAATGTATAGTGAAGCCCATGACAATATATTCCCGAAAATGCAATCAAACCGGTTAATCCATTTCTGTATTGTGTTGTATATAGTAATGTATTCTGTATTGTATTGGTTATCCATACATACAGATGTACAGACATACAAACATACAGACGCACCGAGAAAATGAAAAACCATTGTTTTTGCTTGCTTTTATAAAGGTCACAGCATTATGAATTTTTGACAATATTTTTCATGTACAGACAGCGATCAGTTACAGTTTTATTATATGTATAAATATACATAAATTTCTTAAACGATTTAAGTACTTATATATTTTGATAAAGTGAAGAGTTTGCAATGAAAGTGAAAAACTAAATGTTATTCAGAATGACGCGCAAATTTTGATGTATAAAAGTTATTTACATTGGCCACATATTTTTTCGTGTTGCGTGTACAAGTAAAAGAGAAATAGATGAACAGACAAAAAAATTAAAAATGTTAGAAAAAGATTGTGTTAATTATCCGTTCATCTAGTTATTTTATATCATATTATTTTTTAATATTTTCAATGTACAGAGACTACTCCTCTACAGATTTGTTACTTCTATAGAAGAAGATTTGCATGGTACCTATTACATGCTTGACATAAAATGCAATAACCTTTTTTTATTTCCTTACCGATTTATATGAAAAAAATACTAAATGTTATGTGAAGACTACTACTATATATTACTGAATACTGCATCTAAATTGGTTAAGCAGTTTCCGAGATTATCGTGCACAAACATACAGATATACAGATATACAGACCTACAGACATACAGACATAATGAAAAACTATTGTTTTGAGTGCTGTTGCTTATATAAAGGCCCCCCATTAAGTTTTTTTAAATATATTTCAAGTATCAATAAGTGACAATTTTATTATGTGTATAGATTTTCACGGGCAACCCATAAATGGTCGAAATCACTTATTTGTTATTAACCGCTCGACATAAAAGCACGAGTGTTGAAGCAGAAACTCAAAACGTAATATTAAAAGAGACATCGGTAAAAAGTTCTGCAAGACGCGCTCGAAATGCGTAATGTACTGCTGAGTCTCGTTTAAATGTGACTCCCGAAAAACGTTCTTCCAGGCTCACCAGAGATGCGGAAGCTACAGCTCGGGCTATATTAAATGAAACTCTTAAGCAACTTTCTGCAAGGCTAGCTAGGAATGCTGAGTATGGCTCAGTTAAGAGCTAATCTCTGGGTAGATTTTGAGAAGTCTATTTACACATTTGCTGATAAAATTTGTTTGATATGCAAAAAGCTTTGCTTTAGTCAACAAGTTAAATCAGTTATAGTAGGCGATTTAGCAGTGGATATACTACCAAGCGAACTAATGACTCAATATGACGTTATCATTTCCTGTCACCGATGTGGCAGAACAGTTCGTAGGGAAAGAACATCTACGCAAGCTTACTGGAATGTCATTTCATTAGATAAAGTTTCTCAAGAAATAACGATGTTATCGGATGTTGAAATACGTTTATTAAGCAGGATAATTTCATTTGTATTTTTTTAAGCTCAGTGGCCGATTCGGACAACATGGTTTTCGTGGTCAAGCTGTACTTTTTGGGTAAGAAGTTGAAGAAATAGCTAAGCAGCTACCGCTAGAAATGACTGGCGCTGGTTTAGTGATCGTTTGTGAGCATTTAGTCTGTTCAAAAATTACGTCGATTTTCTGCTAATATTCAAAATTTGCGAGGTGCTCTAAATTGGCTTATCTCTAATAATCCCTTATATGGAAATGTGAAATAAACTGTCATTCAAGAGGAGCAAAAGGTCGTGTAGCTCAGGATGGTGCAGCTTGCTTAACATCTTTTCCCGATATTATGTTTTTGGTGGACTGTCTTAAAATCAAATATACCCAAGTCACAGAAAAGAAGACTACATGATGATACGTATAGTATTACAAAAATTACCCCAGTTCTCCCTTAAATCTCCCTTAAATCCAATTCTAAGTGAAGTAGAAACGAACAATTAACAAAGACACACGAACGAGAAATCTCAACTATTAAGTGATGTCAGCAATGACAATATTGTTATTACTTCATTAATTTTACGTGTCATAGATGAATCTTTTCCTATGTTATCCACTGTTAGCGATAATGTAAACTGTTCTCAGTTGCCAATTCATGAGCTGCGAAGAAAAACTGAACCACCTTTACATATTTCAAGGGAACGAAGAGCGGAAGAATTGTCTTTTCTTTTCATTTGTTTCCTCGTGGCAGAAATCGACTAAATGAAAATAGACCTTATCCTATTACACCTTTAGATTACTGTCAAGCTCGAATAATGGGAGTTGATACGCGTCTCCAACGACATGACTATCATTTTTATGCATTGTCGGTTATGGAGGTCTATAGAGCTAAGCAAAATATAAGTGTTGTTTTAAGAATGCGACAAGGAGAAAAGCGGCCTGACAATCTGGTTGAAAACATACACCTTAAGATGTGGAATATCCGAGATTAAAATCCAAAGTGCTTGTCCTAACCTTATTGCTATGGTTAAGAATCTATGTCCTACTACGTGGTTCCTAACTTTCAGTTGTAACGATCTTAATTGGGATGATATTTTGAAAGCACTTTAATTTACTGCAGGGAGATCTAATAAAAATCCAAGCGATTTAAGTTTTAATGATAAAAAAAAACTGGTAGACGATCATCCTGTGACTTTGAGTCGACAGTTCATGACACGCGTAAATGCTTTTGTGATATTTTTAAAGAACCATGACCAAGTTTTAGGCGCAAAGCTTAAAGATTACTGGTGGAGAATAGAATTTCAGAATCGTGGAAGTCCTCACTTACATATATTGTGTTACATTAAAAACGCACCAAACTTTGATACCCCTGAAGGCCGATCTTTGATCAATGAGACTGTTTCATGTTCCCTACATAACGAAAATAATGAGTTAAACGAAATAGTTAAACGAGTTCAAATACACTCTCATTCACCTACATGTTATAAAAACAGAAATGATCATCACTGTAGATTTAATTTTCCTAGGCCGGTAAGTGACCAAACTGTTTTGTTTGGACCTGACGAAACTTTGCGTAGTAATGGACGATATTGCATTTTAAGAATAAATCCTGAAGAACAATATGTAAATAATTGTAATTCACACTGTAATTCACAGATCCTGAAACTTTGGAAAGCGAATATGGACTGTGGGAATGTGACAGCTGTTTCTTACTATATCGCCAAGTACACTTCCAAATACGAACCTCAAGATGTAGGTCAAGCTGTTAAAGCTGCTATTAGTAAAGTCCGAGTCTATCAGGGGATATCAGTAGGCAGTTGTTTGCCGTATCTCTGGCAATTTTAAACCATCCTAGAGTTTCAGCCCGCGAATGCGTGCATGCAGATTGTGCCATTTGAAACTAAGAGAGAGTTCACGAAAAGTTATTTTTGTCTACACATGCCGATCTAATGAACGATATAGAATTCTACGATATGACGGGGACGAAGGTCAAACATATCAACATATATTTGACAGGTATATTCAAAGACCCATTAATCTCGAGCACCTAAGTTTGGCAGAACTTGCGATAAATTTTGAATATGCTACGAAATCTGCAAACGACGAAGAAGACGGGGACGTCAAAGCTTATGAAGATCTAAAGGAAGTTGTTGACACTGAAAAAAGAGCTATCAGACTTCTTAATGAAAATATAGTGAAAAAGCGCAAAGTACCTGCTATCTTGAGGACTCGATATTACACGCAAATGGAAGACAGAGAAGGCTATTTTTAAAGCTATCTCGTTGCTCATGTGTCGTTTAGAAATTAAAAGAATTGACTGCTGGTTATGAAACGTGCGCAGTAGCTTTTATGGCACAACGAAATAGGTTACGTCCATTCCGTTGAACAATTTCTGTTGAACAATTTCAATACATTGAACGCGAGCTTCAGCAAGTTATTGGGCAAGTGCTAGCACTTGCTAAACCTACAGTATTTAATGAGGCTAATGAACAAATATCAATTCAGAAAGCCAGGATATAGGGGCGATTTTTGAAAGATACGATCCAAGAATGGCTGCTATTGACATTGAAGTTGACGAGGTTGGAGCAGAAATGCATATTAATATAAGAGACGAAGAATTCCATGCAAAAAACATGAATGTAGAACCAAAAAAAAAATTAGATGAAGTTTGAAAACAAATTAGGCAAGAAGTAATAAATGAAGCTGGTATAAATGTTCCATTTAAATTATTCGTGACAGGAGGAGCTGGTAGCGGTAAATCTTTTGTATTAAAAACCATAGTACATCATATTCATCGATGTTAGGCTCCAACAACAGAGCAGTCGTTGAATGCAGTTTTTGTTGAAGTGACTGCACCAACAGGAGTTGCAACGCGTCTTGTCAACAGAAAAACCATACATAGTTGAATATAGAAAAGCAACAGTCTATAGACAAATGACAGGACAGCGTTTGGAGGATATGAGAAGAAAATGGCGCCACATTCGTTGGCTTATAATAGATGAAATATCCATGGTATCTAATGAAGTTCTACGATACATTCATCTCCGTTTACAAGAATTCAAAAACTGCCAAGACATTTTTGGTGGTGTAAGTATTTTAGTTTTTGGAGATATTATGCAATTATCGCCTGTTAAGGGCAATTGGTGTTTCAAGCAACCAACTACCTTCGAAGGAGAGCCACATTTATGGCATTACTTTGGACTGAGTGAGTTACGGACTAATGTTCGACAACAGAATGATAGCCTATTTATAGACATTCATTAGATTCGACATTAGAGCTAAGTATGGATTGTACGAAATATTGCTTGAAAGAAGTCGTGTACCTTTAGCTGATGATTTTGCCGACGGCGAAGCTGTTCGTATTTTTCCAACAGTAAAACTAGTCAATGAGTACAACGATAAACTGGTAGAATTAATGGCCAAAACAGAAAAAAAATAAACATTAAATGCAACCTCAAAGTTTAACTTATCAAGGCCTAAGAGGGTAGGGCAATATTGATAATGTTTCCCATGATTTTAAGCTGGGCTGTTATGGTTCATAAGTTGCAACGGACAACCGTGGAAAAAGCTGTTGTTTATTTAGTCAAAAGTATTTTTGCAAAAGACCAAGCTTTTGTGGCTTTAAGTCGCGTTAAAAGTTTACAGTGTGTCGCTATTTGTGATCTTAATCAAGAGAGGCTGTTTAATCATCCTCATGACGGGTCAGTTTTAGCAGAATTACAAAGATTGAGAGGCGGCTTTTAAGTAGCAACTGCAATTATATTATTATTATTATTATTATTATACATTTTTAAAATATATTTTTAATAATTAATTAATTTTGTTGTTCTTAATAGTAAAAGGGTAATCACGAGGAGACAAACTCAGCTGTACCGACGGATTGCATTAAAAGTATATTTATTTAGATACTTAAATAACTGCACATACAAAATTTCATGTACGTACCGTTAACATTTGAGGAGTTACCCTCATGAGGAGACCTTGGCTATATCCTCAGTCATGCTCATTAGTATCTTAACTTTAGTAGGTGGTAAAGAAAATTCTACTATACTATTAATATTGTATAAGAACCTCACACCAACACCAACCAAACCCCCATATCTTGGAGACGTCTGCTTTTATATTGATCAAACATAGCTAAGAACCATTTTTACGAGCATAGCTTTCGATTTAAAAAAATCGCAATCAAATCCGTCTACGCGTTTGGCCGCAAACAACTAATTATTGCATAAGAACCTCTCCCCCGCACGAATAAAACGTCAATATCTTGGAGACGACTATTTCTATTTCAATCCAACATAAATAAGAACCATCTCGACAAGCATAGCTTTCGATTAAAAAAATCTCCTTTCAAATCTGTCCACGCGTTTGGCCGCAAATTCGCCACAGACAGATCAGATATACAGATACACAAATACACAGATCGACAGGTCAAACTTATAACACCCCTCTTTTTAGTCGGGGGTTAAAAAAGATGGATGTCGTAGTTAACATTTAAAACACACTGTAGGGTTGAGTTCTGCAATTTAGTAAATTCGATATAATATATTTGCAGGTACAAAAGTCACGAAAGGATACGACATGGCTATATTTCGTATTGCAACTTCAAATAATAATCCCACCGTAGTCCATTTAGCTGTTCTGTTAGAATGGACAACGAGTTCATTTCACGACAGAAAACACAATGCAAAGAGAACGTCCACCGGCGATAATACTGACACGTTGCTACAATAACATTGCTTTACTCGTAAATGCCAAAATATTTTACATGGAATGCATCATCCAAAAAATTTCAACGCCGAAAACAAGGACAGTACTGGATACGAGAGTGTATATTCAACGGATGCATTGGAGCGCATTTACACAGTTCATGCAAGCAATGACGCATGTTTTTATTTGCATTTGTTCGTGAACCAACTTCATTCGAATTTATACAACCGATCGATGACGAATTGTGCGCAACATAACGAGAAACCTGTCAACATTTACATTTACTGGAAGATGATTTTCATTGAAATCATACACTCGCTGATGCTGTTATTTCATCTACTTCACATCAAATTCGATCACTTTGCACTCCTTATATAAACATGCTTTCCATCAAAGCCAAATAATTTAAGGAATAAATACAAAGTCAATATGGGTGAAAATATTTTGCATCGAAAACGTTTAACAACGGCTAATTTGCAGAGGATGAAAACTTGAAATTTGCAGAGGTATATAATGAGGTATTAATATCTTTCGAGGATTTATGCGTGGCCGGCAAAATGTTGCACGAATTAGGAAAGCCTACTTCTAATCGTTCGATGCACGGTGCATTTAATCGAAAATTAGAACGAGAACTGCAATACGATAGAATTGGTTTGAGTCAATTTATACAAAGTAAAGTGCCTCTTTTAAATCAGCAGTATAAAAATACTTACGGTATAATAATGAAAGCAGTTAAAGTCGGGAATGGAAGATTATATTTCCTTGATGCAGCAGGCGGAACTGGTAAAACATTTTTAATTTCATTAATATGAGATACAATTCGTTCACAAGGTAAAATAGCATTGATATTAGCACCACCTACGATTGCTGCTACTTTATTAGAAGGTGGATGAACATCTCACTCTGCGCTCAAACTGCCATTAAATTTACAGATAATAAATGAACCAACATGTAATATAATCAAAACATCAGCAATGGCGAAAGTTCTTCAAAACTGCAACTTAATAATTTGGGATGAGTGTACGATGACAGAGAAACCACCGTTCGAGCTACTCGATCGAACATTAAGAAATTTGGGTAGCAATCAGAATCTCTTCGGAGTGGCAAAAATACTACTGGCTGGAGATTTTCGACAAACGCTGCCAGTCATTCCGAGCATTAACAACGGCTGATGAATTAAATACTTGCTTGAACGCATCAAATTTATGGGAACACATGAAAAACCTCCAGTTAACAATAAACATGCGAGTGACGTTACAAAATAACATATCGGCGGAAGTTTTTTCAAATACATTATTAGACATTAGCAACGGGAAATTCAAGTTGACTTTTCTGCTGGCCTCTTTCATTGCCACAATTTTTTTTTTCATTTCACAACGTCAAAGAAGAAGAATGAATATTGAAAGTTTTCCCAAATATTTTTGTAAAAAGCCATGCTTGGTTAAGCCAACAAGTCATTTTAGCACCGAAAAATAAGGACGTAGATGATATACACATAAAAATTCAGAGTCAAATTGATGGACAAATGTATTAATTTAAGTCAATCCATTCAATTATTGATCCAAATGAAATAGTCAATTATCCAATTGAATTCCTAAATTTATTGATTGGATTAGTCGGGATTACCACTTCATAATTTACAGCTCAAGGCCGGCTCTCTCTTATAATTATGTTACGAAATCTGAACCAATCAAAATTGTGCAACGGAACAAGAATAGCTGTAAAAAGAATTATGCAAATTTGATTGAAGGTACTATTACCATAGGAAAGTTCAAAGGCGAGGAAAGGCGAGTTCTTATTCCTATAATACCACTAATGTGAACTGACTGTCCTTTTAAAACGTGTCCAGTTTTCAGTACGCTTTGTATTTGCAATTACTATTAATAAATCCCAATGTCAATCTTTATTGTCATGTTTTTCGCATGGACAGTTATACGTTACGTGTCCGAGAGCCAACCATCAGCGATATTTGTTTTTTCTGCAGAAGGAAAAAAGAAAAATGTTGTACATTATAAGGTTTTACAATTATTATGGTCGACCGTCGAATTACCTAATTATAATTTTATTTCATTGTTATATGGTAGTATTGTAAAAATAAAATTTTGTCTATTTTTTGTCATTAAATAATAAATAACTTTTAAGTAAAAATACTGTCAAATTATTGAAAATCAAGCTGATTTGATTTTACGGGAAGGGTTATATTTCTTCAGTCGCGACCAGAGAAATAAAAAATGGGGCAGCTATTTAATAATAAATGATGGCTGATCTTCTGCAACCCAGGGTTACCTCATCCCGTCCATTCACACAAATTGGTGTAGATTTTACAGGTGACTTTGCCATAATTGTGTTACGTAGTAGTTTTTGTATTCTTCTCAACCAAGGAAGTTCATTTAGAGCTGGTATCTCAGTATTCCGGGTTTCTTAGCTGCGTTAAGAAAGTTCTGTGCTCGGCGCGGTTGCCCCCACCGAATTTACAGTGACAACGGAACTAGCTTTTTGGGTGTAAACTGGTTGTTTATGAAGGAAAGTTTGACAGGTTGTTTAGAGCAGATAATAAAAATTGTAAATCAGGATTTTTTTCTTTACATGAGTACTTACGACATTGAGTGGGTATTAAACATTTCAGGAAAACCAGAAGTCGGCGGTTTATAGGAAGGAGCTGTTAAACGTATGAAGTTCCACCTGAAAAGAATGGTCGGTTAACAAAAACTCACCTATTAGGAGTTAATCACCATCTTTCACCAGGTAGAGGCTTGTCTTAACTGTCGTCCGCTCATTAACTTAATAGAAAACCCAGAGGATGAATACCTGACCCCTTGGCGTCTTTTGGACGGAAGATCTTTACTTTCTCGGCCACAAACCTGAACATATTAATTTAACCACCAGATTGAAGATGATACAATCCATGAACGTTCTGGAGTAGGTGCCAGTTCTGGAATTGCAATAGGAGTTGCAATGTCGTTCAAAGTGGTGAAAAACAACAAATAAATAAAACAATAAAAAAAAATACACGACATTGTCGTTATGAAATAAAACTTGCCAACTGGTCAGTGGGCTTTGAGCGCCGCGTCAAGTGAACACTGCTTCACCAAGTCGTTTTTGTAATTTTATATTAACAGTTTTAATGCTTTTTCTTTTACTATACTTTCTATACATTAATCTTATAACTTTCTAATTTTAATAGCAATCAAAGCATTTACTTCCATAGAATAAAAGATTTTGAGTCTCATTCGCGAAGAATGGTAATTAGCTAATGGTCGTTTACCATAATATACAACGTTTTTAAAAAAAATAACACCTTATTTATACGAACGTTTCCATCTATCCTTACCTAATAATCGCCCCAAATGCTCCTTCATCAAAATAAAAACTTTTGATATCCCCTCCTACAATACTACCCTTTTCTCCAAACCCTTTACCGTAAATGCTGCGAGGTTATGGAATTCGTTTCCCAACGACATTACAAGTAGCCGATCTGTCCTAACTTTCAAAAGAGAACTAAAGCAACACTATCTTCATTGTCGTAAGTTTTATGTTTATGTAAGTTTATGTAATGTAAGCGATCTATATATATATATATATATATATATATATATATATATATATATATATATATATACATCTATATATATCTATAGTTCATTGTTGTTATTATTCTTGTAATATTTTAATTGTTATTCGAAGTGCAATAAAGAATATTATCTATCTATTATATATATATATTATAGTTATGATATTTGTCATTATATATTTTACTGAATATTTATTTATAGGTGTATGTATTGTATATATTATTAAAATATATGTGTACCTATTTCTGCCCTCACAAATGTTCCCTTCCAACTCTCATGGGTAGCTGGAAGAGATCTCTTTATAGAGATAAGCTAATCGTATGTGTACTTTTATTTAAATTTTTTGTTGTTACATGAAATCTCTGGTACATGAAATAAATAAATAAATAATTAGTTGTATTTTATAATATGTCTTCGTATTGGATAAGTCTAGAGAATGTACAGAAGTATGTGAATCATATACGTGATATAACAAACAATTTTAAGTTACCACAGTATAAAGGTATTCTATTCCAAATAGGAACATGTGCTGTCAGAAATAAAACATTACAATAATATTCTTATGATACATAATAAAAACCGTAAGTTAAAAAGAAGATTGGTTAACGGGATTGGTTATTGAACAAACAGCTTATTTGGTGTACTCGATGATAGGTTCCTGAAACAATACGAAAAACATATTGAAAAAATTCAAACTTAAAACTTTTGTTGAAAAACCAGACCAGTGTCATATTTCACGTAGAAATGGATACATCAGAAACAAGCAGTTTAGTGTTATTCAGGATTATATAAGAAATATGTCCTTAACATTAGATAGTGTTAAGTTCCATAGTAGCAATGAATTGTGTATTTTGTTTTCTTTTTTATCTGCTCAAATAATAATAACAAATATTAAGAGTGTTCTACAAAATCTGATTAATACTATAACCAATATTTGGCAAGGTCATATGGACCCATACATTTTATCTCGCAAGAAATTTGAAGAAAATGTTAACATGATATCAGGTATTTCTATCGCCTTATCTTTACCTGTTGATAAGAACGATATTTAATAATTGTATAAGCTATTTAAAATTAATGCTAAAGTAAGAACTAGGATTATAATTATACAAGTATCAATACCATTACTTAGAAAAAAACTATATGGGGTTGATCAGGAACACAGCTTATCTGTAATTAACTATGTGATGGAAACTCTGACTCCCTTTTGGCTTTCAACCTACAGAAGGATTTACTTCTTTATTGACGAGAACGAAATAGAATCTTGTGTACACGCATTTTTAGGGAAAATGTTGTGCTCGTTTGATAACCCAATGTAGGTACAATGTTCAAATAATACAGCATATATGCGACATACCTATGTGTAAGTATAAAACAATATGCAGTTCAAAACAATCGCGGTGCGAAGAGTGGGGGATCTGATTGCATAATACTGGTAATAATATAATAATATAATAAAATAATAATATAATAATATAATAATATAATAATATAATAATATAATAAAATAATAATATAATAATATAATAAAATAATAATATAATAAAATAATAATATAATAATATAATAATATAATATTATAATAATATAATCATATTATCATATCAGGACAAATTACACACATTGATCTAACCCCTAAGAAAGCAAATTATTTTGCTTGTGTTAAGGGTGTTAGACAACGATACAAAAACATAGAAATACACATATAAATACTGAGAATATATTTAATAAATGACCAAACCCAGAAACACAGACATCTATTATGCTCATCACATAAATGTCTGCCTCCCGCCGGGAATCGAACCCGAGCCCCATTGCGCCGTGACAAGTTAGGCGTCTGCGCTAACCACTGGACCAACGGGGCGATTGAATGAATAGGTGGCTATTTCTCTATAATCTGTATCTTTTTTCTTTACATTTTAATTACAATATATAAATTCGTACCTGTTATATTTAATAAGTCGGTGTAAAAACAGCACTCGGAGAGTGTAGTCATTTTTTGCCTAACTCCTCCAATTTATGGTAATTTTATAGTTATATATAATAGCATAAAAAGTATTTGCAATTTAAATTAAATAAATAGCTGTTTTAACACAACACACGCACACACACTCAACACACGCACACAAACATCTCCCTCAAACAAATACACATTCAGTTAATTTAGTTTATTTTATACAGATCACATGTTAATTATAGCTGCTTAGTTTTTTATTTTAAGATGCAAAAAATCAACAGAATTTAAATTTTACTATGTTATGGTAACTTGCCTTGTCCTTAAAGAAATATGTTCTTGTGAGGAGACACAGTACAGTACTGTAATACAGTACAAATTAGTACAGATTCTGCTGTCTCACACTGGCTTGATGTTATTTTTGAAAGAATTATGAAGTATAATGTATGAACTAGATCAAACCATTGTGAGTTGAAATAAATGTTATATTATTATTATTATTTACCTGTTGCTGAGGCAATGTATCACTCAATTTATTGGAATATCTTACAAATGCATTTATACGATCTTTGAAGCTAGTTCGCTTTTTAATACGGTCCTTTTCCTCTCTCTGACATGATGGGTAGCTTTGGGTAGCACCTGGTTCTAGTCTGAAATGAGAAATAACACAATAAGCGTTTGCTATAAACAAAAATAAATCACAGATTAATGTTGATTGGTATGAATTCAAAATGTATATAAACTAATGTATTTAAAAGTATAATATATATATATAATAAGTGAGATATGACGAATGATAAAGTGTTTTCTAAACTATTATAAACCTAATATTTTCCAATGATAGTTTAACATTAAAAAATATAAGTATATCTTTTACCAATGAAAATCACTACATAAATGTAAATTACCTTTTAAATAATCCTTTAGAAGTGAATAGCTCCCAAAAGTAGGTACTGTAAATAATTATATAAGTGTCTAATTATAGTATATTTACACCAATTATACAAACATAAGAAATGAATTAAACAGCTACAACTGAGAGGTTAAGTACTAATACATATTACAATATACACTAATAATTTTTCGTAATAAGCTACTAAAACCTTGAAATAAGCAGAGGAAACCTATTTATGATTAATAATGTTGCTGAAAATATCAGACAAACCTTGTTTCTGCTTAAAATTAACAACGTTAAGAAGGCGTGCACTACTATGTATAAGTTAGTACCAGAATAAACATTATTGGGTTAAACTTTTACAAAAATTACCACTGACCATTTCTCTCGTATCTTGAGTATCCGTGCCCAAAGGACCGTGTATTGAAATATATCTTCCTTCAGCTTAATTTGGGAAAAATAAAAATTCCATGCGGTTCCTTCCGAGTTTAAGACGTTAATGATTTATTGAACGGTAGACAACAAAAAATAAAATAAAGACAATGTTCATTAGCACAGAATTGCAACTTGCTCTTTAATAGTGACAGGCGCTTTGAACAATCACTATGAACATGTGCAAGGTTTGTTTGTTATTTTAAATATTAACTTTTGTAAATAATGCACTAAGTGAATACGTCAAGAATATAAAAAGGTATAGTAAGTATAGATTTTAATATATATTAGCGACTACTTAAGACAAAAACATCCAACCCCCCTCCAAGTTACGTATGGGCCGTTGTAAGTATGAGCACGTAACAAAGATATTATAATATCTATAATATTCATTTATTTATTTATGTACCAAGATAAATATAAATGACAATGTATTTATGAAATAATCAATACATAGGATATATAACTCTAACAGAATCAAACTTATATGCCAATGCAATTAAAAGTAAAAGCAAACATAACGTATCTTACCAATCGACCTAAAATCTTGAAATTTGGCATGAAGCAAACTTTTATAGCACACTAGCTGTTACCACGACTCCGTCCACGTGGACCTAAAAATAATACTTTTATGGCTAAATTTAACTACCTGTGAATGAACAAAGTGAATAAAACAGTTGTTTACCTGACTTCAATAAATATTACTTCAATTTACAAATACTTTACTTCAACAATTGAGAAATTTAATACTAATTTAATACTAATACTTTAATTACTTCAATTTACAATAACTTCACTTTAATAATTGAGAAATTTAGTACACTTATAATAGAAATTTGCCCCAAAATAAAATTAGAAATAAGATTAAGACACTAACACAATCAATTTTGTAATTTGAGATATGATGATTTAGATATCAGATATTATCTATTTTTATATGTACACTAGCTGCGCCCCGCGGTTTCACCCGCGGAAATCCTGATATTTAAAGATAAAAATCTATCTCTCCGAAGAATTAAAGAAATAGGTACCTACTATCTTAAATTACACATATATATGTTTCCAAACTATTTATTAGTACCTACCTTCAGATATAGTACATTAACGTACTCATTTATTGGCTCAATCAACATCGCGACGCGATGCGGCGACGCGCTTAGTTTATTTTTAAGTTACCTAAATTTTTAAACTCGCTATATCTTTTGAATGGAGTGTCCGATTATAATTATTTAAACAGCAATGTAAAGGTATTGAACTACTGATAAACAAAAAGTAAATTATTTAGATAAATATAAATACCATGGCATGAATATCGACATCTTATTTTCGTTGCCGATTTAAATAGTTTGTTTAACTATAAAAGTTTTTATATTGGCGCCACTATAATACTTAGATATAACCTACCGCGGACTTTTCTGTAGATAATAATGTGATCTACAAAATCGTAGTACATTATTTTGCTCCATCATCAATAGTTATTGCAGCGCACGCGATTTTTATCGACGGTGGTTTATGTTATTGAAGTTTTCGCAAGGATCCCTATTTTTTTTCAAAATATTATATAGCCTAACATAGGCTAACTTTGGAAAGATGTACATTCATAATGGTCAGAATATTTTTAAAATCGGGCCAGTAGTTATTGAGCCTATTTATTACAAACAAACAAACAAACAAAAAAATATTACCTCTTTATATTTTATACGTTTATATTTTCTATATTCAGAGAAGTTATTATTTTTCAATTATTAACTCATTGTAACTATTTAATTAACAATGTTTTCCTTATTTAAATCATTCCAAACATACATTGAAGGTAGACATAGTACAACCATCATGACAGTGCCTAGAACAGTAGCAATGAAACAGTGTCATCATTTAAGAATCTAGTTTTATAATTCTAATCACAGCGTTCAGTAACACTCAGTGCAGGTGATATTTGTTAGTTATAAGTGTTATTTCAAGGCTCTTAGACGTCGGTATTTTGAATATTTTATATATTGTATCTGTAAGTTGATTTATATTTATTAAAATAATAATTTGTAGGTATTACTAATTAAGAACCTATACCTATATGTGAGTTACTAATTTAGGAGTTATATATATAAATTAAATACTTATTAACTCAGAACCTTAATGTGTAGAGCAAAGACTGTTGTTAGTGTCGTGAGATCACTAGAAGTTGTAAGGAGTTTAATAACGATATTGCCATAAATGTCATTTAAAGACTAAGACATAGGCAGATACATAGGGACTTCCCCCTATTCTAAAACCTATATCACGACTTAACTAATATTGAATGGATTGTTTTGCCAAAGTTCGTCCCTCGCCGCGTCTTTAGATTCAACTGGGGAATTCGTTAAATAAATGAGTAAAATCCTATTCATTATCATAAAAACTAAATAACGGACCTTGTTTTGGTAAATACTAAAATACTTATAATTGATATAAAAATAGATAATTACCCATTATGCAATGTTGAATTGTATAATATTAACATGTAATTTATAACGTCATAATAAGGATCAAGTTCAGGAACGTTACTAAATAGATGCATACACGTTATACACGGTTATTTTCAACGGTTGCCCGGGCGTTGACCTTTAACGTACTTTATACAAAATACAGAGTAATAAGTAAAAGAGGGAGCAAATTTTTTTTGTTTCGGTTTTTTTTTGTGTATTTTGTAGTTGTTGGGATTGATGTAGAGAGGCTGCCTGCAAAGGTGGCCAATTAGTAATAAATAATCCTGTATATTAAACATTCATGTTAAAGATAATTTCAGCTACGTAATACCTATCCTTAGTTCTCTTGGGAGAAGAAGCAACATTTCCATTCCTTTAGATTTATTTAGATTTCAATAAATACTCTTACATGCAATTTAGATTTAAAATATGCAAAGAACGTAGGTAGCTATAATAAGCCATGATGAGATTCTTTACTTTGACGGCCATGACGGTATTCATATGGAGGTATATTTTATAACGTTAAGCCAATAGGTAATTGGATGCTGATAAGCAACAGTGTGTCAAGCACAAACACTTAGTTTAGAGCAAAACGTGTCTAAAGATTTTACAAGAATTTTAAATACATGGTTTGAAAAATATCTACCAAGTTATTTATTATTATTTTGGAAGTTTGTTTCTTGTCGCTCATTGGACCACTGAATTATATTTCGAAATAAAATGTCAAGTATCACGAAATGATAATAAATGGTACTAATTTCATTGATGAATGTGTTAAAGAATTTAATGTAATGTGTAATAATTGTTTATTTTTTTATACTTTTTGGACTTAAAGTGGTTTTGTTTAGTGTAGAATATTTGAACCATTATAAGAATACAAAATATCTCCAAATATCACATTTTGTGGGTTGACACACTATTGCTTATCTGCAACCAATTAACTGTTGTCAATATGCACTCATAGAGGCTGATATATCTCTTAAAGTATTGCACTTATACTTAGTGTTTCAATTAACACTCTTGCACCTGTAGTGTCTAGGTAGATAATAATGCTATGTGTGTAATTTTGATATAATTATGGAAATAAAAATTAATCAACTCTTGTCAGTTCGTCGCCTTTAGAAGACTCCTAAAATGTTAACTAATTATCAATATCATTTTATTTTAGGATGGAGTACTAATTTTTAACAGTTAAAAAAGATTTATCACTGACATTTAAGGAGCGAAACACAGATTGTTTCTTCTAGTCAAGTTACAAGAAGGTCTGTATTTAAACTTTCGTGAACCATGATGATTATTAAATATGTAGGTATTTACCTGGCTATAATCATGTACTAATAATCGGAATTTGCCCGACTAGTTTCGAACCCATTCGGGGTTCCTATTCATGAGCTCGAAGCATGGCGGACTCACGACGTGTGAACTGCGTGTAGACTGTAGCAGCTCGCTGAGGTGGTGGTGAGGGTGGGGGGAAGATCTAGTCTCGTCTTCAGAGGTTTTGAGAAAACCTTTTTATTTAACCATCCTCTCAGACCCCAATACTGGTGGCGGTATGTAGACGACGTTTTTCGCTATTGTACCTAAAGATCAACTTCTAAACTTAGAATATTACCTTAACAATTGTCATAAAAAGGTTAAGTTCACGGTGAAAAAGAATCCGATGGTAGTTTAGCATTCCTAGACGTGATAGTAAGAAGAACTAATGAATGCCGTTTAGTAAGTAAGGTGCACAGAAAACCTACACACACGCACCATTACATACATGCACAGTCACACCACCATCCGGCCCACCTAGCAGTGTACCACGTACCTTAATCAATAGAGCTTTACAACTGTGGGACCCTAATTACGTGTATGACGAACTTAATCACGTCAGAAAGGTTTTAGAAAACAAAGGAAATTGGCGTCAAAGCCAAGACTCGTAACTGGAAGAACTTATAATTCTGCAGTAGAAGCAGCACGTTCATCCATTTACTTACCATATGTCAAAGGAGTCACTGATAGAATAGGATACTTATTACGCCGTAAACATAATATTAAGACGATCTTTCGTGCCCATTGTAAGTTACGCTCAATGTTACGGTCACCTAACGATAAAACGAAATTAGACGTCCCGGGTGTATACAAGATTTCTTGTGATTGCGGTAAGTGTTACGTAGGGGAAACCCGAAACGTCAATGCTACATACGGACTGGGTACCGGTTATTAATACTACAAAGGATACTAAGAATAACTTGCATTTAATAGGGATACAGTGAGTTCAGCGTGTTTACAACGGAATATAACGACGAGTAACGACGACCTCCACGAAACCTCTGAAGACGAGACTACATCTTCCCCCCACCCTCACCACCACCTCAGCGAGCTGCTACAGTCTATACGCAGTTCACGTCGCGAGTCCGCCATGCTTCGAGCTCTTGAATAGGAACCCCGAATGGGTTCGAAACTAGTCGGGCAAATTCCGATTAAAATTACATGATTTTAAGCGTGTAAATATATATAAGAAGATTCTTGGCAAGTTACAAACAATTTTGATCTATTTCTTTTTTATCATAATTATTACTAACATGCTAGAAAGAATATAGTCTAAAAAAAAGACCTTCACAGTTGATAAACTTCGATAACACTGCATTCAAAGCGTTATCAAACTAACAATTTACATCGTAAAAGTATATTTTGTGTAACTTGATTTTTGTGTATTCGTTTACCTTTATATAAATTACATACAATACAATACCATATTGTTTGCAATTTTTTATCGCTATATTCGTATTTCATGGGCTTGACATAGACATAGTCTTTATTTTTGTTTTTCCTAATTGATAAATTCTATTATTCCGTTACCGATTTTTTAATATATAAGTTATAATTTTAAGCTTTACTTTTATATTTTTATTGCAAGAAATTTGTAAATTTTGTGAGTGCATGTTTCTAAAAAAAATTGTAAACTTATATCAAAATTGTATTTGCACGCCTAACGGTTGAATGTACTTGGATACTTTTATATGAATAATACTTACCTTGTACACCTACATTCAGAGCAAATAAATTATTATCATTATTATTATTATTATTATTGAACGCCTTCAAAATGTATGTATTCGGTTTATTTTTGGTCTTCGTATATTCCACCACGTCTCCGATTCCAGCTCAAGTGGCTTCCCATACGCCATTGCAGGAATTCTCACATACCTTCACTTCTTTACTCAATCCTAAGTGTTCTCAATATTTTAAGGAGCGGTTTCATTTTGTGGATCACTGCCATCTCAAGACTCTGAGCTCTTTGGATCATCTTATCTTAAATCTTTTTGAAGATATTTTCTATGTACATATAGCGATCAGTTACAGTTTTTTGTATTGTATATAGATTATTTTCTTGAACACTTAAAATACATATATCTTTTGATAGAGTGAAAAGTGGGGCAACGAAAGTGAAAAACTAAATGTTATTCAGAGTGACACAAATTTTTTATGTATGAAAGTTATTAAATTGACTTTATTTTTTTTACGTGTTGCTAAAAGATAAACAGATGAAAAGATTTTTTTTAATGTTAGAAATGGATTCTGTTAGTTATACCTTCACATCCTCGCTATTTATTTTGTAATATTTTCAATGTATAGAGACTACACCTCTACAGATTTTTACATGTATAGAAGAAGATATCCTTTGTATCTATTACGTGATTCATATAAACTGACATAACTTTTTTATTTCTTAACCAATTTTTATAAAATAAACAATAAATGTTAAGTGAAGATTGTGGTAATTTCTTCAAATTCAAACATACAGACATACGGACAAACTGAAAAACCACTGTTTTGGGTTCTTTTGTTCTTATAAAGGCCCCTTATAAGTTTTTTTTTTAATATTTTCCATGTACAGAAATGAATCAATGACAAATTTATTATGTGTATAGATTTACTTGTCTTTTTATTAAGTTACTGTTACCTTAATTGTTGTTATAATTTTAGTTGTTATTTGAAGTGCAATAAAGTATATTACGTATGTATGTACCTATGTATAGTAAACTTATTGTTTGCTGCATTAATATTTACGGTTCTAATATTTAGGGAGTGTGGGTGATTTGCAAACATCAGGAGACCTAAAAAAGATTTATCTAAGAATACCTATCAAAAGAGTAACAAAACCTGTATCTTACATATGTTTTTAACCATTTATTTGCTGCTTGTTCAGTACTGGACTCCGAACTCAAAATAATAGTTTTTATTTGGTTTGTATGTTAGTCCTTATGCGTATTACCAAAAACTTATAAGTTTGACCTTGTAAATAAATTTAATTTTAATTTATTGTAACATATAATAAAATAGTTAAAAGGCAAGAACTGTTTAATATACAAGTTTGGCCTTTTATTATTTATATTATTATTATTGTTTAAGTTTTGTCTTTTAATATTAATATTATTATTTAATTCTCTCTGTTAAAAAAAATGTAGTTGCTACGTTTTAAGTAATAGAAATATATTACTTGCGTGGCGTAGCGTAGTGGGGGCGGCAGGAGCGGCCCGCCCCAGGCGGCACTTTTTAGGGGGCGGGATAATTTCACAATAAATAATAAGAATATTTTGTAAATATTTGAACCATTTTATATTTTTATCGCAACTACAGTCGACTCTGTCTAAAGGTCCTCGCTGTCTTAAGATTCCAGAATACATTCGTTTAAGGTTCTGGGAAATTCCCATTCCATCGTCTCCGAATGACAATCACAATTCGGTCTTTTAAGCGCTAATTTTAGATTACCAAAAAAAATATATATCTTTAAGAAAAGAAAAGTTTTTAAGGTTATGTTCATTACTCAATGTTTTATAACGAACAGCGTAAACGCGCAAGCAGAAATAAATTCTCAATGATAGTGGAAAAGGAACTTTAACGAGTGGTCCTACCCTGGGAGGTAACCTTTAGACGGAGTCGACTGTACAAATTCGGACCGATTGAAAGGAGCACGAAATTTTTTATTACTCATTTTGTGACTTTTCTTTGAACGATATTTTGTAGCGACTGGCAACATTTTCTATACTGACTTGTGGAAATTCCCCGTTTATGACTAACAATCAGCGAGAACGAGTTTTATTACATACATGTTAAGTTCGTTATAGTTTATTACACGTACGGGGAAGCCCCTTTAAGGTACGGGGAATCACATGCTTTGATAAAGTTTGAATATTCAAAGAAAGTGTTATTGATGGATCGTCAGTTGTCCAATACACATTGTCTCGTATTTTAATTATATTACGCTTTCCAAATTGTTTTTTTTTGTGCCAAAAAGTACGTGTAGTGGTTATGAAATTATTGAACAACTTTTAACTGTGTGAGTATTAAATATTATATTTATCTAATTCTAATAAATATTGGACTATCTGATATTTTGTTCAAACTTCAAATTTTAATTTATTAATTAAAAAAAAAACCGCGCAAGTGCATAAAGTGTTTTCACTTTTTAAAGGGATCTAGATTGGAAACTCTGATATATATTTCAATATAATATGTGTAGTAAGTATTCGTTCCTATAAAAAAAGGTCTTGACAGATAGACAGACGGTAAATGAATTGAATGAATGATTTATTAAAAGTAAAGATAGATAAAGGCTATTTTTTTCTTTTTGAATGTCTATCCAAACTGGAAGATATTCTTCCCAATATTTTAATAATGTTCCGAATATTTTTCACAGTTGTTATAAGCAATGCCAGCTATGAGAACAGTTTTTCAAAATTAAAATTGATTAAAAATTATTTAAGATCGACAATGAGTACTCTAGGACTAACTAATTTGGCTAATTTGTCTATTGAGCAAGAAGTGTGTGATGCGATAGACATTACCGGTGCAATAAAAGAATTTTCTCTTAAAAAAAGTAGACATATATTTTTTTAATTAAAGACGGGATTCTTACTTTTAATTCTAACAAATACTCATCAATAAAAATAAAAATATAACAATATAGTAAACCGCCCCGTTGGTCGAGTGGTTAGCGCAGACGCCCAACGTCTCACGGCGCAATGGGGCTCGGGTTCGATTCCCGGCGGGAGACAGGCATATATGTGATGAGCATAGATGTCTGTGTTTCTGGGTTTGGTCGTTTATTAAATATATTCTCAGTATTTATATATGTATTTCTATGTATTTGTATCGTTGTCTAACACCCTTAACACAAGCAAATAATTTGCTTACTTAGGGGTTAGATCAATGTGTGTAATTTGTCCTGATATTATTATTATTATTATTATTATTATAGTATCGTTCTAGTTCTAATTAAAAATTTATTTTATTTAATCTTGTCGATTGTCAAGGTGTAAATAATATTAAGTGATAGGTACTTAAGTTATATCAATGTATCTAATTGGTTAAAGTAAAAGACTTTTTGAATTAATAAACGTGATTGTAAAACTAAGTTTTTTTTTTAAATCTAACCTTTATAATGCAAAATAATGATAACTATTCTCGCCGAAAATGTTTCTATACTGAATGTATGTAATGTATAGTTTTCATTAAATAAAAATACCTAAATAAGAAGGCGGCCAAATTGTCGCAGCCGACACTCACGCTACGCCACTGATCATAAATAGTTAGTTATACCTATCTACCTATTCATTTTAATTCTGATTTTTGCAACATAAATATCTAGCAATAAGTTTTATATTCATATTAATTAAAAATACTTTAGACCTCGGGCCATCAGAACCTAAAAATTTACAAACTTATAAACGACAAACGAAAATTCAGATAGGTTTTATTTGGAAAAATTTTTGAAAAAAAAGAAAGAATATCAGATTCTCAATGGACTGACAAAAATAACAAAGCCTAAAAGAAGAAAAACACGTTATGAAATAAATATATCCATATGTTTTGAATAAGCCTTTCTCAATTTCTAGAACAATGAATTGATAATAGTTTTTTCAGCCAAGCCAACCCAAAACTGAAACGAGTTGCTAGCTTAAAAAGAAAATATAGTTGTAAATAATGTATTTTGTTGCAGATCATATACTTACTGTCCGGAGTAATTTAATGACAATGGTAAAATCAGAAGAAACGTTAAAAGAAAACCTTGAGAAAGTAGCCAAAGAAAAAAATTATAAAAACTGTAAAATAAGTATAAAAACTGTTTCGAGTGAAGGTGCCAATTATACCAGTTTCTTGTATCTTGCCACTCTGCAGGCTCCAGTAAAGGTAGATCTTGAAGTATTTGCCAAAATCGCTGCAGTCGGGGAGACAGCTAGAGCGAAAGCTTGTTTCAAAATATATGAAATTGAAAGTTTTTTTTACAATAAGTTACTTAACAAGTATAAACAATTAGAAGACAAAAATAACATTCAAGCTGAGCACAGATTTAAGACCCCTATTTTCTATGGTAGCTCTGATGAATATTTGAAGGAAACAATCATTCTGGAAAATTTAACAACGAAGGGATTTACAACACATGACAGATTCAAATCTATAAATTGGGAGTATGCGTCCAAATGTATAGAAACTCTTGCTAAATTTCACGCTTTATCAATTGCCTTCTCAGAAGATTACCCCGACGGATTCGATGTGATGTCTGTTTTGACCCAAACCAAGAATTTTAGTCCCATGTTAAATAATTTAGGAAACATAGTTACAAAAGCGCTACAAGTGACAAGAGTAGAGAATCGCGGTCGACTTTCAAAAATTACAAATGAATTTATAAAACAGAAAGATTTTGACATATACTTTCGACATCGTCGGCGCCGTGTTATTATCCACGGTGACTACAGGCCCAGCAACATAATGCACCGTGTAGTTGTAAGTATTTTATTTCTCAAACATTTTAAGGAACCTAACTTATTAAATCCGTATAAGAAACAATCTTGACGTACGTGCTTTAATGTTTGTCCCTGTTATTTATTAATTGTAACAGCAAAGGAAACCTTAGTGGAAAACTGTATTCTTTTAAAAATTAAAAGGTAAATCTTTGGAAACCATTGGAATCCAAGGTATGAACACCGTTTGACCAACTGATGGACCAGTTAAAAATATAATTACTTTCACATTATTATAAAGAAATTTAACTTGGAGTCTGTTTCCGTTACACAATAATTTGTGTAACTGGAAACCTTAAACCACCTAATGGTGGTTTAAGGTTTCCAGATTTCAGACCAAAATAATTGGAATACCAGTTTCTAATTTTAAGCAATGCGGGGTAAGGCCACTCGGATTTAGGTAATAACAATCTCTTGTGGATAATGTACCGCATCTTGTTGATCCATTTCATTATCCTGGCAGCTTACTTGGAATTATGTCATTAATTTTGTCAATACTTAAATTTTTTGCCGCCAATATTGCCCTTTGACACATCCACTGATAATCTTTTTATTCTATTTGCACCATTTTGTAACTTTTTTAACTAAATCATGATCAATATAAATTTTGGTTTCACAATGAGGTACTCCATTATTAGCCGTCTCTTTTAAAAGCAAAAATTTCAGTGATTCCAACCATGATTTTGTTAAAGTTTCTAATATCTATAAGAGATAGATAGATTTTATAGAACGTATCTACATAAGAAAAAAAAACGTTAAAGGAATATTAAAACAATAATAATAATAATAATTTATTGTTTACATTAACAAACATCAATAAAGGATTATATGAATAAAATACAAAGATCCGATTCTTCGATACAGATGGATGTGCATTGGTACCCAAACTAGGAGACCTGTGATATGGCATACCAATACCCTCCGCCAGATAATAAGTTACTATAATGATCTACATAAAAATAAAGCTTAATAGTATAACACTTTTACTTTAAACTACTGTAACTAATAACATTGCACTAACAACATAATAAACATTTGTAGCAACTTTATTCAAATTGAAATAAATAATAAAATATAAAAATAAAAATTTAAAAATTTAAAAATTGAAATTTAATTAAAAAAAACAATAGTTAAGTAAAATAGGTAAAAAAAAAATATTTGTAAAGCACACAACATTATAAATAGGTTCAAATACCATAAATATGCATATACACACACACACATATACACACACATATATATACATGCCAAAAAAAAACTAATTAATAAATAAATAAACACGAACACATATAACATACATATACATACTCATTTAAGCATTATTGTCTAACAGTGATCATTGCTTCAACTGATTCGTAATCTTGTTTAAGAAGAAACTTTTTTACTGTGTCTTTGCACGAGTGTGAGTGTCGTCACATTGAATAGATATTTAAGAGTTTATGAAGGTTATTGTAAATAAAGGCTTTAAGAAAGTAGGGTTGTCGCCTAGCAAATGTTGTAGAACATTTTTGAATTCTATAAATACTCTTTTTAGATCGAGCAGACACGTTATTGGGGTCAAAACATTGGGTCTTGTGCAATGATATTATAAGATTTAAAATGAACAACTGGCGGACAGACAACAATTGGCATTCCTGTAATAAATTATGGGTTGAGTATTGAAATGGCTTTGACATCATAACTTTCAGCACTGACCTTTGGGCCCTTTCAAGTATGATGAGTTTAGTTTTGGATGCTCCACCCCATACTGGGACACAATAGGCGAGAACTGATTGGCATATGGCGTAATAGACCGTTTTAAGTAAAGGCATTGGTAGCACATTCCGCAAGTTTTTGAAAATCCAGATACATTTCCTAATACGCTTAGCTATGAAATTGATATGTTCCATCCATGAAAGCTTTTCATCTATAAGGATACCGAGGTATTTGATTGAGCTTGTTTGGTCTAAGGAATTGCAGTTACAGACATTTGATAGATAATTTTGACATCTATGTGCTTGAATTTGTAGTTTGTAATTTACTGGCAAACTATTTCTCCCAATACCAAACGTCATGAATTTGCTTTTGCTGAAGTTAATGGTTAAAACGTTCTGTTGCAGCCATGATAGGACGTCACACAGTCCTTGCTCAGCATGTCTTCTAGTTTCCTCCCAAGTTTCACCTTGAAAGACCATCGCGGTGTCGTCAGCAAATGCAATCAATTTGCCTTTTGGAAGTTGATAATTACACAAATCATTAATATATATCAGGAACAGAGTTGGTTCCAAAATTGAACCTTGTGACACCCCGTAAGAAACTAATTCATCGTTACTAAGTATATTATTAATAATGACACGTTGTTTTCTCTCAGGAAGATAATCCTGAAAAAGTTTGAGTGAAGTGCCTCGTATTCCTACGCATTCCAATTTTTTTATTAATAGTGAAGTCGAGACAGTATCAAAAGCCTTGGTCATATCTAAAAAAATCCCAATACATTTATTAAACAATAACCAATATTTAAAAAAACAACGCAATTTAATTGTGTTTAAGAGTTAGCCATGTTTTACTATAATAAAAAATATAAAAAAACTCAATTGCAAAACTCGACAAATCAAATTATTAACTAATATTAGTAACTTTTCTAAACTATAAAAAAAACAAACGTTGAACTAATTTGAGACCTTAATTCATAGAAAAAAAAAACCCCCATAAAACAGACCTCTAAAAAGTTTTTAATCAAAAGCTATGTTCGTCGAGATGGTTCTTATTCATGTAAAATAGTCGTCTCCAAGACATTGACGTTTTATTCGTGCGGGGGAGAGGTTTTTATGCAATAATTAGCTGTTCTCAGCGGCTTCGCCCGCGGTATATAGGAAAAAAGCCTTGTTATGAAGGCCAAAAGGTTTTTACACTTACTCAGGTAAAGTACTTTATAAGGCATAGCTGTTGCCCGTGACTGCGTCCACGTAGACTGTCAAAATATATTTATATGACTTATGATCGTAGTCATAAAGAGTCCCGGGCAACAGCTAGTGATAATATAATTTTGTTCACAATTAAGTGCCTGTGATATTGAACTTATTTATTTGAATACGGATGAATATTATGGTAATGAAAACACCTTTGAAAATATTATATTATCTAAAAAGGTTATAGAGACTCAACCATAAAAGCTAAAAATTTGCAATTAAAAAAGTAAGACAATTAACAGACGCTAATACGGCTCGACTCGTTTATTTTAGTTATTTTCACAGTATATTGTCTTACGGTATCTTACTATGGGGCAGCGCTGCCGAAATTAATTCTATATTTATTTTACAAAAACGAGCTATACGGGCTATTTGTAACTTAAAAGCTAGAGACTCCCTAAGAGAAGTTTTTTAAAGAAATCGGTATTCTTACGGTCGCTTCTCAATACATTTTTAATAACTTACTATATATACGCCAAAATTTAAATGACTATAAAAAAAACAGCGACAGACATACTATCAATACAATAAATAAAAATAGGCTTGTAACGCCTAAATTTAGACTTCAAAAAGTTAAGAAATCCTTCATGGGCTTGAGTATACGCATATATAATAAGGTTCCACAAGATATCTTAGATCTTCCTTTTCTTGATTTCAAATCTAAAATTAAAGGTATATTATTAAATAAATCTTACTATAACATTCAAGAGTTTTTGGTTGATCGAAATGTGTGGAATTTGGGTCATTGTATCATAAATCTTGGGTCATAAATCTGTATTGCGAATAGCTAGTAATCTCCGCAATTTGTTTTTTGTTGTAAATTAATTTTGCTTTATCGACCTTCTGCATCACACCGATTCCTTAGAAGTCACTACTTGCGGTAGCATCGGGAGTCGGGTTGCCTCCCTCCCTCAAATATGTGCGAAGGGGGTGATGGCTGGCTCTTGTGTTATGCTCGTGAACGGGTGCTGCTTGCGGTGACTGGTTGTGTGGCAGGCCGAAGATTTATATATATTTACTGTTATTATTATTTAATTTTCGTTGCCTGAAATCATTGCGCTTCTTTTCCGATTGATTGCGACGGTTCTAGTTGTTCCAAAATTGCATTTAAGTTTATAAAATAAATAAAATTGACTCATTTGCAGGGTTGATGTTATAATTTATAAGTCAAACATTGTTAAATTTTATTTAAAAAGAGCAACTGTTGAGTTTCTGGCCAGCTCTTCTCAGCAGAACAGCATTCCGAGCTGGTGGTAACTTACTCACAGACTGACTATACTGACCAATTTAATGTAATTGACGATTCAAAAGTGCGTGTAAATGCCTACTTGAATAAAGATATTTTGAATTTTGAATTTTGAATTTTAAATATATGCTATTGCAGACTTCTTTTTAGAACCTTTAAAGAGGAACAAATTTATAGAACAATATATTTGCGTAACTTTTATAGTTTCCTCAGCGCACGCTAAGATAGGTCTCAAAAAGAAATATTTTCCCGTTTTTGCAGCATTTTTCAATGCTGTTTAACTCCTATTAGTCTCAGCGAGATGATATATAGCATATAGCCTTGCTCAATAAATTGACTGTTCAACACAAGAATAGTTTAATTCGGGCCAGTAGTTCCTGAGATTAGCGCGTTCAAACAAACAAAGAAACTCCGCAGGTTTATATTATTAGTATAGATGTGCAGGCAGCGACCCGTAACAGATAATAGATTGTTTAGTAGTCTGGTCATGATACAGAAATTATCATTGCATTTTGAACTAAATTGTTGGCTATGTGCCTATTGAAATATGACTAAAAACAGTGTTGACTCTAGTGCCTCCTTATTTATTTTCCAGGATGGCAAAATGGAAGTAATCGCCATTGACTACCAGACTCTTCAAATAGGGAACCCCATAATTGACATTATGTATTATATATTTAACGGTTCAGACAAGAACTTCCGGGACAAGTACTTCAAGACCTGCTTGGAGCACTACTACGAGGAACTATGCAAGGCCCTCAAGAGATTCGGACACGACCCAGAGGAGCTGTACTCCAGAGAGGACTTCGAGTTCGAATTGAAGGAGGTAACCGTCAATATTATTCCCGTAATATTGTTTTAATATGACTGTCTCGAGATACAATATACTAACGTAAAAGATCTCACTAGTATACGTAAATCGTAATTGAAGTAAAACATTTTTTTAGCATATAGATATTCAATAGTCATTTGTCATGTTATTAAGACATAACACAAAATAGATACATAATTTAATTCGAATACACATGACAAGCAGGTTAGCAAAATCCTGGAAGCTATTGAATTTAAATTTGGTAAAAATATCACATTTAAAGTTACAACTATTTTGTGACGTGGAGTAGCATCTGTCAGAATGATGTTGAATGCAAATATAAAATCACTTTTCTCTTTGAAACCTTTTTATTTAATTAGGATCATGTCAACTTGTCAATTTCAGGTCTTACCTGTAGGTTTAGTACTGAGCATGTTCAGCCTCCTGCTAGTGACGGCGAAGAAGAAGGACGGACCGACAGGGAACCAGGACATCAGTCTGGAGGACTACGCCGTCAATCCCACAACTCTTTATACTGAACGACTTAACGATATTGTTGACGACTACATTAAAATGGGAATTATTTAAAATGTATCTATAGTTTATTAAGAAATTAAATCAATTTGTGCTTAAGCAAAAAGAAATACCTACTTAAAAATACGCTTCTACAATAAATCCTACTAAAATACTAAAAACAGACTGTTTAAAAAAAAATAGAAACTCCCTTTTATCGAAAACTAAACTAAAATATGGAAAATATTTTTTTATAATAATAAATTTGAATTAATATTGATTATTATTAAATTGATTTTGTTTAAGAAGAGTAATATAATAACTTTTGCTAGATTTGAATTAAGAATAGTGTTTGAAAATTTAAAGATATTTAAATTCAAATCAGTAAAAAAATACGAGGTACTTATGTACAGAAGAAGTTAATAAAGAATAGTTTTTAATTACGTGCGAATAATTAATTACAACAAAATAATAAAGTGTAAAACAATTAAAGTCATGTACTTCAAAAGACGCGGTTTTAGTATTAGTGACCTATACGAAACATCAAATCTGCTATCAGTAAGAAAACTTTATATTCTAAATGTAATACTAAGAAAACATATGTCAATTGAATTTCAATCGAAATATATAAACAAAAAAAAGAAATTACCTTGTTGTTAAACCTCTCCAAACCAGAATATGTTTTGCCCAAAATCAATATATAACATCCATCAACTCATCTTTACAATAGTATTAATAAAATACTTAACATATATAGGATGTCGTATCATGAGTGCAAATGGTCCTTGACTGATTGGCTAAAATCTCTGAATTAAATAGTGTAAAATGTATGTAAAATCGTGTTAATGTAGGTATTACTTAGTAGATGGTGCTTCTTTATAACAATCTAACTTAACAAATAAGTTCGTAAATAACTAATGTTTGTAAGTAAAAATAATTTACAATAAAGTAATAATAATTTGTCTATTTGTAACTTAGAGTGGTAATATATGTTAAAATGTTATAACCTATGTATGTATGTTGTTTATATATTATAATATATCTAGAGTCAGGTACATATTTTATAATTTAGTAAAAATCAAAATATAAATGTATACAGTATTAGTTACCCTATTAAGCTAAGGAAGAGTACTCCTTCTGGCACAGGTGCATAAGCACTTAAAAGGGATCAATTTTTTACATTGTTAAACATGTCTATATAAAACTCTTTTTTACATTATATCAATAGGTTTTAAAATAAGAATATTTTAAAATAATATACTTTTTATTTAGAACGTGTTAATAAAACGTATTATTTGATCTTTAATTAAAAATTATTATTCAATTATTATTAAAGAGATTAGGTCATCTCCACTTTATGATATGAGAGGTTTCTATCAATACGCAAAACATCATTCCGGTAAAAAATTATATTATGAAACTATAAAAAAAACTTTTAAATTGTTACACACTTATAAGTAGGTACTTACTGAAAGTTTGTAGAACATTCGTTGTACCTTTATTATTATACTCCGGACATGCAGCTTTTAAAGCAACTTCACGTCGATCTTCTAGAGTTAGAGTGTCCTCGTTCGAGTAAGCCGTATGGTGTGTCACCACCAGTCACCAGCTAAGCTTATGTCATGGAAAGTTAGGAACTCGAAATCAACTATGAGGACTATTGATATGAAAAATATATCATCATATAAAATGCACCATCATATAATTGAATTGCAATAAATTATTTTAACATTTAGAAAACGCTGTGGTTTTATAACAGGCGCGTCACTTTTCCATGGATTTATTAAATTTGGATTTTAATTATAATATAACGAGAAATTATTTAACTTTAGGTAAGTATGGTAATTGTGCTTTGCAATTGAAAATTAAAAAAATCACAATCTTGTTTCATCATCATTTTTAACATGTACATACCTTTATCTAAACTACCCTCGGTTCAGAAACACTAAACCGAAGAACCTGGTATAGAATCTCAACAGGAAAAAAGGTACGTCTCGTAAAGTTATTATGAATTATTATTAGATTATTAGTCAACCTTTAAAATTGCATTAAGAGTGTTCTCTGAATTTAAATCAATCCAAAAATCCATTGAAGGCTACAAAGTGCGAGGATTATGGCAGTTCGTCCAAAAGTAGCGGTGAAATAGAGGTACTATTTTAGAACATTCACAAAAATCTAGTTTTGTAGTTGTGAGAGCGCGCAGTATAACATACAACACGGATGATATATGTTAGTCATAAGTGTTAATTCAAGGCTCTCAGTCGTCTGTTCCGTCGGTGTTTAGAATATTTTATATTTCCGTAAGTTTATTTATATTTATTGGAATAATATTTTATAGCTAATATGTTTAATTTTTAATAATTTACGCATAAAACATCTATAAAACGTGTTCCTATTTGTGGCGGTGTTTTACTCTAACCAAACTACATCTTTTAGGAAAAACAAAATATGTTTCTACCGTACTTACGTATATACTAAACTCAGGTATTTAGTCTTATTATACGCCGTTTATAATTTTTTACTATGTACATTTTTTACAATCACAAATCCCAATGGCTTTTTATAATTTACGGATGCAATTATCTGGTTTTATAATATCCAACTGAAATGTCGAAGTTTATCTAATATTTTATATAAATATCTGAGCAAGATATTTTTACAAGACCAACTCTGTCACACTTATTGAAATAGGGATATTTTTAGGAGCTGTTAGGGAAAGACAGACAGTAAGTAGGTATAACGTATCCATTCTTTAATTTTGTAAAAAAATATTATTGTGCTCCTGGGCTTCATATATAGGTAAGTATTTTAAATAATTATAAAATGTGAATTATTAAGTAATTTAATATGTAATAATTGAGGAAGGTTAATAAGGCTGTTTTAATGTTTTTGCTCGTGTATCGTGCACTTAACCGACGCAACTTCACTTCAAACAATATATTTTTTAAAAATCATCTTAATCCACTTAGAACTGGCAATTTTTAGCTGTAACCTATTTAATAAAGTTAGTTGGAGGGAACGGCCGCGTGTCCCAATTTCTTACAAAAGATCGGATTGAATAGTTGCGTTCGAGATGAGTAGATAAATCTATTACTACCACTCCTATCCCTACGGTCTTTAAAGGATTGTTTAAGTTGAAATATCCATATTTAAAACTAATAGACGACGATAACAAATTAACGACGGCCATCGTCAGATAGGGCGTCTAAAAGTAGTTAGTTTAATAATTACATGTATTAAGTATAAATACCCTCCAGCAGTTTATGTATCTCTCAATGAAGTTGCGCAGTTTTGACACCCGTGTTATTCTCAATTACAATAACCTTGTAAAGATAAATGTGTCCGAGTTCTTTTAGTGATCACTAAAGAGTAAATTGCTTGTAATCCAATAGTTCAGGCCCCTAATACGAATTAGTTTTATGTTCTACTGTACGCTACACACAAGGACTATCATGGTCTGATATTAGGTACAAATATTACTATACCTACTTGTTTGTTACAGAAGACAAGAGAGCTGAAACAAGTATATTCATATATAAGTATTTACTATGTTGGAAAACAAAGTAAACAAACAAACAAACTTTGATTATATAAATTTATATAATATCTTTATATGTATATTATGTTTATGTATTAAAGTGTATTTATTTTTGTGTATGTTTATAATGTTTAAAACGACGATTTCTTCCAGACAACCGGCAGAAATCGTCTTCGGGTGATAAGAACGCCCTTTGTATTTCCCGTCAATTGTATTTGTAACTTTAATATGTAGATAAGTAAAAAAAATATGTGAAATACAATAAAGATTATAAATAAATAAGTAATATCATATCGTCAAAGTTGAAGAGCATCTCTTAGTGATTACATACACATTACACCATAATGATAATATTTAACATTCACGTAACTGATAACTGCAGATAATCCACTTGTTTACAAAGACTCAGAAAATATTACTAAAAATGATAAAAGGAAGAGATGCATTTAAATTTTTATAAAGCATATCAAATGATAATATAGAATATAATATGGTATACAATATAGAATATAAATAAATTTAAAAAATATTCTTCAAATTCGATCGATCTACTTCTACATTTGATGTTAACATATCTACATCAAATTCCGAGAATAGATATACCTACCTATTCTTCTTGTTTCAATATATGTAGGTATGTGCAAACAAAATCCATGATAATAGTACATTAAACAATAAAGTGCAAGCCGCAAAATTATTTCTTATACTACAACCACATTGTTTCAAATATTTATACCGATTGGATGAATAATATAGAAATTAATATCCATACAATGTAACGCTGACAACAGATGAGTTATTTTATTATTAATAAATAAATATTTGTTTCGTATGTGACGTCTGGACCTTAAATGTGGTAGGTAGGTATATCCAAGCATTGAAACATTAACAACATCAATAACATAACTAAAATATTCATAAAATATGATTGCGTCTTTTTTGGGCAATAAAAATAAAAAACAATGTTTTCAGTGAAAACATGTTTTTAAAAAAAAATAATTAATAATTTAAAAAACCCCCTAAAAAGAATGAAAATAATATTAATATATAATTCTTAAAGTCGTTACGTCGGGGGTCCGTTTTACATATGTTGACGATGGTGTCTACTTTACGAAGTTACAGGGCTTACACTATACAATTCGATATCATAATTTCTTTATTTGCCTTTGTAACTACTCGCATTTTAATTTATTCCTCTATTAAGCGGTCTAAAAATTAATTGTAACTATAATATATTTTATTGCAGCTTGGACATAGGAGCATACAGTTTGGACGTACAACCTGCCTGAGAGAGAATCATCGTGAAATAATATACTAAGAGACTATACGAACCGATTAACTGACAATGGCTAAACCTGAAGAAATTTTAAAAGAAAGTCTCGAAAAAGTAGCAAAAGAAAAAGAATATGGAAACTGCCAAATAACCATAAAAGCTATTTCGAGTGAAGGTGCTAACTACACCAGCTCCCTCTTCGTCGCCACTCTGCAGGCTCCAGGGAAAGAAAATCTCGAAATATTTGCCAAAGTCGCTGCAGTCGGAGAAAAAATGAGAGCCATCGTTCCTTTTAGGATGTACGAGACTGAGAACTTCTTTTACAATAACTTACTTAACAAATATAAACAATTAGAAGACAAAAATAACATTCCCGCTGAGCACAGATTGAAGTACCCCATTTTCTATGGTAGCTCGGATGAATATTTGAAGGAAACAATCATTCTGGAAAATTTAACAACGAAGGGATTTACAACACATGACAGATTCAAATCTATAGATTGGGAGTATGCGTCCAAATGTATAGAAACTCTTGCTAAACTCCACGCTTTATCAATTGCCTTCTCAGAAGATGACCCCGAGGGATTCGAAGAGGTGTCTGGTTTTAATGGCAACCGTAACGTTAGTGGGATGTCAAATTATTTAAACAACGTAGTTACAAACGCGCTCCAAGTAACCAGAGAAGAGAATCGCGAGCGACTTTCTAAATTTACTGACGAGTTAATAGAAAAAAAAGACTTTGAGAGATTCTTTCGATCTCGCCGGCGCCGGGTCATTATCCACGGTGACTTCAGACCAAGCAACATGATGCATCGAGTCGTTGTAAGTACCTTCTTATAATATGGGAACTACTTTATGAAACCTAACTTGTTCCTCTACATGTTAGGTTTCTGAGTAATATTTTATATATTACCAAATGGTCACCATTATGTCATTTATAAGTGTACATTTTGCTGTTCTGACAACTTTATATTTATTTCTTTCATCATTATGTTGTCACAGTATGAAATAGAGGAAAATTGTTACACACAATTAAATCTTCAAATTTAAGCTACTTCTATGCTTTAGTTATTGTTATAAGTTACAGACATACCTGTTCACATTAAATATTATAGAATTATAATATAAACAGAAATATGTCCTCGCTACAACTCGGATCTTTAGGACGTTTGTCGTTCTTTGGTGTTTTGACTTTATACATACCTACATAGATATGTCAATTTTGTTTTGAGGTAAATGCAGAGGGATATATTTTATTTGTTCCAATTTTGATATCAAGTTTTATTGGCACAATAAAGTGCCAATAGGTTCAGTACACCTAGTAGGGACTAATTTTTACGTTACGAAACTTTGACAAATCGTAAAATAAAAACAATAGAGTTATTATACCCTTTTAATCTAAATAAATTAACATATTTTAAAACCTGTAAAAATATTTTTTTAGGATGATTTATAGAATGATCCTAAATAGCTAAAGATAAATAAACAGTTTATATCATACAGTTTACTCAACTAGGTATTTACTATTTATGATTTGTATAGTTCGTTTATTACGAGTTAAATCGTTAATATTGCTTTGTATTATTGAATAAACTCTTTATATCATACAGTTTACTCAACTAGGTATTTATGATTTGTATATAGTTTGTTTATAAGGAGTTAAATCGTTAATATTGCTTTGTACCTATTATTAGATAAACTCTTTATATCATACAGTTTACTCAACGAGGTATTTATGATTTGTATAGTTTGTTTATTAGGAGTTAAATCATTAATATTGCTTTATATTATTGCATTATCTTTATGATCACGTTGTAAATTGTACACAATGAGAAAATCTTGTTACTTTATCAAAGCGGATGTTTTCTATTATGAAGCAAATTTATTATTAAAAAAAATAGTAAGAAAACACGGCAGGTTTTTAACCTTTGACACCTGACACCTGGCGGATACCTGAACTATTGTGAAATTTATAAAATATCAATTTATTTTTTAAGATAATAATCTTCATCTAATAGAAAGGCAACTACTACTACTACTACTACTACTACTTACTCTTCACTTAATTTAAATTAACTTTTATAGACTAAAACGTTGTAAACCTGCAATAATCATTGTTTTGACCTAAACAGTCGGAGAGTTGAAGTTGAAGCGTAGGTAGCGTTAAAAGAAATGTAACAAACAATAAAACTACCTACAGTGCTTTTAATATATTTTCCAGGACGGCAAAATGGAAGTAGTCGCAGTTGACTACCAGACTCTTCAAATAGGGAACCCCATAATTGACATTATGTATTATATATTTAACGGCTCAGACAAGAACTTCCGGGACAAGTACTTCAAGACCTGCTTGGAGCACTACTACGAGGAACTCTGCAAGGCCCTCAGGAGATTCGGACACGACCCAGAGGAGCTGTACTCCAGAGAGGACTTCGACTTCGAATTGAAGGAGGTAACCTTTGTCGGTTGTTATATCATTGCCGCTACGTAGTTTTAATAAGACGTCTCTAATGTAAAAGAACTCACACGTACCTATTCATAAATCGTAGACAAACATTTTTTAAAATTGAACCTAATTTAAAGCAAATATAATACTTGTTTCTTTTTAATGCATGTAAGTACAAACAATTATGGCCAAACATACTATAAATCCATGTTTTGGGTTTCTAGGTGCTATTAAAACATTCTACACTGTACATAATAAACAAGAAAAAAATTGCCAAAAAGTAAACATAACAAGTTGCTAATATTCTGGCAACTATTAAATTTTAATTAGATTTCACATTTCAAATGTTTTATTAGACTCACGTCATAAAATAGTTGATAACAAACAAAATGAATCGTTGATGAATTAAGAAACAAAATCATTTTAATCTTTGAAAAGTTTTTATTTACATAAGACAATGTAAACTTGTGGATTCCAGATCTTACCTGTGGGTTTGGTGCTCAGCATGTTCTGTCTGCTGATAGTGACGGTGGAGAAGAAGGATGCTCCGAAAGTGAATCAAGACATCGGTCTCGACGACTTCGCCATCAACCCCAACACCCTCTATACTGAACGACTTAACGATATTGTAGACGACTACATTAAAATGGGGGTTATTTGAAAAATATTTAATAATAAATAGACTAATTAAGTATTTTGACAAAATGTATTACCATTGATAATCATTGAAGATATTAGATAAGTGTATGTAATTAATTAAATGTGAATTGGTCCTATTATTCAAACCTCACCGACATTATATAATTATTTAAAGAACGTGTGTATTATATTAAGTTTTACTAGTTATTTATAAAAGAAAGCAACAAATAAATTTTATAATAATTTTCAAGTTTTTTTCTGTACGTGGACGGGCGGATTGAGGACAAAACCAAGTAAATGCTTTAGTCTGTGTCTGGAAGGACGGAATACTAAATACATATAACTCTTACGATCCGGGTCTTATAATAGGCGGTCAGTGCGTTAGATCTCAAAAAGGTAGACAACCAACCAATGAATAACGTCAAAAAAGCTTGGATTTATGATAATTTTTTATTATCACTTCTAAATTGGCCTTTCCTCGTTTATGATACATATTAATTAAAACCCTTTAATAAAACCCTTTTGTCAAAGTTAGATGCAAGCGTCATAATGACATTGAAGTTTTGGCTCGGGTTAGCGCACTCAGCGGACTCTTCAACCTTATTTAGAGACCGAAACAATTTTGGATTAAAATTAAAGAAACCATCGGAGCTCTACAAACATCTAAGAGTTACCAAAAGACATTACATCGGGAAATCTAAAGATGATACTGTAACTTCTCTCCCACAAGACAAAGTTGCCTCAGAGCTCGAATCACGACTTCAATTCCATAAAAAACTCGATCACACATTCAAGCTTAATAAGTATTACAAACTGACCAACGAACTGTCCAGGTATACATTTTTAGTTAGTTTGTACGCGGTAGAAGTGGCAGCGAGAGGTATAACAGCAAAATCTCTCTATAACCTTTTTACAGACCTTGGCCTTTAGAACAAACACCGGTTCATTTCTAGGTTCTTTCCAAATTTGGTTAGGTAGGGAGAGGAGTGTAGACAGTGAAGGCGAGCGTTTTTGGGCATAATAAAAGGGCCCCCTAAACCTACTCCTTGGTCGCAAGTTCCAGGCACTGTTTGTACTCCTCTCCTTGCTACGCGATGGGCCCGACACCCGCCTGGTGAATCCATGGAAGGCTAAGAAGCTTCGTCTAAGATTCATAAATATTAGGTAGGTACGTTTTTATTTTGATGTAATTAATAGGCTTTATACTTAATTACTTATTTATTTAACAGAATAATACACATTTAGCAAACACTTTTATAACAGAGATGGCGGCAAGCTCGTTTTAACAAAAAAACGTCATGACGTAGTGAGAAGTTGAGAACGCGGCAATTTCAAATTACTACAACACTCTCTCCAAATTACAGCGTTCCTCATTGTAAAGTGAAACAAATAATAGTAACTAACAAAAACAATAGGTTAAGTTACTCTACACATACATAGTATTACTAAACAAAGTATTACAGAATCAAGTTTTATAAGTACAGTTACATTTTCCTAATACCTAATTTACTTCTTAGATATTTAAATTTACTTTTACATAAGGGTTTAGTAAATATATCAGCCCTTTGTTCATTACTACTTATATACTTTAGATCAATATCTGTACTTTCATATTTCTCTTTAACAAACTTGTATTTAATATCTATGTGTTTACATCGTTTATGATAATTTTCATTTTTTATGACAGATATTGCACTTTGATTATCTATGTTAAGTGTTACAGAATCCTGATTATATTCATCTATATCTAACAAAAGTCTCTTTAACCAAATAACTTCCTTTGTAGCACTACAGGCAGCCATAAACTCTGCTTCAGTTGTAGATAGTGCTATCGTTTGCTGACGTTGACTGGCCCAAGTAACAGCAGCACCATTCTTAATGAATACATATCCTGTCATTGATCTTCTTGTTTCAGTATCATTAGCGTAGTCAGAATCACAATAACCTTCTAGTGTATTATTTTGTGAAGGTGTATAGTACAGACCATAATCACTAGTTTCTTTGAGGTACTTCATTATTCGTTTTACGGCATTCCAGTGAGTACTATCATATCCATCCAGATATCGGCTGACTAAGCTAACCGCAAACATTATGTCAGGCCTGCTGACTATAGCTAGATGCATCAAGGAGCCCACAGCTTCTCTATATGGAATGTTTCTATCTAGCTCCAATGTATTCTTTTCTAATTTGATACCTGTCTCTACTGGTGTACTGTTCCCATTGGCATTAGTCATACTAAATTTATTCAGCAATTTTTGTATATATGTGGTCTGATGTAGAAATATGTAGTTTTCTCCTTTCTCAATTTCTAGGCCAACAAAGTTTTTAGGTTCACATACTTTTATTTCAAAATTTACTTTTAAATCATCAATAACTTTGTTTAATACACTTTTATCCTTGGAAATTATTAGTGCATCATCCACATACAGTATTAGGTACACCTTACTACCATTTAACTGACCAATATAGATACACTTGTCTGAGTGACTATTGGTGAAACCAAATTTCTTTAAAACAGAATCAAATGTTTGATTCCAGCACCTGGGTGCTTGTTTTAACCCATATAATGACCTTTTAAGTTTACAAACATGCCCTTCAGGTACATCTAAACCATCTGGTGGATTCATATAGATATCTTCAGTTATGGATCCATAGAGAAAAGCAGTTTTAATATCAAACTGTATCATTTGCAAGTTATCCTGACACACTTTAGAAAGCAAAACTCTTACAGAGTCATACCTGACAGTTGGTGAGAACGTTTCTGTGTAATCAACCTGGTGTTTCTGTGAGCAGCCCATGGCACATAACCTTGATTTATACAGTGGTCCCGATGGTGTATCTTTCACTTTGAAAACCCACTTACAGCCAATAGTTCTCACTCTATCTGGCTTCTTCACCAACTCCCATGTTTTATTTTTACTGTGTGCTTGCAACTCTTCTTCTATAGACTTTTTCCACTTATCTTTATCCACTGATGACAGAGCCTCTCGGTAAGTTATTGGAGTATCATTTTCTTCGTGTTCTCCACCTTGACAGAGGTAAGTATTAGTTTCATATTTTCTATTTCTATTTCTAAGTGTTATTTTACTAGGTCCACTAATATTTATTTCTTTTTCAGGTACATATGCAGGATCATCATCGGAGAAGAATGTTTCTTCTTCATCATTATCGGATAATGTTACAGATGAGTTATTTAACTCTCTTGTGCTTTGATTTGTTAGCTCAACAGATTCATCAATGTTCTTTGTTTCATCAGCACATATTTTAACATTATTATTATTTTCTGTTAGCGGAACCATACAATATTTTCTTTGTACAGAATTTTCCAGAAATACAACATCTCTACTGATAAGAATTTTTCTTGTTTTAGTATCTAATAGTCTGTAACCTTTAGTGATTTCTGAGTAGCCAATAAATATCATTTTTCTTGCCTTAGGATCCAGTTTTTGACGTTTAGCATCAGGAACATGAACCATGACTTCACATCCAAAGATTCTAAGGTGCTTCAAATTTGGCTTCTTCCCGGACCATAACTCCTCAGGTGTAGCGTATGAAATGGATCTTGTTGGACAGCGGTTCGTTATGTACGCAGCTGTCGCCACTGCTTCAGCCCAGTAGTGTTTCTGTAAATTAACATTAAGCAACATACAGCGAGCTCTCTCCATCAATGTACGGTTCATACGTTCCGCTAACCCATTTTGTTGTGGGGTATATGGATTAGAAGTTTCATGTATAATGCCACAATTTTGCATGTATTCAATAAACTCATTACTTAGATACTCTCTTCCATTATCAGTTCTTAATTTCTTTATTTTACATTCAAGTTGATTTTCCACAAATGCTTTAAATTCTTTAAATTTATTAAATACTTCAAACTTGTTTTTAAGTAAGTAAATAAATACTTTCCTGGTATAGTCATCCACAAATGTGAGGAAATATTGCGCTCCTCCAACTGATTTCACCTCCAGTGGCCCACAGATATCAGAATGTATAAGTTCTAGAGCCTTCTTAGCACGAGAACCTTCCTTAGGAAACGGCAGCCGGGACTGTTTTCCTTTTTGACAAAATTCACATATCATATCTAGCTTATTGTCAGTAAGCTTGACACCTTCTGCACATTTGGAGAGTTTGTTCAGATCAGTCATATTGAGATGAGCCATCCTTTGATGCCATAAGTAGCTGTCACTTTCCTTTGTATCACATGCATATGCTTGTGCACTACTTAAGTTCAGACGATACATGTTATTCACTAATTCACAATCTACTACTTCTTTTTGAGATTTGTTGAATATTTTACAGCCATTGTTACCAAACTGTACAGAACATTCTTTCTTTATCAGCTGACTCACGGAGAGAAGATTGCTTGCTAACTCAGGCACATACAACACATTGGTTACTTGTATGGTTTGTGTTTGTCCTTCACTATTACATATAGGCAGATCTATTTTTCCACAGCTCTTCACTTTAAGCATTTTATCATCAGCAATACGAATGCTTGTAATTGGAGGTGATGATTCATCGTATAGCCAGTCCTGCCTCATTGTCATATGCATGGACGCTCCTGAATCAACAAACCAGCTCTTACTGTCATTTGCTGCACTGGATGCTGAGAACACAGCGACATATCCAGTTTCTCTGCCTTGGTCCTTTTTCTTTGTTTTGCAATTTTTACTTATGTGACCATAACGGTTGCATTTAAAACAACGGGGACCTTTATTTAACTTCGGAGAACTATCAGAGTCCTTTTGTTTATATTTACTTGACTTACTTGCATACAATGCTACTGACTCGGAGCTCTTTATTTCTTGTAAGAGCTTAGTCTTTACAGAGTCTGCTGTAATCGGCACACCAGAACTTTCGAGGGCCATCATCATTGGCTTGTAGACTTCGGGTAATCCAGCAAGGAGTAATGTACCCAGCCACTCATCATTAATGTCAAATGATATGTTTCGAAGTTTATGTGCTGCACTCATTATTCTGTTAACGTAATCTTCAACATTTTGACAATTTTCTAACGTCGTTGTAATCATATCTCTCAATAAGCCCACGCGTCTTGTCAACCCTTTGTCGTCAAAAGCTTTTTGTAAATTGGTCCACACTTCTTTTGCCGTTTTTGCCTCTTGTATATGTATGTAATTCACTGAGTCAACCAACAATATAATTTTTGCCTTTGCTTTCAGGTCGATCTTTGAATCAACAGGTTCGCCTTTATTTTCGATACAGCACCAGAGGTCTTCATGTTGTAAATACGTCATAACGGCAAATCTCCATGTATTGTAATTATCTCGACCACTTAACTTTTCGATAAGAGTCATTGTATTTGAAGACATTTTGTATAAAAAATATTTTTCTACACAAACCACGCGGCTTTAGGTTATGTCGTGTCAGTTTTAATGACCGTCGACTTTGTATATCGTTATTTCAATGATATTACTTCTCACTGATACTTATTACAAACAGATTACGTTCTGGGCCCATAACCTGATGTAATTAATAGGCTTTATACTTAATTACTTATTTATTTAACAGAATAATACACATTTAGCAAACACTTTTATAACAGAGATGGCGGCAAGCTCGTTTTAACAAAAAAACGTCATGACGTAGTGAGAAGTTGAGAACGCGGCAATTTCAAATTACTACAACATATTTAATATGGAAACATTCCTTTAGGTTCATATCCATTTAATTTTCGTTACACCATAAGTTGATTCGTTGAAGATCGTTTCGAATTTTTTTAGTAATTACTTAAGCCTTTACTTCGTTGTATATCTTTAGATCAACAGCAAAAAGTGAGCATTTGGTGCTCTTTAGAATTGAAGTTATATCATTGATGAAGGCCGAGAACAATACCGAGATCCTTGTAGAACCCCAGATTCAGCAAAGTATTCATACGACTTGTACCTACCCATTGACTACCACTACTAAAAGACTTAAAAGTAGAGCTAAACCAAGCTCGTATCTTAAACTTATCGTCCAAACTTGTCTAAAATTAATTTATCAACTAGGTACTCTGAAAAAAATACTACAGACATGGACAGTGGGGTTTAAGAAGACAAGTAAGTACTATTATAAGTCCAAGAAACGATTTTTGAAAAAAATAGAGAAGGAAATCCTACAGAAAGAAATGAGATACCATCAAAAATACAAAATGTTAAAACATCAAGTCTGGAGCTGCGAGAGCTCAATCCATTAATTACAAAAAAGTTGTGAGATATTTACCAACCAACCAAGAATTACCATACCATATACGTTACCTACAAGATATTTTAATCAGCACATATGGAAGCCTCTGTTACAGATAATGACTTGGCAATCAGAGGAAATAGTAATTAAATTATAATTACACAAGAATAGTAGATTATTAATTTAGATCACTTAAATTGCATAAATAACAAGTCAAGTGTTAAGTTGTATTGTTTAACATGATTGGCTGAAATTATTTAAGTACCTAAGTAAAATTATTTGTGATCGTCAATAAAAACAGCACTTTCAATTAAAAACCCAGTAAATTGAAAATAGTCCTAATCTACATTTTTTTTTCATAATAATCTATAGATAGTTTTGCATGTGACTATTAACTCGTCCAAATTTGGTTAGTATAACTTGATTGATATAGAAGGTGTTAAGAGACAAAATTTGATCCGCTTTGACCCGTAAAGAGTATTACAATAACATAGTTATGTGTGTTATGTTATGGTTACCTAATATCCAACTCAAATTTATATAAATATAGAATGAAAAATAAACCGATACGGGTTTATTTTTCATTCTATATTTATACAGGGTTATTTGTAATAAAAATTTTGCTCCCTCGGTTATTTATTACTTTGTATTTTGTAAGAAGTCTAAAGTATAGGTCGCGGCAGTCTAGCGCTGCACGAAATTTGTAACGTACCACGCACCTATTATGACTTTTTTTTTGTTTTATTTCTAATAGTATTGTAATAATAATGTGTATTAAATTTTTAAAGTTATGATGTAAAAAAATCATAATTCATTCCTACTTGAGGTTTATATTTACTTACAATATCCAAAGATTTATTTTTACCAAACTTTTATTGTTTAATGCAGGCGTATTTAAAAAGTGGAATTAGCTAATAATTTACAATAATCTAACCGTTTACAATAATTCAATGTCTCATTTACAGTTATTTAGGTAATAGAAAAAATTATTACAAATTACCTCTTAGATAAAATCTCGCAGATGCCGGTGGATATCACGCACATACCGTTCAAAGTAGTCCCCTTCGCATCCAACACAAAGACCAAAAAATTAACTGTTTACACAACTCGTGACAGTACTTGCGAATTCGTTTTAATTTGGTCAAACGCACAAACCATTTTGTCCGTTAACATAACGCGGTTTGCTACTTCGTCACACCACCACACAACACCACGGACTGAGCATGGTGTATAACTTAGAACAAATAGGCTCAAATATTAAACTTATAATTTAAATAAACTTCCTTTTATTTATAGGGTAAAACACCCAGTAGTCAGCCTTTTAGTGAGAATCTTAACTTCATTCAGCTGTATTTAAAAAACTAAATACTTTAAATGAATAATTTTTTTTTTAACACAAAGATTGTTTATTATATTTTTAAAAGAGATCAACAAAATTGCATAATTATGTAAGAGTTATAGAAAAAATCAACATTAAACGAAATATGGCAATTTTGCCCAGTAGTCAGCCTCATTTCTCCACAAGTCAGCCATCTCTTAACCCTATAGTCAGCCTTTTACTTATTCTTGCATGTTGGACATACAAATTCTTTATTATATACATTTTCATAGATATCATCAGCAAATACAGTACCTTTAAATGATATCAGGCAGGACAATTGTCACAACCAATATTTTTTCAAGTCGATTTGCCCTTTCATGGACTATATTTTTCCATTCAGACTTTAAGGGTTTGAATACACTTACGTCTTCAGGCTGAATTAAATGTGTCGCATTTGGAGGGAGTGCGTAAGGGATGATACCATTTTCATTACAATGTTCACGGAGTCGCTGTGTTAAGTGGCTTTTATGTCCATCAACAAAAACAAGAACTGGTTTTGAAATGTTTTGTTTTTCCACCCATTTGTTAAAGCCTTTGACAATATAATCGTAAAATATATCTGACTTCATTTACCCGGTCTCTGACTTTCCCTACATCCATCCCACAGGCATACTATTTATAACATCTTTGGTCTTACATATGGAAAGATTACACAAGGAGGCAAAATCTTTCCAGAAGCCGATATAAATAGAAGAACAGTAACAGCCTCTTTTTCCTTGCCTTTAACGATTTTGTAGATATTTTTTTATATCCTCTGGGTGCAATAACTTTTCCAGTTTTGGGGCATATGTAGAAACTGATTTCGTCGCCATTAAATATTCGGTCTGAATTAGTCAAAATGTCAGTCGCGTTTACATCGTCTAAGTGCTTCAGTAGTTTTGCAAACCACTTCCGAATACCTTCTTCGGTTACTGCTGCTCGACCTTTAGATATATTTTCAGGTATTCGCTCACTTAACTCCGGATTTCGCCGAAGAAATGACTGGTACCATTTCCTCCCTGGCCTATTATTCCCAAATGGGTTAGGTCTGTTTTCTTGGGAAATGATATTGGGGACGGTATTAAGAAGATCATTATATTTTAAAGGAAAACCACAATTAGCTAAAGCTATGACCCAGTCTTTCAAGGCAGTCTCTTCTCTTTTGTAAGTACTGAGTCCCATTTTACGAGGTGCTTCTGGAACCCTTAAATGTAGGCGATCTTGTAGAGTGCCTCGTGGTACGCTAAAAATTCCACTGGCTTCTCTAATCTTCATCCCCTTTTGGATCGCGGCCACAGCCTGTGTCAACTGCTATTCTTTCTACTGGTGGATTGGATGTTTCAACACAATGAAATTCTAGACTAAAAGATTTTAATTTCATCCTTATTTAACAGCATTAAAGTTCAATATCACACAATAAAACTAACGGCCGACTATTGGAGTTGACAGTCCATTAGTCGGCCTCTCAAAATATATTTACATTTAAACACGGCTGACTACTAGTAAAATGAATGTTTTTTCATCTATGAGTTATATTCAATCGAACGCAAAGAACAAGGACTATTCTATGTGTTAATTACAACAAAATCCAAGAAATTCGTAAAAAACCAATAGTCGGCCCCATGCGGCTGACTTCTGGGTCAACCTTAAAAAATGGACATCCAGTAGTCGTCCCACTAAATTTAAACGTAATTAACATATAAAATGCCTCTAATCCCTAATGTAATCACAGAAAAAAATATATTTAATAACGTAACATGAAAATCTACCATAAATTACAACAAATTGATAAATAAACTTACCAAAACCTCAAGTACGTTTTCTTAAGAAAAAAATAGTCTAAGTGACACGATCAGTTATTTCGCTTTCGTCAGAGAAATGAACGAGTATAGCTGATCAACCTGTCATGCTATTGGTTCGTAGAAATGCTTATTATTCAATAAGAAAGCATAGATTGGATCAAACGTTATTTCAATGGTTTAAGAAAAAAAACACACTATTTATATCGAAATAAAGCTTAAAAAGGCCGAGTACTGGTGCGGGGCTGACTACTGGGTACTTTACCCTATTACTCCTTGTGTTTCTTAATATTTTATTTTGCCGGATATCTGAATGAAGTTTATGGTTCAATCACAAGATGGAGCTATTTTAAATAGTGTTACTTTTAAAGTGATGTTTTTAAATAATGGTAACACCAAGTCAACTACCAGTAGGTCAAGTCTCCAAAGTTATTGTAATTTGATATTATTATCTTTGTTATTTGATAATTGATATTTCATTTGTCTCGTGAGATTTATGGTGATGAAAGTGTGTAGTATTACTGATATTTTATATTAACTACCTGGATTGTTTCTGTATACCGACGCTTCTACTTATGACTGACTGCAATTTCTAGGAACTTCGTAAAGAAATTCGTAAGTAACTTATTGTGTTATTTACATGATATAAATATTAACAAACGAGATAAAATAGTATGAATAAAGTAAGTTAAAGAGAGCTTATTGTATTGTAAAAATAATATTATTTAGTTTCTTATCGAATTCTCAAAGAAAATACGCTATATTAGTTACTATTCCAAATAATATTGGGATCAAACTAGTTCAATTAATTTATTCCTTTTTAATAGGTGCAAATATTATAATTAGATAATAAAGGCTGATTTTTTAAAAATGATATTGTACAAAAAAATGTGTTTCGACTATTGTAGAAAATATTTTAATAAACAAAAGTAGAAAACCATCCTATTTTTTATAACACCTTAGAAAATTAGAAATTAAAATCATGTTTAGTAGCACTGTTGCACTTGTCGGCGAATAGTTTCCTTTTTCTGATCAAAAGATGGCGCTTTGCGCGAAAGTACTCTGTGCGACCGAGATCAAGTTCTAACGTGCATAGCCGCCGCTGCGTCACCCCGCCAGCCCGCGCCCCGATGCCGTGGCCTTGGCACATATTTTGTCTACGCAAGGTGCGTGGCCTTTCTTTGCTCAAGGTTAATACAGGTTCAGAGGCAGTAAATAAATTTTGTATGGGAAAAACTAAATTTTTTAAACTATTAATTTCAAAAAGTCGTAGAACAAATGTTGGGATTGATGTAGAGAGGCTGCCTGCAAGAGGTGGTCAACTAATTGCAAATAACCCTGTATAAATTTAAATAAGTTTAACATGGCTATACATGTTTATAGAGATTTTTAAACATTTATATCAAACTCTCCGCACTTTAGGTGTGGTAAGTAGAAGTAAAGTAACTCGAAAATGGTTAAATAAAAAGAATACAACAAAAGTTGTAGAGAATTTTATCCTCTACAATAATTATAGTACCTACATACAAATAGTTATGTAGGAACTATAATTATTTCAGACAATACAAAAAAGAATTGTTGATGGATCGTTAATTATCCATTTCACATTATCTTAATCGTATCGTATATATGTTACTCTTTCCAAGATTATTTTGTTGTGCGTTGCACTGTGTGGTTAATTTTAGTGTCGCTTTTACTTACTTTTTATTATTTTTAGTGTGGCAACCCAATCGACTAGACGTCTTAAGCCTTCTCCCAATTTTATTTAATTATATTATTTATATTTCTAATAGATTTTACAATAGGTATTTAATATATTATGCAATAGTAATATAGAATTTGTAATATAGTTCTAAATTTAGTGATAAACGGATGTTGTGTATGTAATTTGTTTTCGCCAACTGTCAGACCAGGTAACGAACTCATATTTAAATTATTTTTATTGTTATTTCTTTATTACTGATTGATTGATTGATTTAATGGCTTTCAGTTGTGCCAGTAAAGCACGGTCGATTCCGCCAATGTCACGCAGGGTGGAGAACACACGGAAGAGATTGATCGGTGAAGATGAGATTACAGTCTCAATTCAATTTGGAAAATAGACGAAATAGTCAGACTTTCATTGTTGCACCGTGATCTAAAACAACACAAATGTATAATGTTAGACTATTAAAAAACTACACGGAAATTGGCCAAATTTTAATGCATGCATTGTAGTTCCTGAGGCTAGGACTGGGGATTCACGGGAGACATGGACAATGAATGGGCCTTTGTCGTCATCGGAATAAATTTTGGGGCCTTCAGAAAAGGATGGGTGGGTGTACAGTGATTGCATGGAATGCACTAGCTGTGGATGGATGAGCGAAGGATTTTTTGGGAAAGGAATCACTAAAAAAGTCCGTGGCAGCACGTTTTCTCAAATTTTGTTTAGAGGAAGAGGAGTTATTATTCATGACTTCGAAATAAGAACCACCCGAGTCAGGCGGGTCAGGAGGTCGGTCATGATCCATTTAAGGATCAAATACTTACTGTAAACTAAATAAAAATTACAACTAAATACTTACCTACAATGAAAAAGTTACTTAAACCACTAATCGCACAATTATCTACTATTTACACGGCAAACAATATGAAAAATTAGAAAAAAAGCACCAAGGTCACTCAAACACGTATGTTCTTCCCCAAAAATAATCATAACAATCTTTCTTTATTACAATAAATGTAATAAAATCTGTGACACATTAATGACATTTCTTTAATTTCATAAATTTACTCCTAAATATAAATATGATGATCCGTGGTACTAAGTCGCGCCAGGAGGAAATTCGACTCAAAATGGCTTTTCTGGAACTAAATCTAAACAACAATGTGATCAACTTTTAAAAGGGATGACAATGAAACTGAACTCATAGAATTAATTAATAAAAATACTAAATAAAATAAAGAAGTTTCACTTCAAAAATGAAATGGGTACCTACATTGTATTCAGAATATAATATTAATTATGAAAAGAATAGTTAGCTTTAATCTGTAGTCATTGACGATGACGATGTAAACAAAGCTCTCTCTAGAACAGTGCATTGGTTTAGTGTTAACAACCTGTTGCTTAATAATAAAATGACTAAACTTCTTAGATTTTCTACTTCTAATATTAAACTAAATGTGCTTATGTTTGCGTCTAATGAATGTTAATACTTTTGTTGTGCTTCAGAAGTTAAATAAAACAATGGGTACAGTATGCTGTTCGTTTTATTATATCAGGAATTTCATATTAATATATCATAATATCATAGGTTTATTACAATACATACTCGCTGGTATTGACGCCTGCCGGTGCGTCTTATCTTCTCTCATGGCTTCAGTAGACATAGAGTAGTATAGTTAAAAAAGTACAATGCTTTAACTTCTTTTAAATTATAAAAATAATTAGCTATAATTATGACGTCACGAACCAGTTGCAATAATTCACATGATTCTTGTTCTTGGTTTACAATTAAATCATACAAACGAGCGTTCAACCATACAACCTAAATAATAATTGGTTCTCTTTTAAGATAACAAACAATTATTAACGTTTACTTCTTCAATGATGGCTCTATGGGAGAATAATGGTTTCCATAAAGTGTCACATACGCAGCCAATTAAATAACACATATATTTTAGGTCGTTATAAGGGAATGTTGCTATTCGACATCCATAGTAGTTTATTTGGTCAAGGAGATAGCAACACTGACGCCACCTGTCAAAACCGCATCAGCCATTCACACACTTCAATCACAACGGCGTCTACAATTTAAACAGATGGCAAATAATGATTAGCTACATGCTATATTACAAACATACATCGTATTGCATATAAACATTTAACGTTTAATAAATTACCTATAAGACTGCCTAAATTGCATTTACCTAGTGCATAAACAATTAACCGTATCAAAGCTAAACTATTATACGAAACGACAAATCCGCAAATTACGACACGTAATAGGTCCCTGCGAAGAATTAATAGAAATACATACTTACACATACTAACATAACACAAACGGTTTTTAGTTTTGTAACGACACGATATGTTAGTCATAGATAGATAATGAACGCAATCTGTAAACACTTCGGACGATTAACACCCGTATCAAAACAACACACACATTGAAACATAACACACTCCACGATAGAAAACTACTCTAACCATTGACAAATATATAAATATCAATGTGCTCTTCTTGTACTGTTCACGTTACTGCGATACTCTTATGGCGTGCATGGCTCACCACTGACACATACGACGCAGCAGTAAATGCTATGCTAAGTGATGGGACATTCAATAGAATGTCATATTCCTTGAAACTATTTGGATAGGTAATTTAAAATATAACTTTAGTCAATGTTTCAATAAGTTTCGTTTGTTAAGCGGTGTAAGCCTCTCCCTTATCTATTTATTTTTCTAATCGGTAATAATAGAACATCTAAATACAACACTAAATCACAAGATTATTTATTAGTCTCTTTACCGAAAAGCAAACGCATAGAGCGATTGATATGAACCGTATTGTACTTTGCCAATAATATTATTTTATAATCTGTAATGAACATGTCTATTGTAAAACCGACATTACCTCACCTAAATGATCTCCGTAATTCTCATAATAAAGCAGTACAATATTAATTTGCATACTGCCGGGTAATATAACATTTGGAATGATTCTAGAACTTATTAACGATTCGTTGCATATCAAAAGCGACGAATAAGAAGTCGATAAATAAAATTACATAAACTATTAAAATATAAAAACTTCAATAAATGCAATAACTATAATTAAATTTCATACAACAATCAATTTATTAATAATTTTGAGATGTCGATACATTGCTCTAACTTTTATATGCACGATAATTGTGATTCTACTAACCTACTACTCGCTCTCCTCGCTAGTAACGTATATGAGCAAAAAAGCTATTTCCAAATCAACTGGACTCATACTTCCGAGATACAAACGGATTCATTCAAAACCACTGATACAATAACATCCGATGCTACGCAGCGCGGTCTCTTTTAATACTGATTACAAAATGATATTGCCCTCTCACTCTACTGCAGTGTGTGCGAGAGGGAGGCCGGCTCCGACCGACCGCGCCCGCACCCTCAATACCGCCACGGCTTCCGGCCGTCACACTCAAGTCAATTATTACTAACGACTTATACATTTATAAAATAAGCCAGGTTCAAAAGCTATTATAAGAATCATTTCTTTTTTGAATGATCACAACGCCGAGCCGCCATGACAACATATTTAATATAAACGTTACTTCAGTGTCACGGACAAAAACGTAAGCGTATTAATTTACTTAAAAATATTTTTTTTATCAAATTTACTTTATTTATAGCTTTAAATACACATATACACGTCGACGTCAACAAGTCGTGTATCATTCCGCTATCAGAAGATACGGTACACCACGGTACAGTATGGTACAGTACGATACAGTATGGTACAGTACGATACAGTATGGTACAGTATACTCTACATAACGGACACGGGTCGCTCGGTCCGCGCGGACAGACCAACTATTACTAGCATTTTTATTATAAAATATCTATATCAAAAACAAATTGCTTATTGACCGAGGACGACATCTTTACAGCAAACAAATGTTTACAAGTAGGTGCTACGTCCAATAAATACATCTTCATAAATAAAAGTAACCGATCCGTCTGTCCGTCTGTCTGTCGGTCTGTCTGTCTGTCTACGCAGACCGGTGAGCCATAAACAACGGCGCCTAAGAAAGAGATAACAACTTGTAGGATATTACTTATTATTACCATAAACACGCTGCTATGAAATAGTTACAATTTAACATTATTAGACATTTACATGACTCACCTAAACTAGGGGCTTGCAGAGACATCTAGTACAAATTTCAATGTTGCCTTCGCAAAAAATAGTAGTGTTAGTCTCCACAAGCGTGCGTACTAAAGTAGTTATTGTACCGGAGACTGGTCGCCCCGGGTCGCCCGACCACGTAGTAGCCAACCTAAATACTACCAGCTCGGTGTGAAAACATTCAACATACTGACAGTACCAATATAGTTCTTATATAGCGAATAACTTAACACGCGTAATTATAGTATTATATTAAAACAACAGGGTATTGACTCGTAAAAGAACACGACGACTCTTCAAAGTAAAGAAGGCACCACAGATATTATAACTCATCAACATAAAAATGTGCGCTCATACGATCATCATTACATTTACACATTCGGTCTGGTGATGGACGCGACACACGTGCGACATACGTGCGACACATGAGCGACACACGTGCGACAGTCTGGCAACATTTATAACATCGAGGTGATAATAACGACATAATACTCAAAAATAACAAGAGTATTAATTGAAATAAGATACGTAATATAAAATATAATACATTATAATTTAACATCCAGTCACTATAATGAGGAAGATTCGTTTCTGTACTATAATTAAATAATATGTTTTTTAAATGACACATTAACAGTACGGCCATTACAACAACTCGAATACACGACTGATTATGATTATATATTGGTATTAATAATAACAATACAGATACATTTAAAACTATAGATAAAATCCATAAAGTAATCAAAATCCAACTCAATATTCATATTTGGCGAGACGTGACTCGGAAAAATCCGATACAATTAAAACTAATTAAATTCAATATATATATATACAATGAACAAACTAAGACTCAAACAACGCACTTCACTCGACGATCGATGCGTAAGTAGATGAGCGGCGAGTGAGGCCTCGTCTCCCTACAAGTACTATTTTAAATCAACGAACAAATATTAATCGTCGTTCGACTTCCCGACCGCTCGGACGAGTATCGGAAATAAACTAATGTGGGCTGTACATAATTAATTTTACAAATTAGGCCATCCCGTCGAAATAATCGCGCAATAATACACATCTCCAGGACGATAACATAACCGCGAAGACTCACAATAAAATGTCTCGAAGCAAGTAGCCACGAATAGATTACAAAACTGACTGGACTCATTCGAGGCACGATAGCATTTTCAGACGTCTACATCGCTCGGAGCACGATCGCAAACTGACTAGTGGAGAGTAGTCCCCCCCCCCTCCCTCCTCCCTCACTGTTCCCGGCGGGACAGCGCCAGTGCGAGCTGCAGCTCAGTGTCCTCGCGGCGTCGGCGCGCGTCGGCCTCGCGCTGCAGGCGCCGAGACTCGGCCTCGGCCCAGGCCCACTGGCGCTCCTCCGAGGCCTCCATCTTGCCCTCCTTGATCTTCTTGTCCTTGTGCCTCGAGCGCCCGATGCCGCCGATCGTGTGCACGAGGGATTTGGCGTACTTGACGGGGCGGGGGGACTTCTCCTTCTTGGTGGGGAGGGTGGTCGCGGGCCAGGTCTCGTCGGTCCGCTCCGTCCGGGACGTGTTCGCGTTGGAGTCCCAGTCGACGGCCCAGTTGTCGGTCTCGTTGGCGCGGCTGTCGTTCTTATTAGTCTCGCCGCCGCCGTGGGCCCAGCCGTCGGTGTGATCGGCCCAGCCTACGTGGGCGTTCGAGCCCCAGGCGGCGGCGTCGTCCGGCCAGGCGGCCCAGGCGTCCCTGGCGGGCGGGGCCGAGGCCCGTCCGCCGACGCCTCCGTTGACCGGAGGGAAAAAGTCGTCCGAAGCGAAGGCGGCGACGGAGGTGGGCCGCCGGAGGTTCCTCGCGGGGTCGGCGACCTCGGCGAAGGGGTCTTCGATGTTAAAGGGGTCCTCGTATCTGTAGTCTTTGAAGGGGTCCTCCGTGAAGTCGAGGGCGGGTTTGCGGTCGTTCTGAGCGATCATAAAGAGTGAGTGCGGGGGTGGGGGTGAGGGTGGGGGAGGGTGTCGGGTGTGGGGGGTGTGGGGGTGTCTGTACGCACGAGAGCCCGATCCGCCGCGTCCGTTTAGCGCTGCAATGTGGGGACAAGCACGAGCGTGTTAGCACGTTAGTGGACCAGTGTGGACCAGTGTGGACCAGTGAGGATGGCACATGTTAGATATTAGAACCGACTTGGCGCTAGGTTTGTGGACACTTTAAAAATAATCACTTACAAATATCTATATATTGCGATACTTTGATACACGATAAATATTTTTTGTTTAATTCTCGTTTTTTTAACTCTAATTAGTTAGTAAACTTAACAAGCGACCGACCTCTAGCGTCAAGTTATGAAATATAATTTAATCAATTACATAGAAATATCGTTCTTGGTGATAATAATATACAAATAAAATGAAAATTTAAAAAACAAAAGAAAAGGAGGAGGTTCATGCGCATCAACGGAAGCAACCATGCGTTTAACAATTTACTAATTCCTGCATCACGATCTAGCGCTCTAGAGTTAGATTTATAGAATTAATTTCAGTTCCATTTAAATAGTCCGAGAGTCCTAATGGTATATATTTATTATATTATATACATTATTAATATTTAAATGATATGATGTACATCACGCAATTATTAATGCAACATTCACCAAATTATAAAAAAAAATGCTGTCCAAATAAAGCTATTTGCATGCTCTGCGGTATATTAAGGAATGTGCAAGAGTGATGACAATTTCTTAATTATTTTTTCAAAGGTTTATTATTTTATTGCCTTTCATAAAAAAAGTATATGTATCGAAACTTCTATTGTTAATACAATATTTGGATATGTATTTTTAAAATGTCAGTTCAACAATCTCTACATTGTTAAGACTTGTGTACGTTTACAATACATTTAATACCAAGGACTACTTTAGCAAGCATAATATGTTAAAAGCAAACAAATATAAAAACATACAAATGAAATAAATTCGAAAATCATGCTCGTCCCAAAAAAGCAGCGCTAAGTAAAACAAAATGGCGTCAACTAAAACTCAAATGTTATTTTTAAAAGAAATTAATTAAAATTATAAAACACTTGTGTCTTAATGTTTTGAGTGTCAGTTGCGACGAGGCGGTCGACTACGTGTCTACGAACAACCAACAACATACTGACCGTACTAGGAGAATGGCATTATGCGCAACAGAGAAAGTAAAAATACATAATAGTAAAAAAATAAATAATACTTCAATTAAACTAAAAATGAAAGAACTATATAAAAAAATATGTTTTATTGTAAAAAATCACAGCATCGGAAGGACAACCATTTTGATAACATCTTAAAAAGCACCCGACGCCTTATTACTATTTTTTTTTTGTATATAGTTCTTCAGTTTTTAGTTTTTTCTTATATTATTTACTTTTATTTTTTTTCATCGGTCCTCGGTAGGTCTGCATAAATTGAAATTATTCCAATAATTAAAGTTAGTCAAGATCGTGTCCACAGTTTTCATGACATTCATCCGAAGCTAATAGAAGCCTATAAACGTAATCGGTCGTGAATAATACCATTCTCCGATGAAGTGTAAATTTACGTACAATTTACTTTCTCTGCAGCGTTAAATAAAAAAATATATTTAGCTCTCATCAGGCTCGTCGCTACGGGAAGGGAAAATAATACGAAAGTAACTTGATTCAGGGACGAAATAATAAGGATTAAAAAAAATATACAACTTTAAAACATCCGATAAAAAATCAATTCGGCTACCGATCGGCGAGTATCACGATTTTAGTAAAAATATAATAGAATAAATCGTGATATTCCATCCGGTACATTACCATCGGTGTTCTGAGTCGATAATATATTATCTAGAAACATAACGTAATGACCCAGCGAGTCGCGACACACTCACACACACACGCACCTTGTGCGGCGGCAGGGGGCGGGGCGGCGCGGGGCGCGGGGGCGGGGTCTTGTGGCGCTTGGCCGCCGCGCTGGCGCTCGCGTTGGCCGCGTTGGCCGTGTTAATCGTGTTGGCGACGGGCCGCGTCGGCGCGTGAAGCACCGCGAAAGGATCGGACTCCCAGGCGCTCTAAAAGACAGTTACATGGTACAGTGTTATAAATATATAGTATACCTTGAGTTAGTGCGAGTTGTATTAGCGGTCCGACCGCGGTAGATTGAATTTGATTGGTATGAAATGAGAGCACCACCACCTGGCGCAAGTAAAGTCAAATTGCTCTTACTTCATACAAATACTACACGCACTAGACACACGGATACGTAATATTACCGCTCCTTAACTTGATTTTAGTGTTTTTATAAGCGAATGTCGAGTTCATAAATCTAAGGATTGTATCGCGTAACTATTATAATACATATTTAATAAATACATATATATAAGTTTAGTGTGACGGTGACTGTTTAATAGTAAGGTCTTAACGCGCAGAGTGAAGGTTTACGATAATAAAAATATACAGTAGTTTATAGAAATTTAACTAGATGGCGCTGTCATAATTTAACTCGCGGTATCGTTTAGTTCTAAGAAATTACCATATACATTGCGAGACTTATAATAAATTTGAACCGCCCGATTAGTTTACTTAATACATTAGGCAAATTATATGAGAAAATAGTTCTCATTAGGCTCAATAGGGAAATCGAGAGGATAAAATTAATTCCAAATGAGCAGTTCGGCTTTCGTGCCAATCACTCGTGTACCCACCTAGTGCACCGCCTAACGGAGCACATTCTTTCTCATAGGCGTAAATTTAACCGTAACAAAACAGGAGCGCTCTTCTTCGATGTGGCGAAGGCATTTGATAAGGTCTGGCACAACGGGTTGGTGTACAAGCTACTACGACTCGGGGTGTCGGATAGGCTCGTATTTTTAATACGAGACTACCTTTCGAATCGTTCCTTCCGCTACAAAGTAGAGGGGACACTGTCATCCCCCCGCCCCCTCAGGGCGGGAGTCCCCCAGGGCTCCGTCCTCTCGCCCAGCCTATACACGCTCTATACGTGCGATACTCCTAAGCTCGCACCGGGTATCAAATTAGCTTTATTCGCGGACGACACCGCAGTCTTTACCTCCGGTAGGGACCCTCATGCCGTCGCCGCTCGCCTCCAATCCGCGGCCAACACCCTCGGTGATTGGTTTAGGAAATGGAGGATCGAGTTAAACCCACAGAAGAGCACCGCCGTGATCTTCTGTCGGGTAAGGGTCGACACGGGGGTGCTAAGGAGAGTTAGAATCTTTGACCGACCAATAGACTGGCAAAAAGAAGCCAAATACTTAGGAGTAACGTTCGATAGTAAATTATCTTTCGGCAAACATATCAGAACGGTTAGGAACAGAGCGGCCTTCTTTCTAGGCCGACTCTATCCCCTCGTGTGCAAGCGGAGTAAACTGTCCCTTAGAAATAAGGTCACACTTTACAAAGTTTGTATACGCACCGTCATGTCCTATGCGAGTGTCGCCTTCGCTCACGCCGATCTGAAACCCCTTCAGGTGATTCAGAATAAATTCATGCGCACTGCCACGGGCGCGCCGTGGTATATGCGCAATGCAGACCTCCATAGAGACCTAGGTTTACCTACAATAGCGCAATATTTCAAGGAGCTCTCTCAGAGCTTCTTCGATAGGGCCGAGGTACATCCGAACCCACTGGTGGTTGAAGCGACCACCTACCAGCCTAGAGTCACCCCGTTAGCTTTTAGAAGAAGACCCAAGTCGATTCTAATCGACCCAGATGACCAAATAACGACTGACAACAGACGATTAGCTTACACTGTATCACACACCTACACACACCGCCTTCGCCGGCGAAGGCGAGGCCCTAAACGCACGCTGCCTCGGCGTTCTGCCGTCGGGGGGCGTTAGTGTCATTATACCCATCTATCCCATCCTATAAATACGCTGTCTTAAGCCGAGGACGGCCTCTTATAGGCATCCTTAAGGCAGACGTGTCCCCCGGGCCCCTCAGGCCCGGGTTTTTCAAGGGCGGGTCTCAGTACTCGCCCACTCCCCCGGTGACGCTGTAATAGCCACTTGGCTAACAGCATAGTCATTACAAAAAAAAAAAAAATAAAATAATAATAATAAATTTGAGTTTAAAGCAGTGATGGTGTTTTATTGTTCATGATACGCGACGACAGTGACATTGATTGACTTTTGAGCAAATATCAGTTCAGCCATAAGAGGCAGCCACTAGTGAGGATAATGATGTAAACCTGTCGTAGTTTAAGAAAAATGCTACATATATATATATATATTAGCTTTATCGTTCAGTCCCGAGTGACACGCGTATCGCTACACGTCAGAGTATGGTCGAGCTACGACACGATTACGACACGTGCCCGAAACGAGGGTCGATACTTAGGAAAACGAAACTCTACATGGACAGCGCCCGAAGAGCTTTTATTGTAACTACTAGTAATAATATAGTAACGAAAAATTCTATGCTTAAATATTTCCATAGTATGCGATTTACGGTTTCCTCTCGAGTACTGGGCTTACTTCCGAGTGAGAAGTTCTTAGTTAACACCCTAAATGTGCAAACAAAGTAACCGACCACATTTATTAATAAAATAATATAAAATCGACGAGTCTCACGTCACTGGCGGCGTCCTTGGGTGCGAAGGCGTCGCTCGCGAACGGGTCCGCCCCGGGGAAGGAACCGAACGAGTCCTGGAGGAGGGGGGGACAGTTATTACTTACATATTACATCACGGGAAGCATCAATCCAATCCTTAACGCAGAAGGATTATGAAGCTAGTTTTATAAGGGAAAACAATTCCCTGTCACACGGTCGTATATTATATTCGAGGCGATCTTATGTAGATATTTTAATTAACAAAAACCAATCACCTTCGCACCGTGCGCGTCCGAGGGAGCGAAAGGGTCCTCGGCGGCCGCGAAGGGCTCCCGGAATTTCGCGAAGGATCCGTTCATGGTGACCTCGTTCCTCGCGAACGCGTCCTCCTCCTGCTCAACGAAATACGGTTTAACGATTCCCGGTCGTGGAGTCGTCGCGTCGAGAGGAAGGGAGGCCGACCTCTCTCCCCCTCTCCCTCCCCTCGTCGACTCGAACTCACCGGCGCGTCGCTGGGCGTGCAGCCGCGCACCAGCCGCTCCAGGTGCTCGCGCGTGTGCAGCGGCTGCAGCGTCAACGAGGCTCCCGCGCCGCCCGCCTCCAGCGCCGCCAGCGCCGCCGTGACCGCCGCGTGGTGCTCCTCCAGGTGACTCATCTTTATCTTCGCCTGGCTGAGCGACAGCACGGTGGCGCTGAGCCGCGCGGTGAGCTCGTCGGCGGCGGCGGTGCTCCTGTCCCGCTCGTCGGACAGCGCGCGCTCCCGCTGCAGCCGGCCCGCCGCCGCCGCGCGCCGCGCCGCCGCCTCCGCCTCGGTCTCGGCCGCCGCCGCCTCCTGCGCCGACACCTGCGACCGCAACTTGTCCACCTGCGGCGGGAGGGCGGGGATGTATGGATTTAATGTTGTGCCGGCGTGGAGAGGAAAGTATTTTCAACACTAACCTGTGATTTTAAATCGTTCAATCTCTTCTGCGCCTCGCCCTTTTGGTTCTCTAGCTGTTTTAATGTCGCCGTCAGCGTGTCCAGCTCGCTCTGCAAGCGCGACCGCGATTATCGTTAATTTTTTAATCTAAACTTCGATCTCCCCTCGCTCTGAGGCGTCCCCTTCCATATTGTCGACCCCCTCCCCCTCACCTGTAGGGCGTCCGCCTCCCCCGTCTTGCCGGCCACCTCCCGCTGCTTGTCGGCCAGTTCGGCTTCCAGCGCCAGCCTCTCCCTGGCCAGCGCGTCCACCTCCCGCGCTATCGCCTCCATCTCCGGGGTGGGTTGCGGTCCGAGACTCACCGGCTCCGGTATCTGTATTGAAATGACACTAAGATTCGAATCGAAGTATAATAATTTATATAATTAATTAAATTTGGTTTTTCAGCAATCGTGTTCACGGTTCGTCTTACCGTGAACACGATTGCTGCAAAGCATTCGAAACGTCGGGTTAATTTTAAATTTAATTCAAATTATCGCGAGTTAAATCCGTAAAAATAGTTTTATTTCAATGTGTAGTATGTACTCGTCAAAATCTTAGAAAATACTAAAACGGTCGTCGTAACCTAAGTCGTAATAACTAGTTATTTCGATAGATACGATACCCAAAATCTTCTGCGTAGGTGGGAGAGTTTAGAATTTTCGTTGGTGATACAAGGATTAAGAAAAAACTTTGATTTCAGGAAAAACATTAAAAACTTCGATTATACGATCACCTTGATTATATATTACAAAATTTTAAAATATCAAATTCAATGTCAGATCACAAACAAGACTTAGCGTAAATATGAAAGCTGTCATCGTCTGACGATGATATATCAAGTGTACATTACTTCATTTTTAGTAATTATTTATTCGTTTATAAGTGATATATCGACAGTTATACATGGCAATTTAAAAATCAGAAAGGAGTCAGTGTCCAAACACATTACACAACCCATACAAAACCCGTCACAAACATCAGATAGTAAGCTGTAACGTATTAATTATTATATTTATCACTGCACACAAAAAATTGTTACAAATGTATTTTCTTCTAGGAAACATAAAAGTAGAATTAAGCTTGGCTCAAAGTATACAAGTCTTAAGTGAACCCAGTGTTATTTTGAGAGTGTACTCGGGGTCAGTGACTAAATTGGAATGTAGACTAAACCCGAGACTGGTCGGCAAGAACACAGTCATGTGGTTCTATTCTCCGGTACGCTACATTTTATTATATCAACCCTTGATTTTCATTTTCTCTTGCGTGCTTATGAAAACGATCTGTTGCCACAACTCTTGACTCATGGCTACCTTCTCCGTACCGATCATTTGTTTATATCGCTGTAGACCAATCTTTCATTGAGCGCGCTACAAGAGGACGAAACTATTATCAATGAGTGGAACCTGACGATATACAACACGGAGCGGCGCCACGCCGGCGTGTATCGATGCGCGACAGACAGCGGTCGCGGCGGCGCTGTGCTGTTGGAAGTAGTCGATGACGAAAAGTATAACGTTGTTAGTAATTATAACAATTCTACCAATAGTACCCGTTACGAGTTACGAGAACTATAAGCTAATTATATTTTTCTATTAAATATATATATACAACGTGTACGTCCAGGTCAAGCCGCCGTCCTCAAACGGACCCTACGCATCGAAGCCAGTTCCAATTGATTCTCAATTAATAATGTTCAGTGTTTGGTCGGAGTGGAGCGAGTGCAGCCGCTGCGGGCTGGTCGGCCGAAGAAGACGATATGGCGTCTGCTATGTAGCTCTTATTGATAAGGTATTAAGGTTCAAATGAGATGCTAGTTGGATATTCTTCTATATGTGCAATTGATTATTATTAACAAAACGATCCTCACCAAGATCCAGTCGACATCCGCAGAAACTAAACAGAATGCGAGCGTTGGAAAAGAATTTATAAAGCTCTTTCATAGTAAGTGACGTTTTATGTCTAAGAGTTACTTACTGTTTGTGAAAGTTACAAATGATGAAGGCAGTCTTCAAACAACTAAATGAAATAATATTTAACATAGTGCAATCGAAGTTATATCAATATTGTTTCTTCATCGAGTGCTAAATGGATAATTATTATAGAAATGTATAATTATTTACTTTTCAGCATTTCCTGGGGGTATTCCGTGTCGGTCGCAAATGTTACCGCCGGCCATTAGAAACATAGACGCGGTACAAACAAAAAAGAACGAAATAATGATCGCGCTGTGTAAAGTACGCTCGTTTGATACATTATATACTTTAACAAGCCGGGAATATATATAATATAACTTGTATTGCTTCAGTTGTTTGGTAATTTAAGTGATGAAGGAGTTACAGCTTGAAACTTAAAACATTAGTAGTAATACGAATCCAAAATTATTCTGTATTTTAATTGCAATAAAATAAAATGTAACTAATCTTTTATTTCACTACTAGGTCAAGTGCACAGAATCGATATTAAAAATTCGATTTAAATCGGGTGACGTAATCGAGACGGTTAACGACACCGCGGGGACGCCCTCCTCGAGCCGGAACAGACCTCCCCGCCCTCCGCCGCCCGCCCGCAGCATCGCGCACGTGGACCCTGGGAGGAGGGTCGTCATCACGTGCACGGGGTGAGTACATCGCCCGACGCTCTCCATCCGGCGAGGACTGACGTCTTAACTTTCAGAACAACTCTTCGCGACATGCCGTTCACTTGGCGAGTCGACACTCGAGAGGTGAGCCCGAGAGAACTGGACGAGAAGAGCCATGGAAGAGTACATCTAGACGCGAGGGACCGCATCGTGTTCAGCGCCGTCCTGTACAGCGACGCCCACGTCTACAGGCACGTACCGACCGACTGCGACCCGCAACAGACCCTCTCCTGGCACAGTACGAGCCTCTCTATGAGCGACGTCAGTCGTGTCAGTAACCAAGTGTTATTATGTTACAGTTGTTGGCAAGGCGGCGCGCTGGCGGGTGTGGTCAAGCTGCAGGTCCGGCGAGGAGCCCGCGCCGCCTGCAGGGACCGCCTGGCCGTGCTCGTGGCCGGTACCATCGTGACCGTCCTGCTGAGACTCACGATGAGACTCGTACGGTACCGACGACAATATTTGGGTATCGCTTGATCTTTTATTATTAAAGATTTATAATAAAAGTTTTGTGGTGTTTTTACTATCTTAAACTATCATATTAAAAAACCTAAAAATATAAAAAGACCTCTAAAAATCATAAAAAGAATATTATTATGTACTTATTGAAGTCGTCGCGTCGGTGGACCGTTGTACGTACGTTGACGATGATGTCTATTTTACGAAGTTAATTATTGAGGACTTAGATAGACTATACGATTCGATATCGTAATTTCTTTATTTGCCTTGTTAACTTACTTGCATTTTAATTTCTTCCCTTATTAAACGGTCCCCCGACGCAATGACTTCAATAAGTAGAAAATAATATTATTTTTATTCTTTTTAGAATTTTTTTATGTATCGGGGGTTTTTTTGTTTATTTTTTTTTCTGCTTTTTAAGGTTTTGTTACTAGTTTCATTATTGTACTAAATGAATCTGTATTTCTATCCATGCTACATAAAAACCCGCACCAATAAAACGTCAATATCTTGGAGACGACTGTTTCTATTTTGACCAAACATAGCTAAGAACCATCCCAACGAACCAGGCATTCGATTTAAAAAAAACCGCAAATCAAATCCGTCCACGCGTTTGGCCGCTACATTGCCAGACAGATACACAGATACACAGATACACAGATCGACAGGTCAAACTTATAACACTCCTCTTTTTAATTCAGGGGTTAAAAATATAAATATAATATAGACGCGAGCCGCAGGGTGTGGCGACTCACCTGTGGCGGGGCGGGCGCGGCGGTGTCGGCCAGCAGGGCGGCGGGCAGCGCGGCGGGCGGGGCGAGGCCGCGCACTGCTCGCTGCACCAGGCACATGGCGGCGCGGAACTGCACGCGGGACAACTTGCCCGACCCCGACGTGTCGCACAGGGACCTGAGTGACCGATTGCTGAGAATTACTTATGTTCTTGTAAGTTTCCTGAGACCTGGCCCCCGACCCTCACCATATCTGCGCCAGCGTGTTCTGCGGCAGGCCGCTGTTGAGGAAGGCGTCTCGGATCTCGGCGCCCGACACGAACCCGTCCCGGTCCAGGTCGGCCGCCGCGAACTGCGAGTCGTACTGCGCGCGCTCCGCCGCCGAGATCCAGGAGGCCCCGGGGGGCGCGACGGACCCCGGGACTCCGGGCGCCGGAGGACCGGACGCCGGCGGCTAGAAGCGAAGCGGGTACACTGAGCCTAAATGATACTAAGAATACTAATGATACTGTTATTGACATATTTATTTGTTTCAGTAACGTTCGGCTGCTCGAGGAACCGAGGACGAATCATTTAAAACTTTATTATGACATTAATTATAGTGGTCTCCATATCTGTTCAGTGTTAAAATGATCCCAGTTACAATAAGCCGCGTGTATCCTCGTCCGGTTGTGAGGGCGCCTGCTTTAGGTGACGTTCTGTATGATTTATTTTTGTGGCAACCTCGCGATATCCAGTCCGAATAATAAAGTTAAGTTATATCTATCAAGAGGCTCTACTCGCCGGAAAGTCTCGGATTGCAACTTACACTCGACAGATCTAATAATCCCTCTAGCAGCGCGGCGTTAGACTGCGGCGGGGGTTGCGGGCGGGGAGGAGGAGGTCTAGTCTGGGGGGAGGGGGGCCTGGAAGGAGGCCGCGAGGGGGGACGCGAAGGGGGTCGGGAGGGGGGCCGGGCGGGCCGCGCGCGCAGCTCGGGGGGCAGCGTGGTGGGCACCGCGTGCTTCTCCAGAGCCTTGTACACTAGATGCATCGCCTGCGGAACATTATGTACGAGTGTCACATGATTGATTATAATATTGTAATTACACTATGTCAATTTTTAAACGGTCTTTTGACATCTCGCCGTCTGATAAGTTTAATGAAGTCCTAAAGCTTATCGCATTTCATCAATAATCATAAGCATATTAGCTTTATTAAAACGATGAAAATGTATCTTTCTGACTATAAAGCTAAGGCACATTTTAATATTGATGTGGGTTTTATCAGTAATCATAAATATATTAGTTTATATTAATAACTTAAAATTTAAAAATGTATCGTTCCCTAAATGTAAATATGAGACTTTACTTACGTTACAAATAATCAAGTCGTTCGGTAGAACGACGACGGCGATTGTTTGTCCGCCTGACCCGACCCCGACCGATGACTACCGAACGACTTATTTACTCCGACCAACTCGAAAAAGTTTCATCTAACCAGTATATATAGATATACAGACAATGTATAGATATACTGGCTGTACAATTATTGTATGAAAATGTCGTATGTCGTTTATAAATATCTGTAGTTACACATGACTCTTAATGTATATCAATAAGGTTCATTTTACGTGCTATTTTAGTTGATCCTTTTTAACAAATATTTCTAAACTTCAATCATCATCGCAGTCGGCGTGAGGCCGTTGTCGGGAGTGGTCGCTGAACCGCTTGTTAGCAACAATGTCTATTGGTAAAGATCGCTGTATGAACTAGGGTTACCAACCATACTTTATAATAAAGTATTATACTTTATTTTTGGTAATTATATTTTATACTTTTGCATACAAATAAAGTATGTGAAAATACTTTATTTCTAACCTTTACTTCGATGATTAGAACAAAACACTCATTAACTATTATTCATTAACAACTATTTAAAATATAAGTTAGAACGGATAATGGAAACGATTTATAATTACTGAACAAAATGTAACTAACATTTCATTCACTCACTCATATAGATGTTAGTTTGTCATCAACCGAAATATTTAATAAAATTACCAATAATTTTTCAGTTTTTATTAGCTTAAATTATATGACAAAATGGTTTTATTTTAGCAAAAATAACTAACTGGCTTTCAAAACTTCCTAACACGTCTTTGAAAAATAAGGTTAAATTTGAAGATTTTGAAATGGTAATAAATTTAATTAGAAACGAACTGTTTATTTATTTAAATTTAAATATTGATTGTCCACCAAAAAGTTTTAAAACCTTTCAAAATAGTAAAAAATATTTATATATTTTCTTGCTAAAATAAAAGCACACAAAAATACTTTTTTAAGGCCCTAATACCATAGAGTCTTAAAAATACTAAATACTTTTTTTTTCAGTAAAATACTTTTTTTTCCTTCAAACACTTTTTTCCTTTCCAAACCATTTAATACTTTCTTTCGCCAAAAAAAGTAGGCAACCCTAGTATGAACACAAAATACAAAATATGTAATTAAACCTAACTTGATACTTTACAATTTGAATCTTTTTTTTTGTCAATTTGTCAAAGTTTTTTGTTTGTATTTAATTTTGCTTCTAGTATGTACGGATTAGGATAGGATACGGAAGGGTACCCTGATGGATGGATGTTAGTGGATCTCATAGATGAATAGAGCTGGGTGCACCGAGTATGGGCTTGTTTTTTTGCTTTTGATGAGATCTTACCATCAGACTCCAGACTTGATGGAGTGATCTGAAGGTTTCAGATCACTCCATCAAGTCTGGAGGTAGTATCTCTTTATGATTAACACAACTAGCCTAAACTCGACTAGCCTTGCTTTTTTTTAGTTTAAAAGATCAAGTAACAGCCACCGAAGAATTCAGCTATTATTAGGTCACAGAATAATTAATACGTTTATCATATATGTAATAATAATTTGTAATTTTATCACATGTATAATATGTACATATTTAATCATCTATAATATAAAAATAATTAAACATTAAATATGTGAGAAAAAAATATATATCAAAAGTATCAAAATTGTTTCATTCACACAATATTCTCGCACTATACCTGCGTAAGTGTGCGTAGTCAATATTTGTCTATGTGTGATGCGATTTGCTACCTATCAGTTTTGTAAACGCGTCCTTACTCCTTAATCAAGTGATTGGTGACTTTGAACAAATTGCGGTAATGGGGAACATTCACGTATTTTTTTTTTGACGTAAATTAATCATTTACCTCTCAATATCGTAGAAAAAAATATAAATAGGCTTGAAAAGATTCTAGTTTTTTTTTAAAGTGAAAATTAAAACATTGAGTAAATTTGACCCGTTTAAACACCGCCATTTTGCGCGCGTTTTGCGTGACGTCAAATGATACATCCAGTGAATGTTTACTATGAACTTTTTAGTTATTTCATAGATATTTTAAGTTTTAATTGCTTTACAAGTCATGGAAGAAGATAAAAATCATCTTACGAGTATTGTATAGTACCGGAGTGCAAAAATAGTATTAGAAAAACACCCGACAAAGTGTTTTTTGTATTCCAAGAGATGCGAAAATACAAAAACAATGGTGTATGGTAATTAAAAGGGATATTATATGTCCTAAATCGTGTTTATATAGTTGTGAAGATCAATTTAACGTAAGTATACTTTATTTATAATAAGTTTAATCTAATAGTTTAAATTTATAGTAAGTTATCAACATTAGAAAATTTGAGTTTAAAATTAACCTAACCTATCTTACAAATTTCAGTATAACTTTCTATAAAAACCGTAATCTTTTTTTGTTTTACGCAATTTTATGGTCTGTCGATTTATTTCAGGTTAAGGAAGATACAGCAAATTGTATTGAATATAATATGTGTAACGAAACAACAAGGAGAAAGATGTAATCTAAATTTGAAGAAAGGAGTTGTTCCTTATATATTTTTGTGGCAAAAACACCAGCTGATAGAATGAGAATGTCAGTCAAAAGGCAAAGATTGACATCGGTTAATGAAGCCTTTTAAGAGTTAGCTAACAAAAGTAGTGTTTAAAAAAAATTGTGACCTTTACGAAGAAGTGATATAGGTAGTAAGTCCTAGTACTTCCCATACAAATGTCTGTGTTATTAATCAGCCAAGACTCAGTACTTCTCCTATTGAATGTGATGGTCATAAGGCAGAGCCTTGCTTTTTGCATATTAAAGATAAATTACCAAGTGACTAAGCTGTGCAAGTTAATATTAAACCGAAGTATGGAAGTAAAGGTGTCAATGTAAATATACCTGCTGAAAAACAAAATGTAGCATTGTCACCATTTCCTCATTTTACACACAACATTGTTACACAACAGTTTTAAAAGTAAAACTATCTGTTTTAAAAAGAAAATTGTTTACTGAAAACACAGCTGATAATACTTCTATAGCATCTTATATCTTCTATATCTGCTGATTATCAACCAAGTTATTTATCTGAGTCAAGTGAAGTGAAAAATGATTCAGAGGCAGAAACATTTTAAAAATGTATTGTGTACCTAGTAGCATGCTATCTATGCATGTCTACCTACAAAAACCACGTGGATAAATGTGAAGAATCAATTTTCATATTTTTGTCCAAAATACAATCAATATTTCTCTTCATTTTATAGTATTTGAATCTGAGATGAGGTTATTTTTCTATATACTTTTTCTACTTTCAAAGTTATATTTTTGAATAAAATCAAGATGTATTAATTGCTAACTTTTATTTTTCAGGTTTTGGCTCTGCAGTTACTTGCTTTCGTTCCAAGTTTTTCGTTTTTTTTTGATATTTCTCTTCATTTAACAGTGTTCTAATCTGAGCAAAGGTTAATATTTCTACTTTCAATAATATATTTTGTAATAAAATTTAGATATATTAATTACTAATTCTTATTTTTCAGGTTCCGGCTCTGCAGTTAACTGCTATAGTTCCAAGTTTTTTATTTTTTCTCTTCATTTTTGATTCTGAGTTAAGGTTATTTTTCAACATAAAATTTATACTTTGAATAAGAAATTTTAGAATAAAATTGAGATGTATTAATTGCTAATTCTTATTTTTTAGGTATTGGCTCTGCAGTTACTTGCTTTCGTTCCAAGTTTTTCGTTTTTTTTTGATATTTCTCTTCATTTAACAGTGTTCTAATCTGAGCAAAGGTTAATATTTCTACTTTCAATAATATATTTTGTAATAAAATTTAGATGTATTAATTACTAATTCTTATTTTTCAGGTTCCGGCTCTGCAGTTAACTGCTATAGTTCCAAGTTTTTTATTTTTTCTCTTCATTTTTGATTCTGAGTTAAGGTTATTTTTCAACATAAAATTTATACTTTGAATAAGAAATTTTAGAATAAAATTGAGATGTATTAATTGCTAATTCTTATTTTTTAGGTATTGGCTCTGCAGTTACTTGCTTTCGTTCCAAGTTTTTCGTTTTTTTTTGATATTTCTCTTCATTTAACAGTGTTCTAATCTGAGCAAAGGTTAATATTTCTACTTTCAATAATATATTTTGTAATAAAATTTAGATGTATTAATTACTAATTCTTATTTTTCAGGTTCCGGCTCTGCAGTTAACTGCTATAGTTCCAAGTTTTTTATTTTTTCTCTTCATTTTTGATTCTGAGTTAAGGTTATTTTTCAATATAAAATTTATACTTTGAATAAGAAATTTTAGAATAAAATTGAGATGTATTAATTGCTAATTCTTATTTTTTAGGTATTGGCTCTGCAGTTACCTGCTTTCGTTCCAAGATTTTCGTTTTTTTTTGATATTTCTCTTCATTTAACAGTATTCTAATCTGAGCAAAGGTTAATATTTCTACTTTCAATAATATATTTTGTAATAAAATTTAGATGTATTAATTACTAATTCTTATTTTTCAGGTTCCGGCTCTGCAGTTAACTGCTATAAAACCCAAAAACAAAAATTGTAAAGGGTTCGGCGATTGTTTGCCGAAAAACGAAAATTGAAAATCAACGAATTACAAAAACATAAAAATTCAATATATTAAACTTCAACAAATTTACTATATCTATAGAGAGTTGAAAAACATTGGCAATAAGAATATATTCTCATTGTTTCTTCGTCGTTTAGTATCTCTTCGACGAAGTAATATGACTTATGTTGAAACCAAAAAAAATGATGATATAAAACCCAAAAAACAAAAAATTGTAAAGGGTTCGGCGATTGTTTGCGGAAACACACTACACACTAAACTACGAAAACCAAAAACGAAAAATTAAAAAATTTATTGAATTATATTTTCCAATTTCTAAAACAAAAAAATGTTTTTCAAATAGAAAATCTAAAAAAAAACTGATATAAGAACGCGGCGATTCTAAATTCATTGAATATTTATCCAATTTCAAAAACAAAAAATGTTTCTGAAATACAAAATTCTAAAAAAACAACTAATATAAGAACGCGGCGATTCTAAACTCATCAAATATTTATCTAATTTCAAAAACAAAAAAATGTTTCTTAAATATAAAATCTTAAAAAAGAACTGATATAAGAACACGGCGACTTCTTAAACTATACCAATTAGAAAAACACTGATATAAAAACATTTTAATTAACTATTTGTTGAAAACTTAATCTGAAAAACAACTGATATAAGAACGCGGCGATTCTTAATTCATTAAATACATTTCGAACACTTTACTTCTGCAACTGCCTGAATCAGCATGGTTGTAAACATAAAAAATAATAAAATTGCTGATGGGTATATGCATATGAAGTGGGTTACGTGATTAAGTATTGCATGGAATGAGTGAAAACCTGATCATAGGAAATGTGTTAATAAATTAAAATTTACAAATTAACAAATTAACTAATTTTTTACTGACACCTAGCTACTTAATAAGTTTTTTATAACTAATACAAACAAGTACGAGAACATTTTATAATCGCTTTTTTCTATTTATCAGAGAATATGTTTAATCAGGGTCAAGAAACAATCGCCGGCCCGATGAAATATTTTTACAACTCAAGAAACTCAGCAGCTAAAAGCTAAAGCAACACTGAGGTTCGAAAGAACGAACAGGTTTTTGTTGGCTGACAAAAGAGAATCGAAACAGAATTGTTCGTCTAGCCGCAAGCAGACAAAATATTTGTTGACAAATTCGTCCGGCTGAAAGCGGACGAATTTAGACAGTGGCTCTAATATCTTGCTTTTTTTACACAGGTTCAACATGATAATATGTACAATACGCATAAATTTTTGCTGACGATGCCTTCGAAGTAACGTTAAATGGCGTCAAAGTAAGTGGCGTTTAAGGTGGCTAGTTTTCTTCACTTAGTCATGAAAAATGTCCGTTTTTCTAATGATACAGTAGACTATCGTACTCAACTTCGGGACTTTTGACTCAGACGCTTTTTAGGTTACTAACTGTTGGGGCATTGACGCACATGACTATGTGTCACGAGTGCGTGTCACAGCACACTGACAGAAAAACTTTACCATTCTGGCTATGCAACTATGCTGTTCTGGCACAGCCAGCATTAAGATTTTTTTGGTTATGTGTGAAGTTGGCATTGGAACGCTCAAAAGCCGCTCAGCTAAAACGGCACAGCCAGAACAACTTAACTATTCTGGTTAAGTTGTACTGCAGGTGCGAAACAAGTACCCTGCCGTGTTTACCAGTAGAACAAAACAAAACAGAGTTGAAAAGTTTTCGAGCTGATTCTTTTTACGAATGTTTTACTCATTTAACGGAGTTGAAGGAAGTCAGGCGTATGTGAACTTTGCGTAAATTTTCTTGTAAAGCATGTTTTAAATTTTTTTTGATAATTTCCATATTTTTGTAAATTTTACATTTAACTGGCTACCAGGGTTGTAATTGGCTGTACAGAACGAACGCCCGTTTTTAAAAGCGTACGTAAATGCTGTCATTCGTACACGTCACGCGCGTTTTACAATGCTTTTTCAAATTTTATTTTATATGTTATAGGTCATTTATCATTATTTCTTTATTACATTTTGAAATCAATTAGTAAAATAATTTGACCTTTTTTTACATCCGCATTCCATTCAGAAGAAGGTTCAACTAGGCTGCAGTGATTCGATTTGAACGGTCCAGTATAAAATCGTATTCTTATTTGTAATTTTTTAGTTCTTACTGCTCCGAGGTAGTTCGCAATAAAGCTTATATATTTTGATTATTTCTTTAAGTTCTCGTCGTCAGCCGTGACGAGTTGTGAGGTTCGGAATTATGATCAGATATTATTGTCATTAGGTAATTCATGAACATTCGTGAATTCAAGAACAAGTTTAAGTTTGTTGATAAAAATATTTCATCGGGCCGGCGATTGTTTCTTGACCCTGATTAAACATATTCTCTGATAAATAGAAAAAAGCGATTATAAAATGTTCTCGTACTTGTTTGTATTAGTTATAAAAAACTTATTAAGTAGCTAGGTGTCAGTAAAAAATTAGTTAATTTGTTAATTTGTAAATTTTAATTTATTAACACATTTCCTATGATCAGGTGTTCACTCATTCCATGCAATACTTAATCACGTAACCCACTTCATATGCATATACCCATCAGCAATTTTATTATTTTTTATGTTTACAACCATGCTGATTCAGGCAGTTGCAGAAGTAAAGTGTTCGAAATGTATTTAATGAATTAAGAATCGCCGCGTTCTTATATCAGTTGTTTTTCAGATTAAGTTTTCAACAAATAGTTAATTAAAATGTTTTTATATCAGTGTTTTTCTAATTGGTATAGTTTAAGAAGTCGCCGTGTTCTTATATCAGTTCTTTTTTAAGATTTTATATTTAAGAAACATTTTTTTGTTTTTGAAATTAGATAAATATTTGATGAGTTTAGAATCGCCGCGTTCTTATATTAGTTGTTTTTTTAGAATTTTGTATTTCAGAAACATTTTTTGTTTTTGAAATTGGATAAATATTCAATGAATTTAGAATCGCCGCGTTCTTATATCAGTTTTTTTTTAGATTTTCTATTTGAAAAACATTTTTTTGTTTTAGAAATTGGAAAATATAATTCAATAAATTTTTTAATTTTTCGTTTTTGGTTTTCGTAGTTTAGTGTGTAGTGTGTTTCCGCAAACAATCGCCGAACCCTTTACAATTTTTTGTTTTTTGGGTTAAATATTTTACGTTTCAATATATTTTTTTATTTTTTTGTCTATTTTATTAAATTGCTTTATAGTTCTTTATTACTTATTTGTTAATTAGTATTATTTGGAGTTTGCATCTTAAGAATCGATTTTCAAATAAGACAGCCTAAAAAATAATAGTAATCTTTTTAAATGCAACTTATAACAACGCCATCTATTTGTACCTTAACGAAAACATAACTACATCTGTTAATAATCTCAGTACAGGGTGAGTGAGTGAGTGTTATAACTCATGGGTTTATCGTTTAACATTTGGTAATTTAGTTTTTTTTCTTTTATGTTTATAAAAAATATTAAAAGCTTTTAAGAAGTATAAGCTTTTCAATGAGCCTGCTTAATATGTCAAGCACTAAACTTAAATTCGTTGTTCAGTTAAAGCCGTTTATCACACCTCTAGTACATCACTAAGGTAGCGTTACCGTCCATGAAGTACAATACTATTATAAACACCTTTGCAAAAAAAAAGGGCACCTAAGAAAATAATCAATCTAGTAGTTATTATTACATTTTTTGATAATTTTAGGTAGTGATACCTTCATAGTTTCGTAAATTAATCACCTACGAATGGTTTTGTTATATCTTACATAACTTTCTAACCTGAATTCATAAAAAGGTTTGCAAAGGTGTTTATAAAAAAATTAACGTAATACGAAACTTCATGGACAAGAGCTGTCAAAAGACCAATATTAGAATGAACAAATGATATGTTTAATATTGTTTTACAACTTGCCACTATAAACTCATGTCTATCCAGCATGCCGTCCTTATCCTGGTCCGCCAGGTCCCAGATCTTGCCGAGCGTCTCCAAGGGTAGTTTGGATTCCATGAGAACGCCTTTCACCTGGAATGATCATAAATGTGTTAGCCGTAGAAGGTTAGTACACTCTACGATGATATTGATACGACGGCCTCACCTTGTTCCCTGGTATGAGTCCGTTGCTGGGCTGCAGCGAGTCGAACAGCGTGCTGTACTTGTCTCTCTCGGCGGGCTTCACACTCCAGTCCCCGGGCGGGGCGGAGGCGGGCGCGGGGGGCGGGGCGGGGGACAGCGACGGGGGCGGCACCTTGGGCAGCTCGCCCTTCAGTGAGGTGCGATGTTTGTTACTTAGCACTATTTAGCGATCATTAATATAAAACTGAATGCCGACCCTGATATATACATTCTAGGATCTTACATTTAAAGAGTTATTTATTATCTAAGGTAGTTCGAGCCCGTGTTTTGAAGAAAGAAGAGACGCCGATATCCGTGAGGTACCCATTAATTGTGTAACTTCTCAATAAACACAGAATTAATAAATGTTCATTGCCACGGTCGAGACTCAAATCTGCGACCTCTGCAAAACAGTGTCGTCGCTTTGCCTATTGAGCCGCGGGGTCACTTCCGTATTTAATCTAATCTACTTAATCAATATTTAATCGTGTTGGTCAGGACGAAGACGATGTTTATTAAGTTTTAAATTTCTCTCGACATTCTTAATAACTTTCCAGTAGATAATGAATTCATTTTAATTATTGAATAATCTTTATACAAAGTCATTAACGAAACAACACGTTGGTTCATCCTAGCCTCTAGAGATGTAAAGGATTAACACAGATATGGGAAATATAAGCAAATGTTTTGACTATTTCTAAATTCCTCAGAAACTGAACAAAAATTCGTTTTATCCTTGATCCATGATACTAACGGACTGGTACAGAGTTCAGCTTCATTGATGCCAAGCAGTAAGTGAAGTAAAATTTATTAAACATGAATACAAAACATAGTCTGGAACGATTATAATGACGAACAGATTAAAACGCATGGTAAGTGTCTGGCAGTAAGTAACCTGTACTGCGTAAAGAACGTACAGCGGCCTGAGGACCAAATAACGATTTGGGAGCTTTCTACTTTAGAGTTAGTAACAGGTTATTTTGTATTAAACCTTACTAAGAAATTGCGAAAAAGGAATTACATATTCCTTTTGCAAGTTATCTAGTTTCAAGCGATCAATAAACAAACTTTCCAGACGAAGTTAGTTTTAAGTTTTTAAGGTGTACCGAGGTAAGAAAAATAGAACTTATTATCTTGTACTAGACTAATAATCTTAGTGTATCTCACTGAGAATACGCCATCTTATTTTGATAAATATTTCGGTAAATCATATCTCTATTTTCTGACAGTATTATCTAGATAATAATCATATAATAAGCAGAGAAATCCTAAAGTACCATAGATGTAGACGCGTTACCAAATGTTCATAACAAAACATGGTAGCTCCAACGGGGAACAAGATAAGTCAATTAGAACTGTCATCAGACTTACAGCGAACACACGCTCTTACTTACTTGGATGATACAACTTTTTTAGATTTCAAAACGACAATATATCATTTTATTTGCACAAACATAGTAAAAAATATTTTATGCTTCCTATCGAAATGGATTATACGGATAATTACGGAAATAATGACTGAAGAACTATCAGAAGATACGCTGCGCCGATACCGAAAGTGTTCGGTTAGGGACAGGAGGTTGGTACTATTCACTCACCACTTTGGGAGGCGGTGTCTCGGAGTGTATGTTGCTCATGTTGATGTCCTTGCCGGCCTGCGCCAGCGCAACTAGCTTCAGCGCAACGAACAGACCCGCCTGTGAACAAGCATATTAAATATTAATGTAAAGAAATATCTGCTACGGAGGTTTAATGAGTATTCATTTCAAAAGCAACTGTAGTTTTGTCAATTAACTTGGAACATATTGCACCTTTGTAGTTCGATTTACAGAATATACAAAGAGAAATAGATCACATACATTTCTCTTAATAATAATTTACATTCTGGTTTTAGATGTAAACATTTAAACCTACTTAGATAAATGTACTCGGAACATTAAAATGATCGTCTAAACTACTACTACTACTAAAAAAGTATATTTATAAGTTCCTTGGTGTTTCAATTAACAATTTGCAAAGGGGCAGATTACCAAAATGAACTAAACAACACATTCACAGATAACACAGTATCAGCCGCCACACGCAGGATGTGTGCTGCTCAGTCTGCTCACAGACCCAATACTGACTATATCGAATATTTTATTATCATTATATTAGCATTTATTCAGTGTGCCGTATGTGCTATTTCCTTCAACGAGCCACTATTTGATATACCTGGTAGAGTTCATCATAGGAAAGTTAGTCACATCTAGATCGAGGTATACGTTTTACATAAAAAGTATGTATATATCTTAAGTATTTACATATGAGCGAGTATATATACATATTAATTGCAGGTTACTTATATCGTAAAGCTATATTTAATTTAATGGAGAACTCACGTCAACTGAATAAGAAATTCATATTATATATGACTGAAGTAAGATGTAGGGCGAATTACATAAAAGTTTACGACCTCATTTCAGCTCAGTGACACAGACAGACAGACACGAGAACGCGTCAGTCGTATGTATAAATATTGTTACTTTTAGTTGACAACTACTTATTGACTTCACGGATTGAATAAATAATTTGGCTAAATACTAGACAAAAATAAAATACTAAACATTACTATTTATTGATCCTAAAATATAAAAAGAAGTCAAATGTGATTTAACGTAGACATTTAGAAATCGGTTCGACAGTCGTTTTATGAAAAAATGTATATCCTTCAGTGAAAATTAAAAATGTCTCCACATGTGCCCCAATACAAACCCAGCTGGGCCGTGTGTATTAAGGAGCGATGTGGCTCGTAGGTACCTATTTGTGGTTCACTTGGCCTCATTATTGAAGTCTCCAAGACTCATAATCAGTCAAATCAATAGTCCTAAGTCATTAATAACTAGTTAGGACAACATTTCTTTATAGAGGGTTGTTGGAATTTAATTATTTCGAAATTTAGTATTAAATTGAAGTATACACCAAGTTTAAATAAAACTGTACTCGATATAGTAATAACTTAGGTGGAATGTAGTCAAGCATTGCCCTAGAGAACATAAAAAAAAAACTGGACTCAGCTAACACTACCTGTGCATAAGCATTGCTCGTGAGTCTATAGTAACCAGATGAGGTTTACAATACGCAAATTAGATAAATCATTTTAAAGAAAACTGAAATAAAAAGATGTTGATGAAGCTGTTAAATGAACCCCCTAACTGGTAACGAGCCCGCATGCGAGCAACGAATACTCGTTTTGCAACGAATTTGCGTGGTCCTTAAGACCCTTCAGCTAAGATAATAATGGTAATAAGCGACCTTTGCAAAGGGTTAAACAATAAATCACAATAGTTCGTTTATGAAAATGTTTAAAGCAGATTTTGGCAAATTGTTAAGTGCCAGCATACTATGAAGTTTACATACAAGGCTTTATTATAAATCTTTAAATAAAAAAATATTGCGAATATTGGTGTTTTCTCTTGTTCAGACGATTTGAACATAATTGGACATTTGAACACAAAAATAATCTCTTTAAATCAGCCCTGATATTAAACTGACCTTAGATCGTTAAATCCATCAAATCAATCCATACTTTACAATTGACATAGACAATTGAAGGCCATCATATGCGGTTACGTTTTCTTGAGGTTACGTAAATTAAGAAAACGTAACGCCCTCAAATTAAATTTAAATGACGTCCCGAAATACACCCGACTCTTTAATTATATGTTTTAATAAATAATAGTCTGGTCTGGTCTACGTAATAATCATCGCTCTTTACGAATTTCTTATTGATATAACGTTTTCTTTTGAGTGGAATGGATTATATTTATTATCTAGAATAGCAGATAGAAGTACGTTATGTATAAAATATTTTCAAATAATGAATCCGATACCGGAGATAATAAACAGAATTCGCATAGACGCGTCAGAAATGAGAATCATTGCATAACTTGTTACTTGATCGATGGACAGACGAACATCACACTATACAATACTTATTTAATCTTTCAAGTATTGATTTCTGATTCACTTACACACGCACACAGACATGGAGTTTAAGCTCTGTATTGTTGAGATAAGTCGAATTATAGATTCTTTCAAGGTATTTATAAATATTATTAATAAATAATCAATTATTAAATAATATGCGGTCAATAAACTCATGTAGATAAAAACTCACGTAAAGGTCTGCTAATGTTGGCTCGTCTTTATATTTTAAGTAACATCCCACGTGTTAGAAAATGTCAGTGCCCACAACTAATACACTCGTGAAAAAAATATGTCTTATTTTTAAAAGTTTTTTTTATGAACATTATTGTAAGTGCAATACATTTATAATTACTTAAAATTAGTGACCAACATTCCACATGTGATCAAATGAAAATCACACACACATTTTATTAATGCTTTAAATGATTTTGTCGAGTCATTAGAAATTATGGCCAATTTAAACAAATTAATTCATATTTTATTAAAACTATTTAAGAGCTTCAACTTTTTATTTTTAACTTATTGAGATATGTTTAATTAACACATACAGTTACTGATAAGATTGTGAAAATTTACAAAACACATTTGCTGAGAATAGTATTATGTAACAAATACTCATATACATACTATTAAAATAAGATAAACTATCTTTTATCATCATTGTAAACCAACCAATAGAAACAGCTTCTACTAATAAATAATAATATGTATAATTGCAACAATAGTAAACTACTATAAACTACAACAATATTATGTTTTCTGACAATTTTACTAGATGCCGTTCATAAACTCACTTTATCGAGGTACCCCTTGCCATTGGGGTCTGATAGGTCCCATATCTTGCTGAGCACCACATCACTGAGGCGAGACTTCTTGAGAAAACGGGCTGCATCCAGTGCTTGTATAGCCCCGGATCCATTTGGGTCTACCTGTAACATATTTTGGATCATTAATATGATATTATAGTTTGCTTGGCTTGGATTATGCAATTGTGACTCCATTTTAAAAATACTGTTACCTTCATACAAAGTCAATATATTCTCATAATGCTAGGAAGCCTTAAAGATGGATTACATTAAAAGGTACTGTGTTTTTAATAAGTTACATAATTACTAGACTCCACTATTGAACTTATATTAATATATTACAACTTATTAGTCAACCAAATCAAACCAAAACCAAAGGAGTTCTTTTATAATAAAGTAACTTTTTATATGATGTGACTCGGCAATATTCAAATCTAATAATAATTATATTTACAGATTTTCAGGTTTTGATTTTCTAGAATCATTTAAATTCCCTTAATATTTGTAAGTATCATGTATATTTCAGTCATGTTTTCAAAGTAATTTAACTGATGTAATAAAAACATGAAGACCTTATAAAATAATCTGTCAGTTTTCTAGGCCAATCTATATAAGTAATGTAATAAAATTACCTAAAACTCCTTTCACAAACAAGGCACTTGTTATAAATTATCTATACTTAAAGATTACCAAGTACAAAAACTTTATACTATTTAGACCTTAATAGGCAATTTATAATAATTATGTATTCATACTACTAAAGATCAGTCAGAATTTCAGAGAGGCAGTCAGAGATAAATTTCAAACAAATTAAATATGAAATATTTAGAGATAGATAAAAAACTCAAAAGTGTTAAAAATATAAATATATATTTTATATGAAATGTTTTAATAATGAAAGATTAAAAGTAGATAATGATATATATAATGAAATAGGAATTTAATAGTTATACTCCTCATAACACACCTGTTTTTAGTATTTATACTAATTACTTTATTTCTTGTGTGTCACCAACACTAAAGTGAGGATATTTAAATAATTTTTCAGGAGCATCTACACATTCTATACATCTATTTTTACAAGGTGAATAATATTTTCTATTAGACAAAACGTTAAAACATATTTAGAAAACAATCTTATCTTTTGCTGAAGAGTTTCCTACATGTTTTTTTATAATATCAGTTTATCAAAGGATTCCTTGATGTAGGGATCTGAAAGGTCTCATATCTTGAAAAGTAGCATCACATTGTTCAGGCCAAATTTCAAATTTGGCTTTCTTTGAAGTGAGTAAATGCTCGGTGAGATATATATGTATCATATTCGTGGATCCCGAAATATTAAATGCAAAAATATAGACCAGGCAACATTGATTATTTCAAAAAGTAAGATTGATCACTATTGATTTTACAATAAAGAGGTTACTGAAATACAGATTAAGATAAAATCTGTATATTATAGAATAGAAAAAACAGCTACACCTGAAAGTATTACAAAATCCAGGTAGCAAGAGATATTAAAGTTGTTATACTTACTTGATGATAATAAGCTTCGTATATTGAACTGTGGGTTCCTGCCACCTGCAATGGTTCAATCCACATTTTGAGATAGATTTTCTCAAATTATATTTATTAAACGCAATTATTTTCAGTCAGTTATATGGGTGTGACATTCTATTCTGCTCATGACATTTAATGTTCGCGCAAAAACCAAGACAAATTTAAATGAAATTGTAAAACTACTTATTGATAATTGAAATTAACATCACTAAGACACACTACACTATTTTACTCAACGCTAAACTATCTTTAATAGAACGAAAATCTAGTAAAATTTAAAGTTTTCAAGCAGCAGCGTAATCAGTCTACGACTTCGCGACACTTCGGCTTCCGATATTATAATGTTCCAGTTCTCTTTTAATGACGGTTTCTCACAGAACAGTATGTGGTATATTAAAGTTTTATTAAACCGGCAGGATTTTAGAACCAGCACTACACAAATAATTTAAATTGCGTTAATTCTACCTGGGTAGAAGAATGCAAGGCAGCCATTTTTTACATCTCTTAGTCGACCAATCAATAGGGTCCATAGAGAATAGATTTAGATATGTCAAGTCCTACTAGTGATGTGCGTTTCTAATTTCGAACTCCGTTTAAGAGTTTTTTAAAATATAAAAGAAAACTCGATTAAATGTAAATTTCACGTTAGTATTTCAAAATCATTACAATAATATTGATTTTGGTTAAAGTATTTTTTTAAATATTAAGTTACTAACAACAACTATTATAGTATGTAAGGGAAAAATATATAAAACTGATTTGAAACCTCAATTAGCGTTTCCAACCATACTTTTTAATAAAATATTATATTTGGTAATTGTATTTTATACTTTTGCATAGAAATAAAGTTTGTGAAAATACTTTGTTTTCAACCTTTACTGCGATGCATAGAACAAAACACTAATAATGGAATATATGGGTAAGTACTTAACTATTCAACATCTAAGTTGGAACAGATAAAGGAAATGATTCATAATTACTGAACGAAATGTATATAACATTTCTACAGTAAGGAACATGTTAATGTGAATATGTCTGAAATCTATACACATAATAAAACTGTCACTGATCGAAAACTGAACTTGGAAGATATTAAAAAAATCATGCTTTATAAGAGCAAGAGCACCCAAACAAAGGTTTTTCATTTTGTCTGTAAGTCTGTATGTTTTCGCAATCTAATATATAATAATCTCGCTAATCTCAGAAACAAATTAATCAATTTAGATTAAATTTTCGGGAATATATTGTAATATTCTTCACGACGAAATTAACACTAAATGTTAACATTTAGTGTTAATTTCGTCTAAATCGGTTAAGAAATAAAAGAGTTATGTCAATCACATAATAGGTACCATGCAAATCCTTTCGCCTATATCTATACATGTAATAAATCTGTAGAGGAGTTGCATCTGTACATTGTAAATATATAAAAAAAATATATATAGCCAGAATGTAAAGTGATAATTAACAGATTCAATTTTTAAATTTTTTTAAATTTTTGTCTGTTTTTCTTTTAATTATGCACGCAAAACGAAAAAAAAATTTTGCTAAAGTAAATAACTAAAGTAAAATTTAGTTTTTAATTTTCATTTCACATACATCACTCTATCAAAAGATGTATGTGTTTAAAGTATTCTAGAAATGCATCTTTATACATATGAATAATCTGTAATTGATCGCTGTCTGTACATGTAAAATATTTTCAAAAAATCATACCTAATGCCTTTATTTACGCAAAAGTAGCCAAGACATTTTTTTTAATTTTGTCTGTTTGTCTGTATGGCTGTAAATATACAGCACGCTAATCTCAGAAAAGAATTAACCGGTTTGGATGAATGTTTCGTTAATATGTTGTAATGGCCTTCACTTTACATTTAGTGTTTTTCTTTTTATTTAAATAGGTTAACAAATAAAGAAGTTAAATTATATAACAAAATGGTTTGAGTTTAGCGAACATAACAGACTTTCTATACTTTCTAACATGTCTTTGAGATTAAATTTGAACATTTTGAAAAGGTAATAAATTAAATTAGAAACAAATTGTTTATTCATTTAATTTTCCATATTGATTGTCAAACAAGTTTTGCCAAATTTAAAAATAGTAAATAAATTAGCTTGTGCTAAAAGCACACAAAAATACATTTTGAGTTCAATATAAACCTACAATATTAAAAATACTTTTTTTTCTTATAAATACTTTTTTTTTCTACTCAAACAATTGTATACGTTTTTTTCGCCAAAAAAGTTGACAATCGGCTAGGGTATGAAATAGATATAACTAGCGGCACGTATCAGCCCTGAGGGTATCTGATAAGAGAGAGAGAAGACAATAATTATCAAAAAGATTTTACAAAGAATTTTTAAATTACCTCAAAACGGCTATTAGGTAATTATTACATTACCTACTATTTAAAACACATAAATAAAAATATTTGTTATTAAAATAATAAACCAAAAAATAATATTGGTTATTTAATAGTTATAAGAAAAAGTCTCAAGCCATTCTTATTAATAGCAAATATCTTCGCAATAACATTCATATTAACCAGCTCTCTAACGTGATGTATAAAAATTCTGTTATTCCTTTTTCTGATAATGTAAAAATCTGGGACTGATGATGGAAAAACTTTTACTATTATGGACTACGCAAGTCAAATTAACGAGTCTTAAAAACAATTTTAAATCCGATGGCTCAAACGTCTGCAGAATTTGCTTCCCTTGAAATCCAAAATTTTGTTAGCCAACTCATTCTTACTACTCCTTCTCGACTATGCCGACGTTTTCTACCTGGATGCTAATGTGGAGCTTCTTAATAAATTAGACCGCCTTCAAAACTTGAGCATTAGTTTAATTTTCGGATTGCGGAAGTTTGATCACATTTCAGATTTTTGACGTTCATTTAAGTGGATCTCAATTCGCCTTCGCCGAAATATACATGTTTTAAACACGCTGTACAACATCCTTGCTAATTTAGCTCCTTCTTACTTATACGAAAGATTCCATTTTTCATTTCTAAGTAGCCATCCCAAGCGATCCTGTGTTACTGCAAAAACCTTTAATGTTCCTTACTATAATTCTTCTTCATACTCCAAATCATTTAAAACACATGCAGCGCTTATGGAATACCCAACCAAGTTCAAAATAGCCCATCTACCTTTTCTTTCAAACGAAGATTAAATCTTCACTACCTCTCCCAATTATAAACATATATATTTATAAAAATATGTATTTATATATTTATTATGGGTCGTTTGTATATTTGTATTTTTCTACATTATTTACATATTGTATTTTTCTTCATAATATATATTTATTTAAATCGTAGAATGGATTGTTCTTTAAAACTTATATTTGTATACAGGGTTATTTTTAATTAATTGGCCATCTCTTGCCTCTTTTCATCAATCTCAACAACATTTCTTCTAGGACTTTTTACAGTAATATTGATAAAGAACACAAAAAAAACAAACAAAAAAATGTTTGCTCTTTCTTTTACTTATTACTCTGTATTTTGTAAGAAGTACTTAAAAGTTCAACGCCCGGGCGCAATACCTACGCTCAGAGTTAATGCCAGTTCAGAGCAAACAAATATATTTTGTATGGGAAAATTTAAATTTTAAAAACTATTAATTTTAAAAGTTGTAGACCAAATGTTGTTGGGATGAATGTGGAGAGGCTGCCTGCAAGAGGTGGCCAATTAATTACGAATGACCCTGTAAGTATATGTAGTGTGTACCTATTTCTGCCCATTAAAACAATTGTTTCACTCTCACAGGTATTTGGTAGAGATCTCTTTTTAGACCTAAGTTTATCCAATATATTTTTTGTTTTCCTATTGTTTTTTTTTTGTATCACTATATCTGGTACATAAATAAATTTAAAAAAGGTATTAAGTATGTACGTAACAGTACAGATGCTCAGTTATCCCCTCTAAATTTCGCTCAGAGCTTTTCGTTAATGCCGCGAGTTATAAGATTCCATAATCTTTAACGATGTATTTCTTCTGTGTGATTATTCTCTTTTTATTAAAACCTAACCTAATTTTTTTTACATTTTATCACGGTGAATAAAAGAAACATCAATTTTATAATGTATTAGAAATATTGATTAACACTTACTTATGTATTACAAATTATAAAATTTTTGATTTACAATTACCATTTTTTGTAAACAAATCGATGTAACTATATAAAACTCTTAAGCCACGTTTGTTGATTTCGTAGCTAGGTACGTTTTGAAATTGACTAATCCAATAATCTACTTTACGATGCCTCTTAGTCATTGGAATAAGAGGAAGTATAGATGTCACCACAGCCACGGCACAGACATCGCACAACAACATCTGAAAGAATTACAATAAAATATGTTACATAAATAACTAATACAGCCATAAATTCTGTTACTGGCCGTTTACGTACATTAAGAAAAAACATTAGTTTGAATTTCGAACATTAGCTTCTACGATAATATAATAGACTTCTTTATCGCTATCATTGTATATTTTTGTTTATAAATTATTTATTTTAAAAATGGAGTCGGGCACTAAAGAGAATAGGATTGCAGTAATTGCACTGTATAAAGTAGGTAAGGAGCCAGCCGACATCATAGATACATTGAAAAAGCTAGGGATTAGCCGAATGTTTGTGTATCATACCATCTAAAGGTACACTGAAACCATGTCTGTTGATGACCGGGAAACATCCGGGCGACTGCAGTCTATTCGAACAAACCAGGCCGTTAAAGCAGTCAAGGCCAGAATTCCTCGAATTCTCATAAGGAAGCAAAAAATCCTTTCCAGAGAAATGAGAATCCCACCGAGGACCTTTCTCGGATTATCAAACAAGGACATACCTTAAATGAGGCAATGAAACATAAGATAGTCGAAAGATCAAAGCAGCTGTTACATCGATACGCGAACGAAAAACACAGAAAAAAACACTTTTCCGATGAAAAAATGTTTGCTATCGGGGAGCACTACAACAAACATAATGATCGAGTTTATGCACACAGCTTTAAAGAAGCTTCCGAGGTAGTTTTCAAAGCCAGGAGCGAGGCCATCATCCAGCATAACTACCAACAAGTTACGAAACTCCATTTTGGGAAAAGAAAATAAGGAGTGACAACTTCAGTCACCGTGTATCAAGATACCGTGTTGGAAGCGGTAGTTAAAACTCTCCAGAACACCTTATTCAGAAAGGAAGTGTGGACATTCTAACAGGATTCAGTCTCGGATCATAAGGCGCCCACTAACCAAATATGGCTTGAGCAAAATGTTCCAGTCTTCTGAAAGGCCTTGATTGGCCTTTGGCTAGTCCGGACTTAAATCCTTTGGACAATAAATTGTGGTTCGTGCTAGAAAGTTTAAATTAAATAATTTTTGAAGTGAAACTTCTTTAGAATCGTTGTGATTTCAAACCTCATGCAACGGAAAAAACGACAGGTAAGAGACACAAATACAAAAATGTGTAGAATGAAGCCGGTAAAGAATGAGACAGAAATATACACACTATTTTATATTATCGGTCTCTCTTCTTTGTTTCGTATAGCTTCATCTCTTTTACACCATGTTGCTATGGAAATACTAAATAATCAAAATGACAAGTATGTGGATTACAAAACACAATTTACATTAACCAAAAATAAAATTATCGGATTAGAGTTTTATAATTAAATAATGAATTGTAATTACATACTGGACAATACGATTTTATGGACTTGCTATTGAAACTAATAAATAAATTCAAGATTATAACATGAAGAAGAAAGTATGAAATATAATTTATAAGATTTTTAAATACATTGATTGTCTGAAATAGAAGAAGTAAGAATGAAAAGAAATACGAGTTTTGGCTGAGAAATGGAGCATTGGGGTCCTGATCTTTACAAGGTCTGTTTTGCTATACCTAGAACGAACAACAACTCGAAACAGCAGAAACCATGATGAAGAATAATTTTATTTGTGATATAGTGACGATCCAACATGTTAAGAAGCCTAAAGTTATTATTTTTAAAGTGGATTGTGTACATTTGTCTGTTTCTATGGTACTTATGTGTTTCTTCTATGAGAATATTATACGTCAGAAATACTCATTCACTTCTTACGTTTTAATTAATTAATACCCCTTAGCATCCGAACGGCGTTAGGAAACGCCAGTTTGAAAAAGCGTAAACATCCGCGATAACGTTTGGGCGTTACGAAACGCCCTAAAAATAACTCCTTGGGAATTAATAAATTTACGAATTAAATGTTTATAGTCTTTTATTTCTAACATTACTAATGCATTGCCAAATAACCAGAAGCCCGTAAGAATTTTTTTACTAACTCGGCTTAGTAGAAAATAATTACGTAATCGTCTTTCAATTCAGCGCCTTTGTTCAGTACGGGCGTAGAACTGCAAGACGATCAATTGTTACGAATATCTTTAAATTTATGAATTAAAAGCGGAAATTAATGTTTCATTTCTGTAGTCGATAGTGTTTTCAACCTATACAATAACAGCCAGTTTTGTGTTTTTATTGATAAAAATATAACAAATATGTAACCTTGAAATGAATAGACTACAACAGTCCCGATTTCTAAAAGCAAATTTATTATTCTATTTTTTGTTTATTATTTTTTTTTTATTTTAACTCGTGTAGCACCCATTTTTATCAGTAGGTATTGATAAGAGTCTATATTTTACTGCTGCCTAAAGCCGTAAACAAATAAAACTAAAACTTTGTCAACGTTTTCAGAAAAGTTTTTAAATGATAAGTATATTAGTGTTATACGACAATGAGTTCAGAATTTTATCCTCTGATTAAGAAATGATTTAGTTTACCTCAAAACTACGTTAATATTACTCAAATTTGTTTGAAACCAAACCTTAATAATTCATACGGACGTTTGAGATGTTTAGCTATTTATGAAAAATCTATTGCTTTTTGTAGCTACATAAAAGTACTATAATAATCTTAAATAATGAATTATTATTACAGTAGCAAGAAATATAAGTAATACGTTAACAATTATTTATTAAAAATGAGGGTACACCGAGCGCGAAATTACTGAATCGACGATTTTTTTCCCTACGTTTTTTTTTTTTAAACAAAAATAAGATAAAAAGTATTTTTACTATAGCTATTGGAAAGGAAAAATCAATTTAATATTTTATTTAAAACTCTTTTATTCCACGGACTTTTAACCTCCCCTCGTATTATATAAATGTTTTTTACCTTATCACCCGCTAACCATTGATTTTCTTCTAAAGTATATTCGAGATAATCCAAACTTAAATTCCATTCTTCCACCTTCTTCTTACTAATAGGCCACTTCCCAGCAAAAAATGAGGTCTAGGAATAAAAATATATATATAAATAGGAGCAAGATCAAGATTTAGCTCAGCTTACTTTAAGATACAAAATATAATCAAATCATAAATATCATAAATAATATTGCTTGTTATTTGTTATCTTTTAATCATTGAAAAAGAAACTATGTTAGGAGTCAATTAATAATAAAAGACTATAAAAATAAAAACTGAATATTTAAACTTTAACTTACTAATATTTCGCTATCAATTCTAAATAACGAGCTGCAATTAAAAAACAACATTTGATTTACTCGAGCCCGTATTATAGGATGTGTAGGATACAGGTTCTTCCCCAGGTCACCAGCCAACTGACAGAGATAGAGCGAGATAGCATGACTATCGCAAATAGTAGCACTGTTAGTTACCATTACTGGAACCTTCTGGAGAGGGTTTATCTACGAATAAATCATTAGTAATATTGAAGTGAATAAAAATAAACAAAAAGAATATTTTATAAGACAACTAATTTTAAAGATGTAAATAATTATAATTTTACCTTTTTAAAAAAAACTGTCTTGTGTTCGTTTTTAAAAAGCTCTAGTTTTTTAAAAGTTACTTCAATGCCTAATATTGAAGCTGACATAAGAACAAATCTCACGGGAGGAGAGATTTCATCTCCGTAAATAATAGGTCTGTCCTGGTACGTATTTCTGAGAAAGAGAATTAAAATTAAAATAAAGTTGTTTAATTAAAACTAGTTGTCGCCCAACGGCCGAAAATCGACCGTTATCTAAAGTATTAATGTTTATGAAAGTGTTAACTAACACCTTTGTGAATATTTATTTTAGTTTTATTATTATAATACAAGTGTCTATCAATTCTGTGCGACTATTTGACATCAGACAAATATACATTGAACATGAAATAGAATCAACATTATACCTAAAATAATCATGCATAACCGCCAATGCCTTCACAAAACATCCAGACAGACCACAATGCCACCCTGTACCTGTGAAGAACTGCAGCTTGTAAGAATGCAGACCTATTTGGGACTTCTAATAGATGTTCGAATTAATTGGAAAGATCACATTGAAGTAGTATGAGACAGACTTCGAGCACTGCTATCAAAATTTGCTATAATAAAGCACAAAATCCCATACAAAACTCTGATCCAGTTATATCGGTCATTAGTAGAATCATATTTCATATGGTCTATCTAGCTTTGGGAGGACCTACAAATCACATTTAGTCAATATTTACTTACTACAGCTGCGAACGTTAAAAACCATAGTGCCTGACAACATTAAAATAAAACATAAAAATACAAACTATCACTATCTTTTTAATCAGTGCAAAGTGATACCAATTTACAAAAAAAATGAGTATGCCTTTCTTAAAGAAGAATTCTTCAACGAAAAACTTAAATAAACGAACATTGGAATTTTTGGTTCCAGATCTCATAAATAAACTACCAACATCAATAATATCTGAAGTGAATGAAAAAAATATAAATTTTAAACTTAAAAATTACTTTATTAGTACAATACAATAATAACTAACAAGAAGAAAAATCTTAAATTAATTCTGTTTTTTCTTTTCTTTTAGTAACCTCTTGTATATTGCATTCTAAGACTACCGGTTTTCAATTCAAATTCAAATTCAAAATATCTTTATTCAAGTAGGCATTTACAAGCACTTTTGAATCGTCAATTACATTAAATTGGTCAGTATAGTCAGTCTGTGAGTAAGCTACCACCAGCTCGGAATGCTGTTGTTATGTTGCGTAACATTAAGTGCAATGCAATGTTGTTATGTTGCGTAACATTAAGTGATCGATGCGAGTGACGATCTCTTGTTGATTCTTATGTTTGTCTACCCTCACATTTATTATTATTTTTTTTTTTTTTTTTTTTTTTTTTTTTTTTTTTTTTTTTGTCTGTCTATGCTGTTAGCCCTGTTGGCTATTACAGCGTCACCGGGGGAATGGGTGGGTCAGGGGACCCACCCTTAAAAAGGGGGGGCCAGATGGGCCCCCATGGGGAACGACGTCCCGAGGGCGTCTCAGATTGAGACACGGACCTCGGCTCGGGGCGTCGTTAGTCAGGAGGGAAGCTAAGGAAATTTGGACACTAGCGTCCTCCGACGGCAGAACGCCGGAGCAACGGAGCACTTACTCAGTTGGGACCTCGTCTATACCGGTACAGACGGTGTGTGTCTGTATGTTGTGTGGTGTCAATTATGCTTACGCGTACACGTTATTACCTACTGTGAACGCGTCGTCGGGGTCAACGAGTACCGACTTGGGTCTTCTTTTTCTGACTAAAGTAGTCTTACGTGGTCTATACTCTGCGGCGTCAGCCACCAGTGGGTTCGGGTGTCGCTCAGCACGTTCAAAGTACTTTTGGGAAAGCCCCTTGAAGTACTGAGCGATGGTCGGAAGGTTCAAGTCTCTATGGAGATCGATGTTGCGTACGAACCACGGCGCCCCGGTTGCAATCCGTGTAAACCTGTTCTGAATCACCTGAAGGGGTTTCAGATTAGCGTGCGCAAAAGCGGGACTCGCATAGGACATGACGGAACGTATGCAAGCTTTGTAAAGTGTCACCTTATTGCGAAGGGACATTTTACTCCGCTTGCCTAACAGCGGATATAAACGACCTAATATGTAGGCCGCTCTGCTACGAACGGTCCTAATATGCGCAGTGAAAACTAACTTTCTATCTAACGTTACTCCTAGGTATTTTGCCTCGTCTTTCCAAGGTATCGGTTTATCAAAGAGTTTGATTCGCGGGAGGATCCTTGGGGGGCCCCGTTCGAAGAGCACCGAAACGCTCTTCTCAGGGTTTACCTCGATCCGCCATTTCCGCAGCCAACTCTCAAGGGAGTCGACTGCGGATTGGAGACGTTGGTATATCTCCCAGTGATCCTTAGAGGACGTGTAAAGCGCGGTATCGTCCGCGTACATGGCAAGGTGCACTTTAGATCGCGGTCTAGGAATATCGCTAGCGTAGATGGAATAGAGGATGGGCGAGAGAACTGAACCCTGGGGAACACCCGCCCTGATGGGGCGGGGGGTTGACAAGACGCCTTCCACTCTGTAGCGAAAGGAGCGATTCGTCAGGTAGTCCTGTATGATGAGTACGAGTCTGTCCGACACCTTGAACTGGTATAACTTGTACACCAGTCCATTGTGCCAGACCCTGTCGAACGCCTTAGCTACATCGAGGAAGAGCGCTCCTGTCCTATGCTTCTTGGCCCTCACAGTGGCCCCTATCAGTATGTGCTCCGTGAGGCGTTGCACCTGATGGGAACATGAATGGTTGGCTCTAAAGCCGAACTGCTCATTTGGGATGATTTTGAGTCTCTCGACTTCCGATCTAAGTCTACAGAGGATGATTCTCTCATATACTTTCCCTAAGGAACTAAGAAGACTAATGGGACGGTAACTATTAGGCAGATGCCGGGGTTTGCCCGGCTTATGGAACCCTATCACTATGGCCTCTTTCCACTGGGCTGGAAACGAGCAACCGGCCAGTAGAGCGTTAAAAATGGTAACCAATAGGTAAATTAAAGGAGGCGGAAGAAGCTTTATCACTTTGTTAGTGATCCTATCGGGACCTGGCGATTTCTTGACGTGAAGCGCCCTAACTATGGACGTCACCTCGTCTAGGTTCGTTTCCTCGATTGGCGGACCGGCCGGTGGCTGAGAACACATTATATTGACCGATTTGTCGACTATTTCGACATGATCGCGATCAACGGATTGAGCAGACAGACGGCACTGGCTCTCTAGACTGTCGGCTAAGCACTCAGCTTTGTCAGAGTCGTCAAACGCGATGGCGGAGTTAGGTCCAACCAAGGGAGGCATATCTGAGACAGTGTCCGCCTTCAACGCTCTCTGCAACCGCCAGAATGCCTGGTGTGTTGGAGAGAGCGTCGCAAGCGTCCTATCCCAGCCGCTATCTCTGAAGTCGTCGAGAGCTTGTCTCGACTCCCTCTGAAGACGGCGCAGCCTCCGTCGGTTATCATCTGTCGGGTATCGGTCATGGGCTCTAATCGCGGCGTTTTTACGGGTGATGAGGAGTCTAATGTCCGGAGGGAGTGCTCGGTAACCCTCGAAGTTCACTCGGACCTCCCTCGAGGACTTTCCTATGCTGTCTACCAAATGTTCTGTGAAGTTAGTCGCGGCTGAGACAGCGTCCTCGACCGATGTAAGCTGGTCAGGAATTTTGTCGAGGTGCGCTGGTACGGGGGAATGGAGTTGCTCTCGAAGCTTCGTCCAGTTAATAATTGTTTTGGTCGCGGGTTCCCTAAGGGGAGGAAGTCCTAGCTGAAATAGGACCGGTCGATGGTCAGAGTCTAGCTCGGATAGCGTCTCGATAGAACGTAACTGGAGTGTCACGCCCTTCAAGAGTACTATGTCGAGCACGTCGGGTCTGTCATGTCGGAAGTCTGTGTCGCAGTATCGCGTGGGACTCAAAGGCGCGGTGATCTCGAAGTCGAGACCAGCCTTGTAACTTAGCCTATCAAGGAGATTTCCTCTACTGTTTGCGACAGTGGAGTTCCAGCGGGGATGTTTGCAATTTAGGTCGCCGGCCAGAATGGTTGCGTTACCTAATTGGAGTAAGGACTTAAGGTCCCTCTCAACTAAGGCTTTATTGGGAGAAAGATAGACGGATGCTAGTACGATCGACTGATGGCCGGTCATACCCACCTGACATAATGACGCTTCTACGTTGACTAGTTGGGGCGGATCGAGCGGAGTGCAATGAAGAGACCTTCTGTAATAGATGATGGTTCCCCCCTTCGCGGTTGCCCTATCGTTCCTAACGAGACGGTAATTTGCGATGCGCGGATCACGATTACACGGCTTCAGAAAGGTCTCTTGTACTAACAGGACGTCTATCTGGTGCGTGACCACGAAGTCGCGCACTAGATCTATCTGCTTAAGTAGCCCGTTCGCGTTGAATGTAGCGATAGTCAGAGAGCGAGGTTTTACCCTTCCACGCGATGTCATCATGTTGACATCGTGTGTTCGTATATCGATTTGATTAGGACGGCGTGCTTGAGGAGCACTTCCATCCTCGCGGGAGGGTTCCGCGCGGAATCCCTCATTTCATTTGAAAAGACTAGGAGCTCTTCGATGTCTATTACACCGAAGAGGCTCGTGACGCACGCGAGCGAACTCGCAACTCCGTCGGTGGAGTTACGAACCGGCGGCGGCGGCAACGACTGGGGGACGGGCTGTGGGATAATCCTCGGAGGCTTCACCCAAGCGTTCGCGATCGCGTTCGCGGGTGCCTGAGGGGCCTGGGATGCCTGAGGGGCCGCGGGCCTCCCAGGGGCTAGAGGAGCCCATGGAGGCTGTGCGAACCGAGGAGGATGCCTTGCCGGCTGTGTCCTGCGCGGCGCTTTGGGGCACCCGCGATAATTCGCAGGATGGCCCTTCTGTCCGCACAGGACGCAGCTGGGAGGATCCTCAGGGACCGGTCCCTTCCGCGAGCAGTCGGCTGTCGCGTGGTCGTCCAGGCACTTGACGCACCTTGGACGCGCGTGACAAAAACGTTGGGAATGCCCATAGAGCTGGCAGCGATGACACTGACCAGGAAAACCGCGACCACGTGGAGGTTCGACCCTAAGGCCGGAGAGTTGGCAGACTGCCTTAACGTTAAAAATTTGCTTTCCTTCCGGGGAAAGCTCGAGATGGACGAGAACAAGATCGAACGGGACCCTAGTGGTCGCTCGGTACATGCGGTGCACCGAGATGACGGGGAAGGATTGGGACTTAAGGTCCTCGAAAATCCGCTCAGTAGTGAGCTCCACGGGGAGCCCTCGGATGACCACCGTTAAGCGGCGTTCATCCTCTAGCGCGTAGGTGTGGTATCCGTAACCACGTTCACGGAGGAGACGAGTCAGACCACGGTGGTCCGACGAAGACGCGGTTTGAACGCGGATACCGTCGGCGGTATTTCGGGCGGACGTGAAATGGAGCTTGTGCTCCGTCATAAGTGCGGACAGAGTGTCCCACTTAGACTTGTCCCTTATGTAAAGCGGCGGCGGCGCGGGGGACTTCCGTGGCGCTGAAGGCGCAGGCGCTGAAGGTGCCTCCGCGGGCGCTGAAGGCGCGGACGACGGCGACGCGGACGCGGGCGCTTCGGGCGCGATCGGCGCGCGTTCGCGAGTCGGGCCCGGGCCCGAAGAACGGTCGGGCGACGCGGGTTCGCTACTAGCGGGTTTCACATTTATTAATAAAAATCGGTGACTATGACACACCGTATAGCTTATAAAACTTTTGATGTGCCATATTAATTGCGTTATTTATGTTACCTAGAAATGCCATGTTAATGCTATGTTAAATAAATAAATGTCATGGTTAATAACGAAGAAGGGTGTGTAATGTCTTTATCATTAATTTAATGTATTAAAAGTGCATTATTATTAAAAATATTAGCTTTCTGCACGACTCCTACACATAAACTATAAGTGTGCCAAATTTAATACTCCTTCATCCGCACTATTCTTGTAAAAAGGAGCCCAAAGTTTTTGCTTCACGTATTAATATAATGAAAATCTGAAAAACCGTTTAAGTGCTTATGTAGGTAAGGGTTCCGTACCTACATATAAAAAACAGCAAAAAAATATGGTTGCCTGTAAAGTCGGTTTTACGGGCGAAGATTTACGTGACCACGTCTTTTTCTCGGTAGAATATTTATTGATATGAATATTATTAAATTGCACAATATTTTAATAATTTGAGTGATTTTGTTGAGGATAGGACGATGAAGACGTTATCACGTAAAATCATTTTATATATTATTTATTTTATATTATATTAATGATGTTATTATTTTTTACAAAACTTATTTACAGACTTTTTCGATACATCAATTAGTTGCGGAGATATCGATAATTGAAGTTATTGTTTGCTACCAGTATTTTATATATATATATTTTTCAGTTATAAAAAAATACTATTTCCAATTGTGTCTACCAAGTATGGTCACATGTACTGGCCTACATATTAAATAATAATAAGTACAGATAATGTTATTTGACGTCACTTCTGATTTTATATATTTTAATATTTTTAATTTTAAAGAATTAATTTGAAAATCAAAACACTTATTCAGATCGAAGGTTCAAATTTTTGCTAAATAAATTTGAAATTAATTAAAATTTGTAATTGTAAATAATGAAGTTGAAAATTAAAACATTTACTTAAATTAGATGTTAAAATTCTTGCTCAACACATTTTAAATCAAGTTTTCTTATATCTGCCACTTTTTCTTAATATTTGTAATTTTAAAGAATCAATTTGAAAATCAAAACATTGCTCGGCGGACCGATCATGTTTGAGTGGGAGAGAGACGCAAGGCATTCTATGTGTGTGTGACGCATCGTTACGTTACCGGGCGTTACACTTTTTCATAAGTGACTCCCAGCTTAACCTAATTTAAGACGTTGTCACGTCAAAAAAAAAATAAAAATTAAATGATTATTTAAATTTTTTTATCCTTAATTTTTATATAAATAAATATTCTGCGATAATTTAAGCGTCTACCTATTGCCGTTATTAAATTCGAGCAAAATAATCACTCTTGTTGTATGGAAGCTCTGCTTAAATATTTATTTTATTCTGTTAAGCTTTTGCATAGCTTTTTTAAGTAAAGAAAAACAAAAATACATTTAGGTACATTTCAATTGTATGTTTTAAAACCATATTTAAGGTATATTGTTGCACAACATGTTAATGTAAAGATATTTGAGACCTGTCATACTTACATCATGGAACTGAACCTTACGTGACGGAAAATATTAAAACAAGCACTTTTATTGATTATTTTGCGTATAATAATCATTTTTGTATAGAAGACGTCTTTGAGGTGTGAACCAAAACACTTGAATGAACTAGAATTATTTTCGATGCAATCTTAATAAATAAATAGTCAATGATGCCTGGAGAATGATATAAATAAATAAATAAAACATAAATGTCAACTTGATAGCTGCGCTTGTTTAATATGCGGGGTGGGCCAAATATTATCTTTCTTGGTACAATATTCGCGTTTACAGTGTTGGCAACCATAATCGAGGTTACAATATGATCATATAGTTATAAAGTTGACTGAACTATGACATTACATGATATAAAGTTGACTGAAGGCAGTACTATTGTACTATTACATGGATTGGGGGTGTCCGTCAAGAAAATTGAAATTCTTAAAAATATTGAAAAATTATTAAAATTACATAATAGGAATAATTGTAAATTTATAATTTGTACGTTTCCTAGTTCATTCTCTTATTCGGACATACAAAACAAGTATTTGACAAGATTCACCGTGCGGGTGCCGGACCCGTCGCGTTGCAAGGAGCGGAGTGCAAGCAGTGCCTGGGACTTGCGACCCAGGAGTAGGTTTAAGGGGCCCCTTTATTATGCGCAAAAACGCTCACCTTCACCCTCCACACTCCTCTCCCTACCTAACCAAATTTGGAAGGAACCTACTAATGCCGCCTTTGAAATACCTTCTAGAAATGAACCGGTGCTTGTTCTAGAAAGGCCAAGGTCTTTAAGTAGACTATAGAGAGATTTTGTTGTTATACCTCTCGCTCCCACTTCTACCGCGTACAAACTAACTATAAATTTATTCCTAATCAGTTCGTTGGTCAGGTCAGTTCGTATTGTAAGTCAATTTAATGTAATCATTGACAATTCAAAAGTGCGTGTAAATGCCTAAAGAAATTAATATAAAGAAAGCAAATATCCAAAGGTTATAATGATTCCTTATCTTTTAAATTTTATATTAACCGCCTCGTTGGTCGAGTGGTTAGCGCAGACGCCTAACATAGTCGAGTGGTTAGCGCAGACGCCTAACATATACCGGCTTAATGGGGCTCGGTTTCAATTCCCGGCAGGGACAGGCATGTATGTGATGAACATAGATGTCTGTAGTTCTGGGTTTGGTCGTTTATTAAATTTATGTCCAGTATTTATAATGTTTATTTCTATGTATTTGTATCGTTGTCTAACATCCTCAACACAAGCAAAATAATTTGCTTACTTAGGGGTTAAATGAATTTGTGTAATTTGTCGTCATCGAGATATTATATAAAAAATCTTTTTCTTCATTTTATTCTTACATAATTTTTTTTCTCGTAGGTAAATATTAGCATATATTTTAAAATTAAAAAAACTTGCTGCCGCATGATCTCACGGAGAATTTTACGATGTGCACCTAGCTTAGGCTAGTTTTTTATTTTTGAAAAGATCTTACCGTCAGACTTTATCATGTACTAGCTGTTGCCCATGACTTCGTCCACGTGGACTGTAAAAATAATGTTTAGGTATTAATTTATATACATGTGGATCGTGACTTTTAAAGTGTTTTTGAAGTTACGGCCAATTAGCTAACTGCATAGTCAATAAAAAAAAAGGAAATTTTGAAATGTATAAATTTAAACTGCGGACTGATCAAAATGTGAATGATGCTGACTATAAAATGAAGCACAATTCCGGAATAAAATTATATGGTGGCGTAAAGGTGACGAAAAAAATATTCAGATTATGGCGCCATAAGTTTGTATGTTATTGTATGGTCTCGGAGAAAATGTTAACTACTTTTCCTAGTTTCAACAGACAAATAAAGCATTTTATTTGGTGCCTAGAATGTTCAACGTTCTTTATTTTTTTATTTCAATATTGTAAACGGCCTGTACACAATATTAAAAGACGTATTGTGTTCTGCAAAGATGTACAAATTTAGGCAACTAGAAACACGTGAACGACCAACATATAATGTACCAAGTGAAGTGAAATGAAGACCTGTCACTTCTAAAGTTTGGTCCTGGGATTTGTTGATCGTCATGGTAAAAGCGAGTAAAAAAAGGGAAATGTCATGGAAGGGAAGTGCTGCTCTTTATGCTGCTTCATTTTCACTTCAGACAGGTACAAAAAAATTCTAAAAAAAATAATGTAACGGTTTGAAAATCTGGTTCGAGGTTTAGTTTATTAGTCTACTAGCTGTGCCTGCGACTTCGTACGCGTAAATTTCGATTTTGATAAAACGTACCCTTTGTACTTAAAACTATAAAGCTTCAAACTGGTAAGCAGCAATGGTACGACAATAAGTATAATATAGTATAATAATAATTAACTTCTTTATTTGTTAACCAATTGTTAAAAAAAACTAATTGTAAAGTGAATCCCATGACAATATATTACCGAAAACTGCGACCAATTTGATTAATCCGTTTCTGAGATTAGCGTGCACAAACACACCGACATACAGACGAACAGACAAAATGAAAAACATTGTTTTGGGTTATCTTTCTTATATAAAGGTTCCCCTATATGAAGTTTTGAAAATATTTTTTTTTTGTATTGTGTGCACAACTAGAAGACAAACAGATAAACAGACAAAGATTTTTAAAATGTATAAAATGGATTCTGTTAGTTATCAATTCACATCCTGGTATATTTTTTTTATATTTTCCATGTACAAATACTACTTCAGATTTATTATATGTATAGATAAGAACAAGATTTGCATGGTACCTATTACGTGATAGACATAACTTTTTTATTTGTTAACCGATTTAGATGAAATAAACACTAAATGTTAAGTGACGACTGTGATAATATATTCCTGAAAACCGCATTCAAATTGGTTAAGCCGTTTCTGAAACTAGCGTGCACAAACATACAGACAAACAGACTAACTGAAAAATCATTGTTTCGAGTTCTCTTGCTCTTATAAAGGCCCCCTATGATGTTTTTTTTAATATTTTCCATGTACAGAAATGGATCAGTTACAATTTTATTATATGTATAGATATAGATAAATAATATTATTATATGTATAGATATAGATAAATCTTATTATAACATTCAAGAGTATCTGGTTGGTCGAAATGTGTAGATCTTTGATTATTGTTACTCATTTGCAAGGGTGATGTTATAATGTATAAGCACAGTCCAACATTTTTAAATATATAAGTATAGTCAAAGATTTTTAAATTTCATTTTAAAAGAGCAACTGTTGAGTTTCTGGCCAGCTCTTCTCAACAGAACAACTTTCCGAGCTGGTGGTAGCTTACTCACCAAGTGCAAGTGCAAGCAAGTGTGTGTAAATAATTGCCCACTTGAGTAAAGATATTTTTAATTTTAATTTTTGAATCGTTTATTCGTCCGGACAACTAAGAGCCGGATAATCGAGGTTCTACTGTACCCACTGAGTTTTTGGTTTCGTATTTTTATTAGTTTTTGGTAGTTTATATTATATTCATTGGCCAGTTATAAATATAATTTTGTCGAAGAAATTATGGGTTCTGACATTTCAAACATAAATGTCTAAATAAAATAGTAATAAATATGGTATACAAAAAATACAATGTAAAAAATTTATAGTTTAAGCTATTGAAATGATATTATTTTAACATAATATGTAACAATGGGAAAAGCCGGCAGCAAAAATTTGTCCCTGTCATTACAGTAAGTAATTTGTCTGAAATAAAATATTTGAAGAAAAAATGTTTCACATATCTGTGGTTACACATGACTCTTAATATAATTAAATAATATTTATTTTATGACCTATTTTGGTTGATCATTTCTAACAAGTAGGTATTTCTAAAATTCCATGATCAGCTCAGTCGGCGTGAGGCAGTTGTCGTTAGCGGTCATTGTATCCCTTCTAAGCAATAAAGTCTATTGTTAAAGGTTGCTATTTGAAGTTTGAACACAACATATTTAATCTAACCTAACTTGACACCATACAATTTACACAATACATATTTTTTTCTGTCAAGTTTCCAAATTATTTTTTAGTATTTAATTTGACTTTAATTACTTACGGATTATGATTTGATGGAGTGACCCGAAGGTACCCTGATGGATGGATACTAGTGGATCTCCTGGACGAATAGAGCTGGGTGCGCCGAGACTGAGCTTATTTTATTGCTTTTGATGAGACCTTACAACTTATGTTTTTACTATTTATGTTTACAAAATTTTCAGACCTTGGCATCTAAACCAATAAATTTAATTACTTCAACCAAAGCAATGACATTATAGTTTACTCCGAAGTATTCGAAAATTTCATGTCACTCCATCAAGTCTAACGGTGAGATCTTATTGAAAGCTACAAAACAAGCTCATTTTATTCGTTTAGGAGACCCAGTAGCATACAACCATCACGGTACATTCGGGACACTTCATCAAGTCTGATCGTAAGATTGAATTAAAAGTAACAAAACAAGCCGAATTTGGCGCAACCAGCTGTACTCGTCTACTAGATCCAGTACAAGCTATCTAAGCTTATCTTTAACTCTCTTCAGCATATCTGGAATTATTATATCATTATAATAAATACAACGGCCTAAATTCGAGTTACATCGCTTTTTGTCTTGGAGATGAAGTAACAGTTACCGAAGTATTCAGCTATTTTTGACGTGACAACGTCTTAAATTAGGTTAAGCTGGGAGTCACTTATGAAAAAGTGTAACGCCCGGTAACGTAACGATGAGTCACACACACATAGAATGCCTCGCGTCTCTCTCCCACTCAAACATGATCGGTCCGCCGAGCAATGTTTTGATTTTCAAATTGATTCTTTAAAATTACAAATATTAAGAAAAAGTGGCAGATATAAGAAAACTTGATTTAAAATATGTTGAGCAAGAATTTTAACATCTAATTTAAGTAAATGTTTTAATTTTCAACTTCATTATTTACAATTACAAATTTTAATTAATTTCAAATTTATTTAGCAAAAATTTGAACCTTCGATCTGAATAAGTGTTTTGATTTTCAAATTCATTCTTTAAAATTAAAAATATTAAAATATATAAAATCAGAAGTGACGTCACATAACATTATCTGTACTTATTATTATTTAATATGTAGGCCAGTACATGTGACCATACTTGGTAGACACAATTGGAAATAGTATTTTTTTATAACTGAAAAAAATAAATATATAAAATACTGGTAGCAAACAATAACTTCAATGGTCGATATCTCCGCAACTAATTGATGTATCGAAAAAGTCTGTAAATAAATTTTGTAAAAAATAATAACATCAATAATATGATATAAAATAAATAATATATAAAATGATTTTACGTGACAACGTCTTCATCGTCCTATCCTCAACAAAATCACTCAAATTATTAAAATATTGTGCAATTTAATAATATTCATATCAATAAATATTCTACCGAGAAAAAGACGTGGTCACGTAAATCTTCGCCCGTAAAACCGACTTTACAGGCAACCATATTTGGTGAATACTTCGATGTTCACCTAAAAATAATGTATTCTGTATTCATCTATTATTATTATATTAATACTTTTATCATATAATAATAATTATTATAATAATTTAATTTAATGTTTAAATATACCTAGTCTTGCCATAAATATTGTCACAAAGAAAAAAAAATATTTTAATTGCAAATAACATTTATTACATTTACAGTGTGTTAGTTTAATACACAAATATATAACAATTAAAAATATAAAAAGCTTATTCGAAGTGATGTGCCATTGGCTGCAATATAGTACTTTAAACATTGAGGCCAGTTATTAATCGAAGCACGCGCTCTTTCCATAGGGAAATTCTTGACTGTATGGATTGTTTTAGGAATTCCAAATTATCATGGCATTTAGAGCAAGCTGTACTTTCTAAAACTGACCATAAATCATAATCCATCGGATTAAGATCGGGACTAAATGACTGCCAGTCTTCAGCTCTGATGAAGTCCGAGACGTTCGCTTCCAACTAAGACTGCGTGAAATCCTCAGTCCGTAAATGTTGTTGGGATTCATGTAGAGAGGCTGCCAGCAAGAGGTGGCCCATTAATTAAAATTAACCCTTTTTACATCGAAATTATCAAAATTGTTTCACTTACACCATCATCATCATTATGCCCGCACTATGTACGTATGTGTGCGTAATCTAGATTTGTCTTTGTAGTGATGCAATTTGCTATCTCGATTCGATTTGACCGAGTTCATTACGCGCTTCAAGAAAAAAGAAGACACATTTACTATTTCCTAAGTGCTTTTGGTAATTCATTCACGAAACAAAAAAAATAGCAGTGAAAATCTTCGATTTGAAGGAATTCCCTTTTTAACCCCCGACCCAAAAAGAGGGGTGTTATAAGTTTGTGTATCTGTATGTCTGTCTGTGGCAACGTATCAGCTAACCTTTTTTCGTCAAGATGGTTTTTAGCTATGTTTAGTCGAAATAGAAGCAGACGTCTCCAAAATATGGAGATTTTATCAGTGCTGGTGAAAGGTTCTTATACAGTATTGTTAGTAAAAATCTAAATTTTGTAAAATATATTTATAAATACATAAATACTTAATACATAAATTTATATAAATAAAGATTGAAAAATAAACCGATACGGGCAGGGAATCCGCGACCTCTGAGAAACCGTCCCGTCGCTCTACCAATTGAGCTACCGTATCCAATTGGTGTTTAATTGGTAGAGCGACGGTATCCCTGCCCGTATCTGTTTATTTTTCATTCTATATTTATATAAATTTAAATAAACTTAACATGGCTATACATGTTCATAGATATTTTCAAACTTAATACATAAATAAATGCATTGCATCGATTCTCACGACTATTGTGAAGTATATTGTAAATAGTTGAAGTCAGGTATATACTTGTTAACATCTTGTTACAGACACTGTACACTATGGAAAACTGATCGCAGTCCAGCTTGCAGGGCCGTAATGATGGCGTTAGACGCGATGAACATTAGCTTAACTGAAGTAGATGTCAACATGGACAAGGCAGAACATCGTGTGCCTGAACTTACCGCAGTAATTCAAGATTGAGATTTCTTTTCTGTAGTATTTATAAGTTTATGTTTTGTACATATTTTTAAAACACATTTACTTTTAAAACTGAAGTTCGAGACTGCAATATAATACTGTCTTGATTGAATGTAAGTCAAAGTTTTCTTTTTTCAATAGTCGCACGTTTTTAAACAATAGGTCTATGGAAAAGAACCTACAAGAGACTTTAAAGATAATCATTTAACTTTTTTATATTTTTTTATATGTTATCGACTAACTATTCATTTCTGAGACAGTCAACTATTCATAGATGAGACAGTCAACTATTCATAGATGAGACAGTCAACTATTCATATCTGAAACAGTCAACTATTCAAAGATGAGAACAAATTACAAATGAAAGTTAAGAGTCCGTGAAGTCTTATAAAAATATAATAATTTAAAGATATAAAGCGTTTTAGATAAGGAATTTCAATCTTTCCAAAACATCCCTGGAGTGACTATCAAATAACTTCTTGTGTTATCAAACCTTTCTTGTTGTAATTTAGCTTAATTTATTTATCAGATGAATCCGCAGCAAACTTTACCTATTTTCAAAGATAGGCAATTGGTGCTATGTGACAGGTAAATTTTATTTTGAATTAATATGTATAAATTATAATGTATATAAAATAGGAAATAAACAGTATTCTTCTTTTTTGCAGTCACGTAATAAGTACGTATTTAGCTTCACGGTATTGCAGTTCTGATTATACTCTACCTGAAGATCCAGGTGGCCGCGCTATTGTGGATCAGCTGTTGCACTTCGATAGTGGCATTCTGCAACCTAATTATCGTGCCTCCGCTGTTAGTTAACATTTACTTTTAAATCTTAGATACGCATCTAGAAAAATAAACTCTTCTTAGAATTATGTAGTACACGAGAAACCTATTAAGTACAGCTTAATATAATGATAAATATTTTTGCCGGTTTTCAGTATCCAATATTCTATGAAAATTGTCAGTTTATAATGCCACAACAAATAACAGAAATCGAGTATTCGTATCAGGACCTGGAGAAGATGTTAATCGGTCGCAATTGGTTCAGTGGTTCCCGGTTCACTCTTGGTGATATAGCTCTTGCTGCATCTGTCAGCACTTTGAATATTCTAGTGCCTGTTGATAAAAATAGGTTGGATAATTACAAGCGTTTAATTATTATAGGTTGTTTTAACTGATTAAAAAACAGAAACTCTTCTATTTCCTGACACTGTCTTTTGTTGGTAAAATAAACACAGAAGTAACATTTTAGGGTTTAAATTATTTCACTATTCATTATTAACTTAAACGGATAGAGTATTTATTACTAACTTAAGTAGTGTAGTTTTAATGTTTTTCTGATATTAAATATTTTCATGACAATGTTTTAAAGATTCCCATTGCTGTCGAGTTGGCTTTTCCGAATGTCTCAACAGGCATTTTATATAACTGCAAATAAGAAAGGTCTTCAAGAATTTTGGAAGAGAATAGGTTATTTGTCAGTTAATATTACCGACCCTTTATGAAGACTTTATTTTATTTTAAATATATAATATAATTCCACAATATCTTTCATCATCTACCATAATATTTCTAAGATACGTATATTTTCTTTTTTTTTTAGATTCTGGGATAGTCGCTGACGTAAACCAGTTTAAACAATGTCCGCGAAGTTCATTAACAAGACGGTCTCATAGCGGCAAAATATCTGAAAGATGATGTTCTTAATGATGCAATAGTATTGAAATAAACAAAGTTTTAACTATTGTATTGCTGTTATCTTCCACTCATACTTAATGTTATCATTACATATTGAGTTTTAAATAAACTAGGTAGATACCTACATACTTATATAACTAAATGTTATTCTAGATATTACGAACTGACCAACGAACTGTCCAGGAATAAATTTATAGTTAGTTTGTACGCGGTAGAAGTGGGAGCGAGAGGTATAACAGCAAAATCTCTCTATAACCTACCTAAAGAACTTCGGCTTTCTAGAACAAGCACCGGTTCATTTCTAGAACGTATTTAAAGGTGGCATTGATAGGTTCTTTCCAAATTTAGTTAGGTAGGGAGAGGTGTGTAGAGGGTGAAGGCGAGCGTTTTGCGCATAATAAAGGGGTCCCTTAAACCTAGTCCTGGATCGCAAGTCCCAGGCACTGCTTGCACTCCGCTCCTTGCAACGCGATGAGCTCGGCACCCGCTCGGGGAATCCATGGAATGCTGAGAAGCTTCGTCCTTCTCTAATATTCCGCTGTTGTTATTATCTGACCTATATGTTAAAAATTCTATATTAACATGTTAGATATATCAAGGAATCTTTTGTGCTTCTACTATTTTTTCCTCTCTTCAAGAATGTTATGTTTGATCGAAATAAAAGTTTGCTCTTTTTTGGTCGGGGTTAAAAATACATTAGTCATTTTTAATGAGTATGTAAGTAGGAAATTGTTCCCACCTCATGGTGATATCATGATATGGCTACATATAAAAGTTTAGTGCTTAAAATTATGTGGATTTTCATTGCAACTTTGCAAGAATGATTCTTGTTCTTTATTTTGAGAAGGCTTTTGGTTGCGCCTACTGGGCACAAAATATTTTCCAATATTGATTCTTTTATTTTACCGATTTGAAATTACTCTGTTAAGTAATCGATCCTCATGAAAATACGAAAATATGGATGACACATCTCTTTGTGGAATTCACCTGTCCGCTGCCGTCACGAACATCAATGTCAAAACTCAAATGAGTACGTCTATTTGGATAAAATTATTATAATAATTTAATATATAATCTTATTCTAAAAGGTTGTGGTTTTTTAACTTTTCATTATTAGGAGGGAAAAATCGAAGCTACTTAGTACTATACCTAGTCAGCAAGTTCAGTAATTAATTATGTAGATTATCAAAGCTATTGTTCTCCAGGGCACCGTGAAACTCAAAACACTCGATTTTCTCACGTATCGTGAAGAAAGTTTAATTGTGAAAGGTATTTGATGATAGGCTTATATTTCATTTTAAATATTTGCTTGCATTTTAACTACGAATTTTAGGCCTGATTAGTTCTGTCTATGATACAATCGTTTGATTCGCGTACTGAGAAAGTGTTGAACGTACGAATGTCGCGATTGAAATCTACTGATACAATGCCAAAACTTGGACATGTGACGGATTTACGTGAACAGTGGCTAGTGCGAACAGACGGAGCATTAGCTCATCACCTTCAAGATCGGGAAATTTCGTCACATCTATGTGAAAACAGGTTCCGTAACCAACAAATCCGGGAAGACTTTCCAGTTGCGGTAAATGAGCAAAGAGATATTGAACATGAAGTGCGCTTACGAGAATCTGCTAGGCGCCGCCAAGACGAGATAGATGCGGAGATAGCTCGGGAAATTGCCGAAATAAATCTTCGTAAGAAACGTATTCATCCAACAAGTGCTCCACAGACTGCGCAACCTAGTTCGTCCCGAGTTACTTTTCCTAGCCCGATGACCATACCTCATATGCCCTGTCCTACTGTTTCTATTAATCCTGATGAGTTGGGACTATCAATCAGTGAGATTGAGGAAATGCGACGGCGATTGGAGCAAGAAGAAAGAGATGCTGTGCTGGCTAGGGAGTTAAGTCATGAATCTCAAGGTCGAGATGCTTTACTTGCTGATATGAAGTGTGCAGTTGAGGCACAAGATGGGGAACTAGCAAGATTGCTACAGGAGAGAGAATATAAAAAGTTACAAAGAGCCAAAGAAAAAGCTCGACAAAAGGCTCTTGTTAAGAAACAACAACGTTTAACTCATCAGGATCCTCTGCCGGAACCTCCTCAACCTACATTATGTGATGCATATAGTAACCCTCGTGACATAATCAGACAGAGTGGCTTACGTCTTTGTAAATCTGTTGATTCAGATTTAAATTATGTTGAACCATTTGAAAAGGAACATATTCAATCAAAGGAGAGTGCTCTCATGGCCAAAGAAATATCAAAACAAATGTTTTCCATTGAAGCTGGACCTTCAAGCACAAATTTACACTTATCTCATAAACATACAAAATGCTTTGACTCAGAAAAGCTAAGCGCAAATAGTTCCCTCAATAGTTCATTGAATTATAGGCAACCTCCTCCCCCACCTTTAAGTGGGAAAAAGCCAAGGTTTCCTGACCCTATGAGCATCAGGCCAGCTTCACACTATCCAACGGACAATGTACTGTCTGGATCAGATATTCAAAATACGTCTATGTCACACAGTGTCAGTGAAAACAATAATCTTTACAGCTCCACATACCCTCCCGATCATGTCAACTTGCCTCTACAGAGTAAAAGAGCAGACCCGTCCAAGAGGTTGTCTGTAATATCAGAGATTACAGTTGAAGGACTGGCTAAGAAAAAAAGCAAGCAAGCTGACTTGCACAAAAAAAGAAGGGGCTGTAAGATTCAGTAATATTAACTTTGTCTCACCCAAATACAAAACAGTTTTAGTTAATTCTTAAAAACAATGATTTATCCATTATTTCATGGAAGACAACATTATCAATACAATGGAAGATAAGCCTCATTGTTCAATATTGCTGCTTATTTTGTATGGATTCAATAACATTGATTTTTTTTTAATTCCAAGGTGATTATATGTAATTAAAACTTCTCTGGTAAATCATATAAGTGACAGTTTGATTAAGTTTTTTTGCAATTCTCTCATAGGTATTTTAAACTAAGAATTTGTCTATGAATCTCTTTAAGTAAGATTACATTTTATTAAATTGTAAGAATTTATATACCATTATTGGAAATATGTATAGATATGTAAAGCCCTGTTAGATTTAAATTCTAAATAAATATAGAATCAAAAATAAACCAATACGGGCAGGATTTGGAACCCTGGGTCATTCTATATTTTGAACCCTGGGTCATTCTATATTTATTATTATTTTTATGTACTACAGCTGTACCTGTAGAAAAACCAATGATTTTTCCATACATGTTGGATATTTTTTTGTTTAACAATTTACTAAATAGATTTATTATTTTTATTGACATTCCAATTTGTGATTTTAGTTTTCTTGATCTCACCAAAAACTATATTCATTTAATTTTTATTTTTTGTTTACGTATTAACTTATTTTTATCTGTTTTAAAGTAATTCAAGGAAATAATGTTAATGTTTTTGCTGTATTTGGAAAGTGAAGTGTTATTTCACTATATTAGGGAATTAGCGGAATCATATGGCTTAGTACTATTGATGTTTTTTATTCAAATGTAAAATAATCTTATGTCAAACCCCATTCAAATATGAAATACCGACCAACAATAATGTTCTAGACAACTTGTAAGATTAGAAATCAAATATACATAGTTATTGAGACTGATTAGATGATTTATGGACACAGAATTTAAATAATTTATAGGATACAATACATATGTGTGGTGCTCTTATTTTTTGAATAGTCTGCTCTCTCGAATTTAAATTTAGTTATTAGTGCTTAATTTAATATAAGGTTTTTTATTCTTTATTGATTATAGTTGTAGTTTTCATTTTCTAAAACTTTTTTCTCAATTTTTGATGGTAGCCCAAATCTTATTAAATTTTAACAAGTAATATTTTATAACTACTCTAAGTAATATTTAGCTTTAATTGCAATGTATGGCCTCTATCGTGCCTTAACGGAACTGAACCAAACTAGAATGATTAATTTAATTCTATATATGTACCTACAAATTACAATGATTATTAACAATATCATGTATGTTTTATTTAATCTATACATTTTTTTAACAAACGGTTTACAAATAAAGTAGTTAATAATCTCTTATTTTCGTACCATTGCTGCCTTAGCCCTTACCAGTAATAAAACAAAAAATATATACATAAATTAACTACAAATACAAAAACCGCTTATTTAAGTTTGATGAAACTTTGACGGTTTATAGTTTTTACATACATTGATTGGTAAGTAAAAGGGTCCGTTTTATTAAAATCGAATCGACGCGTACGGATCGCAGTCACAGCTAGTTATTAATATACTTTTTAAGTATGGCCAGTGAGAACGAAAATGCTATTGAAATACTTCTATATATCTTAGAGACCATTTCTTTAATTAAGCAATAAGCTTTGTTTTTACTTATTACTCTATACCTAGTACAGTAAACATTTTCATGAGGAAACTATTCTGATGGCCAATATGCTTATGCAGGCAAGCAGTAAGCATACCTGGCTTGGATGCTCAAAGTTTTTTCTCCCAAGTCGCAGAAAAAGAAAAACATAGATTAAGATATGTTTTTATACTATAACGGGACTTAATCGCGTACAATTTTTAATCGAAGTATTTACCTCGACTCCTCGACGTTTCGGCCGTAATGCAACGGCCGTCGTCACAAGTAGACTGTCTACTCTACGGTCTACTCGTAACCACGGCCGAAACGTCGAGGAGTCGAGGTAAATACTTCGATTAAAAATTGTACGCGATTAAGTCCCGTTATAGTATAAAAACATGAATACAAATCGTGAAAGCTTAAAACAATTTATAGATTAAGATAGTTCAACAGAGTTGCTATATACTACTAGAAGGCTTTCCGGAAGGCTCATTTCGATCGCATAAACTGGATTCTAAATAAACTTTTGTAAACGTATCCAACGGGTAATAAATCGACGGGTTCAATCAGAGACTTGCTTAAAATATGTGAGAATTACGTTGCCAGACACGGTCTCCTGTATAACACCTCCAAATGTAGTACTAAGTACTAGTAATGAGTACCTAATCTTTAAAGCCCTTCGTAAGCAAGTGCGGTACGATCCCATTATAGAACTTAATGGGACATTGCTTAAACGGGTTACATATTTTAAATATCTAGGTCACTATGTAGCGGAGGAGTTTAAGGATCAGATGGACATAGAGCGGGAACGTAGAGCACTATTCTTTATGATTTTCCTTCATGTTCCAAAAAAAATATTATCATTTTAGGATTAAAAACGATTCACGAACGAAAGGGATTCAGTATTTGTAATCGTAACTTATTCTTTTTAATTCTAAAATAATGTAGCAATATCTGTTCTCGCGGAAAATTCAAAAAATAAAGAAGAATTGAAAAAAAATAATACTAACTAATTTTTAATTTAATACTAAAATAATATAGCAACTTCTGTTCTCGAGGAGAACTAAAAAAAATAAAAAAGAATTAATAATGTTTAATGCTTTTTAATTCTCGTTTCCTCGGAGAATTCGGAAGAATAAAGGAAGATTGAAAATTTCTACATATACCTACTTATATATTTTAATACTCTTTAATTCTCCACAGAGAAGTAAAAATGTTGCATAAAATTTTTAATTCTTTTTTTAATCAGAGGAGGTTCAACGGAAATTCAAGTATAGTTCTGTGAACCTGTGCGCTTGAATTAGCTCTTGTTTTCAAAAGCATTAATTCATCCATTAATTAATTTCTCGATGACTAGTCGGGAAATGCTAATGCATGGAAGCAAGTCTGCAAGATAACGTGCAACCTGTACCCAAAAAGGTCAGTCATGCTGACTACAGACCGATCTCAGTCACGTCAATACTCTGTGAACCTCAGGGACAAAGGGCACAAAAAAAAACTATACTGTACTTGTACCGCTTTTATCTTTAAGACGACTCAGCTAAATACCAAGTCGAAGCGTTGGAAGTAGTTTATAATATGCATGAGGCTCCGAAACCTTGACAATCGCTACAAAGTCGCTAATTTATCGGTGTTCTATCGGCTGGATTTCAGATCCGTTCAATTAAACGAATTATTACCTTTATACTTTCGGATAACCAGACCTACCGATACACGACATTTCTACATGATAGACATTCTAGACCTAGACCTTACTTACGTATCAGTTTATTTTTCATTCTATAGTATTTGTTTTTAATTTAATTAGCTTAACATGGTTATACATGTTTACAGATATTTTCAAACATTTATCACTTTATATCTTGGAACTTTCAAGTAAAGCTTATTGATCTTGCTGATGATTGAATAGGTCTTGTAAAAAATATAATTGTGTGATAGCTTTGAACCCACTCTAGACTCAAAGCTATCGCACAATTTGTAAGTACATACTTGGTCTTACTATAAATCCTGATCCAGTGCAAAATGCCAACTTCGTGTTATACAGTGCGAGTGTTGCTACCCTGATGATTAACCGACAAAAATTTTGCTATGATATTGTCATCAAATTATTTTATCACGAACCCTGGGACTTAATAAGCAAGGTTTCGCACACTGCCTAGTTTCTTCTAACGGCTTTTGGCAAATAAAGCTAAGTACTGTAGGTACGATGTTTAAAATTATAATAATACTTTTATTGTACTCCACACTACAGTAAATTAAATAAATTAAGTGAAATTATTTGTCTTGGTCGGTTGTAGATATAAAAGAACTACAATTGCAAGGCTAGGTTATATTTTAGGTTGCAAGAAATAAAAGACCTCATAAAATATTCAATTGACTATTTTCATTGATGACAAAAATAAATACAAAAATATGACTCGAAGGTTAATTTCCAAAAAGGTTTTGCTGATAACTTAGAATATATACAAAAATGGGTGAAAAAACATATAACTTTATTCTTATGATATGAAAAATGTTAATAATAGTTAATTAACACCATAACTTCAAATTGAATTTGCTGTAAGGTACAGTATTTAAACTGGTGATGATTAAGGTTCTTTGGCTGTGTGTGTCGTAGTGTGTGTACATGGAACCTTATAATATATTGGCGACGGAATCTGACTGAGAGTTTTAGGCACAAGTGCTTCTTAATATGTTTCAAGATATGAGAATAGCAAAGTTTAATAGCTAGCTAATTGGCCATTCTATGAAAACAATTCATATTATTGTGTTTTATTATAATTAATTATTGTAATTAATTTACAACTGTGAATACAAATTGGTATTCAATAAACGTGTGAATGGATGATGCCTCAATAAAAGTAAAATATCTAAAATTTTATTGTTTCTTGTTAGCGTGCACTGTCGGTATTAAAATGGACAATTGTTAGAAAACAAACAATTTTGATAGTGAACTAGTTGTCTTTAGATGCTATTTGGAAACATTGGCAGCTTGTTTTTTTGCTTTAACTAACTCCACCAACTCTTTGTACCTCTTCATGCAGTCTTTTTTGGAGCGGTTTGGTATACAATCAGCAATCTTATCCCACCTCTCTGAAGTACTAACGGGGAATGTCTTGATGGCCTGCTCCAACAACTCTTGCTCTGTTTTGGTCCAAGGTTTCTCTTCCTTAGATTCTTTTTCTTTAATTTCCCCATTCATTTTAGGTTTTGTAGTGCCATTCACTAGCTTTGGAGGATCATTCTTTGATATACCACTGTCATCGACAGAAGTTACTACCTTTTTTTTATCCTTCTCAAACTGATCAAAAGCTTCTTCATTGGCAGCTTTTTTAAGACTACTTTTAGAGAAATCTGAGCTTTGCAGGTCCTTAGCTTTATTCAAAACTTCCTTTGCATTAAAACGTCTGTCATCTGTAAATGTTCCATGTTGATTAAGAAAGTTAGCTACAACATCCCACCTTGAATTTGTACCAGCAGGAAACAAATTGACTGCCTTGATAAGAAGTTGTGTCATTTCCGCAGACCATTCCAGTGGAACTTTAAAAGCAGCATTCTTTTTAGCCTTTTGTTCCTCTGCTTTTTTTGTTTCAAAAAGAGCTTTACGTTCAGCTTCCAGTTTCTCTTCAGATTCTGTAATCGCCTTTATAAATGCATCTCGTCCACTGGCTTCCAAATCCTTGATGAGGTCCTGAATTTCTGTTGCTTTTAACATTTCACAAATTTTCTCAACTGCTGCCATATAAGAAACTATTTCATCTTCATCTTTAGCAAAATAGTTATTAGTTTTGCAAAGATCTCTCAAGGATTTTCTCTCTTTGCGTAGGTTCTTTTTCTGTTGCTCTCTTTCTGCCCTGGCAGCCTCCATCCTTGATCGCTCAGCCTCATCTGCTTTTTGTTTTGCAAGTTGGGCCTCCTTCAATATTCTTTCCTCTTCTGCTTTTTTAGCTTGAACAGCATCCTGGAATTAAAAACATGCCATATAAGTCACTTGACTTCATTACTGAGCTCGCCAAATGAGTCATAACAATATCATAGAATTTATAGCAATATATTTACTAATGAAGAGGTTGATTATTTGTCATTTCTGATTTAAAAGACAATATAAATCTGTTTAGTGTATTGTTGTGTTGATTATATTAATATTAAATGTTTTTTACCTGTCTTGCACGTTTTGCTGCTAGTTTTTTATCTTTGTCTTCCTGTTTGAAGCGCTGTATCCTAGGGTCATTAGCATATGCCAAGTCAATTAGGCTACGTATTCTTGCCATTTCTTCCTTTTTAAGTTTAGCCCTTGCAACTTTATTTTGTTTTTCTATCCATCTTCTTTCTTCTCTATCTGACCCTTTTTCTTTTTCCTCTTCATCCAAATATGAAAACTCGCGCCATGAATCAAATTCATACCAAAATGAGTAAAATTTCTCTACAAATTCACGAGAGCTGTTGTCATCCCCTAACAAAGGCACATGCTTTTTCTCTGACCATCGTGCATTTATTTCAATATACTTTGTGAAAATCTCAAAGAAACCTTCCTTCTTTACCTCACTAGTTGTCGGAATGGCATCATCAAACTCTGGATCCACTGAGTCATATGATCTCCTCGTTTTTGGTGTACCAAGGATCTCATAAGCTTTAGTAATGCATGTGAAGTAGTCATCGTCACTTCTAATCTCCTCACCAAGGGCTTTACGTTTGTCTGGGTGATGTTTTAACACTTTCTGTCGGTAAGCTCGTTTGATATCATCGTCAGTAGCTCCGAAACGCAACTTCTTGATTCCTAAAACAGCATAGTGGTCTTGCTTCTTCCATTCTTTTGGGTCTAAACTTCTAAGATATTCCACATCATCTTCAAAGACGATTTCCTCGCTTTTGTCTTTAGATTTCGAAGTAAGCAGCAACGTATCCTCACCATGACATTTTATATTATAATATCGTAGAAACGCGCCTCCAGCACACTCTACTCTTCGCTTTGTAAACGGGCATGGCAGATATACTACCCAGCTGTTTGCAGATTCGCCTTCGGTCATCGTTTATAGAATTTTGGCAAAAAATAAGGGATTCTTACTAACATAACCTAAAAGCAAAGTAAACAGCGATAAGTCAAGTTTACGTTGCTACCTAAATTATATTTTATGAGAAAACGCAAGAAAAACAAAACTACACTAAATTACTTTAGTGAATATTATAACCACATTATTAATAAATAATTATTTTTCTAACGCGTTATCCAAATGTTCCCATACGACATTGACTGTAGGCCGTAGGGAATAGGGATGTCACTATATACTATCTGCAAAATGAATGAATAATTTTTGATCGATTGCAAACTAAAAACATAGATATTTATTTATATATACATAACACATTTAACTTTAACAAATATATTTGTCATAAAAATATGTTAAATTAAAAACACCTAAATATTTTATAAATATGTGTAGAATTTACATTAAAAAAACGTTGCAGTCAGGCCAACATTAAAGCTTGCAACTATAAATCAGCTGACGAATGTCAAAATAAACAGTCAAGTTAGTAAAACACTTGCCAAACGGTTGAAGTTTCGAAAGTGTAATACGAGATACTATCTTTATTAAGCGAAAATATTTTGCAAAACCTTTTTTTATACCTTCTATCTTCCCTACTTTATTTTATACATAAAAATGTCCGACTTCGATATATTATTTAAGCCCATAGTTCTCGTAACTGGTTTTGGTCCTTTTTTAAATCATCCAGTGAATGCTAGTTGGGAGGCCGTAAAATTAATGGATAAAGTTAGTATAGAAAAGAACCACAATGTGGAACTGGTTCAGTTGGAAATTCCGGTTACTTACGAGAATGTCGACGAATTTGTCCCTGCCCTTTGGGACACCCATGAACCTAAGGCGAGAAGCATTTTATCTGTCATCATTGTTATTGTTTACGTAAATCTTATACTCTTTAACAATTTTGATGATATACATAATAAATTTAGTTATTCATATTTTAGCTAATGATCCACGTAGGTGTATCAGCTGTAGCAGAGGCCATAACGCTGGAAGCACAGGCTCATAGAAAAGGATATCAGAGACTTGACTACTTTGACAAATGTCCACCAAACCATGCATGCCCAGCTTCAGGATCAATTCGCATTAAAACTAGATTGGACTTAGAAAGCATTTGTAGTGAATTTAATAATGCCACTATTCCTAATACCAGTGCTCTGGTATCATTAGATGCAGGAAGGTAATTAAATTTGTTAGCACACAAATTTATTTTTTAAGATAACTTCAAGTTCTGACCAAGACATCAAAATAATATCTGAATATCAAACCATCTATTAAGCTGAAAAGAATCATACATTGACATCTTATAAAATCACATAAATGATAATATGTTGGATGGAATTGCTTCAATTCCATTTTAAACCTTTATTTTTATTTATTTTCAGATATCTATGTGAGTATATTTACTACACTTCATTAAGTGTAGACAACACTAGGACACTCTTTGTTCATGTGCCAGACACAAATAAATATTCAGCAGAACAGACTGCCAGAGCATTAGACAAAATTCTAGATCTTTGTTTGAAACAAGTAGTTGCTATGGACTCTGTTGATGATTTTTCAGGGAAGTTACAAAATGCATCTCTAGAAACAGATAACAAAATATAGTCAACATTGTACTAGATCAACAATTTTGTGTCTAAAATCACATTATTTGTACTGCATTCAAGATTGTCACATTATCTACAAATAATAAAGAACAATTTTAATTTAGGAGAAAATCTGTATATATCATTGTAACAGTCATTTCAGTTATTACAATTCACAAATTGTGACAAAATTGTAACTTTATTTTTGCATATACTATGTACACTTCTTTATGCATTCCTGTTATGTTATTACAGAAATATATTTCTACTTGTTGTTATTTAGTTAATAATTATAGATTATTTTATTATATAAAATACATATTGTTTATTGGTGTTTTTGTTTATTTTTTCTTTTTTTTTTCCTATACCTACTTTGTATTATCAGTTGCTAGTTACTACACTTCATTTTAACTCTTACTCAAAAAAAAACGTAATAAAGGCACCAGGCGGACCGACAATTCTTAATTCGTTCCCAAACACGCTCTTAAACCTAGGGTCACGTTAAACGCGCTTGTGTATGCAAAGCTTATTACATTATTTATAAATTATAAGACACTGAGAATGGCCACATTGTATTATCCAATCTACAGCGCACCTATTTGACTCCAAAAAATACGAGTAAAAGTTTACCATCAATCTTATCTGAAGAACTAGCCCACTAACAGCCTTTTCACTATTCTAAATTAGCGCTCTAGTTGACCTAGCGCTTAGTAAATAGTATAAGCATCCATTACCTAACTATTCGGCACATTTCATGATAGAATCTATAGTGCCCTTTTTGACCTCAAAAAATAACGAGTAATAGTTTCTATCCAACAGATTAAAACGCTGCCCACAGCAGGTTGTCGTGCATAGACCGTCATACAATACCAACCACATTCGGGGGTATCTGATCTCGCCCTTCATCTCTAGCCCATGAGCAGCCTTGTTACCCGAACCGTTAGGTACTAATTAGTATGTAACTACATCGTGGGCGTGAAGGTCAATCTATTACTTGTTGACGGTTATTAAAATCTAAGCGAAACCGTGCAATTTCCTCAATAGTTTCTGCTGATTGGAGTATTCTTCTAACGGTTCTTGCTTAGAGATTCCCCCGCCAACATTTTATGATCCAGAGTAAATAAACGGCTGTTACACTTACTCATAATCCTATTCAGACGCGATACTTCCTCACGGATCCTCATCTCGCGATTCTGGACTCATTTGAGAGGTGAAGTAAGAAGATTATAGGCGACCCTGAATTGGTAATATTGCTAGCGTCTCAGTATTCCATAGAATAAGTTTTGGTGAATGTACAGGAATAGGGAACATGAATGTAATTTTTTTTGACGTAAAAATAATTTTTAACCTCTCTATATCGTAGAAAAAAAATATAAATAGGCTTGAAAAGAATCTAGTTTTTTTTTTCAAAGTGAAAATTAAAACAGAGCCGTTCAAACGCCGTCATTTTACGCGCCCTCTGCGTGACGTCAAATGACATGCCCAGTAAATGTTTACTACAGGTAGACGCCGGTTATTGTGATCACTTTTAGCCAGCCCGTTTTGATAACAATAACCGAATGATAACATTATGGGAATGGTACTTTTCCGATTTAATGATTTTTGTGATTTTAGTTTTTTGCGATTTAATGACTTTAATGATTTTAGTGCACATAAAAAATGATCATAATGATAAAATATGAATTGTAATAATTTAGAATTGATTTAAGTACATATTATTAAGTTTCATAATAAGAAATTCTGTTGTTTCCTCAAATTTTCTATTTATTTACACTATTAAAAATATTCTAACATAAGATTCATTTGAAATATCGATCTATTGTTGTTTGACAATTGTTTTCATTCATAATCATTTGAATATAATTCTCAAAATAGTATAATTTTTCGAAGTTTGTTGCTCGGTGTTGAACACCACGTCGTATCGAATCGTCGTATCGTCTTCTAAATCGATAACAATAAGCGACTTTTGATCACAATAAGCGACTTTTTTCAAATGTATTGTTAAGGAGAAATTTGGGACCGACCATTTTCGATAACAATAGCCGGCTGATAACATTAACCGTGATCACAATAAGCGGCATCCACTGTATTACTTTTTGGTTACTTCATAGTTCATACATATTTTATATTGTTTCATATATTGTTTCAATTGCTTTACAAGTCATGGAAGAAGATAAAAAGCATCTTATTGTAGAGTACTATTTTTACTTGAGTGCAAAAATAGTACTAGAAAAACACCCGATAAAGTGTTTTTTGTGTTCCAAGAGATGCGAAAAAATGGTGTATCGTAATTAAAAGGGATAATATATGTCCTAAATCGTGTTTATATTGTTGTGAAGATCAATTTAACGTAAGTATACTTTATTTATAATAAGTTCCATTTAATAGTTTAAATTTATAGTAAGTTTTGCATTAGCTATTGAACATAAGAAAATTTGAGTTTATAATTAACCTAACCTACCTAGTTTACAAAAGTTCAGTAATCAGTATAACTTTCTATAAAAACCGTGGATCTACTGTGCCGTGTATCTCTTTTTGGTTTTACGAAATTTTGATGGTTGTCGATTTATTTCAGGTTAAGGAAGATACAGCAAATTGTATTGAATATAATATGTATAACAAAACAACAAGGAGAAAAATGTAATCTAAGTTTTAAGAAAGTTGTTGTGCCTCATTTTTGTGGGAAAAACACCACCTGAGAGAATGAGAATGTGCATAGTCAAAAGGCAATAATTGACATCGGTTAATGAAGCCTTTTCAGAGCTAGCTATCAAAAGTAGTGTTTAAAAAAATGGTAACCTTCACATAAGTGATATACTAAGTCCTAATACTGCCCGTACAAATGTTTGTGATATTAATCAGCCAGGACTCACTACTTCTCCCATTGAATGTGATGATCATAAGGCAGATCCTTGCTTTTGGCATATTGAAGATAAATTACCAAGTGACTAAGCTGTGCAAGTTAATATTAAACCGAAATATGGAAGTAAAGGTAAGGACCTGCTAAAAACAATATGTAGCATTGTCACCATTGGTACTTTACCAGTAAAACTCTGTTTTAAAAAGAAAATTGTTTACTGAAAACACAGTTGATAATACTTCTATAGCATCTTATATCTTCTATATCTGCTGATTATCAACCAAGTTATTTATCAGACTCAAGTGAAGTGGAAAATGATTCAGAGGAAGAAACATTTTAAAAATGTAATGTGTAGTAGCATGCCAACTGCTATTGAAAAAGTGTTTGTGGGTATTTGTTTTGTTAGAGTTGTTTGAATATTGAAAAAATGTTTTTAGGATTACCAAAACAATTGTATCATTTAATAAAACCTTCAAGCACGAAAATATACGTTTAAATTATTTATTTTTCTCAGTATTTAGTAACACTAATACCACAGTATGAACTTCGACGCCCATAATTTGAATGGCGTGTCAAATGACGTCACATTTCCTTTCGGCCAATAGTGGCGCGTTTTGGAAGTTTGAATTTCGCTCCCTTAATTTACACTTTTCATAAATTATTTTATGGTCTTAAATGGTTAGTAAAAAAAAAAGAAATGTTTTTATTATAATATTTATATATATATTTTTATTATAAGTGTTTTGTGATTTATCTAAAGCCTTTGATTGCGTGAACCTTACTTTGCAATCTTAATCACTATGGTGTGCGTAGTGCTGCGCTTGATCTTATTGCCTCTTATTTGAATCAAAGAGTTCAGAGGGTTGATGTAAATAATTGTAAATCGGTTGGATCTCACCTAAAAATGGGTGTTCCGCAAGGATCTATTCTAGGCCCTTTCTTATTTTTACTGTATATTAATGATTTGCCCTTTTACGTAAAAGGACTATGTGACATCGTACTTTTTGCTGATGATACCTCACTTATTTTTAAAGTTGATCGTAATAAAGCTAATTTTGACAAAGTTCACTGTGCTTTGTCACGTGTTCTTCATTGGTTTGAAATTAATAATTTGGTATTTAAATACTAAGAAAACTAAATGCATGGAATTTACACTTCCGAATGTAAAAAGTCAAGATTGTAGTTTATTCCTTAACAATAACGTGTTAGAACTGACTGACTCGACAACTTTTTTAGGTATAACTTTAGATAAAAAGCTCCAGTGGAACCCCCATCTCTCGACACTAGCAAACAAACTTAGCTCAGCCGTCTTTGCAATTAAAAAAGTAGGACAATTAACAAATATTAATACGGCTCGACTCGTTTATTTTAGTTATTTTCATAGTATTTTGTCTTACGGTATCTTACTATGGGGCAGCGCTACCGAAATTAATTCTATATTTATTTTACAAAAACGAGCTATACGGGCTATTTGTAACTTAAAAGCTAGAGACTCCCTAAGAGAAGTTTTTAAAGAAATCGGTATTCTTACGATCGCTTCTCAATACATTTTTAATAACTTACTATATATAGATCAAAATTTAAATGACTATAATAAAAACAGCGACAGACATACGATCAATACAAGAAATAAAAATAGGCTCGTCTAACGCCTAAATTTCGACTTAAAAAAGTTAAGAAATCCTTCATGGGCTTGAGTATACGCATATATAATAAGGTTTCACAAGATATCTTAGATCTTCCTTTTCTTGGTTTCAAATCTAAAATTAAAAGTATATTATTAAATAAATCTTACTATAACATTCAGGAGTTTTTGGTTGATCGAAATGTGTGGAACAGTTTTAATGATAGACACAGATCCGAGAGAAGATATTTATTATTCTCTTTTATTACAATAATTTACATGTATAACAGAAGCCATTTTTCTCTCCACTAGAACTGAATATAAAGGAACAAAGAATTGACATTAATTTAAACGTTTTCTTTTTATATTATATGGCGGCAAGTAAAACCTTAACAAACAGACTTGCTTGCTTACTCACAGACTGACTATACTGACCTATTTAATGTAATTGACGATTCAAAAGTACGTATAAATGCCTACTTGAATAAAGATATGCTGCCCATTCTCCCCTCGGCATTTTATGGCGGGTTGATCTCTGTGGCTTCTTTTACGACACCCTCGAGAAGATAGGGGTTGTGGGAATAGTATTCTTAAGCCGCCACCACAAGGCTAATTAGTGTTTATTTCATCTAAATCGGTTAAGAAATAAAAGTTATGTCGATTTATGTCAATCACGTAATAAATCATGCAAATCTTGTTCTATACATGTAATAGTCTGTAGAGGAGTAGTCTTAGTACATTGAAAATATTTAAAAAAATATACCAGGATGTGAAGTTATAACTAACAGAATTCATTTTCAGCATTTTAAAAACCTTTGTCAGTTTATCTGTTTGTCTAGTTGTGCACACAAGAAAAAAATATTTTGAAAAATTCATTTTCACTATTTTTTGATTTCTAAACCAATATACATATATGAAATCAACACTAAATGTTAAGTGAAAAATATTACAATATATTCTCGAAAATTGCATTCAAATTGGTTAAGCCGTTTCTAAGATTAGCGTGCACAAACATGCATACATACCAACAAACAGAATAACCATGGTTTTAGGTTCTCTTGCTCTTATAAAGGCCCCCCCCATATATTTTTTTAAATATTTTCCATCAGTAACAATTTTATTATATGTATAGATTGTACGGAAGCTCCGGTGAGGATCTTCATATTACTTCACTTTGCCGATAATTAATGATTGAACAGTGAACTATTTTAAAGGTAAATATTGTCCAAGTCACACCCTACCAAAATAATTTCTTCCAATTAGCCGGCCAACAAATCATCAGTTTTATTAACTTTTATTACCCATGGCTTATAAGAGGCCGTATTGGTTTTTTTTATATTAGCTATGCCCAAAAATTGTGGGGATACTTCCTTTTACAAACTTAAATGAAATAGAAAATAAAAGATACATTAGATGTTCTATAGTTTATTGTCTAATCTTCCTCCTCGTCATTGGTGGCGCCGCCACCTTGTCCCTTGCGGAGGTTCTTCCTCTTGACACGTCCGGGCCGGCCGCCGCCGAAGGGTGACTTCAGTGAGAAGTCAATATGCTTGCCGGAGTCCAGACGAACAATGAACGACGGGATGTTCACCACTTGTTTGCGAACACTGGAGATTGATTTCATTGTTACAATTAGTTAACAATAATTTTGAGAGCCTGAACCTTAAATAAATTATAACCATTTTTTTCAAAACAAATATCCAATCTTTAACTAAATACATAATTTACCTGTTTTCTGCTAATGAGCATATTATTTCTAGGCATTAATATCAACATAGTTGAATACCAAGTGGCCTGATAGAATGTAATTTCAAACCATAAGGTCATTCTGGACCTCAGCTCTGGTCAGGTTTACCTGTGTTTGATCTTAATTAACAATGATATTCAATTACAATTTGTAATTACTACTTTCTAATGTAACAATACCTTGAATCTTTGTTCCAACACTCACAAAGCTCTGCTTTAATTTAATTACAACAAAAACTTTACTAATTTTTAATTGTTGGGAAAAAAAATGTAATTTTTCTAATAAATAACTACTTTTAAATAGCTATTGCACCAATAACATACAATTATGAACATGAACATACAACTCTTATTACATGTAAAAGTTTATGAACAAAAATAGTGTACTATATTACAAAATCTCATATTTACCGGATGTGTCTTTGACGGATAAGAATGCGAGCATGATGGATAGACTTGGCAAGACCAGCCTTGAACACCTGGGTCTGGAGACGGCGTTCCAAGAAGTCTTCAATCTTGAGACCCAGGACATAATCAAGCTTCATTTGCTTTTCATCCAATACTCCAATCCTCACTAAACGTCGGAGAAGTGCATTTCCTGTAAACAAATACTATACTTGAAAGGGTTGAGAATACTAGTTATACAATTTAAGCATTCAGATTTATATCAGAAGAGATGAGTATCAACACCAGTAATCTGCCAAGAGGTTGCCAGAAATTTCTCATCATAATAAATAAGCGCTACTTTATATATGTTATAACAAATTAACTAGTATATTATATTAGTTCCACGTTTAATAATTTAGCAACCACGTGTTAATTCTCAATACACCTACTTTCGAATACAGGGATTTATTAAAATGTAACGCTCACCTTCAAAGAGACGTTTAGGATCCTTCTCTTCCAATGTAAGCAGCTCACGAGCAGCTTTACGGATACGAGCGAGCGTGTACTTGACCCTCCACACCTCGCGTTTGTTGCGCAGACCATACTCGCCGATGATTTTCAATTCTTGGTCCAAACGTGCCTTCTCGAATGGACGACGCGGCGTCACGTAGGTCTTAGAAAAGACTGACGGTACTCGGTTGTTCACCATGATGGCGAGCTATTAGAAATAATTTTACGATTTTAAAGATAAGATTAGAAAAAAAATTGTTTACTAGCGAGTTTCGAGTGAGGGGGTTTGTCGCCATTAGCCGTTGCAAACGTAAAACACCAGGAATATATGAATGGTGCTATTACTGGACAATGTACGCTTGGGAATCAATGCACATGGCAGTAATTTTGCCTTTAAGTCCACTCATAACACCTATCCTAGGTTGTTATGATCTACAGTAAAGGCCACATTTTAGGTTATATAAAATTAAATCTGCTTTGATCTTATGGTATTAAATATGATAATAAAAATAAACTAGAACCGAAGTATAAGAAATAAGAATAGATTCATATTAAACAAATATTTCAAAAAAATAATTAAGTCACTATACTATGCACAACTCACCTTCACGCAACACGGCTCGCCAGAAAAGAGACTGGTAAATATAAAATGTCATCCACGAAAATGCCAGACTGCCAGTTCGGAAATTTGACGTATGATATTAGGTATTTTTCTGTTAAAACTTTTATTTGTTAAGCCTCTCCCAAACATATGATCATATAAAAAAATATATTTAAAATATAATTGTATTTATTGAAAGGTGACTAAATTTTATTTAATATTATCTAGTACAAGAAATATTTGATATTGTACAATATGAAATTCAATAATGTATAAGAAATAGATAGATAGATAAACACTTTATTGCACACAAAATAAAAATAAAAGAAAATTACAATAATCAGCGGAGTTCTAACATTTAAAAATAGTATGCAAAGGTGGTCTTATTGCTAAGAGCAATCTCTGACAGACAACCTTCAGGTGAAAGAACTTAAGTAGAGGAGAATACGGGATTGTGCGATCGAGGAGAAATAAATAGTGAAATAATACTTAAACTTAAAGCCTGTAATAAACTGTTTACTTATAATACTTATAAATACATAAATTGCAAATAAAATAATCAATAAATAGTATATATAATACATACACGTACATACTTATAGGTACACATATACACATATATAATATATCACTTATATTAAATAAATATAAATACCATAAACAAAATACTTCAATAATGACACTATTACAATATAAACACCAAAACAATGAGCATGGACAATACTAAGAAAATAATTTACTCTTGGGAAAGATAATAATTAAATAAATGAATTTTAAATGTATCTAAGGATTTTAAGCTACGAATATCTGAAGGAAGCATATTCCAGAGCAATACTGCTTTCATCGTGAAAGATTTGTTGTAGTATTTAGTGGGAGCAGTAGGGAGCAATAATTTATTATTGCTTCTTGATCTGAGCTCAAGTTGACTAGGACCATCAGCACCCAAAAAACTGAATCTTTCTTTTAAATAGCAGGGAGATAGAGGATTGTAAAGGATAACATATAAAAGGGATAGCATATGTAAGTTGCGACCTTGTCTAATGGTTAGCCATTTGAGTTGCGTACGAAATTCGGAAACATGATCCAATTTACGAAGGTTGTAAATAAACTTTATGCACACATTTTGTAACCTCTAGAGCTTGTTGATTTGCTCTTCTGTTACGTCTGGATAACAGCAATCTGCATAGTCCAAAAGGGGAATTAAAAGAGATTGTACTAAACTTATTTTGGTTTTTGATGGCAGAAGATGTTTCCAGCGTTTTAGAGAACCGAAAGTGGCAAATATTTTTCTACTCACTTCCGTAATCTGCGTGGACCAGGAGAAAGTGTTATCAATAAAGATACCAAGATTTTTTACAGACTTACGGAAAGTTAAGACAGAATTGCCAAGCTTAATATCAGGTAAGGATTGGTAATCAATTCTGGCTAGCAATTTAGGACTACCGACCAAAATTAATTGGGATTTATCAGGGTTCACATTAAGCCCATATGTCCTACCCCAAGTGTTAATATGCTCCAAATCATGATTTAGTCTATGGATAGCACTATCCAAATCGTGAACAAGAGAAGTAACATATATCTGTAAATCATCAGCATACAGGTGGAAAGATGATGTAAGAAATGGAGTAACAGTATTAATAAAGATAGAGAATAAAAGAGGTGATAGAACACTACCTTGCGGTACACCGGAAGAAAGAGATTGATAAGAAGAGAATTTATTATTTGCGTGAATACACTAATGACTGTCGTACAAAAAGCTATGGAACCACTTAACCACACCATCAGAAATATTAATAGACCTAAGAATAGCCAAAAGTACGTCGAAATCAACAGCATTGAAAGCGTTGCTGAAGTCGAGCAAGGCTAATATACTTAATTGCTTGTTGTCCATGTTGTGACGTAGGTCTTCGCAAACTTTTACAAGGGTCGTAACAGTGCTATGTCCCTTTCGAAAGCCGGATTGAAATTGGGAGAGAATATTGTGTTGGGAGATAAAGGTATTTAATTGAGAATGAACGATCCGTTCTATCACTTTGGACAAGAAGGGAAGAATTGAAATTGGACGAAAATGGGATACAGCTACGGATTATTTATTTTAGGTAATGGAATGATAACAGCGTTACGCCAAGCACGGGGAAATTCGAAGGAAGAAAGAGAGAAGTTTAAAATATGAGACAACACTGGCAAAATAGAGTCAAGCATCAAGAGAATCATTTTACGGTTAATTCCGTCACTGCCAGTGGCGTCAGATTTGATGTACGTGAAATCTGATTTGATCGTCACTAACAGGAGTAAAATAAAAGGAAGGAATACTAGGGACGGGTAAAGAGCTGAGATGATTAAGAGTAGATTGTTTTGACCGACTGTCAAGTAACACTGAAGATGTGAAAAAGTCATTCATATCTTCTAGATCAAGACTAGGTGAAATGACTAGGTGAAGAATAGGTGACTTTGATATAGATAAATTGAAGAAACTGGCATCAACTTCCTGTAGGTACAGTTTCTCTAATCAAATGATTTTATTTCTTTTTGAAGACGGTTTTACTTTTTTATTAAAAGTTAGAACTTACAACATTACAACATAATAGCACTTACAACTCACATGGGTGCAATGTTCTCATCAATATAAATGAATTAAGTCCAAATACAAGATAGCTACTGTAAGCCGTTGAGGAGTTCCTTTAACTGTCTTGTTTCTTTATCAACAGTTCTCTAGTAGCAATTACATCCCATCTAGGTGTAAAGATCTCATCAATACAAATTATTCCCTGAAAAGTTCCATCGACTATCTTTCGGCTCCATCATCTGATCGTCTCCCGTATTTTATGAAATAATTTATAGTGCTTTAAATACATAACAAAAATACTAACAAACACACTAGTCGCTTCTACGATTTTCAAAAGATCTTCTTAAATTAACTAAGATCTATTATCAGAACCTGGTTTTCTTATCACGGGACCACCCTTTTAAATATTTCCATTCTAACAAAAAAATATTCATTAGAATCGTTATTCGTTTCATAAACGACGAAGTTATCCGCGAACACACATAAATAAATATAGTTAAAAAAAACTAAAAAATACGCTTCAAAAACGAATTGGACTAAAAAGTAAAAAATAATTCGTCATATGAGAATGAATGATTGCCAAAATATCATAAAATTATTATGGAAAATGCATGTAGTATAGAGTCCAAGAGGGGATTTAGGGATTCACTCGAGCGGGACAGATAGAATTTCCCTATACCCAGTAAAGTACTTCCAGGAAATATGAGCTTCCTATACATGGCCGCGCCTCAAATATAAGCCGTGAGATTAGTAAAAAAATGATCATCAGAAATCCATCCATTCTCATCTCTCTCCACCCCTTGGGCTGAGAGAGGCGACGGCTCCAGGGTTCCCGCTCTGACTGTAGTCTCTGTCGCTCCGCATTAAGATGCGCGGATGTTTTTTTTTCGGCCTTATTGGCCTGCGGCATTGAGCTCTTCATTCGAAGAGTTAGGTGAGCACTACTGCGGTCGGGGCGGTCCGCCCAGCCGGGTGAGACTCCGGGTTACCCCGGGGGAGGCCGAACTAGGTGACCAGCGACCATAACCGCTGCTCAGAAGTCCATTTTCCCTGCACGGCTTTTGTCGTGTGTCTTGATATAATCCGTGTATAGTGCGCACAGAGTTGGAGAGAGAAAGTGCTGCCCTGGGGCACCCCCGCCTGTGCTGGATGGCTGCAGGAAACGGCCCCCTCGACCTTCACTTTCAGTCCGGCCATCTAGGTAGTTGGCAAGTAGTCATGCGAGGCAGTGTGGTATGCCTGTTTTTTTTTAAATAAATATATTGTATTAACACATAGTTCATGATATTAGACATGAAACAAATAGGATTGTAAGTGTCGACCCGTATTTTGTTTATTGATATTTGCCTATTGACATTAAATTAAAATTAAAAAAACATCATGGTAATTTCGAAAGGAAAATTATAACTAGGCTAAGTAGTCAATGAAAAAAAAGTTCAATTTTTCTTTTTACGATTTAAAATATTGAAACGAGTCATTAAAAATTTCAATTTAACTTAATATCATAGATTTTTTAAATTGAAGGTATAAAATTAATATATTAAAAAGATATAAAATTTAATGATTAAAATTAAAATAATAGAATTCTAGGATTCGCCACGATGCGCTGCGGGAGTTGAGCTGAGCGCCCTCCCCCTTTTTTATGTTACTAAAGTCGGTCCATACCGCGGCAAAGAACGTGAAGAAATGAAGTGGCTGGCACCGGAAAGGTTAAGAATAAAAATTTGCGAGAGCGCGCAGGTTCGTTAAGCTTAATTCTATAGGATATTCAGTTTTTTGACCATATCTTTAAAAGGAAACAGTATTTTTTACTCTCAGTAGGTTTTCCTGTGATGTTGTCTCAAAAAATGGATTCCCAAACGGTTAAGATATTCCCAAAAATGTACATACATATTTTGTTTGTAGTTTAGGGTTTTGTGAAATTACTGTCAGGAGGAAATAATTTTAAGTGTTGTGACTTTTCTTTAATTACATATTTATTTGTCTTTTATCATCTAAGCATCGCAACCTTATAGGTCTATGACGCTCTAGTCAATCCCCATTTAGCATCGTGGGCTCCCTGCTACTAAGACTTTGGCTCTACGAAGTTTCTTTATAAGGTCTCTTTTGGTCACGTACTTGCCAGGTCGATTGTTTAATATTAGGAGTGCTAAGACGCGTCCGGCTGGTCAGGAACTCCCGGTAGTTTCCATTCAATGGCTCACCATAAGGTATATGAGGGTAAACTCTATATGAAGATATTATCCACGGTTGCCGCACTTCAGCACCATTGTGTGTTGTATCTAAGATGATTTATTAAAGGGTATGAGGATTACGTATAGTAATAAAAACACTACCAAAATTGCATATATGTATTTTACAAATAAAAAATGAATTATAAATAGAGAAATATTCAAATTAATTTATGTACTAGAGGAGGCCAGAGACTTGTTTCGAACTAAAATAATAAACAATATTTATATTTCTTTAATTGCTTCGAAAAACGAGTACTATTATAAAATTAAAATATGTATTTGTTTGTTTTATTTAAACTTAACAATATTTATAAGGAGCAGCTAGAACTTCTTGTATTTCAAGAAACTTCTGTATTTCTTGGGATGCAGACCGTAAGCCTTGAGTCGTTCGTCGGAGAGCTGCCCCAAGGGGTCGCTGGAACCATTTTGTTTTTTCTGTTTATTGTTCTTGTTATCCTTATTTTTATTGGCTTTGTTTTTCTTTATCTTAGTTGGTACTTGATTTGATTGTGTTTCTAATTTTCTTTTCAAATTTACTTTATCACTATTGTTTGGTTCGTTGCTTCGACTCGGCAATTCCTTAGTCGTTTCTGTGACCGATGATTTTTGTTTCTTTTTTCTCTTATTTCCTTTCGGTTGTTTAATATCTGTTGCAACGTCAATAATATTTACTGTATCATCAACTGGGTCCATAGACTTTTTAGGCCGATGAATTGTGTCTACAGAATTTGAAGAATTATTTTGTTCAGTTTGAGTTGCAGCTAATGTACTGGTTGTGTTCTCAATATCAGACATATTTACTTTGAGAGCAATATTATTAACGACCGATTTTTGTCGCTTTTTCTTTGTTTTCGCTTTATTATTAAAATCTTTCACACTTCCATCGTTTACTTGGTTGCTTGTATTTGTATGTAATAAATTGTTTTCATTATTTGAGATAAGTTCTCTCTCTTCATTGTCTCGTTTCTTTTTAATTTTTTTTTCTCGTTTATCTTCGTCTTTATTTTTTTTATCTTCTTTAATGTTAGTTTTTCTTGCAACACTTTCAATTTCATTTGATACATCAGTGGCGATAGTTATGTTATTACTTTCTTCATTTTCAGTATCTATTTTCTTTCTTTTATTTTTCTTTTTCTTCTTCTTCTTTTGATTGGTCTCCTCCGATGGAACCGTTATTTCGGGTTCCCTGTAACAATAACATGTTTAAGATGTAAAAAAATAAAAACAAGAAACATATGTAATTGGAAAAATTTGTCTCGTTTAAATTAAAACTTATATAAGTATAAGTTTGTTTAAAGTAATTTATATCACCGAGTACAATGTACATACTCTGGTAGATTTATGAACAGACTGGGAAGTATCTTCTTCTTCAGTGTGAGGTCCGTCGCCTTCTGTGAGTATACGTTGAGGTCACTCTTCTCCGCGTTCTCTGGACGGTACTTCACTATCTTCTTCAGAGGCACCCACTGGGTTAGCTCCTTATCATCCGCTAGAAGGATCTAAAACGATCAAGATCATTTTAATAAACATTATTGTTATCATCTAGTTATTCTCTTTAATGAGCTTCTCATTCGTAAAGGTCTGTTAAGTTTTTTTTCTACTTGTACAAATACACATTTTAACAAATATTATTTAAGGTATATTTTTGAACTAGTCAATAGCCATAAACATATAATAGATATACCCTAGGAGATAGACCCTAGGAGTCCTATAATCGTAACTGAGGCCGGCGGCTCACCTCCTCCACGGTGAGTCCGAAGCTGTTGGGAGTGACCTGTCGGTACTTGAACCTGGTGGGCAGGTCTCCTCCGATGACGTCCTCGCAGTCCATCTTATAGTACTCTTCCATGAACTCGGAGTATGTTTTGTCAACTTCCGGTACAAACGTAGGTTTCTCGTGTTCTAACAACTGAGCCAACTTGGTCTTCTTCTTTCTAGTTCGTCTCTTCTTCCCCATGGTGCGCGTCAGCTCCTCCATCAAGTTTTCTTTCGCCTGTTTCGGGTCGTAGTCGGCGTCCATCTGTCGATGTGTAAAGAATGTTTTAATAAATTTATTATTGACGGCCATTCTGTTAGTTGAGTGCAGATTCAATTACTTTATTCATACATTGTGATTAATCCTCGAGTACGCGACCGGTCACTGACGTCTCGTTGCTAGGACATCGATGATAATGTTGCTATCAAATAAAAAAAACTCGATGACAGTATCAGAGAGATCGCATTGAACTCAACTATACGCGCGTCGCTCCTACTAATAAAGCTATTCCATTATTAGTTTCGGTCATTTTGTTCGGTTTAACCGCAGTCGTTGCATCAGGCTCACAGAAAATAGACGTTAACTTATATACCTACGGTTCGTACCGTGAGTGAGTGTGTCAGTGGGTGAGTGAGTGAGGGAGTGTGTGAGTGTATGTGTGAGTGAATGTGTGAGTGAGTGAATGTGTGAGTGAGCCGGATGACCAAACCCTCGATTCTCAAAGATGGCCACCGATGATGCAATTCCTATTTTAAAGATATCCATCTGTTGGATATCATACATACATACCCTTAATTAAATATGAAGTGTTTTCGGTGTACTTAGTTTCCGTGTTTTATACACAAGCATTGTTTTTTAAGAAATGTCAAATAACAGTATAGATATGTAGTGAATCGCGCTCTCAATAGACCAGAACCCCTTTATTTATAAATATTGAATATACTCACATTAAAGTCTTGATCCTCGCAGTGCGTCTCGTCTGTTTGTTTGTCGTCACGATCCTTCTCATAATTATCCCAATTTTCTGCAACATGAATATATTAGTTAATATATTTTCTGTTGGTTGCAGACATGGCAGAGTGTGATCAGATACCGACTACTGTGCTGGTAACACACAGCGGGAGTGTTCTCAGATGGCAGGGTTTTTAGAGTTATACTTACATACTCAATATTGTTGAAATTAAATTATTTTTACGGATTTAACTGGTATATTGAACTAAATTTTAAATTTACATTTTAAATCTAACCCGAGTCGGTTTTATTTCAATGTGAAGTACTCGTGGAAACCTTAGAAAACACTCAATATTGTTATAAATTATACCTACATTTTTTTAAACTGTAAACTTTAAATCCTAAACTGACCTAATTGAGTTATATGTCATTTAGCAAACTATCAGATCGGTTTTTTCCGACATTTCTGGCTCGATAAGGAACTTTTTAGTGGCACTGGATTTTTTTTCATTAATCATATTATCTACCAGATTGAGTTGTTTGATCGAAGATAGTTCAAAGACAAGTAGAATAACGCGGCGGCGTACATCAGTAACGTCCAAGTGTAGTAGTACCACCACCTCACCTATCTCCAGTTCCTCATCCAGGTCTGGGAACACTGGTTTCTTATCGTCGGCGTCTCCATAGTAGTGTTCATCGAACAGGGCTCTCATTCGTGCGTCGTGTTCTTCTGGGTCGAAGTCACCTTCTATGTCTTCTTCCTGGATAACAATTAAATCATCATCATTAATATATACAGATAAAAGGGGAAAGGACTGTCTTATATCTCTTAAACTATAAGAACTTCATTTATTTTCTTGTTCGTTACTTCGTCTATAATGCGGCGGTCGTCGATTCGATCCTCACACTAAAAAATAATCTGTATGTATGTTTGTTAGTTGTCTATATATGGTACAACATTTTCTGTTGGCTACGGCTGTATGGCGAGGTGGGGAAACGTGCCAATATTTATAAATGAAATGTATGATATGAGTAATTTCAGTAAAGAATTGTGTAGAAATAGGATAATGGAGTCTCAGAAATCGAGGCTGTTACTTGTTTTCACTTTTTCTTATAAATTTATTTCTGGAGTATTTACTGGGTAAAAACTATGTGACTCACTCTAAAAGCCAAGTCTTCGTTGCCGGTGACCTCCTTTATCTTAGCAATCTTCTCCTTGAGCTCCTTCAATCTGAACGCCTTCATCCTGGCGATCTCCTCCATCTTTTTCTGCTTCTCCCTCTCCTTCCTCTCCTTAATCTCTGCTCGTTTTCGTGAGCGGCTGTCGTCCTTCGGTCTGATGTGGTTCATGGTGCGAGGAAATCGTTTTAACTGGAAATTAAAAATCAGTTTCAGCCTATTACAAGTACTGGATGGACTCGTTCGACTTAAACTGGAGCTTTTCCTTCAGCGACCAGATTAGTTAAATTCAAGTATTTAACATATAAATCGATAACAATATTTGTGACCCCTAGCACCTTTCTTGACCCGGCACACGAATAAAACACTTAAGTAAAATATGTATGCATGCCTTAATGCCTTTACTTATTCAGAGTTTTAAATGATTGATTAAAAGGTGAAGAAAGGGTCTAGTCACAAAACATTTGTTAAGGTTGTGTTCGTGAGCTACACACACACATGGTAACACACATACATACCTCGAAAGTTACGTTTAGGCATTTTACTAGGGTCGAAGGTACGGATCTTAAGTCATTGTAGTATAGTAAGGATTATTAGTATTACAATGTATAAGTAAGTGTGTAAGTGAACGTACGAACTCTTGGTCTGGTTCCTCAAAGCGGTAGTTATAAGCTCGTTCGAACAGTCGTTGTTCCTGGACGCGCCTCTCGTCGTCTTCGAGGTCCTCATCGTCTCGGAGCCTGTCTGCGCTCACCGGACCCTCCTCCAGGTATCTACATGGTGTTTGGTTCCATATTAGTAGTACACGAAAGGTATTAACCTACTACCTCAGTTTAGGGACGTACATAAAAATAATTAAATTATGCCGGAGCCATAATTATAAAAAATAATTATGGCTCGGGTTAGCGCACTCAGCGGACTCTTCAACCTTATTTAGAGACCGAAACAATTTTGGGTTAAAATTAAAGAAACCATCGGAACTCTGTAAACATCTAAGAGTTACCAAAAGACATATCATCGGAACATCTAAAGATGATACTGTAACTTTTCTCCCAAAAGACAAAGTTGCCTCAGACCTCGAGTCACGACTTCAATCCCATAAAAAAATTATGATAGGTGCTCAAACAAATAAAGTAGGGCTAGGATCAAGTAGGAAAGTTCAAGACATAGACATAACAAAATCTTTTATTCGACAAGACGAAAACGATAATTACCGACTCCACGCGATGAGCCTAGAAATTCAAAACGAATGGGTGACCATAGGAGATTTTTGTATTCCACTAGCTTTGAAGTGGCGCACCTTAATTTATGATTGGTCCCCAGCATTATTAAAATTCTATCTTAATGCATTCCAAATTACTCTCCCCGATCAAAGTAATTTAGTAAGATGGGGTAAAGCCACCGAAAAGTCTTGCAACATCTGTGGGGAGGCAATAGGAACCGCGAAACACCTATTAGTAGGGTGTAGGGTACTTCTAGATAAAGGTCAATACTCGCGTCGCCACGACAAGGTATTAGAAATTATACGGGAAGCGGTTAGTCTTTCAGTAGCAAGAGCGCGGAAGGGTATAACAACCACCGGACGATCTATAGAATTCGTAAAAGAAGGCTCCTCCAAAAAATCAAAAGCGAAGCCTTATTCAATATTAGGCGCGGCTCCTGATTGGATTCTCATGATGGACACGTATGAAAAGCATTACAAAATCCCTGGGAATGTTGGTGTTTCGTCATCATCCAGACCTGACATATTCCTGTATTCGAAACATCTGAGGCGCGTGATACTTGTGGAGCTTACTGTTCCTTGGGAAACAAACATCCCCAGGGATCACACATTCAAGCTCAATAAGTATTACGAACTGACCAACGAACTGATCAGGAATAAATTTATAGTTAGTTTGTACGCGGTAGAAGTGGGAGCGAGAGGTATAACAGCAAAATCTCTCTATAGTCTACTTAAAGACCTTGGCCTTTCTAGAACAAGCATCGGTTCATTTCTAGAACGTACTTTAAAGGCGGCATTAGTAGGTTCCTTCCAAATTTGGTTAGGTAGGGAGAGGAGTGTGGAGGGTGAAGGTGAGCGTTTTTGCGCATAATAAAGGGGCCCCTTAAACCTACTCCTGCGTCGCAAGTCCCAGGCACTGCTTGCACTCCTCTCCTTGCAACGCGATGGCCCCGGCACCCGCACGGTGAATCCATGGAATGCTAAGAAGCTTCGTCCTCTATATAAAGTTAACGTCCAACATTAATTGTTAGCTTATGTTTGAATTAGGGGCTATGGTATCGGATCTATAGTTTTCTTATATATATGTAGACAAGTGCAAGTAATAACCGCAGCGCCCGAATGATTTTCTATCCTTTGAGCATTCGACAATATTATTCTCAGCCATTGACCAAGACTACTTCTTAAGGACCAACCTCTTATTCAATATGTAATCCCTCAGGAAGGCCTCCCGTGTGTTGAGTGCTGGGTCACTCCACAGAGCCCGCAGCGGGGCCAGCTCCTCCTCCTCCTCCACGTGGTCGGCTGAGCCCGTGAGGTAGGCCCGGAGATCGTCCTTCTGAAAATATTTATTGGTTTGTTGTGTTGTATAGTGATTGTCCATTGTATGCGATATGTTTTAAATTAATTGCATTACTTTATTAATCTATATTTTTAAGTTAAATAAAATTCACAAAACTTACTTTACTTAAATTTTCATTTGAATTTTTATGCTCACTCGGCTGGTCCACCTCAGCCTTCTTCTCAATGCTAAATATGTTGCCGTCGTCATCATCGTCATCGTCGCTGTCACCGAAAGTCATCTTTTTGGTTTCTGGTTCTTTTACTTAAAATAAATAAATATATATACAGTGGACGCCGCTTATTGTGATCAAAAGTCGCTTATTGTGATCAAAATTGATACGACGTGGTGTTCAACACCGAGCAACAGACTTCGAAAAATTATACGATTTTGAGAATTATATTCAAATGATTATGAATGAAAATAATTGTCAAACAATAATAGATCGATATTTCAAATGAATCTTATGTTAGAATATTTTTAATTGTGTAAATAAATAGAAAATTTTAGCAAACAACAGAATTTCCTATTATGAAACTTAATATGTACTTAAATCAATTCCAAATTATTACAATTCATATTTTATCATTATGATCATTTTTTATGTGCACTAAATTCCCCCAACAAGCATGAAAAAGTACCAACCGCATAATGTTATCATTCGGTTATTGTTATCAAAACGGGCTGGCTGAAAGTGATCACAATAAGTGGCTTCTACTGTATATATATAATCTAAAGTATTATTAATATTAATAAAGTAACCAATAGAATGATTTTAACTGAATGCCTAGTAGTGATCTACCAAAACTATGTATAATATTAAAGTATTTGATAATTTTCCCAATGCCAAAAAATAATATGTATAACACGCAGATGAGCAAGAATTTCAGCATTGTCAGTTCTTCCCTTCCTGCAGGGCTGAAAAGTGACAAAGGTACGGCCTTGTGACCAATTTTTGTGACTTTAAATTAATATATCTCCAATATTAAACATTTCAACATGATTTTTTGCCTGCCAATTCAATAAGTTATATCCTAAATAACCTAGTTTCAGATAGTGTAATAGTGAATATATAATTACCTTTTTCTTTTTCAACATTCTCATTAAAGAACTTATAATTGGGGTCATATATCCTTGGATCCTTGGTCTTCAGAAGTGACAGAGTTTTAAGGAACTGTTTCTCAACCTCCTCCGACACTTCTGGGGATTCATCACTCTCATCTTCACTTTCGGAAGACACAGAAGCATCTGAATTCAATGCTTTAGGACCATATTTCTGTTCCACTGTATTAATAAAAGGTTTTATGTAGTTTACTATACAACTGTCTTATAAATGCAATATGAGGAAAAAACTTAATATGTAACTATGAATATCAATAAAAAATTTTAACTCTTTAATATATTCTTAGATAATATAATAAATAATACATAGATCATCCACAATTTTTAGAACATGTCAAATTTATTATTCCTTACAAATCTTCTCAGTAATCTATGTCACTTTTTTTTTTAAACTTTAAAACTTAATTAGGAGATTTTCTACTCTTAGTCTCTTGGTATGGCGATTTTTGTCTCACTCCTTACATCATTTTAAATCAATTTTATACAAGAAAATTATAAAGGATGTCAAATCCTAGTAATACCAATTATAATCAACAATTTTTTGCTTCATATTTTTGTTCATATTTTTATGTGTTTTTATAACATTCTTATTTTATTTTCTTTTATTTCGACAGAACTTAAGAAATAAGTAAATCAATTTTTGTGACACCTACTGTTCATGCCTGCAGTGCTACACTACATAAATGTAAAAAACTATTCTGTTTCCATAATGTTTAGTGTATCCTTTGTCGGATTTCCTCTAAATTAATAAATAAGCTTTGAATATCTCATAAATTAACCACAGTACTTACATTTATACAATTCTTCTTTTTCACGCCAGACATCATACTTTTTCGCGTATTCATTTTCTGTTTTTAAAGAAACTTCCTCTTCGGACTCTTCGTCGAAAAGTTTTTTTTTAGTCATATTATTTATAAGAAAATACTAGATTCATTAACTCCTGAAAACGAATATGTATGTAACATAACCAATGAATATAAATAAACCAGCATTGAGCATATATTCACATTTCACATTCCTCTCACCAGACAGTAGACATCACTGTCAATTGTCAACTGTCACCATTTAGTACTCTGTGACTGTCACCTGTTGTAAGTTTCATGCACCAGAGTTAAACATAAAAAATTTAGACATAAATGTACACATTGATCAGCTATATCTATATAAATCATCAAGCTACCCATGGGAGTTGGAAAAGTGCATTTGTGAGGGTAGAAATAGGTACACTTATATTTTTTACACTTTATAATACAATACACATTCATACATAGATCTACATTCTGTAATTTATGCAATGATATATATAATAATAACCATACTGTATAGATGTATGCTTATAGTGTATAGCTATTTACATAAATATAATGGCTATTTACATAAACGGCTTAACCAATTTGAATACGTTTTTCAGGAACATATTGTTATTGTCTTCACTTAACATTTAGTGTTAAGTGAGTTTTTTTTTAAATCGGTTAAGAAATAAAAAAGTTATGTCAAGTTATATTAATCACGTGGTGCAAATCTTCTTCTATATTTATACATGTAATAAGTCAGTAGAGGAGTAGCCTCTGTACATTTAAAATGTTATATATAAATACATTGTGCGTTGAAAATATATAACAGAATATATTAAAACCCATTCAAATAAAAAAAATAACAAAATCGGACTAACTATTCTGTAAAAAAATGTGTGATTAAACATAAAAAAATATAAAAATAAACTAGAAATACTCCTATACGCAAAAACTACATGACAGAGTTTGATGAAACCTTAAAGGGTTATAGATTATACATTGGTATGTACAAAGGATACGTTTTATCGAAATCTAAATATACGCGTACGAAGTCGTAGTCACAGCTAGTAGGTTTAATAAACATGTAACATAAGAGAGTGCAGACAGGTAGTATTGTTTCGTTTTAAAGAAAGGATAGATCGGCTACTTGCTATATAATTTCTCATATACGGTAAATAATTTAGAAAAAAAGTTAGTATTATGATGGAAGAGCGCTTGGAGATATTACTAGGTAAGGAAAGATGGAATCATTCGTATAAATAAAGGGGAGCTGAATTTTATAAACAATTTATATAAATATATTAAATATTTTTATTATTATTTAAAATTGAAGAAGTCTCCATCTACTCTATTAAACAATAACAATAATACCGGTTTTGTGATAGCTCATAGGTGACATTGAGTTATACTTGAATTGAAAGAAAGAAAGAAAGAAAGAAACTTTTATTCATTCATTTGAGTACTGGTAACTTTTATTCATTCAATTGAGTACTGGTAACATTATTATAACCTTAAGGCTTAATCTTATCATTTTTTATTATCGTTGAAATGTGATCTATCTGTGTTGTTAGTTGTGCAGTTTTCGTGTTCTTTGCTATTATATTGAGTTTACTATTTAGATTTTATGATACAATTAGTAATGTCATTTAATTAAATTCAGTCATACAATACATATAATACAATGACTACAAATCCTAGAAGAGGCACCGATCCGTTGCCTATGGACGAAAGTGACCAACTCACTATAAGACCATTGTAAATATTTTTTGGAATAAATATGTATTTCGCATTCACTGTTTCATTTCACAACTTTAATTGTTCGAAGAACCCTTTGTAATCAATTTCTCAAATTGAATAACAGTTTCAAACTGAATTCAAACAAAACAACAACTTAGTTAATTAGTCTTGAAACCATTCAAAGCCTTCCTTTTGAATGGTTTCTAGACTAATTAAGGGCTATGATTGAAGATCATGTATACTACTAGACAGATACCAGATAAAATTGCATGCAAAGTATTAAATATAAGTATGATCGGAAGACATGAGTTAATTTGTGAGGATATAAGACAAACACATTTGTTTACAGGGGAGCTGGACAAGAAGTTGGCAGATCCTGCATCATGTTAGAGTTTAAAGGGAAGAAAATAATGGTAGAGAAATATATATTTTAAGCAATTTAATAATGAGATTATACAATTATTAATAGATAGCATTACATTTGTGATAAGGAATTATATTGCCTCAATTTTGAATGCCTTGAAGTTTGTTTTTATTGGTAAATAGTATTTTTAACATGAATTCACTACAGGGACAACATTACTTCGCAATACTATTATTAAACAAAACTAACAATCTCTGACAGACAGAGAACAATCTCCATTAGTAGGTTTATACAATTTGAATGTAATATATTTTGTATACTATAGTAGTGCATTAAGAATCAAAGGGCAGTATTTTGTAATTTCATCCATATAGTTGATAAATCTTAAATTAAATATGTATTACTGAGTTAGATTTTTCTGAGATGTTGCAAATAAAATATTTTGCACATTATAATAGATGCGTAAAATATGACTGAGTGAAGTCTAAAGCTTATATAAATCAGACTTATCTATACATATAATAAAATTGTTACTGAGCCATTCCTGTACATGAAATAAAAAAAAACATCATAGGGGGGCTTTATGGGGCTTTAGACCAAGAGAACCCAAAACAATGGTTTTTCAGTTTGTCTGTATGTCTATATGTCTGTATGTCTGTATATTTGTGCACGCTAATCTCAGAAACGGCTTAACCAATTTAAATGCGATTTTCAGGTATTTATTACCACAGTCTTCACTTAACATTTAGTGTTTATTTCATCTAAATCGGTTAAGAAATAAAAAAGTTATGACTATTTATGTCAATGACGTAATAGGTACCATGAAAATCTTATTCTATACATGTAATAAATCTGGGGAGGAGTAGTCTTTGTACATTAAAAATATTTAAAAAATATACCAGGATGTAAAGTAATAACTAACAGAATCCATTTTCAGCATTTTTAAAATCTTTGTTTGTATATCTGTTTGTCTGTAGTTGTGCACGTAACACGAAAAAAAAATATTTGCGCTTACAATGTAAACGCTGGTTGAACTCCACGAGATAGATCAAAATAATGTACTAAGTATTGTATACCTTAAAAAGTTCTACAAGAAAACCAGCGATGGTATATGTTTATCTCTTAGGGATAATCCACAATAGCAAATTTTTATCCTTTACTTTTTACGAAAAATAATAGGTAATTTACGAAGCGATTTTAAGAAATACAGCTTTAATCCTTATCTAATTAAGTAACTTAAATACATTTTACATTTAATATGGAACAAAACAGCCCTTGATATACCGATATTACCGATTTAAGATATAGGGATATCGCGTTTGCGGCGTAACGGTCGGCCGGCGCACTGTGGTATGGAACCATGCAAACCGTCTCAAAAATGGCTTTTCTGAATGTTCAGTATTGAAAATTTTGTTATATATGTATTGCATATAGCTAATTGAATGTTTATCATTAATTAAAATAGTTTTTTTTTAAATAAAACTAGACCTGTAAGTTGATGGTGAAAATAACGTCGATTGTGTAGCTCAGATTTCCTCAAGTTTACATGGTAATATATTGATTATGTTCAATGAAAATCTGTAAGTGTGACATATGGTTAGAATGGTTATTCAGTACTCTCTTTAAGAAGTATTTAAATGGACGTTTAAGTAAAAACAAGACAGGTATAAAAATAATTACAGTACCTAATATTGTATCCTTATTAAAAACTTTAAGTATACTTTTGACAGTGAGCGATGTCTGCCTATGTCGTAATTTTGATCGTATCACTAAAATACGTAAATCGTATCACTAAAATCGTATCACGTAAAATAAGTCATATAGAAGCCAATACGAAAAAGGGAAGTGGGAATTGTTTTACTACGAATTTAAGGCGTGAGAAGCCGCGGACAAAAGCTAGTTTGGAATATAATAAACCATTATTTAATTAAATATATTTATTTTTGTGACCAATTAAATAAGTGTAGGAATCACGTATTTAATGGGGCTGAAACTAATATGTTTCAAAAACAAACATAACATCTATCAGTAAACAAAAATATAACAGCATATAATATAAATATAATAGTATAATGATTTAAGATCTGTACCTTTGACCCAAATGAAAAACCTGAACATGACGTTCGAGGTATATAAGTGTGTTACCATTTGAATGTGTAGCTCATGGACATAAACTTAAGACACATTTTGTGGTTTAGATCCTTTCTTGACCTTTTAAGTAATCAATCAAAAACTCCCAATAAATAAAGGCAATTTAGCATGCATACATAGGACAATAACACAGACAAGACGAAGCTTCTTAGCATTCCATGGATTCACCGTGCGGGTGCCGGGGCCATCGCGTTGCAAGGAGAGGAGTGCAAGCGGTGCCTGGGACTTGCGACCCAGGAGAAGGTTTAAGGGGCCCCTTTATTATGCGCAAAAATGCTCACTTTCACCCTCCACACTCCTCTCCCTACCTAACCAAATTTGGAAAGAACCTACTAATGCCGCCTTTGAAAAATGTTCTAGAAATGAACCGGTGCTTGTTCTAGAAAGGCCAAGGTCTTTAAGTAGACTATAGAAAGATTTTGCTGTTATACCTCTCGCTCCCACTTCTACCGCGTACAATCTAACTATAAATTTATTCCTGATCAGTTCGTTGGTCAGTTCGTAATACTTATTGAGCTTGAATGTGTGATCCCTGGGGATGTTTGTTTCCCAAGGAACAGTAAGCTCCACGAGTATCACGCGTCTCAGATGTTTAGAATACAGGAACAAGTCAGATGTTTAGAATACAGGATAACGAAACACCAACATCCCCAGGGATTTTGTAATGCTTTTCATACGTGTCCATCATGAGAGTCCAATCAAGAGCCGTGCCTAAAATCGAATAAGGCTTCGCTTTTGATTTTTTGGAGGAGCCTTTTTTACGAATTCTACAGATCGTTTGGTGGTTGTTATACCCTTACGCGCTCTTGCTAATGAAAGACTAACCGCTTCCCGTATGATTTCTAATACCTTTCCGTGGCGACGCGAGTATTGACCTTTATCTAGAAGTACCTACTAATAAGTGCCTCCCCATAGATGTTGCAAGACTTTTCGGTGGCTTTGCCCCATTATACTAAATTACTTTGATAGGGGAGAGTCATTTGGAATCCATGAAGATAGAATTTTAATAATGCTGGGGACCAATCATAAATTAAGGTGCGCCACTTCAAAGCTAGTGGAATGCAAAAATCTTCTATGGTCACCCATTCGTTTTGAATTTTTAGGCTCATTGCATGGATTCGGTAGTTATCGTTTTCGTCTCCATATCTCGTCTTGTTTCCATATTGATAAAAATTACGAATTTTACTTCAATGGTTTATTTGTGTGAGGGGTCAAGAAAAGTGTTAGCGGTCACAAAAATTGTTATCGGTTACGGTCGTCGAGGAACTTCCTCGTACAAATAAGAAGTTTCCTCGTATAAATAAAATTAATTAAAAATAATTACAGTTGGATTGTGGAATCCACCCTGGTCTGTCCGGGATGGATGCTCTACCATTCGTGGACCTGATTGAAGCCGATGAAGTGGATCTTTTGTTGATATCACAGTAAACCTTTTTTTTAACTTAAATTTATTTTAAATATGAGATCAATAGAAATCTTTTGGTAAGTATCCACTGTCATATTTGTTTTTGATAAATCTGCATTAATAATACTGGTACGCCACCTTGTGGCTCTCATTAATAAATAGTGAATGAATAATTATATGTGACTCCGCGAACCATTTCTTTCACTCTTCCTTAAATCCGTGCACACCAGCGCCTTCCGCATTACCACGCACGTCAGTCAAGCAGCGAATATAACTCTGATAGAATCGGCAGAAGACGCAGCCCTACATCTCCGTCTTCACCTCCAGCTTCCCGACCGATCCTTGAGTACTGCACTTTGAGATCGTGAAGAGACATTGTAATAGTCTCCCGCTATTAAGTGGTAGTGCCAAAACATGATCGCGAGTGTTCAATATCAGTGAAATTGAACTGTGTGTTTAAACGATTCTCCGTTACGCGCCTTCAACCTTCTTGGATTATCTTGCTGGAGCTGCCTTGGATTCTGACGTTGGTGCGAGTTTCGAGTCACATATTTACGTTTAAACTGCTCCCCTGAAAGCGTGTCGAAGGTATATATAAATTAGTTTAAATTGGCAACATCATTTGTGGTCCTTTTCGAGACCGATGGTCATCATTTGTGGCCTATTTCATTTTTCAACCCGCCCTTATTAGGATACCTAGTGTAGGATCTTATAAGTGTATTTAGTTTAATCTATTAAATATATTTATCAGTACGATATCCGTACGCCCTCGACATAACGACGTGTGTATTGTTACAATGTTAAAAACCCCATATCATACATATACTTAATATATTCTAGCATAGCTCAGTTCATATCAATTAAGTATTCGCACAATAATTTCAATTAAATAGTGTATGCGCATACGCATAATCGCTCATATTTTTTTTCTCAAATTTACTCTCACTCTGAATACTTATCATCGGGCAGGTGACGTACGTACACGCAGCCGGTAGCCATTGTTTCGGAATCGCTGCGCTTTATTAATTTAATTGAACCATTCAAAAGCTCATAGAATAATATAAACTTGTGTCATTTAATTTTTTACTGTTATTATATTGAGAAAAAATGGCTTCTAAAAGTAAAAAGATAGATGATAACTTTTATGATAGTGACAAACAAGACTCCCAGTTGTTAATGTTACAATCTAAACGGGAAGTTATATTCGAATTAATTCAGAATATTTATGATTCTTCTACAGATATTAACGAGGAAACTAAAGATTTTTTTTTTGCGGAAAGTGCAACTATAATTTGATACTTTACGTACGGAATTTCTTAAGTTATTTCACGATTATAATACACGCTTGTTTGTCATCAATCCCGCTGCACAGCCCGACTATAAATGTCTCGCTGCATTTGAACAATTATTTAGCCGCATTAAACGACTGCAAACGCAATACTCAACTGTAGCATTAAATAATAATAACACGCAGTGCATAAGAGTAATCCTAGGTTGCCTCCTATCGAGCTGATAGCCTTCTCGGATGACATCCGGTCATGGCCATTATTTTATGCTAGTTTTATGTCAACGGTGCATGATAATCCATCCCTCACAGATGCCGAAAAACTTTATTATCTTTTAGGAAAATTGTCTGGTAAGGCTCAGTCAGTGTACGCGGGTATTACACATTGCGCGGCAAATTATAACTTGTTATTACAAACGCTCATAGACAAGTATGAAGATAAACGCATGCTCGCCTCAGCTTATCTTAAACAGTTGTTAGGCTTTAAACCTTTAGGTAGTGCAACCGCTAATAGCCTCGAATACTTCACCGATCAGTTTGTGAGTGCGGTTAGAGCATTGAATAATTAAAATTAGATAACTTAAATGATTTTATTGTTTTACATATTGCATTAAATAAATTAGACTCGGACACTGTACGGGCTTTCGAGTTGAGTGTTTGTCCTCGAACACCTTCTTTCGATGAATTAGTGCAGTTTGTCAGTATTCGTAGTAAAGTTTTTGAACGTACACCATCTATTAGTAATAACAATGTTTCTTCTACTAAGAATATAATTAATCACTCTCGTTCGAAAGATAATTATAAGATGCCTAGTAAAACGCCACCGTAATATCATTCCTATGTGAACACAATAGAGTCTAGTAATAAGTGTTTATGTAAAAATTTTGTGCATCAACACTTATTTAAACTTCCTGATTTTCATAAATTAAGTCCTGTTGAACGTTTTAAATATATCAAAGAAAATAATGCTTGTGTAAATTGCCTTAGCACGAAACATAAATTGGCTAATTGTAAATCAGAATTAAATTGCAGAATTTGTAGATCTCGACATCATAGTCTCCTACATTTTAACGTCGAAGTCGAAACGCCAGTCTCAGTATCTGCGGGTGCATGCATAGTGCAAGCGCCCGCTAACGTCGTAGGTAGTAGACACGTCGTTTCTATTGCATTTAATTAATTTACCGCTTGCCGATCAATCCTTTGCAGCACCTAATAAAGTAGATTCGTTGATCGCCGCACTACTATTCGCACACCTATTACTTCTCAACGACGATGAAAAACCCGTGTGTCGTCACCACCGGCGCCAACTGCCCTCCGTACTGTACTAGGACATATTATTATGGGTTCTGTACCTACATTATTTTCCAGTCAGTCTTTAACATGCTGCCTTGTTCAGGAGCATACTTTAGAAAATCTAATTAAAAGATTTTGGGAACTCGAGGAGCTACCATCCTCACCGCCCATTCAGCACCCCGCCGACGTTGAATGTGAACAGTTTTATAAATGTACTACCACCCGCAAACCCATAAGTGGTAGATACATTGTGGGAATACTTTTTAATGGGGATGTATATTCGTTAGGTAATTCTTACGAAATCGCCCGTCGACGCTTTATGTGTCTGGAGAAAAAATTAGAAGCTTCGCCCAAAATGAGGTGTGCTTATGAAGACGTCATCAGATAGTATCAACTGTCAAAAAGAGTATATCTCGTCAGCACCCATTGATATCAATATTAAATCATTGCCAATGTATGTAATACCTCACCACGGAATAATTCGTGAGGATAAGTCGTCTACCCGTCTTCGCATAGAGCTGGATGCGAGTTGCAAAACTAGCACAGGTACTTTTCTGAATGAAGCACTAAATACTGGGCTTGCATTGGTCTACGGATACTGACACCTTTTATTTTAAAATAATACCTTATACCGATGAGAAGTGTACTAAGCGGTCCATCGTATCATATATAGCGCGCCTGTGGGATATTATGGGTTTTGTTGCTCCGGTAGTAACTTATGCTAAATTGCTTATTAATAAAAGTCTTTGGCAACTTAAGCTTGATTGGGATGATACACCGCCAACTCACATCATAAATATGTGGACAAAGTTTTGCGTCGAATTTCCAGCTTTGAATATGCTACATATTCCGCGCCACCTGGGCATTGTTAAGGACTGCGTAATAACCTTAGTAGGATTCTCAGATGCGAGCGAACTCGCTTATGGTAGAGTTGTTTACATTCAAGTCAGTTCTAATAAGTGTAACACTATGAAGTTGGTTTGTGCGAAGTCTAAGGTTGCACCAACAAAACCGCTCTCGATAGCACGACTGGAGTTATGCGGGGCAGTTCTGTTATCCAAACTGCTACGTTTGACTTACAATAGTATTGTTCATCGCTTTCCAGTCAAAATATACGCTTTTGTTGATTCCAAGGTAGCATTATATTGGATAAAAAGTTCCCCTCACAGATGGCAAACATTTCTATCATATCGCAGGTGCTGAGAATCCAGCTGATTGTCTGTCACGTGGTATCACACCGAAAAAATTAATTTCTCATCCTTTATGGATGCAAGGACCTCGCTGGGCTATACTTGTTCCGACTCAGTGGCCTCTTCGCAACTTAGACGGCCAGCCTTTAGAAGTGATGCCGGAACAAAAGGTTCTATCGCATGCGGTTTACACACCCGTAAAGAGTTGTATTATTTATGAACTTGCGGGACGCATATCTTCCTGGAGCAAAATTCTTTGCATTCTTATTTACATTTTTAAATTTGCTAAATTATAATCCCGCCGCAGTTCATTAGGGGTAACTTCTGATGAAATTCAATTTGCTGAAAATAAATTATTACTCGACTTACAAAATAAATATTTTTGTAGAAAAAAATCTAACTAATCGCAATAATAAATTGAGTTCTCCTTCTTTAAACAAGCTAAGTCCTTTTATAGATAAAATCGGTCTTATTTACGTGTTTAGCAACCAGAGCAGTGCACATAGAAGTCGCCACTGACCTCAGCACACCCAGTTTTCTTGCCGCACTGAATCGTTTCCTGGCCCGTCGCGGCCCCGTTCAAGTTATGCATTCTGATAACGGGACAAATTTCAAGGGGGCTAAAGCGTATTTACGCGAATTATATGTATTTTTAAATAAAGAGTTGCTGCCGAAGTTAGAAGAAGAGCTTGCTGAAAATCGTATCCGTTGGTCTTTCATTCGTTCTAACTCGCCTCATAAAGGTAGAGCCTGGGAAAGTATGGTGAAGGTTGTTAAAACACATTTATTTAGGGTTATTGGAAATCAACTACTTTCTTATGAAGAACTACTTACAGTTCTTGTTCAAATTGAGTGCTTATTAAACTCAAGACCATTAACAGTGTTGAGTTCTGATCCCGCTGAGCCCTCAGCTCTCACGCCCAGCCATTTTTTACACACTGCACCATTGTGCTCCTTGCCCGCGCCTCAAATAGACTCGAATATAAATAGTTTGCTTCATAGACATTCTCTGTTAGATAAGTTAGTCTAATATTTTTGGCATCGGTGGAGAATGGAATATCTGCACGGACTGCAAGCTAGACAAAAGTGGAACATTCCTTCCACGCCCATTACACCAGGAATAGTTGTTATTGTAATGACTGATAATGCTCCGCCACTTTCCTGGCCTTTAGCGATTGTAGAGAGCGTCCTTCCTTCTAAGAACGGTATTGTCCGTGTCTGCACTGTTAGAACTGCCAGGGGCACTTATCTTCGTCCTGTTGTCCGATTATGTCCTTTGCCGAGGCAATAGTTTAAGTCATATTTATTTATAGTTACGCATCTTTTCTCTTTTTTTTTACTATAATTATTATGTACTTATTTTCTTTTTAATTTTTTGTAAGCTTATCTATGATTAATTTAGTTTTAAGTTTATAATATTTCGTCCTCCGTTTATGAGCTTTAGGTTTCTGAACTTACATATACGTTAATTTAGAGTTTTTAGTTAGGATATTAAGTTTAGTTAGCTTAGTATGATGATTGTCTTTTAAAGGTCACCCTTTAAGGGCGGGTGGAAATAGTAACCTTGTGGCTCTCATTAATAAATAGTGAATGAATAATTATATGTGACGCGATCCATTTCTTTCACTCTTCCTTAAATCCGTGCACACCAGCGCCTTCCGCATTGCCACGCACGCCAGTCAAGCACCGAATATAGCTCAGATAGCATCGGCAGAAGACGCAGCCCTACATGTCCGTCTTCACCTCTAGCTTTCCGCCCGATCCTTGAGTACTGCAGTTTGGGATCGTGAAGAGACATTGTAATAGTCTCCCGCTATTAAGTGGTAGTGCCAAAACATGATCGCGAATGTTCAATATCAGTGGAATTGACCTGTGTGTTTAAACGATTCTCCGTTACGCGCCTTCTACCTTCTAGGATTATCTTGCTGGAGCTGCCTTGGATCTTGAGGTTGGTGCACGCATGGTTTCCCATTTTATCCCATTACCCTTCCGAGTCACATATTTACGTTTTTACTGCTTCCCTGAGAGCGTTCCGAATTTATATAAATTTGTTTAAATTGGCAACACCAATTACTAGGAAACAGCAAAAGCCCTTTTTACTTTAGTTTTTTTTTTTGTAAGAGAGTTTAATATCTGGGAAGTGCTATTGGATTTTTTGGACAGTTACATTTTGTTTGAAAACAAACATAACAATGCCTTTTAAAATGAATATAGTATGATTAATTTATCAACAAGATCAGCCGCAGACTTGCATAATCATCATGGGAATTATCACATGATGATCGGAATGCGGCATCGCAGGTCCGAGTCCTGCTTTCTAAATTCAATATTTACATAAAAACTTAGGTAAAGTAGCCTAACATGACAGCCTAACGTTGTAAATATATCTAACCCATCCGTCTGTATTAGTTTCCACCTGGACCACAGCGGGGCGCTGCCGTGGTTCCTCACCAAGACCTCGTTCAAGGGTCGCGTGTTCATGACGCACGCCACCAAGGCCATCTATCGTTGGCTCGTGTCAGATTATATCAAAGTTAGGTAAGTTTAATGTTATTTACATATTTATAACACAGTCGTGATACTCGTTAAGTCTCTCAATTACCTAGATACGTATTTCATTTTGTTTTTTTATTATAGTCGTCAGACGACTCAGTTATGATACTCGAGCAACTAATCTTTTATTTCAGCAACATCTCGACTGAACAGATGCTGTACACGGAGTCGGACCTCGAAGGTTCAATGGATCGCATTGAGACCATCAATTTTCATGAAGAGAAGGACGTTCGTGGCATTCGTTTCTGGGCTTACATCGCCGGACACGTGCTGGGAGCCGCCATGTTCATGATCGAGATTGCTGGAGTCAAGGTAGGTTTTACTCCGAGGTATTGCGTTTGAAGTTGTGCCTCTGTCATAATTCAGATCTGGCTGCCCGCAGATAGTTGGGGCCCAATTAGTGGGTTAGCCACCCACGAAGGGCTGCCCCGCCAGCGGCGAAAAATCCCAGAGTGGCTCCATCGTGACTCCATTCGGGCGTCCCCGCAGTCTCCAGGCTACCCTCCCAGTGGCATAACTTATCCAACTTCGACGTTGGGTTCGATACGTACCGCCTCGTTCAACTGCCATTTCCCATCCCTCTTCACTTTTATTTTTTTTTATCATGGAAAAGTTAAAAAAAAGGAACAAGTTGACACAGCGCGGCGGTTGCACTCCTCCTCATATAAAGTGCACCTCAGTAATATCAGGGGCTTGCACTCTAATATTCTACCTGTCCATCACCACCTGGAGACAGAGCAACCGTACCTGTACTTTTTGACGGAGCCGAAGATACAATGTCCTTTAAGCGCTGCGCACCTGGATTATCCCGGATACACGTTAGAGCACAACTTTCGCTCACGTGCCGGAGTCTGCGTGTACGCGCGGAACGACCATTGTATCCAGCGTTTCTGTCACCTTGAAGACCCCACTTTTTATTCTTTATGGGTTTTAGTAGACACAGGAAACGAGAAAATCCTGTATTCCTGTGTCTACCGTTCGCACATCGCTTACCAGGAGACAACTAGATTATTTGAGTATCTCGGTGAGGCTGCTGTTATGGCTCTGCATCAGTTCCCTTCAGCCCAGCTCGCCTTTCTGGGGGACTTTAATACCTGTCATCAGGACTGGCTGTTCCCGTACCAGAAAACCGACCATGCTGGAAGAAAAGCGCTGAACTTTGCATTGTCCTTGGACCTTTTCAGCTGGTGAAGCAAGCGACAAGGGTACCAGATGTGGTAGGCCATACAGCCAATTGCCTGGACCTTCGGCTGACAATTGATCCGGACAGGTATCGTGTAGAAGTCACCTCCCCCTTGGGAACCTCCGATCACTGTCTGGTGAAATCTGTGTTTACATATTCCCCACCAGCTTTCGAACCTCGTGGTGTTAGGCGTGTATGGAAATACAAGTCAGTAGATTAGGATGAGATGTGGAACTTTTTTGCGTCTTATCCTTGGCGGCGGGTCTGCTTCCTTTCTTTGGATTCGTCGAGTTGCGCGGATGCTATAACCGATGTGGTGCACCAGGCAATGGAGTATTTTATTCCTTTTGCTGACGTACCCATCGGTGGCAAAGCTCGCCCATGGTTTAATGCCGAATGTGGTCAAACATTCGGCATATCTCATTTGAGCTGATGCTCGAAGCCGCAAATGCAAATGCTTTGAATGTAAGTTCGAAGAAGAGAGCCTTCGAAAGCGATCGAGTCGAATTTCTGCCAGCCCTCACAGCCTGTTCTGCTGAAGCCCGATGGATCCCTGGCCCACACAGCAACAGAGAAAGCGAATGTATTTGCTTCTCTGTTTGCTGATAATTCGCATCTAGACACTGGCAATGCTTCTCCAGCACATCAGTGAGGACACTGCGGTATTTCCTTGCCTGAAATCCGTATCACTAACAAAGAGGTATGGAGAACATTGTGTCGTTTAGATGTGCATAAAGCCAGTGGTTCTGATGGTATACCAGCCATTCTGTTCAAGACATGTGCAGCCGAGTTGTCTACTGTACTGACACGTCTGTATCGCCTCTCTTTCAAGACTGGAATAGTGCCAAAAATCCTGGAAGCTTGCCAACGTGCAACCCGTGCCTGAAAAAGGCAGCCGTGCCGACCCTGTCAATTACAGACCGATTTCAATCACCTCCATAATGAGCAAGATTATGGAGCGTATATTGAACTCGCGCCTACTAGCACACCTAGAAGGTAACGATCTCCTCAGTAGCCGAGAGTACGGGTTTCGCCATCTCTTCTAGGTCTACTGGAGACCTCCAAGTGTATGCTACACACATTTTAGGCGAGGCCATCGAGAAGAACGGAGAAGCGGTCGCCGTCTCTCTGGACGTCTCGAGGGCTTTTGACAGGGTCTGGCATGCGAGCCTTATAAGCAAGCGTACAGCGTTTCAACTTACGGTATATCTTCTGGTCTGATCGGCTGGGTAACGGACTTTCTCAGCCAGAGATCTCCTACTTTCCAGAACGTATCCTTGGAATACAGTGACCGGCTTCAGTTGTTAGGCTTAGAGATTTCCTAGAACCTCAACTTTGGTCGGTTCATTGAGTCCAGAGCAAGAGCAGCAGCAGCAAAGCTTGCCGTTCTTGCGAAGGTTCGGCAGTACTTTACACCGGGACAGGTTCTTGTTTTATACAAAGCAGATCCGGTCGTGTGTAGAGTATTGTGGTCACATATTTCCTGGCACCGCAAAGTCTCATCTTCCGGTTCTGGACTCAATTCAGAGGCGAGCAAAGAGGCTTACAGGCGATCCCGAATTGGTCGAAGCCGACCTCCAAAGCCTTGAATACAGGCATAGAAATGCTAGCCTCTCAGTATTCTATAGGATACATTTTGGTGATTGTGCGCACAACTTAATTCTCCCGTCCCCCTTCCATCACTGGACGTCCCGAAACACGGCAGGTATCCATCCTTTTGTTGTGGACATCCACCTGTCCGAACGAAGCGCTTTGCTTCGTCTTTTTTACTGCGTACAGCAAAGGATTGGAACAGCTTGCCTGCGTCGGTATTTCCGGCCAAATATAATGTGGGTGTCTTTAAGAGAAGAGTAAAAAGGTTGCTAGGGCAATGCGCCTTACCACCTAAGACTATATTCCGCTTACCACCAGATGGAATATAGTCAATCAAGCATTGCCCTAGATCATATAAAAAACAAATAAATAAAAAGGGGCGATACAGCTTTTGTTTTAAGCATCAATTTTCGGATTTTCTTATGTTATTCTTTTCAGTGTTCGAAAATAAAAATTATAATCACGGCGGCATCCGGCCCACGTTAACAAAAAGTGAAAACTCTTATCGCAGTCAATACATCCAAGTATATCGCCGCAGGTGCTGTACACGGGAGACTTCTCGCGCCAGGAGGACCGGCATCTGATGGCGGCCGAGATACCCACCGTGCACCCCGACGTACTCATCACGGTGAGAGGACGCCTTTCGATGCCGCGTGTAACATTAAGTCGTCCAGATTTTATTTCAATAGACTGTTGAAACTAAATCTCTTCTAGAATAAAACCGACACCGTTCTGAATAATAACGTTTAAAGAGACACCCGCGCCCGCAGGAGTCGACGTACGGGACGCACATACACGAGAAGCGCGAGGACCGGGAGAGTCGCTTCACGTCGCTGGTCAGCGAGGTGGTGGCGCGGGGTGGCCGCTGCCTCATACCAGTGTTCGCGCTGGGACGGGCCCAGGAGCTGCTGCTCATACTAGGTGAGACAAGTCATATATTACTGTAGCCGGGCCAAGGAGCTGCTGTTCATACATGGTGAGACAAGTCATACATTACTGTAGCCGGGCCTAGGAGCTGCTGCTCATACTAGGTGAGACAAGTCATATATTACTGTAGCCGGGGCCAGGAGCTGCTGCTCATACTGGGTGAGACAAGTCATACATTACTGTAGTCTGTGCCTTTCACTTGTCTGTATGGCGGACTCCCCGAGGGGAGACCGCCGTTCAGGCCTCCAAGAAGAGCAGACAATCAAGCAACCCAGCGGGGGCAGCGGCCGGGGGACCACGCACACACACACACACACCGGAATCACTCGACCGTCCACTCAAGGTAGGAGGCCTAAAACGATCAGTCCAGGCAACGTCCTGGATCGTCTCCCCACCAAGCACCCATCTACACAACACAGTGCTTGGTAGAAAGAGGTCCAAACCCTAATCGCAGTAGAGGCCTCTCCCTCAGCAAGAAAGAGACCGCCGCGTTCCCCACACAGCAGGGGACCACTCCACAGTCCACTCTGCTCTCAGAGAAGTAACAGGAGCGATTTCGCAGCCGACCCCGGCAAAAAGGGCCTGCGTCCTCCCACCCACGACGGCCAGGCCAACTTTTCAACGCGATCCACGATGGAAAGAGGTCCGAGCCCCTCCACAGGGCAGGCCACCCCGAAAGGTTTCCCGACCTGGTTAGCCATGGACCAGGCACGAACCCCCATGACCAACCCCACCGCACCGGGAAACTACTGGATCTCCTAGACGAATAGAAAGATTACATACTCGTCGCTCCCAACTTTATCAAATCATTCCATCAGGTCTAATGGTAAGAACTTATCAAAAGCAATAAAACAAGCCCATACACGGTACACCCATGTCTATTAATCTATGAGATCCACTAGCATCCATCCATCAGGGTACCTTCAGATCACTCCATCAAGTCTGACGGTAAGATCTCATCGAAAGCAACAAAACAAGCCCATATTTGGTGCACCCAGTACTGTTTGTCTAGGAGATCCACTTGGGTCACTCCATCAAGTCACGACAAATACGGTAATAATCTGTACGTACTAGAAGCAAAATTAAATACAAAAAAAGCAAATTGACAAAAAAATATATAAACTGTAAAGTATCAAGTTAGGTTGTAGTTTGATTACATATTTTGTGTTTATACAGCGATCTTTACCAATAGACATTTTTGATAACAAGCGATACAGTGACCACTCCCGATAACGGCCTCACGCCGACTGAGGTGTTAATTGAATTTTAGAATTTGTTATTTGTCAACTAAAATAGCTCATAAAGTTAACCTTATTGAAATACATTAAGAGTCATGTGTAACTACAGATACATTGTTATAATTATAATAATTTTAATATTTTTTCTATGATCACTAAACATTAAGAAACATTCTATGCTTTGCAATTGTTGGTTTTACTAATTAAGTTAGGAAGTAAGGTTAAGCTAATTCTTGTTAAACCGTTTAAGAATCCGAAACATACGGGCACGATAACAACTAAATAGTGTGGTAGGAAAGGCAAAAAATGGATTTCAGGAACCAAAAAATATTCAAACTTGTATATCGCCCCCCTTGTGTTATCGTGTACTGTATTCTCAAGGTGACTGATAGAGAATGCTCTTAGCATTAAGTGCGCCTTTTGTACCTTTTATTTGTTTATTACAAAAAACCGTGATCAGTAAATGGGTGTCAATATCGATAATGGCCAATTATCCTTCAGACGAGTACTGGTCGCTCCATCCCGAACTCCAGGACATTCCCATTTACTACGCGTCATCGCTGGCCAAGAAGTGCATGGCGGTGTACCAGACCTACGTCAACGCCATGAACGACCGCATACGACGACAGATCGCCGTCAACAACCCCTTCGTCTTCAGACACATATCCAACCTCAAGGTGAGTTCACGTCCATATATATTAAATACAAACAGGGTTGGAGAGAAAATAAACAAAACGACAGTGTGGCAATTATTTATGAACCTCGCACAGCATGTTGTTCGCCGATGGCCAGTACGTCTATTTCGGGCTTGACCTTGTCGTAGAGATGCGGGAAGGCGTCACGAGCCATGTATTTGTTCCGCACCACCTCGTACAGGCTGCAGTCGAACATCTCCTCGAACTCCTTCCTACTCATGAATATATCCGCGTACAGAAACGAGTAGCCTCCGACGTCGCGCGTGAACTTTTCCATCTGTCTCATCGCATGTACCGGATTATAAGGTTTCTTCTCCTTGACCGTTCCGGGAACTCCGTAAACGCCTAGATCATTGTACATCGCGTAATTCGTTCCGGGAACTAAATATTTAGTATGCGGTCTCCGCAACTGACCCGCTAATGGCCCGTGATCGATTATTTTACAAGGATACACCAGTAAGGGAAATTTTTCGAATAATTGACTTGCGATGTCGATTTGCTTTTCCAATTCTTGAATGGGGAGAACTATGTCTTGGAAGACTTGTTTCGTAAACGTATACGCCCGCACTCCCGGTGTCGTCGTGAACTTAAGGAAGGCGGGCTTAGGGGGCAGCAGCCATCCACACAGAAGCCTGAATATGGGATGGTTAATTATATTAATATCGGACAAATTATATATTCTGATAAGAAATTAGATAATATCGTCAGCTGCTCGACGAATTGCTTAATTCGTTTATAAAGATATACTTTTAGTTATGCCTGATTCATTTTTACAATTTAAATTTTAATAATCGTAACTTACATTGCACTGTACGCACCAAAGGGTCAATTTTACATATATGCATGGGCGTACCCAGAGGGGGGAGGCAGGGGGGGGCAGCTGCCCCCCTGGACATCTTATAGTCCTCTACTACCTTCTATTGTAAAAAAAATGGTATTTTAAATTACAAAGTAAAACCAATTTAGATTTAAAAATTGAAGAAGGTTTAGAAATGCTTTCTCAGGAAGGTAGTTAGGGACGAGAAAAGTAACTTTTCCGTTGTTATAGATCTATGTATTACAAACAAATACAATTCTCTAGTAAACTTTTAGCAAACACTGTAAAGTTTAAAATATTCATTAGATACGAGATTCACAAAACAGTCACCAGCGTTTCCTCTTTCATAGTTAAACCATTCTCAGAAAATGAAAATTACATCTCCAAAATTACAAAACTATATCAATGAAATCTGGTTTGCCCCCCTAGCACAGAATCTGGGTACGCCCATGCATATATGTATGTAATTGTGAATAAAGTGTTACCTCAAACCATTTGATAAATTATGGCTGTGTTTCGAAATATATACCAATTACCAGTAATATACTGGTATATATATCTTGACCAGTGGTAATATTGTCAAACATTGACGCCTCATGACTACTTGGTACTGGTAATACATTCCGTAATGTCAATTGTCAGTCATCGTATAAATTCGTCATAAATCGACGCAATTGTCATGGTCAGTTTTTAGGTATTGCAACATTTATAAGTCGGTTTTTATTGAAATACAATTAGTTCCATTCAGTCTCTCTGAAGATGATGAAGAGATATTGGTGGGATGTCTTCAAATAAAAAGAAATTGAGTTAATCTCCGAAATTAACATTTATAATGTTTGTAAATATCTATTAATATATATATCCATGTTAACCTTATATAAATTTTATTCAAATATGGCATTTAAAATAAACCGATACGGACAGGAACTCGAACTCGCGACCTCTGGGAAACCGTCCCGTCGCTCTTCCAATTCGTATACCGTATCGCTTTCACAAAAGACAGACAAGAAGTATGCAGTTGCGTGTATGCGCGAAAACAGATTAAAACTTCCTCTCCTACACTTTTTTATTCGATTATAATAGGACTATAATCGCTCTACTACACTACGTCAGTTGTATTATAGACCATCACCTGTTTTGTCTCCTGTATAATGTAATATTTTGCATCGTTGTAATCTTCCTATCAGGGAATAGACCACTTCGAGGACATAGGTCCGTGCGTGATTATGGCGTCTCCCGGTATGCTGCAGTCGGGTCTCTCGAGGGAGTTGTTCGAGTCGTGGTGCACGGACCCCAAGAATGGAGTTATTATTGCAGGTAAGTGTAGACTTTTAAATAACATCTCTTGTTCTAACTGAATTAAATTATAAGGCAATTGTAAACTTTTGCTTGCGCATATTTTCTTTATCCTATCACCTATCTAACCATTTTAACAACATGTGTATGTAACAAAAAATAAAATAAAGTAGAGCCAAAAATCCACAAAGTTAGCAGGCCTCGTACTAACACTATTAGCACATTGTTCAGATATTACCGGTGGTGTTAAAACCTATTCTAATTAGTTCAGCTCATTAAACTTATGCATTCTCTGAAAATACTGATCGTAAACGATACATTGGTGCAAAAGGGGTGGGTAAATGTTTCTATTTGTTTCGTAGGCTACTGCGTAGAAGGCACACCGGCAAAGACAATACTGTCCGAGCCCGAAGAGATCACAACCATGTCGGGGCAGAAGCTACCTTTGAAAATGTCCGTAGACTACATTTCATTTTCCGCACACACGGACTATCAACAGACTTCGGAGTTCATCAATATCTTAAAACCTCCTCATGTGGCGAGTATTTTATATTTTAGTCTGAATAACGTCCGGCCGGAGTCATCGAACTGTCGAGATACTTGATAGAATAATAATAATAATAATAATAATAAGAGCTTTATTCAAGTAGCATAGTAAAAGCACAAGTAAAAATACATTTATATCTATACGATCCGCGAGGTAGAGCGAGTGTCATCGTAGTAACATAGTAGTAACCCGCGGGGTGGCATGTGGTCAGGTGCTGGTGCACGGCGAGCAGAACGAGATGTCCCGTCTGAAGGCGGCGCTGCAGAGGGAGCACCGCGGCCGCCTAACCATACACACGCCCAGGAACACGCAGCAGCTGGCGCTGACCTTCCGAGGAGACAAGACCGCCAAGGTACGACATCGGACAGACCGACCGTCTCGGATCGTAATCATACTATTTGGGATGTGACCTCTCAGGTGATGGGATCCCTGGCCCTCGAGCCGCCGGAGCCCGGGCGGCGGCTGCAGGGCGTTCTGGTCAAAAGAAACTTCAATTATCACATCCTGGCACCCTCGGATATCAACAGTGAGTCGATGACGAACCTCGCCGAGACGAGATCCGAGAGTGGAGCTGAGCAGCCTCCCGTTGCCCGCAGAGTACACGGAGCTGAGTCAGTCGGAGGTGTCACAGCGCGTGTCGGTGTGGTACGGCGGGTCGGCGGCGCTGCTGAGGCTGGCCGTGCTGCGGCTGGCGGGGCCCGTGGTGTTTCTGAGCGACGCGCGCTGGCGCCTCTACGGCTGCATCGACCTCGCGCTGGACCTGCCGCTTGTCACGCTCGAGGTACGCCCGGCGTCTCTCCATCCCCCCTACCCCCTTCGTGTGTGTTGGTCTGACGGGTGTGTTCAGTGGCAGGCGGCGCCGGTGTCGGACATGTACGCGGACGCGGTGGTGGCTGCGCTGCTGAGCGCGCCGGCGGGCGGCGGCGGCCCGGCGACCGCGCACGCGCCGCTCGCACACAAGCTGGATCGGATGCACTTCAAGGTAGGTCGTAGATATATACGAGGATGCGGTAAACAAAAACGCACCCGTCGGTTATTTTCCGCCGTTATATAAAATATTGCGGCCTCGAGTGAACATATAATATGTTATTAATTTCTTAGCTTCTTAGTTTTAAATTAAAAATATATTAGTTAATAAATATTAATATGAAATTCGAGAGTTTTCAGTCTATCGAAATGTGTGGAGCCCGGGTTGTTGACTCTTTTGCAAGGTTGGTTGATTTTGGAATAACGTCAAACATTTTATTAAAAAACAGCAACTATCGAGTTGCCGGCCGACCTCTCCACAGAGCGGCACGCCGTGACGGCGGTGGCTTACTCGCGGACTGACCTTACTGTAATGTTAACATTGACCATTCAAAACTACTTGAATAGAGACATTCAAATGTGAATTTCATAATGTTTTGTTGGTTAATCAAGAGTCACCTATTTAGGTTATTATTTACTTAATTTCCGTTAAATTTGAACGACCATTGGACTTCTTTGACACTGAGTAAAATCAACGCCTCAGGTACCGGAGTCGAAATTTATTAAAAAATACTCAGATAAAATAATAATAGAATTTATAATCTCATTAAAAATTTACTCCTCTTAAGTAGTCGCGGCACAGATGACCTCGACCAAATAAAAAAGCCCTACAATTAATTGTAAACGATAATATATTCCGGAAATATTCCGAATTAATTATAATCGTAAATCCAAAAAAGGTACTCATAAAAAAGATTACATAATAGGGAATATGCATAATATTTTAAATGGTCTCAAATATTATTTTATAATAAAAAAGTTTTTTTTTCTATTTACTAATTATTTAAGGCCATAAAATATTTTGTGCTAAGTGTAAATTAAGTTCATGCTGTGGTATTAGTGTTTCGGAGAAAAATAAATAATTTAAACCTATATTTTCGTGCTTAAAAGTTTTAATAAATGATAAGATTGTTGAGGTAACTCTAAAAAAACAACTACAAACTCTTTTTCAATAGCACTTAGCATGCTACTACACTTTATATTTTTAAATTGTTTCTTCCTTTGAATCATTTTTCACTTTACTCCCTAAGTTCCTTTTTTGTTCACGATTTTTAATTCACTAACATTGAAAGGACTTCATTAACCGGTGTCAATCTTTGCCCTTTGACTACGGACATTCTCATTCTCTCAGCTGCTGTTTTTGGCACAAAAATGTATGAGGCACGACTCCTTTCTTCAAACATTTTCTCTTTGCTGTTTCGTTATATTATCTATACATATAATAAAATTGTCACTAATCCATTTCTGTACATGGAAAATATAAAAAAAAAACATCATGGTGGCCTTTATAAGAGCAAGAAAACCCAAAACAATAGTTTTTCAGTTTTTCTGTATGTTTGTGCACGCTAATCTCAGAAACGGCTTAACCAATTAGTTTTTTTTTTGTCTGTCTATACTGTTAGCCCTGTTGACTATTACAGCATTACCACTGGGGGAGCGGGTGGGTCAGGAGACCCGCCCTTAAAAAGGGGGGGCCAGATGGGCCCCCATGGGGAACGACGTCCCGGAGCGTCTCAGATTGAGACACGGACCTCGGCTCGGGGCGTCGTTAGTCAGAAGGGAAGCTAAGGAAATTTGGACACTAGTGTCCTCCGACGGCAGAACGCCGGAGCAACGGAGCGCTTACTCAGTTGGGACTAACAGAATCCATTTTCAGCATTATTAAAATCGTTATCTCTTTGTCTTTTAGTTGTGCAATTTTTTTTTTAAATTCATATAAGAGCAATATGCCCTGATAAGAGCAAGAGAACCCAAAAAATGTATTTTCATTTTGTCTGTCCGTCTGTATGTTTGTGCACGCTAATCTTAGAAAGGGAATTATCGATTTGGATGCAGTTTTCGGGAATATATAGTCATGGGATTCACTTTATATTTTGTTTTTTTTAACAATCAGCTAACAAATAGAGAAGTATTGAAGAATAATCTCTTATTGTCGTAACATTGCTGCTTACCAATTTGAAGGTTTATAGTTTTTACATACATTGGTAAATACAAAGGGTACTTTTTATTAAAATCGAAATCTACGTGTACAAAGTCGCAGGCACAGTTAGTATTCAATTCAATTTGCTGTCTCTTAATTAACCTAAAATAAATCGATGACCACAAAAAAATCGTAAAACCAAAAGAAATAGGGTTTTTACTGCACTTTTGTAAACTAGGTTAGGTTAATTTTAAACCAAATTTTTTAATGTATAATAATTTTATAAACTCGACTACGGACATATATGCTTTTAATTACCATACACCATTGTTTTTGTATTTTTACGTTTCTTGGAATACAAAAAAAAAAACACTTTGTAGGGTGTTTTTTTAATACTTTTTTTGAACTTCGGAACTATATTATAATAATTGTAAGATGGTTTTAGTCTTCTTCCATGATTTGTATAACAATTAAAACTTTAAATATGTATGAAGTAACTAAAAAGTTTAGAGTAAACATTCACTGGACGTGTCATGTGACGTCACGCAATGCGCGCGCAAAATGACGTCGTTTGAACGACTCAAATTTATTCAATGTTTTCATTTTCACTTTATTACATATCTAGAATATTTTTAAGACTATTAATATTTTTTTCTACGGTACAAATGATTTATTTAGTCAAAAAAAACGTAAATATAGGGAATATTGAGAAGTTACAATGAAATATTTATCTATAAGTACATGTTTATTTTATTCATTTTATATATTTTTATATACGAAAAATTTTATAATCTGCAACTGATTTTTATTCCAGGAGCTTAATACAACGATAGTAACGGAAGTTTTAAATCAATTTACAGAAAAAGATAATCGATCTACAATTTCATATCAAAATCGGCTTTAGATTGTTTCCTTCCAGAGGTATCCACCGGACTGTCGACACTAGTGGCTCAAGAAAAGTGTTGTAATAAAATGAAATCAGGACCGATTATAATTTTCGTTTATCTTAAATCTCGTCCAAGAAGTATAAGTAATGAGTGCTCGTAATGGCCAGGAGTGCGTGATCGAGATGCTGTCGGAGATGTTCGGGTCGGAGGCCGTGCCCAAGATGTTCCGGGGCGACCGCCTGCACGTGGCGCTGGCGCACAAGAGGGCCGACATAGACCTCGCCACCATGGTGACCTCCCACTTATGACTACTTATTTCTGTACTTTTTAACTCTCACTACTATTCATCGAAATGGAAAGAATATTCCTATTTTTTTTATATTCGTGTCGGTGTGGATCGTTTTATTGTTTTTAATGTTTTTCTAAATCGTTCTAGTGTCACATTTTATACATAGTACTGTTTAAGGAATAATTCTGCCAGGTGTCAACTTTTTGGTAATATGAAGTGTCTAAACGACAGGAGGTGAAGTGTCCCGAGGACGAGGTCCTGGAGCGAACCATCCACTCCGCCATCTGCAAGCTGCACGCTGCCCTCGCACCCGTCAGGCCTCCCGCACCCTCCACCGCACCCACCGCGACCGCACCCGCACCCTGACGCACCCGCGCGTATTCTCCGCCGCTCCGACGTTTTAGTAATTAATAATAAAGGAAAATGAAAATAACCGCAGTATTAATAAAACAGCCCCGCTTCGTGGTACGTTTATTGTGTGGTCTAGGACGCCTTAGAGTACCTCTTCCAGTACCTCTTGACGTCGTCGTGCTTGGCGCGCGCCACCACCATGGTCCTGGCGCGCTCGCCGCTCCACACCAGCGCGCCGGAGCTGCGCCCGTACTCGCGCAACACGTTGAACTCCGCCTGAAAAACTACACGTACAGCACACTCCCACACGAGTATGGTTCATATTGGGATCATTCCTCTCACCCACCTGGGACAGGAACTGGTTGTACACGACCCCCTCGGTGTAGGTGAATCTGTTCCTCTCGCTCTCCCACAGTCTGATCTGGTCCAGCACGGTGGGCGGGATCGTCGACGTCGTCCTGATGCCGCCAGTATCTGTTTTCAGCATCTACGACAATTAAGAAGCTTCGTCTGAATCGATCTCGTTCCGTGACCGTCTACGGCATCGAGTACGGAAACGAGATAAAACAGCTCGCTCAACGTTATCATTACAAGAAATTATTCTATCATCTTCATTCATTAACGAAATTATACACGGAACCAACTAAAGGAACAAGTAATTTAGTGGACTTATAATAATAATAATAATAATAATAAGTCTTTATTTCGAGCAACACAGGCACATTTTGGTTACAGTTATGTCAAATTACAAATAAAAATTAATCACAATAAAAATAAAAAATAAAAATAATGATGTCACAAATTTAAATTAAAAAATTATTCTAATATACAATTAATCCAATTATAATAAAATAAATATTGTAAGCTTTTCGAATGTCATTTACACTTTAAACTTAGTTACTAATATACTAATAAAATGTTTTAACAAATGTGAATCGGTTTTAGATGCTAACATTCTCAGAACACTGTTAGAACTTAACCGCATTCCTTTCAGCAGTGAAAACGTTTTATTCCTTATTATGGCATAAAAGTCGTTTGTCCTTTCGGAGGCAAACATGCCTGAAGCTGAACAAAAACGTGGTAAGCCCAACAGCATTCTGAATCCATTATTATACTGGACCCTCAGTGTGTCCATCGCTCTTTGTGTATAGTTGACCCACAAAGCCCCCGTATAGAAGTTTTGACAGTAAGCTTTAAACAGCGTTATTTTAGTATCCTTACTACATCGGGCAAACCTTCGGGCCAACATTACACTTTATAGCTAGTGCTCTACGTTTCCGCTCTATGTCCATCTGATCTTTAAGGTCCTCCGCTACATAGTGACCTAGATATTTAAAATGTGTAACCCGTTTAAGCAATGTCCCATTAAGTTTTATAACGGGATCGTATCGCACTTGCTTACGAAGGGCCTTAAAGATCAGGTACTCACATTTAGAGGTGTTATACAGGAGGCCGTGTCTAGCTGCGTAATTCTCACAAATTTTGAGCAAGTCTCTGATTGAACCCGCCGTGGGACCCAGCAACACCATATCGTCGGCATAACTCAAATTATTGATACACGTACCGTCTATCCAGCACCCAACTGATGACGCGCTGAGTTCCTCAATGAGGCCATTCACATACAGGTTGAAAAGTCTCGGTGAGGTCAATCCCCCCTGCCTCACTCCGCACTCCAGCCTGTACGAGTCAGAGAGCTCCTTGCCCCATTTGACATGGTTTAACTGATTCGCATACCAAAAGCGCATAAGACAAAGCAACCCCGGCTGCTATGTTATTGCAGCTTAGAGAGGTGAGCGCTTGCCGTAACAAATAATTATTGTAATTGTTTAAATAAAGAATTAAAAGTCATTCACTGTCATTGTCATTCGGCTATACATATTAAAGGTATATCTATAATTTTGATATTACATATAACAAATAATTCTCAGTCCTCCACTGTGTTCAAAAAATTATTACGATTTTCTGACCAATACAGTCAAGGCTTTGGGTATCTTTTAAGCAAGAAATTAAGTATGTAATAACATAGGTAAATTCTTAAGCACATTTACGACGCATGAGCGAAGAGTCAGAATACAATCGGGGTGTTTTGTGATTTATATTTTAGCCTTTGATTGCGGAGACCATCAAACATTACTATGCAAACTTTACCACTATGGTGTGCGTAGTTCTGCTCTTGATATTATTGTCTCTTACCTGAATTAAAGAATCGAGACGGTTGAAGTAAGTAATTGTAAATTGACTGAATCTCACCTAAAATGGGTGTTCCACAAGGATCTATTCTTGGTAATTTTTTATTTTTACTTTATATAAATGACTTGCCCTTTTTTGTTACATTGTCTATATAATATTGCACTTTTTGCTGTTGAAAACTCATTTATTTTTAAAGTTGAGCTTAATAAAGTACGGTAAGGTAACGAAGTAAACAGTGCAGTCACTTGTTTTTTATTGGTGCTATTTTTTTATACTGTCCAAGTTAATGTTAGAAACTACAACTTCTTATTCTTGGTCTTAAATACTAAAATTAAATGCATGGAATATACACTTCCTAATGTAAAAAGTCTAAATTGTAGTTTGTTCCTTAACAATGAAGTGTTAGAACTGACTGACTCAACAATTTTCTTATGTATAGCTGTAGATAAAAAGCTCCAGTGTAACCCCTCTCTCTCAACACTAGCAGGCAAACTTAGCTCGTTCGTCTTTGCAATTTAAACAAGTAAGACAATTAACAGGGGTTAATACGGCTCGACTCGTTTATTTTAGTTATTTTCAGACATGCATACGAACAGGCAAATGTATCCCTTGGTGGCATGATACCCGCGATCCTTAGATGTTCGCATAAAAACAGGTCCAGCATAATCGACGCCGCTGTTTAAAAATGGACGGTGAGGATTTACTCTCATAGCCGGTAACTGACCCATAAATTGGTTCTTAGTCTTTGCCTTGTCAACGATGCAAGTCTGACAATTTCTTAAACATTTCTTAATACCGGACTTAAGATTGATGACCCAATATTTACTTCTTACATAAGCCATCATAAGCTGTAAACCACCATCCAATGTTTTCTTGTGTGCTTCTCTTATCAATAATTTAGTAATGTGCTGGTTAGCGGGTATAATAATTGGATGCTTACTACACTCTTCTATTAATGCATTTTGTAGTCTTCCTCCTACTCTTAATAAGGCATTTTCATCTAAATACGGTGAAAGTGTTAAAAGAGAACTTCGTTTCTTAACTCTTTTATCTTTCTTAATGTCTTCAATTTCTTTTCCGTAAATAATTTTTGATAATATCTTATACAATCTTCTAATGGTTTCTCTAGTTCTTCAGTAGTCAAATATTTTGGTCTTACTTTGTCTTTTTTTAACATTCTTCGGCAATAGGCTAGCACTCGTTTCAGCTTTAATATATTTGAAAATCGTTCCCAGAGTGGTTTTTCGTCCAAATTAATATGTAATGAAGACTTTTTCATCTCTATATCTGTTTGCGGTATATCGCGGCTAACAAAATTTATTTCCTTTAGCTGTAACCATTCTGGTCCACACCACCAAAGCTTTAAGTTTGCTATATCGCTTGCTTTAGAGCCTCTAGTTGCAATATCAGCAGGATTTTCAGAAGTCTGGACATATCTCCAATGACTGTTTTTTAGGACTCGAGTAACATCCGACACCCTGTTTGCAACAAATGTTTGCCAACGACTGGGATGTGATTGCAGCCAGGACAGAACAACCATAGAACCTGTCCATGCAAAAATCATATCTTTGGAGATGTTTAACAAGTCTTCAAGGTCATTTACAAGCTGTGCTAGTAAAGCTGCAGCACAAAGTTCTAATTTTGGCACTAACAATTGTTTCAAAGGCGCTCTCTTGGTACGTGATGCTATCATAGTTACGTGGACTACTTTGTCGGTATCGTTATCATTGATTTTAACTTCTTCAATAACTCTCAAATAAACCACCGCGGCATATGCCTGAGTTGAAGCGTCCGCAAAGCCGTGCAACTGTATTTCTTTATTATTGCTTGATGTCTTCAACCATCTAGGAACTTTTATTCTTCGCAGATTTATTAAATCTGCTCTATATCTCAACCATTCCTCTTGCAGATCTGTAGGAAGTTCATCATCCCATCCTAAATTGTAAAGCCATAGTTTTTGAATTAATGCTTTAGCAGTGACAATGACTGGTGCCAGCCAGCCGAACGGGTCAAACAAACGAGAGACATCGGATAGAATAGACCTTTTTGTTACAGTCCCTTCTGATTCAGGTAAGTTCACAGTTATATTAAAAACATCGTCTTTCCTATCCCATGTTAATCCAAGTATCTTTATTATTTTGTCGAGTTTAATTTCTAATGTATCTTTCACACATTTATTTCCCTTTTGTAAATAGTTTAAAACTTCATCAGAATTACTTGACCATTTTTGCATCATGAATCCTCCCCTAAGTAATATAGTTTTTATTTCTTCACACATTTTAATGGTCGAATTTACATCTTCATGTCCAACCATTAAATCATCCATATAAAAGGCCCTTTTTATTATAAGTGCGGTCTCAGGAAAATCATGTTCTTCGTCATCCGCTAATTGATTTAATGTTCGTACACTTAAAAAAGGTGCTGCACAGGAGTGCCGAACGAAACTGTTGTTAAATTGTAGCTTTCTAAGTTCTTATCTACGCTATCCCTCCAAACAATACATTGCATTTCTGTATATTCTTCCGCCATGTTAATCATTCTATACATTTTTACTATATCACCCACGATACATATCTTATGTGTTCGCCACGACATAATTAGACTACGAAGATCTGTTTGTAGAACAGGTCCAACCAACATGGTGTCATTCAGTGATTTACCCGTTTTTCCTTTTGCCGAAGCATCGTAAACAACCCGAACCTTTGTCGTGTCCTTATCTTTACGTATAACGGCGTGGTGAGGCAAGTATATCGATAATTTATTATCTTGTGTACTTGATTTCTTCATATGACCCATCTCTTGATATTCCTTGATTACTTTTGTATATTCTATTCTAAGATTGTCATCACTAGTAAATTTTTTCTCTAATTGTTTAAATCGTATTACAGCTTGCTGCTTTGTATCTCCACATAAATTAATGGTTTCTTTAATGCTTTGTCTCAAAGGTAAGTGGACTGTATACCTTCCGCTGTCGTCTCTCTTAGTTGTTTCCTTGTATATTCTTTCACATTGTTCTTCTTCTTCAGTTAATATATTTCTTTTTTTGTATGATTCTGTCTCTATTTCCCAAAATTTCCTCAACATGTCATTGTCTTCCTGTACCATACTTGTAAGATGCATGGTAATGACCTTGTGGTTGGTTTCTACTGTGTCTTCTGGTTGTCCTGAAATAATCCACCCTAAACTAGTTTTTTGTGCTACAATTCCTCCAGACGTTTTAAATAAACCTTCTTCTATAATTTTACAGAACACTTCAGCTCCCAGCAATATATCGATCTTGTCGGGAGTACAATACTTAGGATCTGCTAGTTGTATTGTCTGGAGCTCTTCATTATGTGCTTTGAAGGTAAGATTGATGATATAGTCTTCAACACGTAAGCCTAACTTGAATCTCTTTCTCTTCACCAAATCTTGATGTAAGCGAGAGATCGACTAAATGTTTAATTAATAACTTTGTTCCTTCACCCACTCCAGAGACTATACCGTTTATGTCAATTCTCAATATCCCTAGTAGTTCTACTGCTCTAGCAGAAATAAATGAGGCCTCCGATCCTTGATCAATAAGAGCGCGAAGTGTATAGTACTCGCCATTTCTTGCCTTAATTTTGACTTGAGCTGTAGCCAATAGTACTTTATTGCCTGATAACTCTCTTGAGAAGTGGGCATTTGTGACCTTATGTTTCTCTTCACTTTCTTCGTTCGAACATGTTTTTTCTTCTTTCTCTATTTTCTCTTCTTCCTTTATTCCACTATTCTGATGTAAGAGAAAATTATGTTTTCTTCTGCATAATCGGCACCTTGTCTTATTTTTACATATATATACACCATGATTTGGAATCAAACAATTAAAACAAAGATTGTTATTTTTAACAAAAGCATGGCGATCTTCTACAGTTAAGTTTCTGAATTCGGTACAGTTATGAATATAGTGATCATTACCTTTACAAAAGTTACATATATTTGAAATGCTTTCGGTTATGTGAGCAGTCTGACAATTATCATCTTTTGTTTCTTTAGTTACGACATGAAATGACTTATGAGTCGATTGTTTCTCCCTTGTAAATGTATTACATGAGGGGCGATGAGCTCTAATGTACGAAATTTTGTTTGTAAAAATTTCTTCATCTCTTTCCACGTGGGCATGTCATCACAATTTTCTCTATAAGCCTGATGTTCCCAATCTTTTAATGATTCTGTATCCAATTTTTGACTTACCAAAAATATTATTACTGGATCCCAAGAATCAGTGTTTATTTTTAAATTATTAAGGTTACTCAAACATTCCACCGTAGTATCCAAAACTCCTTTTATTTGTGATGCTGACTGCACACTTACTTTCTTTTGTAAGAACAATCTCTTAAAAATTGTATTGACTATCATTCTTTTATTTCCAAATCGATTTTTAAGCACCTCCCATGCATTTGTATAATTACTTTCCGTTATATGAATATTTCGCAACAACATCTCTGCTTCACCCGTAACGCTAGTTTTAAGGTAATGTAACTTCTGGACATCACTGAAGAAAGAAGATAGAAGTGTTGTGCACCAAGGCTAAAAACAAATCCTGATATGTTGGCCAATCTTCTTATTTTCCAGAAAACATAGGAAGCTGTATGCGGGGTAACTTTGCGAAGGAGAACTGACTATCCTGGGATGAGTTTGATGCCATGGAAATATCTTGAATCCTTGGTTGGGCCTTAAATAACATGTCGGATAAGTCAGCGTGAATACATAAGTACATTTCTTCAAATTTATAGTATTCTTCATTTAAATAGTACGGTAAAATTCCTTTTTGTTCACGCGGTGTACATTTTGTTAGACAATTATGAGCGTCTTTGAAAGTGTTCCAATATTCTTCTATTGCTTTTATTCTTGCCTATATATATCCACCAGTGAGCCTCTGTTTCGGGCATTTTTTAATGTTTGTTTGTGCATTTTGCAATCTACCAGCCACATCTTCTAATGTAGCTAAATATCCAGTTTGTTCTGTAGTCGTTGATGTCGACATTTAGAAGTTGTAAAATCGAATCAGAAACAAAATATCTCACTTTAAATATATTAAATAATGTTGTTTACAACTTAAACAGTCTTCAATTACTTCGTAGATGTGTAATTATACCTGAAAAAGGTCGCCTTTTGTTCTCCAAACGCTGCGATAAGAAACCGGTCAACCCATCCGGCTCGATTGTACCATTATGTTCTTTATATTATTGCTCTTAAGGTTCTTTTAAATTGATCGGATTCTTTCTTAATTAAAAATACAATATTTCTCTTCAACATTTTATTTGCGACTGACTACATGCGTTATTAACATCCAAATATATATCAATAAAGTTTATTATAAATTTAAGTAAAAAGGTCCTAGACAGGACACATATATGATATCTTAGATCTTCCTCTTCTTAGTTTTAAATTTAAAAGTATATTATTAAATTAAACCTTATTGTTATAATTTGAATTCGTTTAGTAATTATTACACAAATAAGGTTCCGACGCGAGGCTCTCATACGAATGTTTCTTTTTTTTCAACCGTTCAAAACAAAGAACTCATTGAAAGACACAATGAAAATCACGTTCCTCCATCGGTAGATGCACACGGCACAGGACGATAAAATTGAGGAGACATTTACAAGCACTTTTGAAACATCAATGATTACATTAAATTGATCAGTATAGTCAGTCCGTGAGTAAGCTACCACGAGCTCGGGAACTCAAAAGTTGCTTTTTGAAATTAAATTTAACAATGTTTGACTTCCTTATTTTATCATTCACCCTGCAAATGAGTCAACAGCCAAGTTCCACAATTTTCGATAAACCAAACTATCTCGAATATTAAATTAGATTTATTTAAAAATTAACTTTTATTTTAGATTAAAAACTAAGAAAAGGAAGAAGTAAGATATCTCGTGGAACTGTCTTATGAATGCATATGCTGAAACCCATGAAAGACTCGATATAATAATAACAAGTAATTTTTTGAAGGCATTCCTCAAATAAGTTTCTCACGTCTGTCAATTTGAAGGTCTTATTATTTTGGGCTACATGCCCCTTTACCTGCGCCCATATTAATTCGATGGGGTTCAGCTCGCAGTGGTAAGGGGGCAGTCTTAAAACCGTGATCCCATGTCGTGCTGCCATTTCGTCTACAGCGTACTTATTAAAAGACTTATTATGTGGAATGAGTTCTAAAAGTGTAGTTTTAACCATGTCTGGTTCGTAATTTATATTGTCATTTAAAAGCCAGTCTTGAATGGCAGCTTTTTTCCAGCTCATTTTTTGGTGCCGTTTCCAATTTTCTGAAGTGGTAAGGTGTACTATCCATCACCACAATTGAGTTTGGTCTTAATTTTGGTAAGATTCCAGAGAACCACTCCTCAAAACAAGCTGCATTCAACTCATCATGGTAATCTTCAAGATTTTTCTTTACTTCAAAAATCATGAGCCCATCTTCCAGGAAGCCTTCTTCACTACCTATATGACTAATTATGAGGCGTTTGCCTTTCCCGGATGATTTTTTTAATCCCGTTGTCAGTCCTTCCAAGAACACTTGTCGAGATGATGTCACGTTCTTGTCCACCCAAGTTTTTTTTTACAGTTTGACCTAAAAATAAATATAGTACATGAACATCCACTATTATTAATAAATTTAATGTAAAATGTATGTAATGTAACGTGTATATAAATTAAACATTCAAGCCTTACCTCTGTTAACGGAAGTTTCATCTTGATAATATATATGTCTCTCTTCACGTCGAAACTGGTATATAGAACGCAACTAACGCTGGCGCCATGTTATAATATATTTTCGATCGATAAGTGTGCTCTTGCAACAAATTTAAAATTAAGATACTGCAAAATTTTTCTAAGGGTTTCTTTGGCTATGTGATCTTGGCACCCGACTTTGGAAATAAAATATTTTTATGGGCTTAAATCATAGATTTCGATAAGTAGTGGTTAGTAGTAAAACTAATTTCTTTTGTAGTAAAATTGAAAAAAAAAAAATAAAAAATCATCCACCCGATCTAAAAAAAATTTTTTTTTTTCGTGTCGGTTCTTGTACAAAAACGTTAGTAAACGAATTACTGGGCATACTGGGCAAATATCTCGAGTTTTTCCCAAATCAATATTTAATAAATAATTGTATTTCGAAAGCACACGAATACTACAAACGCTTAAAAAGACTGAGAAACATTCCTAGAGGTTTGTAGTAGAAGAATAATGGTTTGTAGTAGTAGTAGATGTAGTAGGAAATATTATCGTTTCTGTACGAGTTATCAAATGTCGAGGTTAATTTTGCACCAATGCCACCAAAGTAGTCATTAACTATGTTAACAGATAGTTCAGGATTTGCATCTAGCTGTAAAAGTGGACTTGCAGTGGTTAATTCGTTGCTTAAAGAAGTAACATTTTTAATGACCTTCCATGGGGCCCTGAGGTTATTTTTTGGTTTTTGAAATTCCTCCCTCTCAAGACACTTTAACGGATTTCAAAAGATCCCTGAAATGGTTTCTATATCTTGTCTTGTTATTAGGACTCTTTTTGTAATTTTTGTGTAAGCGGTCTCGATTTCTAACACAACGCAAAAGACCTGGTGTCATCCAAGGCTTAATAAAACGTCGCATACTAGGAATAGTTACTACTCGAGAGGGTGACTTTATAATATCAGCTATAATCTTTACCAGAGCATCGGCTGCTACTTTTAATTTGAATTGAGGAGAAGTTAAAATTAGTAAGGTCCCTAACACAAGCACTCTCATCTGTATTTTGTTTTATTTTACTATTGCAACATAACATAACGCGAGAGTGATCCGTGACATATGATTCAATCACCTATTCACTATTGAGGGTCTTTTTGTTTTCAGCAAGACATGATCGAGGCAACTGTCGTTCCTGGTTGGGAGTATATGGGCGGGTAGCATTGCGTGCATAGCTGCAGTCGTTAAGTAGGTATCTGCAATTCGGTCTCCACTTCCAGGGATAATGTTAATGTTTATGTCACCTACTAGGGCGACATTTTAAAACTCGACAAGGACTTGAGAGTGTTGTCCAAGGATTCTAAAAAAACGGATACATTCCTAAAGGAAGGGGACCGATAGACAGACACTACAGCAAACTCATTGTTAAAGTTTAGGATGAGACAATTAGCATCTGTAAGCATTGGCTTTATCACTGTACATGTTAGGTCGGACCGGACAAAAGCCACGACTCCGTCGTTTTGGTTTGCAAACGTGCTTTTAAAAGAAGTGTAACTCGGTAATGCTGAAAGACAGTGACTCTTACTCAGCCAACATTCACTAAGTACAAACACGTCAAGAACTCTATTAATTCTGTTTAGCAGTATAAGAAACTCACTAAAATTACAACTAATACTTCTAATGTTAATATGCAAAACTAAAAATGAGTCACCCATACCTCCAAGGTATTCCTTGCATTTTTCAGGTGCACAACAATGAGACTAGGAAATACTTTTTCAATATCGTTATACGTTAATATAGAACTATTCATTTGGTGTGGGGGAAAAAAACAAATGTTGTAAATATACGCGTACGAAGTCGCAGGCAGAGCTAGTTTCGTTTAAAAGTAAGGATAGATCGGCTACTTATTATATAATATAGCAGTGAATTCCATAACCTTGCTGCATATACGGTAAATACTTTGAAAAAAAGGTAGTATTATGAGAGTTTCATTTTGATGGAAGAGCATTTAGGGCTATTACTAGGTAAGGAAAGATGGACACATTTTTTAAATAAAGGGGAGCTGAATTTTGTAAACAAGTTATATAAATATATTAAATATTTTTATTTTTTTTATTATTCTATTAAACAACAAAATAATACCGATTTTTTTGTGATAGCTCCCAGGTGACATTGAGTTATACTTGAATTGAGTACTGGTAACATTATTATAACCTTATCATTTTTTATTGTTAGTTGTTACCGGTGAAATGTGAATTATCTGTGTTGTCAGTTGTGCAGTTTTCGTGTTGTTTACTATTATATTAAGTTTACTATTTAGATTTTATGATACAATTAGTAATGTCATTTAATTAAATTCAGTCATACAATATATATAATACAATGACTACAAATCCTAGAAGAGGCACCGATCCGTTGCCTATGGAAGAAAGTGACCAACTCACTATAAGACCATTGTAAATATTTTTTGGAATAAATATGTATTTCGCATTCACTGTTTTATTTCACAACTTTCATTGTTCGAAGAACCCTTTGTAATCAATTTTTTAAATTGAATAACAGTTTCAAACTGAATTCAAACAAAACAACGACTTTTAGTTCTTTTCAAAGCTTTCCTTTTGAATGGTTTCAATACTAATTAAGGGCTATGATTGAAGATCATGTATACTACTAGACAGATACCAAATAAAATTGCATGCAAAGTATTAAGTATAAGTATGATCGGAAGACATGAGTTAATTTGTGAGGATATAAGACAAGCACATTTGTTTACAGGGGAGCTGGACAAGAAGTTGGCAGATCCTGCATCATGTTAGAGTTTAAAGGGAAGAAAATAATGGTAGAGAAATATATATTTTAAGCAATTTAATAATGAGAATATTAGTAATAGATAGCATTACATGAAGTTTGTTTTTATTGGTAAATAGTACTTTTAACATGAATTCACTACAGGGACACCATTACTTCCCAATACTATTATTAAACAAAACTAACAATCTCTGACAGACAGAGAACAATCTCCATTAGTAGGTTTATACAATTTGAATGTAATATATTTTGTGTACTATAGTAGTGCATTAAGAATCAAAGGGCAGATATTTTGTAATTTCATCCATATAGTTGATAAATCTTAAATAAAATATTACTGAGTTAGATTTTTCTGAGATGTTGCAAATAAAATATTTTACCCATTATAATAGATGTGCAAAATATGACTGACTAAAGTCTAAAGTTTATATAGATCAGACTTATTTGGAATATAATAAACCATTATTTAATTAAATATATTTATTTTTGTGACTAATTAAATAAGTGTAGGAATCACGTATTTAATGAGGCTGAAACTAATATATTTCAAAAATAAACATAACATCTTTCAGTAAACAAAAATATAACAGCATATAATATAAATATAATAGTAAAATATGAGAAATCCTTACTATAGTATAATGACTTAAGATCTGTACCTTTGACCCAAATGAAAAACCTGAACATGACGTTCGAGGTATATAAGTGTGTTACCATTTGAATGTGTAGCTCATGGACACAAACTTAAGACACATTTTGTGACTTTACCTTTTCTTGACCTTTTAAGTAATCGATTAAAAACTCCCAATAAATAAAGGCGATTTAGCATGCATACATAGGACATTAATAATTCCATATTGATAAAAAATATGTATTTTACTTTAATGTTTTATTTGTGTCCAGGGTCAAGAAAGGTGTTAGTGGTCCTTCCTCATACAAATAAGAAGTTTCCTTGTATAAAAAAAATAATTCAAAATAATTACAGTTGGATTGTGGAATCCACCCTGGTCTGTCTGGGATGGATGCTCTACCATTCGTGGACCTGATTGAAGCCGATGAAGTGGATCTTTTGTTGATATCACAGTAAACCTTTTTTTTTTAACTTAATTTTATTTTAAATATGAGATCAATAGAAATCTTTTGGTAAGTATCCACTGTCATATTTGTTTTTGATAAATCTGCTTTACTAGGAAACAGAGAAAAGCCCCGTTTACTTTAGTTTTATTTTTTGTAAAAAAGAGTTTAATTTCTGGGAAGTGCTATTGGATTTTTTGGACAGTTACATTCTGTTTGAAAACAAACATAGCAACGCCTTTTACAATAAATATAGTATGATAAATTGATCAACAAGATTTGCTGCAGACCAGCATAATCATCATGGGAATGATCACATAAAAACTTAGGTAAAGTAGCTTAACATGACAGCCTAACATTGTAAATATATCTGTATTAGTTTCCACCTGGACCACAGTGGGGCGCTGCCGTGGTTCCTCACCAAGACCTCGTTCAAGGGTCGCGTGTTCATGACGCACGCCACCAAGGCCATCTATCGTTGGCTCGTGTCAGATTATATCAAAGTTAGGTAAGTCTAATGTTATTTAGATGTTTATAACACAGTCGTGATACTCGTTAAGGTCTCGCAATTATCTAAATACTTATTTCGTTTTGTTTTTTTTATTTTTCTCGTCAGACGACTCAGTTATGATACTCGAGCAACTAATCTTTTATTTCAGCAACATCTCGACTGAACAGATGCTGTACACGGAGTCGGACCTCGAAGGTTCAATGGATCGCATTGAGACCATCAATTTTCATGAAGAGAAGGACGTTCGAGGCGTTCGTTTCTGGGCTTACAACGCCGGACACGTGCTGGGAGCCGCCATGTTCATGATCGAGATTGCTGGAGTCAAGGTAGGTTTTACTCCGAGGTATCGAGTTTGAGATGGTGCTTAGTGGTGGAATTGATCAAATTTCGTGAGTTTCTTGCAAATGATAATCATATGTATTTAAAATAAAATGTTGAATCATTATTTTATATATGTCTCAACACTACTAAGTTCGGGTCTATCCTCACACGTACCCGATGCGATCTCATATTTCGGTGGTTTTAATGATTTTATTTGTTATATACTCTCCAGTGGTGTAGTTTTTAAAAGGTAGGAGGCGATACAGCTTTCTTTTTAACCATAAATTTTCGGATTTTCTTATGTTATTTATATCAGTGTTCGAAAATAAATAAATTATACTCACGGCATCCGGCCGGCGTTAACAAAAAGTGAAAACTCTTATCAATACTTCCAAGTATATCTCCGCAGGTGCTGTACACGGGAGACTTCTCGCGCCAGGAGGACCGGCATCTGATGGCGGCCGAGATACCCACCGTGCACCCCGACGTGCTCATCACGGTGAGAGGACGCCTTTCGATGCCGCGTGTAACATTAAGTCGTCCAGATTTTATTTCAATAGACTGTTGAAACTAAATCTCTTCTAGAATAAAACCGACACCGTTCTGAATAGTAACGTTTAAAGAGACACCCGCGCCCGCAGGAGTCGACGTACGGGACGCACATACACGAGAAGCGCGAGGAGCGGGAGAGTCGTTTCACGTCGCTGGTCAGCGAGGTGGTGGCGCGGGGCGGCCGCTGCCTCATACCAGTGTTCGCTCTGGGACGGGCCCAGGAGCTGCTGCTAATACTGGGTGAGACAAGTCATACATTACTGTAGCCGGGCCCAGGAGCTGCTGCTCATACTGGGTGAGAAAAGTCATACATATTACTGTAGTCTGTGCCTTTCGATGTATCAATTGTCTGACTGAAACCGAGCTAGAGGTAATATTATGAATACCTATTAAATACTATTAGGTATTCTTATCCGGTCATAATTCAGAAGTTATTCATTAATTGACATATTCTTCTTATAAATGTTTAGTCGGCAGTATTTTCTATTATAGATGATAAATAATGTGTTATGTGATGTTAAGTGGACAAAAGGAGAGTCTAAAGAGTAGAGTTTGAGCTGTAGATGTGAAATATAGATGTGAACCGCGATAGACGCTCTCATTTGAAACACTTCACTCACGATGTGACTAAGACTCCATCGTTTAATAGATCTTGTGTTACTGCCGGGGAGTATTTGTAGACTTGTTTGTTTGTTGATATTTATTTATTTTAATGGGGAACTTAAAATTTGTTTTCAGTATTTTATTTCTTAACTTTTGTTAACAGTTGAGCTAATTCTTGTTAAACCATCAATTAATCCGAAACATACGGGCACGATAATAACTAAATAACAACGAGCAAATTTTCGACCATTATAAAAGCACATACGAAGTGCCAGAAAACCAAAGACTATATGGGGATCCAAACGAACACAAACCTGAGACTCCTACTGAAGATTTTCAAGCCAACCCACCAACTTTGGAGGAAATCAATAAAATAATTAAAATGAAACCATCTAAGTCAGCACCAGGTCCGGATGGTATCCCTTATATAGTTTACAAAAAATGTCCGTCGCTCCATAAACATCTTTTAAATATATTCGGTAAAATCTGGTCAAGAAAGCAAATACCGGTATCGTTCGGAAAAGCCCTTTTTGTCCTCATTCCGAAAAACGACAATGTCAATAATCCCAGGGATACTAGACCGATAGCCCTAACAAATACAATTTCCAAAATATTTTTCTCTTTTTTACAAACTAAAATGACGCAATTCATGATTAACAATAGATATTTCAGGCCTAATCACCAGAAAGGGTTTTTGCCCGGAATTTCTGGATGCCTGGAACATAATACGTTAATATCGGAAAGCCTTAAAGATGCTAGAACTAGCGAGAGACAAATTACGGTTTGTTGGATAGACTTAGAAAATGCCTTTGGGTCGGTACGACATGAACTAATGATGTTTGCGCTTAAATGGTATAACTTTCCTACGGTAGTTCGCGACATTATTGCATCATATTATTCAAAATTAAAATTCTCAATAATTTTTAATGAAAACCATTCAAAACCACTTAATTATAACGTTGGTTTATTTCAGGGCTGTTGTATTTCTCCTATTATATTTAATATAGTTATTAATATTTTAATAGACAAATTAATTAGAAATGAAAAAAAGTGGGGCTATCGGTTTAAGTTCAACAACAAATACACAGAATCCATACTAGCTTTTGCAGATGATCTCGCGATACTGACACGTAATCCGAAACAATGTCAGGTACTTTTAAATGTAGTTGAGGATTTCTGTACGTGGACTGGCGGATTGAGGACAAAACCAAGTAAATGTTTTAGTCTGTGTCTGGGTAGACGGAATACCAAATATACCTCTTACGATCCGGGTCTTATAATAGGCGGTCAGTGCGTTAGTACGGTTACGGAAGCAGCTCCGTTTAAATTTTTAGGTAAAAAAATCGATTACCAAGGCCGTACTCCATCGTTGGATGTAATAGTCGATAGCTTTTTAAACGATCTCAAAAAGGTAGACAACCAACCAATAAGTAACGTCAAAAAAGCTTGGATTTACGATAATTATTTAACATCACGTCTAAATTGGCCTTTCCTCGTGTATGATATAAATAAAACCCTTTTGTCAAAGTTAGATGCAAGCGTCATAAAGACATTGAAGTTATGGCTCGGGTTAGCGCACTCAGCGGACTCTTCAACCTTATTTAGAGACCGTAACAACTTTGGATTAAAATTAAAGAAACCATCGGAGCTCTACAAACATCTAAGAGTTACCAAAAGACATATCATCGGAAAATCTAAAGATGATACTGTAACTTCTCTCCCAAAAGACAAAGTTGCCTCAGAGCTCGAGTCACGACTTCAATTCCATAAAAAATTTATGATAGGTGCTCAAACAAACAAAGTAGGGCTAGGATCAAGTAGGAAAGTTCAAGACATAGACATAACAAAATCTTTTATTCGACAAGACGAAAACGATAATTACCGACTCCACGCGATGAGCCTAGAAATTCAAAACGAATGGGTGACCATAGGAGATTTTTGTATTCCACTAGCTTTGAAGTGGCGCACCTTAATTTATGATTGGTCCCCAGCATTATTAAAATTCTATCTTAATGCATTCCAAATGACTCTCCCAGATCAAAGTAATTTAGTAAGATGGGGCAAAGCCACCGAAAAGTCTTGCAACATCTGTGGGGAGGCAATAGGAACTGCGAAACACCTATTAGTAGGGTGTAGGGTACTTCTAGATAAAGGTCAATACTCGCGTCGCCACGACAAGGTATTAGAAATTATACGGGAAGCGGTTAGTCTTTCAGTAGCAAGAGCGCGGAAGGGTATAACAACCACCAAACGATCTATAGAATTCGTAAAAGAAGGCTCCTCCAAAAATCAAAAGCGAAGCCTTATTCAATATTAGGCGCGGCTCCTGATTGGATTCTCATGATGGACACGTATGAAAAGCATTACAAAATCCCTGGGGATGTTGGTGTTTCGTCATCCAGACCGGACTTATTCCTGTATTCGAAACATCTGAGGCGCGTGATACTTGTGGAGCTTACTGTTCCTTGGAAAACAAACATCCCAAGGGATCACACATTCAAGCTCAATAAGTATTACGAACTAACCAACGAACTGATCAGGAATAAATTTATAGTTAGTTTGTACGCGGTAGAAGTGGGAGCGAGAGGTATAACAGCAAAATCTCTCTATAGCCTACTTAAAGATCTTGGCCTTTCTAGAACAAGCATCGGTTCATTTCTAGAACGTACTTCAAAGGCGGCATTAGTAGGTTCTTTCCAAATTTGGTTAGGTAGGGAGAGGAGTGTGGAGGGTGAAGGTAAGCGTTTTTGCGCATAATAAAGGGGCCCCTTAAACCTACTCCTGGGTCGCAAGTCCCAGGCACTGCTTGCACTCCTCTCCCTGCAACGCGATGGGCCCGGCACCCGCACGGTGAATCCATGGATTGCTAAGAAGCTTCGTCTAGTAGGAAAGGCAAAAATTGGATTTCAGGAACAAAAAAAAATAAAACTTGTATATCGCCGACCTTGTGTTATCTTGTACTGTATTCTCAAGTTGACTGATAGAGAATGCTCTTAGCATTAAGTCCGCCTATTGTACCTTTTACTTGGAGCAATAAAATAAAACAAAAAACCGTGATCAGAGAGCGATAATGGCCAATTATCCCTCAGACGAGTACTGGTCGCTCCATCCCGAACTCCAGGACATTCCCATTTACTACGCATCGTCGCTGGCCAAGAAGTGCATGGCGGTGTACCAGACCTACGTCAACGCCATGAACGACCGCATACGACGACAGATCGCCGTCAACAACCCCTTCGTCTTCAGACACATATCCAACCTCAAGGTGAGTTCACGTTCATATATATTAAATACAAACAGGGTTGGAGATAAAATAAACAAAACGGCACAGTGTGGCAATTATTTATGAACCTCGCACAGCATGTTGTTCGCCGATGGCCAGTACGTCTATTTCGGGCTTGACCTTGTCGTAGAGATGCGGGAAGGCGTCACGAGCCATGTATTTGTTCCGCACCACCTCGTACAGGCTGCAGTCGAACATCTCCTCGAACTCCTTCCTACTCATGAATATATCCGCGTACAGAAACGAGTAGCCTCCGACGTCGCGCGTGAACTTTTCCATCTGTCTCATCGCATGTACCGGATTATAAGGTTTCTTCTCCTTGACCGTTCCGGGAACTCCGTAAACGCCTAGATCATTGTACATCGCGTAATTCGTTCCGGGAACTAAATATTTAGTATGCGGTCTCCGCAACTGACCCGCTAATGGCCCGTGATCGATTATTTTACAAGGATACACCAGTAAGGGAAATTTTTCGAATAATTGACTTGCGATGTCGATTTGCTTTTCCAATTCTTGAATGGGGAGAACTATGTCTTGGAAGACTTGTTTCGTAAACGTATACGCCCGCACTCCCGGTGTCGTCGTGAACTTAAGGAAGGCGGGCTTGGGGGGCAGCAGCCATCCACACAGAAGCCTGAATATGGGATGGTTACCGAAGGAAATCATGTCTTCGACGACCCAAAAAATAGCTCTATTATGACGCAGTAGATAATCTCTCAGAGGAATCAGTTCCTCCGCTTCGCTCTTCTGAAGAAAGGACTCGACATGTTTGTAAAACCAGGGCTTATACCATCTCGAGCAGTGATTGACCGGGATGGTTTTGTCATAGTCGGAGTACTCGCCGGTCATTACTACGGCTTCGTGTTTACTAAATATCGTGCCTTCTATATAATCTGGATGAATTTTCGGCTCAGCCTCGTAGGTGCCGGATAGGTTTCTTATCAAATCACAATATTCACTCTGCCCTTGAACCGGGATATATTTAATTTTAATGTAGGGCTTAACTTTGACTATCTTTAATGTTAAAGCCACGAGAAAGCCCAGGCTGCCGTGTGACCATGGCAAGGCTCTATATAGATCTGAATATTCATTGGTAGCCGTGGCGGTGACGTGAGATCCATCTCCCAAGACTACTTCATAACTGGTGATGGTCTCGTGATATAGACCGGCTTTGTGGGAGTGAGTAGACATGCCCGTGCCTAGCGCCAGACCTGACAACAGAGATAGATTCATTTTAACGGCAATCCTCGTACTGTTGTAATGTCGATTTGTTATACTATAGCTAGCAATAAATAAAAAGGGTTTATAAACAAAACTTACCACCCAATGTAGCGTCAACCAATTCGATAGTTACTGCCAACGAGTATCCCCTCGGGATCAGATACTCGGTGATGTCTCCTATAGTGACCATGGGCTCGACCCGCACGGTGCCGGCCGCTTCATTCAATTCCAGAATATCATATAAAGGAATGGGAACTTTGTGGTGCAAGTGCTTTTGAAAGAAGGTAGTGGACAGAGACAGCCAGTTTGGTCTCGAAGTGCAAAGTAGACGTTTCTTCTTATTTGGGAGCTTGTTCCATTCTAATACCTGAAAATAAATATTTCATTTAATCCATTGTCGCTCACACACTCATTGTGTCTCCGGATACGAGTCTAACTAGTAACTAACTAACCTTTTTTTTATCGTTGGAAAAATGCGTAAATCATCCCTGCGGCCAGGAAGGTGATGACCGAGGGGGTATGTGGGACTACCCGGCAGCATAGAGGACGCTGCCATTTTTAAGGCTACCCACTAAAAAACCAACGGTTGACCTCATCGCCTTAGTGGGGCGTCACGGGATCGCTTTCGCACTCACCGTGATGCCCCGGCGTAACTAACTAACCTAACTCAATTTCACCAGAGCATTGCGTTCATGCGCCGACATAACATGACTGTTTCTCATGTTGTAACTTGAAAGATCAAACTAACTCAGACTCGACAACGCCGGTGGCGCGTCACATAAGACTTAAATCGTTACATAGTATTAGTAATCCCTAATATGATTTTAATATTCTATACTAAAGCTAATTAAAAAAAAAACAATGTTTTATTTTTTACTTTACTTAATGGTAAAAGTAAAATTGGTGTTTGATTTTAATTTCCATTAAGTAAGTCTTTAAAAATAACCTAATAAAGTATCGGAAGAAAAGTATCGATACCTCACAGTATCGATACTTTTTTTTGGGTATCGATACTTTTGATGCGATACTTGGTATCGGATGGGTATCGATACTTTTAAAAATTTGCGTTTCACTAGGCGCGATAACGAACAGATACCTTCAAAATTGCAGTTAAATTAAATACCTTTAAATAAAATAAATACCTTAGTCTGTATCTTTCTGACCGCGTCGTCGTGCCTCCTCGGGTCGCTGGTCAGTCGGCGTAGGACTGACCTCAACTGTAGTAGCAAAGTGAAGAGGAAGCTGGCGGGCAGACAGAAGGCGCAAACCACGAACTCCCTGTGTTGCTCTAGCCATTGTATTAACCTGCCTTTTATAGTTTCCGGTAGCATTGTTTCTGAAATAGTAGTAGTTAACATTCAATTCAAGTTAACATATTTACTTGATTAATACAACACTTTAAAAATCCATCAGTAAAAAAGAAAAACAAAACAGGCATCCTTTTTGTAAATTGTAAAAATTTTTTGAAAATTGAGCCAATTTTCTTAATATTATTTTAATTATAACTTAAACTGCTTGTTTTAATATACAAAATCAATAACTTACCTAAATAACCTAAAATTTATTCAAACTACGCTCGACCTTGTCATTGAGATGGCAACTGCTATTATAATTACATTAATATCGGATAAATTATATATTCTGATAAGAAATCAGATAATATCGTCAGCTGCTCGACGAATTGCTTAATCCGTTTATAAAGATATACATACTTTGCGTTATCCGTGATTCATTTTTACAATTTTAATAATCGCAACTTACACTGTACACTAACGCACCAAAGAGTTCATTTTACATATATAATGTATGTAACTGTGAGATAAAGTATTATCTCAAACCTTTTGATAAACTATGGCTGTGTTCCGAAATATATACCAATTACCAGTAATATACTTATATACATATATATCTTGACCAGTGGTAATATTGTCAAACATTGACGCCTCATGCCTACTTGGTACTGGTAATACATTCCGTAATGTCAATTGTCAGTCATCGTATAACTTCGTCATAAATCGACGCAATTGTCAAGGTCGAATGACGTATCACAGAGTACTAGGTACACCTTTTATTACAGGTCACTTTATACTTATTAGCCTATGACTACGCGTTCGTTTTCGACATGTGTGTTTCGAAAATTATTATACATTTTATAACATAAAATCATAAACTTTTCCATGGAATAAAGTTTTTAGGTATTGCAACATTTATAAGTCGGTTTTTATTGAAACACAATTAGTCCATTCAGTCAATCTGAAGATGATGAAGAGATATTGTTGGGATGTCTTCAAATAAAAAGAAATTACGCTAATCTCCGAAATTAACATTTATAATGTTTGTAAATATCTCTTAATATATATATATATATATATATATATATATATATATATATATATATATATATATATATATATATATATATATATCCACGTTAACCTTATTTAAATTTTATTCAAATATGGAATTTAAAATGAACCGATACGAGCAGAAACTCGAACTCTCGACCTACACTACACTACATCAGTTGTATTATAAACCATCAGCTGGGTTGTCTCCTGTATAATGTAATATTTTGCATCTTTGTAATCTTCCTATCAGGGAATAGACCACTTCGAGGACATAGGTCCGTGCGTGATTATGGCGTCTCCGGGTATGATGCAGTCGGGTCTCTCGAGGGAGTTGTTCGAGTCGTGGTGCACGGACCCCAAGAATGGAGTCATTATTGCAGGTATGTGTAGACTTTTAAATAACATCTCTTGTTCTAACTGAATTAAATTACAAGACAATTGTAAACTTTTGCTTGCGCATATTTTCTTTATCCTATCACCTATGTAACCATTTTAACAACATGTGTGTTACAAAAGAGTAAATAAAGTAGACCCAAAAATCAACAAATCAGCAGGCCTCGTACCTACACTATTAGCACATTGTTCAGATATTACCGGTGGTGTTAAAACCTATTCTAATTAGTTCTGCTCATTAAACTTATGGATTATCTGAAAATACTGATCGTAAACGATACTTTGGTGAAAACGGGTGGGTAAATGTTTCTATTTGTTTCGTAGGCTACTGCGTAGAAGGCACACTGGCAAAGACAATACTGTCCGAGCCCGAAGAGATCACAACCATGTCGGGGCAGAAGCTACCTTTGAAAATGTCCGTAGACTACATTTCGTTTTCAGCACACACGGACTATCAACAGACTTCGGAGTTCATCAACATCTTAAAACCTCCTCATGTGGCGAGTATTTTATATTTTAGTCTGAATAACGTCCGGTTGGAGTCATCGAACTGTCGAGATACTTGATAGAATAATAATAATAATAATAAGAGCTTTATTCAAGTAGCATAGTAAAAGCACAAGTAAAAATACATTTATATCGATTCGATCGGCGAGGTAGAGCCAGTGCCATAGTAGTAACCTGCGGGGTGGCATGTGGTCAGGTGCTGGTGCACGGCGAGCAGAACGAGATGTCCCGTCTGAAGGCGGCACTGCAGAGGGAGCACCGCGGCCGCCTCGCCATACACACGCCCAGGAACACGCAGCAGCTGGCGCTCACCTTCCGAGGAGACAAGACCGCCAAGGTACGACATCCGACGGACCGACCGTCTCGGATCGTAATCATACTAATCGAGATGCGACCTCTCAGGTGATGGGATCCCTGGCCCTCGAGCCGCCGGAGCCCGGACGGCAGCTGCAGGGCGTTCTGGTCAAGAGAAACTTCAACTATCACATTCTCGCACCCTCGGATCTCAACAGTGAGTCGACGACGAACCTCGCCGAGAAGAGATCCGAGAGTGAAGCTGAGCCGCCTCCCGTTGCCCGCAGAGTACACGGAGCTGAGTCAGTCGGAGGTGTCCCAGCGCGTGTCGGTGTGGTACGGCGGGTCGGCGGCGCTGCTGCGGCTGGCCGTGCTGCGGCTGGCGGGGCCCGTGGTGTTTCTAAGCGACGCGCGCTGGCGCCTCTACGGCTGCATCGACCTCGCGCTGGACCTGCCGCTCGTCACTCTCGAGGTACGCCCGGCGCCTCTACCCCCCTCCCATCCTTCCCCCTCTCGTATGTGTTGATCTGACGGGCGTGTTTAGTGGCAGGCGGCTCCGGTGTCGGACATGTACGCGGACGCGGTGGTGGCTGCGCTGCTGAGCGCGCCGGCGGGCGGCGGCGGCCCGGCGACCGCGCATGCGCCGCTCGCACACAAGCTGGATCGGATGCACTTCAAGGTAGGTCGTAGATATATACGAGGATGCGGTAAACAAAAACACACCCGTCGGTTTTTTTTCGCCGTTATATAAAATATTGCGGCCTCGAGTGAACATATCAAAATATGTTATTAATTTCTTAGCTTCTTAGTTTTAAATTAAAAATATATTAGTAAATAAATCTTAATATGAAATTCATGAGTTGTCGGTCTATCGTAATGTATGGTGGTGTATGACCATAATATCGGGTCGCCGGCGAAGTTACCACCCATCGTGCAGAGTTGTGCGGCAAAGCGACCTAGTTGTGTTCCGGCACGTTGCTCGATGAAGCCGTTTATGGGAAATGGGTCTGAACAGCTGCGGTACGTTGGCAAACCAGTTGACGTCGAGTTGGTGTTTGTTTTGTCGGGTGTCTAGTCGAGGAGGGTAGCGGGATCCGATGAGACGGCTTTCCGCTGGCCCTCCGCAGATAGTTGGGGGCCCAATTAGTGGGTTGCCACCCACGAAGGGCTGCCCCGCCAGCTGCGAAAAATCCCAGGGTGGCTCCATCGTGCTGGTTGGCGACCAGACGAGGAAGCTCGATGGCGATCCCTAGGGGGGTTCGGGCGTCCCCGCAGTCTCCTGACTAGCCTCCCAGTGTCAAGATATCACCAATTTCGACGTCGGGTTCGATACGTACCGCCTCGTTCAACTGCCATTTCCCATCCCTATTCACTTTTATTTTGTTTTTTATGAAGAAACTTTGCGTTGTCCTTGGACCTCTCAGTTGGTGAGGCAAGCAAAAAGGGTACCAGATGTGGTAGGCCATACAGCCAATTGCCTGGACCTTCTGCTGACAACTGATCCGGACAGGTATCGTGATGAGGTCACCTCCCCCTTAGGAACCTCCGATCACTGCTTGGTGAAATCTGTGTTTACTAATTTCCCACCAGCTCTCGAACCACATGGTGTTAGGTATGGAAATACAAGTCAGCAGATTGGGATGAGATGCGGCATTTTGCGTCTTATCCTTGGCGGCACGTCTGCTTCTCTTCTTTAGATCCGTCGAGTTGCGCGGATGCTATAAAAAGGTTAATACGCCTTACTACCTAAGACTACATTCCACTTACAATCAGGTGGAATGTAGTCCAGCACTGCCCTAGATTATATAAAAAAAAATGGTGCCCGGGTTGTTGACTCTTTTGCAGGGTTGGTTGATTTTGGAATAACGTCAAACATTGTTAATTTTCATTAAAAAACAGCAACTATAGAGTTGCCGGCCGACCTCTCCACAGAGCCGGCGGTGGCTTACTCGCGGACTGACCTTACTGTAATGTTAACATTGACCATTCAAAACTACTTGAATAGAGACATTCAAATATGAATTTGATAATGTTTTGTTGGTTATTGCAAGAGTGACCTATTTCTTTTAGCCATTAGGTTATTTTTTACATAATTTCCGTTAAATTTGAACAACGATTTGACTCCTTCGACACCTAGTAAAATCAACGCCCCAAGTACCAGAGTCGAAGTTTTATTAAAAAAATAATTATATATTTTAAAAATCCCCGATACAAAAAGACCTCTAAAAAGTATAAAAATAATATTATTATGTACTTATTGAAGTCGTTGCGTCGGGGACCGTTTAATAATGGAAGAAATTAAAATTATAGTAAGTTAACAAGGCAAATAAAGACATTAAGAAATTACGATATCGAATCGTAAAGTCTAAGTCCTCAATGATTAACTTCGTAATGTATACACTATCAACGTACGTACAACGGTATATATATATGGGTGATTCTCAACTAACGGGAAAATTTTGCATGAAATTTGTCCTGCACACTTTTTGTTTTAAAATAGGGTTTTGAATGTATAGAATGAAAGCTAATAACAAGCGATTTTCAAGTCTATAAAAGGCCGGAAAATTACTCTGCTGTTTTCAATTTTAAAAGATTTTTACTTGCACTAAACAGGACTGTATTCATTATTTACGAATCCTAGTTTATTTCACAGCTAAATAAGTAACTGTACGTTTATTTTGGTTATCGATATATGAAAACCATAATCTAATTAGAAAAAATTACCACTCAAACTACTTACCAGGGGACTGTTACGCATAACGGCCCCGACGCGTGATTCAGTAACTATGGCAAAAAATTAAACTACCCGAAAAATGATTTCTCGGTTCTGACTCGATATGAACGAACTTCACACTGTCAGCGACTCATTCAACACAAAATTGAGTCGTTATCATAGACTATATAATTTTGTTTTATTTTTTCAAATTAACCAGAGGATTGTGTTCCAATATTTAGGACAACATTCAGGCGGTAATTTCGAATAATTATTATTACATTTACGTAGTATTTGTTCAACATATATAATTTTCAGTATATTTAGTTTTATAATATACTTTAAATTTGTTACACGCACAAAAATATTATTTAAAAAATTGGATTCAAAGTGAAGATTCTGGGATGGGGACTCGCCAGGGGAGTGTGTTTTGACAGGTTGGGATTAAAAGAAAAAAAGATATAGAACATTTACATGGTCAACAAGTAGGTAGCCTCAAAGATACTAAAATGTACTATAGGTTTAGATATTTTCTTAAATAAAAAATATCCAACACAATGTGCAAATTGCTTGGGACATCAATTTTCCCGTTAGTAGAGAAACACCCATATATGTATGTATATATATATATATATATATATATATATATATATATATATATATATATCAGTGTGTAAGTGTATATAGATAGATGTCTATATTTAATATTTAAAATGTCCTTTTTTTCTAATTATTTTTATTTTATGTTTAAACGCCTACCACAATTTTTACCATACACAGAGGTTAACAGGGAGAGAATGCTATTAGGCATTAAGTTCGCCTTTTGTTGATTCAATAAAGTGTAAATAAATAAATAAAACAAAAAAATAGGGTTTTTATTATACTGCACTTTTGTAAACTAGGTTAGATTAATTTTAAACCAAATTTTCTAATGTTTAATAGCTGATGCAAAACTTAACTTACAAATTTACACTAAGCTTTATATAAATAAAGTATACGTACGTTACATTTATCTTTACAACAATATAAACACGACTACGGACATATATGAACCCTTTAATTACCATACACCATTGTTTTTGTATTTTCGCATCTCTTGGAAAACAAAAAAAAACACTTTGTCGGGTGTTTTTTTAATACTATTTTTTTTAATATTATTTTGAACTCCGGAACTATATAATAATTGTAAGATGGTTTTTCTCTTCTTCCATGATTTGTATAACAATTAAAACTTAAAATATGTATGAAGTAACTAAAAAGTTTAGAGTAAACATTCACTGGACTTGTCATTTGACGTTACGCAATCCGCGCGCAAAATGACGGCGTTTGAACGGCTCAAATTTATTCAATGTTTTAATTTTCATTTTATAAAAAATCTAGAATATTTTTAAGACTATTTATATTCTTTTTTACGATATAAATGATTAATTTAGTCAAATAAAAACATAAATATTCCCTATTGAGAAGTTTCAATGAAATATTTATCTATAAGTATATGTTTATTTTATTAACTTTATATAATTTTATATACGACGAATTTTATAATCTGTAATTTTTTTTTCCAGGAGCTTAATACAACAAAACTACTTACTCATACGATAATAACGGAAGTTTTAAATCAATTTACAGAAAAAGATAATCGATCTACAATTTTAAATCAAAATCGGCTTTAGATTGTTTCCTTCGAGAGCTATCCACCGGACTGTCGACACTAGTGGCTCAAGAAAAGTGTTGTAATAAAATGAAATCAGGACCGATTATAATTTTCGTTTATCTTAAATCTCGTCCAAGAAGTATAAGTAATGAGTGCTCGTAATGGCCAGGAGTGCGTGATCGAGATGCTGTCGGAGATGTTCGGGTCGGAGGCCGTGCCCAAGATGTTCCGGGGCGACCGCCTGCACGTGGCGCTGGCGCACAAGAGGGCCGACATAGACCTCGCCACCATGGTGACCTTCCACTTATGACTACTTATTTCTGTACTTTTTAACTCTCTCACTACTATTCATCGAAATGGAAAGAATATTCCTATTTTTTTATATTCGTGTTCGAGGATCGTTTTATTGTTTTTAATGTTTTTCTAAATCGTTCTAGTGTCACATTTTAAACATCGTACTGTTCAAGGAATAATTCTGCAAGATCTTGATTTTTTGCTAATGTAAAGTGTCTAAACGACAGGAGGTGAAGTGTCCGGAGGACGAGGTCCTGGAGCGAACCATCCACTCCGCCATCTGCAAGCTGCACGCCGCCCTCGCACCCGTCAAGCCTCCCGCACCCTCCACCGCACCCTCTGCGATCGCACCCGCAACCTGACGCACCCGCGCGTCCTCTCCGCCGCTCCGACGTTTTAGTAATTAATAATAAAGGAAAATGAAAATAACCGCAGTATTAATAAAACAGCCCCGCATCGTGGTACGTTTATTGTGTGGTCTAGGACGCCTTGGAGTACCTCTTCCAGTACCTCTTGACGTCGTCGTGTTTGGCGCGCGCCACCACCATGGTCCTGGCGCGCTCGCCGCTCCACACCAGCGCGCCGGAGCTGCGCCCGTACTCGCGCAACACATTGAACTCCGCCTGAAAAACTAAACGTACAGCACACTCGCACACGAGTATGGTTCATATTGGGATCATTCCTCTCACCCACCTGGGACAGGAACTGGTTGTACACGACCCCCTCGGTGTAGGTGAATCTGTTCCTCTCGCTCTCCCACAGTCTGATCTGGTCCAGCACGGTGGGCGGGATCGTCGACGTCGTCCTGATGCCGCCAGTCTCTGTTTTCAGCATCTGCGACAATTAAGAAGCTTCGTCCGAATCGATTCCGTGACCGGCGACGGCATCGAGTACGGAAACGAGATAAAACAGCTCGGCACAGTAACGTTATCATTACAAGAAATCATTCTATCATCTTCATTCATTAACGAAATTATACACAGAACCAAATAAAGCAACAAGTAATTTAGTGGACTTATGTATTTGCAGCTTAGAGCGGTGAGCGCCCGCCTTAACAAATAATTATTGTACTTAATTATTGTTTAAGTGAAAAATTAAATGTCATTCACTGTCATTGTCATTCGGCTATACATATTAAAGGTATATCAATAATTTTGATATTACATATAACAAATAATTCTCAGTCCTCCACTGTGTTCAAAAAATTATTACGATTTTCTGACTAATATAGTCAAGGCTTTATCTGGTGATATCTTTTAAGCAAGAAATTAAATAAGTATGTAATAACATAGGTAAATTCTTAAGCACATTTACGACGCATGGGCGAAGAGTCAGAATACAATCGGGTTGTTTTGTGATTTATCTTTTAGCCTTTGATTGAGGAGACCATCAATTACTATGCAAACTTTACCAGTATGTTGTGCGTAGTTCTGCTCTTGATATTATTGTCTCTTACCTGAATTAAAGATTCGAGACGGTTGAAGTAAGTAATTGTAAATTTACTGGATCTCATCTAAAATGGGTGTTCCACAAGGATCTATTCTTGGTCCTTTTTTATTTTTACTTTATATAAATGACTTGCCCTTTTTTGTTACATCTATATAATATTGCACTTTTTGCTGGTGACACCTCACTTATTTTTCAAGTTGAGCTTAATAAGGTACAGTAAGGTAACGTGCAACTTAATTTGTATAGTACATATACAAAAATAAAATATATATTCCTATAGGATTTACTTTGAGGCCAAATGATTTACACCAATTAAGTACTGATCCTAAATCAGCATTAATTTTACTGATTGTTTCTGGAAGTGTAGAGACATGAGAGTGGCAGTAAGTTTGTAAGTCTTCGGCATACATATAGTAGAGAGAAGAAATATGATTGCTAATTGAATTAACGAATAAAGAAAATGGAAGGAGAGACAACAAGCCACCTTGCGGGACTCCGGTAATGGTCATTGAACAATCAGAGAATGATTCATTCATTCTTACTCTTTACGTTCGTCCGCGTAAGTGTGAATGAAACCACTCAATCACCTCAGGAGATATGTTAAGAAAACCTAGAGTAGCTAGCAGTACATCAAAGTCAACAGTGTTACAACGCATTACTAAAAACGTTAATATCGTAACCTGACGACGATCCATGCCAGTCCTAACGTCATCCGTGATTTTCAGCAATGCACTAGTCGATGTGACCGCGTCGAAAACCAGATTGTAAAGGATTCAGAAGTTTGTGTTTTGAGAGGAATCGGCTAAATTGTTCGTGGACAAGACGCTCAAGGATCTTAGACAAAAAGGGAAGGATATAGGATGATATTTAAGAGGCGATTTTCGATTGTTTTTTTTAGGTAATGTAATAATCTGGGCATCTTTCCAGATGGAGGGAAAGGTGTTGCTGTATATGGAATAATTAAAAATGAAAGGAATGTTCAGGGCCACTATAGAAGTCCATATAGTCCGCTAGGGGGGTCGTACCTGCGGATGTGCGTGCTGCTCCAGGTAGGTGATGATCTGCTGCGCCGAGATGCCGCCCCGCAGCGCCGCCCGCACTGACTCGCGCGTCAGCACGCCCACCACCACGTCAGGGAACCTGCAGCACGAGCAGCATTTAAAACTAATTTCTTAGCTCCATGTAGTTTAGAGCCAAGAACTTAGCCACGTCACGTCACAGACTAAGCGTAACCGTCTGGAAAAAATGCTTGTGTACACACGTAAGAATTTGTACTTCTTTGTTAAAAATAATTTTTAACTGCATGCATAAACGTGTATAGCCATGTTAAGCTTATATATATATATATATATATATATATATATATATATATATATATATATAAGCTCAATTGGTAGAGACACGGGACTGTTTCCCAGAGGTCTTTCACATATAAGCCAAAACACTGATTTTAATAAAATTGGCCCAAACGTAGATAGATGCTAAATATTTAAATTACACGGGAAAAGTAAATCGAAAGACCGCTGCGCCGCTTTTTAGATGCACGGCCTCATAGTAGGTGATACGTTGATACATTGTATAAAAAATGGTTTATTTTTAATAGATCTAAAGAAACCGTACATCTATTTTTGATAGCTAAACTAAAATAAGCCATATCTATATATATAAAAATGAAGCCCGTTTTCCTTGGTCACGGCATCACCCGTGAATGGCTGGACCGATTTCACTAATTCTTTTTTTGTTGTATTTGTTATTATTAGGAGAAGGTTCTTACGGAAAAAAATATTAAGAAAATCTCTCAGAAATATTGAAAAATGTACATTTAATTTTGCATATTTTAAAAAACGCGAGTAACAAATGTCAATGTCATTCACAGCCATAGATTATATTGATGAAAGAGCGTCGTATTGAGCTTAGTGTTTAAATAAAAATGCAAAGTTGTTCAATAGCGATTTGTAAAAATATTAGTGAAATTATTGAATCCTAAAAAATAAACATTATTATGAAAACATATATTTTGTTTTTTATTTAATGTAAAATTAGTAGTCATTTTCAGGAATAGCGAGACCAGGGAATTATGGATTCATTTTTATATGGAGGATTCAGTTCAAATTGAATAGGTACTCATACCTAAGATAGGTCAGCTATACAAAATAAAGTAGTGCATCATTGCAACGCTAAGGCGGTACGAAGTTCGCCCGGTCAGCTAGTTATATAAAAAAAAATATATGTATAGTAATTTTCCAGCATCATAATTGAGCAAGGCATATTGGGTGCATACGGGAAATTGAATATGAAATGATTACGTATATAAATAGATACGTGGGCTCCGCGCATCACGCGGCTTTACATTAGGCTAAAACTGTAGCTCCCACAAATAATGTGAGTGCGTAGACCTGGTTATGCTTTACCTACAAAATTATCTTTGATCGCAATAAAAGTGGCTAAAATAGTAAAAAAAAATAATCTTAAATCGTATCAATTCAAATACCTAATTTTAAATTGATTTGACGAATACTAATGACTCTTATCTCTTTATTATAATTACAAACGAGCCGGTTATCTTCAAATAGGAGAACTGTAATCTAGTTCACATTTCATACAAGAAAAAAAATACTATGCAAGTACTTGACGTAACAATTAACATTGCTGTCCAAAAAAACTATTTAACTCAGACGAAATCAAAGGTAAAAGCTAGTATTAAATATCAACATTTAAACACTTATACATATATAAACATATTATCCTACAAGTATTATAAATGCGAAAGTATGTATGTTTGTTCGTTTGTTACTCCTTCACGCATAAACTGCTGAACAGATTTTCATGAAATTTGGCACACACATACAGGGTAACTTGGACTAATAATCAAGTCTAAAATCATCTGCAACACTCACGGGTAGCCGGAAGAGATCTCTTTGAAGAGATAAGCTCATCCTTAGTACATGTCTTTGCTATTATTATATTTTTTTGTAACTAATTGTGGTACATGAAATAAATAAAAAAATAATAATTGTGAGATACATTTCAAATTAAAATAAGGATTACGGTGTCTTTAAAAAGTGCCCTTTAACACGTTTTTTAAAGGTAGTAGTAGTCACGGTAGTAGTCTAGGTAGTAGTCACGGTAGTAAACCCCGGTAGTAGTCTCGGTAGTAACCCCGGTAGTAGTCCCTGGCGACGTACCTGTACACGAGCTCCGTGAAGAGTCCCAGCAGCGCCACCTGCAGCGCGCTCTGCGTGTACGCGTAGACGCGGTAGTTGGTCTCCGCCACGATGTGTCCCCGGGCGCCGGGCGCTCCGCCCCCCGCCCCGCCCCGGGCCCCGCCCGCCTCGCCCAGCTGCAGCGCCAGCCGCGTCGGGTAGAAGCGCCCCGCCTTGCGCTGAGGAACCGTCCGTGAGGAACAGATACCGACCGACCTCCGGCAACGCTCGCCGCGTACTGACCTTCCTCTGATACACGAGACCGAACTCTCTCAGGTGCTGCAGGAACACCAGCATGTTGTTGCTCATGCCCTCCGTGCTGTAGTCCTGATGGACGGATTGATCGATATTAGTCGCTTACTTATTATCTTACTACGTCTCTCTCGACGGGATCTGATAATATGTAAATATTTATAATACGAGTACATATACTCGTACGTTTAGAGTCCGCGGAGAATAAATATTACGAATATTGTGATAGCATAATTACGAACGCGACCGGGATCGAACCGGGGACTCGCGAAAGCTAACATCGAATCCCCGGCTCGTGGAGACGAACCAGTGAAGGTGTTTTGGTTTAAAGTGGTCCCGTACCTTGCCGAGAGTGCTGAAGCTGAGTTGGTAGAGGAAGGCGAGACACTCGGCCGCGCTGAGACTGCGCTTCTCGGCGGTGTGCAAGTAGTGCTGCAGGAACAACCACACCTGACACGGACGGACCATTAGTACTATAGTACTTCTATGACTCGATCTAAACCTACTTGTTAGTAATCAATCGATCAAACAAAAAAAAATAATAATAATTAAAAACCCTCTAAAAAGAATAAACTAATATTATTATGTACTTATTAAAGTCGTTGCGTCGGGTCGTTGTACGTACGTTGACGATGATGTGTATTTTACATTTTTTTTTTGAGACAATGCACGAGAATTTAGACTAAGTATACGATTTGATATTGATATTTCGATATTTACCTTGGTTACCACTTGGTAACTTACTTGCATTTTGAGTTATACCTTTATTTAGCGGTCCCCCGTTAGCAACGACTTCAATAAGTATATAATAATGTTATTTTTATCCTTTTTAGACGTCTTTTTGTATAGGGGGTTTGTTAATTTTTTTTCAAGCTTTTTAAATTAAATTACTTTTTTCTATGTTGTACAAATTCAACCTACGAACAAACTAATTTCACTTGTTTAGATTTTTACCATCAATAATTAAAAAAAAAAATCTCGATGAACCAAGCTTTCGATTAAAAAAACCGCATTCAAATCCGTCCACGCGTTTGGCTGCTACGCTGCCACAGACAGACACACAGATACGCAGATCAAACTTATAACTATCCTATTTTTGAGTCGGGGGTGAAAAACGATAACACTGTAGAAACTAATTACAGCTTTAAAATGTGTACATCCGACGTGAGATCTGGATCCAAAACGACAAAAATGATAGAATTAAATAATGCAATAGAAAACTTAAAGTGAGTTATTGTCGGATCAGCGGAGATGAGAAAAAAATGGGGTGTGAACCGAGAAAATGAGGACTGTATCTTTTGCTACATAGACGAGTCGGGAGGACTACATGGTAGGCTCCCCAAAATTAAATCATCTTAAAACTAACATTGTTAGATTCATATACATAATACAATTCATAACATTGAAGGATTACAGTTGTCCCTAATCCAGGATTATGACCCTAGCGACAGCGCAACAGAAATTCTAATCAAATTCTACGAGATGTAAACACGACACAAGACCTGGGTACTAGACAAAACACTGGTCATCACATCAGAGTTTAATGATCAAAAACGAAATGCAAATGCACGTCATGAAATTATGATAGTAGGTAACGACGGGTAAGGGAAGCTAAACCCGAGAGTACTTCATCTAATATAATGAACAATAATACATGAACAGAAATACAAACTGGCAGTTATGTATATACTTCAAGAAAAGAAGAAAAAATATCGCAAATAGACCTGGTTATACCAGACCATAAAACAAAACATGAAATAGACCTCATATTGACAAATAGACCTCATATTGACAAATAGACCTCATATTGACAAATAGACCTCATATTGACAAATAGACCTCATATTGACAAATAGACCTCATATTGACAAATAGACCTCATATTGACAAATATACCTCATATTGACAAATAGACCTCATATTGACAAATAGACCTCATATTGACAAACATATTGAGCAATAGACCTCTTCATCTCTCTGCTCTTATGACAATGTTGTAGTCGTCGCAGTATTTTTTTCCTTCCATTGTTGGCTGTCACTCGTCATTTCCATTCATCTTTTTTCGGCCTTCCTCTTCTTTTTCATATCTAACACTCTTGTGATGACTTGCCTTTTATCCCTCCTCATAATATGCCCATACCATGAAAGACGACTTCCTTTATTTTTTTCTGTCACTGGCGCTACTCGGCGTTACCCGGCACATCCATCGCAATATTTGCATTTCCGTTGCTTGCATGGGCATGCACGCATGCATGCATGTATTGGTGATTGACAAGTCGAAGGTAAAACCGGTCTCCAGAACTAATTAATATGATAACAATTTAATATGACTCAACCAGTACCAAAACGATGGTGCAGATCAAACATTATCCTGATACAAAAAGGGAAATCCAATAGATACCACTAACTACAGGGTCATTAGTTTGTTATTATCATTGTATAAACTATTCGCTTCATTAATACTAGATATAATACCAACAAAAATCAATACAAACAACCCATCAGATAGGTCGGTTTTCGACCAAACTACTCTATGGACCACATCCACCACACAGAACAAGGAATGAAAAAATATAAAGATTTCAAAAGACCGCTGATTTAGATACAGGCTTTAAATTATTCCAAAGCGTTTGACGGCATACCACGTATTAGTAATGGAGCCTATATATAGCCTAAAGATGAAGAAAATAATATTGAACTCTTATTTGGCCAAATCTCACAAACACAATTCAATCATGGGTTTACACAAAAACAACAATAGGAACAAGATTTTGTACCGTTAATGGAAAATACAAAAAACCAAAGAAATTGAGAAATAAAAAAAAAACAAAGCCAACATGGAGCTGGGCGGGCAATATATCTAGACAGAGACAACAGATGATCTATTTTGGTAAAACATGGCGAGGTCCGATTGAATAGACTAGTGTGAGACGAAAAAAGAAAAGATGAGCTGACGACAAAGAAGAGCTGGTCAACAATTATCGAATGGAAATTGCAGAAAAAAAAGGAAAAAGCGAAGGAGATAGAGGGAGGCTTTTACTCTTAAAGGTACCATATAAGCAAAACAAATCTTTAATGGATTAAATAAGTAAATAGTATTGTCTTCTGTGCATTTGAAATGTAAACATTATATATGGAAAAAAGACATAATAAATGTCACTTAGAAGATGATAAACATTATTAATGTCAAGATAAATATATGATATCTTATACATGACACTCTTATAAGATACAACCAAAAAATACCTGCTTGGCCGTACTGAGGAGTAAAAATTGAAATCCTGCTCTAGTTATAACTGCTGAACCATCTTCAGCATCCCTAAAATGAGGAGAACACATGTTACTATTGTTACTATCTATAACAGATCTCTGGCAATATTAAATTATCAGTGATGGGGACGGTCAGGATAAATTTAATTATTAGAAACATGATTATATACCTGTTCATGAGGCCGGCATGCAGCAAAATACGCACAGCATCCGCGCTAATGCCCTCGGTTTGTGCAGAACCCACCATGTAATGTAGCACACACTCCCAACGCTCAGACGCGTATGAATCCAGGAATGAGACATCTCTGGCCTTGCCATCCGGCTCCAGAGATGACGACAAGCTCCATGGACGACCACTGAGTAATTTGAATAATTAATTTACAATTTTAAACCTTACCCTGAAGCACCATATTTTAAAGTATAAATATCAAATTGATGGAAAAAAGTTAGGGTATTAGTTATCCCTCTATTTGAGATCTCTAAAAAGTTTTGAGAATTGTTCATTATCGCCCCACAAGTGAATTTGAGGCAGATTTTTTTTACAGATGAGTTATGGTTTGTAAACATCATAACTAGTGATTATGAAGATTTATTACCTATTTTATGCTTTAAAAAAAATAAAACCTATGATCACTGCATTGCTCTTGTGAAATTGACTTAGGTCAGGTTAGTTAGATAGCTTTGGGAATGGAGCAACCATTGCAAGTCATGGTGAAGACAATTTTTTTACATTTGCCAACATGGCATGACTGTTTTTAATGTAAAAAGATTATAACACAACTGTAAAAAAAAATCAGCCTTAAAAATAACTAGTGGTGCAATATTGAATAATTACCAAAGTTTTTTTATTATATATACCCTCCAAGCAGAGCAACTTTAAGGTTTTTCTTGAAGGATTGGGAGAGCATCCAACCAGGAAGTCCTCCAGGTATGGGGGCCTCCTGCCACACTGATAGCTCTGACAGAGCATCACAGGCCTTGCTTTGCTCTCTGCAATAGACAATGTTTATAAGATTGGTGTAAAAATATTGCACTATAAATAATATGTTACAAAAGTATGTAAGTTCAAAACTTAAATAATATAATGTATACTTAAACATGGTAGTATTTAGTTATGAGTTTGAGGGAAATGATACACATTATATAATAACAAAATACAATTTATACACACTTGGCATGTGTCTGAGTAACCCACGAAGCGACTACAGCTTGGGGCACTGGCTGCTCCACAAATAACAAACGTATCACAAAATGTCGAGCTAGCTCGGGCAGTTCTCTGAAAAAGTATATATGTACAAAGTTTGTTATTACATGACATTTATTCAAATATAAACATCATCAAAATTAAAAAATAATTAAAAACGTTGTTTTTGACCTAAGTGTATGGTATTGTAAAGAAATAAACGTTGCATTTTACAATATGAGCTGAAAATTGCGATGTAACTGATAACTCACCGATAAACCGCCAAGCATATTGTCGGATAGTTATAAAGAGTTTCCAGAAATTGGGGCGAACGACTTTTTAAATATTCTTGAAGATCTTTGCATTGTAAAGTCGGCGGTGGATTTGAGGTTGAAGACTTAGATTTAGATGTCTCAGACATTTTGGGAAGTTAGCTACACTTAATCTATAGAACAAAATATAATTATCTTTTGAACCTTAACAAATAATAAACATAATATTTGTAATACTCTAGCTCATTGTTATGATATATGTTTTCAATTGTGTTCCATTCTAAGTGACAGTTGGTATGGACATAGACAACAGAGGGTGGACGGACAGTTTGGAACAGACAAACGATAATATAATTGATAATCTATTTTTTACAGTTTTAGAATTTTCTTAAAAATTTAAAAAATCTTGTTTTTTTAGTGCTAAAATACGAAGTTGGAATAAAATGATAATTACCAGAATAGATTATTAAACTGACTGGCTCATTAGTCTGTTACTTTTAGAACTTAATAAGCTTAAGTATACATTTATTTATAAATATAATTTCTCTAAAAATGTGCATTTGTTTTATAAGAAGTTTGTATAGATAAAAAAATAACCTAAAATCTTTTAAAACCCTAAAGTAAATCAAAATTTACGCTAATATTAATTTAGAGTCATAGTTTTAAATCTTTGCCAGGTTGTTGTCACCCTAAAATAATTTATAATATTTGAAGAAAATCCAACCACAACAAGGTAATGTATTTTTTTTCTTATAAGACATTCTAATTCCAATTACTTACTGCTGTCTCAAGCTTAGAAAACCGATTAGGATAATTGTAGAGAAAAAGTTTATTACATTATTATATGTTTTTTTTGTGTATTATTAATATTCAATGGGAGTTGATAAAATACTTTTTCTTATAAACATTAATATATGTTTTTTTATACATTTTTTAACATGATTATATGTATTATATATACATTATTATATGTTTTTTTTGTGTATTATTAATAGGCAATGGGAGTTGATAAAATACTTTTTCTTATAAAGTATCGAAGTATCTTATAGTATCGAAATAATATTAAACCGCAAAGTAATATGCAAATAAATTTAACAATTTTTATTAAATAATTACAAACAAAATTATTAATCTTATATAAATGAACTATAAAATAAGTTAAATATAATATTTTTTTGTGCAGACTCTAAAAAAAACTACTTAATATAATGATATTTGTAGAGAATACAAACTGTTGCACAATATAAGATTATTGATGTATAAAATACTCCCAATATCTGAAAATATTATGAAATATTGTAAATATCAAGTAGTTAAGAACTTATTTTTATGCGCAACAAGAATCAAGTTTAGAGCTATAAAGAACTACATAGAGCCTTATATAAGCCTATACCAATGGGATTTTTTACAAAAGAAAAAAGTCTACTCACACATATTTATCCCGACGCACACTATGTCACAATCGTGTACAGACTGGCGCGCACACACTTCTTGACGGCGAGTTCACCGCATTCATTCTCGTCGGCAGATGGCGGATGCAGTAGACGCTTACCGTCAGTCGCGCATAGACAACCCGTCGAGTACAGTGGTATTTCGTTTCGCTCAGCACCATTTTGTGTATATCATTTGAAACGGGACATTGTGTATATGCGCTCCGTGAATAATTGTTATAAAAGTACGATCATAGTGTACAAAACAGTTCAATTGAGTGTTTCACTTTCGACATGCCCACGGAGGGATCGATGCGATATCTCGGGCGCTCGTAGAAACCGCGCCTCCGTCATGAGCGAGTGATCGTCGACGTAAAAAAAGTTGACACAGGAAACATGTCTGGGCGGACCGCCGACGCGGATGCGAGCGAAGGGTTCGAGTTCGAAATTCGAAAGCGGTCATGTCATCGCCTCTCGGATTTCGTATAAGTCACCGTCCAATGTCAAAATCGTGCACGTACCGCGAGCGGCGAGCGTCCGGAGCTAGCGCGAGCGGACAATGCAGTCTTTGGTAGCGTGGCTGGCGGTGGTGTCCGCGGCCTGGGCCCTGGCGGGTGCCTGCTCCAGCTCCATCTCTAAGCGGCCCGCGAGGCCGCAGCGCCCGCCTCAGCCGCAGCCTCAGCCGCAGCCTCAGCCGCGCCTGAATGTTTCTTTCCCCACATTAAACTGCGAGCCCGACTACTCGGAATACTATTGTCTGAACGGCGGCACGTGCTTCAGGGTTGTAATCTCGGACAGTCCCATCTACAACTGCGAATGCCGAATTGGTTTCGTGGGCCCGCGATGCGAGTTCAAGGATCTGGACGACTCGTACGTGTTGACGAGTCGACAGTTGATGATGGAAACTGCGTCAATAGCTGGCGGCGCAACGGTTGCGGTGTTCCTCGCGATTCTAGTCTGCTTCGGGGCGTGGGTGCGCCTGCATCGAAGGGACAAGGCGCCGCCGGTTGGCGAACGCGGTCATGTGCAGCTGGTGGCCGTGGCTGCGCCCCGTGGTCGCGTGCAGCTCTGTGCACAGCCCCTGCAGTGCTAGTGCCGTGGACTCTCGCCAGAGCGACCTGTTCATACTGTATCTCGTGTACATATAGTTAGATTATGTGTTAAGTTATGTGAGAGAACGGAAGATATAAAAATTTATGTGATAATTATTTTACGAAGCTCATAATTTATTTTGAAGGAATTTTCTTTGTACATACAGGATCCGAGTTCTGAAGTGTTGCGTTAGTCAAATTTCAGTTGTCGTCTCGGTGTTAGTGAATTATAATCTGTATTATTTTGGTTATATTCAGTGTATTGGACTTGTGAGACTCGCAATGACCGTGTATCTACTGCTACTGGCTTCAATTGGAACTGCAATGTTCTATGTTGTGGGCACAGTGTAGCAGGATGTGGAAGTTCTACTCTTCTGAAGCAAATAACATTTATAATTTTCTCTTAATTGTATATGAACATTCTTATTGGAATTGAAAAATTAATAAATTGTACACTGTTATTGTGGTTCAGACGGGAAGCAACTTCTCCTGGTTCCTTGGGTTCCACTGCATGTTATTGTTTGTATGTAGAAAATGTTTAGTATGATGACACCATTGTGGTGTCCATTATTGCTTGCCACCTCTTGTATTATTAACAGTAAAACTATGAAGATAGTTGGTCACTGAAGATACAGGGTGTAGTGAGCAAGGATATGTATATAAAGGGTGAGCCAATGTGCAGGACTCTTGGCTCAGCCCTGCCTCAGAATATTGTCTAGATAGTTGTGAATCAATGTTAATTGTATTTATAGTTCTATACAGATAGACTTGTGATGAATTGTTTGCTTGTGAGCGGAGTAGCCCAGTTCCTAGGCCGCCCGGCGCGAGCGCGCACATTCCACCCGCGGTTAGAGTATTTTACTGGTGTCAGTATTATTTTGTAATACAAGTGTTAAGCCGGCAGCTTTACTTTACTTTTTAATTTATACCTGGATATCCCGCTGGGATAGAGCTGTATTATATTCGTTTAAAGGCTGAGATATGTGTCCTCGGTGAGAAGGCTTCTTGTAAATATAGCCCATGTAGGTATTTATTAGATATTTATGAACGTTTATTTATTGACTGCTTTATTTAGTTAAAACTTGATGGTCAGCCGCATCCAACTCGCCTAACTATTAACGGTTGCATCTGTTAAACCTTGCTAAGCTCGGCCTCGCCTATATTGTATTCCCTATCATAATCTCATTATGAATCTCGTTATTGTAAAAATTGTAAAACATTGGATGGTGTATAAATGTACTCTAGCAATGTAAGCAGTCTTTGCATCAATTTGTCTTCTTAATTCGGCATATTGTTAATATTCTGCTACGTCTAATTTATTCCTACTATTCTAATTTCTCAGGCAATATTCTTTTATGTTAATCATGTGAAGTTTGCTTACATTGCAAGATATACAAAAAAAAAAATTGCAAATAACTTTTTAAAGTATGGTCTCAGATCCGCGTTTGAGAACTGGTAGCTGGTTAGTTTTATTCTAGACCATTTGCTACCATTCCTGTGGCTGTTTCATGATTGACGTATTGTGATGTCACCAGCTCGCCAGTTCTCAAAATGCCGTTTATGTTTTGCATCGAATGTGTCGTAAGAGTCCTACGTTGTATCGATTCATATGAGATAGTTTATATGAACATTCCAAAGTATATGTAAAATATTACCTACATCGCTAATCTTGAAATATCTGTTAAGACGCTACATTGTTAATTATACAGTTTTCTATTGATCATTTGTTAAAAGAAAATTATACGAAACTAAATCCTTTAAAAATGTTTTTAATTCGTCTCCGTCGCCTTAGTTACCTCCTACACTTATTGGCATGTATGTATTTCTCCGTGAATGGACGCCATTGAATTCTACAATTTAATGAAGTAAATCTGCGCTCATCTCTTTCGTAGTCTGAAACTTTACAACAAACATTCGATATAATAATTTTAATCTTGACCTCCTTTCAACGACGTCTGAAAAATTCCTAACTTAATAAATATTTTTCGCTTATCGTTAAGTGAACTAATTCGTCGATACAAGTTTCTATCAATCTAGTTGTGCAAATTTTAATAGGTATTGAGTAAACCGACACGTCACTGCGGCCTACATCATATTGGTTTTCATTATCTTGTGCAATACACCTGCTATTGAAATATATTTTAAGATTGTGTTCAAAATAATTAATCAATGTTCTTAAAATTAACAATGGAGATCGTGAGAGTTTGGTCTAATTAATGCAAATCGAGACCAAAGTGATATATTTTTAATGAGGTTGCTAAATTATCAATAACAATAATGTATTACAATAATGTAAACAAAGTTTATGTGCAGATGCAGTTAATCTCTGAGGTAGACAAGTTGATATGTTTTTGTATTTAATATAACAACTTAATTACGATCCAAGTGCTTATATTTTGAAGCGTGAGCGTCAGCAGTAGGTACTTCACAAGTAGGTCCGGTACAAACGGAGTTAAAGTAACAAGGTGACAACAAAGGATCTAGTAAGGGTACACGGGAATCCATTCAGTCTCTTGGAGCATATTTTTATGAATAGGTACGAGACCGAGACCGGTCTGCCACCGGCGTCGCATGCATAGAGTTCATTGAATGAATGCCCGTTCGTTTGTTGACATTCCCCGAAAACCTGCCCCGCCCGGAATAGCTGCGTATCACAAGTTCCCGATGGACAACGACCGAAATAGACGCCGCTCTGAAGTAGATTAAAGACGTTTTCGGAGTTCAATACTTATGAGGAACTTACCCATTTTGTTGGAATTAGGCAGGATGTCGACGCGTCATGAATAAGGATTTAGATATCTGTATGTATTTATGGCACTGTCAATTTAAAATATGGTTGTTATTACACAAATCTGTTTGTGCACCATATTTTTTATACATGTTGGCATGGAGCAATGTTAGTTATTGTGTTTGAATTGTCATCAAGGGTTTGTAATATTTTAATCAATAAGCCATAAAACTTCGTAATGTAATTTTACGATCGACTGATTTTTTCCTATATCTAATAATAAATGATGATGTTCTATTAGACAAAGCAAAAAACAAGACTCATAAAATATCTGACAGGGCTAGGGTTTGATTATTTTTAATATATACATGTAATATATGAAAGTACTGAAACATAATATAAGACTTGATTATTTCGGGAAGTAGTCGTCATGAAGAGCCTAAAAACTCTGAATATTTGTAAGTTGTGCATCTGAATGGTTCAATATTTATAATTAAAATTAAATTATAGGAACGTAAAAACAACATAACAGACATATTGGGATTTTATTATTCATTTAATCATATTCCTCGTCTAAAACGTCCAAATGAAAGCTTAAATACATAATTTTGTAATACATCATTCATGTATTTAAGTAAATGTTCTAAAAAACAAAAACTAAGTTATTTGATTACGTCTGCGAACAAAACTGAATGAACACATCCAGTCAAGGCAAAACGAGACAATCGTCGGAAACAACCAGGATCGGTTTTCACCAGCGTAAGATGAACTCCCAAGCAACCTCCGCGCACAGATTTTTAGAGAAAAACGAGGATTGTGTTGATAAGTCAGGGATCTGCGATCTGGTCGTGGTTTTAGACGGAGCGTCGCTCTGCCCACACTTGCTTCCATTATAGGAATCGAGCAGTGGTCATTGCGTCCAATTAACATGCCTACGAGTCCGGCCCACTTTGTCATTATGCCCGCGAAAATCTTCCTACTACATTGTAAGTGTTTAGTGCTGGGCATTGTGTACCGTGTTACGATACTTGAACGGTGATTGTCGTTTGGTGAAATCAGGACAGAGAATTCATTACGTTGGCCTCTGTAACAAACTGGTCTCTGGTTTGCGGATGTTTATTTGGATTAGGTTACTTACTAACTTTTGGTAAATTCCGTCAAGTTGTCAACAACATATTTCACCTCAATTGTTAATAATCTTTACCTAAGTGTAAACGCATCTGTCATTATGTCGCATAAGTTATTGTATCACCTTAATGGAATGTGTATGTAACTAATAGGTAAACAGCTAAGCTACGTAGGTAGGTACTTCCTTTGGATTAGTAATGAAAAAGTATTGCTGGTATGTATTACATAAACCTAATAAATATACATGTAAAAGCTAATAACTCTTTACATTTAAAAACTTCTGTTGGTTGTTTAATACTTTTTATTCTTATAACATTAATTACAGTACTTATAAACGTGTTACTAGATACCAACTGGTAAACTATCTGTTAGAGGAAAACAGCAAAACTAGACATCGCGGAGCAAATACAAAGAATCATCAATAATGCACTTCATCGAGCCTGTACCGAGCGCACAAACCAGTCGAGTCAGTTTTTCGTGGCACCTGTGCTGTCCCACTCTTCACTCCTCAGCCTGCTTGGAAGCCCATCGTCCGCTCGAGTGCCTCTTCCTGTGACAGATGGCGGCACGTGCGCATGCGTGTGCTTATATAGATCACAATGTGCGGTACAATACCTTTGTGTTGATAGAAACGATAATTATATTTAAAAGGTGCTTAGTTACCTACTGTCGTCAAACCTCCAATGAGAAACAAGTAAGTAATAATGAAGGTAATCCAATTTGAGCTTCGTACTACTTGGGATACCGTGTTTGTCCTTTAATTGACACAAAACATTGATATCTATAGAGTGGTTATAGACTTAGTGGACATATAAATTAAAGTATATTAGATACTATTTTGAATAACTTCAGACAATAAATTCGGTAAATTTAAAAAGTAAACGTGATCTTACTTGCTCAGTAGATTAAATACTTTACGAGTTTTTTAGGTCCCTTTACCAGTTGTGCTGGGTGGGCTGAAGAAATGCACGCACGTGTCACCTGCCTTTCATCACGTCATTGTTTAACGAAGTGCTATCATTAAGTATGCGTTAACGAAAATCTTGATTGGCAAAGTATCAAATTGTCGGTGCTTTAAAACACAATCTGTCATCGATTTGACACGTTTATTTCGCGCTATTAAGTTTTATGATTATTATCTGTGACCTGACATATTATGTGATATTCAGTTTGTTTCAGAATTATGCTTAATACGTCTTTTGAAAGCCGTTACGCTTTGTAGTTTGATTATATGATTGTAATAAATATAGAGGAATATTAAGAATGACAAGTAGTTATAACAATGCCTTCGAAAATATATTTTTTTTAGCCTTAATAATGTTGGTAGGATTCGAAAGTAGTTAAAGATTGTTTAAATTAAAACTGAAATCCAGACGACGATCGCTTTCTTAATAATCAGTTTTAAATTATAGACATCCTTTCTAGGTTATAGGTACATACCTACTGTCAATCTTATTCATTTACTTTTTAGATTAGAAAAGTGACGTAATCGTGTCATCAAAGAGATTTTACGACCGAGTAAATGCTCTACCCACATGAAGTAGGTATGAATGGAAGTGTAGTGATGGCCGATAACTGCTCATAAAATAATTATTGAGTCCGCGTCTGCGACCAAATTTGTCAAAGATATTAAAAAATCGTTTTTTAATAAAATCTAACGAAAAAGAATGTAAGGAGGTTGTGTTAGTTTATTTATTTTGTTTATGATTTTTTTAATTTTGTAAAACAAAATAATATGTATCCATATATTTTTGAGACACTAACGAATTCAATGATAAATAATTAACTTACTACTTGGTCGTGAGCACAATGCGGGCTTAAAAAAGTGCAAGAACTTAAAAACGTTGAAACATAGATACATATTATCTAATGATACCAACATAAAAAATATGGTCACAAAAAACTTGACTTAATGAAGGAAATAAACTATGTTAATATGGAATTAGCAATACAGAATTAAAAAGTCTCAGAAATCTCCTAGCGCAATGATTTCAAAAGGAAAATCATATCTTGAGAAATCAACCTTATCAGTTAGGCGCGGGTCGTGGGAAGTTGTTTGTGCCGCTGACGGAAGAAGCCTAGACTGGTGCTGATATAGCTCAGTTAGGTCTTCAAGCTGAGGTAATGAAATCTAATTCCGGGTATAATTATATAAAGACATCAAATATTAATGTGACATAATTGTAACCAAAGTGATACAATACTATCGATATAGCAATACTTTTAGATATGATGTCCCATCGCGTTCCTCTGCTTTCTAATAGTTTGTTGGTTTTCCAAAAAAAAAAAAAGGCTGACATTGTTGGTTTATTACGTCTACCTCTTCTATAATGCTGGCGGCTAATAGAGACTTGCAATTGACAATACTCACATTAGATATAAGTAGGAAATACTTAACCATTTAAATTCACTTATACAAACATGGTTAGGTACTGGACTTGGGTTAGGCCGCGAATTTTAGAAAGAATAGAATACGTCAAAGATAATAGTGTTATAATACATTTCTTAGCGGTCTGTTACTTGTCTGACTGAATGTAGGTGTATCAAATTTCTGGTGACCTCTTGAGATGATACCGCGTCGTACCGGAAAGAGGTCAAAATTTAGAAGCGATGAACCGTTATAAGATTTTGGAATGTTTGTCTCGGTTGATTCGATTCACAAATAAAGGAAGGGATGTTAGATGATACGATTTTAATAAAATAAATAACATTCATAATTTTATAAATACACAGTTTTTGTGAACTCAATATTAAAGTCTGTAAATAATGTCGTGTGTCTCAAGTGGGTACTTAAGCTGTCCTTTGAAGCTTGTCAAATGGCGGTAACGAAGACAAAATTAACATATCTTCATAATACATATAAAATGCCTGTGATTTACTTGAATGCGGGTTTGACATTGTTTCAGGTTGATTTGAAGTTCAATGATCCAAAAATGCATACAAAAAATATTCTAATGTGTCGTTAAGCAGTGACTGTATGTTTCGATGTCGGGACATCTTTATCAAATGATGCTATGCTGTGTGTATAACGACGTATCTTATAAGATAAGCGACTCCTCCTTCGGTGACCACCCCGGCCTCTCGACATGTCCGGTTATATGTTTTTACGTAGTTGATGGAAGATTTGTCCATCAAATAATAATGTTTTCATTAAGCAGATGAAAGAAAAGCGTGTTTTTGTTTGGAGGTCCGCACAATCGACACCAGATGTAAACACGTTTATAATAGCGATTGACAATATTGGCTCCACAACGATTGTTCTCGTGTTAGTGGATAGGTCATATGTCTTTAAAAATAAAATGGAAACCGAACTATCACTGCCTCCCTAAAAGAGTTTGATTTAAATACAGTATGAGCCAAAATGTCTTTAATATACAATAATAAACAAAGATTCGCTTATCAATTTATATCTTCTTGTGCGGTCTATGATTAACGGCAATAAGAAATCTGAAGAGTTCTCTCACTCTACTACGTATATATAGCTTCTTCTTCAACTGCTATAATATTCCTATAAAGATTTGTGGATTTCCTCTTCACAGTTCACAGACCAACGTATCTAATACGTTGAATTTTCTCCTTTATGTTTTATGTACTTAAGGTGTTATTTGAATCCGAAAATTAAATACCTAACTGTTAACAAAATTGCTACGCACGGACATCGTTTTGTTACCGGGTAAAACATACAGACAACGGGGAATACGATTCCGTTTAGAAAACTAAGTAAACAGTCGATGAGATAAATCTCTCACGCTGCCATGAGTGGGGACGAGCTTCAAACACAAACTTCTACGACACGTGGGAGTCGGTCCGTACAAGGAGCACATACGTCACATGCCTCTATAGCTCAGTAGTTAGACGCAGACCATACACCAAACAGACTAGTTGAATGTATCTGTCATTATAGGTATTAGAAAATTGGTTGTTATTTATCAAAATTAGGTCTATATTAGGTCTATAATTAACCTTATTTGTCGGTCAGGATACAATTAGAAGCTATTTTTCCAATTTTCTTGTGCCAAAAACTTGAGGCCGCATGAATCATAGAAGTACTGTGTACTGTGTAGGTAAATCGGCAGCATCCTGCTTAGAGCAATTGGTGTAATGGCGCCGTTTCCCGCGCAAAAGTGACGTGAGGTGACAAATGTGCTTCGAGACGCCACTAACAATTTCATCGTTTGGAAATTTCATAAAAAAAAAATACGTATCCATATAAATAACTTGGAATAATTGTAATTTTATTATAAATTAAATAGTAATCTATACTATACTATTTTAATCCTAAAATTTAATTCTGGAATAATTGAAGCTCTCACTTCCTCTTCAGATAAGGAAGTGTATAAGAGTACCAGGTGTTCCTAGAGCGTAAGATTTCAGTAATTGTAAGATTGTCACAGTAAGCATAGAAATCGCAACGTCCTCATTACCTATACGTTACTCTTTATGTTGCAGATATATTTATGTACCTAAATAATTACTGAAACTGGCTTCTTATATTCATACCTATACCTATTATTCAAAGGAGAAGAGAAAAGCAACGAACGCTAAATTGTTGTTTTAACCTTAGGCTTTAGATTATTGCTTATGTTTTGAAAATCGTAAGAAATATCGACAATTTAAAAATAGTAAAAAATTGTTACTCCTTAGAGTCTGTTAAGTTATATTATTTTTATCGTATGCTCACGAAGTCTTGAAAAACTAAAAATGTATAATTTCTGTGGAATATAATAATTGTCCTCAGTCGTTGGTATTATTTGGTTGACATTATTGAAGGCCTCTAAGTAAGACACGGCTTGCTTAGTCTAGTCTGTAAGTAGGTAGTCCTGTGCCTACGCAATCTAGGTCAAGTGGAGCACGGAGTAGTGTTCTAATGAATTGCGTACACAATTGTTAACAATTATGCATTATTCTCTCTACAAACTGCAAATGTTAAAATATATGTGTACGTACATAAATATGCAAAATTAAACTCTAACAAATGAAACTCTTTGGTGCCGATACAAAATATACGCGACACTAAATATCTTATAATTGTCTCATCGAAGACGTGACGGCATAATAAAAAAAAAACTATTTAAAAGTCCTCGTTCACACGCCAAAAATGTATTGAACAATGGGGCTTACTCAACTTGGCCGTCTTCCAAGAGCAGGTGTCAACTCGATTGTGCGTAAAAAATAATGTAAATAGGTGTTTTCGCACCCTAGGGGCCGGGATTCATTGACAGTACGAAACAATTGTCCGAAAATAGTTGTAATATCTGTGTGAAGTTCGTAATTTTACTACTTCCGTTCATCAATGGACTCAGGGTCCAGGAGACGCCGAGTTAACACTGAGTAACCAGGTTCGGTGAACAATATTGGTCTATTGTGTAAGAAGCTTAAATAAAACTCTCAGCATCCAATTAGTGACATAGTTACGAGATAGATAGACATTCAAAATATCTGATGTAATTAAATAATATAGTAGTTAGCCCACATTTACAAATAAACTTACCTAGGAACTATAATTATTGTAAAATGTTTTATAACTTTTCTTTATTTTATCATATCCTTTCTTTATTTAGAACGTAGAATTGTATGACAATAAAAAGCAAACCTTGTAAATATATTACATTTTAAAAACGGTAAAAATAAAGATAAGCTGATAGGCGACACCCTGGAGGACCACCTCTAGCAGGCGAGAGGTAATGAATGGGCGGCCTTACTATAGATAAATACCAATGGTTAATAGTTTCTCACGGTACCTACAGCACGTGGTCAAAAAAAAAAAAAACAAAGACTGGGCAATAAAGGACTATAGGATTTTATGACTACTTTGATGTTTTTTTAAAGGTGTAACAACACCTGAGGACACCTATAGCACCTCCAGAGTAATATAATGAAAAGAATTATTAACAAATAGAAGAATTTAAATGATATTTTTTATCGTATACTTTTTATCAGTAGGTGGTAAAAGTCACCATAGACAATGACGCATCGTTTTATTAAATACAATACTTGTACTAAAGATTACTGTAGCCCTAAACATCTGGAATACCTTATATTATTTGGAGCATTACAATACCTGAATAGATTTTTACTTTTGAGAACTTCTTTATTTTTATTCCGTTATTTAAATGTCTGATAAGGAATCTGTATTCTACGGCGCCATGTTTAACACATGTAGATTAACGAAAACTAAGAAATTAGAACAATCTTTGGCATAAGTAATAGCACGTGTTGAGTGTTCCTGTTATTAGATATCGCGACTCATTCCTATGTTATATCTGTATTGTCGTTCCACCTGTTATATGTTCCTTAAAATCATTTAACTTGACTTATTTTAGTTATTATTGAAGGAATTTAAATAATAACTAAAATAAGTTTGATAGGTAGTATCAGTTGATAGTGGAGTCTGTTTGTGCTCATATTTAAATTTAGATAATGCTTCACTAATCCAAGAAATACATAAGACGGCACTTATTCCAATCCAGATGATGCAGGTCAAACACTATACGAAAATAATTACTAGTAATAAAATATTCCCAGAACATTCGAGGAATAAAAGTTACTCACTACACAAACAAATGCACACTCATTTTATCTATATATATTATATCTACCTGATCTAATGTATTGTGTTTGGTTATAATCCGTTTCTTCCTAGTAATACCAAAGCTAGCTTAATCACGGCTCCAGGATTCGAACCTCCGACCGTCATGAAATTAAAATATATATATATTATATAAAAAAAATAAGTATCCGTACAGTTATTGTTTGTATAACACATTTTAAATGTATCTACATTTAGAATACTTTTTTTCGTATATAACAAGTCTTATGGTAATTATTTAAGTAATATTGCTAAATAATTAACATGTATCGACACACACACACACATACTCACACAAAGGCAACAGGCGCCACTGCGCAGGCGCACGTACCTGAGTGATTGTATGATTGTCGTTGATTATATGATTGCACCGCCGATACAGTGGACATCCTGCTCAGACGACTTCTACTACTACATCTACGTTTTAGTTGTTTTACATACGAGTACCGACACAAAGAACAAGGAAGGAACCTTACTTATAGTATCAGACTTGCTTATGTTTACTTTGTCAGGAAAGTGAATATTATTAATACTTTTATTAAAGTAAAAATTCTTAACCTAACCCACTGCTGGGCTCAAGATAAGAAGAAAGGAGTCTCACTTACCACGCTATCCCAGTGCAGGCTGGCGCGATTACATAGAATCTCTTAATTATTACAGACCAGACAGATATAAGTGGTAATGGATGTTGAACCTAGGATTAGTCAATTTAAATGCAAGCATTGAGACCGAGAATGTGCAATATTACTTTATTGTTATCAATATTTATTTTACAACTATCTTTCCACGAAGCGAAAACTTTATCAAGGTATGACCGAGTTTCTTTTCCTTGACAGTTCTAACTGTTAAGAAACTCTCATATTGCAAAGAAGAAATACAACATACAAGAAAAATGATCTCTAATTATGGAAAGACCTAACATTATGAGTGACTATTGGCTGAATATAGATAGAGCCGTTTAATATTCATTTCAACCATGAGTCCGGTATCTAAAATGATAGTGCCCTTATAGGTTATTAGACCTACGTACCTTAAAGGTTGTTATTCATTTATTACGTTCGCCATAACAGTTGTTAAAATGTTTCCAATATGGTTATTTTTGCCCCACATTTTGTATCTTGTATATAATTTAAATACTTGCAAATATCAAGATAATTTTATTTGACAGATGTAGGTTTGTTTCCAAACAAGGTAGTTAGGTACTATTTATATTTATACTCTGTATTTAACCGGTCATTACATAATTGTATCTACGCTAAGAAATAGTAAGTAGAGTTGTCTGTGACATCGGTAAGTAATTACTTGAGGCAGAAACAGGGTTTTATATGTAAATATTATATATACGTAAACGAATATGTATTTAAAATTTCAAGGTGCATGTGATACCATGAAGATAAGTACGCAATAATTACCACTCACTCATGATTTGAGTAAGGGACAGCCTGTGTCCTTCTGTAGGACAGTCTTGATAGTATTATGCTGAGTCATGAGAGGTAGACATCGTAGTTATGACACATTTTTAAGGTGATGGAAAAGTTGCTAATATAACACGCTTTCAATGCGTCCATTTCCGGGTGGTTTTAGTGAACGAATCATTTCTTTTGTAATTTTCCAGCTCTCCGCAGTGATAACTAATAAGATAGTTTTTGATTGAGTCATACGACTATAAAACGTCCTTGCTTTATTAAATACGAAAACTAAAGCAAGAAGTGTATATAAACGCAACTATAATAAATTTTTTAACGAATTAACAATTAAACTATAACTACTTATTTATTTAAAAAAAACATACGTGAAGATAACTACCTACATATATAATATTAGTTTATATTATAATTTATGCCGCAAACAACTAGTTAGATATCGGTCCAATATACTCTTTTAAATCTACACTAAAATCTAGTTTATCTAATTGTAGTGTATACACCGAGTGTATTGAAAAGAAAAAAGGAGTGTACTGAGAAGCGATGAAATTTCTAGAACTTGGCAACTCCTAATATAAGTTGTCTTGTTTTTAATATTTTGGAGTTTGCATTATCATGTTGATCAATGCTGATCGACCACTAATTCCGTACATCTAACAGACACTAATCAAAACACAAACATTTCGTAAGGGTGAACGCTACACAAATAAATGTCTGACACTTATGTCGCAATTTTCCTTTACATATCACAATAGTAAGTAGGTATAGAATGATGATTGTGTTAAAGATGGTTTTAATGAATTCAAGAAACCAAGAGCTGTTATTAAACCTCACTTCTTTTGGATATTTTTCTAGATTCTTTCAATTTATTTTAAATTTGTGATCCGTGTGGTTTTAATATTTTTTTATCTATAAAATGAGTAAATCTGTTATTATTTAGTTTGTGATATATGTGACCACATAAAGCATTATAAAACAAATAATTACCTTCTTTGATCCCTAGAAAATCCTTCAATTATATATTTTCTAAAGTTTTTTAATTTCCCCTAATTTATCTTTCACTTATTTCAATCACATTCTTTTAACAATTATTATTTTATATGTTTTCTCTTAACGTAATCTCCCACATTACTGTAGACCTGTAGGAAAATAGTAATTTCAGCTTCTTGAAGCACAGCAATTACAGAAGAGCTCTGAAGAATAATTGTTTGTAACGAGCTCTTTATCAAACAACCCACAAGTGTGAGTTGTTTCAACACTCTTCAGTTACAATACCTTTTTACTTTTAAAATTTTAACCTTAATGAAGTGTTCAAAATTATCTTTAAAAGTTATTTACTTCTCGTTTCCTAGGATTTATTTATCAGGTAATTAATTTTCGCTAACATATGCTTTAGAATAATGATAACAACGGCCGATACATCTACGTATGTAAATATATGAAATATGTAATTATTTTAAAAATTAAAATCAACATGTTTAGACACAATTTAACATAAGTAATAACTCTTCTTAAAAAAAAAAACTTGTAATTTGAAGGTTATAAATTTTGTATATAATACTTAATGTCATCGGTGCACTGTTTGTATGAGATAGTTCCTTCTAACATTTAGTTATTTGTTGTATAATTCCTTTAACTTTAAAAAGATAATATAAAGCGCCTAATTATACTTCCATAATTGTTTTTTTTTTACAAAAGCATTGTAATTAAGTAAATTGTTTTGTCCCAAAATGTGTCTACACTATTGAAGCGACAGCGACTATAGTAATATATTATAATAATATATTTTAATATGTTGTTTTAAAATTTACGAAACTTCGATAACAGTTCTATTATTCTTGTACATTAGTAATTCAAACTAATAAAACAAAACAGTCAGGATAATCCGCTTTATAAATGTAGTGTGGCTAAAATACATTTAGAGTATGGGAGTGAGTGGTCGATACCGTCCGCGGTAATCTAACACCGTGTGGTCACATGACCAGTTGATGTCCCGTACTACATCAGATAGTTAAAACCATTAACTTACTTGTTTTAATTCTATACTGAGTACTGCTCTGAAATATATCAAAATATTTCTGTCGTTAAAGTCACATCTTATCTCGAGTTACTTGATCTCATTTGCAACATTCATTACAGAATACAATACCGACCTACCTTATAATAATTCAACATATTATACTTCAGATTTTTTCACAACAATTGAAATGTTACATTGTATTCTTCTCGGCCTTTCATTCTTGAGAATTCAAAGAATGTGAGAACATACCTGGAAGTCGGATATTACAAAATGATTTTATAGCTGTTCATAACTAGCTCGTACTTTGGACTGCAAGAAAACCAGTCATCAGAACAGTTCCATGGACGCGTGTCTGTATAGGTTTCAATTAACCAGTAATAATATAACCCTCTTAAAGAAGGGATGCTTCATTATATACGTTTCATTATATATTGGTCGGTACAGCTGTGAGAGATTGCGTTATCTTATAAGTAAGTTATGTTAATCATTAATTACAAATAATACTTTTTTTTAATGGAATGTAAGTAATTCTGACCATTATAATATGACATAGTCACAGAGAAGTGTTAGTGACCGGCCGTGGACCGTAACAGCGTAACTGGTGAACAATTGATGGCTACAGGTGTCGTTCCGCTGCGCGCGCGCACCTGAGCCGATATTGATTATAAGCATTGTGACGATAATGCTTACGAAAATATATCAGTATAACGCGCCTTAAATCATTTATAAGTATTTGTATATTGCTAAAAGGTTTTCTAGCGTTCACAAACGGGTAGGTTTTTTTGTTTTTGCTTTATATACATCTACATGTGTTAATTAATAGCTTTAAATTATTTCACTAATATGTATGTTTAAATGACTTATATAAAGTATCTTTATATTAGGTAACAGCGAGTCTACATTAGATCTTCTGCAAAGATTGTGTGCTGTTTTAATATCGGCTTTAAAATGATCGTGTGAATAATTATACTTAGCACCGGGCGACAACTATATTAAACCTACACAACACACAGACAAGCACACAGACAATGGAGTTAATAATGATATTGGAATAACAAAAGTTGAATTATAACTTTAAATACTAGAATTTCATAATAATTAGCTCCACAAAAAAAGCGGTTAAAACTAAACAAGAACTAACTTTAACGGTGTAACCCTAACCTACCCCAAGGTAACTTTGAAAACTCACCCCTGAAAATGTAATTGTAATTAACCCTTCAGGCGCGTCGCTAGGGGTGGCCCTGAATGTCACGCGCTATTATGTCATTAGTATGGTGATTAATTGTGTTGGATTGGATTGGAGAGGTGAGTTGCGTCACTGAAGGGTTGCTTGGCCATTTTAATTATTACATGAGGAATATACATTGTAAATCTTTGTCATATTATTAATTCTGGTACTAAATAAATGTAAATAATCGGACTTTTTCACAACCCATCTATTATCTAGGGCATCTAGATGTTGCAAAAATGAATACTATATCTACTAGACAATTGATAAAAATATACTTGTTATGTATAATATTTTGTATATATATATACCTATCGTAACAAAATTATTTATAGTCTGGAGATCGAACCCACAACTACCGGCTCAATTAGCCGTGTAAAAGGATTTTGCTATCTGGTACCATGCTGCATATTGTATTCTTAAGGAGTGTAATATTGCGCACGCGCATTTATAGTTTTTGAATTTTAGAAAGTTTAATTCATTTATCAACCATCTTACTATCAAGTGTTTTTGAAATAGAATAAAACGGTCATTAAATAAATGAATGTAGTTGTAAAAGGAGGTACAGCTGGGCGCGGGTCACAGTTGGCGTGAGGAGAGTCGTCTTCCGCGTGTTATTGTAGTCGCTGTTCTCATGGTTTCTTAGTGGAGGGGTCAGACCCCGCGGTGTGATTGTGTTGTAACATGACATTTATAAGATTATAGCATTGCACTCGCATTTCTATTTGCCTATATAAGTGTCCGGTTCGACCAAGGCTAGATTTCAGTAGATCGGTCTGATAGATCTGTGTCTAATATTATAGTCCCGATATTGATTAGATTTATGTTAAAAGGACAACTTAAAAACTGATTTGATTTTTTTGTTAGTATGTATTACGATAGCTAGAAGAAAGAAATTGGTAAAAAATACAATTACAAAAAGAAAACATTTTATTCTTTCAGAATTACAAATAACTTAGAGACTTGACATAAAATAAAAATATATATATTTGTTTTTCGCTTAAAATATGTGTTTCATAAAAAAAAAACAAGAAATAATTATATTGAGAGCACTGAATTATTGTTTTTTTAGAACAATGATACAATGATACAATCAACTATAATTTCTGTTTAAAAAATGAGGAAATTTCAATGTGAGCAAATAATTACAATGAAAAGTTATATTTTCTCTACAAACAATGTATTATTAGTGGAAATAATATAAATAAAAGAACATACTAAAGATATAAGTATATCCCCATCCATTCTTCTTGTACAAATATACACGTATTTGCAGTAACAGTTCATACGAAGGCATCCTTATTCCTATCTAACGTAGTATGTACATTTTGAACACACATTACACAATAATACAAGGCAATTTTGTACTCACTTCTCCTTTACACATTATCTTAACCCTTACGGCTACGTGGCAAAATGAGATATGTTCGAAATCAAACGTTTTAAAACACGATATGATTATACGTATCATAAACTATAGATATGTTGTTATATTAAGCTTTTATATGTATTAAAGCTGATTTATTGGTTCGACCACCGAAGTCGAAATAACACTCTTTGTAGAGTTCCATACTTGCAAAAACTAACCCTTTTCTAAATCCGCATGAAAGGTGCGCTTTGTTGAATGCATGCGACGTCTGTAGAAGGATTAAACATACGATTATGGTGAAATTAATTCATTTCAAATCCTATTTATTGGTCTTTTATGTTGAAAGCGATTTGTCCGCGTTTATGTCACAACATTATTAATGACAGCTAAATGTGCGGTTCCATATGCTGAGTTAATTCGTTACTAACACTCTTTTTCCAAGGAAGACAGATTGCTTATTCTATTATAATACTATGGCGTGTAGGGTCTATTTATATATATATCAAAAAGTCAGTCTTTCGCTCGGAGGTTGGTGTCTCTAGGAGGGATCAGAGGCGCGATGTAGACCCAAGATCAGGATATGATGCAGTTCTTGTCTTGTTGCGCGTTCTTTCTCTGTCGCTCCCTCTTTGCGCAAGCGACGGCGTCGTTCGGAACGTAAGATATTCTTACACCACCGTAAGCTCTTCTTGTGGGTAAAGTGTAGGATTCTGTAGAAGAAGACGATGAGGAACATGTACTGCAGTAGCTGCTAGCGTCATCATCTCTTTCTCTTATCTTTTCTTTACGCACTGGTTCGTCGGGTTCAAAGGCTTCATTGTCATCTCCACAGAACCTAACCGTTCTACCTCCTCTAGGTTTTTTCTGACCTCTGCCATCTACGAGCGTCAGTTCGGGCATAGATGTAGAGTGACCAGGTGTTATCACTGTTTGTGCTTCTACGGGGTGAGGTGGTTTCCAGTTGGAATCGGGTGAATCTTCAATTTCCTCCGAAGTAGGTGTCGGCGGTATTTGATGTTCGGTTATAGATTGTTCTAATCTTAAGTCTGCTAACGCTCTATCTAAGCTTAGGCAAGGATGTGGCGGGGGTGGTGGATGTGGTGGTGGTGATTCTGGTGCTAATGAAGCACTTGGCTCTGAATCTGCATCTATATGAGGAGAGGCTTCCCTCGGGGGTGATCTACTTGGCGATTTTGGAGATGGCAGCCTTCTTGGTCTCGGCACTCTTGGTGGTCTTGGTCCAGGACCCGAAGAATCTGATGGTGTCGGTGGTTCACCTTTCGAACAAGCGATGGAACAGAATATGGCTCCCTTGCGAGGTAGGAACGGGCGACCGAGCAGGCTAGCTCGACATGTATGACACGCGAAGCATCGCTCCGTGGCATGCCAATGCTGACCCTCGTGTGACATTTGACCTTGATCCACGCCGATAGGCTCTCCGCAAGCGTCACAATACTCCGCAAAGCAGCTGTCAAAACAGGGCAAGCAATAAGGTCGCGCTTCCCTCATGATGTACCGCTGTCCACCGAGTTGACGCGAACATTCTTGACATGCAAAATGCTTCATGTGCCACGCTCTGCCCTCGGCCTCCGTGCACTCATCGGCCAGGATTATCTGGAGAAAAACATTTTCATTAGAATTTAAAAAATGACTTTAGTTTTTTATTAAACTTAGTTGAGATAATGAATAATTGTCTGAGCACTTTGTGAACTTTTTATGGCATGTTTAGGAGCAATTTAATTTTTTCATACACAATTAAGCATCCATTGATAAAAAATGTGCATGTCTGGAAGAAAAGAAAGAATAAATTAGTAAGCAATTATGGTATATCAATGTTCTGTTTGAAAAAATATTGTAATAAAATCTTTTGTTAGGACAAATCAAAATATTTATTTATATTTTCGTACTATCAAACTTTGAACTGAACATTGAATTCGTATCGTCAGTCCAGTTTAAAAACTATCAGTCAACAAAAGTCTGTGCTGGCTCGACGATCACTATGATAATGACTTCCTGTACAAATGTGTCCGTGGTACAAATGTGTCCGTGGTACAAATGGGTCCGTGGTAGTCCTAGACTGATGACAGTCCATAGGTGGTACTAGTGGTAGTGATGCATTAATTAATTAGACGGCTAAACAAGTTTAATTGGGCTTCATTCGTTATCAGCGCGCGGTTCAGTGCTCGCGCTCGCCAGGAAAGTTGTTCAACAATGGGAGTTCTCACGACGGGTACATTTTGTTCATTAGTGTACATCGTTATTAATATTTTAAAACGGTATTTGTGACGCCCCACGCTGGACCGGCGCTATGCTGTACGTAGGTTTGACGGACTTTTGTAATCAGATTATTTATTAGTTGTCGAAATTATATAAAAGCAATTATATCCACGCGCTGAAATTAGACAAGAATGAAACGTTACTGAAATATCATTCAATCTCAGATATATGTAAGTATTTTATTGAAAACCAAAGTCTACCCTACCCTTAGGTCAGGTTCCCACTAGGTAGGCAGGGAGGTAGTCGCTCCATCGTGAGCTGGCACACAGATCTGAGAGTCGAATTGTCTATCTCACTACAACTTGTTACATTAAATGCATTAATGAAACCCACACAAAAAGACAAATCCTGCGCTAACGAGGTGCGAAGTTAGTTATTATTGAATTCATTGAATGTACCACGGTATGTCAGCTAGCAATAATTCATTGCGTAACAATAAAAACACACCGCCACATGGTTCAACAAATGGATAATAAAACATAAAAATATATTTCTTCACAATGAGGGATGTTTTCTGAGACTCGTCATAATATCAACATAAGTGTAAGGAGGTATTTAATTCCGCAAGTACTTATGTCATTATTTCAATGAATCATAATTTAATAGTCAGATACCTTGAGTTATTTTTAATAGAAGGGGTTATTTCAAGACGCGGTAATATAATTATAGCAAGTTAATCAACGCGTCTGTTTGTTCATTGTCCGACTTTCAGCAACATTTAATTAATGTACATTATTAGCTCTTTATTCTACTCCGGCGTTATAATTTATTAGCGAATGATAATATGTAATGAATTTATTGATTAGAAGTTTTAAGCACACGAGTATTTACACAAAAACTAAAAATAAATTTTAACGAATGACTCGCTGTTATGATAGAAAACAAAGTAAACAAAAAATACATAGACTATTAATTAAAGACAGTATATAACAATAACAACTAATCAGTAAAATTGTAGACGGACATGGGAACATGTCGCGTGCAGCTCCTCCACTGTCAGTATACATACATACATACTTACATACATACATACATACATGCGATAATATATATAACTGCTGATGATCTACTAGTGATGTACTCACAGTTGCCGCATTGGAGAAAAACCATACAAATAATGAACAAAAAGACTACAACAAAACACCGTGGAGCACATGAACAACTGTCCTGTGTTACTCGAACCCACAACCTGTAGCTTAACACACAGGATCAGTGTCCACTAGACCAAAAGACCGTTAAGAGAATATATATCTAGATTGCAAGAAAAATATCATTATATACATTTTTCTGAACGATTTCTGTTAAGACTTTCAAGACTAAAGTGGTAAGAAGCGTTGTTGTATAATATGCATAAGCGTACCCAGATTCTGTATTCGCAAATGAGAGATGTCTTTAAAATATTTTTGTAATTTAAGAGCTGTAATTTTAATTATCTGAGGATTGAAACATTTAACATTAAAAGAGCAAACCCAGGTGATTTGTCTTTGCCGATACTCGCTTCTAATGAATATTTTAGACTAAAGTGTTTGTGAGAAGTTCTACTGGAGAATAGTATTTGTTTATAATACATAGATAGAGCTTATAGGACCTTCCTGAGAAAAAAATCTAAACCTTCTGCAATTTTTACAAAATGCTTCTTAAACATTGAAATACTTTGAGATTTTTACTTATGAGACCGCGTTGTTTTTGACTACAAAAGGCTCTACCTTTTATTTTACCTTTAGCTGAACCCCTTCTCCCCGCCTCGGTACGACTAGGATAATATGTATTCCCTTATTTCAAATATTATTATTAGTTGTTAATATTATACTCAAGCCATTTAATTATATATTTTAGGCCAGTAATGAGGTCTCGAACAAACCAGTCTTTATTTCACAAAAGTAGTGTTTATTATTTTCTAGAAATGTTGCAAATTTAGGTTTAAGGAGTTAGGGTGACAATCATTTTATGTAGTATTCGTTTATTTGTTTAATTTAAAAATACTTCCATTACACAATGAATCTCATTAAATTGTCTTATTTTCTATCTCATAAAGACAATTCAACGTTTTTAGCTCATAGTATCTTCTAAGATAGTTGATGGCTTTCTTTTGATCATCTGTTTAGATTATCAATACAAGTATTTATAGTTTTATAAGTATTTAAGGAATGATTAATTTAAACAAAACTTTTACTTATATAAACTATTATAGGAGGTATGAAGTGTGTTCCTAAATATTGTAGTATGATGGCGACAGTCACTTGATTGGAGTCAAGTCGCATGTTCCTGATCTTAAGATTACGTATCACAGTATTATAAAATAATAGTATATTATTAATAATATACTACAGTGGAGACTCGTTTAATAGGATTCATTATAATTACTTGAGAAGTTTGAATAATCGATAATATATAAACAAAATAAAATATGTACATGAAATGATTTTTGCATTATTAACGCTATAACGATAATATTTATGTTTAGGTTAGATGATACAAATTTAATTAGTTTTAAAAATAAGAATCTATGTTTTTACAAGAGTGATCCACTCATTCTCACATGTTTTAATTATAAAGAATAAAGTTTCTTTTTTCTATATTTGGTCTTTTGAAATAAAAAATTGTTTCTTCTTTTATAGCGAAATATTTATATGGCGTAAGTAAGAAGTAAATGACGTACGCAGTAATCCAGGAAATTCCATATACCTATAAAATTATTACCCTCGTTATCAAATTAGCGACAATCGGCTTCACGGGAAGACGAGCTAGTCATGTGAGTTAGTTAGTTCGTCATCTATCTCTATCTCTAACGGACTTTAGTTTCCGGGCATAGAGTTCGGGATGTTGGTAGTCGTGACTAGAACAACATTGTCTTTGGTCTGTATTACTTCTGTCTGTCATTTTTTATAATATATTTTTCAATTTAATTCATATCTTCGTAAAAATTAATTTATGAAAGTGTTTAAGATAAAATCCACGAATTTATTAACAGCCAATGGCATAAAAAATGTTTGCGAAAAAATAACCAAAAATAAAAATGGTTTTTTTTTGGGTATTTTGGTATTTTTGGTTATTTTGTTATTTTGTTTTGTTAATTTTCTTTTGGAACATTGTATAATTATATAACCAATGCACTTTATTTTATAGACGAGTTACTATTAATTAAAAATCTTACCAGTGCGAGGTGAAATATATCAATAAACTAGTTTGAACTAATCGAATCATCAAAATGTTGGTAAAGTTCGTTAAACGTGTAGCAATTTGGAAAAAAAATGTAGCAACAATTACAATTCTGGCAAATTTATGTTCGTAAGAGGGGGTTAAATTTCGACCTAAATTCTTATCGTTTCCGGAGGGGGGCCTCCCCCCGGCCACTTACCAGCCCTTTGATAAGGCAGTTTGATTTATTGGTTCGCAACTGGTCGGGTCAAGGAACCCGACATGAAATTGGGTAGAAAATATTAAATATTCAAATACTTTTTACAAAATCCGCCAACTGTTTTTTTTGTAATTTTAAGGATGTGCATCAAGTTGTACTTTTATATTTTTTAATGTTTAAAAAAAATAGAAGTAAGAAATTAAAAAGACAGTTTTTTTAAAGACTACTACCATTTTTTAGACTAGCTCATTTATTATTTATAGCCATTTACTATTACATATTAAGTAGCAACCCCAGTGTAGCAACCCTAGTGTAGCAACCCTCGAGCACGTGGATAATAACTTATGTCAAGTGCATCATTGTATGGAGGGTGTAATTGGCGATACATGGACTTCCGTCGATATCACCGGAACTGCGATATCATCAAGGAGCCCTCGATATTATGGTTCTATATAAGATATATCTCTGAATATAACGACTTTAGTATGTTACTCGATAAATTGTTTATTTATTTAAGAATATTATTTTGTATTAAAATGTCTGGAAAAAATTAATCGAAGACTGTTTGTTTGTTATTTCATAATTATTAATAATTTACCTCGTCACAAGCCGAGCACCTGGGCTTTAAGGACTCTGCGTGATGTCTTCCGCAGTACAACCTGCCCTCCTTCCAGAAGTACACCAGGTCTACCAGCAACTCCTGACACGCGCTACAGACGAAGCAGGACGGGTGCCAGCGCGCCGAGGGACCTGCGCGAGCGGCTGACACACACATGTCTCCCGAAGACATGCTCTCTTCACACTGTTAGAGAAAATACAAGAATAAGATGTTGTCTTACATACATGTCCGATTTTGACGATTAAATATTAAGTGAAAAGTGACCTCAACTATTTCTTATTATACAAAATATAGCACATAGCTGTATGATGGTCATAATACTATAATGTCATAGTTCATAGCGATTTATTAGAGCATACATTTGGATAATATCTACAATAAATCCGACCTCGCGCTGATTCGGAACGACCAAATGTCACCTTTAGTTCAGGCTTGGTGACGTCACTAGTCTGGTAACCATCGAGTTTGAACACTAACCTGATTTTTATTGAGGTTAATCATGATTTTGTACCATTTATAAAACCCGATTATATTTTATATTGACTCTATCTATATGTACATGCTACTATAGAGACATTAAAATTTATTTCATTTAAATATAATACAAAAAACTGTTAAAAAAACAATTTAATCTGTCACATGTAGGGCAAATAAAAGACGCTTGAAGTGTGTCAGAGTTTAAAAATCCCATTGATATACCTACATGTTTGTTTTAGAACAACTGATTCATACTCGCCAACGCGTTCTTGATTACAAAAATGATATTAACACAAACGTAATCTTGTTAATAAAGAATGCTCTTGTGTTCCGGATGAGATTTGATGTGTATATAATAATATAAGTACATATATTGCAAACGATATTTGTTATTTGTGAATGATTATTAACAATCGCGTACCTCAACCAACAATAACCCCATCTTTCAAAACAGGCCGACAATGGAAAGACGCATATTTTCACGTATTTTTATTATAAATTTCGCGAGACATGCTTCCACCCATGTCAGAGACACGTAGCTTCTGGGAAGGTTACATTCATTCAAACTTATCGTTATAATATTATAGAATTATTAGAAATTCAATATTAGTTACCGCCGATAATATGTGGAGTAAAAATATAATCATTTAGAATTCATGGAACACATTAATTGTTAAAAAGAAAATACTGGAGAGTTGAAGATGAGAGAAGTGAGTTGGACAGGTTAATAGATAAATACAAACAATTATTTCGGAGAATAAAATGTCAATTACTTTTACAAAATATTTATATGAGATTTTATGTCACATTAAAGTTATAAAATTAGTTAAACAACCTAATTGTATAAAGAAAACTCTAAATCGTAATTGTCTTTAGTGTTCGTCGTAATGTATAAAAGTCTCATCGTATCGATGAACATTATTTGTTATGTTAAAGACTTCGTCTAGTTAATGTTAACTGTAGCAGGAAACAATCGAGCGCCACCTGTAAATGAATCCCGTATCGGATAGGAAGTCTAATATGCGATGCTCAGCACGCATCTACATAGCTCTGTCTGAGCGCGCAGACTCTCGTGACTCAGTGTTACGGTGCGGGCCAATTCATAGCGCTATGGCGACTAAAGATCTTCATGAGATAAACATATATCCATTGCTACAATATATATTGCATATAACAAGTCGCTGGTCAATCGTTGTTGAAAATAACATTTCACTCCATTACGGCTAAGTTGTCCAAATAAAGTGTTTTGTTTGTGTGTGTTTTTATATATGTCCGGTTTGTATCAAAACCTCGTCAAACATTAGCAAGTTTAAAATGATTCTGGGCGTCTTAAAAAAACGAAAACTAAAAATAATAATATTATACCAATATTTCTTTTATTTTAACGCCTACGCTTTTAAATTACGCTCGGATTTGCTGAGTTCATACAGTATTGTTGGTAGACCTACACTCTACAGATTATAATCAGATGGTTCGAGTATTTACTTAGCCTTCAATCTGAACCTTGTTTTTCAATTATTATTTTTTATTATATATCTATTATTATTATAGCATTGGAGTAATAATAAGTTGTTGTTGTTATCAACTATTTAATTCAGTATTAATTGTTTAATTTAATATTTTATCTTGAATTTTATATTAGGTACCAATAAACCGTTATGATTTTAATGTTAAAATAAATGTTATTTTCTTGATTGACTGAAAACAATGTAGTCTATAACAGATTAATTAATAAAACTGGATATTCATATATCTAATTGGTTTTGGGTTGGCTTTGAAATCGTTAAAATGTAATTATTTATATATACCGTATATAATATAGAAATGAGAAATGTATAATTTTAAAGTGCTAGAATTGCTGAAAGTTTCAATATTATTGGTACTATGGGCAGATATCCGAAGACATAATACAGATAGACTTTCACTGGCCGGTACGTGACAGGCGGATCAGCTGAGCGGAAACGGACGTGACGTCACTGGTGTTATCGTACCTCGTTGGACTGCATCTCAATTGTCCATGGAGTTTTGATTTGCATTCTCGACTTACTGCTGAGATTCGATTTGATTATACATATACACCTATTAATAAATTATCTGAGGTTCTTGTATGGACAGATTTACTAGCCTATGTAAGCGCACGATTATTTTATTGAAATCTAAGAACATTGATGAATCTAATCAAAATATGTACGGTAGGGCAAAGTAAACTATCAATACGAAGATGAGACCACCTCTTAAGAATAACACTTTAAATTAAGGAAAAAAACCCATCAAAGTGAAATTGGGTTGTCGGCGTTAATCTGTCGAAAAGTGCTGCAAATCAAACATTGATGGCCGCTGAGCCGCCCCTCGACAATCTGGAGTCGGAACAAACGGACCGACACACATCATTAAATATCTAATGCAAAGCCAAGATAAAATGACACTTACGGTGAAGCAAATACGGTTTACAAAAATAAAGAGTGATGTGGGAGTTAATATATCTGATTGTGATGAAGATTTAGCAAAAACAGAGGCTGTTTTGGTCGCGGCGTTCAACAAACACACCGGCGAGGTAATGACAGACTAGACTAATGACAGACGAAACACCAAATATTAGACAAATATTAGTTCTTATTGTCTGGAGTCTGGACCACCGACGACGCAGGTTTAATTATAAGATTTTGTTACTTGTATGTTAGTTAGATTGTTTTCGAATTATTTTTTATACACAATTTTGATTACATGTAGTAAATAGTGTCTATACACCGTTTGGAACAGGTCAAGTCAAAACAAATCAGTGCACTTAATCACACAATATACAAAAGTAATAAAAGATGTAATAGTAGAAGAAATCATTTTAAAATAAAATAGATACATTTATATTTTTTTTCCATTTATTAATTATCCCATCTATAATAAAACATTCATGTACTTCGAATCTTCCCACCGCGGCCAGCTCTCACCACTCACCAGACTTGTATTATTTTTTACATTTCTCAGATACCTGCTGCGTTTTGGGATCACGAAATTCTAAAACGTCACTAAAATCGATTTTACTGAATAAAACATTGACCATTGCTTCTCTAGTTTTTACAACTAAAAGCCCCTGGAGTTAAATATACGTAATGGATGTAAAAGAAGTCGAACATAAAGGCCCTGTTTATAATAGGTCGTTTAAGATGAGCCATATCGGACCTTAGTCACGTAGTCGCTCTCCGGAGGCGTGTAACGAAACGCCAGTTTGACAAACAATTGACAGATATGGGAACACTATTATCGGTGACACTCAGAAATACTTAGAAATACTCACAAATACTTACAAATACTGGTTAAAAAACCTGATCCTGGAAAAATATTTTAAATCTGTAGTAAATTTTACAATCCGTGACTTTTGAATTTAAATCGCACAAACTCACAGACAACAAATATATTTGGTAAATCTTAATCCTCACCTTGTTAATGTAGAATAGTTGTATATATTTAACTTTTAAGGTTTATATTATTAAACATGTATTGAAGGTACAGATATAATATTATAGGTACTTATATAAAATTTCCCAATATTAAAGAGCAAGCCGGACCAAATTAAAAAGTAATGTTTTGTCAATACTATAAAGAGTGTTTGTTTGTTCTGTTTGTCCGTGTGATCTCTTTTCCCGATACTTTGTTTGCTCTGATGTCACGCTATTTATGTATAAATATCCCGCCTCATTGGAAAGACAATGTTTATCCAGACATACAGCGCTCTTATATACTATATATGTTTGTACCGACATAAACATCAGTGCTACAGTAATGTCCTCTTTACTGAGACAAAAATACCTAATGATTGAACGATACCTACACTCGAATAATTCTAAATGCAACGCTTAATATAAAACAATTAACTTATACGTTGAAAATAAAAACCCTTAACGATATAGTTTAGCACAGATAAAACATTCCTCAAGTCAGAGGTGTGTGTCACAAAAACTGGTATCAATCCCGGCGGTCGAGGGAACGCGGCACCATGAAATCTAATCCTGGAACGACGATACAAAATAATAATATTTAAACGAGAAAACTTTTATATTTTAAAAGCTAGAAACTAGAGTACTAATAATCTATTAAATATTTGAGAAACACTCATATGAATACACTATTTATAATTAATTCTCACTGAAGTCTTACAAAAAAGTCACAATATCTAAGTAAATGGTCCGCGTCGATCCTGACAACTCTATCCAGTCTAGTTTTTTTATCTGTGCTTTTTTATTTTTTAAACAAGAGTCGGTAAACGATAATTAAAAGTGGAGGATCTATCAGCTATCACTTTTTTAAGAACTTCTCTTCATTGAACTTTAAACCGTAACATGTGAGCAGTAAGGAGTGAAGTGCTCTGCTCGTCATCACCTGTATAGTCTGGCCACTGAGTTTTTTGTATCTAATCCAATTGGATACTACGACGTTTACTAATTGATAGCTTTTCGTTGATTTACATTTTATTTTATAAACAATAGATAAAAGTTTCTGACTCTTTCTGAAAGAAATAAAAGAGGATCTTGCAAAGAGTTCTTAACATACTAGAAACAACATGAGATCCTTAACAAATTTTGAAGATTATCAGAAACTATTGAAAAATGGTTATTATAAATGAAGTCCTATTTCATAAAACTTTTTCCATTAGCGATGCAGTCTGTTAGTAGTATCCGATACTGCGGGTTGTTCTATGAGTAACAGTTAAGACTAGACTACTAGTTATAACTATGTTTATCTAGAGTCTAGACTATTAGTTGTCTAAAAAGGACTAGATTGTCTTGAAAGTTTAGAAAGTAATAAGGAACATTAAGCTGACTTATATTATATTAACAAGTTCTGAATCTAGTTAAAAATAAAAAAGTATCATTATATTTACTATAAATATTCTTTTTTGTATACCTATTTATTTTTAAGAGATGATAATAATTACGACTGGCCAAACATTTAAATTAACTTAAATTGACTAAAATATCAAAATGTTATAAAAACCATGTAAAGCCCACTTATTTTCAAATTATTTCATTTAATCTTCGTTATTATAACAACCTCGAGGTCAGGCCCTCTGGGTCTAGATTAAAATTCTTTAAATTTTTTGCACAATGTTGTTTGCTACCATTTTTTAAACCATAGGTACGTTATTTCTTAAGCCGCCATCTTGTTATTAAATCAATTATTACTTTTAATGTAATTTCTTGTTCTGCGATATTTGTGATAACAAAAGTAGATTATACTAATAACCAACCCGGATATACCTACCTACAACATAACCCACTTTAAATGAAGGTTTGAGTGAAACTGGTAAAAGATAATACATTTTGTATTTAAATTGTTTCTAAAAGAGGCGGCTTCTTAAATATCGTATTTTGTGGGGCGGATCCTAAATATATTATTTTTTATTACATTTCTGTTAAAGTTGTTGGAATGTTTTGTTTTGAATCATTTATATAAATGTTGAGTTATGCTTGGCATTTATACCAACCTTGACCATACAGGAGTCGTCGATACGTATACGTACACGCACACTACGCAACAAGTACCTATGTACTTGTAGAGATACTAAGTAGGTATTACAACACACAAGAACTTGATTACTCAATGTGTGACGTCACCAAGACACAGAAACACTCATACCTATTATTTGTCAATGTAAAGTAAATATGTGTTCTAAACTCGAACATTACATTAGTAATGTTGAAGATAATGAGTGTAACAGTTCGTGACACCGGCCAGGCCGTGGGAGCTCGCTTATCGTCTGATAAGTCTGTTTGGCAGACGCGGGGTTTCTTGTGGCTTTCCTTTTGTTTCCACTATTACCACCTTAGACAATTCTATCTAAATTAATTCTGGAATCAAGGATATTTTAAATTGAGTCTAAAAAAATGGTAACCAAAAACTTTTAGAGGTATAATATTATTTACGCAAATATATGTCTATTTACGATGAACATCACAATAGAATCCAAAACTTCAAAAAGCAACGTTTATTCTTTATGTAAATTTACAAAGTAATTTCTAATATAAAGTAAAGCTTCGCATGATCGTCAAAGAACCAAATAAATATCTTGACACAAAATAATAGAGTACAAATAAAATTATTAATTTGAATGAAAAAAAAATACACAAAGCCTCGATTCATTGAAGATACATTGACAATGGGGTAGCATAGTAACAGAGTTTGTCCGTCGTAATCTTCTAAACTTCGCATTCCTCACATAAGCCCTTGGTGTGAAAAAATATTGTAAACACCCAATAAGGTTGGGTTCTGTATATCCATATATTTGGATATCTAGCTTCGGTTAATATTTTTCTGATTTTATGGACAGCGTTAAAAGATCGATATTCTTTGTAAATATTTGATGTTGGGCTTGACTATTTACGTTCTAAAATTGTAACATTTATATACAAATATACCGTATTTGCATGTTATTTTGGAGTGTCCATACATTTTGTTATATTTACAATACCCATAGAAGGTATATATGAAAAAAATATATCAGTATTTCTTGTTTGAGTCTGAACCCTAAAACGCGGCGGGCCAATAATGCTTACTATGAATAATAAGATCAAATAAAAAAACGCAAGTTCGAAGCTCAGTCGTGTTAGCATGCAGACATACCTTTATGTAAACACAATGCAATAGTTCCGTCTCTCTCAGACGTCGCGCCTTCACAGAGGCTTTTTTATTTTCATTTCATTCACCCGAAATTACCTTTTAATTTATAAAGTTAGGGACTCGCTGCTTCATCTGAGGGCCTTGTACTTAAATCTTATATTACGGTTAAGAACAGTACCTTGCTAGACTTGTAAAGGCAATAATTGAGACTGTAAGTAAATATTTGTAACATACAAAATAGTATCAAATAAATTGAGGCTAATCAATGGGAATTGTGTTACGAGTACTCAAATATCTTTTACCTTTTAAATTTCCCCGAAGTATTTAGTCTCCTATAGTATTTGTTTGTAAGAAAAATTGGTCTTATCAAGAAAAGTACATAGTACGCTGAAGCTATTATTTTAATTTCAATACGCAGATTATTAGCAATCAGCATAAGCAGACTGCCATGGCAACGCCCCTCAGCAGACTCCGACCTTCACCTTGGCTCAACGGCTTCGTCTGGTAAGGAACAATTTATTGACTGTCCGTTGGTACCCGCTCACTATGAGGCGTTTGATTGTAAGTACCACATTGATACTTCAACTGCCACTGATTATTTGTACTTGAACTGTGTTAGTTACTCGATACCAGGAAAGCAATGTATACAAATCTCATATATCACTAAATAATAATCAAAAAACATGGTATAACGTTTAAATATTAAGGGCTACCTCAGGGTAAATGTTAGGGCATCTACTTTATAAGGTGACCCTTTGAAGGGCGTTCTTTATTCTTTCGGAGTTGTTTACACGACTTTGTTCATAGAGAAGGGTAATCGAATCACTATTCAAATATCGCGTAGGGGAAATCATTTGGAAACCTATGAGGGTTTTTATATTAGAGTGCTTCCAATTACGTGTTACCTTGAGTTTATTAGTTAAAGTATAATAGAGAGGGGTTATAGATTTAGATAGTTCATTAATAGCTTATTTAAAATTCAAATGTAAACGATGATTTTGTTTTTTCAATGTTTGTATTTTTAATAACTATAAAATTAAAAAATACCATCTAGTTTGAATATATTGATTCCTAAAACAGGATGATTTAATGTTTTTTTTGTAACCAATCATTCCTTAAAAAATTGTGTCATCTTAAGAAATCTTTTAAAATATAGAAGAAGATTAAAAATGGTAACACAGGCGACAAGCAAACGAACAAACAATGAGACTCGGGACAGCAGAGGGATATTGTGTAGGGGTGACTCTTCAATGAATATTCTATTGTAATATTACCATAATCGAATGACAACCCGCGAACGACGGGCGGGACTCTACAACTAATAAAAATGCAAACACACTTTAAAAATTTAATAAAAAAGGTAAAAAAACTTGTTGTGACGATCTATTATCTAAATACATTGTATAATGGCTTTGGGGTTGACGTAGCCGCGAGATTATATGATATTTTTGTTAGTTTTGCTATAAGTATGTTTTTTTGTTATAGTATGATAGGTATAGAATGAATGAATTCATAATACGAGCAAGAAACTGCGACCTCTGAAATACCGGCCGCTCGGTCTGACATCCGATCTATCGCGTCTTTCTTTATATCTTTGGTTGAATCTATTCATCTCATCATAAAGTAAGTCTTTATCGCAATTAATGTGTCATTGTAACAGTCATGATATTTTTATTCCTTGTTCGTTAAATAGTAATGCAGGTAATAATAAAGGATTGGTATTTTAATTTAAGGTTATAATTAAGGCAGTTTGCTTCTGCAGTGTTCAGTCGATAAGCTTTAAGTTATATATCTCTTTTATCATATTATTTTTATTTTATGGCTAAACTTTTAGGTGGTCTTGTTTATCAATTACTGGAGTTCCTTTGGAATTATCAAAATAACTATTTGTTTTCGTATTTTGACATACAATATGTTATAAATATCGTTATTCGTTAATATTTAATCGTTGTTTATATTCAAAATCAATATCCCTATATTTATTCCCTTACCGCCTACGTTTATTAACATTTTTGCTTAAAAATAATAAGCATAACATTATGTTACTAAAATCATATATATCTACTTTTTATATACTATAACTTTTCTGCAAAGAACAACCAGATATATAAATCTAACTATAGTATTTTCCTTTACAATATTAATTTTAAAAGCTGCGGAACCATCTCAATAAATGTGCAATTTGAAAGTGTGTTTATTTTATAATTCAGAGCAGGCCACACACCTCTGATATTCAGAGGTCCTTACTCCTCACATTGTTTCGTTCGCATCGCATTAGGACTCCGAAGTTTTTATTTGCATATTTGTTATAACTTAAAGATGAAAATTTATTGCTGCGAGGCAACATTTGTTGCACTTCTACTCTCATCGTTGTTTTTATGTCTTTTTAAACGTATAAGGTGTTTTATTGACGGTTCGTTATTTAATATTCAATACTGAATCTGTTTCTAATAACATAATCTGTTTAATTATAATAATGTGACATTTTAAAGTCATACCCGTTGATTGTAAGTAGGACTAGATTGTTTGATAATAAAGCATTAAAATTTTTTGTTGCAATGAAAAATAATCACCATGAAGAAACATATTTTGGTATCCAAAATTCATCGAAACCAAACTCCAGTAATCGAACAGGAACAAATGAGGATAATTTACAAACAAATAAATTATTCAATCACGATACAGCCCAATGCAGTGATTTAAAAGATACTTTCGGTAATAATAATAAGAAGAACTGTCGTAATAATTCCAAAGAACCTACAAGTGGTAATTATAAATTGAATAGGAACATGGGTGAGCACTTTTTATTTAAAGACCTTGAGTATTCACAATCTATAAAAAGTTTTGGTTTTACTAGTAATACCGGTATACACTGTATCACTGAAGAAGATAATATAATACTATCAACTGAAAATAACAAACATTGTACACAGAATATTTTAAATAATAGTAGAAACACAAAGCTTACAATAAAAAAAGAACTTTCGAACAACAAAAATAATAATAACATTTCACATATGTTGACATCAAATGTAAAACTTTACGAGGACAAAACAACCTATTGTCGGCCAGTATTAAACTACTACAATCAACAATTTGTATATAAAACTATGGAGAGAAATGCAAAACTTAAAAACTTGGTTAAAAAGCTTTCCATAGCAAGGCAACGCGAAAAAGAAAAAGTTAATTGGAATAACTTTATAAATGAGCTCAAAAATAAGCACAGATATGGCCACGACGATGCTTTACTAGAAGAGTACGTCACTCCTGAAATAATTAATGATTGCGATAATGATACATTTTCTTTGCAGAAGTCAAGATTGTGTAGAAATATTTTACAAGACTTCTATGGTACTTCTGATATATTACAGTCAAATAGTCTACATGGGCAGCAACAACCCCCACAAAATATAAAATATTTACCTTGTAACACTAATTCGTTCTGCTATCCGACTTCTTCTATAGGCAGGCTGATTATGTTAAGAAGAAATCAAGAAAATCATAAATATCTAAACAGTCAAGAAGTACAGAAAATATATAAAAGCAAGGAAAAGAAAGACACTTATAAAGCTTGTGCAATAGATCCTAATGGATATGAAGATAAAGATTTAAATTTTAAACATTATTTAGTTCAGGAAGATAATAAAGTAATTCCACCATTTATTGAAAGATTAAAAAAAGATAAAGCGATAAGTAATAGGGAAGTGTTCTTTAACAATAAATCAAATGAAATAAATACACTTGATGAACCTAATTACATAAAATTGGGAAATATTAACAATTCTTCATTAGTTAACATTGAAAACAAGTTAGAGTATCTTATAGAAGCAATTAATAACTTTATGGTACAAATAAAAGCAAGTAAAAATAAAAGCAAGTGTAAAACAGTTCCTTATAAAACAGCTAAGAATATAGATAGAAAATTAAATTTTACAAAAAGCGATTCCTTTGGTAAAAGCGAAAATGGAAATATACTACTAGATAAAGTAGCAGCCAATAGTTCTGGGAGTACTTTATCTACTGCGTATGGTCCTTCGAGTGTTGCCTACAGCTCTAATATCAATGACATTTTAAGAGAAGTTGAGACGTACAATCATGTTGATTTCCAAAATAAATTTAAAAATAAGTTGAATAAGCCATGTGCTGTACAAATATCAATTGAGGTTCCAAATAAAGATTGTTGCACCGAAGTTACAAAATCTCTTTCAAAACAAAAAGCGCTGAAGGAAGTGGTAAACATAAATGAAATAATAATACCTGAAAGACCGTCATCACTAGAGAAAGTTCATCCTATACAACGTATGACCATCGCAGTGAATACAGACCCTCTCAGTTTTTTGGCTTTACTAAGATTTTCTACAGACACCTTAAGACGATTAATGTCCTACATGCCAAACTTTGACTATCTTTCTTATTTATCGACACTTAATTTTCTACAAACTCCGAGAACCACTGAAACTAGTTATATTTGTAAAATATGTGGCGCTGCTTTTGATAACTCTTCAAAACTAAGTGACCACATCCATGGACACGATCTCGGAAAGACAAGGTACATATTAATTACAATAAATTAAAAATGCATTTATATGCGCTCTTAATTCCTTGTTTCCTGTACTCGATTATCGTCTGATCTGTAATGTGTTTTCGAGCAATTATGTAAATTATGCCATTCAAATTACATTAATTCTCGTTAAAGAATGCTAAAATTACCGTAAAATTCCAAACAATAATTAGGAAAATATTAATAGTTGGAATTAATAAAATGTTTATTCATTGCAACTAGCAACATTGAAGTGTGTTATTTAGTTTTATTCCTCCCGGTAGAGACTGCTGTGTTTGTCGTCATGTCTTGCAGCGTGCTCCGACCAGCCTCTTCAGCTGTCAGTACTGCGGCCAGCATTTCACCAGAGCCTACTGCTGCGAGTTTCACCAACAGTCCTGCGCTAAGCGACTTGGAAGATGCCATAATGCCGCATCCAGTTTGATGATACTTAGATAATAAAACGGTACATTATGTTTACCTTATTTACCACATTTGTGACACAAAATTACAAATATCGTTAGACCATAACGATCAAAGTAAATGACATATTAGTAATCTTCAAAGGCAATGTAAAAATTTAAGCTCTATTTGTTACACGTACCTTGATTTATGAATGAATTTCAGTCAGAAATAAATTTAGTATCCATGTTCCTAGTATGACGTGTTCGCATGAGAGTTGTCATCTAAACTCTGTTTTCCGTATTGAATTATATCATTACGCTGATAGGTCTTGATCACCGACACGTAATAGCTTAAAGCAGTTACATAACTATTCAGAACTTCGCTATGAATATTTACGTAGGTCATTGTTTTGTTTTTATACTAAAGTCAATACTTCTATGATATTCTAACCTACTATTTTAGCGATATGTAAATGTTGCGTTGAAACTATTTTTGTATGTTATAATTGTTGTGATATTTGTGAATTGTATTAATATTAATTAGAAAGTAAAAGTGCATGACATTATTATAATATTTATTTGAATACGATTTCACAGTAAAGCACACTGCGAGTCTGTTCTCTAATGACAACATGACACTCATCTCTTTATTATAAAAAGTCGGTATTTCTTATACCTTATGCTCTATAGTAAAGCTAGGATTAAAGTCTAAATAATTATACAACTTTGGGGCAAACATCCTTAACTCTGTTTTTTTGCGCATTGGGTCGCTATGCCTTCATCTGGACAAAATTCGTGCTTATACGTGAAGGGATAATTGGGAGATGGTGAATTGTCAAGGATCCTTTGTGGTCCCGCCGTCTATCCATCATGTTGTTTGTCAGATTTTAGGAGGCCATTATGGTGAAACGAGCGTAAAATTTAGTTAATATATTTCAATGCTTTGATACATTGGTAATTATGTTATGTACGGTCAAAAGAATGTGTCGTTTTGATTTGAAATAAATGAACAGCAGTTGTAATAAAAAAACCAATTGTATATAGTCAACAGGTAAATTATATAATCATTATAAAAAAAAAAAATGTAAATTATATGAGGTGAGGTATATAATCAAACAGGTATATATATATCTGTTGAAGCCGGGCGAAGTTAATAGAACGACATTGCAGTGTCTAATTAGACCGGATACGGAGTTTATTCATTGTTTCCGAAAACAGCATTTTTCAGAAGTATTAGTCGAATGCCGCTCGTTGTTATCGAGGTGTAAATTCTATAATGAATCACAACAATGCTGTACTCACAGCGGCCCACCGGGGGTTTCTTAGTAGTATATCTGACATGTCAAATACAATAGAGAAGTTTATTTTTTTGGCAGTACGTGTTTGTCTGTCTGTATCGGTTTGGAATTTACTTTATGTACCGCAAGAAACGGACGGTGGTATTTGTTTAGGTGAAATTGCAAGTATTGTGCGCCGCACGTGGGAAGATGCCTGCGATAAAATAAAGTAAAACATGGATCGATTTCTGTTTGCTTTTTCCTAAGTTTCTCTTTTATAATTCGTTCATCACCATATATTAATGTCACTATTAACACCTAACACGACATTCAAGGCTAAGTATTCAAGCCAAAGCATATTTAATTGTTTATTTAAGTTCAAGGAAGTCGTATTATTCCAATTTCAGACGGTCACAGTAATCTCACGTCAAATTTATCCTAATTGTAGACTGTCGTGGTAAAGTCTATAAAATATTGAAGCGTTACTAGGTAGGTACGTCGCATTTGGGAAATACACGATCGGCTCTTTTAAGATCGGCCGTGAAATGAAGTCGATTATAATAAACGGACACACCATCCGAGTACAATGCTATGACCATTCAAGTTGATTTGACGTTAGCTGTAAAATAATTATTCATTATTAAATGAGATGAAATTCACTCAACAAAGAACTAAAATTGGTTTTAACCAACAAAAAGACATGTATTTATATTGTTCGTTTGTTGTTTTGTTATGGTTATGATATTCAGTTAGAGAAGAGATCCTTTTATTTTTTATAGATACGATAAAGAAAAAACAAACCACACTGTCATTTTACAGCTGCCACTGTTGTGAGGCAAATGTATTAAAAAATATACAAAAAAAAAACAAAAAGAATCTCTAAGGTTAAGAAAATCAATATTTGTCATTCTAATCGTGACATTAATACCTGTGCACCTTGCGTGTCGAATCTTATCAGAGTTATCAATTATTTGTTGGCACCCTGCTTATCAAGCCGAGGCAATGCGATAACAGCCCCGAGCTTAAACCATCTATTAATATTTTTTGTCCCGAAAAACGGCGGCGTGTGCCCAGTGTGTATATAAGACACTGTGCGCGTTGATAACGAATGTCTTTCACCTGTTTTCTATACAGTTGTACTCAGTCTGACGTCACTGGTGTGTGGAGACTCACTGCAGTGACTCAAGCGGATCTCATTATAACTAACTTCGCTACGACATTACTATTGGAGGTCGTTTCCTCAAATTCCTCAATAATTTTTTGTTACTTTAATAAGATTACTTCCCTTGGCGCTTTTTGTACTTTATATTAAGACGTGCTTCTTTTTGTTATGATTGTTATATTTTGATTATTAATATATTTATTTAATATTTTAGGGAGATCAAAATTTCATAACCTTTAAGAGGCAAATTATGAATAGAGCCTAACTATACAAATTAGCATATTTTGAATGATGACTAAATACTAGAATTAGTCATGATAACAATGCCTAATGCCTAGGTATAAAGTGGTTTCCTCTGCGTAACGGAAACCAATGCAAATGACGTAGTGTCGTTGCAGAGTCGTTGGCGTCACGTCCGCAATCCGTACTACACTTGTAAAGCGGTCATGAGGGGAATTTATTATGCTATGTTAAGCAGAATTTTGTGAAGTATCGCCACTCTAATTTATGTGGTACAAGTTAGGGGAATCTTAATGATTCTCACAAAAAATAACATACAAAGTATTTCTTATATTAAACTAGTGCATGTTTTTCTTTACGGCGAAGGAAAAATAATAACATTATGAGAGTTGTAGTAATGGATTATCAATTGTAAATATTTAGTGCCCAAAAATAATAATCAATACATAATAGATCAAATAATCAAAAGTGAGCTAACTTTGGAAACACAATCAGCAGGCGAGCCACGAACACCATCGACTTCCTAACATTCATCATGAACGCCTGCGGATAATCTCCTATTGTTTACTACTCGTACTTTCATTCGTCATTGTTATAGCTTGATATCCCTGTCATTTGTGAGATAATTGATGTGGATTTCTATAAATTACGACTTATTCTTTCAAATTCGATGCAACATGTACAATAATAACTTTGATTTACAATACACGAAGTTCTGAAGAACTAATCGGATTTACTTAGTTTTACATAAATTTATAATCCAAATAACTTATTTATTATTTCAGTCTGTCGGAATTTAAAAAGCTACATAATTGGAGATAAAGAATGTAAATAAATAAATTTAGCAATATACACGAGAGTTATGTCTGAGTTATCGTAAATTAAACGTAAAATAAACTCGCTGACCATCGCACTTCAGCGAGATAAGATGGCGCCTGCACTCCCTGGCGCTAAACTATATAGATGTGACATCGCTACATATGTCCGTGGCTGTTCAACTCTATTAGATTTATTTAATAGTTTAAATAATAATAATAATGTTGGAATTATATTTGAAATATAGAATACAGGCAAATAAACTCAAAGTAACAAAATAATATAAATAAAACAGTTAAAACCATTTCTGACTGCCTCATCCAGTACAGCCGCGGGAGGCTCGACATTTGGGTGCGACTATTTGACGCTTTTTTCGTTTTAGTCCGCATTAAGCGACAATCATTGTATCTTGTTCTTGGAAACGCTACAGATCTCATCTCACTTGGATAAGGCAAATGATAAATAACATTTAGTATGATTTCTTTATGTTTTTCAATTAATGTTGAAGTCCAATCATAAAACTTGTTAACGCCGAATTTTTTTAAGGCTCTTTTTATAACAAGATCTGAATTAGTTAAAATATTTTTGCCTTTGCAAATATAAATAAATCAGTAATGATTTAAATTTATTTATTATATATTTACATTCACATTAAATTTTTTGCTTGCATAAATAAGCAATGGAAAAGATTTTAAGATTCTATAAAATATTTAAAGTTGTTTAGGTACGTTTTATAATAAATAAACCTCCTACATCTCCGGCGGAGAATGTGACACCCGAATACAAAACAAAGATCTTAGATCTTATCGGATGGAGATAATGGATTGACCCATTTAATGAATCACTCATTATGGACACAGATTTAAGAAAACATTACTAAGAAACCAGTGTTGTGACCACAGGGCACAGACGGTCCTCGGTAGAATGGTTCACAGATTCATTTGATAACTAACTAACTAACTTAGGTATTGTAAGTTTAATTTTAACGAGTTCTTATTTTAACTTTGGAATTGGAATAAAATAATTATCACAAAATACTATTTTGATGAACCTGTGGTGATGTGATAAAAATACTTTCCATTTTATCTTAAGGATTCAATAAATGACAAGTAAACGAATCTGCAAAGAAAAAATAAAAAGTAATTGTGTTTCTTGAGACGAACAGTTAGTATGTACATAACCGATATATCGGCCATTTTGCAAACTTAGGAGTCGCCAACTATCTTACACGATATCAAGATTCAAGACTCCCAACACAGTAATGGGTAATTAAGATTGGGTTTTTTTATTATATTTTATTATTATTTAGTATTTTTATTATTATAGGTTTCGTGTTCGTGTTATGAAATGCTTACCTACTTATTACACAGATTAGATTTCAATTTCCAGACCAGCAAGTTGATAAAAGAAATAGCATATTATTATTGTAATCCACTTTTAATATATTGTTACTGCTCGTTCAGGTATTTTTATTATTATAAAGGTAATATGTTAAGGGCTATTAAGTAACAAAGCTAACTGAAAATCTAATTGCAATACTTAATATAAAATCAATTTAATCTAAATTATATCTAAATGTTATTTGATTATATATAAGTATATTATTATTTCTAAGATTCATAGGTTGCCGGTGTGACGTCAGAGACTCCTAGAACCTCGAAGCATAGATTCTAATTGGTGTAAAGATGAACTACACTAGTGACTCGTTTAAATCAGATATTATTTACAAAATAAGATTACTATATTATAACGTAGTGATTAATATTTGAAAATATCTATAAACATGTATAGCCATGTTAAGCTTATTTGAATTTATATAAACGTTGTGATTAATTACACTTTGATATAATCAGAGATCATGATTTGCTTTTATTAGTCTTATTATATGTTTAATTTTTATTTTTCAGCAACATTAATAATTTAACATTTAGTTACGGTTAAATTAAGTGCTTTATTTTTATTTAAAAGACAAATATGATCATAATAACACCTACAAATGAAGTTAGTTATTTAATCAATTTCTTAACATTTGCCTGGTATTGTATTAATATCGTAATAAGCTCTCTTTTTATATTAACTCTGATTTACAAACATTGCCAAGTAATGAGTAAAATATTACCTCAGCCCTCTAACCCTTTGCCCTCGCTCATTGCACAGTGGTTGAGCAGTCGTGATGGCTGCCTCTGTACCACCTGCTTCACGCTCGCGATCACGGCTGAGAGGAATGACGATTATGCAATTGTTTCTGATTGGAAATGCAATCGATAGCAGATTATATTATATTTAAATATATCTGTGTTTTATTTTACCGGTAGAAATGGATTTAATTCACTATTTTACATTTAATTTGTATTTTTGATCTGTCCTTTTCGTTTTGTATATATTTTTTTAATCGTGTCCACAGAATCACTGTCTGTTTGTTAAATAAGATATAAGCAAGTTAAACACGGTTCGTTAAAGCTTTTATAATATCTTCGTAAAAGCTCACGTACTTTCGTGAATCTACAATATCTTTTGTGCCAAATAAAAGCTGGGAACACCTGAAGGCAGGGTTGCTAGTTTTAATGCTGGTGTACTCATCACCTTTGACGTCTTCTATACAAACTTATCTGAAAAAAGTACATACGTACAAACACAAAGTCTGATCGACCCCAGATGGTGATCACATGGGCTCGAATTAATTCAGAAAGGTGCAAATCCAATGAAAGGGAACTTGCAACTGTATCATGCGTACAGACAAATAGGTAAATAGGTGTTAAGGAATTTGGCTCTTATTCCTTAGCAGTTAGGTGATGTATAAACTTGCAAATTGTACGGTTATGGTTTGGTTACAAGGTGTTGAAGTTTACAAGTTGGTCTCAAAAAACTATGTAACTGTCGTTGATCGTTGACCATCTGTTCCTTGGGGGTATCTTCAAATATATACATTTTTTACTTTATGTAATAAATTTTAACAAAATATGCAAATTCTTTTTTGGTAATCAATGTGTCTTTAGATTGTTTTATGAAGCCTCTGAGAGATTAGAAGGCAGATTTCGGTAAAAACTTTATTGTTATAAGAATATAAATTTAAAACAATTCTGACAAATAGATACAAGCCAGTTATAGATTTTTAACATTTAGTAGACAGAAAGACAACTTTAAAAATATTTAATAAACATAAGATTAACTCTCAGAACAATAACTAAGTTATTATTCTGAGGATTAACCACACCACGTATACGCATATTACTTTGCATTAGAAGAATTTGACATTACGCTAGAAGGAAACATATATAAACAACCTTTTTAGGGAAAAAGACGCATTCGTTTTATTTTGCTGGTGCTTCGTGCATATTAAGAAAATAACTTAAAGTATATTATTTATAAAGAGGGTTGGATTTTAGATGTTATCAAGAACAACGGCGTGGCAAAGCGCCAGCGAATATGATCAGAAGTTTGAGTTGCGTGACTGACCGTTGAGATCTAAAATATGAGCTTAATATTAAAATGAAAAAGATATTAACTGAAGTTCAAATACGTTATATGAAGATTAATGTTTAAGACTAAACATGTAAGAAAAATACAAATATTAAATTGACTTGTATAAAAGTATATAGTTTCAGACATATTCTTGATTACAGAATAAAATCGATGTATGAATAATTATAATTATAGGTTATAATGCGTACTTACGATAAAACCTAAAAGGGTCAACTTTAGGGCAAACGGAGAGTAATAAAGTCCTCAGCAACTAAATAAGCCTTGCGTGTTTCTATGACATTGATATTTACAATAATAACGATAGTTCAGTTAATTGCTGTTAGCATACAGACAGACAATCAGAAGAATATATAATATACCTAAGACTATTTAATTTACTTATATATTTAAAACAATTGCCTGTTAAAGAAAAAATCATCCTTATTGGATAAAAAAAATTTGATACATTCTTATTTATAAAAGCTATTTTATAAATATTTAGTTTTACAAAAACCGCTGTAAAAGAAATAATGAATTGTATTAAACTGCCTTCGGGTCTTGTCACGCCATCTTGGTTATAACAACTATTTTTTGATAACCATCTTAAAGAAATGATTTACAGTATTTATTTTCTGCTTAATTAACGAACACAAATTATTATATTTTTAATGGTTTAATAAGAATGTTTCGTGATCAAAGCATATTCGGTGATTGGAGATTTTTTTTTTTTCAGAATAAATTTCCATAAAACTCTGTGGAAATAATAATAATTGTATAACAATTAATAGTTTTTAATTGCCATTATTTAACAATGTTTTATGATAGCTTAGCATCAAAACAACATGTCACCCTCGCCTCGAGCCGCATAATTGGTTTAAGTTCACTCAAGTACTCTTCAAAATCGGCAATACAAACTCGCAAACCGGAAAAACATTATGGCAATCTAATTCTGTTTATATTTGTACCATACGGAAGTCGAAAGCTGCAATCGTTTTTCTGCGGCTACCACCCTAAGCCACGTGTCTCGAGATCGGGAATAAATGCTGGCAGAGTGCGGACCCTTGCGGCACACCTGCTTACAATACACTAAATATTTGCGGTTTCCGCAGGCAATAATAGTTCTTAATCTCGTTTGATAAGGGTAAGTATGAAACATTGATTATTTTGTAAGTTAAGAGAACATATTTGGCAGGAAGAGGGTGTCTATTGAATTATATTTAGTCGTAAGCTCCCTTTAGAGCCGCGGGTATGATTAAACATACGATACGAGACAAGGTGCGCTCGAGATACGCTCCGGACTGTGCAGTATCTCGATACCTTTATTCTCTTAGTCACCATAATGTAGTATAAAGAACTGAGTGTTATCCTAATATATCAATTTGTATCTACTTTTTATATATATTATGATACAATTGTGATTTTTGACAAGTAAATATTGTTACATCTATTAGGATCATAAATACTTTGTACATTAAACCCAGGCTCCTATAATTTATGAGTTTTTAAGAAAACTACGGTTAGGTATATTTTGTTAAGTATCGTATAAGGTGCTAAAAACTTTGAGTAACATAAGTGGATTTCTAGGAACATGATGCTTTTTCTGATGTTGCTATTTAAAGAAAGTTCGATTTTTTTTTTACTTTTACAACTTACCACAAAGATTATATTTAATATAACATTATAATTTCAATTAATATTTCAAACAGCACGCGGTATGAATGAGTGCTATTATACCCATTTATCTAAATTTAATATCTCATAAGTAAAATACCATCTCAGGTATTATAAAACTACATATTATAAGCCTTATCTTAATAAACTTAAGAATTAGATGTTGTTTTTGTATCGGCAAACATTACCATTTTATAACAACCCCCTAAAATATCAGACACGAAATATTTGCTGTCTTAAACTAAAAACAATAACATAATATGACAGGGATAAGATTGAAATTGGTAAAGCTTTGACCGTACTTTGACTCAACAGTATATTTGGAAGTGGTTGCTACGGGGTGCGTACAAAAAAGGCAGTTTTCTTTCGAATAAGCGGCGCACGCGCACACCAGATGGCGTTGTAGGGCATTGACTCCTTAAATATTGTTTTTTTGTAAGAAATCGCGACCCCTAAATGCGGTTTGGAAATTATATGAGCAGCCGCGTTCAATTTATCGTAAAGAGCGGCTTTGTAGTCTGTGTTCATTTAAAACACCGCTGGTATTTATGTAAAGTATTCATTAACAAAAAATCTAGAACTAGTATATTTGGACCCTGTATTTCTGTATTTCTGTATTTCTGTAGAATCTCATGTAATTATACAATAGATAAGTTTTAACAAAACATTAATGAAACATATTATTTTTTACTTTAAATTAACTTAAGAGTTAGAAGGTATTTAAATTTTGTTTAAATTCAATTCTTTCAACGTCTTTGTACGAGCGTGTTATAAAACATAAACTGTGAAACGCACATCATTAGTTTTAAAAAACGCGACCGCAATCAATAAAAGACCACAATGAGGTTCAATTTGAACACGATTATTCCATTTGTGTGCTTCGTCCATAATTTAAGAACGTTTATAGAAATGTTTATCCAAGCGGCAGCAGCACTGCGGTACCTGTAGTTGCGACATCAGGCTTGCTGCACTGCGCTTTGATTATGCTGCACTTTGTGCATTGCGTGATGCAGCATCGAGTACGTAAACAATACGCAAACAGTTTTTTTTTAATTTAAAGTGATAATTATGAAACAGGAAATATAAATATAATATCTATGTTGACATCTAAATCAATTGATCACAAAAATCACTACAATGATAACATGAAATCAAAACAACAGAAAATAGCAAGTTAAAATAGTATTTGATGGTGCAAGGAATGTGTAATTTGAAGATTCAAACTCGTACGTAATGTTTCGTGGCGAGTAACAATTAGGTTGTTAGGAATTATACAGCGCCTCGTTGTGTTTCATATTGTTACTTAATAGCAGAAGCCGCATTGCAAAATGAGATAAATATCCCTCCTCGAATTTTCGACATTCAGACATTATTAGGAATATTTTGTATTTCTGTCATAAATACACTATTCGGGCCTCACTTAGTAGTCTAAAATTATCGGTATTTTGTTCACAATTTGCAATTATTGTATTCAACTGTGATAAGTTTTAATTAATTATCTGATTTATAAAATGTCGTTATAATGCGGTCATAAACAAGTAACATGCAGTTAAAGTAGCAATAATTCAAATAAATGCCCCCATTCCAAATTGTTATTGTGTCTGTCAATAGTGGCGACTTTATCTGCGCTGTAAGTTTATTTATTATTCAAAGTAAGTACCACTGATGCTGTTCAAGTTTTTTCATTATAATTCGGAGCTATAGCGTTTAAGTGTTTTAAAGAAATCGAACAGGATAACTCTGAATTCGGGAATACAAAGGTAACACTTATATAACAGCACGCCAACTGAGATTACCAAATTATAGACACGAAAGAATATTTTATTATAATTTGCATATATAATTATATTTTTGTTTTTCTAATTTACATCTTAACACAACAAGTTTGTTATTTAGACTGACGCCGGTATGATAAGTGCCCGTTTCATTGCTCATACAAGAAGAAGCTTTTTTACATTTTGTTTTTCTATGCTCTATTTATAATTTTGCATTTCTGCGTCTTATTATATGAAAAATTAAGAAAATGTCAAATGCTAAAGAGGTTAGGAGTATAAGGAAGGTATTTACGGTGACCATCTGGCTGACACTGGTTCATCACAGTGGCACAGTGAGGCAGCTGCGGGCGCAGCTGTGCGAAGCTCTTTGTGAGCTGCGCGTGCGCAAGCGCGTGCCGACAAGTTGAGCGAATTTGCATGTGCAGGAGCTACGAGGGCAACTAGCTACTGGATGTTGTAGACCACTCATACCACACAAAGGTGCTTCTTATTGGAAACGTAAAGTACGTTAGTAGTAGTAGTAGTAAGTAAAGTACGTACTTTCTCTTAATGAGTTTATTAGTTATTCTGATTATAATTTGAATTATGAAATACAAATCTGAGCCTTCCGTGAGGTCACAAACAGCATTCATAGTTATTCTTGTTATTTAGTACCTACCACAAACAATTTAATATCGTGTTAAAATTGTAGATAAGTGATATGTATCAACATTACCTAATGAATAGCATTTGCTTTTTCTTGAAAGTTTTATAGTGTTCAGATGAAGTGCAGACATGATATGAATTGATAATTTAATAATATGGGTATTTACTTGATATTTTCAATTGATCAAGTTATCTAGGTAATGAACCATCAACAAACAAACAAAAACAATCGTAAAACTGGTGGAGCGACGCGTGCGCAGAATATCCCATCTGCCGTAACCTGACACGCTCCTTGCCATATGAATTATGCGATTCCTAAAAAAATATCACAAAAAAAGAACCAAACTAAAATCAATCTTGCTTCACCTTAACAAAATTCATATTCGACAACCCTAACTTGGGATTTTCAGTCTGCTGTTCGCGATAGAAAACTTTATGAAGTTGAATTAGGGTCTAAAATAGATTGTATTTTGAATATGTGTGTTATGAGCAAGTCATCTGGAACAAGACATGTGTATATTTCGGCGAGGCGCTCCAGATGTCGCGGCTAGTTGATTTCAAGATGTCGCGTTTTTTGCAGTAGCGGTTGTTGGTATACTGTTACGTGGAGATAAATGCATTGTGCTTAGTTGAGGGGATGGTGGATGTTTTCAGGGCTGATATTTAGAACATATTTGTTTTGGTAGGTAAGGTTTTTGAGAATATCCGAGAACACAATCGTTGTATGCGTTGTGACGAATTAGAAATTCTAAAACGCGGTTAAGACGTATAATATTCACAAAATGTAATGCGATCTACGTAATAAAAACATAGGATTATGTAAGTTTATCAGCTGTATTTGGACGGACACGGAATCGAACCGGCTATCATCCGTGTAGGACGATGGTAACTGTACCTGCAATCAACGCTGATTTGTATGCCATAAACGATGCGGACTGTGTCACCGCTGTTTCCGTTCGACAAAATTTGAGTAAGTTTACGCAATTATTGTTTATGATAAAAGGGAATTCTTGCTTACTCGTTAAGTTTGAAATTATTTCAGCAAAATTTTAAAAGATATAGGATAATATTTGTTTTTAGTTCAATTATTCTTGAGATTTATGTTTAGTTATATTTTGTGATTCCAGGACTTATAAAATTTTATTATTGCTTATTTGTTTTATCTTTTAAAAAATATTTTTAAGAAATTACTTGGATTTCCTTTCTTCGTGTTCGGTTTTAAGAGGTTTGTGTTTTTGGGAATTACATACATTTTCTAAATCACTTGAGTAATTTGAAATGCCTCCTCTATTCAGAATAAGTTAAGAAAGTTGACCATAAGGCCAAACAAATCAGATCCAAAAAAAAAACAAAGTAGGTATCTTTGGTCCTACGACATCACTCTCCTCCTCTATCCTGTCTTGAAGAGAAGATTGATAGACAAAGTCACAGTGAACATCAAAAATGAGGGAACGATTAAAGAACTGTACCAACTGGATGAAGACGAGAATGGCTATCCAAAAACCATCAACGATATTAGTTTTAAGGACTAGCTATTTAAGACAAATCATTTGGTTTATAAATAACAATAATATATAATATTTCCTTTACATAGTAATTTAACAGTTTAAAAAAAAATTCTTGTACCAAAACCAACAAAACCAAAGCCAACAAGTTTTTATTCGGGTATAAATAATTACAGGGAGATACAATTTAATTCAATTATCATGAATATGCAAATGCGAGGCGTCGCGTCTGTTGGACGAGAGAGGGGGAGGCAGGGGGAGGGCAGGGCGGAGGGGAGCCTGGCGTCAAGACGTCGTCTGCGCATCTCGTCTTCCCGCTTTGATCTGCGCACGAGCTACATAGACCCAGACGACACAATATACAGACAGGGATTCGTTTAAATGTTCCTTTTTAAAACCAGTTCTGATACATTAATGATTCATTAATAACACGTCTTATTCTACAATTGTTTAGTTTAAAATATCTATGAAAAAGTGTCTGGTGTTAAATATGCGTTCAAAATTGTTCACTTTGATTAGTTTAATAGGTCTGTGAGTCAGTCTGTTGGGGGGCTGGGCTGACTCGGCTGACTCGGCTATTCGCAAGTGCCGACTGGACGCTTTTACCGGCTATATTGTTTTAAATGGAGGAACCATAATGTTTAAATGAGAATGTCCTAAAAGCAAAATAAAGATGGACGATATTCATTAAGTTCTTAAGTGTCGTCTTACAAATTTGATTGTACCCTATTATTTGTTAAATTTTCATATTTTTTATTAAATATTCTTACCGATAAAGAAAAAACTGTCGTAAGAATCCATCAATCAAAGTTGACTCGTAATTAAATAGTAATATTCACTAAAGAGTTTTAGATTATTAAAGAGATATGCTCACGACAGTTGTCGCAGCCTCGTTTAAAACAACAGCAAACAATATTATATATTATGGATACTATTTTCATTCCTATTACATAACACAATAGAGTTATTATTCTTTGTACTTCTCTAAGGTAGAATAAAAGGTGGTCGACACAATATTTAATTTCTCTTTAATCGTGAGAACTGATAGTATCGTGTTTAAATAGTAAGGAATGAAATGTTAAACAAATAGCTGTGTTAATTAATATTTCTATTTCCTCGTGCAGTTAAGAAGAAAACTGTCAAGACGCGCTTTGATCTACTTTGATCTACTTGTTATATATTTATTAATCTGACAGAAATTTAGGATTTTCTTATATAAGAATTTATTAATTTTAAAGCTTGATAGGTTCGTTAGAATGGTTTGTTTACAATCTAATTATTGTTACGGTCTGTCAATGTATATAAGACATATATTAACATACAGTTTTAACTAACTCCTATAGTTATTTCGTAAACTTAAACGTTCTGATAGACGTCGCGTCGTCGTTTTATTGTAACTTGTATCAGTGATGCATCAAGTGGGGAAGGATTTATTGAAGAGAATCCTGACGTGACGGACATACATACATACATACATTGAAGAAGAAATTCACTCTACAATGTATGAAAATGGCTAAAATTGGCCGCCAACAAAACGACTGGTGATAAGTTATTTTTAAAGTCTATTAAGATTCAGACTATATTTTATTTTAGTGGTGTTAAGTGCCAGAACCAGTACTCATAGAACCATTTGTATTTTTACATGTGATTAAAATAAACTAATAAGTCAATTCATATCTTAAAATGTATGGTCAGATTTATTATACGAAATAAAAAGCGGTAACATTTAGATTTTATATTTGTCACAAAATAAAATCGAGAAATGAGATTTAATTATCATCAATAATTTCAAATTACATGGAAAACATTTTTGATACTTTTTATACGAATTAGTAACATGTAGGAACATTGAACGTTACATTGAAGTGCGATCAGCTGAGCAGAGACAGCTATGTATATCTGTCTGTGGTATAAATAGCAAGTACTATTATAATTAGATAGGGATGTCTGCGTGTACGAAACAGGCGAATATTATATTTAACATTTATTATAGACTGACGTAATATATAAATTGACGTGTGAAATTCATGTTCTTTAAAGGCTTTATAGGGAGCACAACACAGCTCTTTATTAATAAACTAAGCCTAACCTAACTGGTTGCTCGTATCTACGTACTTAATTTTAAAAGGTATAATATAATGTTAGAGAGCCGTTCCATGATTTTTCAGAATCTAAAGTGCCAATTCTATTCTGCAATATCAGGGATTACCTACTCATAATTTATATAAATTTATCTGTATGTTTACTTAGTAGACGAACACAGGCTAGTGACGGCCAGACATAACTACATTTAAGTAGACAACGTCGGTCTGTGTCGCCAACCGTCGACTTCCGACATTTGGGAACCTTCCAAAGTAAGCTTTAGTTCCTACTAGTGTTGTACCAACTATTTTTCGATGCAATTTTAGATTTGAAACATACCTTTAAATTTAATTAATTTGTCTGAATACATACCACTAGAAAAATCTTAAACATTGAAGATAAAAATAATTTCTGTTCGATTAAATATAAAGCAGTTGAAACATATCATCCGTAGGTCATATGTAGGTCATATGAAGATCTATTAAGAGAGAGCCCACAATGAGGACTTAAAGTATAAACATTCTTTTTACTTACATACACATGTATCTATTTTCTTTTTTTTTTTTTTTTGACAATTAAAAAAAATCGTTTGAACGTAATATGTAATTTTAATTTAAAGTGTTTAAGTATAAATTAAGTAATAAAATAAAATTAGTAAATTAAGTAAATTCAAAACTGTTAACTTCTATGCGTAAGCGTAATTTCCTATTAGAAATTAAAGGCTTTTTTGATTTTTTTTTTTATTTTTTAGTTTAATTCTATTTATTTATTTAATTTAAAGTGTTTAGATAAAAAGTTGTTTGTGTTAGTATTAGTATTATAATTTGACTTTTCCCGTCCCTACGGTAATTATGTTTCCGATTTTACAAGTAAACTAGTAAACTAGCAAGTTCTCTTGCCAAATCTTCAATGATACGAGGTCGTTGACTCTCCAATGGACTGCTCTCCGTAGCTGTATGTAGGTATGTATGCATATTAGCTTTTTTAGATATTTGTATTGTAAACAGTCTTCCTTACTTCTACCAGACATTACCTAATTTGTATACTTTAAAAGGCTAAACTCTAGTAATATAGCGGGTTCAATGACCGACGGCTGGTGGGCGACACAAATTTGGTTGGCGAAATTATTATCCGATTTGCCATGTTTCGATTATTTTGTTTATGCAGTTACCAACAGTTAGAAACAAATTTTTGTCAAGGTAAAATGAATTGTGAGTCTGTGTCTGCAGTTGTGTGTCTGTAAACGTATGTCAGTGGGCGTGTGTGTGAGCGTGTGCTTTGAGTGTATCTGTGAGCGTGTGTCTGTGAGCTTGTGTCTGAGAGCGTATGTCTGTGAGCGTGTGTTTGTGAGTGTATATCTATGAGTGTATCTGTGAATGTGTGTCTGTGAATGTGTGTCTGTGAATGTGTGTCTGTGAATGTGTGTCTGTGAATGTGTGTCTGTGAATGTGTGTCTGTGAATGTGTGTCTGTGAATGTGTGTCTGTGAATGTGTGTCTGTGAATGTGTGTCTGTGAATGTGTGTCTGTGAATGTGTGTCTGTGAATGTGTGTCTGTGAATGTGTGTCTGTGAATGTGTGTCTGTGAATGTGTGTCTGTGAATGTGTGTCTGTGAATGTGTGTCTGTGAATGTGTGTCTGTGAATGTGTGTCTGTGAATGTGTGTCTGTGAATGTGTGTCTGTGAATGTGTGTCTGTGAATGTGTGTCTGTGAATGTGTGTCTGTGAATGTGTGTCTGTGAATGTGTGTCTGTGAATGTGTGTCTGTGAATGTGTGTCTGTGAATGTGTGTCTGTGAATGTGTGTCTGTGAATGTGTGTCTGTGAATGTGTGTCTGAGAATGTGTGTCTGTGAATGTGTGTCTGTGAGTATTTGCCTTTGAGTAAGTGTCGTGGGTGGGGGTAAGTATTTTGCAGCGCATATATAACAAGAAAAAAAAATGATATACTAGTCATTCAGATGAGAGAAATGATATTTCTAAATTAGTGAAACAATTTTGTAACTTGTAACATTATTTTTTATTAATAATATTACACAGTTATATTATCACTTGTATATATCACTATTTGAATGAAAATAACCAAATTACACTTTCTATTCAGTTATATTGTTTAGCATATCGCAATAGTTCTCTTAGTAGTCATTTTAAGGCCGAATTATACTAATGTGCTAATAAATCAAGACTATGACATTAATATGACAACTTCAACCCTTCTAATACGTCAGAGCCGTGACATCAGTTTACACAAAACAAATAATTATAACGACTCAACACTTCAACGGGAATCAACCCTCGTAACAATTAATTAATCACTTAAGACCGCACACCACCCCTCTCACATATAGGTAACCCTTCAACGACTAAAATACGGAACTAATTATAATTAAGCAACAAGTAATTTATTATATTGATTTGTTTTTAATGAAAGTAAAAAGTTTTTCTTGTTTTTAAAAATTAGCATCCCGTAATAAAATTACGTTATCTACGAAATTTTAAACAGCCTTATAAAACGGACGCTACACAAAACCAACAATAAACCTACGTTTTATTTGATGATTACTTTTTCATAGCCCATAAACAACGCCGGTGCCTTTTGTGAAAAAAAGATGAAAAAATATCTGCGCCCGCGCATATGCGCCAGCGCCGCGGTGTTTAAATTTCGAATCGGATGCGAAAAAAATCGAGCGCAATGTGCACGTAGCACGCGTCGCCATATGGGTAAGACAGAAAAAATATAGTTTTTTATATGTAAGGCCGATTTTTTGTAATCATCAAACACCCACCGGAGATAAGAATTGAAAAAATGGTAACATAAGCATAATATTAGTAGATGGCAGTAAGTTAAATAAAAACTGATACAAAAACTGATCATTTTGAGGTTAAATGAATACTTTAGAAGGCGCTCAAGACTAGGGTTGACAAAAATGAGTAAACATTCTTGTTATCTTGCATCTTGATCGTGTATATATTCTTACTTAGTAACAATTTTAAGCCAATTGCTCTCTGAGATGTAGGTGGAACGTGCAACAAATATCAACTTTGTTTTATATATAACGAGTTATTAAATAAAATAATATAAATTTTCTACAATATTTTTTTAAAAACATTATTTTGAAAAAAAAATGTCATTAGAACACCTTTTATTAATATTATTTTACAAGAGGCAGCCCTGAAACTGCGCGGGCGCGGGACATCTGTCGCGAGGGAAATTTGTTCGTCACTCGTTATGTTTTGCGACTTCGTCATTATTCGTCATTACGAATCTAAATACTTATTCATGATTTTATAATTTCTAAAACGACTTTTTAAACATAAGTCATTTGTTAAACGGTTTTATTCCTTTCTTACGTTCCTACATTATATTAATAATTAGATTAACGTTAAAAAAAACAACCTCAAAACCCAAAAACATAAGTAAGGCTCTATATAATGACGTTTAAATTAAAGGGCAGACGAGTTCCGAACGATTTCCGAACGATTTTGCGTTCTTATAAGTTTTTAAAAGTAAACGCTCGCACTTGAAGTGATTAGTGTATCGGTTAGTAATTTATGTGTCGAGCGAGCAATTGAAAAGATTCTTAAACGCTCCAATGTAACATAATAAAATACATTTTGATTATAACTCTCTTTATTTATAAACAGTATATAGATAATCACAACGATCAACGTTCCGATGAAATGGCGGCAGGTCACGGAAACACGATTGAATGTCGTTTTTCCCTTAGTGATGGGGAAAATTAATAAAACAGTAGAACGACATGCCATGTTGTATTGATCAGAAAACTGGATATGAAAAAAAAATGATAGGGATGTGCATGTTGATGAAATGAGAATGTGGAGATCATCTCCATCCACATGAGTGGTGAGACTATAATGAATAAAGTGAGAAAGAAATGAGAAAGTTTGGAATGGCAGCGGTGATAGAAAAGATGATAAGTACGAGTAGGTAAACGTTTATCGTGCTGTGATATCGAACATAGATCAAGTAATGTGAATAGATGAAAGTATGTAATGAGAAGAGTCTTAATTATGTATGGTGGTGGTGAAGACACTGATAATCCATCAGTGTCTTCACCACGGATGGAAACTTATATCACGAAGAAGATGTCTCCATTTAGATGAAGTATGACAAAAAAGAGAAGAAACTGACATATGGCGCTAACCTCAAATAATTGTAGTATGATACAAATAGATAATATAATTACCTCATATTTGATTATTAAGCATACTTGTCATATTTTCATTAATAATTATTGCATTCGTGAGAAGCCGAGATGGCTTCTACCTAACGAATAGAAAATATGAAGTTAATAGAATTTTAAATTTAACGAAACTTGAAACCTTGACTGATAACAGGTATTCTAAAAGGATCGATTCGCTCTCGTTTAGGTACGATACTGTCTGTTTGTATCTACATAAAACTTTTAAATATTACAAGATCTAAAAACTACACGTTACGATACTTCTCTTTCATAATCTTTCATTAGATATAGAGTTATGAAATGGTGCCATACTTTTAATTTGAGGTCGAAAATGTTCCAAAACGAATTTCGTTAAGATTTAGTAGGTACTTAAATTTATTGTAAAAATAATAATTAATTGATCATAATTATTAATCATACAATATATGTATACCACATGCTCGTATGTGTGTGCGTGAATCAGCACATTGTAAAAGGCAGTATAAATTTAAATTCTTCTAACACTAGTATCGCCTTACGTTAGAAACATGAATGAGCAGGGCTCTTCTCAGAAACGGGCTAAATGTTCTAAATATAGCCGAGCCAGTAATATGATGGCCGACTTTAATCAATGGACAGACGTCACGTTTGTGAAGACACAGCGTGCTTGTTTACCTGACTACATTGTAACATTGTAAACAGACTGGGATTATTAACTGTTTTAATCATTTTGAAGGAAAAGGGTTGTTTCCATTTACAATAATGTCTCTAATATGTTGTACAACTTTCTTCAAAGACATTCCAAAGTCTTTTAAATATTTTTTAATGTTTGAAACATTGAGACTGCTTTGTAAATGTTGACGAAGGCTCGAAGGCTTGCAGTCTAGACTACTGTCAGTAAAGGCATGTTGAACTGTTATTATTGGTAGTACAATAGCGCAAGTACAAGGCTAACTCATACAATAATAATAAGTAGTAAACCATAGTGGAGTTATTTACGCACAATTATAAGACAAAAGTGATGCCACGTAGGCTTCGGCCGGAACGTGACGCGGCCATCATAAACTGCACTCACTTTTACGACTCACAATATTCTATGAATACTACGCTACCTGCCGCGTTCCCACGCCCAAACTAGAGAATAAAAAATCAAAGATGAAGAACAAAAATGATTTTCACACCTTCGCGGAAAGGTTTAAAGCTCTTTATATTACGAATGTAAAATAATAATGGACGCATCAACTTTCTTAGCTTGTGTGATAATTGAACGAGTAACGCCCTCTACCGGATAGAGCAAACAAGTAGTAGTAAAGAAACTAGGAGCCTCTAGTGGAAAAGTTTAAAATTAGTACGCATTAGTCTTAATACCGTAAGCGATATATCGCCTCTCGTGGCGCCATCTCTGTACAACGATTAGAAATTCTTTGACGTCTTAAATGCTTTACATTATACGAGGAAGCGCCATCTAGCGCTTTCATCCTTGTAACTTTATGAATCCAAAATCTGTTAAAAAATATATTACGTACCTATTTAAGATTATTTTATAAATAACCAATGATAAATACATTTTTAACACTTTTTTTTTTGGAAAACTCTCAAATGATAATTTACAGTAAATGTGTCATTTTGGTTACATTTACCACTAAATTGGGTATTTAGGCATAATACAATTTGATGGTTTTCAACCCAAATTAAGTAAAATACTAGCATACAAAACTGAACTTCAAATCGAGGTTCTTTGTACGCCAGCGCTATTGTGGTAGCTAATATTTTAATATTTTTAATATCTTAATTTCCATCATACATTTGAACATCTTTAAAATCCCAAACCCCTGGTGGGATTTGCTTCTAACCTCTAGTCATATAATATTTTTGACGTTTTACTCTCATATTATCCGAAATGCTATTATATCTGTTAAAAAGACTAAGTTATCTAAGTTCGAATGTCTAAAAAATACTTTTGTTATTGTGTGCTGTGCAATTAAAAATATGAAAATAATTCCAAAAATAAAGCTTTTGTGAACTTAATATAGGCTTAATAAACTAATACTTACCTGAATATATAATCTTAAACGTGACTTTCAAACTTCCATTTATAATATAATTAGAGGAAGGTAATCTGTTTATAAGAACTCACTGAACTGCACTTTATGTTTGTTTCTTGCAAATTATATTAAACGACTACCGACCAGACACTCAGTTTAAATAATCGTCTTAAATGCGATTTCTTGTATTATTTACCATAGATACCTATTTAGTGGTTCTCTAATCTTTATGACTTTCACTCATACTGTGGTTAGCCATTAATAAACGCGCCAGTACTTCTTATAATACGTATTACTTAGTAAAAGGTAATCTTTACATATAATAAAACTGTCACTGATCGATGTCTGTACATGAACAATATTTTCATAAATTCGTAAAGGGGGGGTTAGGGGTGGAAATATATTAGCAAGAGAATCCAAATAAATGTTTACATTTTGTCTGCATGTGTGTATTTCTGTACTCTGTATGTCTGTATAGTTGTGCACGCTAACACACACACACATACACACTCACAGATACGGATTAAGCGATTTGGATGCCGTTTTCGGGAATATATTGTCATAAGCTTCACGTAACATTTAGTGTTTTTATTCGATTAAGTCGTTTAACAAATAAAGAGTTTAATAATCTCTTAAATTCGTACTATTGCGGCAAGATATTTTTACAAAATTAAAATAGTGGTCCTACCCTCAGAGTATAATGAAAACCATTCCAATAAAAAAATATGAAATCGGACTACCTACTCTGCTAAAAAATATATGTGATTAATAAAAAAAAACGCACGCAGAAACTACTAAACGAAGTTTGATTAAACTTTGTAGGCTTATAGTCTATACATTGCTATGCAGAAAAGGTACGTTTTATCGAAATCTACGCCTACGAAGTCGCTGGCACAGCTAGTAGATTTATCAATTTAGGCACGTTCAGATTCCTGCAAAGTGTAACCAGATATGATTTGTAATTTATTAATTTTTTCGTCAAAACTAATATATTCATAAATATTTACTAGTTATTACCTACACAGATCATTAAGCGATGCGATTGTTTTCATCTGCTTGTGTCTATTTTATAACAAACACCCAGTTGTATCTCCAATTCAATGTTAATAATGCTAGGAAAATAATAAACAACACTTGTTCGAGATGCACGAAAAACTCGTCCCTCCGACCTCATGCAATAAATCTCTCGTGTAATAAACAACTGAACAGCGCCATCTGTTGAAGACGCGCGTTAATAAGCCGCGGTAATAAATCAAAAGAATGACAACAGATGGCGTTAAAACTTTCGCAATAACTCGAAGAGAAAGATGAATTTCGAATGTTTTCCAAACTAATGGCGCAGCCTGCAGGTGCGAGGTGGTACTTAATATAATCAAATATAGGGAGAAACTTGGAAATGCTTAAATGTAACACTTAGAGAATGTTATAAGTAGCCTATTTTTAGATTTTGAGCCTTTGTAATAAAAATTAAAGATTTCAATATTAAATACTTTTTTTTTAGTATAAATTACCTTAATTAAAGGCACAAACACTTTTATGGGTCTGTAGAGTGCTTGCGGTGGAGTAAAGGGTTGAGTTATGGGACATTTTAAACAAGTGTTCTTGTTATAGGTATTACACACAGGCCCATGTGTTTTTACTCAATAATAACACCATAAACATTCACTAATTAAATATGCCTTTAATTCTTCTAAAAATATTATATTTTATTTTGGTAATACGACGAAAGATAATCATTCTGCGTCAAAATGGAAATGAAAAAGAATCCAAGAAGACAAGAAAGGGATGTTTTACACTAACTACCCTAATCAAGTCGCTATTATTAAAAGTGTCGATGAGATGTTCTCCTCGTTATTTTACGACAGATATAAAACACATGCAGCGAGCGAGTAATATAGATACAATATAGGTAGGTCTGTAAGACCGCAGTCATAAGGCGCGCCGCGTGGTTTATGAGGCATGGAGTTGATGGAAAATTTCCCCACAATTTTGCCAAAATCAACATTTGAAAGTCTTGGAAATACCTTTAAATACAAATTTAGAGTTTAATAAAATATAATTTTTCGTTTTCTTATAAGATTTTAACACTAACATACATAGTGCATTATCTTTCAATCAGTTTTTATGAATATCTGACTTTTTTATATTTTCGTACATATTTTTGTTGTTTTTTATTTTTGTTAATTTTGCAAAGTAATGGTCTTTTGTGTTAACCCGTACGTAAACATAGTCGTAGTATCGACTAAACAATCTAAATGTACCAAAATATTAAAAAAGATAATTAAAATTAAACTAATTGCAGTGTAATCAAATTTGTCTCGTTTTTAGGCATTTTAAGATTTTAGATTTTTTGAATATCATTGACAATATCAAAGCAATGTCAAAGGTTTTGTCTTTTTGAAGGAATCCTAAGTAAGGATGTAAAACCTAAGTGAAATATATTTCATCGTAATTATTATACTAAAAGAGTAACCCTTCTTTGACGCCGGAGACAGCTGAAAGCATTTCAATGTTGAGAGACTTTGTTTGATGACTGAATGAACATAATGGAAATAAAATAAATAAGGAACTTCTACTTGAAAAAATTCATTGTAAATTAAATAATTATTGAATTTATGTAGTAATAGCTCTTATTCGTTAATATTCATTAATTCAACCGTTTTTCTAATAGGAAAAAACAAAAAAGTAACATTTAATACCTAACATTGAAAAGACAATTAATATAAAAAGAAGAAAAAATATTTGGTAATACTGAAATTTAATAATACTCAAAATATTCGGGGACACTGCTTCACAAATAAATCGTTATGAATAGTTTCGACGATATTTTAATCGTGTCGTGTCGTATAACGGGCACGGCACGACTCTTAAGTTTGTTTCCACTACATTTAGCGCTAATTGTGAGGGGCTCAGTTATTACGATCATATTCCGGACTCATTGGACTAGAAAATTGCTCAACTTTCAACCTCTGAGATTTTCATTTAAGAAACACTCTGTCGCTAAAAGTTTAACCATTTTACATTTAAAAAAAAGTTTTTACACTAAATAAGTTATTTGCATATCTGGTAATGTTTTTTTTTTAATATAATATTCTGATTTATCTGAGAGGCGCGCTGAAAGCTGTATAGTCTGCGGTGAGAGAGGTCTCTAGTAATAAAACTTCTCGTTATTGCAAGAGTTTTAGTGAGGGGATGCGTCGTTTTTTTTGTTTTTTTTTTTTGTTCTTTTTTTTTTTTTTTTTTTTTTTTTTTTGTCTGTCTATGCTGTTAGCCCTGTTGGCTATTACAGCGTCACCGGGGGAAAGTACATATATATTTTTTCTACCTATATAGAATAACGCTGGAGCAGCGTTATAGTAAAGTGTAACTTTATTTAGTGAATACAATACAATTAATTATATGACATTCAAATTATGTTTGTTTCATGTACACATACAAATGTGTGATCTTAAATTTAAACTAGAACTTTGAATAATAACAAGGAACATCGATTTCTTAAGTCTATCCCAATTCCCATCCCTAGTTCCATCCTACGGCCGGTAGTTCCTAGTATGCTAAAAGTTTAGAAGATTGCGAATGGGCTTTTTATGTGGCCTTTATATGGCTCTTCATTGTCACAGCTGTTAGGAGCACTTTATGATTTCTCTTTTATGAGTTCGTATTTAATGTGTCTTGTAAAATCTCTGTTAAGAGTTATATTTAAGTTATACTTGCTCTACTCGTATTTATGTATTGTTTTATTGCAATATTTTTTACGATCTTTATTTTCTTATAAGGTAAATAACATTTCGAGCAATCAAGTAAGCTCTTGTCATATTATAGTTTTATAGATAAATTGCAAATTAATTCAAACTTACGTAACAATTTTCTTAGAATATACATTTTTAGTGATCCAGTGATATATATGTATAGGATATGATCAGTTTTAAGATATATGTATAATTCAAACATACTACACGCTTCTGGCAGAGACGATAAAATGTAATAAATATCAACACAACTGTCAACATCAAGTAATCAAAACAATTATTAACATCAATAATCTTGACAGTTTAATGTCTGTCTGTTCAAACATAAATAAGTAAATAATGTCAAGCCATTATTATTATTAGTAATTCTCGCCGAATTCGTAAAATGAATCTAAACACGATTTCTCCAATAGTTAAAAAGAATCTAATATCAATCTAGTTCTAGCTAGATTATATAATTTGGGAATCCATATTGGCTGTACATTATCCTGGGCACATCTGACCATCTCGTGCCCTCAATAACTGTATAGGGATGTTTCATTTTCATCCTTCGCAAGCTTAAATGGCTTTCCATTAAATATCTCAGAAGCTTAAGTATTTTGTTTATTTCTTTCCTCTTGTATGATCCATGCTTTCCTAATTATTTTAAATCCCATTCTAATTTTCTCGGTGATATTCACAGTCGTCAACTTCGCTGCACTGACATTTCTTGTAGCAATTCAACAATATAGACTATATAGAAGACTCTTAAATGCTTTACCTACCGACACTAGGAAAACTGCTAATAGACATTTTTGACTAAATGTATTCAAATGTTTAGTTAAAAATAATTTTCTATATCTTGCCTTATTATGTAAAATGTATTTTTTATTTTCTTTATTAGTTTTTTTAGAAATTAAGTTACTAGGTTACTTGTTTCTTCTCTACTAAATTATTATGTTATTTATCTTGGATTTTATAGACCTTCAGGTGTTTTCTACTTATTCGAAAGCTAGCTCTCTAATGTTTGTGGCTAATGCTTGCCTTTGCAGGATGTTTCCAAAAATATATAAATAAACAATGATGAGCGAAGAATATACTTTGAAACAAAGATGACAATTAAAATAGAACTTAAGGATTTAAATTATTCCCCTCGGGACGAAATGATACAACAGAGGGTCTGTTAAATCTACAATCTTTAAAAATGTGAGGGTCAGCAGTCGAGAGGAAAACTTGGACAATTAAATTGAATTGAGAATTTAGCGTCAACTGTCAGTAATAAGTGTCAATACAGACTTACGACGATCGTGAAGCTTAAGTTACTGTCGTGACATAGTAATTAGATACTAAATGAATTTTATTGTTTTTTTTTTGTATAACGCTTGTATTAATAAAAATATGATTTACAAAGTATATCACACTATTAAGTACATTTTATGAAACATTATTAAGTTTACTTTTTAAAATGATATATAAAAGAAAATTATGTTACCAAGTTAATAGATTTTTCTCTTATGTATTATTGTTTTTATCTTAGTTTTTTATACACCTTTATGTGTTCACTATTTTTTTGAGAGCTCGCTGAGAGAGAATGCTTGCCATTTACAAGGTGTATGAAAAATATATGAATAAAAAAATATAATACTAAGATATTTATGTCTGATGTTTGTGCTTAATCTTAATTGTTAAGAATCAAAAGTTTCCTGACGAGGGCGAGGGTCACATTACATTTCTTCTAGACCTTACAAATTAAGATACGAAAAATTAACGCACAACTTTGGACGATTTGCTTTAACTGTCTTTTTAAGAAACTAATGGTTTGTTCGGAGATTTTGTTCAGAAAAAAAATATCTTAAAAAAAAATCCTTTTTGTTACTACGATACGAGTTGTTATTAATAAATTAATCCAATTAAGAAATATAAAGTGGATTTTTGGGGAGATTGATTTAATTTATTAGGCAAATCAAAATCAGCAATAATTTACTATTCTCGGGGCGTTCTCTCGGCATGAGTTGTTGAACTGATAAGTTACCAAATACTATCTGGTGGCAGCCGGCTTTGAGTAATTGGCTACTTTATATTGACTGCTAATGCAAATAGAAATACTACCAAGAGTAGTAGTAGACCGCTAGAGAGATATGAATAAGTAACGCAAATCTCATCTCAAATATAAATTGAAATGATCAACCGTAATCTGCAGGGCTCGATATTTATAGTTTTTAGGAATTGACAACCCTTGGGTTCTATTAGGGAGTGTACAATAAAGCTTATCTTAGTTTTAAAAATGTTTTTGTATTTTATATAGTATTATAACTAACTAATAATTCTTTGAATGTCCTATATTAATTACTATTACTGAATAATAAGAGACACGTACCTATTCATTCCCTTGCATTTATTTATTGATAAATTTATTCATAGCACAAAAAAGCTGGTTAAAGCAGACAGTTGCGGAGGACAGTTCGGAGGGAGTCATGATTTATTAGCAGTGGAATTAAAATGTTGCTCAGAGAGGGAGAGCGTAGTCTCACGAGATCACCGGAGACGGGCAAATTAACTTTGATCAATAAAAACAAATAAATTAAAATAAAAATACGTTTTCCTACAATCAAATAAAATGTATTAAATAATTACGGATCATGTATTAGTAAGTGTATGAAATCGCTAATCTCATCACTGTGTTGCTTCCTCTGAGTATTAAGATAAAGAGCGGGGTGTGAGGTCGCGGCAGATGGATCGCGGGATTAGCTTCGAGAACAATTTTTACACTTCACTGCGATAATTTATTTGTCGTCTTTATTAGCGTTGCCTTTGTATTCTTTTAAGAGAATAATCTTTTCATATTACATCCGTTAAGGAATTATTGTGTAGACAAGTTATAACAAAATTATAACATCATTAATATAAGATATAAGAGCAGCGTGGTTCATTAAAACATTCATTTACCGATGACTCATGACTAATCTCTTCCTAACTTACATCGATTGTTCGCAAATTTAAATATGCGTTGGAAGAATTAGTGACGTGTATATTATAATCTGTAGCGAGGGTTATTGTTGGACTCACCCGGTCACACGGCGCCGGCGCATGCAGCTGCCGAGCCTGTCCCCGACCCAGCGCCTCTCGCTTCCTCTGGGCACTGAACAGTCGTAGTTCTTTGCGTTCCTCGTCAGACAGAGAGTGGCAGTAGCGCACCTGGAATATTAAGTTGTTATTTTATATTACCGCTTTAGTCATATTTGCAAGCAATTTCTTTGGAGGAATTATGGAAACGTAGACTCTTGAGAAGGATGATATCCAGATTACAATTATGATTGGGTCATATCAGACAGTTGTTTACCTTGTTGTTCTATGGAATACCACTTGAGACCAAATAATGTTGAAATTAACAGTATCACTTAAACTAATAATTATGATCTCCAGGTCGGTGCCCTTTACACAGCTGTCTGAAATAATTACAAGAATAACAAACCTCATTATCCTGCGGCGGTAGTTGTTGCAACAGCTGCTTGAGGCGGTACCTCTCTCCCACGCTGTTGACGTACGGGACCTTGTCTTCTGGGAGGGCTGAGAAGTACAGGTGCACCTGGAAGTGAGTTCCACAGAAATACATACATGAAAATGTTAAGACTATTATTAACGTCGGCATTATGTTCGCTACAAGCGTGTTTGTATTTGACATCTTTGTTAGGAATATAACAAATAATATTTTTATTTGATAGTAATAACAACCGACACAAACATCGCCAAGTCTCACGGACCAACATGCTGACGCACGATGCTGTCGGAGATGATATCTCACAGTTCATTAATTCACTGTTATTTCATTGTTATTGATAGCATTTTCTAAACACATGGGTGGATTTAATAATATATATATCTAGTAATAAGACCTGGGAATAATAAGTATGTCATAATATTATCTGTCTGTACATAAATTGTACTAGGCCTAGGATCAAAAGGATTTCGAGACATAAATACCCGCATTATTTATTAATAAAGGCTGAACTGCCCTCCTTTATGAGCGGTGATATTACGATATTAAGAACGCCACATTTATTATAATTTCTGCAATATTCATATACAAATTCTATTGGCTATGTTATTCGATACTTTATATAGAGTCAGTCGTAAACACGTACGAGTACTAACAAGGAGCAAGACGATATTTTTAATGATCATAGATTATTGATAATTTTGTTTAACCTCCGTGACTGAATCACGGACCTAAGATATCTTAAAAATATCTTCAATCAATAGTAGACTTATTAATATCATGAATAAAAAAGGGATATGGCTGGGTTGGCTAAAGTTGGCATACTCTGTTTGTATGTAATTTAAGAATTGGTCGTTAGCTCTCAACTTATATTTTTCCTGTATTTATTATTTTTAATATCTCCCCGTTCTTCAAGGGTTGTATTGTCAATTGTACTACGTATTGACCACACTTTAACGGTTATATAAACATTGTAGTCTTTCATATCATATCCATGCTGTACGCTGATACGACTGTGATTTTTTTCTGACATTATCACCAGATGGAACATATCACCTGGTTCGTATCATTAGTTTTGAGGAAATCCTGTAAACCTTATATCTATTTTTATATAACCTACAATGTTATTAAATTAGAGGCTGACTTTATAGACCACTTTTTTAATTATCATTAAAAAATCGAAAAATATATAAAACTAATAAAAGTTTAATATTTTATTATTAGAAAACTATATTTTTAAAAAGGTTGTTAAATATTTTGTTGTTCAGTGTTTAAAAATACAATAAAAGAGAGTCAGTTCTAGACGTTGAGGAGCTACAGTGCGGCAGTAACAGATAACTGTAATAAATATACAGTCACATTAATGAAGACTACGAACTAATGAAATGAAGACGTGACCTGCCTTATGACGTCACTCTATGGATACCTTTATAACTACGATATTGTTTTTGTCACGTTATATCGTATGTATAAGGAAATATATTTTTATATAAATGTAGAATTAAAAATAAATAGACACGGACAGGGATTCGAACCAGCGACCTCTAGGAAACCGTGCTGTGAATATTTTTAATTTTTAAGATTTAATACTGTGATACCAAAGTATTATTTATTTTATACGTATAATAAAAATATTTAGGTGTTTTTGTGATTATTATTAAAATATGTTTTTCATGGTTTGATTGATTATATTGAAATGTCTTTAGTAATAACTATTTTATTATTTATATATTTAAGACGGCGTAGTCACGAGTACCTTCATCGGTTTCATTACTGGTAAGGTAAGTGCGGGCGTCATAAATCTCACCCATGTGTAGACTCCTTAATAGTGGGACTGGAGATAAATATGGCGCTTTGGTAAAAAAACCTTAGTTAAGACTTATACGATTTGTTAAGGAAACGTATTTAGCATCTAACCTAGGTTTCTTGGATTGCTGCTGATTATTTCTTTTGGTATTTACTAAATAAAGAATAATAATAAACTTTTATTCTAGTTTAAATTTGTTTTAGAAGAATAATTATTTAAAACTGAAACTAGGCTGAGTAAAAGGATGTGATATTATGATTCTTCCATACCTACTTTTTTACATATATAATTGTTAATATCTAAGAATATATAAGAATGTCCTTTCCGTACATCCTCATCCCATAAATAACGAGAACCTAATGTATATTTCAACGCAGCGCAAAAGAGATAAATTTAAAATAGAAAAAGCTTCTAGAACAACTTTACTTCACCCGTCAGTTACATCGCGGCACATTCTTGAGCTTCTTGAAAGTGAACTTCACAAGTTAGAGAGAGACAAGACTACATCCAAATATAAAGCACATTGCACTATCGTAATAATTATATGAATTATGTTGTATATCGAAATGAAAAGAGGGCTATATATATTTTAAGATGACACAAGCGTGGGTCACAAGTTATAGCTAACAATATAAATATCTGTACTAAATCAATTAAAAAATATAGTCCGAAAATATCTTTAAACATGTATAGCCATGTTAAGCTTATTAAAATTTATATAAATATAGAATGAAAAATAAACCGATACGGGCAGAGGTCCGCAGGCAGGACGCAGGACGGTTTCCCAGTAGTCGCGGGTTCGAATCCCTGCCCGTATTGGTTTATTTTTTATTCTAAATTGATCTAAATTTAAAAAAATATAAGATATAGTCCATTAAATTACAGATCGTAATAATATTGAAATTATAACAATTCTAAAAGCTTTGTTAAATAGACGGACTCGTGGACGGCGTCACGAACAAAAGCTAGTTTAACGATAATAATAAACTTTCAAAGTTGAGTAATTAAACGTAAATTGAGGTTTGTTTAATTCTGTTGTGACGTCAATTGCCTGTAGTCTGAAGGCGCGCCGCTCGGGGAGAGCTTTTAATTTTTTGCCTCGATGCCTCGCAGTCCTTCGTTTCCGCAGTCTTTATTTTTACTTTCATTATAAATACCCGAATTTCGTATTTAAGACCGTGGTCTCTGAGGGGATATAATATTTATTTTGCTGGAATGCTTTCAATTTTAATTGTCTCGAATAATTATTGTTACTAATAATTTCAATAGAAATTGGGTATTCTTGATTGTAGAATTTATTTTTCGTATTTTGAAAAGCCTAGCATTTACTATTCAGACTTTTAATAGACAGACAAAATATTTCCTGCGTCTAACCGTACAATAGATCGTAATGTCGCTTCAAACAAAGATCGAAAACAAGCAAACTTTCGCGAAACAATAGCTTTGTGGAGAGACAAAGCGCTGATGGAAATACAAAACCTTTCAGAATATTCTAGAAATAGGGTGGGAACAGTAGTAGCTAAATCAAAAACAGCATTAATGTATACAATGCACCTTCCAGTTACATCGGATTTTTTTTATCTAGAATTATGACCCCAAGCGTGTAACGATAAAGGCTAAAATGGAGTGCACTGTAATGGCATTACATCTCTTTGATAGACTAAATGTCAGTGATTATAAGCACGAGTAGAATTTCAGAGTTATTCTTAGTCAGCGTCCTTTGAGATCTTTATCAGCCGCCGGTAAAAGGTTGCGTTTATCGTTCCATTAAAGAGTTCTTTTTGTAGTAAGAGGGGTATGTTATTGTTTTTATGTTTCCAAAGACTTTGTAAGGAGTTTCTTATTACCTTAGGAGATTGGAAATGGGAAAATAAAAGTTATCAACTATACTAATTAATAGCTTATATCCTGCAGTTGGACTGTGGACATCCTTTAGTCCCGTTAGGGAATTGGCTCCGACCTACACTTATCTTTACTTACAACTACTGGTTTGCGGATTTTTTTATGATGTCCACTTTACATTTATATTTTGATCACTGCAACCAGACCATTAATAATATTTATCACATAAATATTGTGACCACCGGGGATCGAACTTGACCTATGTAACATTAAAGGCCATACGTATTTCTCTGCTATTAGTATTAATTGATCTTCCTTGATTGTCAGAACTCTAAGCTATCTATAAAATGGTAATTTATAATCCATCTTACCTGTTCCGGTCTCAATCCTGGTGGCACCCAGGTATACTCCTCCAAAGCGCATCCTGAATCATCATCACTCTGGGAGTGTCTGTGAGGGTCGCCAGGCTTCATTAGTCTCTCCGCGTGTTCCAGTAACCCCCTCAGCTTGCCTTGAGGCACAGGGTGGGGCGAGAGAGACATAGCAGATTGGGGCGATTGGGGAGAATGGTAACTCTGTCCGGGCTGGTTCAGTTGGGATACGCTGTGACTATGCAGTAGGTTATACTCTTGGTAGGGTTGGCTTCTTCTGAAGTTCGGGTACGAGTAAGGGTGTGGAGAGTTGGATGTACTGGGTATGGAAGACCCGCTATGGCTTGGCTGTGGGGATGGGAGGTGGGGCGAGGCGGGCGCCGGTGGTGGCGGCGATGACTGCTCGTGTAGCGGCGGTGGTGACGATCCGGTTGGCGATACCACGCAGTTTCTGCAAACCGGCCTGGAAATAAAGTTTAAATTAATATTGTCTTACAATCAAGTGAGTTAGTACAACATGTGGTAGCTTCATACATCTTAATCCATTTCACGAGATCGTGACTCACGCTAAATATTTAAGATGATTGATATTTATTTCAGTCTGAGCCTACATTGATTGACGATGTCTTACAAATGTATTTGAATGGAACCTTCTACTATGGTAGTTATTTTATTTAATAAATATCTCAATGTCTTAATACATGTTAAGTCGCTTAAATAATCAAGAGATATTTATTCGATCTACATTTTAACAGAGGCTAACTTTTAGCTTTTGTGATGAAAACATTATAAAGGTAAGTAATGGTTCGAGTAATTAAATTAAATTAAATTAAATTTTAAATTATCATTTAAATTAAATTTTAAATAGTAATTTTAGTATTATTTTTTTTTAGAAATTAAATACATATATATTGGTATGTAATATAATAATTAAGAACTATATGATAATCAAAACATAGTTATTTTACGAATCTTATTAAAACGGTTAATTTATTTAATTTTCATAAAAACCAAATAACATTTCATCAAACCCATAAGATAAATGATTATTTATTAATAACTGAGCGGATGTTTTATGTTAAGCCAAGATTGATTATTAATTATTTGAAAATATGTTAAGATATTACTAAGAAAAGATTAAATAATTCTGTTGCAAACACTCCTGGTTAAAAAACTAACTGTAAACTAATTATGAAGCCCAAATTGTACACGCAATAATTATTAGACATTGTACAAAGTACAGACTCCTAAGCCATAGACATAGAAATGTTTGTCTGTTTGTCAAAGTGTATTTAAATGATAATTTGTGTGGCGCTAGTTTGTTATACAAACCAACATTTACTTAATGATACGAGATATATATTTTTTTTTATTCTTAAGAATTTTGTTGTGCTTTTCTGTTTTTTTATTATTATTATTGTTTTTGCACGCCTACCACAACCTCTCCTGTACTTCCTAAGATTGGCTGGTAGAGAATGTCTAAGTGGCATTAAGCCCGCCTTTTGTACATTTTTTTTTATTTGTGCAATAAAGAATTAAATAAATAAAATAAATAAATAATGTCATTTGGAGGAAATAAAAAATATATTTGAATTACAATTACAATGAACCAGAATTGTATAGATTTTGTCAAAATATTGTATAAATATTGATGGCTTAATTCGATCAACTAAAACTCTAGATCTACTTATTTAAATTTTAATATTTTTTTTTCTAACTAAAGTGACTTTCATTGATTTTCTGAACGTTAGATACTTTTTCTGTGTATTATTTTGCCTTGGAAATATTTAGCATTCATTTCTAAGGAAGTCATGTAATTTTATATATAATCTAGATTCATTTAGCCCTGATAATGTTGAACCCTCAACAATTCTCACTTAGCTCGCTTCATTTAAATATTGCAACTAACAGCATCCTTAGAGATGCTGACTTTGCGTCTTTTTCATCTCAACGCGGCATCTTGATTCGAGATGACTTACGTACTTATTGAAAGACATTTATATTGCCGGGGTTATGACCTGGCCAAACGATAAATTATATTTAACTAGCTTTTGACCTCACATTATCAAAATAATATAAAGCGTTATTTAGTAAGGTGTATTATAAGAAATAAACATCACTAGAGCTAGTACCTATCTCTACCTTTTTACTTCACTGATGCATCTCATTTTGATGTTCTAACAATTGGTTTTTTAATCAATATATTTAGATCATTAAGTAATTATCTTTCATTCCCATAGTAGTTAAAAAGTCTGTTAATAATATCGATACCAAATTTTTAAACGAAAGTTTGAGAAATAAGTGGTTGACTTTGGTACAGGGTAAATATAACATGCAGTTTGTTCAAATGAAAATGAATTATTTCCTCAGCACGAGTAAGATATAGTAGAGTGAGTGTTAACTTACTTTTAATCAGATATTAGTCAATAAAATATGAGAGTGTCATGTATCGTGTGTCTTCATGAAGCATTGGACTGAGACGATAAGAGTAGGTATATTATAAGTGTTACTAGTACAAGCAATACAGCGAATGAAATGTTATGTAATACATATACATATTATATTACTATCAATAACACTGGATTAATATATGATGAAATACATGCAAATGTTTAAGGAATAAAGAATTTAAATGTATCGATACGGGCAGGTTTAGAGCCGGCGATTAGGTAGTCGTTCCGTCGCTCTGCCAACTGAACTACCGTGTCTGAACGCTTTGTATGTATTTACAGCCCTATGTATAGTCTTCCTTATTTTCAGTTTAGGCTTTTCTTAAAACAGGTTTCTGTTAAAATCCTAAGTAATGTTGCAATATAGAATAACATTGAAAATATGCCACAACCGAAATTAATGCTTGTAATATATTAATATTAAATAAATACAGGATATATTTGCAATTCATATATTTCTGTTAAAAGTAAACATTTGTAGGTATATGACTTTGACAATGTCAAAAGCAGAAGTATAATTAATGTATTTTTACGTGGCTATGAGAATATCATAAACTAAGTATGTACAGAGTAAAGAGAGTTGTTCCGACTGACTGACTAAATTATGGTCATTAAATATGGAAACATCAATATTGAACTGACACTGACAAAGAAAATATATATTATTTATAATTTTGTTTTTATTATTATTCAAGATGCGGTCGAAGTCACAGGACGACGACTAGTTAATTAGAAATATGTAAAAAGTAAACAAACTACTTTCTATAATGCAAACAAGTTACAAGTTACATAGCATAGTAAGTAACGAGCACTAGATGAAAAACATTTAACCTGGGAGTCATTTAAATGTAGAAAATTAAACATAATTAACATTTCACCGGATCTCTGCAATTTATTTCAAAGATTTTTAAAAGAAAACCTTAACCCGAAGGTAATAAGGTCGTTATTTAAACAAATATCAGAGATGTTATCTTACATCACGATTCGATGATGTTCAGTTTCTATCGATTATCGACTATTGAATTCCATCGTTATCGATAAATCGGTAGTCGATGTACTCCGCTGATGTAGTGATCGTTTTGTTCTGTTTGTTTCATCTTTATAAGACTCTATCAGAGCTGCTCTTAAAAGACCGAGACCGAGTTATTTGATACACAAACTATTATTAATTATTACTATTTGACCGCTCAGATTTATATGTAATTAGGAGTTCTTTAATGTAGAATTGAAAGCGGGAAATTGTATAAAATGTAAGTGAAATCAATACTTGAATATTAAGGACTTTCACACAAACTATCATTCCATCATTCCATGGTTAAAAGCTTAACAGGATGGAATATTTAAACACTGCATCATCTTAGCCAGTGTCCTGTCAGTGGCTTCACCCTTTAGTAAGTGAGGAGGAGTTAGGTTATCTTTGTATAGTCGGTAGTCGGTACGTTGGTACATACATAGCTACTAAACGCGGTATTAAATGATTATTATTTAGTAAGTAATATTATTTTATGTACATACTCTACGAGACTATTTTATGTACATACTCTAAGAGACTATTTTATGTACATACTCTAAGAGACCATCAATTAAATAGATCATTTCTACCATCTTCCACCATTATAGTTAAGTTAATATGTTTTGATCCTTAGATTCGAATTATTAAACTTAGGAATATAAAGCGGGTTCCTCTATACCTACTTGATACTTCGGAACCAATAAAATATTAAACAATGGGACATACAAACAAGCTGTACACATTCCTCAAGTACGTGACAGACATACATACACGTACATACACGAACAACGGGACGACGAACATTATTATATTATTGTTACTGTTTTAGAATATAAATCAAGACTTTATTATATGTAATTAATACGTGTTTTAATACACATTTCTCTTAACAACAGCAATAGTCCACGTGAATAATTATTCTTTATATAAATAAGATATATTTTATTGTTGGATACCTTCCAGCAAAAGATACTTAAATTAAACCTAACCCAGTTCTTTTCGGGGCAAGAAACTTTCTTCCTGACCGCTACATAATAAAATGAAAGATGGCGTCCAAAACACGTTTTCATTTTATTTCTATGAAACAAGCACTTGTTATAAATTATAATAAACGATAAAACAAAGCCAACGTGGCATTATGCTCTGGGAAACTGTTTTACTATTGTTTAAAATGTTTTGTTCTTAAATAGATTACACCTCATGGCCGTTTGGTTTCATACAATGACGCCGGTAGTTTACATTATAATTATATGTTACGAGCCTCTTTGAAAATACAATCAAATTGTATGTTTATATGTGTGTTATAATAATATTTAACATAGGTTTAATTATGAAGGTTCCGTATATATAGTGCTATCTGTACTTACGCAACTCTGTAATGTAATTGCAGTCGGTGCTGTAATATCTTGTAATTGCTTATTATTTTACGAGACTCTAAAACTATAAAGTTGTATTTCGCGGCAGCGGCCATTACATCTTAGACAGCTTAAGAACTTAGAGGTATAAAGAATTACCATATTTAGTTTGTAGGGACGTCTAAGTTTCAATATTACATTGTGAAATAAAACGTGTTGAATTTGAATTTGATACAATATGTGAATACGATGGTAATGGTCGGATTCTAGAAGGATTATAGAGTAGTGATGACAGCAGAGTTGTGATTGGCTGCTTGAACGTGATTTCAACCAATCATAAACATTAACACGGTATTTAAAAACAAATTTAATATTTTTATAAATCAGCCTTTAATAAATCGGAGGGAGGATAGACCAGGTCAGAAGTTATAAATAAATAAATAAATGAACAAAGTTATAAAGAAACAGGTGTAATAAAAAAATACGTCACACGATTTTTGTTCGGCAAATCGTTTATTGTCCTTTACAAGATAATCAATATAATATTTTTTAATATATCATTACGTGATAATATATATTTGGTAAGATGTAGCCCGAACTTACTTTACACGTTCCAAAATCAAACTCCGAAGAAGTTAAAGACTAATAATTGTGTTATTAAGTAATTGTATGAAAATTGTATTTTTAAACAAGCACTATCACATTGGTATTTTCTTTCTGGTTACTATTAGAAACATCTATTTTAGTGTATTCTCCGAGATGAGACGTAGTAGCTCCAGATCAGTAAAGAAAGATAAAAATATTAAACACTAGCAGAAGACAAACATATAACATCGTTGATTCTCTATTACAAAGTCAACATGTATGAAACCTCTGTTTGTATACAGTTACGTTACAAATTCATTAACAATGTAATGATTTCGTATTTCGCTATTTAACAGCCAGCGTTACATCAAAACCGTTTTAGTTTTTAGTAAACGATACTCGTAAAAAAGATCGTAAAACTGAATACTTATATTCTGTCAGTTACAAACTAACGAGCTACTATCGACTCCGCCAATCAGTTTTAATGATTTGTTACAAATTGTGAAATTTATTACATTACATATATTTTTATAGGTTATGCTGTATTCTTCCTTAGCGTATCTTAGTTCGTGTTAATTGTTATAGATTTATTTACATTAATATTTGATATTGTCTATAAATACATATGTTTTAATATTTTAAAATAAGTATAAATTTAATGAATGTTGTTTTAGATATATTACACTTTGGTTAGGTTATTTTGCTTCTATTTTTTCCCATTATGTGGATTCAATAAAGATACACACGCATACACACACATACACACACACACACCTTTATAAATGGATTAAGTAAGAGATATTTCTCAATAGAAATAAATATTTATTTGTCGCATAAAATAAAAGAAAAGATAATGTCCCATTGAGTCAGAAGGAAAAAGTGGATTTTAATTTATAATAGCCATATTAGAAAACACGCTGCAAGATATATGGATCTACAAGCTCAGCAATTACGAATCTATAAAATAGTGAATACATACATACATACCAGATGCAATTAGCTGCAATATGTTTCATTTACATAATATAAAAAATACAATAATCTTACCGAGTGTCGACCGGTTCGCGGGCAGCCTAAGTACCAGCAGATATTTAAAAGAGGTATTTTTATAGCACGAGTAATGTTAACTGCAAATCATATTACTGATGGCGACTGGACTTATTTACATTGTGATATTATCTTATAATTTAATGACAGTTATATGATAATGTAATGGAGACACTCGTTGACAAGATCTAAGCTGTGTCTAGAATATTTGTATATTTGATTTTTGATTATTCTTGTATTTTCAGGTAATATTTTTAATTGGAAAAGATAAGTAATAAGTAAAGCTACAAATTTTGAGAATACTTATATTAATATATGTATTAGATGTATTTTCTTAAATTATCTCGGATATACTCGCTAAAATTGAACACATTTTGCAGCTAATGAAAGCTTATATAATAAAATGTGGTATCTGTCTGTTTGTAAATATCGTACTTGTATAGTTTATTATGATGGTAATATTCATAAATGAACTGGTCTGTACATATGTATGCTAATTGTGTTCAAAATAAATGAGTTTTTCTTTTATCTCGCAGTAAAATTATAAAATATTTAAATTGCAATACTTAAAGCCGTGTCTCGTTCCCACTATTACCGAGCAGGAGAAAAAAATATTTTAACGGATTAAATTATTATGAGAAATATTTCTGTGCGTATTATATTGATATTACTTTGTGAGTATTTTGTATAAATCATTGCAAATAACTACGATTTTGAAATACAATATGATTACTAGTCTTACTTATCATTAGAGAATTTTCTCAGGATTAAATACGATGAATATGTAACTCTATAACGAACTCTTTAAATAATAAATGGGCAATAAAAATTTCACCCGACGATTCGAAGCAAAATAAAAAATTTAAATACGAGCTTAATCCGAAAAAAATAATTATCTTTCAATGAGTAATTGAAAAAAAAGAAAACATTTTTCACATTTTAAATTTCAATACAATATTCTTTTTTCGGACCGCGCGTGTGTGTGTGTGTGTGTGTGTGTGTGTGTGTGTGTGCGCGCGTGCGTGTATGTGTAGTCTGATAAACATAAATAAATAATATTTTTTTGTTAATAGGTACATAGAGTGCTTTGACATATTATTTTTAACTATAGTATCGTGAACGCAGCTCACAGGCCGCCTCCATGTAGATAACACGTCTATTTCACAGAAAATCGGCGCGTTTTGTTTAATAATAAAATTTTAACCTTTAATAAATCACACCTAACAAAAATTTAAATGGAATTGTACCGAAAGTAACAAGAAGCTCCTTCGTCGGTTGAAACTAACCTTAATATATAATTTATGTTGGAAAGCGCGGTCTATGAGTGTATAAGAAATAATAAAATGTATAGTATATGGCTATCACTGCAGCAATCACGGCGGGAGACCACGTGCCTTTTAAAAACTTTCCCTTTAAAGTAATACTCAAGTCACACGCGCTAAACTAACTTAGCGCGCTGTTAACTGTGCGAGCTAAGATAAGTAGGTTAAAACCGGGATAGATGCCGCAGAAGGATAGATGCCTCGTTTCTAATAACCCAATTTACAAAAAACAAAACAGCAAATGTTGTTCTTAATATTTGCCCTAAACGCCCCCCCCCCTCCCAACCCCCTCCCCCTAAATGAAACGTAAACTGTAGTATTGTAATGTCATTTTTCACTTATGCGATTGAAAACATTCCCCGCAAAAGCGAAAAACCCTTCAAAGTTTCAAAGGTTAGTATTCACTATCAGTATCTATCCCTATCGAAAAGGATGGTCACCCCGAATTTCCAGGTGATAGATGCCCTGGGGGCTTCTATCCCTTCATACTGTAAAAGCCTTGTCTATGTCTTTTAATATTACGTCAAGACTATTCTGGTTCTTACTAATAGATATGGTAATGTCTGTGTAGGTACTTGCATGATAATATGTATTTAGCTATGCCTACTTTGATTATTTTAGGTGAGCCATACTAAGGAAATATAACAAGAAGTCAAGAAGTGGGATAAAGATAAGATTAAAAAAAAACATGAACAAATATATGTGCAAATTAATGTCGTTTTATGTTTACATCTTGATGACTTGCTTTTGTTGATTTTTTAGAAGGGCGTCTATCCCTCAAAGCGATTTAATAGTGAGGTATCTATTCAGTCAAGTAGGCATCCATCCCCAAAGTAAACATCTAGCAAGAACTTATTTTTTACAAAACTAGTGATTCCAAACTGTATTAATAATTAAACTAACTATATAACATAAATAATTTATGCCAATATATTTGGCATTATAATAATTATGAACTTTCTCAAAGCGGGGCTTATATCCCGGTTTTACGCCACACTACAGTGAACATATGTAGTCGGGATACGGGGAGTTGTCCTTAATATACAGTAACTATGTGAAGGGATTCAGGTAACACTTGACGAAGAAAATTTAGGTAATGTTTTAGTTAACAATAAAATTTATAATTTTACATAAAAGATATGTTGGTTTTATGGGAATAAAATTAATATCTTATATTAACCTATTAATATCTCCTTCAATTCCATGTTATGTTAAATATATTGGTAAATGAATTATAATAAAATGTTGTGTGTGTGTATGTTCATTTGTAAGACATCTCGTTGATATATCTGTCAACGTGTTTATTGACGTACAAGAAGACGAAGGTAGATAACTCATAAACTAGATCAGTGTGCGCTGCGCTTATGTTGTTTCTGTGAAGACTGAAGATAGTTGAACTTTATTATTATGTTAACTAAAATACTAGTATACATTAGATCACCGAGGAATAAAAAGAGTGCCTTACACGTGTTTAAAAAATATTTAATAAGGTAGTGTTGATCCTTACGTCTCTTTAGAGCAACTTATAATAAATAAATATATGTTATCTATTATAATATAATATTTTTTACAAATATTGAAAATCACGGCATTTATTAAACTTTATAGACCAAAAGGCTGTCTAAGATGAAAGTTCAAAATAAAATTTAATTATTGGCGTTAAAAAAATATATCTTATAAAAATAACAGCAAAAACAACACAATAATAAAATAGATTTTATATTAATATTAGGAAATATAAAAATGATATACAGTTTGAGTTAATTATACGTCAAATTACCGACAATAATAATCTCCATACTCTAATTTGATTTCATTTTACGACACGAATACTTAACAGCCTCGTAAACACAGACCAAGTAATGAAAACAATAAACAATTACCGATCTAATGGGTATTAAAATACAGTTCAGTTTTAAATGGCAGGGTATTAATTAATTTTCAAACTAATACACGCTAATGGTAGGAGCTCTTAGATTATAAAATATCTTATAAATAGTTCCATCATAATAAAGTAAAATAAAACAGAAAGTGAAGCCAAGTATAAGTTGTAAATATTAATATATAAATAATAATAATATATAATTAATGAATTATATAAGGTTTTCTGTCTGTCTGTATTTTTAACCGACTTCTTCAAAAAGGAGGAGGTTTTCAATTCGGCCGGTATATATGTTTTTATGTATGTACACAGATTTCTCCGAGGTTTCTGAACCGATTTACGTAATTCTTTTTTGTTTGATGCGGAATAGTTTCGAATTGGTCCCATAAAAATTTGATTCAGGTAGGTCCAGTAGCCTTTATTTTATGAGCATTTTTGTAAATATATATTATAGATTGTAATTCAGATATAGATATTGAATATATTGATCACGTCACTATAAATATTATTATTTTTTTTATTTTTACCAAAAATATGAAGTAAGTAAAATGTTGTTTTTAATTAAATAATATAGAGTAACTCTCTACATAACTCTAGTAAACACTCGTTCTTGAAGGTATGCTAATCGTTGCCGGTCTATTCAGATGTCCAACGACGGATGCTGGGAATAACTTGAGATTACCACATTTTTAAGAACTACTTTCAAAGAATCTTGAAACACGGAAGTCTAAAATCTTCCGTCTACATACATTGTACTGTGTACAGCAATTACGAATAACTTAGGAAAAAATACGTTTTAAAAATCCCTTGAATTCTAAGTAAGTAAATAAACATCATAAATAGTCACATCACTCTACTAATAGAGCTGACGTATCGCTATATTAAATTTGAAATAAGCCATGATTGTACATATTTATACATATTGAAATAAAGTAAATAATTAATGTATGGTTATTGTATGACTATATCCAATCGTTGTTATGTTTTCTATGCTTTTATAGCAAATATTTAACATAGATTCATTTAAAACGATCACGGTAATTAAAAACATCATACATTTACTACACTTCCGTTCTGAATTTTTAATTGAACATTTGTAAGTAATTGACCTGGTTGTAGCCCACCGTGACTCAGCCGGACATATACATACAATATACACTATGTTAGTAAAATTGTTTGTTTGTTCGTACTAGTGATTCGTCGAAATTATTATTTTGTTATTATTTGTATTGAAACAATTACACTACTTTCTTAAATGTTCATCTTCAAGTTCGTTATTAATATTAGAATTAATAAAAAGAAACCATACATACAAGCCATTTAACATTTGTTGCTAACATAAAAAAGTTGGTCAAAAGCTTACTCTAAATCTAAAAACACAGATTAAATTTTTGTTCACATCCGATTATAAATACAAATATGTATAACATGTCGGGTTTAGTTTTTAATATGAGGAGGTAAATAAAATAAATTTGATAAACTTAAATATTTCCAAAATAATAATTAATTTCATATTATATTGAGTTGCAAGAATTGTTTTTATCTTTAATATTAATATGTATTTTTGAGCTTATCACGATTACCTTCTTTCTACACATTGAAATAAAACTATTTTTTAACGGAATCAACTCACGTATTAAACAATATTAAATAACATTTTAAACATAAGAGTAAAGATTCCGGGCAGATAGTTTTGTCTGCATCCTGAACTCTTAGAAACCGTTGGAGGTAGAAGAGTAATTAACTGACTTACTGACAGACAACTATATCACGTCTTACCGTGAACACGATTGCTGCAAAGCATTCGAAACGTCAGATTAAGTTTAAACTTTACAAAGTAAATTTCAATATACGCGAGTATAGTCTTTAAGATAAAAATAGTTTTATTTCTATATGTATTTCATAAGTCTAACTGTATGTCTGTTACGTCTACGCCACATATCCTTTTGACATTAAATTATCAATATAATATATATAATATAAAATATATTCCAGACAAGATTGAGGCCAAGTAATTATTATTTTCAAGTTTAATTATCGATATATTTTTTTCAGTTATATAGATAGCTTTACAATTGTAAATCATATATTATATTAAAGATTTTCTCTAGGGCTGTCGCTATATTTCTCAATTCAGTGATTAATATCTTACAATATAGTAAACGAAAAAAGCAAGAAAAATGTAAGTAAAAGTTCTTTCTTGAGTTTATGCGTTAATAATATAAATATGGTACATTAATGTATTGATAGGCGGCGCAGGCGCAGGCCGTAACCGTCTTGTAAATAATGGTAACTTGATTATAATCAGACATACAGTATTTATTTTTTAAACATTTATGGTGCTTTGGGTCATATGGGTGTTTAGTTTGTATTTTTATTAATTAAGACACATTTATTGCTTTTCTTGTAGCAAATAAATATCGATATAACTCTCTTAAATAACTTGAATATCTTAATAAATATCAAAGTTGTTTTTTTATTTAAATTAATATAATATTTGAGATTATATTTTAGATAAAGTTAAAAAATATAAACACAAATTCCATTCGCTTTCTTTTTTCTGGCATCGATCGTATAAAGGTATGTCGATGTTTTTGGTGAAACTGTAGTATTATTTAAATGAAGTATCGATTACTTGGCAATTAAGGAAAATACTTTATAATATATGGTAATGCCTGCGACTAATTTTGAACAGAATATTTTCTAGAAAACACGTCTGTATCGGGTAAACGCGGTGTCGAAAACAAAATTGGTTGTAACTACAACTTATGTAGAGTAAGAGTTGGTTCATCGTGAGTACTACCTTCTCATGGAAGATGTGAAGTGGTTATTTTTGATACAAGTCACAAAATAAATACATATGTAAACGAGTTTTTTTTAAAAGCAACGGAATGTACATTTTTTGCGGTGAATAATGACATAAAATCGTTTATTGCTTCATTATTTATGAGGGCATTTTGCCATGTGAGAAAAATATAAAGAATGTTTGAAAGTTAAATGTAGGCCGAAATTAACATGTGAACATGTCTTACACATCATGTTGTTAAATAATAATTTACATCGGTCTGTATGTTGTTACTATTCATCTACACTGAGAAGAGAGCGACATACATACAGAGATCTTACAGCATTAAAATACATCACCATGTAGCATTTTATATGTTTTTTTTTAATTTTAATTGTCTCCTTGTGATTTAATTTAGATATTTGCGACGTTTTGAAGGAACGAACATACAAACATTCACATTCTATATTGCAGTTGCAGGAGGTATACTCCTATAAAAGTTGTTATAATTAATCTCTAAATCTTATGTCCAGGGCCGCCATTATTTCGCAATCACAATATCTTTGTTTTTAATAAAAAAACAAAATCAAGACGACATTAAGCAATTTAAATTGTCTCGCCAGTTCAAATGCGATCATAATAACATCGCATTAAGATTCATAATCAAACGACACTCGTCTCAAAATAGGGATATTCACCTTTTCCCCGGACTTCGAGAAAAAATTGATATCTTTTGGTAATGAAGGTTCGCTTTTACACAAAGGCTTTTCCAACGAAGTCTTTAGACTTGTTTTATTTTTTATTCTTACCGGAACAATATCATTACAGTTTGTAAACCAGCCTGTTCATGAATTAATAAAATAATTTTATTAAATATATATAATATGAATATATTAAACCAAATCAAATATCAAACTCCCTAGCCTAATTGTAGTTAAGTAAGATTTCTTGTGATCTCCATGAGTTGTATGTTTTTCTGTTTTTACAAAACCATGTATTATTAACCATGTAACCAATATTGTAGGTGAGAAGCCGCCGCCATCAATAAAACAGACAAACTTTCTTTCAATTAAGTATATATATATATAACTTACCGTGTTGTTACTGTCCGTGTTGTTAAATGTTGTTAAGGTGTGGCGTGGTTATCAAAATGATCCCAATACAATATAATAACAAATGAATAAGTTTAAAAATAATATAAACTATTATTTTAACGCCTTATTTTAACATAATTTAGTGATATCATATAATATATTTCTCCATCTTTATTATACAACCGTATAGAGCGGAGGCGAGTTGGTTCATCTCACTGCTATTTACTAATCTATAAATGTATCTGTCAGTTAACTACCGAACATTTTATGATTCATATTAATATGTTTTATGTAGATTGACTCATTGGCCTTCAAATATTAGTTCAGCGTAGGTACCTACTAAAACGATTAACCTTAAAATTTAACTACATATTACTATAATCCTTTTAGATTATTCGTTTATTAATATTCATTTAATATATTAAGTGGGTAAATATTTTCTTAATAACACAGTAATTGAAAGTATTTGTGTTATATAGTATTTTAAATGATAAATAGTTGCGGCCAATACCATTTCTAAGCAGACTGCGCAAGCGCACCCATTTTCAGTGGGTGTTAGGGAAAGTTATAGTTCACATTAGTTATGGTATACATTACAGTTGATTATCAAAGGTATGTTAAAGAAAATAAAATGAAGACATTATACACGCTACATAAAGGAATGCTTAAAATAACTCGTCTTAGCAGTAATAGAGGCTTTAAGAGGATTAATTCGTAAGTTCAAAACGAACATCGCGATGACACACAGTCAGATTACTATAATTAATATCTGCTTGTAATATATATATTAAGAATACAATTATTAAGATACACAAAAGATTAAGTCAGCCTCGCCACAGTTAATCGAATTTACCAACATGCATAGTTATTTAAAATTCAAAACAATGTTTGATGGCTATGAAGTAAATATTATTCGTAATTAATTCTTAAAAAACTTATAGTGATCCATTGCAATTAGGAAACGTGAGAAAATTAACTGGTTTCAAAATATCTTGAACGTTGTCAGAAGTCGTATCAAACCATTAAAAGATACATCGACTAGTACTACTTGATCCGTGGATGTGAACTATTGGATATTAGGTGATACAAGGAGAGAATAGTTTAAGAAACGAGATCTCTGAAAATTGAATAAATAAATAAATTGAATTTAATATACCGCATTAATAAATACGCGTATGAAACAAACTGTTTTTAATTATAAATCATTTTGATGCATTTTACATTATAAAAGACTATATCTCCATAATCCACTAATATTAAGTGTTGAATCTCTTTTTTTAAATGTCTTGTGATTTTTATATATTTTTTATTTTCCCCTCCTTTAAAATAAAAAGGTTGACATAAGCGTGTTTCGTAACGGATAAAAAGACATTTAACAAATGGTAACAAGAAGATAAAAGATAAGATAAAGGTTGGGTTCAAATGTTGTTGAGAAAATAAATATTATCGGTATTATTGTTTAATGTAGAGTTATTTAATACAATAATAAGTTATATTTACCTTTTTTTGTTAGTTAAAATTCTAGAATATTGCGAAAAAATTTAGTGTAGGATGGAAATTTGTTATTCGTGTGTGTTATTCGTGGAGTTAGTAATAAAGACTCAAAACACATTTAGTAATCATTGAATTCTTACTAAATGTGTTTTGAGTCTCTATTACTAAGCCGAGTACTACAGAGGTTGGAGGTTCAAATAATGCCCGTGTAGATATTATCTTCATCTTGTATTATTTATCTATTAAAAAATATTTAATGTGCTTTATTTCACCCATTATCCAAACTCTTTGGTAAGTGTTGATGTTCACCAAAGGTTAAAATACAAACGTCCGAGGTTAAAGTTTCGACGCTGATCCCGTAGGTATCTCTATCTAATTACATATGTACATATAAGTACTTAGTGGTCTATAAACATTAAGTAGACAATTTTACTGAATTAATTGTAGTGAAACAGGATGTTATATATTTGTTGATATACTTGATACACTTAATTGCATATGATTTAGATAAATAGAGTTCTGTTTATCTTAAACCCGTTTAAAAAGGCCATTAGCCATAGTTCTTAAAATCGTTAGAGAATAATGAACGATCTCTTCTTGATAACCAATTACTTTGAAACTAATTATTTAAAATGGATAACTCATAAATGAGTATAAAGCCTATTAAAATAAAAATTTGAGGTACGTGTCCGCTCTACGAGTGTGCGAGAAATATAAAACACATTGTATTTCTTGAAATATCTTTTATAATAAAATATTGTTTTGCATACACAAACACACATACCCATATATTTAGAATAGGTACATGAATACGTTAATTAACCATTGAACATAAGTCACACTATTATCGTAGTAATCTAATTACGTAATAAAAACTTTTTTCTTCTTCTAAATAATCTTTTCAGATGGTCGTTTTTAAACATGTGTTTATAAACAAAAAAGATCCAAAAACCGTGTCGTATGACAATGCAGACGGGACATCATCACATACACGGGCGTATTGTGTGTGTACCGGTTTGTGCGCCTGTGTGTGTGACGGCTACTTGTTGGCTATATATTGGTGTAGAGCGCTGTTTACATGTTTTTATCGAATAAGCAGTGTACTTTCGATACGTTGTTCTTTCTATAATTATAAAGTATCTGAAATTTTTATATACTTTTGAATTTTATATACTTATTCTATATTCATGCTTGTTTTCTATAACTTTTTGGTAAACCTGGTACGAGCAATTCATCTAAACATTAATTCTTAATATCTTATAATCTGTGTGTATATGAAATGCATACAGATTATAATCCATTCACGTATTTAATACTAGTATATTATGTATAAATGTATGCTGTAATACATACTTTTTACTTGACATTTATTCGAGACCAGAATACTGAATATTTAATTACGATCTTTGACTTACCTGAAACAGAAAAAAACATTATTATATATTAAATATAAAAGATAAATTATTACCTTATCATTGTACTGTTTTAACGCAATCATAGGATTAATTTTCGTAAGCTTTCATTTTGGAAATTAACAGCGCACTTCCGCCGGAGAAAGTTGACTCATTAGTAGCTTTCTCTATATTTAATTGTAGATGAAGGTAGATTGTATTTGTAGGGTAATAATTGATTAGTTTAATAAAGTTTAATCTGTAAGATTTATGTCTATCTAGATATGTCCTCGCAAATTGAGAACCCGTTATATTCAACATGATTCACTGATAGACACATCCAGTCTCATATGAAAACGTTTACTACTAAAACGAATACTAAGTTTCTAAGGACTTTGTAAGTCCTTGTTCCCGAAGGAGCTCCTACAAACGATTTCCTATCTCGCACCATCTAAAAAAACGGCCTTGCGCGAACGAACCGTGACCGATACGCTTCCGTGACGACTACGATATCACGCCAGTGAGATTATTTGATTGCTTGATATATGAGATACATGTGCTGAGTGCATCTGTGATCGAACATTCCGGTACTTACAATACTCTACATACTATACTCTACATACAACTGTCTGAAACTTCAAAATAAATATAGATATACATAGAAAATATAATATTTATACTTCAGACAGATATTGAGACTTCAATAAACAATTATTATATTATTTATTTCAATGCTTTGTCTAAAAATACAATTACACGCTCTGTGGCTCTTAAATTGGTTATAAAATGTTGTTTTTATAAATTCAACAGGTTTTATTTTATTTTACCGGTTTTTCTTTTCTCAAAACCGTTATATTATAGATACTAAGAAATAATTGTATTTAATAACTGTTTATTATGAAGCACATGTCTATAACATTTATTTTCGTAAATATATGGATATTCAAATTAGTTTCGACATTATATCGAGTATTCAATATTTTACACGGTATTTATAAAATTAAGAGTGTAAGATATAATAAATCCATATCCGTATGTATGTGTCATTCCCGGCGGCATTGTAATTACTACTGCGCCGTACTCAGACTATCTTGAATCTAGAATAGTGTTTAGTTTTATTGGAGATGTCATAAAACATATTTATATAGATTGTATCAATCGTTATATTTATAAAAGAACATGAATACTCGACTATTCTTAAACATAGTATCTTGAACAATTTAAAACAAACCCCTGTTTATAATTTCATAACTCCTATGAGGATGGAATTCCTTATTTTATAAAATTTTAAATTTATAGAGCCGGTGTAAGGTGTGCAGACGGCCTTATTAACTAAATAACCATGTTGTTGTTTTGTTTACTTATTAAAAGCACATGTTTATATTTTAAAGTAAATATAGAATGAAAGAGTGAAACAAACCTCCAACCTCTAGGACATCGTTCCGTCGCTCTACCAATTGAACCTCGTATCCATATTGGTTATTCGTTAATCTATACTATATTAAATCTGTCAATTTTGATCTTGCTTCAATCTGACGAAGATAACATACAGAATTTAAAAGTAACAATGTCTGTAAAAATAATGAACATTGCGGATTTAGTGTTTAATGTACAAATAAAATAGACGTTGTTTTGTTGCCCCACGTTTTCTAATTAGCGCATTCCTTGGACGTACGAGCGTTGGCGCTTCGGCGAATTCCGCGCTATGAGATTTATTTATATTTAGTAGTTGAGACTACCGTTATACAACGCGTGTACAGAATGTTCTAGCAGCATGCAGCAGGAACAGACAAACAGACATTAGTATCATTTAATTATACTTTAATTAGGGATTAATTATAACCCTATTTTACTTATAACCTTTTTGTCTGAAACTTAGGTAAGCTATTTAATATATTATGATTTTTTTTTATATTAGATCGTTACCTCTCATAAATTTTTTCAATATAGCTGCAAACTTTCTTGTACGGGCTTTTTGGCTTTTGAAATTTTAATTTTCTTTTAATATAAGTTTTAAACAAATATCTCTAGGGCCTTAAAAATGACACTTATATTTAGTATATTTTAAAACTATACTTTTTCTATCCTATGATTATTAATATATTTGATAAATAAAATTATACAACAATGAAGTTTAGTATAAGAATAAGCTATCATTGTAATCTAAGGAAAAAATACTTCTTCTCACTCGAAACAAACCTACCAATAACAGTCATGAAGGGCTTGTGTCATCTTTATAATATGAAAGTATAATAATTGTAATTATACCGAAATTGAGGTTATTTGATTGACCTCACCGTCATTAATCTGTCGTGACACCTCACACCACAGCATCCTGTTGTAAGAGTCAGTGGCGGTGATGATGGAAATGATTTCTATTACTCTCTGTTCAATTAGGTTTCCTACCTTCCCCATCTAACATTAAGTTATTTAAGATTGATATTAAGTTTCATATTGGTACTTATCTGTATACAAACGTTTGTCTGATTGTAATTAAGTTAAACTATCACAAGTTTTGCAGGTTCTTTTAATTGTTTCAGGCTATGTTGGAGTCCGGGTCTTCAACTGTTTCAATGAAAAATTAAATCTGTTCAACGATTACGCAGTAAAAGACAAATACACTTTCGCATTAATAACACGTTAAGTCCTCGACTAGCTGTGTATAAACGAAATTAATTTCAAAATGTCTTCTTCCTATGTAAATAATTTTATCACGACAACACACCTTTATGTGTTTTAATATAATGAATGGGTGAAACAAACAATATATTATGATTATTGAATCCAGTATAATATGTATAATTTATTATATATGATACACATTTCTCACTGGTAAAGTAGTTTAAAATATAAATATTAATGCGCCCACGCATGTCTCTGTTCTCATTAGCGGGTGTCACGCTGTGCGCCACTTACCAGTATTTATAACACTCCTTACTATTTAGCGACGCCGCGCTGCTCTGAATTCATTACGAAAACTAGGTTTAAGTAATGTGTTTGTAAAAATATAAGGCTTGGTAAATAAAAGAGAAAACCATGATCTATTCTTTTCTCGTATTAATTATTAGAATATTTTTGATTTTGATTTAGTTTTATGATTAATTTAATCTTAAAATTTGTTCTTAATTTAGGAACTTCAAATTTGAAACTGTCCAGTACCTTGTATTTCCTTTTCTTTAAGCCTGCACGTATGTGATGTCGCCATGTGGACTGAATTCGTTCCCATTTAACATATCAAAGTCTGTTTTTATAACTTTATTTCTTCTACCACTACTCTCGATTGAGTGATTTTAAAAGAATTAACATAATAATAAATAAACTTAAAAATTTTAAATAACCAGTTAATATTTGTCGGCTTTTCTAATATATGTATTATGTTAACGAAAGCATATAAATTTAAATAATTCATCCGCTAACGATAATGTCATATTTAGTGAAAGAACTGTCGTTGTCACCAGAAACAAGATAAAACCAGTATCTCGTCTGCTTTATCACTAATAGAAAATATCAACGAGGTGGTCACGTTTTGTTGTTCTCGGATCATTGTAATTGAGATCAGTTTGTTTAGATTTTCACATTCTTTTCTAAGCCAGACCTAGATCAAATAACTCAACCATTAAAAAACAATTTCGACACATGCCATGCTTTAGCTATACATAATATCCTTGAAAAATGTATACTATATATTTGGCTTATAATATTTAACGATTTATATAAATTTAAAAATGCTTAAACCTTTTTATTTTTTTAAATTTCATATCTAATGTATTGTCTTTTAAAATACTGGTCACCCTTCAAAACCTTCGAGTGCTCGACAAATAACGCAACTTCACGAGCTACTGTCAAATTCAACAAACCACCCTTCCTTTTTAAACACCGAATAGTTACAAAAGTGTGAGAGAGATAGCAGACAAGAGGAAAGTGTGAACAAACATTTGGTTTAGGAGTAGTGATCAATAAATTAGTGTGTATTTTAGAAAAATAAGTATGTCACTGTTAGAGTTGTTGTGTTAAACTAGCTGCGCCCGCGGCTTTCACCGTATTCATTGTACAATGTATTGCTTCAGACAACAGGCTATATATATTAAAACATAATTATAAAGAGTTTACAATTACATTTTATGTTTTATACTTTCATAATTAAGGAAATTCATTCTACACATTATAATCTTGAGGTGAGTTTAACTTTGAACAACTAAATAGGTTACTATTTGGGGGAGTTCATTAAAAGTATTTTGTTTGGTGTCTCTTTTTGAAGAATCCCTTTGCCTAAACGTAATGTTTTTAATATTAGATATTTTACTATATTAATCAGTCACCTAAATATATTAATATTAAAACATCTATATTATCTGAAATATACATGAAATACTCTAAAATATAATAAAGTAGACAGTCGTAAAGGGGACGGTTGTTATATGTCTGCGGGGGGTCCCAGTAGTGATGTACTCAATATTAGAAATTTAAATAAAAGTAAAATTATAAAAGTACTTAAATATGCAAAAAGCATTAAATAACTAGTATTTATACAACAACTACATTAAAAAAACTAATAGACATTGTTCTCGCTACAAACATAATAAGGAATCTGTTTTTATAAAAAATAATAATTGTCTACAAATAATTAATAACTACTAATACTACTAATTAATAAAAAAAATAATAATTGATTACGAGTCGAAGAAGATTTAACAATTTCTAAATGATCTATAATACTATCCGATGTCGCAAAAAATGAGAGTTTACTTTTTATTCAAATTACCATCTCAAGTAATGGTAACAATAAAACGATGAAGTCCAATATAGCGAACCATTATAGAAGTAAATCATCGGTACATATGAAAAACGATTAACAATAAACCTACGATATTAAGTTACATCACTAAAATGAATTGTACTGTACTAAAGAGTTATAGCGACTGCGCATGCGACGGTCGGGGGATTATTTATGTTCTTGAAATATCTTTAATAAGATGTCTCTTATTTATTATTATTATTTAATTTAATTATAGTCGTCGATGTTTTGATCGAAAAATTATTCTTTAATAAGTGATTTAATAAATCAATGTTCAATTGATTTGTATTTATTAAAATCTTATTCAAGTTCTCTTTTTTCTAATTTATCACCAAAATCAGATTTTTCGCTTAACATCCTGCTAATGTATTCGACATTTACTTATTATTTATAATGTTTAAGGTTACGCTTTCACATTTATTTGTTTATTAATAATAATATTTTATGTAAATTCTTGACAGTTGGTTTAGATATTTTTTATAAAATCAAGTCCAGGCAACACAAACACATAAGCATTCTTTCTCGTTGTTGGTGTGTGTAGTTTGTGAGGAAGGATGTTAAGGATGTTGGGAAGCCATTAAGTACAATCCTGTTCAATGATTCATTAAATCGTAATATACGAGAACGGGTTTTAATTTGACAATCTACAGGTTCTTTAAGACATATTTTTGATGGATCACATATATTTAAATTTGAACTCTATACTAATATTGCGTTTATTTAAAAATACTCGTTTGTATTACATTGTAAACTTTGAATTAAATACATTAAAAGTATTGCATATTTTGTCAGAAAAATCTGTATTCACTCTTTGGAAGTACTTCATAACTGGATATTAATAAGAAATAATAAAATTGATAATTTTAAAGATTCTGATGAAGTTTTAGATACAAATGATAGAGTTTAATAAGTACAGTTTTCATTATATTGGCAAATAATTGAACACAAAACTAATTAAGAAGCGGTTGTACACAGTAGCGGAGATACGATCTCTCGCTCGATGCGTTTTACTTTTATTAGGAACAAGATCAATACAAACCCATCCGAGACGATACCATGCGTTAAATTTTATAATTTACGAAGATAAGAAGCCTCTTTTAATTATAATATTCCCCTATGAAGCCAAATATGGCACGGGGATATATTTAATTACACAGTAAAACATCACAATAAAGATCTAGACGTTATTTTTGCAAAGTTTTAAAACAAGCAAACACCGTTAAGGAAAAAAAATCAAGTCACAAACTAGAAGACTTATCAGAGTTCCCAGCGGAGCCATTAGGAATAGCGGCAAGGCGTTCGTCATATAGACTTGTATTTGAAAACATGTCCTAGAACGACTTACAATTACTTTTTGTTAGTATCTGAACAAATAATATACATGCTTAAAATCATCCAGGCATTTATGAAGTTATGATTTCTTATAAAATTCAACATCTTTCTAGAAATTTCTTTGGGTTACATTTAACATTGCCAAAGGAGATAGAAGATGAAGAGCGAAAGAAAGAGATAAAATAGTATAAATTTATATAAATATAGAATGTAAAATAAACCGATACGGGCAGGGATTCGAACCCGCGACCTCTGGGAAACCCTGCCCGTATCGGTTTATTTTACATTCTATATTTATATAAATTTAAATAAGCTTAACATGGCTGTACATGTTCATAGATATATTCAAACGATAAAATAGTAGTTCAACAATATTTTCGTCAATAAGATAATTTAATAGAAAATTGGTAATAAGCTATTCATAAATAAAAGTATATAATATCATTGATTGTAAATCAAGATACAGGATATTCTAGAAATAATCTAGTTACAACAGACAGTTCTATCTGACAGATGTCAAATATAAATAATATTTACATTGTAGCTCGTCTGCGTCCGTCGTAAATTATTGTTTGTACCTACTTACTATGTGAGTACTGTTTCCCGCTTTTATTAGTATTTATTATTACTTTGTAATATTTACTAATAATTGCTAAGTATTTTATTTATTTTTACAATTTGCAGATGTGGAGGAGGAACCAGGAGAACTGGTTATACTTTTGCCCGTGGAGCAATTTATTTTGACCAACGATGTTATTCTTAATTATCATAAAAATATTTTCAGAAACATCGCAGGTTAAAAGTATGAATATTTAACATAAATAAGATCATATATTAGTATAGATACACATTTTTGTGTTATTTAGTCCTTTGTGTGAAGAATTTTATGCAAAAATGTAAATTCAAATAAATGCTCTCTCTTGTGTTAAGATCGTCATTATTTATTATGTGCAATCAAAAAAAAAATATTTAGTCGTTTGAGATGTGATGACGTTGAAGTCTTTTGTATGAACGATGATACAAACGATGCTCAATTGGCGTTTTAAGAGAATCTATTAGAATTTAAGAATATACTAAGACCTCATTTTGTTTGTTTGTTTTGTTTATTTATTTTAAACTTTAAATCAATACCAGAGATCACTTAAATATGTCCAAAAGAAGTGTCTGGATTTTGATACCATACTTATCGAATTAAGCACTCCTGTAAAGACACTCCCCAATTTATAATTAACTTGAGGGGGGGCAACCTGGCATCTAATGGTACCGATTTCTAAGAAAGAACGTTACGTACGTACGAACATTAAAATTACGTACTATGCACCATGTATAATTTATTATGTGTTTTATATTATGTAATATAAGTTATATTGAGAATATATTGTACAGACCTGTACAAAGCTATCAAAATAATTTTGACGGCAACATGTTTTAAGAAAGTACGAAAAGCTTAACGGTTCTTAATAAATATTATTTATGTGTTGTATAATAAGTATTTCGTATTGGGATTTTTTTTATTATACTTTATATTTATGGCTCCAATTGGAATAACGCAAAATTAAAATAATATTTTGTTAATCAGTACTTACTCATTACAGCACGTGACCAGAGTCTGCGTAACAGTCACCAGTGTTGTTGTAGTGGTAGTTAACTTATCTCCCACACATTTCTTTCTCGAACACTCACTCAGCACTGCGTCCTCTTCTAACGGTTGCAACACTTCCTTCATCTTATTGGGCCCCGTCTTCACCATCGACCTTTGAAACTTCAAGCTGGCGATGGACTTCCCATCACTCGATATCTCTGTCTCTTCAGTCACTAGAGCTCCCTTCCTTGTCTTACAAACTGTTTTTGAAGTCTTTCCGAACACATCGCCATTTCTATGCACAACCTCGTTAGAGTCTATCACTTCACTTTTAGGTTCCGGAGGTAGACCGTTGTTGAGTATGTTTTTTATATTATCACTACTCAGGTTTGATGCAAATATTTCATTCATATCATAGTTCTGTATTGGCTGTCGTCTTTGGTCTTTGTACCATGTTTTATTAAAACCGTAAATCGGTTCTGATTCAGCGCCGAACCATTCCTTGTTTTTATTTTCCATCTCATCTGGCGCTGGGTCTATTTGGTTTGTGTAGTTGTCTTCAAAAAAGTCATCTGTGAGTTCTGTTATTCGTGCGCCATCGCGTCTTGTGTCAGTGTCGTCTAAGAATATAGTTGGGTTGTTCATTTTTCTTCTGCCATACAATTGTCGGTAGTACTTCTCTTGGTCCCCATACATCCAACATACTTTCCACCACTGCTTGCACATCAATATATTGGCAGAATTTGAGGACTTTACGTGTCTCGTCGCGGTTGTAGACATTTTTATGTGTTTCTCACTCAGTACTTAATTCTGTTGAGATGGTTACGTTTGGAATGCTGGCTTTCCGATATGGAATGGTTACGATGACAAATTGCCATAATAACGTTAACCACATTCATGACAGACAGCGGATAATAAAATATAGCTTTAATAAAAAATTCGTTGCAGTGCGTTTATGACTTTGACACCGGTGTTAAAAAAAATCATTTTATAGTGTATTTGCCATCATTTTCAAACGTTTTACGTTCCTATCGATAGACAACATAATGGCCGGTTACAACATAAATCCTATTAGCCCTTACTCACAGCTTAATTTTGGTCTGGTAGCTCTTACCCCGTGGACATAAGGTTTATTTTAGTACGTACAGGAAACTATCCAGTGCACTGGAACGTAGCTATTAGCCGTGGTTCCGCGCTCTCCCGCAATCGCTTCCCTTTTATTTATTATCTACCTTCTTGTTCCCGCTATGTGATTTACCGCTTAATCTAAAATTGTGTTTAGTTTATTTCTCTTATCTTTTGTTTTGAAGATTGCTATCCTCGGACAGTTAGAACTTACTCTCAAACTATTATTATATACTAACACTACATAAGAGATAGTTTTACTTTTTTCTTCCCAAATTGTATCAAAATAATAATATGTCGATAAGTTCCAACCAAAATGAAAAAATAAAACTATTTTTATTGATGTACATGCTATGTTGTCATATATATATATATTTTTTATTTTCAATAAAGAACATTTTTATTTCATGATACAATATTTAAAAAAAAAATATATAGAACTTTAATTAAAAGTTTTATGGCATGTTAATGTTAAGTATTTTAATATAAAAATAAAATTAAGACTCACGCTACGGGATTGCGATAAACAACAACAATAAAAATTGCTATTTAATTGCTAATGATCATAAAAAAGGCGGCGAAACTGTTATTGGCCGTAAAATGAATATAATTTTACCTTTCAGCATTATGTTTTGATTTTATTTATTTTCATTTAGATTTTTTAAAAAAGTGAAGCGCAATTTAATTTAATTGAAATTTAATCAAATATATTAAAATAAAGTAACGTTATAAGTCATTGTTAAGTAATCCCATCACTAGCTGTATCCATCCATCCATTTAGAATATTAAAAACTCATCATCGGCCAAACCAAATCAATTCAATTAAAGCATTTCTTACAATTGTAGAGCATTATAACAAGCCTATGAAGTCAGGTAGAGGCAGTGGGGTCTATTAAAAAACAATTATCTAACAAAAAAGAGGAGAGGTGAGGTGGCTGCGGAAGGAGCCAGGTCGCAGAGCTAGTGTATTTAATAATAGATCAGTAGTGAGGAGAGGATGAGGGGCTGGTTCGTGTTATGAATTAGATAAAATCAAATTTAATAGCTTCTTTGAAAGATCGAGAATAGTTTGTCTTATTGGTGCTTTTTTATTATACAAGTTGAGTTAAATTATACATTTGTATGGTGCATTTTTTTTTAAATATAACGAATGAAAAGTTAAACTATACGAGCAGGATTCGAACCTGCGTTCTCTGCGAAACCATCATTGAGGAATGTAGCATTCTATATATAATCATCTTTTTTACTTTACTTTTTGCTGACGTCTCTTGGTTTGATGATTAAGTTTACGTCATAAAAACACTAATTATCTTAAATTTAAATGAGATATAATAAGTCTAGAGAGGGTCGATTACAATCTCCGACAATGTAATACACTTGCTACGGGTCTGTTGCAGGTGGTTTTTAATTGTGCCCCGCGGAGTTGATGTCGAATGACTGAGATAAACATAAAAATAACAAACCTACGCTCGCAATTTGTTTTAAAGTTAAGATCTGAGTTAGTGAGAAACAAAATGGACTCGTTTATAAAAGTTGATTTGATACACAGTTGTCGCGCCTCGGTGAAATAGAACCTGCTGTAGAACGGATTTCAATAACATACTACAGATAGCAGATAGACTATTTGAGATACCCGATGATTGGAATTATTCGCATTTAAAAGAATGTCTTTGGATATTTGAATGCTACAATAAAAAAACGTGTCCTAGTTATCATAAACAGCTGGATTATATTTTATATATTTAATGAACCAAGATTATATCAAAATAAACAAATTTTACTCTACATTCTTCTGCTTATTTGAATAACTAATCGTTTAATATTTAAATTGACAGTTATAAGTTATTAAAAACAGGTTGCAAAAACACAAAATTTATGTCAACCGGGATGTGGTTGCAACACCCGGCGGTCGACTTAACAACTCACAACTCACAATTTACAACTTATGCCCTTTGCATACTAAGATACCTAAGGCATACTTAGGCTCAGTACTTTTACTGTTCTTACTATTTCAGCCACAGTATTTAACAGCTTGTATTTTGTAAGATTTCCAAGAAGTAGAATATGTTTCAATAATTATTTTGATTCTAATATCAATTTATTTTTAAAAATAGGTTTTTATTATTGTACAATAATCTTTAAAGCAACCGGTTTTTTCTTGATATTCTTTTTATAACAGTTTACGTATTATATTTATTCACAAATAAGAATTCTTATAGATTTTATTTTCATATTGATATATTTTTTAATACTGATTATTTATCTATTAGCAAAAAAAATGCAAAACAGTAGTCAGCAACACAAAAAAAGATAAAGCAGTTTCCGGTACCACCGACATCGTTTACTTTTTTTTACTCTTTACATTCGTATTACGTTGACTTGCTTTTGTAGTGCATTGCGTGTTAAGTACGGTATCTTAAAACAAATTCTATAATACAGCACTAATGTACTGTACGATGTTAAACCGGTATGATGTAAACAATTTGCTAGAAGCTCATTAGCTTGGGTTACACCGATTATATTCCTTTTTTAAATAATGACAAATAATCATAATGCCAAGTTGGAGATACAGATAAAAAATAATATAAAAGATTTGGTTTGAAATATAATTTGATAATGTATATATTATTTGAATATATACGAAAACCAACTGTTAAATGGATAATAGCAGTCTTCCTTATATGCTTAAGTTTTCACGATTAGCGCACTGAGCGGTCAAGACAGCCGCCATGACCGCGGAGAGTGACGTCGCGTCGATGAGAAATACTGTACAAACTTTGTTTAAAGTCTATTATCTATAGATTGAAGATTTAAGGATTATCCAGCCTCTATCTTCTGACTAGCTAAAAGCTTTAATTCAAAAAAAGTTATACATAAGTATATGTATTCTTTAAATTAATTGCGTAACAAAAGAAGTTTATTAGAATTCATTATTAATTTTATTGGATTATATTTGCAAGCAATCGGATTCTGAAAAATGTAAGCAACCTAATTTGTAACTAAATCCCATTCCACCAGACGATATGTTTTAGACCTACGTCATCTCACGATAACATCATAATATTAATCTGTTATCTGACCTAATTAGTTTCTCCGGAGCCCTTAATAGCCTCGGTCTGATCTCTGATAATATCAGCGTGTAATTTTATCAAATGCTAAATGCGCTTCGTATATGGAAAAGGATTATTAATGAAACTTTGCAATTTATGTGCAATTTTTATGTTTACATTTATTTTTTCGATTAGGTTAGGATCATATGCGTGTTACTCAGTCAGTTAAGGAACTTTAAAATAAGGTAATGTTATTAGATATATTACCTATTGGTAAAGTAAGGAATGAAGGAGAGTGAGACAGACGGACAGAACAGGGTGTAGTTTTAATATACATTTATGATGGATGTTTCCTGATTAATATAAAGTAATGTTATTGTTTCGTCAGTCTGTAGATCAGTGAATCGTTAAATTGTATTTTTGATGGTCATCCTTGATCGAACATCACTTTACGACATTTTATAAGCAGCAGTGGCGTGTTGCCGCCATTTAAATATGGTAGTCAGTATGGTTAAATTGTGTTTGAGAATATAATTATTGTGACTGATCTGATATCACAAACGAGAATAATATACCAACACATGGACAATATTATTAAGTAGTGAATTAATTATTAACTCGTAAGAATTAGAGAACTAATACATAATAATATTATGTAGCATACACTAGAAATAGTTTTAATATTGAAACCAAGATGTTATATATTATCACTACAGACCATCTTTTATATAATTCTAATTCTTGTCTGCGAGACAGTGTAAAAGAAAAGTTTTGACAAACAGACTGATAAAGAGTTCAGTTTTATTGCAAGAAATATTATCTTAGTAATAACTCTGTTATTTAAAGAATACATATACATAAATATATCTATGTCTAACATACCTATAACAAATAATTATTCTTTAAAGTCTAGGGAAAAGTAATGACTTAATAAGCTCTCTTCACGCTAAAAGCAGTATTTTTATAAAACAACAACTTTTAACCGTATTCAAGGAACAACTGCTGGTGGAATATTTTATTTATGCTAAGTATATGTTCTGTGGCCGACTTGAACTGTCACTGCCTTTGAGAACACTTGCTAAGTCTTGATGACGTAGTATTTGTTGCATGTTCCTACATGTAATGTCTAAAACTAAATATTAACCCATCTAAATTATTTTACCAAATCTGAGAGTTCGTGGTTCCTCATGTTGTAATGATTTATTAGAGATACGATTAACGGTTCTATGTTGGTTTAATATTAGCAAATATTATTATTAATTAAATTTGAACATGAAAATGGTTGTCCTTTAAAAAATTAAAATTATAAGAGAAGATGCACGATTACTAAAACTCAAGTGCTATCAAATGTCAAGTGGACCTTAACACCTTTCGCGCAGGTGAAATGAAATTAGCTGTATGGTAATAGACCCTTCCGAACGCAACCATATCTGTTTCGCTGATCAACCGATCAGTTCCCACGTCATTTCCAATGAGCACTGTAATCCTCAATCACTCTCTAATCACAAAAACATAACACGCAACACTGATTCTTATACATTTTCTATCTCACGTTGACAATTATGAAAATGGAGGGAAAATTGAAACATTCATGAGCAACCGTCGTACACGACTGCGCGCGCGCAACTGACAACGCCGACCAACCGTTGCGCTTTGAGCGAGATGGAAAGCTTTTATCAAATGATAGACAAGGATGAAAAAAACATCCCTTTGATATTATAAGTCTTAGTAATTTAAGTTTTATTGACGGTCTCTATTAGCGGGTTACGGGCGCCTCACTATGTCATGGTTCTCATCAGATATCTGGCGGTTTATTTATGCGAATAGAAAGCTAAATTCCTCATAGACTATATAATTACTTAGTTAATTAATCAGAGCTGGCTTTTGCTTTTTATGGTAATTAAAGCTTTCAATATAGTTAATGGCAGTCATACATTTTAGTAATTATTTTAGTTTTCACGAGACTAGCAAAATATCTTCCAAAAAGAATTTCCTTTTGTTAACTTTATTTAATTAATGGATTTATTTTGTATTTAGCTCTCTCTGCATATCTCATACTTACAAGATATTTTATAATAAGTAATTGTTTCTAATTTCAAAATATATATAATAATTTAGAAGTCTTGTACATTTTGTAAAATAAACTTTATTATAATTGTATTTTGTATTATTGTTGTGTTATATTTCGTTATCGTAACGCAGGAAATAAGAGTTGAATTTTCAAAAATATTTTTAAAAAATCATGTAGAATATTTAGTTAACAACTGTTACTGTAGCTTATATAGGTAACTTGTGTTATTTAGTTGTATGCAAATCATAAAATAGTTATTTTTGAAGTTTCTTTTTCCAATTAAATAGGTTGTCCAACCTGACAAGTAAAACAGAAGACACTTGTCCGTTATATTGGTAGCATGTGCAGCTAAAAGAATGCCGGCACTAACCACTTGCCTCGAGCAGCAGCCCTGTATCATTTGCTAGCAGCAATCAAAGTAATAACGGCGCCCCTACCACGAGACACGGAGCTTTGTTATTATCAGACATTCTTAGAAAGGAAGAATAAATGTTGAAAATTCTACGGTTTATATTTTGATTAAAAAGTAATTAGTATGGAACATTATAAGTTTTTATTAAGACTTCAAATAAAAGTTGTTTGGATCGTTCTAGTTTTAGTCTACAATATAAGTTGCATTTGGAGAGAGTGCTGTTTATATTACTTTCATTACTAAAATGATTTGTATAGACCATCAATTTAAAGGACCTTTAAAAATGATCACAAAAATAACTATAAAAAAACAGAAAGTTATATCGGTGGTGAGATTGGATTGCAATAATCCAATAACGAGAGTATCGAGAACACGTCCGAATGACTTTTAAGTTCATGGTATCGGAGTGATGAGACACGCGCTTCAAGACTTCTAGCTCCTGCATTTTGTACCTTATTTTTATGACATAAATCCTCTTTTTCATACCATAAAGTAAAATTAATTTAAATTCTTCAGCATCATAACCAACAATTTGAGGTTATCGGAATTGTGGCTCTTATGAAGCGTAATAGAGTATTAAATTATTTGCAATGTCAGTGGTTTGGTTGTGTGTCGAGTTCGAGTTAGATTTTATATTCATTTCGAGTGCCCAAGACATAGATGTATTAAGATATAGAGCGGGCAAATTGAATATTCATGGACTGATAAAGTCCCAATCAAGTTTGACAGCACTTAGATGTGGTTTTAGGATGACATTTTTTAACAATTCTGTAATTAAATATTATGTATATTTTAATATAACGTGTATAGGAGTATTAATTGGAGGTTAATTGTAATTTTTACAAGAGGAATTCTGATTTAATCGTAAGCCAACTAAGAGATTCTGTAAGTAAAGAAACATAGTAGCTAAATGGTAGTCAAATATAACAAACTAAAATAAAACTATGTTGGTTATCTTATCTTAGGATGAAATCTCCAAGAACAATCTCAGGAATATGGGTTCACGAGTCGAGTCGTGCTCGTATCGTGTCCGTGTCGTCACCGCAGCCCGCGGTCGCCTCGCATCACGTGCGTTGTGAACAATGATTCAGGATTCACCGCATTTCTCGGATATTTGGTATCTATGCAGATGTGACTTCACAATGGATGCCAGGCTCTTTTATTTAAAATTACGATTTATTTACGAATATAAATGTTGGGAATATAAATGTTTACTTTTTACTATAAAGTGTAGAGCATTTCAGCAATGGTTTTATATTTTACTAGCCTTGCAAAAGATTCATCGAACTGCGGCAGGTAGTTTTTTTATTTTCAATACTTTTTACAGAGTTTTTTATTGCAAAGGATTAATAATATCCTTTTCTTTGAAGACCACTATTTCAATTTTTAAAAAATTACTTATCGCAATAGTACGAAAATATGGTATTATTGACTTCTTTATTTGTTAACGAATTTAAATAAAAAAAACTAAATGTAAAGTGAAGCCCATGACAATATATTCCTGAAAACTTCATCCAAACTGTTTAATCGGTTTCTGAGATTAGCGTGCACAAACATAAAGACAGATATACAGACATAAAAAAATACAGACGAACAGACAAAATGGTAAAACATTGTTTTAGGTTCCCTTGATTATATAAAGGTCCCCCATTATGAATTTTGAAAATATTTTCCATGTACAGCCAGCAGTTACAGTTTTATTATATGTATATTAAAAACTGGCCAATTTTCTGACATGGATGATATAAGATTGATGTTGATGATTGATTGATGTATATATATTATCTTAAAAAAAATAAGTCATGTAAGTAATTGTACTTTAAGATATCTATGTTAATAATGTAAAGTATTTTTTTTTTAATATCATCATATTAAAAGAAAACACTGTTTAGATTTACTGTTTTTAATTTTGGTCAAAAAGAAAACAAATGGTATTATTGTTTAGAATCAGAAAAAAAAAGCCGATTCTGAATATTTATATAACTCCAATTCGCAAAATGTTGCTTGGCCTGGAACCTTTGACTTATATGACACAGTCGTCTCTATTTATAACTTATAACAACTAAATATAATTATTAACGGAGGCATTATTAAAGTAGTTCAGTTGAACCATGTTTTAACCCTCTGTGACCTTTGTGTATGGAATTATAGTCCGTTAGTTGTTACAATAATATTAAAGACTAGCTCGTTGACATCTAGCTTCAACTGACATGTATTTTACTCAAAGTATGATGGAGTTGTTTTCATATTTCTTTTCCATTTTACGCCACAACAGAAAGCTGCTGTAAATTTCATCTTTCTGACACGAATGGTCTTGTGTCGACTATTACGTCAAGAAGTCTTTATGCATGTATATTAGTTATGTAAGATGTCATAATTGTGAACGTCAAAATACGTATCTGTTGGTTATTTTTATATTGTTATGGACCTAAGAGTTAAAAAAATAAAAAGTTATTAATCTGTTTATATTGTAATCCAAGTACAAAAAAAATTGTAAAATGTAGTAATTTATTATTTTCAATGTTCTTAAAGTTCTCGTTTCCAGAATGTTAATTGAAGGACTTCCTTGCTTATCCTCTTTCGTGGATGAAAGCAAGTCATAATAAATAAGTTCTGGTATCAGCTGGAGACGAGTTGGACTTCTCTTAAGGTAGCGTGTCCTTTTGCTTTTAAGCATAACTTATTTGCTGAGATATGTTACAAAGAGGACTTAAGATAACACGTCACTAGAATAAACAATTACCTCTAACTTTATAGAAAAAATAAATAAAATATACAAGACGTTATCAATTTTAGAAAATAGAACGACATCTATCTTTCTATTAGTTCAGCTTACGATATACACTTGATAACTGTAATCTAGAAAAAAATCTAAATGGAACGGCATTCAGCGGGAAACCATTTGTCATTACAACTGAAGCTGACTAACGAACAAAAAAACATTACAAGTATATCCCAGCGGCGGCCGAATAAGGCAGGACTCTGACGTATTTTATAGACTATTAGTGCGACATATTGCACCCGCACACTGCTACCATAAATAATGTAGATAGCAATACTTTATTTATTACCAATTTTAGCAATAAATAATAATCCACCACACAGCTTACTGTACTGAACGGAATAATGATTGTTTCATTTGCGAGAGAATAATAATAATAAATATTCTTTATTTATATGAATTATAAAATCGTTTTTTTGCTCTTACGAATACAGAGACATTGACTATAAGAACAATAATATAAATTACAGGTATCAATTTATTCTAACATCAGTCGTGCAGATAAAATTAATTTTATTGTAAGCGCTTCTTAATCAATTTTAACAAAAGAATAGCGATTGAAGAAATAATCAAGTAACTAACCTCTTTCGAGTGGAATTTAAATAATAATAGATTTTGTGATTGCGAAGATAATAACATATTTTGTCTGCTATTGTTCATGATAATACTAATTTGGGATCAAAGGTATTGTGCTATATTATATACAAGAGTCTAATTTTGTTAGATGGGTATAATGGCCGTCACATCAGCGGGCTTTGGTCTAACATAGAGATATGAGCTACAGGTACAAATAGGCTCTATCACTTATTAAATTTAATACACCTTTTACTTTGTTTTGTTTTAGCTTTAATAAAACTAACTAACCTAACCTAATCTTACTCAATTTCAAAAGAGTAACTCAAACGTGTGAAGTGATCAAAGGGTGGATCTATTTTAACAATTACCCTAAAATTTCCTTCTTACAAGAAATGTGGAAGTTCTTACAATATCCCTTGGTACAAGAAAGTGTTTCATATTACAAAAGTTATGGTGAATAAATGAAGATAAATTTACAAAGTACAACTTATTAACAAGAAATTTAATATTTTAAAAAGTGACCAGTTTAAAAGTTTAACAAAATTATACAAAGCACTGAATACTTCAAAACACAATTCTAAAAACAAGATTTTATAAGAGCAACTGAACTGAACTTGAACAGGTAAATTTAAGATACAGGGAAAAAGTTTTATCATTTACCACGAATACCAAATTATTTATTAGCATTATTTAACAAATACAATCAGATATATGTTTATATAACTGTATTTCCGTGAAGTATTATGAACTCTCAATATCCCAGAACGATGCGAGTAACTCGTGTCATCCTATGAATGATTAAACCAACTAACCGATTAAATATTGTGGAGATAACAAGCAAACCCATGTGCAAGAACAATAGTATAGTAGTTAAATATAGAGTCACAGTCACAGTGTAATGAGGCGCGTTGGATCCGATGCTATCTGATCAAGCTTGCGTGTGCGCATGCAAACTAAACGACTTTGAATTAAAACAGCTTTATGTATGTTGGTAAGGTTTTAAGTTAGGTTTAATTATCACGGTTAGTTAACAATGCTGAATAGTTTTAGTAAGTTATGTTCAGTGTGGTTGTTATTTATTCACATGTGCTCTGTGTGATATTGATGTAAGTGTTGTACTCACGCGGCGCGGCTAATCGGTACAACGGGCTGAGTACAAAGAATTACAATTGTTAACAATTGTTACAACACACTGTCATTCGGTTCGTGACGGCTGAGGTCATAACTGATTTTTAATATCCTATTCTGGTTTTGGATGTGATATTAATTGTTTTTTTTAATTCTATGTTTATTAACATTTTATTTTCTGACATTGAAAAGTTATTTGAATAAATATTTTACCGCCTTTTTCTTGTCTTTCTATCGGACGTGTCCTCTTGCAAGAATCCAGGAATTTGAAAATATTATATTTGAATAATATAAGAAATTTATCTGTTTTTTCATTGATTGAATCTATGGTCTTCGAAATATGATGTTGAATATAATATGCGGAATATATAATAATAGTGTAAAATTATTTTCAGAATCAGTTCGTCAGTATGTATGTATGTATGTACCATCGATCACGCATTCTCCACGGTCGTCCAACCGGCTTGTACGAAATTACGTAACGACATACGTTATTACTATTTAATTATATTTAAATAATGTACTTACAAAATCTGGTATGTTGCGGTCTTTAGAAATAACATTATGGATTATAAAATCATATAATACGGGATTTCCTTGAATAGCAACAAACAATTTGATGGTAATTAGGTAATATGTAATAACCCTCAAGGGGTAAGCGTTTCCTGCTGAAGTTTCCTGGTCTAAAAAATGTCCACGCTACTCCAACATTACCTAAACCGTCTCGTCCTTTCGACTTTAAGGAAAGTTGACGATATCATAAAAAATCTCACTGACAAGAGCCAAGTTAAGCTGAATTATTCAAATATTAAAGGTTGAAACTATAATTGATGAATGAATGAATTGATTTAAAGAACATTTATTGCATCTGGCCGTATGTTTTGGTTGACCAACTATAACTAATCTAAATGACAATATTTAGTGTATGTTAGTAATTATTATAACCTGTTTTGGTTAATTTATAGGAAAATATATATTCTGAAGTGCTAAGTTGTAGAATTATTAGTTCTTCAATTTGTTTTCGTTAAAGCTGTCATAAAAATGAACACGACTTGTTAGTGAGGTATGAATTAGTTTCATTAGTTCACTTGTTAAAGTGACTCGTTTAAAAATTAAAGTACTGTTGCTAATTAAATTATTTTTATGAGTTAAACTACTGAGAAAGAATAGTGGATCTGATAAAATAAAATCACATGGTTTAATCCTTTTAGAAGTTTCTGAGGAACAAACATTATAAAATGCTACCTAAAATAAAATACGAGTATATTAACATGACTCAAAACCAAATCTCAAAACACTTAACAGAGGCATGTCCGAACTACAATTTCATACACGAAGGTTTGTGAGAGCAGGTTCTACCCGTCTCTCCAATTTAGTATCAGCCCGCGGCGCTCAGCTCAAATTATGACCCATTATAACTCGTCTATTGAGAATTTTGGATGCCATGTTTTTTATCATTGTTTTAGGGGTCCGTTAACCACGCTGGTGGGACTCTATAAGTACTACGAGCACATCACGGAATAACAACACGTGCTTTAGGATGATAACAGAATTATTTATAATACACATACATGTAAATAAAGTATATTTAATTTGGTTTTAGTAATAGTTTTATTTTTAGTACTCTATATATGATTTGTAACATATAATTTGTCTTGTCTGACCTAAACATACCTATCATTATTAATTCTTTATTTTTTATTATAAATTATCGCCTACGGCGTATCGTAAGAGTGTTTTTGATTAATTGTCGTAACTCTGTTTTAAATATAACGTTACATTCTGTTAGCATAGTTTTTAACATATTTAAATATTTGTTAATTGTTTTGTTTACTACTTCTATTTCAGTTATTCAATTTGTACACCACACAACTAGCTTTATTTACTTATGAACTATCTTTAAATTAATTCTTAAAACACAAATCTAAGCAACAGTTACATACAGACGACTTAAGAGAATGTTCCTAATTATATTAAAAGACTATGTATGTAATTTATAATATAAACGGATGTTCCTGGTTAAATAATGTACTAAGGTACGGGAGGTCATATAAATTACTTCATTCAATTAAATCGAAGACAACTAAAAGATAATAATCACATGTAATCAATGCCTAATAAAAATATTTTGTTTAATTACAAACAAGCCTATTACATCGGCTGACATCACCTGGTCCTGCAGGACAGTTGTGGATGCTTCGTTGAACTTAGCGAAAGGCATTTTAGGAAAAGAGGAAATGGTGGAGAAAGGAATGATAATAAGTTCCTCTCCTTCCCATCCTTCTACCGGTTAGTTTCTTCTACCTCTCATGTGGTATCACGTGGGATTATTGATTTACTCTTTTACAATAGATACACAAGTATGAATGAGTAAGTAGCAAGTACTTCTTGAACCTGTTGAGGTTTATCATTATACAAAGATTTAAGATTATAGAAAAAATTTAGTGTATTTATCTATTCAATGATATTTCTTTCGTCGTTTAAGTTAAAATGTTGATGAGATGAGATGAATGGTAGATGAGGCGGCCCTGCTCCAGTGGGCGTTGTCAGAGCACTCTACACAGATAAATAATACTAACATTCCCTTAACATTATGAAGACACAGGCTTTAGATCACAGTTTTTATTGCTCTTATTATGTTAAAAATATGTACTTGAAGTTAAAAACAAAAATAGCATATTAGTATTAGACTATTTGTATTGATAGATTTAATAAGGTCTTTATATTATGTAGTAATATAATAATAGGATGTGAACAATAATTTATCTCTTAATTAAACCAAATATTTAACATGTTTTAGAACAAATATTAGTTAATATTATTTTATACAGATAACAATAAATTAACTTATCCCAGACTATCAATTATTTAACACATTACAGAGAATTCATTTTATTTGTGTTCTGTTTTTAAAGTCCATGTCCAAATGTGAGAAGTCGCTCATACAAGTAAGTTGAGATAAACAAGCAGTATTAAACTGAAATCAGTTTATATAATTTGATGTAGTAAATCTTTAACACTTATTTCTTCTCCTTAGTGCATCTTCTATTTTCAAATCTATCAATAAATTCTTCAAAAGTAAGATCTTCAACATTTTGTCCTGATACTTTGCAGGTCTTATTCAGTTTAAGGGAAAGGCATCTATATAATAACCATAGCATATCAGTAGTAAAAAACTATCACTGACAGATCAGCATAAAATGGTCTGATCGCCACAAAACCTTACATCATTCTCTGCTGGGGTACTCTAAAAAAATTGAAGATTTGTTGAAATCGGTCCAGCCGCTTAGGACTCTATCAAATCCTTTTGATAGACTCCGACTACGTAGAGAACATACATAGGTACATACATTCTCTTTTATAGGTATAGATAGGTTATTTTAAATCATTAATAATAATTTCATAACACTGAACCTGAAAGTAACTAATTAGTTAGGCATTAGCAGTGCGAGGCAGACGCTCTTCTTGCTTGTAATTTTCACCTTTTTATGAATTGCTTTTTAGCAATAAACAAATATTTTTTTCTAAAAAGCAATCACCGCGCTTGAATTTCGAACGTTTTAACTTTTAACACCTCATCCTGCGATATTAGTGCCTATAGGTCACGCATGAATAGGATAAATATTATATAGTTAAGCTGAAGAGTAAAGCTTTTAACGATTTTTGTACTCAAGGAAAGTTTGCAAAAACTTGTTACGATTATAGCGAGTATAGTGAATATATTAAGTTTGAATTAGTTTCTATGAGTCATCCTCTCGGCGAAAAAAAAAAACAAAATAAAAGCACTTTTTAAAGAACCTTAATGCGGAAGTGATGGTCCTGGTAATCGATTTTACTTATCGATTGTCTAGCCGAATAAGTCGACTGTGACTTTTAAACGACTGACTGACTTGACGAATCTGATTACTTCTGTGAATGGATTTCTGTCAGAGGATACTTTCTTAAAAAACCCTTCAATATTCCATATAAAAGACTAGCTATTTTTAAGTTTACTATTATCTTTCAATGCTAAGAATTAAAAGATTGGAATTAGCGAAAGTAGACTTGCAAACGGATTTCGTTTGTATGTCGCCGTATCGAAGGGTCCGTGTTATAATTTTTAGATCACAAGTCGAGTAGCTTTCATAATTGTAAAAGAATTTGAGGTCCGCAGTGGATCAATCGCTGCTCAAAAAAATAATGTTATGATAATATTATTAACATCCAAATTAAAATATCATATTTTGACTACGATTACCAATTTTATATTTAGAATATAATATAATATAATATATAGTAAGGAAAAGATAAAAAAGTTGCTATTCGTCTATTGAAACCATATCAGACCAGATCATATTTTTTAATTATTTTATTTTTGTTTTGTCTTTATCACAAAAAAATATTTAAAACCTGATTATACAATTATGGGGCATTGAAGATGGATTGATATTGAGTTCATTCTACAGGATGTGTATACTGTATTTACGATGTACCTCCGCTTTATTAATCTCTGATATCTTCTAAGATATTCATTTTATTGAAATGCTGTTAAGGGCAGTATGAATCTACGTGAAATGTATGTTGTAATTACGTATGTAATGCATTTAATTGGATAACAAAATAATACTGTATTGTATAAAATGTTTGGTAAATAACATATTATTTTGTAATAGGTATATAAAAAATGGTTACGTCCGGTTATTCTTTAGAGATAAATATTATTAACATTCAGATTGGTGTTTGAAAGATATATAAGATATATCATAGTACATTAATTTGCTATATATATTAAGGTTAAGTCATATTTTCGATTTAAGAATACAAAAATATGTTCATTCAACAGCACATTACAAAGCTCTAAATTATCCGACTTTCCTGTACTAAAATATATGTGTATTATATATATAAACCTTCCTCTTGAATCATTCTATCTAATAAAAAATTCTTTGGATAGTTTTAAAGACCTGAGGATACATTGGAACAGACAGCGGGAAGCGATTTTGCTTTATACCTACTAAGTAAAGATTATACTATTCGAAGTTTTCACCGCAACGCAACAGCAAATCGTAAACCGTTTATTTCTAGTGTAATTTTGAAAGTCTTACTAAATAATGATTTCAAATCGTTGCATAGCTGTATCAACGAAAACGCATTTACATTCCACTAACTCTCAACAATAAAATTTTACGATACTAGCGCTCGTAACCGAAACGACCGATAGTGGAACTAATACGAAAGAAGTTCCGCCAGATGCTAATAGATGACGCTATTTCAAATACAACCCTTGCTTTAAAATGGAAGCGTGTGCGTTTGGTCATATTTTCATTTATTAGGCTTTTTGAACTTAAAAGCCAATACGGTTATACCATAACGACGTGAAATGGACGGTTTCATGGTCTACAATTGGCGCAATAACAATTAAAGACCATTTGTACTTATTGCGCTCTTAATGCGAGTTCGCGTATGGTTAATTTGTCAATTAAAATAATGAGCCAAAATCGTATTGTTTTAGTGTTATATTATTCGTTATGGACGTTTATAATCCCTTTCTATGGAGGGTTAGGTTTTATTGTTACAATCTTACATTTTACTTAGGCGTAACATTATTGTTTATATTTTCGTTCATGTAGAATAAATATACTAATAACGTTTGTGAACTTACTTTTGCAGATTTATCGAAAATACCTTTTATTTTTTTTACAATCCACACAAGTCTACTTGATCCATTATTAACTTCACGCTTTATAAGGAATTTTTAAAATCGAATATACTTATCCAAAATACTAAATAGGGTACCTAAAGTATTGGTACCTAGATTATGTAATATTAGTTTGATTTAAAACCTATGTTATATTAAAAAGTATGCACAAAATATTGTAGTTAATCAGGTAAACCTATTGCTCTATGATATTTCATATTGTTGTCTGTGTATTCACTGTCATCTATGATCGACGAAAACCCTTAGGTACTTGGACTGAGAAAGGAGCCAGAAGGAAGTTGTAATATTGGTGCTAGAAATTACAATAGTAATACCCAAATATATTAAAGCTGGAGTTAATTGGAAATAATTCCATTCATAAATCTTGATTCCTTTTATCGTAATATTCCCACGCCCAAGAATATAAATGATTGCTATTCTGTGTGTCTTACCGTGATGACACACCGTCTAACTGATTATTATATGTCATTAAATATTTTGTATCATTATTACAAATTGGTTTGTGTCAAAGTTAAATTACTAAACGATTACTGTCTCCGTGGCGCCGGTGTTGTGGGTTGCCATAATTAGGTAAAATGTGTTCAGGTAGCTTATTTGTGTTTACATATTAAATATTTCTTAAAGATGTACAATTTCCGGTGAGTTCTAAGTCACGAGGGCGTGTTTTAGTAAACTTTGATGTTACAACTTCTCATAAACTCGCGTATCTCATGAATTTGTAATTTACGACCAGTTGTTTGCTCAGATGTTAATAAGGCGAACAGATATAACGCTCTCTTACAGTTTGTATGTTTGATAAATCTTAATATATATAAATTACGTGTCACGTTGTTTGTCCGCGATGGACTCCTAAACTACTTAACCGATTTTAATCAAATTTGCACACCGTGTGCAATTTGATCCAACTTGAAACATAGGATAACTTACATCTTAATTTTAAGTCGCAATATAATTTTTTTGCAAATTATTTCTTTACAATTATCTGTTAGTACAAACAAGTTTAACAGATGGCGTTGTATCTGTTGACTGGATTGAGTTAGTGTTCAACAGATGGCGTAATGTTAAAAGTACAAATGTTTCATATACAATTTAACATCATAACCAACACGCGATGCTGAGAATAAATTATGAGTTAATTTTTAGTGTTAATATTGCCCGCCACGTATTACTTAGACTGAAGTATATATAAACTCATATTATAATGAACATAATACAGTCAAATTATACCTGCTTCTTCGTTGAATCTATTTATGTGAGACGGGTCAACCAAAAATATTGTGCACCGATTAGTGCAAAATTTAATTATTAATAATTTAAAATAATAAATATTATTTTCATAATTCTTAAAACTATCTGTCCTATATACTTTATTTATAAATTTGTAATGTACTCATTTGTTACCATCTTAAATAAAATAATAATAATTAAATTTAAAATTAAATATCTCAACTGTACGATAACTGTACGATACAACGAAGAAAAAGTAAAATTATTTAAAAAACAGAAAAAAAAACCCCGCTACTAGATGACGTCTAAAAAGGATAATAATATTATTATGTACTTATTGAAGTCGTTCCGCCGGGGGACCTTTGTACGTACATTGATGAGTGTCTATTTTACAAAATTTTCGGAGCTAATAAATGAGGACTATACGATAATATTAAAATATTTTTATTTCGTTATTTGCCTTAATAAATTTACTTGCATTTTTAATTTTTCTTTTACTTGGCAGTCGGGGGTTTTTTAAATTTTTATTTTATTTTTTCTAATACCGTGACTTATTAAATAGTTTACTACAATGCAATAGGTACATCCAAAACCTTATCAACCACAGCAACGCGTGGTCGGGTCTGCTAGTATAATATATATCACAAAGAGTTAATTGTCAGTCGGTATTGAAACCAGTTAAAATTACAAAACGCCTGTCGGAAGTATATATACAAGTTATTTGAGAGGTTTTGCTATACTATTTTCAAAGGAGCAGAATTTGTATAATTTATGATTTTTTTTGTTATTATGTTTTTGGTATAAATAATAAGTCGCCCAAAAATAATATATTTTATGTTTCATATTATTCCTAAACGGTTATTTAACCGCCTCGTTGGTCGAGTGGTTAGCGCAGACGCCTAATGTATACCAATGTATACATTGTATACCAATGTATACATTGTATACATGTATACCAATGTATACATATAAGCTCAATGGAGCTCGGGTTCGATTTTCGGCCGGGACATTCATGTATGTGATGAACATAGATGTCTGTATTTCTGGGTTTGGTTGTTTATTAAATATATTTTCAGTATTTGTAATGTGTATTTCTATGTATTTGTATCGTTGTCTAACACACTTGACACAATCAAATAATTTGCTCACTTAGTGTAACCCCTATCTAGAAGTCAATTTGTGTAATTTGTACTGATATTACTGTTATTATTGTTATATTGTGATAATTGTATTATTCCCACCAACAGCGTTTCAGAGGAAAGTATTGTCTGAAAGAAATTAGTAGAACCCGTAGTACAGTGATACTGGCAGCGAGAAATGTTGATACAACTACGGACGTACTCGCATAACATATACCAGACTATGTATTACCGCGACTTTGCTTACAATAAAACTATTAAAAAAAAACAAGTTACAATTAAATTTTAAATATGCAAAATGGCTGAGTTCTAGTTTATATTACATTTGAAAATAGCGGAAAAATACGTAAAAAAAATATTAAAATGTCCTAAAGAAAATAATTTACACACAGACAGCCTGTCAGAGTTTATTATGAATGCAGATTTCGTTGACTGTGATGCGTTTGTCATTTATGCAGTCACTGATAAACAGACAAACAGCACATTCTTATAAAATTGAGTCAAGGTTATATTTAAATCGTTAAAGTAAAATAATTAAAACATGTTTTAATTTTATCAAATCAAAAAACAATGTGAATTGTGAGTGAGCAGTATGTACAGGTCAAGTGTTGGAAACTGTTTTGAATTATAACGAAAAAGATGCAATGACATCGAGCAACGTGACGGAGGACCTCTGTAATGTATGTGACGGCAGGATCGAGTGTGCTCCGACCGCCATTCTTTTAATATCCCTCGTCCACACCCTGTACGGACACATCGGACCCGAACCGGATTACTTCGCAAAAAACAAGCAGAATCTAATAAAAACAGAAAAGAAGGCGCGGACTGAAAGTTATTTGAGATACAAACCAATAAATCGATTTAAATTACGAGATGAGAAGATAGATGAAACGGAAAAGGAATTAGAATACGACTTCATAGTAGTGGGGGGAGGAACAGCCGGGTGTGTGGTGGGGAGTCGGTTGTCAGAAAATAGGAAGTGGAGGGTAGGTCACGGTGTTTTATTTATATAAATACATAAAAATATATTTATACAATTTGTATTTTTCCAGGTTTTGCTGGTTGAAGCAGGTTCTGAAGAACCCAAAATGGCCCTCATTCCCGGCCTGACCAGTGAGTTCAAAGGCTCTGCTCTGGACTGGCAGTATACGATGAGACCGAAGAAGGGGTGAGATTAAAAATATTTTATCTAGATAAGGGCCGGTCGATTCAATACATATCGATTTATTATCAATCAATTTTATTAAAAGAAAGATTTTTTTTAAAACAAACCTACAGAGTTACATTCCTGTCATGAATAATCTTTTATACTGATTCGTGTTTCAATTATAGTAGGTGGATAGAAGCTGGCAAAAAATATCATAAACGTTATTGATTTTATTTTATTACATTTCATAACAAGCTAGGACATTCAAATTGTTTTGAATCGGTGGGCCCAATTACTTAAACAGTATTTTTCAACATTTGTATAGTATTTGTATATTATAGGTTTTGTCAAGAACGCGAACTTAAGGGTTGTGAGGTCGTTCAAGGCAGGGTTCTTGGGGGAACGTCCACAATTAACGACATGGCCTACATGAGAGGCAGCCCTGCGGATTATGATGAATGGGCTCTTAACGGCAATGAAGGGTGGAGTTTTAGCCAAGTGCTGCCATATTTCAAGTATTCAGAGGGAAATTACGATAAGGACATATCAAAAAATAAAATTTATCACTCCACACAGGGACCACTAGACGTGGGAAGATATCCTTACGTAGATGACAACATTGACGTCCTTCTCAGTGCTTTTAATGAACTGGGTTACAATTACACTGATATAAACGGAAGGAATCAATTAGGTTTTATGAGATTACAAGCGATGTCTTATTTTGGAGAACGAGTGAGTGCTTACACAGCGTTCATTGAACCTATAAGAAAATTAAGAACTAATATCGACATAGTGACCGAAGCACTTGTGACGAGAATATTGTTAGAAGAAAATGCTGATAGCATTAGAGCAATAGGTGTAGAATATATAAAAAATGGTACAAAAGTAACTGTAAAGGCTTCTAAGGAAGTCATTTTAAGTGCTGGTGCAATAAATTCACCAATAATTTTAATGCAGTCAGGTATCGGACCGCGAGACTATTTAGAATATTTAGATATTAAGGTTTTTTATGATTTACCAGTGGGAGGAAACTTTCAGGATCATTTATCTGTCTGTTTGCCTGTCATTAGATTAATAAAGACGGCAACTACAACAAAGTTTCCTGAAAAGTTAAAAGATATTACAACATATTATAGTAAAGGCCTTGGACCTCTTTCATCTAACTTTCAAGTGGTAGCGTTTTTTGAATCTAGCATATCAGACATACTGGGTACACCTGACATAGAGTTTAGGTTTCGAGGTCATGACTCCAATATGTATTATGACAAGATAGATATCTGTACATCACTACTGACTCCCAAAAGTCGGGGGCAAATTGTTTTAAACGCAACAGATCCACTATTCGGAGCTCCCTTAATTTATCCAAATTTTCTCAAAGACCCTTCTGATGAGAAAAAAATATTAGAAGGTATCCAGGAAGTTGTGAAATTGTTTGATACCGAAATATTTAAAGCAGCCGAATTTGAATTTGATCCTCGTCCGATATTAAACAATTACTGTAAAGAACACGAAAAAGTTACAGAAGAGTTTTGGTCCTGTATAATAAGGCAATTTTCTGCACCCTTGCATAACTATGTGGGAACATGTAAAATGGGACCTTCTAAGGATTCAGAATCAGTAGTTGACAATAATTTAAGAGTGTACGGCGTATCTAATTTGAGAGTAGTCGACGCCTCAATTATGCCCAAAATAACTAGAGGCTCCACGGCGGCTCCAGTTATAATGATAGCGGAAAAAGCAAGTGATTTAATAAAAACTACTTGGTATTAAAAGCTATTTTATTTAATAATTATTATATAGATCTATTATGACTTCACTTTTGCTATAAGATGTTTCTTTTTTTTTCTTTCCAGTCTTTTAAAATTAACCTTGTCCCTTTTTCTGCGATCATAACGGTGGGTGCAAAGATGTTCCCTCTTACGTGTGTTGGCATTATGGAAGCATCCACAACCCTTAATGATTCAATGCCGTGGACCTTAAGTTCATAATTAACAACAGAATCAGTCTTATTTGGACCCATACGACACGTACCTATTGGGTTATTCATGGCCTTAGTATAGTGTCTCGCTATGCAGTTCCATTGATCCCTATTTTGTAATCTATCGCACGGGAATATATCCAAAGGTGCCATCTTTATTTCAGCCTTCTTTAGTTCTTTTGTATCTAAAAGCTGCAACGCTATATCTATGCTGTCAATAACAGCATCTAAATCTTCTTGTTCTTTTAAAAGATTTGCTTGAATAACAGGTCGACCATATTTTGGGTTTCTTTTATTTAATGTTACTTTGCCTTTGCTCTTTGGTTTTAAAAGAACTGGGTTTATATTAACCAAATTATAATATGCTAATGGCAAATTGGACTCCTCTGCTAAATGGACACTAACATTTGTCAACATAAACTTATCACTTCTTATATAATTTCCTTCCAACGTTAGCTCTATATCGGGACCGTTTTTATTTTCAAACAGCTGGATAAATGCTGATACTTGGTTTATCCCCTTAGAGGCAAGAGGCCCGCCTCTACTTTGGAACCATGTTTTAAAATCCTCTATGAGCTGTTGTTCACTCACAGCAGCTATATCACTGAGAGAGAATGCCAAGCCACCGATAGTCACTTGATCTTGATAATTAGAACCAACAGGAAGATCAAGATGCACAGAAATATTATGTTTAGTTAATTCAGTTTCTGGTCCAATACCGGACAAATGAAGCAATCTTACATTATTAACAGCACCGGCTGTCAAGATCACTTCTTTTTTCGCAAAGGCTGGCTGTGGCTTTCCTTTCTCAATCTCGTATAAAACTCCATCTACTGTGTTTTCTTGTTTATCAATAATTATTTTAATGACAGTAGCCCCAGTCTTGACTACTAAATTCTTTCGATGCCGAACGGGTTTTAAAAATGCACTGTTGGTGCTCAGTCTTGTATTGTTAAATATAACAAATTGGTTGTTGAGGGCGGCTTCAGGTACATTAGTGTTAATGTCAATGGACCTGAATCCCATCTCCGCGAATGCACCCAGGAACAGCTCCATATGTCTGTCAACGTGTTTGAATCTTTGCACATGCATTTCTCCTCCACGGGCATGATAGAAGGAATTCATAAGTACGTCGTAGTCTCCTGAAATAATTACACGTAATACACATTGTTAGTATGTGTTTTATATTTATATTTATTACATTTATGATAACATACACAATTTTATAATTTACTCAGCTCTCATTGTTTAAAATGATTTTCATTGTAGTATTAAGTGTTTAATATTTACATATCCAAAATATCTTAGATCAATTTAATTGAGGTAGCATAATTTACTAAAATTAAATACTAATACCATTATCTTCGGAAGCCTTAAAGTGTTCTACTAAATTCTCAAACTTCCATTCTAGAGAGCTAATTTCTCCAGCAGTGTGCCAGACATCAAAGTCTTTCTTTGTGCCTCTGGTGTACTTCATATCATTAGTAACACTTGAACCTCCCAGAACCTTGCCAGTTTTTACTTCACAGCTGCCCCCAGGTCTCGAGAGACAAGAAAAACCATTTTTTTCAGTTCTAAAGTTCCAGAGAATCGGACGATATTCCTTTGTGGGAACAGCTGGAATGTCATAATCTATGTTTTCTTCATCACCAGCTTCGAGGACTAAAACCTTAAAATTTTAGGATATACAGTAGATTATTCAGATTGTTTATTAGAAATAGTTGTTTTTTTGTAAGAATTGTAAGTATTCCACCTTCCAATCAGGGTTGGCAGATAAGCGATTAGCTAGAACACACCCGGCGGTTCCTCCCCCCACAATTACGAAATCAAACACGCTGTTCCTGACGTCCTTCTCGTCTGCTTTGCTCTTTGTAGCCTTCGAGAATAAGTCTGCACTGATCTCACATATTGTGACCAAGATATATATGAAGACGCTGCATAACATGATCAATTAAACCATTTTTTAAAAAACAAATGTCAATTTTTATTCAAAATAGAATTCTCATAATTCGAATACTATAAACAGAAGTATTAAGCAATCTAATCACTTATAAACACAGACAATATTACCCCGAAATTTATAAAGTACCAAGTCTTCTAACCTTAAAAACTGGAAATCCATATTGATTCAAGATATTCAATACGTTGCACTACACATGAGTCTTCCTCCCAAGTGAGGTGATTATCACATCGCAAGAATGTGAAGACTCGCTTCGCGGGTCGCATCCTGGCCTGGAAGGAACCAACGCAATAGGAAACTTCACTGGAAATTACCCTTACATAATTGGAAAATCCGGCTTTCAGTAATCGTAATACATATAAGTAATGCTTTCCTGTTAATAATACATACTGATGTTATAACAATATACACATTCATAACAAACCAAACATTAGGAATTGCACATGTTTTTAGTTTCAGTTATTTTTACTTATAGGAATACACAGTGCACTTCCAGTCTTTAATTTAATTCCAACGCATGTGTTACTTAATTTATTGTATTGTATTTAATGTATAAATAATTTTATAAGTCGTGATATTGAAAATTTCTGCTGATATTGTAGAACATAAGTAACAACAGACATCCGAGTTTAGTAGAATCAAAGTTGCACTTAAATAAAGAAGTTACAATTAAACGATGAAGAAAATAATGATTATAGAATGTACATTTGTAGAGTAAGGTATCAGCACGCGAGCTTAAAGTCTCCATATTTATAACGTCAGAAATGTATCAATAATTAAATAATACAGGAACGGGCAGGAAGAAGTGCCGCGGCCGACTCTCTTTTATTTATTATAATTTGATTGAAACGGAGGTAACAATCAATGACGTGTGAACATTACTGTATTTACGAGTATGTATTCATTGAAGGTTAATAGATTTTACAAATAGGACGGTAGTTTAGTTGATTTATACCTTTTTTTTCAATATTTAACTGAGGATACACAGTAATAGATCATCATCCACCGGTCCTTATCCCAATTAATTAGGTCGGAGCAAATGTCAAATTCTTCTCTCTCTCACTCTATTCCATCATACGTCATCTCAATTCACTAATTCCATGTCTACTTCAGTCGTCCTCTTCTTTTATAGTCATCAACATTCATACTAAAGTCTCGTCTCGTCTCTTTTCATTCATCCGCAATATTTTATTAATGCTATTTAAAGCAATCAAAACATATCGTAATATTTTAAGAAATTGAGAAAACAAGCGTAAGTCGTAGCTGTCTATTTCATATTTAATTTTACCGAAAAATAATATTGTAAAAGCTTGTTAAATAAATATAAAGCAGTTCAAAACAATTTAATTCAATAGAAGATCTCATAACTCATATGTCATCAGTAAAACCATGCAAGATACCAGAGGTCTCCGGAAATTAAAGTGACCATGTATAGTTTACGGTCACCCGGCGGGTGCGGGGTGCGCGGGGCCGGGGTGCCGGGTGCCACTAACTCATGCTTCTTGCTGATAAGAAATAATATAATCTTTTACTACAAGTATTACTGAGTTATGGGGATAACGAGATATCTGATAATAGCGAATAGGTATGAATGTTTAAGTACAATACATCAATATTAACGAAAATTTAAATAATCATTCCATCTTTATAATTTTTTAAAAATAATCTTTCTAGTGGTCTATTTCAAGGAGAAGTTTAGAAATTAATGTTAATTTATTTTTGAAATGACCTTTGTTTTTTTATTATTTATTAGCAACAGTTAAATTACACCAATTCACGTAATAAGAAATAATATTTTCAAGCAAATTAAATCGATCCATTTATTGTTAAGGTAGAATACATTTCACTTTATCACATAAGTGGAACTAATTCCTAAGGTCCTTATTCGCATATTATATATGAAACTTTTACAATTATTATATTACTATTTTTTATCATACTACCGAAGTTGTAAGTTCTTTTAATAAAGTAAAGAGTTTGATCTTCATATTTTTTTATTGAATCCGATATTCTTTTTCCATTACCGCCATCTAGTGCCGCAATGAACAACTGTATCGAGCACACGTTATTTAGTTTCTATAAATCATCGATAGATAGCGATGGCAGCAACTTGCAGTTACCACCTGATGGATAATATAAAGGGCTGTTGCGATATAATTATTAATAAGTGTATTTATAGTATTAATAATTAGTTTTTATGTTTCAGAAATACTTTTGTAAGTAGTATAAAAATTATATATTTTATATATACATAAATAATATTCAACTTTTACAAGTGGTTAAATAATACAAATAGTGGTTTAATTAGAGACTTTTAACATACTATCAAAATCACAGTATGGGTTTAGAAAACATTTATCTACGGAAGATGCTGTGACATCACTTACTTCTCTTATAGTAGATCAGGTAGATGGAGGAAAAAAATGTTTAGCGGTCTTTTTAGATTTACAGAAAGCTTTCGATACCGTCTCCGTTCCTATCCTTGTGCAGTGTCTAGAAAATATTGGTATAAGAGGTACTCCCTTAGCTCTGTTTAAAAGTTACCTGCAAGATCGTGTTCAGTGTACAAGAATTGGTAATTATTTAAGTGATGACTTAAATGTTACTCACGGAGTGCCGCAGGGAAGCGTACTTGGTCCAACGTTATTTTTAATTTATGTAAATAGCCTATTTAATATTGAAATGACTAATGGACAATTATTTTCATATGCAGATGATACTGCTATACTGTTTACTGGAACAACTTGGGAGAACGTACAAAAAACAGCAGAAAATGGTATAGAAAAGATTGCAATTTGGTTAAAAAACAATTTACTATCTCTAAACATTAAAAAAACTCAGTATATTTGCTTTTCAAAAGATATAAGAAACCAACCTCAATCCGAGTTTAATATTAAAGTGCATACATGCACTGACAAATCAAACTGTCTTTGTATTTCAATTACAAGGACAACGATGGTTAAATACTTAGGTGTTATAGTTGACCAACATCTACGATGGCATGCACATATTGAACTCGTAATGAGTAGAACAAGAAAACTTATTTGGGTTTTTAAAACATTACGCCATGTAGCAAATAGACCGCTTTTAAAACAGCTTTATATGGCACTATCCCAGTCAGTCTTAATGTATTGCATCCCAATATGGGGCGGTTGTACAAAAACAAAATTTTTAGAATTAGAAAGAGCGCAGAGATCACTTCTAAAAGTTATGCATTTTAAGCCATTTAGATTTTCTTCGGACAGTCTCTACTTACAGGCAGATTTATTATCAGTGAGAAAGTTATATATTGTATGCACAATCCTAAAATTACACAAAACACTTCAATATTACCCTACTGTTAACACTAGAAGAAGAATACAGTCAGTAGCTCCAATTGTTCACAGAAAAACGGTTTTTGCTAATCGTCAATATGTAGATCAGTCAGCACACTTATATAACTTACTTAACAAAAAAATAAATATTTACCCTATGACTTCTAAGCAATGTAAAATCTCTCTAACGAATTGGCTAAAACCTAAAAAATATGATGAAATTGAAATCTTATTAAAAAAATAAATAAATAAATAAAATTGAAATGAATTAAGGAACAATATAAGGTTATAACCAGTGTTACTTAAGACTTGTTATATATTTATCTATATATTACTATCTATTTATCTATCTTTAAAAATTACACTGACACACACTACACACAATCTTATTTATTATTGTAATGTTTAATTTAATTTGTTTTTGTTTAATTAAAGCTAATATAATAATGTAAACACTGTACAATTTGTAAAATCCATTTAATGTATCCAGTTATGGAAGAGCGGTGTCTCCTAACACAGGTATATACTTACCCAAAAGGAAACACCATTCAATTTTTCAATTATATTATGTAAATGTGCTGAAGAATAAATAAACATTATTATTATTATTATTATTATTAATACAGAACTAACCAAAAGTATAAAAATCTGCTACCTGTTAAAATAAATTATAATAATAGTGGATATGAATTATCATTATGAACAATAAATCACTTAATCTGTGATAAAACAGAATAAAAACATCGCGGCAAAATAGCGCGCGAACGCAGTCTTAGTTCGTACATAAGTCATTCCGTATTCCGTAATTACGTGACCAGCTGCGATAAATCATGAGCGGCCGATGTTTATTGACTAAAATTATCCACTTTAATAATAAACGCCAGTAATGAAGGTATGCAGTGCTATTTATATATTGTGAGATGATTTACGGATATTTTATTCACAGAGAAATACTTAATTAGAAACTTACAAATAATTGAAATATTTGTAAAATTACAAACCATATTTACTATAAACATTTAAATTATTTGTCTAAATCATTGTGGTAAAAAAGAATATGTGTGGATGTATTAGTGTACACATGTAAGAAGTGAAACTTCTTTATGAAATAATTTTTTGAAAAATGATTTACTAATTACAACTTTACAGGAATGGCTAATAATAATAATAAATATTCTTTATTGCACACCAAAACACAGAAAATATAAAACAATGATAAGAAAATAAAAAAACAAATTAAGCTAAATTACATAAAGTTTAAGCAAAAATAAAGATGGCGCGTAACAGAAAAACGTTACAATTTTTTGACATTGCTAATAATAAAATTTTATCCCATCTGTCGATAAAGAAGTTTCGCTTCAAAAAGATGGCGGGTAACGGAAAAAAAGTGACGCGTAACGAAAAAATGTTACATTTAATTTTTTTTCCAACCCCGATAAAGAAGTTTCACTTCAAAAATACATTTATAATAGGTATTTAACTTTAATGCATTTGTAAATTAAATTACTTAAGCAGTATATTTAATAAAATTAATAAATTGATAAAAAATAAAGAAAATAAACCTTCTATGACAGATCTACAAGCAACCCATAGTCTTACCACAGGTAACATAATTTCTTAGGTAAGTAGGTATCCTTGACATAAAATTAAAAAGGAATTTACTATCCCAGCAGCCGTGAGTACTGACTATTAATAATATAAAATATGCATTCTATATTAATTATTTATAATGTAATTAAAAGAAGTAATTTATTGAAATAGCTTTTATAATAGGAAACCAAAAGCCCGAGCTCAATAAACCTGTGAAGGCTTACACACTTGTTTAATTAGTCGGCTTAATATTGTAGTTATTGTATTTGTATTTAACGAGCTTAATTATTTTAAAAACAATTATAAATACTTTTATATTTTTTAATTAGAAACGATTTTACTAATGTTTAATATATTCTATATTGTTTCTTTAAGTTGTGGGTAAAAAATAAAAAAAATAATAAAAAAAAATAAAAATTATCGATTTTTTTCCTATTTGAAAATTTGCCATTGTATCTATATATATACTCGTATATCTATCGTCGTATGTACTTCCTACGTGTATATGCCTGAGTCGCTTGCACTGCTGTAAGTGTTTTCAATTAAGACTTGGTAAAGTGAATAGTTAACTCGTCTTAGAGAGGTTGTTATTGTAAAGTTTATGAAACGTGCTCAGACAGATCTGTAATACAAATACCCTCATTAGACGGACAACTGAAACACGGGGCTTTGATGACCCGCTATTGAAGATAGGACGTCTTACTGTTTACGACTACTTTGTTCATGCCATAGATACAGAGCGGAAATAGATAGGGCCACTATTTTCTTAGTCAAGCTTTCGATAAATACATTATTCTTTATTATTACAGACTATTAATATTTTAAAACCGATATCTAAATTAAACACGTTGGACCAAACGGGCTTTTAAATTTGAATAAAGTAGCTTTGACGAGCAGTGACATCGGGGTGAGACAGAAAGGTTATGAAGCGCAACAGCATGGCATCTTTTAGCAATAAACAACGTGCGTTCTGTGTACGCGAGTAGTGCGCAACAACGTTTTTCTTAGCACAAATACATTTTTGCGCACAAATACTTTTTTACATCATACGGCGTAAATAATGCTCCATTGATTTAATGTTAGAAAATACCTAATACAAAAGTTCAAGGAGACAGTTTGAAATGAATCAAGACCGATCCGATGGAATTAAAACATCAAGAGATCCCGAAAACATCGACCGTGTAAAAATGTCTATTTGTAAAAATTCTGAATTCTACTCGGCAGCAGTCTAACGGCTTAGGTGTGCCCAGATCATATCAGATTAGTATCTTTTACAAAGATCTACTTTTACATCCATACAACATCCAAATCGAGAGTAATTAAGCCTCAAGATTTGTGTACTTTAATAAAATTTTAAATAAAATAAATAATTCTTTCAAATCATAAATTGAAATGTAAACGTACTTTTAGTCCACCCTGTATATACATATTGTCATTTATCTATCTATACATTCAAAGCTCTATATTCTTAAGGGTCAGTCTTACAAATCAGTAGCGATCAGTCAGCCCGAGATAACATCGTTACACGCAGCTGTCCGGGATCCAAATCCCGGGATTACACCGTGACAGTCAGGTGGACAGTGTCCATTTCAATCGATTAAGCCGGAGCTTTGTAAGATTGCTCTTCTAAAGTTCTTAACTCTTATGCAACTCTACCTTTTGTTTTATTCTTCATCAAATGTCAAAACCAAATAACTGAGGTTATATTTTTAAAGGTTTAATATGTTATTTCTTACCAAGGTCAGCAATACACAGCATACACTATACGCCTAAATACATATAGTGCAAACGTACCTGAAAAACAAATTACAAAAATTAAACCAAACGTCAACTCAACAATACCAATCTTAGTCAAATAAATTCCACTTATAATATTTTTTTTTATAATGGTTGCGCTATCATTTAGTTTTAGGTTCAGAGAACAAATCACATTAAATCAAACAACATTTATATATTTCAGTATTGGCGCTATTAATTGTAAAAAGATGTATTTTGAAATGTTATTTGATGACATGATTCTGATACATTGTCTGTAGGAAAATAGCTTGGTATTTTTCTGAACTCCACTAATTTTAAAATAATTAAGGTACTTTATTTAGAGCGCCTCATTATAATTTCCACATTTGCAAAAAAATCTTTGATTCTATAAGAAATAAATTCGTAGCTCGAATATTATTATTACTAGTACTAAATGTATTATTGAATACATTTAACAATAACATATCTGAAATAAATAAAGCCAACCTCTACAGGGTCCAACGTAGTTGGCCGCGCGCCAGACACCAATCCAGCCATTTGTCAATTCATAGCCGGCTAACACACGCTTTGCTACTCGTATAAGCCTATTTACAGTACAAATAACAAATGTATTTATTATTTGTATATCTGGTTTCCATTATATTGTATAGTATTAGTATTGTAGTATTAGTAGTAGTATTGTAGTATTGTATAGTAGCTTTTAACAGCCGGTTTTAATAATCGATCAGGATTTATGTTTTAGGAATAAAAAGAAATAAATAGAAACACTATCCGCTTCTTAAATTGTTAATTTCTTAAATTTTCTTATCGATCTGTGGATTGAAATGGAGCCAGTTAAGATTGATAAAATCTATTTTATCTAATCTTAGATTAGATCCATTTGTAATTCCTATTTCCTAGAAAAAATTTAAGAACTATTATTAATAATCATTATTACATTACAAACTAACCATGTGTTGTAAAATAAATATCGAATGACAAATAATTCGATACGGGCAGGGTTTCGGTTCCACAACCTTTGGGAAACCGTCTCGTTACTCTACCAGTTGAGCTTTTTCTCTTCGGTAGCTCAATTTGTAGAGTAAATATTGACAAGCGATGGAACAGTATTGCCATTTTATATATACCATCAACTATCTATTTAAAAAAAATACATTTACACCGTACAGTACAGTGGAATACAGTACAGTAGAGTACAGTACAGTACAGTACAGTAGACACATTAAGTAGATAATGCTTATTAATAATAATCCCCTGTTAATTATAGAGGCTTGTTCCTCTAATCACTGGGAGGGAGCTTAGAGGGAGCACAGATGTATGAAATGAAGAGTGATCAGCTACTTGAGCATGTGAGTGTGTTGAGTGCGTGTGTCCATTGTTGTGATGCTTTTCAATTAGTGATATTACAAAATGTTCAGAAATGTTTAATATTGTCTAAAAACATGTAAATACATGTTCGGCTTTGTGGCAGCTCTACAATATTAATCTAAACTACAAAGTTAGAAACATTGGTTAGGAATTTTGATAGGGAACTATACATGTCGCCTCAGTCCCGATAAAGTTTTTTTTTTTACTATCAATCTTAATGCTTGACTACATTCCACCTTATGTAAAATGGAAAAGTAGTCATAGATGATAAAGCGCATTAACTAAGTAACCTATTCACTCTTCTCTTGAAGATGTCCACATTGTATTTGGTCGGAAATACCGACGCAGGCAAGCTATTCCAATCCTTCGCTGTACGCACTAAAAATGACGAAGCATAGCGCTTCGTTCGGACAGGTGGAGTGTCCACAACGTAACGTCCGAGAAATCACGAGAGCGTTGACGGTCTTTAAGGATGGATTAGGCGTTTTTTTTGAAATAGCCCATGTCGTATCGATCAAGATACACCGCTGAAGGAAGTTCATACCACATCTTGGTGGTTTGTCGTAAAAAGCTCTTTGAGAACCGCTCTGTAGAGAAATGCTATGCGTCCAGGAATGCAATTTTAAGACAACGATGACGTTAAGAATGTATTTGTATGATTGTATTTTGCGAGTTCTAAGTGGATCTAGTAAATATAATGAGGTAATATAGGTAGCTTAAAAAATATTGTTCGAGATGTCGAACCCTACGAACCTGTCTGAAAAGCGCAACATGGCTGAATAAACGAAGGTTTAATTAGGTTCAGAAGGTTTAAGAAGGTTTAATTTATTCAGAAATGTTAACAAACAATCTAAAGCAAATCAATATACAAAAAGTGTTTATTCATAAGACAAATACAAACATCCGTTTTTGTGAAATCTCCGTCAAACATCAATGAGGGCGCAGCGTCCCATTTGACTTAATGTCACTAAAACACGCGCATTTATCTTAACAAAGAAAACGGACGCTTTTACCCGCTAATTGGACTGGTTGAGATAAATTTATGGTGTGGTAATGAAGGAACATGACACTTTATTAATTTTTATTAATTATCTTAATTTTACTCCATTAGTAATCCTACTTTCAAAGGTCAATTAACTCCAAAAATAACGCTGTAAAACAAATTCAGATTTTTTATTTCTTTTTGTGATTAAAACTGCATTTAAAATCCTTGGCTTATGTAATTGATGGTGTTCGAGTGGTTCCTTTGAATTTAAACAAAATATAAAATCGTTTAAAAATGTACGGTATTTAAGGCTTAGCCGCGGAATATTTAATCTCAAGTGTTCTTACAGATATATAATAACACCTTAGAAGCAATGATCACGTACAGTACCTTAATAACTGACTAGTGACTGGTGTCCCTTTACGTATTAATTATACAGAACCAAATCTGTGACATTGCTTTTTAGAGATCCTTGATTGCTTGGTTTTGTACAGTTTCTAATTCAATCTCTAGTGATTCGAAAAAAAATAAAAAATGCAATTAATACCAAAGTTATTAGTGCTATAAATCATTTCCAGACGAAACAAAAAGAATAACTTTAAACGTACGCAATCAATAATAATTTAAACTCAAATATTTATTCTGTACGGAACGATTTAATACTTGTCAATTTATCTTACTTCATCGCTCCAATGATCAATAGACGATATAAGAAGTACAGGATCCTAACATCAAGAGACATCTAACAGCAATGGCGATTACAAGATGGCTGATGGCAGCGCTGTGCGCGTGTCTCCTGCATACAGGGTTGGGGTCACAAGAAATAATACAGAAACTGACCACTGGTTTCGGAAAAGCATTGGAACAATGTAAAACAGAAGTGAGTGTTGACAAATTTGATTTCAATAATGTATTTTCAATATCGAAATTGCGATATCTTTATCATGTAATTGTATTATTTAATTTAACATGTACATTTATTTTCTATTTGGAGCACTCAAGAATTTTAAAAAACATAGAGATTTGGTTTGTTGATATTTGTCAGTCAAATTTTTTTCGGATTCATATTTATAGGTCTAATAATTACTACTTACAAATCTGCTAATAACTAAGTATTTGTTCATCAGTCATTATAGCATGCTCCAAGGGTCGCCGAAAATACCTTTATCAACGTATCTATGTGGTGGCAGCACAAATACTTAACTTGGCTATCAAAGATCACCATCATCATAGCTATACTATAATTAAATATATCAGCATTCCTAAACCACATCTTGTCACTTTCCTTCCTTCATATTGTGCAGCTTAATCTGGGCGACCACATAATGCAAGATTTCATGAACTACTGGCGGGAAGAATACAATCTTCTGAATCGTGACACGGGCTGTGCTATCATGTGCATGGCATCCAAGCACGACCTCATCACGGAAGACATGAAGCTACATCACGAGAAAACGCACGAGTTCGCCAAGACTCACGGAGCTGGTAAGATTTAAAGAAGTATTTTATATTTTTAATAGGAACGTCATCGTAAATCGTTTTTGTTCATCGTTCTAATCGTATTTTTCCTAGATCAAATAATGAATAATGTTTTTTTGTATGTGAAAATGACAGATGACGAGCTGGCCAAGCAGTTGGTTGAAATGATTCACGACTGCGAGAAACAATTCCCGAGTATTGCGGACGACTGTCTCAAGACCTTGGAGATCGCCAAGTGCTTCCGCACCAAGATACACGAGCTGAAATGGGCGCCTTCCATGGAGATCATCCTGGAGGAAATTATGACTGAAGTGTAACCAGAACTAAACGTCCAAGGATGGCCCGATGGAATTAAATTATAAAATAAATAAATAGACTGGCTCTGAATAATGGATTTGATGTTTAAATAATAGTTGTTACGCTTTTCCCAATAACTTGTCAGCTAGATTTATATTCCTTGGTTTAATAAGGGTGTGGCTTTCAATACAAATATACTTTATTGAGATAGGTATTTTTATTATCATCCCATTTCATTTATATATATCTAATTAACATACAAATTACGTCACATTTACATAAAATTATTAAAATATTCTCCATCGAATTACTGATCAAGCCGATGTTGACGTTTTAAGTAATAAAATATTTTATGTACATAAAAATCTAAAAGTATAAATTTATCAGATGCTTTTACAAAAAAAAGGACAGTTATATTGTATTTAATATTATCTATTTAATTAATGTTTTAACATAAATTAATACACATTTAAGGTTTTCAAACTTTGCTGGCTAATGTTTGAAAATAACTGTAAATGGTACTATGGTAGTATTTTCTGATAACTAAAGCCCGAAGCTGGGTCAATAAGCTCATAAACTTTATAATATGTTTTAAACTATATTTGAACTAAAATATCAGACCTAATGTAAATTATGTAGTAATAATAAGTTCAAGGATGTTTCATTTTTGCTTAACCGTTAGATATTCTTAACTGTAAGGAAACCGAAAACAATCTATTGAAGGGCTGTGTATGCACGCCACGTCGCTGAAGGGTTAACAATAAAACCAAACAAGACACAGGTGCGAGAGTAAACGTTCTGGAACATTCTATTATCAGCGATAGAATATATCGACTGTAGGTATCTATACTTAAATTATGAAGGAAAATCTATTTCACTGTAGAGTCGTAGTTCAAAATAATAAATCAAAATAAAATACCACATTCTACCAATTAATTAATACCAAGGATAATTTAATACCAAGGTATTAAGTACTTAACTTCTAATCCACACTCGTTAGTCACCAATGTCGTTGAGACGTCGTAATGCGCCATAAATCTGAAGCGACAATGCCTTGCCTCGATCGTTGCCAATACACAAGCTACTTCTAGCTTCTACTACTACTACTTCTATTATAGTTCAAAAACATTGTATATGTAGTAAAAAATAAGTTAATATCAGTATGTAGTGTATGTATGTATGTATGATTTATGAAATGTTATGTTGTATTGTAATAAATGTTCTAAAGAGTAAAATAAATAAAGAACGTATAAGTAATTATGGATAGGTACGGCAGGTTAAAGTCCTTCCCGTGTCGATAAATTTATAAATCCTTATTAAAAGTAAAAATATATTAAAAATAATTAATGCTTAACATGTTTATAAACCACTAAAACATTTACCTTGCATACTTTGTAAGAGCTCCTTATTGATGAAAACATAGATTTAGGTTATTGATAATAACCTCAGAAGAAACAAAATACAGGTTGAGACAAAAAAATATTGCATAATATTCATAGCACTATTTATTTTTCTTACATTTGAAGCAAAATTATCTACAACATATTGGTTTTCATTATTGTTACTTGACTTCAGTAAGCACCTCGGTAATAACTACATCAAATTTAGGAGCCCAGTTGATCTCATGAATGGAAGTTCGGAAGCACTTGGCGACATCCAGCGCTCGAAGACACGGGTCATCTTGGTCAAGGTGCTCCTGCTCACATTTGTGTACCAATGTTACCAGTTTGGCAGCCATCTCTTCATCTACAAGTTCACCGTTATTATATTATAAGACCAAATAGTAGATATAGCAAAATAATTTAAATGTTGATCTTTTTCTACTAACCCGCGCCATGCTTAACTGCAAACTCTTGCGCATTCCCATGATGAAGCTTCCCTATAGTGTCCAGGAGATTCAGCTTCTTACTCATACAGACGATCGCACAGCCGGTGTCTCTGTGGACTAATGCTTGGTCTTGTTTCCAAAAGTAGTACAGGTCAGTCAAAATGTTATCATTGAGGTTCAGCTACAAACAATAAAATTCAAAGAAAATAATGATACATGATTTATATGATGATAATAATGTCATTAAATTAATTCTATATAACAGAATAAAGTTACCTCTCGTTTACATTCGTCCAAAACTTTAAAAAAGCCTGACGTAATACTCTTCATAACATCATGAGACGCCATTCCGTGCGTTGCAACAGAAATGAGCACAAATACCAAAATAAACGAGTGAACCATTCTGCTGATTTCTTAAAATGTGTCGATTAGAGTGTGTTGGGTCTTTTAAAGTACTGCGTGGTGATCGTTAATTTGGTAATTAAATTAGTACTGAATAATTACAAAGAACTAAGCGCAAATCATTGTATAATTGTCCAGGATACGTTCATAATAACAGCTTTATCTCGCACTCTGAGTTATTAACAATGTATTGTCATGACATGTATGTGTTCAATTATTATGACTGGTTATTTAGATTTCATAAAAAGGCAGACAATATCCGACGTGGTCAGTTTCGCGGGTATATAAAAAATAAGCGCTAGGTCTTGACCGATCGTTAATATTTTTTATTAATTATTTTTCCAATAAAACATAAGAAATTGATGTAGATTATATTTAGAAAATTAGTCGTGCAAAAGAGAGCTTATATCTGGTATCAAGTTATGTTCTCCAATAGCGCGTCGAAAACATTTGGCCAACTCCAGAGCGGCTCTACAACCACTGGATATTGTGAGGGTCTCATTACGACATGTGTTGTACAGATCAATTATTAGCTTCACCATAGAGGCATCTGGTAAAAGAATGCAAATGATCTATGAAATGATGATGAAACTAACATTTTATGAATATAAATAAATAAAAAGAAATCTTTAACCGATTATAAGGTCGAAATGTTTTCTTTTCTCTGATTTTACTGGAACATAATATTATAGAGCATAGTCGAAAGATAAGATTAAAATGTATATCTATATATACCAGCACCCTGTGCCTGAATAAAGCCTTGAGCGTTTCCTTCAAGGAGGTCACCTTCCTGGTTGAGCAGTTCCAGCTGCACCATCGCGCACAGAACCAGGCAGCCTGTTTCTTCGTGAGTGAGGGAGTTTGAATTCTCCCAGAAGTTAAGAATATCTTGATTCATTTCGCTGGTGTAATTATTCTTAAAGGATTATTTTATTAAATACTATGGATATGATACTTCATTAGAAAATAGTGTTGGTATGTTAATATTGAAGAAAAAAATACCTTTTCCCCACATTCAAACATTTTCAACCCAAACCTATAACTAAATGATTTCATGACTTCATTATCTGACTTCACAGATGAAATTAACATTAACAGGAATGCCATTTGAAACATTTTCGTTTTCCTTCATAAATATGTTATGATAAAATCAATCTCTTGTAACATCTACATATACTTATTTTAGTATTTATTATATATACAGTAGTCACTTCTAAATCGACTTATCTTACCAACACGCAGTACTGTTGGTAGCCTGGTCTGGTCTGGTCACGTATAATACTCTTTAGTGGGGACAAGCTGACATTCAAATTGATTTTCCAGTTCACGGGAATCGTAAAACCAATTTGTTTTGTTAATTACTGCATCTGTATGCGAGTGCACGCCGGTGACAAACAGTACACACTCTCCATGCCTTATAATTTATTTATGTTGCCTACTTTAAAACTATGTGGCTGGTTTTAAATAATTATGACTATTTGTAGGGCTCAAAATATAAAACTAATGTTGAGGTCGTACCTCATTTTATATTCTATAGATCGTATTCTATTATCGCTCGTATATATTCTGAGCTAAAACGATTGTAGTCACATTTAGAGCATATATATTTATTTATTTTAACGCTGATAAGTAGCTAGAGTAGGATGGCGCTAGACACAAGTAGACAAGACACACCTATTCACAAATCAATCGAGGGCACAAAACGATTTTAATATGGTTGGTTTTTTACGTGAAAAGTTGCTCTGCCAAATTAGGATGTACTAACAAAATTGGGGATTTACTTCGAATGATATTATGTGTGAAGAATGGAAGAGTAACAGAGTTATTGATGTTAGTAGAGTCAATTTAATTATTACAATTAGGTATTACATCATCCATTATCAAGTCCTTAATTAGGATTGGCCAGGAAGTTTTGGTTTCTTGGATATCTATCAAAGAATCTATGATTTTTTTATTATTATTATTGTGTTCTACCTATATAATATTATGATTTTTACATAGTTATGGCGTGATTTGTGTATATAAGCTCCTTTAACAAATAAGACATTAGAAACAAATAATCATGTTGTCTGATTGGAACAAGAAAGGAGCAAAAAAACTAATACAACACTATGGTGGTGAGGTTATTAATAATCATTTGTCCTTACGAAGCTAGTAATTTATCAAAAAAAGTCAAAGAAACTCGTGACTTTCAAAGCAATCATAAAGATTGAATTATAAAACCAACGATGATTTGATAACATATTTTAAATTTAAGTGCATTATAATAACAGCCACTTAATACTTATCGAAGGTTGAAATAGTGCTGACAATATTTAATGGTCAATTTATAATCCTAGAGAAAATATACATTTACGATCAATTTAATTTTAACAGACATTGAAAATAAATTTATAATATGTCATCAAAACCTTTTTACTTAATAGTTTATAATTAAGTTCAATTGTATATTATCTGTGTTTCACGCCGCCATGTTATAATGAGTGACATTTGTTATATCCTTGTCAAATGACAGCCGATCGTTTTTATCTTAATTTTCGTTTGTAACACCGCGGTGCTTGACAACTTTATCCATCCTTATCTAAGTAATGGTTAAAATATACAAACAAGATTTCTTTTTCTAACAATTTTCGTAATGACCCACTACGGAAAATTTTCTTACTTATTTGACTTTTAAAGAGATTTCCAAAGATCTTTTCTTAATGCGATACAAAAGGATCTCATAAGCTGTATGATTTTCGAATACGAAATTCGTTATCCAATAGGATATTGGATAAATCACTAAATTTACATTTAATATTTATATACATTCTGCAAAAAGTATTTAAATTAAAAAAAAAAGGAATAAAGTATACCATTTTAAAAAGCGCCTACTGGTTTATTAAAGCAAATGTGCTTACAAGACAAAACAGCAATGGAAACCAGCATCTTTCATAACTCACTGAAACTACTTAAATGAACTACCTAATATAATAATTAAGATGTAGGAATTGATTGCATAAGAGATAAGCAAAATCATTTTATTATAAAACCAAAATTGAAAACGCTTCAGTTAGTAAATTAGGGCCTGGTTATAGAATTAAGCATATAGAGTAATGAAAAAACACATTCATCAAACTTATTATTTAATTCATAATATCAATTAAGTCAAGCCATAATCATCTTCTCTTTCTTCTTCACCACGTCAATAACACTAGTACTGTTCCATGACGGCCTCTATCATCGCGACCTCTGGCGCGATCCCTTCTTTCTTCGCCTCCTTCTTGAAGCACGCTGCCGACTTCACGACGCGGTCACAGTCATCAGCAATGTCATCGTACTGCTTCTCACAATTGTGGATCATTTCTACCATCTTACTAGATAATATTTCACCTACAACGCAAATATTGTTTTATATACTGGATAATAATCGTAGAAGGGCTATCATCATCATCATTATTGCTGTCTATGTCTTAAAATGATAAAAAAAATTAATAACATTATTTAATAATATATAAATTATATAAATTTTGTGTAAAATAATTATCCTAAGTCTTAGTATCTATCTCTAATCGACTTAGTATTTTCTAATCAGCGATTATTGTACATCTATCAATGTGAAATGTGCTAATGATATTAAAACACAGATTTCTCAGCCAAGAATTAAACTGTTATTCTTGAAAATTTGAAAAACAAAGTTAACCTTGAGGGAAGCTCTTGATGTATTCGTCCACACTAATATGATGTATCCTTTTGTCATCCTGCAAGAGCGAGAACTTGTTGGACATGCAGATGATGGTGCAGCCCAGCTCGCGGTGTACGACCTCGAAATCATCTTTCCAGAAGTGTTGGAACTCTTGTAAAATATCAGTCGATAGACCTGTCTGTCAAGTTAAAAAACAAATAACGCTAAAGCGTTCAATTCTATACAATATTTTGTGAGCACAATTTTCTTAGTTTATAGAATCATCTTACCTCTTTACGACATTCTTCCAAGGATTTGCCGTAATGAGCCATAACGTGGCTCATAACTTCGGCTGTTCCGTCTACTGAAGCAGACCACGCCGTCAGAAAGACTACCAATAAACTCAAGTAGCTAAGAGCCATTCTACGATACACACGAAGTCTCTGCAACCAATGAGGCCGCTTACGAATTTGCCTCACTATATTCGCGTTAAAATTGTAATTACTATTATATGCTATCCTATTATTTCTATGAATGGTTATTTATTATAAAGGTAGGGGTGTATTTAATTCCTGTTTGTTGAATAAATATAAGTGATGACATCCGTTGTATAAATAATAGTGAGTGAAGTGTAATTGTCTCCGTTCAGTCGAGTCACGACGTGTACATTTAATTCAATTACAAGCATGCATCACGCTTAATACAATTTAATTTAATCTTGCCCCTTTAAGAAATATAGTTAAGGTTCAACGATTAGATTTATGTGTTCAGTACAAAGTATTCCTTTTAAAACCATCTCGTTCAGTTCTAACTTTCATCTCACGTAATTCATTCCACGGTCCATGGAGCGCAGGATCACTCTCATACGATTAGTGCCCGCACTCGATACGTGATACAAATTGATAGGGGAGTAGTTTAGAAACGCAAATTACTCAGTTAATTCTATTAAAAAGGTGTTAAGTTTAAATTATAATAAATTATATATAAGAGATTACTGATTTAATAAGCGATTAAACTTAATAAGTAATAAAACAGATCAGATAGAAATCTGCTTCCATTAAAAAAATAATTTACGATTGTAAGTAGTTTGGCAAATAACTCAATAAATTTATATGAAACTGTTACTTTTAAGTGATACTAAATTAATTATAACAGACAATTAAATCACTTAATTACATAAAAAAAAATAAAAAGCCCTCGATACAAAAAGACCTCTAAAAAGAATAAAAAAATATTATCATGTACTTGTTGAAGTTGACCGTTATACGTACGTTGATGATGGTGTCTAGTTTACGAAGTTGCGAGGGCTTAGATTATACGATTCGATATCATAATTTCTTTATTTGCCTTGGTAACTTCCTTGAATTTTAAATTCTTCCTTTATTAAGCGGTCTCCCGTTAACATTATGGCTCATTACGGCAAATCCTTGGAATGTCGTAAAGAGGTAAGCTGATTCTATAAACTAAAAAAAACTTGTGATCACAAAATATTTTAAAGAATTGAACGCTGTAGTGTTATTTGTTTTTTTAAATTGACAGACAGGTCTGTCCACTGATATCATGGAAGAGTTCCAGCACTTCTGGAAAGATGATTTCGAGGTCGTCCACCGCGAGCTGGGCTGCACCATCATCTGCATGTCCAACAAATTCTCGCTCTTGCAGGATGACAAAAGGATACATCATATTAGTGTGGACGAATAAATCAAGGTCAAATTTGTTTTTCAATTTTTCAAGAATAACAGTTCAATTCTTGGCTAAGAAATCTATGTTTTTAATATTATTAGCACAATTTACATTGATAGATGTACAATAATCGCTGGTTAGAAAATACGAAGTCGTTTAGAGATACTAAGACTTAAAATAATTATTTAAAAAAAATATATAAGTTTTATATTATTAAATTATGTTATTATATATTTTTATCATTTTAAGACATGGACAGCCGTAACGATGACGATGATGGCTCTTCTACGATTATTATCCAGTATATAAAAATATATTTGCGTTGTAGGTGATACACTATCTAATAAGATGGTAGAAATGATCCACAATTGTGAGAAGTACGACGACATTTCAATAAAATAGAAATAAAAATATTAGAGAAATGAAAATATAATAAGAGGGCTTAGACTATACGATTCGATATCGTAATTTCTTCCTATATTAAGCGGTCCCCCCACGCAGCGACTTCAATAAGTACATAATAATATTATTTTTATTCTTTTTAGAGGTCTTTTTGTATCGGGAGTTTTTTTTTTTTTTTTTTTCTGCTTTTTAAAGTTATGTTACTGGTTTCATTATTCTTCTAAATAAATCTACGGATACCCAATTTTTCACCTGCTTAAGTATTTCTATCAATATTGCATAAGAACCTTTCACACGCACCAACAAAACCTCCATCATCACAAACCATCTCGACAAACCAGGCTTTCGATTAAAAAAACCGCAATCAAAACTTTCCCCGCGTTTGGCTGCTACATTGCCACAGACAGACACAGATACACAGATCGACAGATCAAACTTATAACACCCCTTTTTTTGAATCGAGAGTTAAAAAATATCGACATGTCAGCTATTAATAAAACAGGGATATTTTTATATTTTAATTTGATATCAATGATGTGTCGATCGTTCTCTCCAAACTCTCTGTATGTCATATCCGTTATAATAATAATAGCATAGTTTTAAATCCTTAAGATGTTACCTCTGAACTATTCTGAACTACTCCAGACGGCGGGCTAGTTCCATTAATCATGACAGCTGGAAGCAATTCGTCAGCAGTAATGAGCACGTTCTGTCAGCTGCAGGGGAAAATGGAAAAAGTTGCCGTCATAGAGAATTGATGATAATATCTGATTTATATACGTAAATAAGTCTGGTAAGATAATAAAAAAAGGAAAAGTAGAAAATATATTTATGATATATTGAATTTTATTAGCTATTTAAATGAGTTTATTTTACTTTATAAAAGTAACATACCCTAAAGTAAACAAAATGTTAGGGGTAGTTTACATGATTCGATTTCCCGAGCACAGGCTCGCACCTGTGCCCTATTATCTCAAAAACAATAAAACCAAACGCGACAAACATACAATACGACTATCGTACCGGTAAAATATAAAAATTTACATATAAATAGATCGCGATTTTTGTAGAAAATATTTATTTCTCCCCTGGCACGTGACAAGAATGGGGAGGTACGGGGAGATACTGGGAGGTACGAGGAGGTACGGGGAGGTGCTGGCAACATACGATTACTCATTGTCTGTTGCTCGCGTGGTGTGAGAGAGGCTTTGATTGTCAATATTATTCTTTGTGGTAGCAGGTGTGCTTGAAAGACAGTTCAGTTTCTTTTTCACCTGCTGTGAAATCAAAATTAAACCCAAATGAAATGCCTAAACATAACGTTCGAGATATATAAGTGTGTTACCATACATATATATGGCTCATGGACACAAACTTAAGACATATTTTATGTCTTTAGACCCTTTCTTGACCTTTTATTAATCAATTAAAAACTCCAAATAAGTAAAGGAATTTTACCATGCATACGTATTTTACTTAAGTGCTTTATTTGTATCAGGGTCAAGAAAGGTGTTAGCGGTCACAAAAAATGTTATCGGTCAATGTCGCCAAGGAACATCCGGGGGATAAGCTTCCGGAAGCCGCCGAGGAAATTCCGGTTAGTTAGTCAATTATTAAATAACAATTTAGATCAGAGTGTTAAAGAAAACAGAATTGCGGTAATTGTTTTACATAAAATTGTACGAAAGCTTATTATCCCATTACCGAGAGATTTATCAACAAGTCCTATACAAAAAACATAAAAGATCGGGGTCCTCTTGTTTAAGAACTACAAAGTCTGATAGTGCTGTGAAAGCCATAATTAAAAGCTCCATGAGAAAATGAAATTTTCTAGCGCTAATGAATATTCCAGTTATTTAAAATATACACTCGGTTCTTATCTCAAATATACAGAATCTGTCCTCAATCAATAACTTACGTCAGCTTGATTTAGTATCAAACAAGATTTCGATTAGAGAGGACAATGGATACCCTGGCCCTCTTTAGCCTTAAATTAAATATCTAGGGCCTTGAATTTTTAGCAGTTATAACACAAGTCTAAAATGACACTCTAAGCCTCTTGAGATATTTCTGAAGCAAGCTGTGACCAATTTCTAAAAAAAAGTTTTTCCTAACCCCATGGATCTGTGCAGACAGATTAAAGGTCTGTATAAAATGCTAAGGATAATTTCACATCATTTCTTGTTTTATTCAGACTTAAGTAATTAATGTGTATAATGTACATACCTAAAGGATTTTTTAAAGATTTTATTAATTTATTAACAAAATATCCATCGGTTATTTTGTGTACTGTCCGGATTTGGTACATTTATATTGGTCTTAGACACTTTTGTCTATTATATATATTAAAGAATGAAAGAAGGGATACCTACTCTGTTAGTAAACATCTGAATCTTTTAAGCATTTGATGTACGGATATACAGATATTACTAATATTACTAATATACAGATATTACTAATTATTGATGAAAGTCAAGAAATTAGTTCCCTAAGGAAACAATTACATTTCAGTTTCGTGGTTGAGAAATACTTATATTATAGTTTACAAATCTAAATCTATTTGACGGGTTTTAACCCTAAAATATTAAAAAAATTGCCAAAATACAACTATTTTCCCTAGAAACTAGTGCGGGAAACTTTAGATAGAAAAAAAACTTGCCAAGTTTTAGCCCTGCAAAAAAAATACTAATATATACTTTTTGGTATGTTAATATGTACTAAAATAGGATTTTCATGTAATTTCACCTCGAACCCACAAAGGATCGAGATAGCTTTAAAGCCCAAATAATATTGGGGACGTCTAATATATATAAAATATATTAGTTAAGATGAATAATGAAGTTAAGATTTCATATAACATAAATAAATCTAAACATTCCATGGTTCACGTACATTGAGATTAATATTTTCCTCGCTGCTGCAGTCATCCATCAAGCTGTCAGCGAGCGGGCCTGGCTACAGTTTGGTTCACACACACACAGACACTAACACCGACACTAACACCGACACCGACGAATCCTTTGAGACTTCAGGAATGTCAAGTGCAAATATAAATTGGTCTCTTTACATCATTAGCGAAATTTAGAAACATTTATTGCAAGCAAAAATAAACTTTATGCTGCGGTGTTAAGAATGTAACAATTGTAAATTAATGTTGTTGAAAGCGCTACAATTCTAAACACAATGTGAAAAACCCGAATGTATTTAAACTTTTTTAATTCTAAGTTTTTCAATTTAAACTGTATTAAAATAGATTAAGGTTCAAAATCGTGTACTAGGCCTTTTCAAAGATAAGTTGCAAGTTATGTATCCCGCTGGGTATTTGCAATTTTTCATGAAAACAACTTTGAATACATAAAGAATACGAACAGCTAGCTGATGGGAGTTGACGACGAGTTAGATGTTCACTGCGATTAATAGGAGTGTTAGAATTACTTTACAACAAGATAATATTTTTACGAATATTTTATCATAACATACGAGGCAAAATTAATGTTAAGTAAGAATCTCTTAACTGTATTAGCCTGTCTATATATTTTATATATTTTAATGGTAATTATTTATATTACAATAAATTTACGAAATTGGGCTGCGATCGTAATATTAAGCATAGATTTTGTCTTATTTATAGGCAGCAGGTAAACAATTAATTCAAAATACTATTAGTCACTAGCTGACTCGGCGAACTTCGTACCGCCTTAGCGTTGCAATGATGCACTACTTTATTTTGTATAGCTGACCTATCTTAGGTATGAGTACCTATTCAATTTGAACTGAATCCTCCATATAAAAATGAATCCATAATTCCCTGGTCTCGCTATTCCTGAAAATGACTTTACTAATTTTTAATTAAATAAAAATATGGTTGCCTGTAAAGTCGGTTTTACGGGCGAAGATTTACGTGACCACGTCTTTTTCTCGGTAGAATATTTATTGATATGAATATTATTAAATTGCACAATATTTTAATAATTTGAGTGATTTTGTTGAGGATAGGACGATGAAGACGTTGTCACGTAAAATCATTTTATATATTATTTATTTTATATTATATTATTGATGTTATTATTTTTTACAAAATTTATTTACAGACTTTTTCGATACATCAATTAGTTGCGGAGATATCGATCATTGAAGTTATTGTTTGCTACCAGTATTTTATATATTTATTTTTTTCAGTTATAAAAAAATACTATTTCCAATTGTGTCTACCAAGTATGGTCACATGTACTGGCCTACATATTAAATAATAATAAGTACTGATAATGTTATGTGACGTCACTTCTGATTTTATATATTTTAATATTTTTAATTTTAAAGAATTAATTTGAAAATCAAAACACTTATTCAGATCGAAGGTTCAAATTTTTGCTAAATAAATTTGAAATTAATTAAAATTTGTAATTGTAAATAATGAAGTTGAAAATTAAAACATTTACTTAAATTAGATGTTAAAATTCTTGCTCAACACATTTTAAATCAAGTTTTCTTATATCTGCCACTTTTTCTTAATATTTGTAATTTTAAAGAATCAATTTGAAAATCAAAACATTGCTCGGCGGACCGATTACGTTTGAGTGGGAGAGAGACGCAAGGCATTCTATGTGTGTGTGACTCATCGTTACGTTACCGGGCGTTACACTTTTTCATAAGTGACTCCCAGTATAACCTAATTTAAGACGTTGTCACGTCAAAAACATAATAGTGTTTATTTCTTAGGATTCAATAATTTCACTAATATTTTTACAAATCGCTATTGAACAACTTTGCATTTTTATTTAAACACTAAGCTCAATACGATGCTCTTTCATCAATATAATCTATGGCTGTGAATGACATTGACATTTGTTACTCGCGTTTTTTAAAATATGCAAAATTAAATGTACATTTTTCAATATTTCTGAGAGATTTTCTTAATATTTTTTTCCGTAAGAACCTTCTCCTAATAATAACAAATACCACAAAAAAAGAATTAGTGAAATCGGTCCAGCCATTCACGGGTGATGCCGTGACCAAGGAAAACGAGCTTCATTTTTATATATATATAGATTAAGTACTATATTACAATATAATTAGTAACAAGGACATGACTTATATATTAACTCTTAGTAAATTATTACTTTCGAACTATTAATGTTTTTCCTTACCTGGCGATGGTATGCAAATGAGCGCTAGTAGCGACTTTGACGAGTGGTCTGTGGGGCGGGCGGCTGGGACGCGTGGGCGGGCTGTAGGTGTACTCAGCAGCCTCCGACCCAGAGCACCCTGTCAGCCACGACCAGTGCTCTGCCATACTTGCTTCACTTGCTGCACTTTCTACACTTGAGGCACTTATTCTTTACTTTTTTTGCAATTTTATTTAAATTTATGTTATATTGTTTTATTTAATCCAATATTTTTAATAACGCATTTTATTGTATTTGCTTCTAACAGGAAATAATCATAGGTATATTATAAACAAATATGGATATTTATATCAATATATATGTTTGTAATTCTATTGAATAGATAGATAGAATAGAATATTGATAATTATAGTACCATATGAGACATACAATGGATATTACAAACAATATTACACTATAAAGACAGTCAGATTTCCTCCTTTCATCTGTAACTCCTGATTCTTATTAGGAACTCGCAGACTCCTCAACTCGTTGTCCAAATATCTCGTTACAACTCTTATTAAATTTAGCGAACAATAATTTATAGAGGCCTGTCAGAACACGTTGCGCACAGCTGACGAAGTTCTGACAAAAAGTTCAAGCAATTTTAACCTTTATTTGTTACCTAATAGGAAGCTGCGTTGCTTATATAAGATTAGCAAGTGATAATGCATCTAAATTATTCGAAATTACAACTTATTGCTATATAATAAGGTCCAATACGTCTGCTCTGTTAATGTTGCATATTTCACGTCAATCCGTGAAAATGCATTTAGCACCCTCGGAAAATTGCGTTATTATCACACCCCTTGGCAGGATTGTTCTGATCCGGGACTTCAGAATTTTGGAATCGATTTCTACCTGTCCCACTCACACACCTTAGTGAGTGAAAGTGAGCAAGAATGTTTAAATTCATTCATAATAGGAGTAGTTTGAAAGTAATAAATCTTAGCCCCTTTAGATAGAATCGCAAGATATACAAAATTCATGGCGCAACTTATGGGGCGGCTGTATTATTTACCACATGCTGTTTAAGATATCTGGGAGATATCAGCATTCCATTAGTAGATTAAAATAAACTCATAGAAATATAATATCATCTATATTTTAAAAAGACACATTCTAGTATTTATATGACGTTACTGGTAATATTTGTTTACTAAAATCAATTATTCAATAAAATTGCTCAAAATCAATTTAGTTAAGTATTTAAGGAGGGGTGTTGTCTTCTCAGTGAGTATCGTTTATATCTGATAAGTCTCCTAATACACCACTTGTACCTCCTTCATTCCCATTAGGGACTCAAGGCTGAACCTTCAAGAACCTTCAATTCATTTTTTTAATTATCTTAGTACTTAGACTCTCACCAGTCTGTTATTAGTAGAGATGCGCCGAATAGTGGTTTCACCGAATTACCGAATACTATTAGGTTTAACCTTTACCAACCAGAATATTCGGCCGAACTATTCGGTTTACCAATTCATTGTTTGTTTTGTCATAAACAGGTTCTAACATGTACGTTGTGGTTGCTGGGTAGATGAATAAATATGTTGATTTGTGGTTTGAAAATATTGTTTGGGACTTAAAAATAAATTCTGATTTAAGGTCCAAAATAAATGTTGCCTATACTAAATACTTATTGTAGGTTAGCAATATTATAATAATTATGTTGATTTAATGGGTATGTTTCGCAATAAATGTTGATTTGAATTTAAATTGCTTTATATTTTTAAGTTTTATTCTACACATTATTTATCACATTTGTTTGACTTCTCATAAGACATAAATCTTATATTTATCTTTTAGTTCTTTACCGTCGTGAAGCAAAAAAAAAAATACTCGAACCGAATATATTAGGCACCGAAACCGAACAATTCGGCCGAATACTAATAGCGAAAAAGATACAGAATACTTACCGAATATTCGGCGCATCTCTAGTTATTAGGTACGTGGAACTTTATTGTTTCATATAAAAACCTTAAATTATCTTGCTCATTTATTTATTTAGTTTATCGCAATTAAAAAATATCCTACTTATGTACGAACTTGGCTATAAACATATTCATAAAAAAAAATAGTTTAGTTCAATTATGTTATAGACCATTATTGAAAAAAGTTATTGGCAATACTTTACTAAAACATTTTTTTACCTCAAAGAACATAACTCTGTTAAATTCAAATGTGTTGTAAACCAAGCACACATAGGTACACTCACTCGTTCAGTTTCAGACATTAGTGTCAGTGTACGAGATCATATTCCAAGTGTCACTTGTGTCAGAGCCGAGGCTTCATTACGATTCAGCTTAATGTGAACTTGCTTTGTGCTTTGATGTATGTTAATGTGTTTTATGAATCTGATGATGAAGATATGGAAAAAATAGAAATATATTTTATGTATGATAAATAGAGTTCTAAATTTGAATTTTATATTCATCACCTTTTCTTATCCTAATTATTTTGAGTTCATCCACATTCATATTAAATACATTTTTCCTTACATCGTTTTCATTCTTTTGTATGAAGTGACCGTTTGAATATTATATCATTTAGTGTTTGTTTTTTTTATTTAACAATAAATACATATTATATATTAAAAACCATATAGTTATATATATAATGTGAAAAATTAAAGTTGTACTCATAGTTTTGTGTATAAGTTCAAGAACGAGGCACAAAAGAGTGTTGAGAGTCGAGATGCACTTGTTTTACAATTGTTGGTAAATGTTTATGTAAAATAAAACACAAACAAGTTTTGTCCTATTTTATATTTCTACTATTTATAACTCATTATATGAAAATGTATATTTACCATACAAAGAGGTTAAAATATATAAGACTAGCAACACCACTTTCAACTGTCGTTTATTTATAAGAAACCCACTTACAAACTTCATGCATAAATAACATAAAATCATTCATAAATTTTCAGTTTTTAATGTATTGACTATTGAAACACACACAAACACACATACATACACAAATGTCACCGCTGTCACGTCTGTCACTACTTACCCTTAGACATAAATGTGACAGTCTGTCTGGTCCGTCTGTATATAATATATAGTCAAAACTATACACATTGAGTTTTTGTTGAAATAGTGAAGAGAGTGCAACGTATTAATTAGTTTTAAGTAATTATTAAAAATATATATAATTAAATATGATTTAGACGTTACGTTGATTTACATCTTGATAAAATCTATGTTTTATGATAGAAAAAAGATATTAAATTTTGGTAACAATATTATATATGTAACAATTTTATTTATATGTAACAATATTATATATATAACAATGTTCCACACGGCAATACACCGACAGTTTAACAAAAGAGAGAACTTTCTCTGCCATTTCTCTACATTAGGATAACAGTTTACTCAAAAATAAACCCAATTGCCGTCGTAATTGAATTGATTATTGTCTGAATAAACAAACAGGGGTGCAACCCCTAATCCAGTAGGGGTGTGTTGGGATAAAATTAAAAATGTTCATTTGCATACGTTTTACACTCATTATTGTAGTTGTTTGAGTTTAATAGATCTTAGTGAGTGTTTTATACTTAACGAAAAAATAATAATTGTTCCTTTAAAAGCATACTCTCTACCATTTGTAGTAATTTAGGCATACAAGGGATTAATGTTTCATTTTAAAATATATGAATGGTCTCTACAATGATGCATCTAACGTATCGCTAATATAATTAATTGAACCACCGAATTAAGTTAGAAAAACCCAATTGAAACTAACAATAGTAATTTAAGTTCTAATTATATAACCAAAAGGTTTAAATTTCATAAAAAGCTTTCAGTATTGCGATGACCGTCTGCAACGTGACTCATAGTAAAGTCCGTCGTACACACACAGACAGGTGTTGATGTGTGAGTGAGACAGAGGACAGAGTATTTAAATATCTACTTGAATATCGCTTTTATGAAAAACAGTTTAATATTGAATTTAACTACATTAGTTTAAAGTGGAAAAATCCTGAAGAATCAATTATAAAAAAGATTTTATAAATGAAATTTATTGTAATTGAAAATTGAGTTAATAATAATAATATAAGCTTGAATAAAAATATAAATCCGCTTAACATCCACAAAATACTTAACACTTACATACAATAAATACAAATAATCATAAATACATATATTATTGGTTCCCGCTAACCGCAGCACGGCGTCAGTGCCCTGTGCGCTTTATGTCAAATCGATGCATGTTTGTAAACACCCTCAGCTTCTACATCTGTCACAAACTGCAGGCACCCTTGGTCTACTCAAAAGACCAATCGTCTACTCAAAAGACTAATAAAGTACTTGTACAATATGATGTAAATCTGTTAAATTTGACTACTTTGTATCTATTATGTTTGTAAAAGTGGAAATATAAATACAAAATTAGTTACCAAAAATTCGAAAATATATATACAACCATTAAGAATATAAGAACACTTCTACACTTTTAAAATACGTATTATTTTGATATTCACAAACCGCCACGATTATTAACATCACTAGAGCCTCACATTGCACATTTAAATAATATGTTTTTTTAGTTACAAACACGTATCATTAGTTATTATATATTATTTGGTACACAGAGGTGGCGCGTCTGTGCGGGCACGTTGCGAACTAACCTAACCTTGCAGTGGGGTGCTCCGCGCTAGGCTCCCGGCCGTCTTGATACTAGCAAACAAGTTTGAATTAATCTATTTTAATATATGAGAGAATTCACTATAATTTTCTTTTACCGTTACTCATAATATTTGGTCATTATGCAAAAAATCCAAGCATATAAAATAATAATTGTCATTTTTATTAATATATCGCTTTGCTTATCCGGTTGAAGCACCGAAAATAATGATAAAATATATTTTAGTTTGTATATAATATAAGTTATATAAAGTTAATATTTATTAAAGTATCAAACACTATCGGCAGTACACGCGCCCCTCGTTCATTCATCTGCGCGTACTACGACCTGACCTTGCGTACTCGTGTCATTGGTACAGACAACATAATATGTATATATTATATATATTATGAAAGTTTACAGAATAATATATTAAATCATAAGAAAACACGACTTTGGTTCAACTAAGTATTTACCTATACTTATATTATAAATATATAAAATTGTAGAGATAGAAAATTGTAGAGTTTGTCGTAAGAGGTCATTTCTGAAATTCTACATCCTATTTCAAAAACTCTCTTATTAATATTTAGAAAGGTATTGTGTTTTTGTGGGGATTAATTAGAAAAATAAGTTAACGAAAGAACGAACGAGCGATTGCTTTTCTTAGCAAGCTTTTGTAGTCGAAGCAGACGGTGACCGGTGACAGCTAGCTAGTAATATTTAAACGTTACATACAAATGTTTATATTAGATCACCAGAGTAGTGTGTGTAATTGTATTCACTCTCAAACCCTCCAAATTAAAGTCTGTGTGCGCGTGCGTGTGTGTGTGTGTGTGTGTGTGCACCCTCGTTGCGAGTTTTATTACTCCGATAATCAATAATTGATTTTGAAATATAATATTTATCACATTATCTTTTTATAGGTGAGGGTTGCCAATGTTTTTAATAAATGTTTTTTTAGTTTTAAATATAATTTAAATATGTAATGGTTTCTTATAATGTTTCTTTTTTATTTTAATTATATTTTAATACAGAACTTTATTATCTATTTGGGGGAAAAATCCAAATAAAGATAAGAATTTTAAAAACTCTTAGATTTATTTATTAAAATTATAAAATTATCACTTAAATATTTGTTTATGACGGTGAAATAAAAATAAGAAATAGTACTAACACTATTTTTAAATATATTTGTTGCTTTTAACGTATTACAGAAATCAAAAATAATTTACAACACTACCTAAGCTTCCAATCCTTCATAGTTTTGCCGATTAAAGTTTTAGAGATATTTCATTTTATAGGATATCAATACAAGCAGCAGCAGCAGTTTATAGAGAATCAATCATTCCTTTAATTTTCTAAGATACAATATTTTCTTGACACACTCATCATAATTACCATAAAGTGTACAAGTTCTAATAAATTTAATTTCTTATAACGACGCCGCTGATTGGTGGATTACAAAACATAAAATATCCTTATTGGTCATTAAAAACATAAAAACCAGTATACAACTTACTGTCTCCATACGATGGCTCAAACATCATTAACGAAGCTCATATAATTAAGATGTATCATATAAGGTTAAATTAGCAATCAACTAATAATGAGAACTTAAATAAAACTTGATAAAATCGAGACGAAAACAAGAAATATCTCAATGAATTATCCGAGCAAAATCTCACAAACAAAAAAAAAACCCGCGTGTCCTGAGAGATAAATATTGAAAGGTAGCCGTGTTTCAGAACGTTAAGTTGTCATTAATATGCGCATTGCATTGAAATAATTATAAGAAAAACTATTTGTTCCCGAGACAACGAGTTCTAATATATGTCTTCATGTCTCAGTTCAAGTTTAGTATCTCTATAAGGACGGTAGTGGCAAGTAGCAAAGAAGATAAACTTAAACAGCTTAGTAGTTAATTAAGATATATTAAGTAGTCGTGTTATATGTCTTTATATTTACCGATAAGGGTGATCATATAATGTCTTTAATCCTATCAATTTTAGGTAAACATTAATTTTATTATGGAGACCATAAACCATGGCTGCCATCAAATTAATTTTGATAAGAGCGGAAAAAATAACAAAACATTTGATGATAGAATTGATGATAGATTTGATTTAGTTCTTAACGTGGTAATGAGTAAAATTAATTTGTTTTGCGGGAGTTAAAGAAAAGAGATTTATGTTTATTAGATTAAATAATTGCTAATAATTTAGATTAATATGAATGCTTTTTGTCTCAGTATATTAATAACTTCAAACCCGAAATACTCCATTAGCGGGTCTCATATAAGCTCCATATATGTATAGAGACATAAGCACTATTTTATATAAACCTATCGACCTGGTAGAGCGGGTTCTCTATAAACATAACGTATAGTTCTGTGTGCTTTAGATGGAGGAATAACTGATACTTCCTTTAAGTAATTATTAATTATGGTCTTTAAAATTTAATAATAACTTTTTAAAACTTTTTATAAATATAATATAGAACATATCTGTTCCAGAGTTATTTTTATTATAATTTTTTACTTTGGAGTAGGAATTTCTTATTAAGATATCATATTTATATAATATTCTCAAATTTTTAAAGGCTTTAAAAAGGTTTTAAAATATCTTTTGTAGTCTAAATAAAGGTTGCATATTATTATAATTAAAATTTTCAAAAGAAAAATAGACCAAAAATTTGTTTACTTGTTTGTAAATAAAAGACAGGGATATCATATAATGTTTTTAAGTACCTATTAAAATTAAATTAATGCAATTGAGATTCCACGCTTGATCAATAAAATTGAATTGAATTTCAATCTGATATGTCGTCAATAACCATTATATGGCTTGACATAATGGCGCAGTGGCCGTAAAGACGTTTATGACGCGGGTAGTAGTGGGTTTGATCGTCACACTGTAAAAGTTTAAGTATGACAACCTTTTTTTATTCTCGGATTGATTTATTTTGTATGTATTGTAAATAAGTAATTACAAAAAAGTATGTTTATGTAAATTTATCACTTGTTCAGTTCCCTAGTACAGCTTTACTACGCTATGGGCTAGATGGCGTTGTGAAAATGACCGAATTATTATTTATTTGTGACATGCCGACATAAGTAATCGTTTAAGAAATATTACATAGCTAATGTTCGGGAACACGAATAATAAATAACCCGTCGTCTGCTGATGATGAACCCTACTTCAGTCTCATGTTTTTCAGTTATCCGTGACCCGTGCCGGCGCATACATTATACTGCTTACCTGAAACAAAAATAATGATCTGTTAACAAACAAAAAATATACAGTTCTATGGAACAGAGCCGTATTTTAAAAATATTTTTGTCTAAGATATGTTTAATTTATAAGAATGTTATGGATCTTGTTTTTTATTGTATTTGATTTATTTTATTTCAATTACATAAATAAAGTCACGATATCGTAATATTTATTATATGTGTGTGTTGTCTTACTACTCTCATAATATATGTAGTATATTGACTCACTTCTCTTATACCGCACTAGATGGCGCTGTTCTTACAACTAACTTACAAATCAGGAAATGTAGAATGCAATAAAAAACGTTTCTTAACTGCATTCCATATAATATGGAGTAGCTATATATGTATATTTTGCTTAGATATTTTCTACTCTAACTCGTTTTAAAATGTTTCATTTTATTTATCTAATTCCAATTTCAAAATCAACACTATTTATAGGTCTTAGTTATACAAAATCCATTACTTTTCAATAACCAAATAAAATTATTCCCAAAATCATATCGTTGATACAATAATCATACAGTATCCCAGGATCCAGGATTTAATGAAAAATTATCAAGACATGGTTACATACGAGTATATAGTTATGTATTATATAATGACGTAAATAATAACTGTATGACGATGTACTTTCGTTCTCATTTGTCAAAACACTTTGCGTCACATGCATTACCAAGACCGATCACTCAAAGACGTGTTATAGAGATAGGAATGTATAGAAGTGTTTTTCATATCTTATATTTCATATATACTTTTATTAGTTATGTCTTATGTTATGGATGAGTAGTTTATACAGGCTGCAAGGCTAATTTGTCTTTTTAATTTACTCTCCTTCTAAATGTCGTTAAAAAAATAATGTCATTAATAAAATCAATAAAACAAAATAAAATTCATTATTCACAACAAAGATGTCAATTCTAAACTTTTCATCTCACACAAGTGATATCTCAAAGTGACAGATACTTCTGACGAAAATATGGTGAAGTCAAATAATAAAAGACGTTATCTTAATAGAAAATCAAGAGTTTTGCATAAAGTGGAAAACGGAATTGGTTTCCGTTGAATTTCATCGTCATTTGAAGGGTTGGAGGGATGAGGGAAGAATTTACGTGTAGATTTTGCCTTTTGCATGTTACACAGAATAGACAGTGTTTACGACCTTACATTAAACATACATAATAGCTTTCTCTATAAACATATTTATAGAGAAAGCCACTGTCTATTAAAATGCCACATGTCAGGTACAGAAACCATTATTATAGAAAATTGGATTTAAAGCTAGTATAATTTGAAATACCATAAGTTGAAATCACCGGGTTCAAGTCCAGGTAGTGAAGTAGTTATGAGGAAGTAGCGAGTTGTAAGTGTCATAAGTCACACCTGATGGCTGCTACTAATTGTAGGTTCTTTGAAACTAAACTTGGCTGATCTGATTTTAGGTAATATGAGATGGAGATTTATTGAAATGCTTACGAGATTTCTTCTTTTAACATTTAAGACTAATTTTGTTTTAACAAATACCTCACTCTATTACCTTGATATGTAATGTGGGTTTTAATTTATATTCTGCACTACGATGCTATAATATTATACTCATACTTTATTATCGCATAGTTTATCTGAACTAGAACTAAGAGCTAAGCGGTTAAAAATATATATTTTTGTTTTCGCTCCTCAATTTATTTTGTGAACGAACTAAAGAATATGTGTTGAAGCGCTGGGAAATGTTCTAAGGAACTATAATATAAATAAATAGGAATTATTTTAACCTAAACCATATACAATATAATATCCGGGGCGAGTACCGGGTAGGACGGAGTTATTACCCAGCCACTGTATCCGGTGCATGTGGGCTGAGGAGCGTTCACCATTTCTTTCTTACTTGCCTCAATTTGAGATCCAAATTATGTTTTAATAGAATAAAAATATATTATTACTAATAAAAGAAACATAATTTTATGCTATTTATTATAACTTATAAGTATTAATGTTTTGAAGACCTTATTAAATAATGTGTTTTAATTGATAAATAATTTAAAGAAAATAATAATACAATTAATATTAATAATTCTCGGTAACATAATGACATACTAGTGCTAGTGCTAGTAGTGGATCGAGTGTAAAGAGAGCACACAGCGTCCGCGACATATTTAACGCGGCGTTGTTTATTGTGAACTCTATATTTGGTTTCAGTAGAGTTGCGGACGACTGCTGGCTTTACTGAGTGTTGATTTACAAGTAATTAATATATTATATTATTAAAGTATTTGATCAAACAGACCATTACAACTTGACCTACGCTATAAGTTTTATATGTATTAAAAATACGTATTTTGAACATCTTGTTATAATAATTTATATATTGTGTATTTATATATATTAGCTTTATGTAAATAGTTTACGATTCCTATATTATAGTTAATCAGAGTATAAAATATATATTTGTTTAGGTATTTTGTTTGTATGTATGTTTTATAGGTACCTTTTGTGTACGTAATTTTTAAATATATTTTTAATGTTGTACTATTTTCTTTAAATAATTTTAAGAGCTTCAGTGTTATACTAAACTGTCTTAACTTGACTTGCAGATCGTTACTTTTAGCATTAATGGTGCTTGTGGTAACAGTTTTGGGCAAAAACTACAGATTAAATCTAATGATTCCCAATCCAATTATTATTATATTAACTCCTCAGTTATTTCAAACACATTATGTGTTATAGTCATTTCAATACACATATAAAGATTTTATATTCGATTAAGTAAATTAAATGACATTAAAACACAACTACAACTTTAATATCACAAATATATTACATATATACATATTTAAATATTGACAGACAAAATTAGTATAAACGTCTTAACAATAAGCAGAGATGACTAACATAACAGAGCAAGGTGCGTCTTTACATTGTAGTTTGTTAGCAATACAAATAAACCAGCCCTGAGTTATCGAGCTTGTCTGTCTGTCTGTCTGTTAATAAATCTAGCAGCCACTTAGTATTGTATCTTTACACCTATGTTTTGTTCATTCTATATTTTAAGTCACGTATTCACCTAATAAGCACCTCGATTATAAAGCTTTTCTTAAATTTATTCAAACGGTGTTCAGCGCCATCTAGTTTTAACTATCAGTAGTATAGTTTATGTAGTCGTCTATTAAAATACCGTTAATGTATTCACTTGCAAGAAATTTAATTTAGTAACATCCGTTATGCCTAGGAAGTAATATAAATTACAGAATATTTGTTAAAATTGTGGTTATTGGAAATTAATCGTTTTCTCAACTCAAGAATCTCAAACAGGGAAATTTTATCAAAACCATTTAGTTTTTAACGGTATTTCTTCTTTAATAGTGACATGTATCGATATATAATAATATAAACCATAAATAATACAATTTAACTAAATCTTTTATTGTCTTTATTAATCGTGATAAGTATCAATATGTTAAAAAATATGTATCAGTTTCTAAACAATTTTACAGACCTAGGAATGGTAAGAAGTCCTTAACACTTTTGTACCTACATCGACTAATAGAGTTTTGCAATAGTTGATTTAATATAAATAGTTAAAATAAAAAAAAAGTAAACAGTCGAAGTAGCCTCAGACGTTATTTAAAAATATATCAAGTCAGTCAAGTCAAGTTAGTCCAGAATATATAAGAAACTTTGTCCTTTCATAAAATATGTAGTTTTAAATAAAATAAGAGAAACATTCCACTTCCGCCTATTTTATAGTAAAAATACAAAATATCGAATAATCGTTAAATCTAACTTCCGATCTGTTTTCACTAATATATACGATGAAATAGTTACTACCTTATATTGTTACCGCTTAGCTCGTCATTACATCTTTGGTGCAATCACAAAACACTACAAATTAAAAATGTTTCTTTAAAAATATTAAAATCAAATCACACTTTAAATCACTCGTATTATTAATAACAAAATTCACTATTACAGCCAAGCATTGCACGAACTGGGAAATTATTTGACATAGTTTTTCTGTTTCGTAAATAAGCTCGCAACTTAGGGCGGGCGCGAGCGAGGGCGGGCGGCCGGCGTGAGGGCAGGGAACCGACTGCTCTCTCCAATCTGCATGGCGCAGATGCGGTGTAATGAATGAACTGGAGATGGATACTAAACCTAGTTTGATTCATAAAGGTATGTATTTAGTTTTTATGTTTCATTTTTAATTTGTTTTATTGTTCTTTTATCGGTTAGATGATGTAATTGATAGAGATCGAAAAAATCCCGGCAAAAAAAGGAATCCTTAACTTTTATTGTGTTTTATTCAGCCACCTTTACAGACTCAATGCCAATTAAAGAAGTTTGTCGACGACTGCTTCATATGTTGTGCATCATCATATGTTTTGTATTATTTTTTAAAATATTTTTATTAAATTATGGTCAAATGTAATTATTAAAATTAAGAATGATTCTAGTATTATCATAGCTGGTGCATTATTTAGGGATAGATTTGTTTCTTGATTACCCTATTCAATTATTTTTCCACAATTTATACTTAGCAGTTATCAACCAATGTCGAACTATATTAACATATAATTTGTTATAACTGTACTAGGTCTCGATAAGTATTAATTTGTTAGAAAAATATATATGTATTTATGTTCAATAACTGAATATAAATGAGAACACAATTATATTAACACGAATTCCGCAAACCAAAACTAAACGTAGCGAGAACCGATCGACCGGCCGCGGTAGAGCAACCGTTGTTCGACCTGCTTACATTTAACTATAATATGCGTTCAAACATCACGACCTTACATTTTATATTCACCAAAAAATTATTGCAACGGGATTAATATATAAAGTGGTATAAAAAGATTTTTAAGACAAATATTATTTATATATATATAGACGGCTGTATACTGTAGTTACGTCAATTATATCGGCATTTGGCTGACTAGTTTCGAATCCATTCAGGGTTCTCACTGAGCGATGAGCTCGGACCATGGTGGGGGGAGGGGGGGGGCGTAAAACAATTCCGATGAAATTGAAGTGAATACAGGAAATAAATTTGAGAGTTATCATGCATCCTAAAACCCTTAAGCACCTAAATTATAAACAGTAGGTACAGGCCTTAATAATATTACAATCAAACATCTTGAACAAGAACAAGTGTTGATTGAATCTGTTTCATCGTACGATGAATCAAGATTCATGGGACGTATTGTTTATTTCTGACACCAATTTTCTCTGACTATTAATAAATCAAATCAACAATTGCTTACCTAAGAGTGCTCACTATTCACTAAATTATATTTTTATATTAACTTTTGTTTATGAGGAGATATTGTGATTAATTTATCAATTTAATAATTACGAACTATTTTACATTCCTTAACTGAAGTGACTGTGTTTATATAACACACTTAACATTTTACAATTATGGACGAGAAGTTACTCGACCGGTGAGTCTAGAAAGCCGCTGCGACTTCTAGTTTACCTAGTCTCTTTTAACTCTACCTAGATTTGCGCACTGCACCTGACTGTACCTGACTGCACCTGACTGTACCTGACTGTACCTGACTGTACCTGACTGTACCTGGCTGTACCTGACTGTACCTGACTGTACCTAACTGTACCTAACTGTACCTACTTGTTTACCTATCTACTTATTATACCTAATTTTAAGAGTTAAAAATAGATTCTACACTAAAAGTCTGAGAATTATTTTTTCTTCCTACTTATTAAATCAACATAGAATAATGACATCTGTATTCTTCATCTTCATTAAAATACCCATGTTAAAGTTCAACATAAATAATTACAAAAGCTTACACTATCTATAACACAAGAGTTGTCTGTGTTATCGAGGTACAGGGAACATGCGAACAAATCGTTTCCTACAGGGCGGACCTGATTGCATATAATTAATGAAGTAAGCAATTGTAGAACGGACTGGTTGACCGCATTTATTAACTTTATTGAGTAAAGCTGTATTTGCTAAAAATATTATATTTTAATAATATATTTTAGTAAGTTATGGTGTCTTTATAATAATTAGAATACATGCTTGATCCCACAACTCCGTCCGCGTGAACTACAGATAGACGTATCTCGTAGCACGATCTAAAACACTAAATGAACCCAACACACAATAACAAGGGAGGCAACATAAACATATTATAGTACATGTTTAATTCACAAATATGTTTATTTGTAGAAATCATCAGGAATGTTTAATTTTTTTGCAAATACTAAAAATAGTAAAAAAAGGAAATTGTAAGAAACAATTCCTTAGTTATTAAATTTACATATAAATATTATCTAGCAGCATGATAAAGTTATCGCTTCTTTTACAATGTAAATTGTTTTTAAAAGAAAATATTAACACTGATATGGTGCTATCAGCAGCTGCAGCCGAAGTACTTGTATTAATTACAGCTGATTTGAATAACTTCAATTTTGTAATCAGTAAAATAAACAGTTATCTTTACAAAAACAGTAAAACCACCTTTCGTTGATGAAACGCACAAATGCGGATAGATAAGATATAGAATATATATTATTTAGAAAATACTATAAATTGTCATATCACATTTTTTTATAATTCAATTTGATTTGAAAAATTAGTTCAAATTCCAATGAAAATAATGTTTCTTTATACTAAAAACTGGATTCCGGTTCCGGCGGTCAAACTGATAACATGTACGTCAACGTCGTCCGAGGATTTTAATCGTAAAAAAGTGTTTTAAAGTGACATTTTCGTGCTGTGAAACGTAAAAACATCAAAACGAAGTTCATTAACCACTACTAATAAAAGAACAAAGTGAGAGTGCTAAAATTCGTGCAATAATCGTCGATTAAAACACCATCGGAATTATAACCTAAAATTATTAATCACGGTCATAGACAATAGACTCATCTTAGCTTTATACCAACATTACGACAGTGTGAAAGTGAAACAGCAGTGCTGCCACTCAAGGAAAATAAAAGAAGCTACCAACCAGTGATACCACACGAGGAGTGAAATTCCTCTAGCCATGGATAAAAACATGGAACTTCTTCTAAATAAACTCGACGAGAAATTTAAAAACCAAACCGATCTCATAACACACGCCGTAACTAAGAGCGTCATGGAAGCTTTAGACGAGAAAATGAAAACCATCATGGAGGAAAATACTAAACTCAAGGAAAAAATTTCAGAACTTGAATTTAAACTTAAAAGAGTAGATATAGAAAAGAGAAAAAACAACCTTGTCTTTTTTGGAATTAATGAAAATATCAAAGTCGAAACGGAATTAGTGGATTCTATTAAATAAATAATTGTGAGTATGGGTGTTCATATGGATAGCCAAGAAATTAGCAAAGTATATAGAGTTGGACAGAAAACTGAAAATAAAACCCGTCCAGTGGTAATCACCATCACAACCCAATGGAAAAAACACCTTATACTAAAAAATAAGCCTAACCTTCCACAAGACATCAACATAAAAGAGGATTACCCTAAAGAAATCCTAGATAAACGCAAACAATTACAGCCGCAAGTAGAAGAAGAAATAAAGAAAGGAAATATCGCCTATATAAGATACGACAAGCTCATTGTAAAAAAGTCAAAAGAAAATAGAGAGAAGAGGAAAAGAGAAACATCCGACTCACCAAGGGCACCATCAGAAAAGAAAACCAACAAGAAAGTAACACTAAACAACCCACCACCCATACTACTCAAAACACATACTAGAGAAATCATAAGACCCAACATACTAAACTATGTAGAAAGAGCAAGCTCTGATCCACAAATAAATCTTTCAAAAAACTAAATATGCCCCCGGACCACCAGAATCAAATGATAAATACACCAACAAATAAGTATATACAAAAACAATCAACTAAATGTCTCCCACCACGGCTGGTCCCCGCGGAAGACTTAGACCACTACCCTCTAATAAGAAAAAACAAAAGGAATGAGAACAAGTTATATATAGCAACTCTAAATACCAGAACTTTACGAACACCAGAAGCTTTATCAGAACTTGAGGAAGCATTGAAGGACCTAAAATGGGATATATTAGGAATTAGTGAAATGAGAAGAACAGGAGAACGTATTGAAGAGCACCAGAACTTTGTATTATTCAACAAAGGAAACATCGAAGGCCAAGGAGGGGTCGGATTCATAGTTAAAAAATACTTAAAAGAACAAATAATAGAATTTATTGGAATTAATGACCGAACGGCCATACTCAACATCAAATTACCTAGCATCAAAAAAACTTGGACAATTATCCAAGCCTATGCTCCGACGGAGCAAGCAGAGGAATTTAAACATGAATCATTTTACAAGGACCTATCCCAAGCTATTGTAAGTAATTACTCAAAAAATATAATTATACTAATGGGGGATTTCAATGCCCAAGTAGGAACAAAACAATGTAAAGAAGAATATGTGTTAGGAAACTTTGGCTATGGCAAAAGAAGCAAAAATGGGCAAAGATTGGTTGAATTCCTATTAGAACACAATCTAACCCTCCTAAATAGTACTTTTAAGAAAAACAAAAACGACAAGTGGACCTGGATCTCTCCAGGCGGGAACCATAGAAACGAAATAGATTATATTATAAGCAGCCACCCAAATCTATTTGCAAACACATCAGTTATATCAAAATTAAACTTCAATACCGACCACCGCATGGTAAGGGCGTCACTCAAGACTATACCACCCAAGAGATCAAGAAAATTTGCTATGCATGACACACTCCCGACCTGCAGCACAGAACCTAACAAAACAATGAAGAATTCCTTGTCAACACTCAGCAGAGAACTATTAGAAACCGGTGAAATAGATGTAAAAACATGTTACAACAAACTACAAAATAAAATTACATGTCAAAGAGACCAGAAAAGGACACAACATAAACACAATTTAAGTAATTCAACACTACAACTTATAAGAGATAGAAAAAGTTTATTTGACTGTAAAATAAGGAAACAGAACATCCAAAAAATAACTGACTTAAGCAAAAAGATCAAAGAAAGCATTAAAAAAGATAGGAAAATCAAAAGATTACAAACTCTAGAAAAACATATAGCGAGGACAGGAGGAACTAGAAAAGCTCTAAAGGAACTCCGGGAATCAATCCAATGGATCCCGAAATTGAAAAACACCCAAAAAAACATAACAGGCCGAAAAAATATAAATAAAATGGCTACAAAATTCTATCGCAATCTATATTCCAACCAAGACACCACTACACATGTGACTCAAGAAACCCTAAATTATAATCAGCTCTTAGCAAACCCAGAACCAGACATATTAGCAAGTGAAACTCGAAATGCCATACTAAGTCAAAAATTAGACAAAGCACCAGGTCCTGATAAAATTACAAACGAGCTACTAAGAGGAACCGTAGAAGAACTGGTCCCCATTTTAACTCAAATCTTCAACAGCATCCTGAGAACAGGACAGGTTCCAGAACAATGGGAGACATCTCACATCATTCTCATACATAAGAAAGGACAAAAAGACGATATAGGGAACTACAGACCAATAAGTCTGATGTCCAACATATATAAAATTTTCTCCAAAATTATTTTAAACCGAATAAGCAACACACTCGATGAAAACCAACCAAGGGAACAGGCTGGCTTTAGAAAAAACTTCTCCACGATAGATCACATACACACAGTCAAGCAAATTATGGAAAAATACAACGAGTATAACAAACCGCTATATATGGCTTTTATCGATTATTCTAAGGCATTCGACAGCATTAGCCACAAAGTCATATGGGAAAGCTTACGAAATCAGGGAATTCCGACAGTGTACATAAACACCATTAAAAACATTTATTCCAACAGTAAGGCAAGAGTTCAACTGGAAACCCTAGGTGAGACATTCCAAGTGAAAAGAGGTGTTAGACAGGGCGACCCGATGTCTCCAAAGCTGTTCTTGGCGGTGCTGGAACACATATTTCGAAAGCTAATCTGGGACCAACATGGGTTAAACATTGATGGGCAAAAATTAAATCATCTTAGATTCGCTGATGATATCGTTTTGTTTGAAGAACTACCAGGGACCTTAGAAAAAATGTTACAAGATCTAAACAAAGAGAGCGAGAAGGTAGGCTTATCTATGAATATAAACAAAACGAAGCTATTGACGAATTCAAACAAATACGAAATAAAAATTAACAACCAAATTGTTGAATATGTAGATGAATATATTTATTTAGGACAAATTGTCTCACATACAGACCCATCAACAAAAGAAATCAAAAGACGTATAGCTAATGGGTGGAAAAGATATTGGTCACTGAAAGAGATTATGAAATCCACAGATCTTAGTATCAGTATCAAAAAGAAGGTCTTCAATACCTGCGTTCTCCCATGTATTACATATGGTTGTGAAACCTGGGCTCTTACGAAACATCATAGAAACATGCTGGAACACTGCCAAAGAGCTATGGAACGAAGTATGATAGGTATTAAGAAACAAGATAAGATACGAAACACCATCATAAGAAGCAAGACAAAAGTCACAGACATACTTACTAGAATAGACAGTTTAAAGTGGAGATGGACTGGGCACATGCTGCGCGCACAAGAGAAGTGGAGCAACATCATAACAGACTGGTACCCAAGAGATGGGAAAAGAAACAGAGGAAGACAAAGCAAGAGATGGGAAGATGAACTAAAACTGACGGCAGGCCCAAATTGGAAAAGGGTTGCTAGAGACAGGGTACAATGGAAATTGTTAGAGGAGGCCTTTGCCAAGAGGCACACTGAACTCAGAGATATTTTATAACCAAAGAAATAATCATAATACAAAGAAGGAAGAAGACACATATCTGTGTAGTTCAGGATAAGAGGCTTATTATTATTATTATTATTATACTAAAAACTATTAAATATATTCTTAGCGGCATTTACTTTTATTAAAGTTATTTTAAATAAATGTCGTCTACTTACAAGTTTCAATCAAAGATTAAAGTCGAGATTACAGCGAGTGACGCCGCGAGCCATTGATATGTAAAGTGCACGCTTTGTTACAAGGTGGAGTTATATACTAGTACCTCTTTGTAATGTATATTATATTATTTACAATTATTTACATTATTGTAACGCTTTGTATAGTAATATATCAAAAAATATTTAGCTATATTTCGGTTATTAGTAGGCTCTACTAATTCCCTGAAAGCATTTACTTTTAATTGGAAAGTATCTAATAACTTTTAATAATGTCGTTTGTTTATCATTTGGGACTTACAAAAACCTCAAAGAATTATTGAGGTTTGAATTAAAAAGACAACTATTCGTGTAACGTAAAATTCATTGTGTGTGTGCATACACACAAACAACACACTGTAAATTGCTTTACGATTAAAAGAGATCGTGTGTAGTATAGGAAACTTATATTTATATTTTACGATTCTAAAACAAAACCTTTTACTTTATTTAAAAACTCAATCGGGTCGAAGTGCAGTGATTTAATAACATTTAAAACTGTTAAAGCTCAAATAAATCATTGTCTCTACCATTACCGACACACCGGCCCGTGATGACATTTATATGGTACGACTCTGATACGACTTACGACTCTGATACGACTTTTACGATCAACAACTAACGAAATTATGACGATGCGTTATTTGTTTTTATTTATAAACTATTATGTTTAATAGTCATTTCAGGTAAGTCTAAGAAAATAGACATTAGAAAATATCTTCTATTCAAATATTGTTGACATACTTTGCATAGTTTTTAAGAGCAAGACTAATCTGCGTGGCATTAAACCTTACGACTACGGGAATTGTAATATAATTTACATAGACAAGTACAATGTTTCCGAGGACCGATGTAACATAAGGTACACAACCAATTTAAAAACGAGACGGATCCGATACGTCAATCTGCATTCAGCATTGCAATTGGTAACCTGCTTGAAACACAGACGATAAAGTCTAATAGCACCATCAGATTTAAGCAACATTTATTTTACCATCTGTATCCTATGAGACAAGGCAAACTGAACCTTGGTTTCTAAAATATAAGAATCATTATATGTATTGAAGGTTTTAATCATCTAGGTGTAGAAAGTAAGGAAACAGATTCAGTTTAAACAGCTCCCAGTTTGGGGATGTTAAGAGATTTGCACGTAAAGATGCCTCCATTTACCGCTGTATTGAATTTACGAGACAACCTCATTGAATAAAACAAACAAACGATTTGTTAATTTAATTAAAGCAATGATATATAACAAAAATACTAGATTTTGCATACACAAACTGACGAACTGACGTCACACAAATATAATATGTTACCACAATATTCCAAGTCTAAATGTGTTTTGTTTTTGACAAAATTCAAATATGTCTTCAATCATATTAGTATGTTTATTTTAAACTCGCGGTTAAAAAATGAGAGTTTAACATGTGTGTTCGTGTATATATTTATACATGGGTATTTGTGTGTATGTTTATCGCATCATGGCTCCCAAACTGAAGAACTAATATGGGTTTGGTTTATTTTATTAAAAATGTTGTCTGTTGAGATAGTTCTTAGTTAGGTACATCAATACTTGTGTTGGAAAAAGCATCCAAGATATTCATCTCTAATTGCAACATTGAAACTTCATAAGAATTTAGAAACTCACAAATTCAAAATGTTATTTAAATATTTGTTAAATGTTGATTTTATTGGTGTTGGGGGTTTTCAAGAATTATAATTACCTCGATACATTAAAATCTATGGAAACCGCTTAAATTATTGAATATGTTTATAAAAAAAAATATTAATCATTCTAATAAATTATATAATATGTTAAGATGCCTCATAAGATATGGCTAATAAATTCATCATTAATCAAAAATTACGTCTCAAGATGTTTGAATTTAAACATAGTGTCAAAATAAATGAAAGCGGCGGAAAAAAAATCCATACATTAAGAGACTTGACCAAGTCATAGGTCACATAAGTCACTTGGTTTTCAAATAATTTTAAATAACGCAGATAAAGATACATATTTAAATAATTTAAATATTTTTTTAATTCACTCTGACAGTTAATAAATAAAAATACTTATACTCATAGACATCTCTATCTACCGCTCGGCCTTGTTCGACGTTGTTCCGTTGTTCCGTTGATTCATTGTTCCGTTGTTCCGTTGCTCTATATTCATATAAAACAACACAAAACAAAACATTTTTCATTGTCAACGCTACATCTGTTCGTAAATTGAACCACAGACCGCAAAAGAGTTGCCTAAAAATACTCACTATGTCTGTCTGCCTGTTGTTATTTTGTTTAGATAACACTACTATGACGAGGAGAGTAGTTAGGTAAATTAAAAGAAGTCTTTAGTAGTAAAGTAGTAGTAGAGTAGACCCACAGCAGTAGCTAGTTATATATAGTAGTCATCGCTTCATGTCATGATGTAGATATTAGGTACTACTAGCTACTATCTGATACAGGTACTTATTACCATGACTTTTGCTTGCTCAACTATTATTATTCATATCAAACGAACGTGACACTAATGATGAACTTGTATAATCACTTAATTTTATGAAATCCTTAAAAGTATTTAATCACCAAAAACATTCAACTACGATCACAATCTCGTTAGATAAATCCCATAAAGGAAATAAAATCTTTAATTCATTCAAGTTGAGAGAATAACGAATAAAGCCTTCCAGTTGTAGATATCCCGCTTTGCATTTTATTACCCTTTTAACAACTCGCGGCTCCTATCTTTACTTCTATGCTCATTTCAAAAAAGATCGTACTTTGTTGGACCAAAAAACAGAAGATATATATGTATTAGTTCATATACCTGTATGTTTCTGCAACGGTATCTCTTATGGTATCTATATTCGTCGATTAAAATGTCATACCTTTTATATTAAAAAAGATTTAATTTGAATGTACGCTATACGTACGTTAATAGTATTATTTTTATTCAAAATCATTAATTTCTGGCCTCCCGCGCTGCCCCAGTCCCGCGACGCGCTTTGAATGCCGATGCCTTGTTAATAGCGATCCTATTCAAAACACGCCCTGAGGAGTGAACAAGATGTCGCCACGAAGGAGGGGTAGGAGGGGGTAGGGGAGGGGAGGGGAGGGTAGTAACATTCTTCTGATAATAGCTTAATCAAATTCCCTATCACTCGATAATGGAACGGTTATCGTGATTGGTGCAGTGTTGACAAAATTGCGGATAACGGATAACGGATTTACATTATTTAAGGCTTTAATAGCAAGCTTATTACACATTTTCTTCCTGATGAAAAAATATACTCATAAACTATGGGTGTTAGATTTTTCTCGGGATTCCTTTTTTGTGAAGTAATGGTATTTTTTGTTAGTAAGCTTTCGTGATATGTCGATTATATTCGTGTAAATGTTAATATAATTAACCTGAGTACTGCCGGGTTATATACAACATTGAACATTTATGTTTCAACCACTGCTCCGTGTATCAGACACAGGTTACGAAAAAGATTCTTAATGTAAAGAACAGAACTTTTATCAGTAAATTGTAATATATAAATAGATTGACAGCAGCAACACTTAGCAATTCCTAGCAATGTTATATAAATGAATAACGTTTATTAATAAAGAGTAGAAACTTACTTGATCAAAATGTTATAGAACCCCTAGAGACCAACCTAGAGCCAACGCTTATAATACAAAAAGAATGTTAAATTCCTTACTCGTATATTTCATTTGCGGCAAAAACGCGAAGTACTGATATAATTACATGTTTTGAATATTACACGCTTTTTATGGTAATTAAGGTAAAAAGCTAGCGTAATTGCTGACGAGCACGCGAGAAGACATTGTAAATATAAAGCTGGTGACAGCCCAGCTTAGATAATCCTTGTTTGAGCCGCAATTTAATAAAAACAGACAAATTACCACGATATAGTATTATTACTTTAATAATCACTATCAACTATTTTCGGAACTTGGCATCTGAATGCTTTTATAAAGATTTTATTACGTTTAATATTCTCTGTTCATAATTATGCTCTTTCGTTTAAATTGACATAACTTTACATTAATAAGTATGAACCTCTTGTACCGTCATATGATATATAATATGAATTGTTAGTTAAGAAATCCTGACAATAAGATTAAATACATTTTATTTAAAAAAATAATAGTATTAATAAAAATTTATTTTTGCTACAGTTTAAACACACAGTAGGTATATTGTAGCACTTGGCACACAGCTAGGTACTTACATTGTTGAGAGTTTATTTAAAATGTTGAGGCACGTACCGTCTACGTCTAAGGAGTGTAAAGTATCAAGAAAACACTTTATCAAAGACTTCATATATTTTTGTCTATCTATTTTATATTCAGTTGTTATATTAACAAAAAAATAATAACGAATAGATGAATAAAAAGTAAGACTTGAATGATGTTTATTATTCTGTTTTATTATTACCCTTTTTTTTAAATGAGAAAGAAAATAAATGTCATCGAACTTTATTCACTGGAATTGTAGATGTATTATAATTTTTGTACTCCAAGAGGATTAGTAAAGGAAAAAGCACACATACATACGTTTTTTCCTTAGTTTGTCAAAGTATGTAATCGAAGTGTACACGTAATTCATCTCTATTCGTTGTAAGCGCAGCGGTGGGTCTCAGGTTCGATGCCGTGCCATGCGCCCATTAATTACTAAGCTGTGCGACTAACGGCCACTAGCTTGTATCTATGGAAAAGTTGCCAATAAATAGAAAGTAGATATTGTCTTGCTTTAAATATAACCTTTTATAAAAGTTGAGATGTAAGGAATATTACAAGTTCACTTCAAAATTAAAATGTTTTTACATTTTCCATTTGTTTTGTATTTTTTAATCTAATGAACATAGTTTTGGTGTTATTTATTATTTGTTGAATACGAAATACATTTAATTATAGTCCTATGAAGTCATTAAAATATGTCTATTATGTAGATATAAAAGTTGTTGTTAGATTACAGAGCCTATTAAGCTAACGAACTTAAAATTTCTTGGTAAACTTATGGAGAATTTCGAACTTAAATAAGTCATTAATGATCCAAGGTATTATCTAAAATACTTTGTACATTTTACAGCTAAAGATTATAGGCTAGCTGAGGGCGCTTAGCGTTCATAAAACTTAAGTGTCCCTCCAGCGCTTCTTGGTAATGAAAATGGACTTCATTACTCACTGTCACGTCTATTAGTACAACTACTAGTATTACTTTATTAAAATAATTATTATTGATTTGTTTTGTCACTGACGGGCAACCCATACAATTATTATTTCAGATACTATAATCATTTTGTTTGAAACTGTTTTTATTATTAAATCTAAAATTATAAAAGTCTATTCCATAGACGCTGACCTAATTGTCCTAAATTCTGTATTTCTCCACACCATCCTATTCATCATACGATATCAGGAGCTGCCGGCTATTACGGATTAAAAAAACACTTCGCGGCCCATCTAGATACGCCTTCCTTGCTATATTAGTACATAACGACGTAAGACCTTAAAAGCGCTTGCAGGAAAATAGTAATTATTATCCCTGGAAGCTACACTTTATAAAGGTTAGTTTCAATTGAAGGTGAAATTGTGAGGGTAAAACAGACCATTTTAATTCAGTGGGTACGTCCAGCGAATTAGTAATGAAATTAAGTGGCCGCGAGGGACACGAGGTCGTAGGCTTTGTTTCAGCATTGCGATGTTTCCGTAAATTAATTTTATGGATATAGGTTTTATTTTATTGTATCTGCGGAGTTCCGGCATTTTATTATCATTGAATTGCCTCACTCTTCAATATAACTGTATGAAGGTTGATTAGACGCTGGGTGCTATTAATATTTAGTATTCCTTAATTATAATAACATGGTTACTTCCGTTCATTAAGGTACTTTAGCATAAATTAATATCTTGTTTAACTATGCGTATAATATAACTCATTAATATATGTATAGATAATAAGATATTTATGTACTTTTATTATTATTGATTAGTAATCAGCTAATTGAGGCAGATACGTTGGATATATCAGCACTTAAGATGGTTACAAAAAGATGTTGGACTGAGAGCAATCAGACGTGTATTTTACAAAGTCAACATCGAGTGCATTTCTGAGTCAACAGACAGGTTCCGCGGCACCAGGCATTCCGGACTGCAGAACTATCCACCCGAGTCTATAAAGTAATAAGCGACATTTATATTACAACTAAATCAGAGTTCTCTCTTCCAGATACTAAGACATGAAATACAAACAGAACGGGACCTAGTGTAGTCCCTTGCATCACCATAACGGGTTACACATTTTCAATGATATAAAACGTGACAAGGACTCAACGATCACTCAATAAAATAGATTTTATTACAAGAATACAATAGACCAATCTCCCGTAATTGTTACTTTTGTTTCGCATAACTTTCATTATTGCTCACGCGGTCGAATGTCTGAGTGAATTCTGTGGAAAATTGTGTTAAGGTAGTTGTCTTAAAACCGTGGATATAAAGTTTACTTTTGTGATAGTTTGAACTGGTTTATTGGTTAATTCGTGATCGTATAAGTCGATCTGTCGAACGTCAATTAGCGTTACTGAAGGACCGGTCGAACTCACGTTGCCTTCAAGAGATGTATATGAACGGACCGACTGCGCTACCCGACGCCTTAACACACTTTGTTCCCACAGAAACCTAATTGTGTATCAAGCTTCTAAAGAATCAAGTAAAGGGTCTCTACAAATCTTTATAGTGTAAATATGTATTGTACGAGTAAATAAGTATTATATGATTGTTCTAAATAAAATGTAACCGTTAAGTAATGACGTAATGAGTATTCTATACGTCTATAAGTTGTTATAAGCTTATAAAAAAGAAAGTAACATCATCATACTGTCACATCAATTTCCATAATTTAAATTCATGATTTCCAATGACTTCAAATTACTTAACGTCAGTACGTCGCAGCCTCATTGAGAAACATCAATTCACATCATGAACTGAATAAGATATCATAAGCTCACATCTCTTAAGCGATCATAATGCAATAAAAATGCTTGGTCAGGAAATATAAGGTATTTAGCAACAGCAATTATGACTTCAATTAACAAGTTTAATTTCTGTTAAAACATGTATGTAAAATTGTTGTTGAACATAAACCTTTTAGAGACATCATTTTTAAAAGCAATAAATTTTTTATCTTTCCTTAATGGTATCGCAATTAAGGATTTTTATTAAAAGTAAATATCAAGCCAATCCAACCACGAGAAGATTAATTTTATATTACGTATATCGGTTAGCTTAATACAGTCCTTGTAGAGACATTTACTACCGAAGATATCTTCAATAAGTTGGAATCGATAGAAAAGACTGCTCTTGGACCTCGCAATTTGAATAACAACTCGTCTTTCAACGGGATCTTTAAAATATCATTATTTCAAAATATTTCTTAATAAATAAATAGTTTATTTTGGTCTATAGAAAATAATCAATTATAACCAAAACATCGCCGGGTTACTAAAATCTCTCCAAAAAAACCTCAGAATAATCGTATCTTTTTAAATATAATGCTTTATTTGCAGATAACCTCAAGAGCTGTATTTGTATATAAATTCGAATTTCATATTGTACCAATGATTTAAGTAATCCTTTATAAAAACTGAGAAAGATAAATTAGTAAACTTTAATATGCAATTGTAACATAAAAAAAGGTAATGTCTATTCTGTACCTATTACTTTTTTTTAAAACTATTTTCCTTTTACGAACCCTCAAACAAACCTTATAAACCCCGGTTCTATCCAAAGAGGATCAATTATAGTAAATTGCAAACAAATCCAGCGTCTGAGCTGATCTTAATATCGTCTTTAGCGTACACTTGGTAGTATCGTCACGTGCCGCGACATCTTGTGTCTTTTTGTTTTGACAACCGCCATTTTGGGGTTGAATTTCGGATCACGTCGTGGAAAAGTAATAAATGTTATTATTACTTTGGTCGTTGAGTTATGGTTCAGTAACCAGGTCTTGTGGCGCTACAAATAGAGTGAAACTATTGAGCAGACTTCTGTTGACGATTAATGAATGAAGTGTTTTATTAAGATTATTCAAATTAATAATAATATACATCTCCTATTAGTGTGATTTATGAATTTTAGAAATAAAAGTCTTCAATAGTATACCATTATCTACCGTCACTATACCTAATATGTAAGTTGAGAAAACATATTCAAGACCTGTATTATCTATTTTATAATACCAACTTTATGGTTGGGTTCAACAATTATACATTGTGGTGTTCAATAGTTTATCTGTTTGTTGTAAGTTTATTACAACTGTTCCCCAATAATCAAGTGTCAGTGAGAATTTAATTTCATCCAGTTTAAACCATCCATCCACCCTCATACATCACGGCCCAGCCCCGCCTGTCCTCACATAAACCACCAACAAACAAAAACGTGTTTTGTTTTCCAATTTGTTTTTTGACAGTATTTTTTTTCTGATCGGCATTTTAATTATAAGTGTGATATGAAACAATGAAAATCGCTGTGGTATGAAAACATGAAACAAAAATCCTTTTTTTTTTTTAATAGATTTACATATGTCAGTGATAAGTATAGTATAATTCCAATGGAAATAAATTCCATTAGGTATATACCGAAGATATAAAAGTTAAATATATTAAATATCTTCCTGTTACTTTTAAGGCGGCCCTCAAGCGAAGCCATCGGCAGTCCCATATAGACCCCATAGGACTTAAAAACAAAGCAACACGTAAAAGGCGGTGCTATCTTTTCATCTGGGGTCTCTTCGACCCCGGGCGATGCCGTTATCTGATGCAATTTAGAGTTTAACGTTATTCAGCCATATAAGTATCTTCCTACTGAGATGACTGTTATACGCTGAGCTGAATAAGGGGCATTTTGTGACAAGACGTTACAGGTTACAGGTTATAATAGGTTGCTCGTTCAATGCCGGGAGTATGTTGTATTTTAGCTCTATAAATGGATAAACTTTTTGTACAAAAGTATTAGTAATTTTGTAATTGAATCGTTTTTTTTCTAAGGTACCAGAAGGTAAGGTTAAAACTTAGACCGGACATCAATGGTTGTTGTTTTTGTTACGTTATCTTTTATAGCACTTAAACTATTAAACATTTAAAGTTCAAAAACATGTTGAACATTTTAACATACATGTTACAGCCAATGTTCGAAAGGTTTTAGAAGGTATTAAAAATAATGTTTTTTCATGAATATCATCAACTGAATAAGGTTTTATTCTGACTAGACTTTTTAAAAAATTACGTAATTAATAAAGGAATGGTTGATTTTTTTTTTATTTTTTTTTTACTAACAGCTCTTACTAACCAGTTTGACTGCGTAAGTATGGGTTTAAATGATATTACAACAATGTTTAATCTGATTGTAAGTCTGCGGGCTGCCTAACGTTCCCTGGCACCGAAACCGATGAACGCGAAGCCTGACGATAAAATGCAAATAAATTAATTTATTGTTTTTAAATTACCTTTTTATTACCAGTAATCTTGCGTGGTGGTCTCTAGAGGATGTATTTTTTATGTTCTTAAAATGAATATTCCGTGAACATAATGACGTAGTTTTATTTCTTTCTTGCTTTAACTGACTAATTAAATTAAACTAAAATATCAAATATTCAACACATCTCATAAAAACTTTAAATTAACATTATAATTAATAATATCGTTTGTAAAAAAGTTCAATGTCTCATCGACATGGCCAAGACCAAAGAAGACGACTGTTAAAAGAATTCCAACATGTTTTTTGTCTACTTGATATTTTTTTATTTAGGATCCTTCAAGTGTTTCTTTTTATCTATCGTAACGTTCCTGACATACCCTGGATAGAGTGATTTGTGACGAATATATCGATAAGACTAAAGGTTGTAGGTGTATGGATGGTATAAACAATGTCTAATAAATATTATACAAGAATAATTTACTATCTGTTAAATTACATTTACTCTTCATATCTTCAACCGTATAGTCTTATAGTACAATACTCCCAGAGTTGTAGAAAAGTTATAAAAATAGTTGGTATGCTGCGACGCAATATCAGGATGAAGACGAATGCGCCGTCTGAAGTCACGTCGGCGCCGCGACGCTTTGAAGAGGAATATGAACTAGCTCGTGATGTATATTACCTTCCTTTTATAAAAATAAAAAAAACGTCTTACCTTATAAATTACAAAAAATATAAAACTATTTTTTATGAAGTGAACTTACGTACCAGCTTTACCTTTTACATATTGATATGATTTATAATTGATTAAGGTTAGATAGGCATCGGCCATTTTTAACCTAACAGAACTACCGCTGTTATCTACTATTAAAGGTAGTAGTTGGAGTAGTAGCAGTATTCTTGTTCAAAGTTACTTAACATTCTAGTTACATCATATTACCACTAATAATAATACTACTAGTAGTATTACTAATATTAGTGCTAATCGTAAACAAACTAACTTAACAAGCTAGTAACATTCTTTAAAATTCCTTAAATTTCCTTTCGTTTCCTTTTAAATTTAGTACATATGTTATGGAAAATAATTAAATTCATATACATTAATTACTTTACAACACACGGACAGCTTTTCCACTATTAATAGAGTCAGGGCAGAGGTTATCCACTCAATAAAAATCTCTCTCTGATTCTGTGAGAAAATATTCATATATGTCTTTCATTTGAATTAACTTGTTTTTAAATATACCGACGTGAAACCAGACCAAAGTAAGATATAATTAAACTGAGCTCTATCAGTAATATAGTGACATTTACTATTAAACCATCAAAAAATAAACTACTATAATCAATTTATGTTTAAATATCTTTTTTTCTCACGTGTTTGTATTCCTTAATTCTTTCTAATAAGAGATACATATCATCAAATAAAGGCCGAGTGTCAGCGCGACTGCGTGAACAGATACCATCTCGAGAGGTGTTGGAACACTCAAAATGTACTTAACATTTACATATAATGTTTTTTTGTATTTTATTTGTTTATAATTATTTTTCTCGCCTCTTGTAGTTTTTGTACAAATAAAAATTTTAAATCTGCCGCAAAATAAACAATATGTCTAGAACAAATATATTAACGGCATTTTAACAACCAGGTGCCTATGTAATATAAAGATAAATAAATAAATATTTTTTAATAAACTACCAATAGAGCCGCTTTGATACCTAAATTGTTATGCTTTATAATCTCGACAAATGATATTGTTTCTTGTGTAAGTTTCACCACAATTGGTCCAGTCGTTTAGTTTAAGATCAATAACCAACCGAGATCGGGTCAACGATTATATTCTATACTAATGTTATTAACCAGTAAAGTTTGTTAGTTTGAAACGATTCACCCGGTTTCAAATTATATATTACTATTACTAATAAAAAAATGTTACATTAACATTAATGTATTATTTAAACAGACTCGTGAGATAAACTTATTTTAATATGAAAATCTTTTATACTATCTTTTTAGTATTACAAGTTTAACTCTGATTCATAGTAAGTATCAATTGTATTTTGTTGTATTTTTATTCGAGTAATATAAACAGTACAGACAGGGACATTATGAATTATATAATAAATTTTACTCTACCTTATACAAACATATTTAGCTGATAATGATTTGATATTCAATTTAAATGACTTGGAAGTATTTTATTATACAAGGTGAATGGCAAACACCTTTAAATAAAATTTTATTGAAAAAAAAACATGTTAAAATTTAAATCAAAATCTGATAATTTAACATAAAACCTGCTCAGTAATCTAAAAGCTCATTTAAGTTGTTAATAATATTTTAAGTGTTTTTAAGAAAGGGGGATATATATTTTAATTTAAATTATTGTAATTGTCTAATAAAAATTCGACGGGTTGTGTGACCGCTTGTACTATTAGTATTACGACGTTAGGTATTAGATTTACCTCGCACAGGAATATAGGCCATGTCTATATGCTTATTATATACCCTTATATAATAAAATCCTAAAGATGTTCTTTTAGATTCATAATATACTGCCATATAACACTTTTAAATTTTTTATCGGATGTTTTGAATACTGGTATGATAGGGTTTATTTTTATTATGAAACATACAATAAAAGTGGTAAATAAAATAATACATTTAGTGGTAGTTTATTTTATTAATGAATGCACTTTTTTTTCGCATAATTTTCAAGTCATAAAATATAAGATACATATATAAACTAAGTCATCAAAATTTTACTATTACAATATGTTTTTCTGCTTTATATTTATTTACCTCGTCTTTTTAAACGGTGAAAGTGTCGCCGTCCTGCAGGACTCGAATATGCTACCTCTAGGTTTCCATATTAGTGACTTTGTCAACTGAGTTATCGGGCCGGTATTCTTCCTCTTTAATGACTAAAGCATTTATTAATAGGTTTTTGTAGATACGTGTTTATTATTTATTTATTCAGTAAACATAACATTTCTCAAAAGCTTGTAGGTAATTTAAAATATTATATAATGACTTTCTCCAAGCCCATATCTTCCATAATACGCTACTTCATAACCAAAACATCAACGACTATTTCCCATCGAAGCCACGGTAATATAATTACTGTAATCAATTAAGGAATTTACTCATTTTCAAATAACTAATTACCGGATAAAGTTGATAAATCTAATCGGAATAATCTATAATGTCTCGAGAAATACCGAAGCGAGTAAGATGTTTAAGATCTTTAATTACCCCGGCGACAGTAATCTTTGTTTAGATGGAAGGTAAGTGCTCTGTGAGATTAGATTATTAAAATCACTATTTATTATAAGTATTTTTAACTTGATCTTAGCTGAAGCGATTACGTACCGACATTTCTTACTTATATTTTTAGTCTTCTCTCTTCATGTTATGTATTTTTGACTCTTGAAATTTAAACAAACCTAGGTCTTTTATTCCTGCTGATGAGCTTAGATCTCTATATTAAACAAACTAATCGCCAAACTTGTACAGAACTACTAATCAAATTCTTGTATTATATATACACATACAGACACTGCTATAATTTTTAAAATGTTCTTTTAATATTGTTTCTGAGGGTATTCGACTTAATATGATTTTTATAACATTTCAAAGAAATACAATATAAAAAGAATCCACTGGTATAAAATATATATATTTAGAGATATAAAATATCCTCAAGTCTTCAAGTTATTTAAAAGTTATAAATGACATAAAATGAAGAAAGTAATATTTTTAGTATCTATTAAAATCTAGTACATATTCGCTGACAGTTTTATGAATGTAACTTTTAAGTTCTTTTTATGGAGATACAACAACTAATTCTGATTTAACGACTCTAGCTTATTGAAACCCTTTGTAAATTTAATGACCGTTTAAAGTTGAAGGTTTAAAGTCTTTAGCATGTAGCTACTTAGATAAAACTTTGAACACAGGTTCTATTATCCGTCGTGATAAAAATAATTTGGTATTAATAATGTGTTAGGAGTTAAGTTATCTTACATAGGTTTTTTACCTGAATGTTGAAGTAAATTGTAACTTGATGTTATTACTAAATCTAGAATTATGGTTGATGTTATATTAAAAGCCCAGACAAAGTAACTTTTTTTCAGTAATGTCAATTAAAGTTTAGATTATGAGAATTACTAAATATATGTTTACTCAGCTATGTTCACGTAATTTAATCGTATTTCTGATAGACTAGTTTCGAACCCATTCAGGGTTCTATGATTAACTGAAGCAAGCCGGGATCGCGGCGTGAAGCGTGGGTAATACATTTATTAATCATGATGGTTCAAGAAAGTTTAATTACAAAATTACACACAGAAATTATAATTCAGAGGAATGTTTCGAATCAAGTTTTCAAAGAAATTTTTGGGCAATAATAATATCTTTTTAATAACACAATTTATAATGTATATAAAAGTAGTTTAATAATTCTTCATTCTTCTGCACATTGTTCTGCATGTCTTCTTTCTTGTGATAATTAAAAATATATATTTAAGTTCATAATTTAAATAATTCATTATGTGTTTTTTTTTATCAACAAATTTTTTAATATTCCTAAAATGATATGTGAAATAATGATTTTAAGTACTTAAAAACATTCAAGATATGGGATATAGTCATCATACGTGACGAGGCCGACAAGACGTGATGGAATCTGAGAGACGACATCAAAAATATATTAATTTACATCCTGATGAAATAACTTACATACGTAGGATATATAAGACGTTTTCCTCAATATTGAATGATTCCATGGAATGGAATTACATAGGAGTCTTACAAACGTAAAAATAATTTATAAAAATTAAACCCAGACGTGATTTAACAGAATATTGAATTGGAATCGAACCCACAACCTGCAGCTCACCTATTGATAGTGGATCTACTACAGGTCAAATTTATAGTTAGATAAGTGTCATTGTCATTCTGGTAATCTTAATCCTCAAGACCTATTACCTTAGCTCTGTTATCAGATGCGCCGCTAGTCCGCTCGTGGCTTGGCAATTACCGCAGGGCTGACACCTTTCTCTATTATATTATATTCATTAAACCGTTGCCCTAGCTGAAAACTCTGTATTTTTTTTGTATTATAAATATGTATTTTTTTTAATACATTAAACTTTTTAAGGTCTAGGTACTAATTTGCGCTCTACATTATATGTAATTAAAGTTGGCTTAAGTATATAACACTATTTATAATTTTCTTATTTAAATTACGTCCTATTACTATATATTTTTTTATCTATTAACCAAAATAAAACAGTTTTATTAAGAGGTAATTAGGCAACCCTAGAGTACCCAAAATTTCCATATAAAAAACATGAACTCTATTATCGTAGCAATAAGGGCGTAAAGGTCGAACTTTGACAAAAATCATATGTAAATGTCATTAGATAACATCAAAACGTGTCAGAAACGTAAGGGAAATTCTCACGATGTAGAGACGAGACGTAGTGATGTTAGTTTTAATAATCCCCATTTATTACTTGAACTGAGCGTATAATTTTTTAAACAGTCATGTCATAAGTCAGTCAGTCATTTCCTTGATTCTTCTTAACAATATGTTCAATGTCATTAACTATCACTAACGAGGCTCTATGTAATTGACAGACAGTCAGCGTGTCCAGTGATGCTTCTTAATACATCGACAGCTTCATTCGAGTGTGACACGAGCAGGCCGGTCCATACAGTCACTAAAGAACTTTAGATGTCTAACTGACTCTATGTATTAGGGTTGATGACATCCCAAACTCAGTGTAATTTAAATATATAATTGTAATTTATATATATATATATATATATATATATATATATATATATATATATATAATATAATATAATATTTAAATATTTTGTAATCTTTCAGTTATAATATAAGGTACAAACATAGTTAAAGTTAATAACTAATTCATTATTATATATATATATATAATATTCATATTTAAAATCAATGAATAACTATCAGTAAATATATGCGTATGGTAATCGTAGTAATCAGCAGAACTTATGATTATTATAAAATAACTATCTTTAATGTAACCTGTATTACAACTCCAGACTGGTTAATGAAAGGTTTACTAGATATTAGAAAACATTAGTCAACGAGATGACTCAGGAATGTACGACACTCTCCAGGTTACGAAGGAACTCAACTTGTAATATAGCAGAGGGGAGATCTGTTTAATATGCGACTCACAGGAGATAAAATTTGCGTAGACGTGTCTCACTGCTGGAATTTGTAGATGGAAATTAAAAAAAAAATGTTTTATCTTTTGGTTTCTAGCCCCTTATTATATATATATTTTATTAGTTTGGTTTGGCTTTATTGGTCTCTTGATCGTCTGTCAAATGTATGTTAACAAATATATAGGTTAATTTAATATAAGAATATATTAAAGAGACTAATAACCTAATTTGTGATCTATCTAATTTTTAATTAACATCTATCGAACATGATGGCAAGATATACACAGTACAAACATAATAAACTATATTTATACGTAAAGCAATAAGAAAGCAGCAGTACATTAATATCGCAACACATGGTGTTATTTACGCCGGTCCGAGACGGGAGCGACACGTGTCCGACTCGTAACCGTTCCTATCCACGACTTCTAACTGGTTTATGGTGCCATGGTTTATGAGTTACGGAACGTTTATAGTTTTAGCAGGTTTTCATTGCGGTACCTTCGCTTTGGTAGAGTCAAATCGTGCGTGTGATGGCAAGTAATAAAATATATATTAACATTTAGATATTAACACCGGGAAATATAATTAAAAATATAAAATGATGGTCATCTAACGCCTCATAAAGAATTTGAAGTTGAACGTGGAATCTCGTTTTGATATAGGAAAACGAACAAAAACAAAACCTTTACATTGATTCTTTTTTTTTCATTTACTAGATTCCCGTTGAAACTGACAGAGTTAATATTATTTATAGCAACTAATTTAATCTCGGGGTCACGTGGGCAGTAATTCAGTAGGCGTGGCTGCGCATGCGCACTCGCTATCTTAATGAAATCCACGGCTGCGCTTGCGCCGTAACCAACACTTGCATTTTCAAATGCTATTAATATTATTACACTTATATTACTTGAGCTTTGGATTTTGATTCCGTGGAGAGAACTATTAATATCTTAGATATAAACAATACGTTGTAACTTGCTTTTACAATTTATTGCCAACTGATTGGGTCGTAACTCCGACTATTGTGCGGGGGGTCTTTTATATAATCCTACGATAGAAAAATTTATGTTTATGAAATTTATTTATATTATATACGTATTTATGACAAAAATAGTTTATTTAAGTTTATTAGTTGTAAAACAATTACAAAAAGTTATAAAAACTTTTGGCCATCATACAGGAATGAATAACAAATGTCTTTAGCAAAATGGTTATCTAGTAAAAAAGCGGAATTGATCGTTAACAAACATAAATCCATTAACACTATTTTTTATAATGATGAAGTATGCGTCGGATATTGTTGAATCGTTCCCAAGCCTCGTAACAACAGTACCAGTCTACGTACTGGTAATTACAATCCCTGGGAACTTCCTACTCGGCGATGTGACTCCCTTGTTTCACGATACGTTAGAGTTTGCTTTACTGGTTTTTACAAACAATTCCAATTCTGTAATAATGATAATCTTTTCGACTACATCTATATGTATATTTTGAAACGGCGGTCTATGGAAAGTAGTTATAGTCGTCATTATAGATAAGAAACACTTTTGGAAAAATTAAAGATGTAGGTTAGTTTTATATTTTTTTCTACCTCTACAACTTATTTCTCTCTTCTTCTCTTTTTTCTAACTCTACCATCATATTAGAATATTCTTTCAAGTACAAAAGACCTGATGTTTTAAATAGAATGACTAGACAATCACGATGATCAGAATATATCACAATCATGTCTGTTTTCCGAAAATTATTATTAGGGTTATTTTATAAAACGATATTATTTAAAAATAAGTCACTCTAATCTCTCGTCCTATCGACAAAATTTTAAATAGAAAGCCATATATTACGTCATATAATTATAGCCCATTATAAATTTATAAGTAAATTTATAAAGAAAGGACCGGGGATAATAACCGTCAAACTAAGTTAACAACTGTTTAAGTTTATTTGTTTTGAGCAATCATCATGAAATACACAATACTTAGCAAGTAGTTTTAATATACATATTAAGTGTGCAGACGAATTTGTGAAAATATAATTTTATAAATTTGTAGATATTAATCGATAAGTAGAAAAAAAAGTAACTTAACAAAAATGATTCACTTTTAAATAAAAAATAGATTGCACCACATTTTGTGTTGGAATCGTATCTCCAAAACGCGGAGAGCTTTTATTTAGCAAATTAAAATTCTTCAGATTCTTTTGTCGTATTTTTAAAATACAACCAGATTATCTGGAAGAGCTTTTTATCCCTATCCAGGTAAACAAAATTCCTAAAACACAAATTAACTATTTAGTAAGTTTCGGATTCTTTTGAATATTTGGTTTAAGAAAATTAAACCATCAATGAATAACTTACTCGCGTTAGTTCCATATGTCATTAAATCTAAAAAGAATAATAATAATTTAACAATACACTGAACCTTATGTCAGCCATTTTGTAATTATTAAATAAATATATTATTATAAATTTATAAATATTTTTTAAAGAAACCTTGAACCTATACCCTTTGCGGTACCTTTACGTCATTCAACCTAATGAGCTATCGTGTCGTTATCCGTCTTGCTAAATTTGGCATATTATATGGAGTCCTCTATTTAGTAAATACAAGAATATTAAACTCTCGAATTCCTCCGTTTTTGGATTTAAACAAAAAGAGCTCATCTCATAATTATTATATGTGCTATCTCAATATAAATCTCAGTGTAGTTTTTGCTTCTCTCATTACAAGCACTTCAGATCCGAGAACATAAACCGGTTTCACAAAATACGGAACCTATATCGTTAAAAAAGTTTTTTTTTTGCTTAATGATGCTTAATAAGCTGTTGTGAAATACCCGCTGTGGTTGGATAATGATTGTTATTTGTACTTGAGATAAAAATATTTGTCTGTAAATGTGAAGTTAGTATCCGTTGTTAATAAAATGAGCCGTGTAATGAGTAAGTTTCTTTTATGATTCTGGTCGATAAGATTTACATTCAAATTAAATATTTAACTATTTTAATGTACAAATAGCAGGTTTAATAAGCTATACATTTCAAAGAGCAAAAAATTGCCTTAAAACTTTAATTTTTGTTCGAAATTTTAAATAGGTACCTACAATAGAATTACAATTGTACAATTGTGAAGTACTGGAAATCTTTAAAGATACGTGAACGCAATAACAGCTCTAGGTGATTTAAAGTCTAAGTTGTATTTTTAAACTTATGAATTATCTTATAAAGCTATAATTACTTAACTAATCTAAGTTCGATGAAATAATTCGTTATTCGTGGTATATTAGGCAAATAACAATCACAATGTTCAACAAAACATTTTATGGGAACTTTAGCACCTACTTTACTTGCTTAGTGTATTAATGACTTAAATTAATTTCTAGGTCTATAAGTTCCATTAAGTATTTGCATTATCCATCGTTGCTTGGAGAATAATTCCTTACCGACATGCATGTACGTGTAGGATCATGTACATGTACATATAAAGTTATAGAGCATATCCCAGTAACAATTAAAGGTGATCCATAACATATGTCAAATATTAATTAATAAAATAATAAAGTGAGGCTGCTCGTCAGCCGCTACAAACTCTTATCATGAACCGCCTTCTATTATCAGTCCGAAGTAATCAAGTCTCAACCATCGAGGCACGTCTGTTAACGTGAACCAATAACGTGTCGTGAACCACCACGGACCGGTTGCGTCACTCGGGTTTTTGCTCATTACTTGAGACTCGAGATCTTCAGGATATATGTATGTCTGTGTAGCTTGTGATGGTACAGGTTTGAAGTGAAAGACATTGGGACGAACTGTACAGCCGTTGGTACTACTTTCTCGAACGTATTCGTTTTGTAGACCAGTCCCTTGACTACATTAGAAGAAAAATATATGTTAGTGTTCTTGTAATACCTAGAAGCTTGCATATTATTTTTTGGTTAAAAACTTTGTAATTTTTTTATCCTGGAGAATTTTTAAATTAATAGATATCAATTTTATATTTTACCACATATAGTTCTTAAAGAAATTAAGACATATTTCTCGAAAATAAAGCTAGTAAAAAAAAGATTGAATTGACGAAAAAATAAGGCTAGAGTAGTAATAACAAAAAATATATATAATATTAACAATAGGGATTTTAAAATGACGTGTGTTATATACGAGCTGTATATTAAATTCCACTAACTGAACTAAACCATTTGAAAATAACAATAAAAAACAAAGCATACATATGCGCATGCGCACATAAGAAGCAGCGTTAATGAATAAAAGAAAAGAATTTGATATCATTTGTGTTCTTAGCAAATGATAAACTCGAGTGTGTCTTCTATAAAACAATTATTACTACTTTACACAGGGATCACAAACTTTGTGTGATAAGTATACGAAAGCAAATAAAAGATGATAATAATATGACACACAGACAAATATTACTCACACACTGACATGTTTATTAACAACCATTTTTTTTCCAAATATTACTGTAATAAGCATTTGGTTTTTTGTTTCATTCTGTCATTTGCTGATGCATGTTTTTCTAATTTAATTATCAGTACTGAAAATGCATTGACGAAAGAAAACTAAGTACACAATAAAGCTTTAAATATTTCAGTTTACTTAAATATAAATGTATAAATCCAGGAACTCGATCAGACTGTAGTTTAGTAATATTATAATATCTGTGGCGCTACATCGCCATTTTGAATGACCAACATAAACAAGATGTATGCGGGTGCTGTAGCTAGTACGTCACTAAATATCTCGCTATTTTCTATTTACAGTAAATTGTTATAAATATATTAGATAGATTTTTTTTTTGTTAGCTCTACCATAGTTAGTTTTATTTAATAACAAAACAAAATAGAGTCTTTATATGTATTTTCATATAATTATCAATCTCACATTTATTTCATTATTAAAAAATCAATTATTTGTAAGTAAAGTCACGAGAAACATGTTAAGTATTTGATTTCTAAGAACAATTTACTTCCTGCAGCAGCGCGTCAACATTATAACTTCTTCACTAACTCCACAGAATGTCGCTTAAACCTGAATTAGAAGCTTCATATAATAAACCTAAAAGTAATAAAAAGCGAGTATATTTCCCACAGGCGCTTTCGTCACGTCACGCAGTCGTCACGCAGTCGTCACGTCGCCGCAGACCGCAAGCGGAGACTCCGTAATCAAATAAAATTAACTGAATGAGTGTTTTATCGAACTCAAATAATGATAAATGTTTCGAGCAATAAAATAAAATATAAATAAAATATGTATTTGAACCGCCGAAGGTATCCTGTTATAAATAATTGTTGTTAGTAAGTCACGAAGTAACAGGTCGTTTATTGCGAATTTTTTAAGCTTAAAAAAATATTTAAACCCAATTCCGATTTTATTTTTTTATATCTTAGCACACGTAAAAATAAACGATTTATCTTCACACCTAGTAGTTCTGTATGCATCACGTACTTTACACCTTTTTTAGTAAAGCGACTAATGTCATTACCACGGGTCAGACGTGCCGGCTCACTCACTATACACCCGTTAGAAATAACTAATAGATTTTATATTTATACAATTCTTATAAAAACTATTAGTAAAACATTCTCCTCTAATCTTAATGTGGGATACATAACAGGGTTTCGTTATCAAGTCAGCTAAAATATTCTAATGGCAATAAAATTCTGTATAATTTGGTTAATTCTTACGTTTATCACAAAAAAAAAATAAGTTTATGAGACCACCAACGTGGTTGCATTAAAAAGACTAAAAGTGCTTTAAAAAATAATCGACACTATTAAAGATGAAATTAACTAATTGAACTGAGCGTAAGCAAAGCTCGTAACCGTTTGGGAATAAATTTTTTGAGGCAACATCACAGCAAAACCACTTGACCAATTTTAACCAAAATTGGCACGCATGTCAAGGACGTGACTGGGCTTCTACTCCAAAAAGCAGAATAAAAAAATATTGTTTCGTTTTAAAGATATGGTCAAAAAACTGAATCTCCCATAGACTTAAGCTTAACTGAACCTGCGCTCGTTAATCTCTTAACCTTTCCGGTGCCAGCAACTTCATTGGAAGTCCTCGGGCGCGGCTTGAACCGACTTTAGTAGCATAAAAAAGGGGGAGGGCGCTCAGCTCAACTCCCGCAGCGCATTATGGTGGATCTTAGTATATATAAGACTAGCTGCAGAACGTAGAGCCGTCCGAGGTGATAAAACAATATTCGACAGCTCTACCACAGCTCTATCTGTCGATCCTTGTCTCGGTGTATTGTTATTCAATAACGAAACAAATTGTCATACTTTGATATACCTATCAAAATTATTTAGTTTTAGCAAATTATATCTTCGCTGCAGCCACGCTCCAATACCGAAATAATCTTCACATCTATCAGCTTGAGGAAAATAAGCATGAGGTAAAAGCAATTACAGACTTTATTTAAAACACAATTAAGAAATAAAATTGCTTGTAGATTAAAATACTTATCCTCCAAGGGATTATAATCTTTAAATCTAAAACTGTAGAATCGTTTTGTTTTTTAATTCGGTAATGTCACGGCGGTAGCTCGCATTCCCACAAATCGAGTTCAATCTCATTATTTCACGGTCCAGCGTTAGTTTGACTCAGATTAATAAAAATATAAGCCACAACTTTGATTGGACATTCAAGATTACTTTGACACCAGTTTTTGTAGTAGTAGTAACATCGAAATAAATAAACACACGTGTTAATGTTTTCCCCAGTTTTAAAGCAAAAAGTCTTTGTTTACGTCATCCGTGAGAGTTAGCGAGTGAGTGCATTGAGGCAACGGCATGTGGCTCATCTGCCAAGTGGCATTGTTCTCTACACTGCAAATATGCTAATGGTTGACTATCGGACTCGATGTGCAGTTACTCTATAATACATAAAATATATTATTTTATGTGATTTTGTGATTATTGTTAAAAAAAAGTGGAAATAAAGATATATATTTGGATCATGATTTCATTGAATAATAAATATATGAAAAACTAAAAAAAATATACATTGACCCCGACGTGATTTGAACACGCAACCTTCTGATCTGGAGTCAGACGCGCTACCGTTGCGCCACGGAGTCGACGACTTCATTGGCCAAATTACCATTCGTCTAATGCCAATTTCATACGCATATAGCGCAATACTACATGTTGTACCTTTGAAACCTCTCTCACTTTCTATTCAAATATTAAACATTTTGAATAATCACTTAGAAAAGCTTTAATTATTACATATATAGAAGGTATTTTCTTTGTTTAATACGACAGTTGATATTGTTAAAAAGATGTATTAAAATAAACTGTGTTAGCGTTTATTTTTTTATTAAAAATCCCTTAAGATCAAATCATTTAGTTAAAAGAAATAACCAAGTTTTTAAACTTATTTTAAGTTCATAAATGCGTCTTAAATAAAACGAACGTTACAGAGTTCCCCTCCTATATTCTGGCTCATTGTCCATTTTTCAAGTCAGTAACATTTGGGCCGTCCCTAATCCCTGTTTAAAAGAAAACTCATTTACTTCAGCGGACTTGTTTCAATAAGATGATTTGGCACAATTCATTCAAAGTTTTAGATTAGTTGGTGTGAGGGGAAACGATAATCTAATCTTGTAGCTGTGATAGCGTGATATTTCAGATCTGTGATTTAAATACTACAATCTTAATATTATTATCAACAAGTATTTTTTTATAATTTTATTATTGTTTTGTTATTTATGTTCCTAAAGACGACAGCATTTTGATTAAGTATTAGTAGTCATTAAATTCTTTGTAGAGTTAAAACGGACTCTTATAGAGTTGAATTTTCAAGAATTCATACTTCAAATTTAAAAACTCTAAAAAATAGCTTTGTCTAAGCTATCTGTCAGTTAGGTGCTGGTCTTAATTATACTCAGAACACTCTATATTTACTATTGATATAAATATAAGTACAACTCCTGTACATTAAAAAGTAGTAGCAAAAAAAACAGTTATATACATTCAACCCTATATTTTACTCGTAAACCACCCGATTTGACTCCTACTGATAACACCGTAAGTTAAGCTCCAAGTCACCGGCCATCAATCTTAGCAATAAAACGTGAAACTTTTTATTCGGTAGTGGCGAGCTTTTTAGTCGATAGCAGCCATTTTTAAATAGTATTAATAGCGGGAACGGGAGTTGTATTTAAAATGGTGAAATTGTTTTACAATTATCATCTTATTTATAATAAATATTAAAAAGTATATCTTCATTGAAAGTTACTAATGTGATCTAAGAAGACAGAAACCTAAAACATATCTATATAATCTAAGTTTTCTAAGCTACTGTTGATAGTTCTTTCATACAAAAATCTAGTGCTTTACGAAATGCGTTAAAGATCAGAATATCATGGATGAGGCCATTTCTATCTAAAAAGATAGTATTGTTTTATTGCATTGTTCCCATTGAAAATCTCAAAAAATACAACATCATTATTAGTCTAGTTTTAGAATTTCTAATCACATATAAGGTACGTTTTTTGAAATAGTATATTGTAATACATAAATACCTCAGTGATATTCAATGTTTTGTTACAAATAGATAAAACACTGTAAAGAAATAAAACAGACGCCAGATGCCGCTACAACATTATCTTGTTTATTAAGATGCACTGCGACCGCGCTAACGGAAGCTGTATCACTGAAAATAGACGGACCGGTATATTAATACATATCAATTATAATATTATTAAATTAACTTATCTACATTATATTTTTATTTATTTTTATTTATACTCTTTATTGCACACCACAATACATATAAAGATACATTATACCTATGTAAAAAATTATGTAAAATTAAAGTGTAACTTTTTTTTTATAATTTTACAATTTTTTTTTACAATAAAATGCAAATGATTTAATCAAACCTTTCTCGTTTTACACGTTGTAAAATAAATCAAATAACTGATAAACGAGATTTATTTAGAGAATATATTTACATCAGCGTCTATCCTAAAAGCATCATTTGAATATTGATAAGGAAACACTGGCCTAAAAAATATATAAACGTCATAAATACCTTTACTAGATACAGACAGATGTCCCGACGTTAGTGATATCTTATATATAATGACAATACATTGACGACTGACAGGTCTCTTAATTGCTTTAAGTGGATATGATAAGGCTTACGTTAACTTGGCCTTTCTGCTTTTAAATGGGAAATAAATGTGTCCATATCATTTGGAAGTTTTTGTATATATGAGGATATTTATATTTAAATAAAAATCTAATCTATACGTTAATGAATGTATTTTCACGTGTTAATCAACAGCGGCCATAGATAAAGATATGTTATTTTCTATTCACCAAAAATGTTTCGAATGCGACCTTATTAACTATTAACGCCTTGGAACTCAATTATCTTATTTTTCTTTTTTCACCTTTAAATATATTTCTTATTATCGAAGTGTTATTTCGAAAAACGGCCGGTATTAATTGAAATTACTTAAACATAACATTAAAGATAATTTGTCCAATTGCTCTTTTGAAGGCAAAGTGCTTTAAAATGAAGTGAGTTTTAAATAAATCTTTTTGATCAAAAGAGGCTCATAATCTGGGATTCCGTCGATTTACTGCGGGAAAGATTTCATGTAGGTACTACACGTCTTAAAAAATATACACTTTTTATGACGCAATTTATGCTTAATAAATTGAATTTCTGTTCCATTTTTTTTAGTTAGTAACTATTATTTTTACTAATATTAAAGAGATTACTCTAGTATTTGCCTGCAGATTTATCCGGGGCGGTTCGCCTGGTGTTGTAATATATAAACAGTTTGTTGTTTTAAGGACTGCAAGTGGCAATGCGTCTAAAATAAGTATGTTCAAGTCTATGGTCAATGGCCTCCTCTCAGATAGGTTTAACCTTCAAACCGTCAGTATAAACCTTCTCTACATTATATCAATCATGCGTGATTTAGAATACTTTTCACTTTTACTTATAAGAAAGCTTTTTTTTTGTTAGCTCTACTTTTATTACGTAAACCAACTTTATTATTAGGCAGTGATTCAGCTCGCGCGAGATATTAAAGAATAAAACTGTCAAAATATGTTAGTATGAATAATGTCACCCGTGAACAATTGCTCTCAGATTCATCTCTTAATACATTCTCTATTTCTTAGATGATAAGGATCATAATTGCATAAAATATGAAAAGGAAACGTTTTATGAGCGTATGGTAACTGCCATGAGGGTGCATGAAATGTGTGAATTCAGAAGTGCGAGGGGAGTTTATGTAAGCACAATCCTAAGTGTCAGGCTCTTTTTTTGGGTTCTTAAGTGTTGAATATAAACTTTTCTTGACTCCCATTCGTTGGAAATGTATCTTGATTTAATAGACCTACTGCTCAAGGGTTGACACAAAATAGTTTTGAGAATTTAATTAATTTTCAAGATAAAATTCTGAGTGTATAACTACTTTATGTATTTGTTCTACAACTATCACAAAGTCCCAAATAAACAAATCTCACTCAACATTGCAGATGGCATTTTGACAGATCGTCTTCTGTGAGCAAACAGAGTAGACATTTAGTAAATATATTCTCTTATAGTGACTGTACCATCCTAAGTATACCGAAGACAATACAAATATTTAGCGGATTCCTTTACACTGAAATCATTTTATATATTCCATCTATTATTCATACAATTACTTGAGAACATCCTCAGACATCTGTCTCTATGGCGAACTACTTTTGCGGTCAAAACGAATTTCCTCAAACAGATACCGAATTTAATACCTTTTCAATTATTCCCCTCCCATCGACTAGAATCCCAGGCTTTTCGTCGATGCTTATGTCTGCGTCACCGATATACAAGTTACATCTTTACTCCTGAATAATAAGGGTGATAATTGTGTGAATGGGAGTTTTAGTCGATATTGGAGTTGTGTAGCCAACCGTTTGCGGTTGGAGAATTCAATTGGTGGCTCCAGGCCAAATAGTGGGAGTGTGCAAGGTAGAGACGCTTAGCGAAAATACAGAAAGTAAGATTTCACGCTTATAATATAAAGAGTTGTATATAATATCTCATCTGTCAAGAAACAGGAACAGAAGTTGTTTTTTTATAAAATTTAATTGTCAATTTCATATTTTATAAATTGTTTTACTGAGAACGATTAATATATTTTAACAACAGTATATAAAATATTAGACGGTCTTCTAAATATATCAAATATATATATCAAAATAAACAGTAAAATGCTGTACACTCGTAGCTTAAACCACAATGTTTGAAGCTAGCTATTGAACGCTGTCCATTCTTCTGGTAGTGCTGCTCGTCTCGCAGTCAGCACAGCACTATCCACCTGATACTACTGGTCAGATTCTGTGTTCGATATCTATCAATGCTTGTACAGCACAAACAGTATTTTCTATTATTATTATGGTACGATTTTGTAAATATATTTATAGTTTTACTTTGTTGCTATTAGGTTAGTTTATTAAAATACTCTTTTAATATAAGTAACCTATATTAAAATTATAACTTATCAAGATTCACTTTTTTTTATTTATATACCTATAAGTAACTGTTATTACTAAGCACACTAAGAAATGTCAAACGAAATATTTATTTCCATTATGGAAAAGGTTTTTCATGTCAAGCACTATTATATTATAGCTCTTTCTTTCTTCTATAAGTTATTCAATATCTCAATATTTTTAAAAGATGCAAAAAAACAGATAATTTGATTTCTCGTGGTTATACGTGCAGTCTTCGCCTTCCTTAAAGAAATCAAGAGACTAAAAGATATTTAGTAGCAGTAAGAGGATTTAAGCATTCGGGTCTCTCACTCATCTTACGAATCGTAGATATAATAAACTACATTCCACCAATGGTATACGACCTGCAGTGAATGACCATAGATAGGCTCTTGCACCTCTTTAATATTCAGTAGTTATAATTTTAAATACTTCAACAAACATCAATTACAACTGAATCAAAACAATTTCTAGTATTATAGAATATATCTTATTACTGAATAGTTCTTTTGTTTCTTTATTAATCACTAGGGGTCGCTCGCGACTTCGTCCGCGTGGTAAGTGTTGCCGCCGAGTTCCATACAAAGTCCCAGAGATTAGTGCGTTCAAACAAACAAACTCTTCAGCTTTATAATATTAGTATAGATTTTTGCTTATTGTAGTATTAGATTATCATGTATCCCTTGAGGAAGTAATCCGATATAAATTATAATTAAATGAAGATTATTTAGTTCTTCCATTAGTGAACAAGCAACAAGTTTTTCTGGTATTTATTATATGTATAATTGTATTATATGTAAAAGTTCTTTCAGAGTAGGTTCCAAAATAAGAAATGGAACACAAACATACCAAAATGTCAAAGGTCATAATGATGATGCGGGTTCTATTCACAGAGCAATGGATTCAATACCATTCATCGTACGGCCTTTGACCACGCTCAGTCATCTCTATCACAAATATTATGTTATGGAATAATCAACTTTATTGGTGTTATCTTAATGATGGATATCTTATTTACTAAATTCATTTTTGGGTCAACGTTTTTTAGATGTATTAGAAAATACCATAAACTTGTTTTAGAACAAATTAACGCATAATGTGCTCAGGAAATTAGGGATTTGTCGACGTTCTTTAAATTTGTTTTTAAAACAAATTGAAATAAGCAAATAATAATTAAATTAAAGAAACAACGAAAGAGAAAATAATAGCACAGAACAGAAACAAAATCCTTTCAGAAAAACTTTGTTGTATCAGGCAGAATCTGTAGGTTTACACTTAGTGTAGAAGTAACATTTGATTTACGAACAAAAACAATCTTATAAATGTTTTGTGAGCATTATCGAATCGAAAAAAAAGTAATGTCCATAATTTGCTATAAAATGTTTACAACTGCTAGTACAAATAATAATTACTGTAAAGTCCTTTGAGGAAAAACGATTAAATCAACATAAAACATATTTTTTACGATGTTATCTTTTTTATATATTCAATACATATAATTAAATATAAACTACGTGATCGTATTATACTAATTAGTTTGTACTTATTTTTAATAGGTAATATACACAGTAATTATAATTTATTTTTGTAGCTGTAAAATTATTACAGCAAGATCTACATTATAAGAATATTTTAAATCACTTTCGATTACATTTTTTAAAACAGTTTTAATAAACATACAAACTAATACTATAATTTTATAATAACCTTGTAAAAGTATATATTGTGATAAAGTATGTCATCGTTAAGTACAAAGTGACCGACCTGTCATTCTGGATGACCTCAGCGCGGACCCAGGCGGCGCCCCACTCCTCCTCGGGCTTCGGTCGCAGCAGTCCGGACAGCCAAGTGTACGACTTGCTGCGTTTCATTTCCATTCAGTCATCACTTGTACTTTACACTTTACTAGATACACTTTTTGGTTAACTCACTCACTCGAAATTCACTTTTGCAGTATGTATACTTATATCTATATGCTATTTTTGTATATATTGGTCACTGGTACATGTAATAAATAAGTTTTAATATAGTACTTTTTGTTCGTATTCCAAGACGTGCCACGTTTTTATTGAGATACACTTTTTGCTACAAACACACTTCAGAACTGATTTATCGGTTGTTAATATGTAAACGTTTAATTTAATTTGATCATGTATTTTATTATATATTTGTCAAATTAAATGAAGATAACATTTGTAATTTAATCATCAACTTTTTTTACTTCGTTTTAATATTTTAGAATTTGAATACATTTTTAAATTCAGATATTGGCAATTGAATTATATCTTAAAATTTATACATATGTGATATAGAGACTATATTCTGATCACATTGTAGGTAATTGATTTCGTAATAACTTTAAAGTACGGCAAAACAAGATTTTCTCTTACTTAAGAGTTTTAGATAGCAATAGCCACAATCTGTTTTTGTAAAATTTCTAATCTACTATTTATTATAAGTAAGTAAATAAATTGTAAAAGAACTAAGTGGTTTTATATTATATTATAAACATTTAGATAAAAATGTATCTACAGATCATTAAGATAATTCAGAAACATCATTCTAATGTCGTTTTAAAACATGTACTCAGTCCAAGCTATCGTTCTGTATGAAGGTATCTTAACAGCCTCTTGATTTCTCGGCGGGTCTCAAACCTGCAGTCAAAAATAACCTCACTGGCCCGTTACTTCAACAATAGAAGTGTTGATCGACGCTATGGGACCAAAATAAATATACCGTGTTAATAGTAAATCTCTATAAAGACTCGAGACTTTCACTTTGCCTCGATAATAGTTTTGAAGTGTGCTTGAGTATGTGAAGTATTAACGATAATTTACGACGTCCAAATCTACTACACTGTTAATTTGAACTTGCGATTATAACCCGAATGACTATAATGTTATAAGTTGCTTTGTCTTGCATTGTTTTTCACTTTTGACCACGGTACCTGTAACAAAAATATTTTGATAATGAAATGTTTAGTGATTGTAACAGCGAAGGCCTATTGCCGTCGGATATACATAAGTTATATTTTTAGAATCTTAAATTATCTTAATTTCTAGCTTCCTCTGTATACACTTCTTCATTTCCACGCATTTACGATGGTTATGCAAGTTTCAAAGTATAAGAAATTTCGTTCAGAACTAAAAACAATTAGAAATAAGTAAGACAGTTGTAAATTATATGGTTTATAAAATGTTCTAAATATTTAAATTGCAGAGTTAATAGGAACATGTAGAGTTGTAGAGTCATGATTGTGGGCAGTTTCCGAGCCTCCAACACTGACTTAACCACGGGGTCTGTGAGGCCGCGTTGTGGCGTACTGATTATACCATAGTGTTCGTGACGAGTTATACAAATTGCACCAATTAGCGAGCTCGTATAAACTCCAGCCGAGCTGTTCCTTTTATAATTATGATATATATTGGATATTTTGAGTATACTGCAGTTTCCTGTTATTTTAAATATATCTTCACGTTTAGTAACAATACTGGAAAGAAGGTTTCGCAAGGTCTTGATTCTAGGACGGTTTTTTTATAACTCTCGAACAGTAAAATATGATATTAAACCTGAAAAGTATTTACGATACTTATAGTAATTACCTTTTCTTTTTAATTCCACTTCACTTGCTTAGTGATATGTTTATGTGTTTTGTATGTTAATATTCTTTGCCTCGTTGAAAATTAACTCATCGTGTCTTGCACATAACTCGAATGCAAGAAAAGTATAGATTGTGTATTCAAGCTACTTTTTCCCTCAATAAGAAATAAATAAAGCTAATAGTGATCATTTTTCCGTGCATGTACGCATCGATTGTAAATTGCAAGGACGTCTGAAACAGTTGATGGTTAAATATTTTCTTCAATAATTTGAGGATTAACTTAAAAAATGCGTACTATTTAAGAACCAGGATTAAAAACATGTTTGAAGAATTTAACTCGTGTATTGTTTTTCTTTTTATTTGAAGCCAACTTTTAATCTTTTGTAATATTATACGTTGGAGATCAAACGAGCTTTACATATCTAAGTGTAATATTATATAGCGAATACATTCTCGTGACGGAGTGATTTTTTTAATATATAGCATTGATTCCATAAGATGATGGTACATAAAACTGTCAATCTGTTGGTTTGTACACTAGACAAGCTTATATTATGTATCATATATAACATGAACAAGACTGCCTGTATGTCATTTCAAACTGTTTCCATTTTAATGTTAAATATGGAATTTCCATGATATAAAGAATATTTCTTTACATGTTTAGTTTTTAAGTACGAAAACACTTAAGAAAATATTTGAGGGAGATGAGTAGTTCACGAAGAAGGTCATAACAACCAGACGTGTCTGGGTCTTACTTCAACCAGTAGCATATGATAAACAATATAACTGGAACTTATTAGCAGTACTACATTATCACCAGAGAACAATGAATAAGCTTTATGAGATGCGGCTCTCGATGAAGGAAAAAAAAATCTTCCTCTAATCCCAACCGTCCCAGAGATTCAAGCGCATCTATAATTCAGCACTGTATCTACAAGGTTGAATGACAGATGATGATGAGATGTAGGTCACAACGAGATGGTCACTGGGCTAAACGTTTGTTTTTCGCTTCATAAAGTTTTAAATCTTATAAGCTATGTATTACACTTGACAGACGACTAACTAAATAATTGATGTCACAATGTTATCACCTCATATAACAACCTTGCATATAACACTTTTAATATTAAAAACACACTCAAAAATTCAAGATTTTATTCAATATCTTAAAATAAATAGGAAATAAACTTTACTGCTATGAATAGTTTAGAAGCTCTCAGATACTCTAACTGGTTATTAGGTTAAATAGAACAGGGTTCAATGACCCTGTGTACACAGACATTAGACTATAAAATACCTTAATATGTAAAAACTCTTCTGTTAAACCTTCATTTTTAGAAATTTAAAACAGACAATACTTATTATACTTATCCGGTCTAAGATTTTACAGTCATGAGTTCCCGTACTTAAATAAGGAAATACTGTTTGTTCATGACGTAATATCATTAACTATATTATTATAAGAATATTATGCGAGTATGTGTATGTGTGGGTGAATCATTTCCAAACACATTAACAAATCGTACCATTTAATAACCTTTTCATAAAAAGTACTGAATAAAAAAATATTACTTACTTTAATGTATGTTAAGAACAGAGCGGTGAAGTTAATAAATAAAACAAATAAAAACGAGATTCAGGTATAAATTCTATGGCAAATATTTAGTAAAATTTCGTAAATATTAACAAATTATCAATCATCTCGTATCGCTTGTAATATTAAATATCAATTATTATTTATTAGTTTTTAAACATTGGTCTTTTTTATTTAAATATTTTAGTAACTACGCCATTAGAATTTAATCTCTTGTCTTGATAGTGACTGATGAGTTTTGAGACTTACAAATAGACTGACTGATGTCATATGATAATATAGACTTCCGTACAATAACAATAGTTGTGTGTTTAACAAAAGCAAATACCCTACATTTAATTTACAAGTTTAAAATACTCAAGCAACTTTCATAATCGTAACCCTACTAAGGTCTTATCATTAAGCGAGTCTTGCAAATCCTAAAAGATCTTCTCACCAATCAAAGATGCACAATCTATCAGTCATTAGCGAGTATTACGAGAGCAATGGACGCCTCGCTGGCGCCGCCCATGTCTCTACGATCCATTAGCTAGCCTTAAATGACTTTATATGCATAACTTATCTGCAACTTAATGAAGTCATTACATATGTATACTTTATGAGCTGTAAATAAGTTATATAAAATACCATAAGTATATAGCTTCATATACCTGTTAAATGAACAGGTATTTTAGTAAATCTTCTATTAAATTTACAAGAAATAAATACAAAATTTTCAGATGTGTTAAGGAAGAATAAACATAAAATAAATAAAAACTTACGTAAATTTATTTTAAAGATTAATTATTATTTGCACTTGTTGATAAGAGCCTATTAAATAAAAAACATAATATTAAGAGACCGTCGCGCTACTTCGGTTAACATCGCGCTGCGGTTAACGTTATCACATATGAAGAAGCTACACCCGACAGTCAACGAGACACACTCACACACATTGTATACAAATCAGTAGCAACAAACCAGTGAACAGTTTAAGTTCCTGACATTTACCAATCCAAGAAAAATATTTATAAAACTTTTATTATCATCGTATATAATATGAAAAGTGAACGTCAAGTCAAGTCGCTAGATGTCCTAAATACAAAGTGGTTATAAATTAGTGAACTTCATCTCAATCGTTTTCATCCTGTTTCGTTCACATTCTTCTAACAAGTACGTATTAATTTGAATGTTCCTTCTATTTATAGTATTTGAATATGTTTATTGTTGTGAATATAAGCTAAATATTATTCGCCTACAGCTGTTAAACAAGTTATTGCAGTTATCCTACCGCGCGAACTTAAATGTTAGTTGCTACAAGAATCCTTAACTATGGTGACCGAAGAGAAAGCAGAATTCGAAGAGAACGGTAAGGTTGGTGAGCCCGTACAGCTGGATACAATTTTAGGCCAACTTGGGGCATTTGGCAAACACCAGCTCATCACCTTGTGCATGTTGGCACTTGTGTACTCTACCAACTCTATGTATAATGTTAACTACGTCTTTGCGGTCGAGGATGTCAATTACAGGTGAATGACCTTCTACATTTCATTATTATAGTATCATTAATAGAAAAATCAATTCAGTACCATACATTTTAATAACAATTAAATGAAATTAAATATTTTTATAATTATTAGGTATTACTTTTATACTTCGCATACATATATTCTTTTATTGGTTTATTATACAATTCATATCATTTATTTATAATAATATTTTTTATTAAAATTACGTTTCGATATTTTGATATGGTTATAAATAATTGCTCTTGATGAATTTGAAAATAGTTTTAGTTTACGTAAAGAATATGTTAAGATGTATAAGGTAGAATAGTTGCTTTTAGATGCAAAGTACCAGAGTGTGAAAGTGGTGTTTCCTTCTCTGTGCCCTGGATGAATACTTCAGATGCTAGTTTGGACAGCGAGATAATAAAGCAATGCCATCGCCCTCGGCCTCTTGACAGACAATGCAAGGGGTTCAACACAAGCGAGCAGCTGACCTGCGACGAGTGGGTCTATGATGTGCCTGACAGTTTTGTGGCTGAGGTAAATAAATCACATAGAATAGAGTACACTTCGGGTACTCCATCCATTCTCCTTAGTTCAAATTACATAATTAAAATACTACATTATTAAAATAAATGTATAATGTTTCCGTTATGTAAGAAACAATATTTCATATGACTCCTGTATTTTACATTTGATATAAATGATATCTAGATCAGCAGCCATACGGTTATTAGTAGCAATACAATCCCTCCAGTGATAGGAATCAATTCGAAGCCTCCAATAACGCAGTAGTAACAAAAGGTTCTACTATCATACATCTCAACTCGTGACTCTGTGATAACGTGGTGGGGTTATTATGTTTTTATTGCCGCAATAAACGGAATGATGCTCGTTATTTTTGGTTACTGGTTGACCTAAACCTTTATAACACTAGACTATTCTATTTTAACAAACCGTATCTATTGAGACATTTAGTTTCGGTATCAAGGGTTGTTAATAGATTCCACTATAATTTATGGCTACTAATTACTCTATACATTATTATAAAGTTAATTAGAAACGATTTATTGTCATACGATATGTTTGAATGTGAATTTAAAATTATGTATTATGTATAGTATGTGATAGTCTTATTTATAATCAGTATTTGGTAGCGGATCACGACAATTTGCATATTTTTCACATTTTGTATATTTACTTGTATGTATTGTAGTTCTGGACGGTTTGACTCAGAACATAAATATTATATTATCTATAATGACAACTAAACATTGCACTCTAGCTATTCCAATCTCGAAAAGGTTAGATCATTTATGAAAAACATCTTTGTATTGTGTATTATTTAATTTGTAGGCACATACTTTGTTGATAAAATCTCACACACATGAGAGGCAAGACCGGTTATACAAATAAAAAAGAATTAGATAATTCTTAATGTCCATGACTTAAGTAGTATTAACATTGATAGACAGCGAACGTAAAACTAAACAAGATTTTATAAACATATATATAGTAGTAATATTAAAATCGAAGATTTTTTTATTTAAACATGCCGATCTGTGGAATATGGGACGGCTAATGTTGAATTATATAAATATAGAATTAAAAATAAACCGATGCGGGCAGGATAACGAACCCACGACTACTGGGAAACCGCCCCGTCGCTCTACCACCTGAGCCACCGTATCTCCGTCCGCCTTAATTAAGCATTCCATATGTGATCGTCTTTCTCTGAATGGTGGTGACATCTATTAGGTTTCTTTAGAAAATCCTAACCAATTTTCCCAACTTTGCAGTATAGATAAACATTGTAAGATGCCACTACCAAAATTATTGTTTGAAAATGTCTGAAAATGAAAATCCCTAAAAAAATAAACCGATACTGGTAGGGATCTCTTTTTCATTATATATTTATATAAATTTAAGTAAGCTTAACATGGCTATACATGTTTATAGATATTTTCAAAAATTAATGTAGAATTAGAAAGCATATCTTTGCATTTGACAGCACATTTCTCTAGTAATTTTATATTATTATTCTAAGATCCGTGCCTGTAATAGCCAATGTCTTCTTCAGACAGATATAGATTTGGGATAGACGTTACTTTCCCAGATTGGATTTAAAGTTCTGAATCCATGTGATTTATGAGATAAAAAATGTATTAAAATAATTAACCCTTGTTTATCGTTATAGTTTGGTTTGGCCTGTCAAGATTGGAAGCCAACGATGGTTGGGACAATACATTGTTTTGGGTGCATGGTGGGACAGTTGATACAGGGACAAATTTCAGACAGGTCTCAGTTTAAAATATTTATTTTTAATCATTTTTGTTTTCATAACAAAATAGTTAACACGAATGTCTGTATGTCTGTAATAATTATAATTTTTAAATGATCACCAAAAGTAACAAATTATATATATAAGATACATATTTATCAAGGTCAGATTTAACCGGAGACTGAAAACATCCTTGTGAACTCTACATTTTTTTAGAATAGTTCGATGATATTAGGCTGATCACAAAACTTTTTCTACAATTGTAACTTAGAGCTTTTACCGACAATAGACCCAAAAGTGAGACGATGCTATAGGGTTTACGTTTCTTCATAAGACAATTGCTCGTAACATATTATGATAATTTTGTTGATTTCATTCATTTTAGGTTCGGTCGTAAGACTGCGGCGGTATTTGCAGGGACTATGGGAGCCTTGCTAGGTTTAACCAAAAGCTTTGCCACGTCGTTTTGGGTCTATCTAATCCTAGAAGGATTAGAGGCTGCTATAGGTGATGCCTTGTCTCCAATGTTTATGTTAAGTAAGTACTTTTAATTCGAAATTAATTATTAATAATAACTTTTAATGAATGGAATAAAGAAATTCACAATACCTAAGTAATATATGTATATATATATATATTTATATTTTTTATCATTTAATTCTAATTTTATATTTTTAATACAGGTATAGAAATAGTGGAAAAGAAACGAGCAGTATTATATCAAATGATCTTACTCAACTTCTACACTATCGGACAAATCACGATGCCTTTCATCGCCTGGGCGGTGCCATATTGGCGGAACTTCCTCAGAGTCATCTATGCACCCACACTCATTATCCTTACATACTCGTTCTTTTTGGACGAGAGCATTCGATGGCTGTTTAGCAAAGGAAAGAAAGAAAAGGCTATCAAATTGATAGAAAAGATAGCAAAACGTAATAATGTAAAAATTGATAAAATGATGATTAGCAAACTGGATTATTCAGATGAAGAAAAGTCAGAAAAGACAGACAAGAAGCTACTCTTGAAGACATTTAGTTCACGAATCATGATGCAGAGATTCCTCGTGTGTATGGTCTGGTGGTTCACTATCACTCTCATTAACTACGGGATGATGATTAGTTCTGTTCTTATCAATGGCAACAAGTACTTGAACTTTGCTTTACTTCTGATGATGGATATCCCTGCTAACATCTTCTACTGGTTGGCGTTATCAAAATATAAAAGAAAGCTACCGTTATTCGCATCATTTATGGTTGGCGGTATATTTTGTATATCACAGCCTTTTATACCTAAAGGTTAGTTGAAGATTATTAAATTAAAGGTTGTAAAAATTATTACGTTAAGATGTCTAATAAGTTATATAACTATTTTAGGACTAGCATGGATCGGCTTAGGTCTATTCATGCTATTCGAGATGCTGGCCACGTTTTCTTACAACATAGTATACATGTACACGTCGGAGCTATTCCCGACTTACACCCGGAACTCAATGCATTCGATCTGCTCAGCGATTGGGCGCTTTGGCTCCCTTATAGCACCTCAGACTCCACTACTGGTAAGAACTTTTTTTAGAATTAATACTTTAATTTACTGCTTGCTACGTTTTTGGGAATATTGTTGATATGCTCAATGTTGATATATTTATAATTTTTGTACCTGTATCCTTTATTAGTCAAGAGTAATAGTAGCAAGGTAAAATGTCTAACCTGAGGCAACCGTGTGTATCAGATGGACCTTGTGCTCATTAACGAACCGTATTTTTAATGAATATATATTTTTTCAGATGGCCTACTGGACTGGGTTGCCCGCGCTCTTATTTGGTCTCACATCTTTGTTATCGGGTGGGCTGACGCTGTTCATGCCAGAGACTGCGCGTACACAGCTTCCGGATACCATACAAGAAGCGGAAAATATTGGAAAGAAATCTCGTATTAGACACGACCCAGCGGAGGAGATGCTGAAGGGAACTTAGAATTGTATAAAAATATATTTTATTTTTGTAACGCGTTATGTACAGCATGCTTTAAAATATCCAAATGAATTGTTTTTTAAATAAATAAACTATTTAATATACCTTTTTTAACCTGCCTACATTATTAAATATTTAATAGACCCCAACAGATAAAGAAACTAATATAAAAGCATACTATATATCATATATCATCGGAATTTGAATATCGCAACCGATAAATTACAGCGAATTTGCACACAACAAACGTTTCATACTAGAAGATGCAATGACCTGTTAGATAAGATCAGTATTCAACAGATAATACATTAGTGCAAGTATTGTTTGTTCAGACAGATAAATTAGTATGGCTGTCACGTCATTTATAACGTTTAATATAATTACCGCCCATTTGATAACTGACATAACAAACTATTATCAAACTATAAAACAATTATTATCAAATGATTATTACATATTTTTTATCATTTATTATTAAGTGATTATTGAATAAAAGTGAGGATTATTTTATAAAGCTTTCTCAAATTCATTAACACTGCGTTGATGAGAAACGTTATCAACGTTGACGTCATCAGATAAGAAACCCAACCCTTGTTTTTCGCAAAACTGTAACCACAAAGTATGTATCAAAGTAATGATTTAAATAACTTTTTAATTACAACCCCGTATGACATATCATACCTCAATTATTTGTGTAGTTGGTAATAATATCTGTTAATACGAAAACGTACTTTAAGTGAGATTGTTTTGCCAGTATTTACCGTTTTACTTCACGATAGGTCATTTACGCCAAGGTGCATGTGGTGCGCAAGCGCAGGTGGTTTTCAACCGACATCCCTTTCTTTTACTACAGTTATTCTAAATATGCAATTATTTTGTTTTTATCGAAAGTCACGTATGTCTAATATTTAGTTAGCAGTTTTATTCCTGTCTCTCTCTTCAGCTCTCTTGTTCTATGAATGCAATGCCGTTATGAACTACTCATAAATGTGAATGAGGTTTATATCATGCGCTGGTAGTAAAGTATCCAACAGCGAGTCACGACTAAGTTTTCAGTTGCATTAGAAAACATAAAATAGATTCATTAGATCATAAAGGCTATTAGTATTTCATATAAGTTAACAGTTATGAGATATAAGTTCCTAACAAAAGTTATATGTATTATTTGAGGTATCACTTAGTTGGTTCAGGAGATAGTCAACTCTTTCTAAAATGCTAAAAAGGACTTTGTAGAAAATACAAAAATATATATCTACAGAAACGGTCCAACTAGCGTCTGAGGCCGTTTTTCCGGCTCAGTTAAAAAATGTACACAGTGCAACGTGGCGACGCAAGCGCAGATTTCGGTGCTATCGTTAAAAAGACAAACTTTCATCAATAAAATGTAGCTTATAATGCTTCGTTAGAAACTGCTTTCAGTTTAGGCAATACTTTAGTAAAATGAAATGAAAATTGTAAAACCGTTTTCTACCATCAACTTCCTATTACACCTCATTAGGGGATTCTCTTCGGGAAATGGTGAAAGACAAATTTCATTACAGTAAATACAATTTACTATGAATATGCGTTTTAGTTATGAGTTAATACATTATTCAGCCATTTAACACCTGCGCTTTATATACATATATATAAGTATATAAGTGATATAGAGCAACAAATCATGTAAGATATATTTTGAAAAATACCTTAACAAGTTTTCGACTAGAAGACGTTCAGGATATATTAAAAAGCAGTTAAAATTGATAATTGCGATTCTTTTAATCAGAAGTCAATAGAAAAACAAGTTTCCATCAAAACACTCTAAAATAAAATCGATATCGTTGGAGTTGGTCGAGCAATAACACTTAGATCAATTCGATTCGCTGAACCACTGAGATATTCGGAGGTATCATTTTATTTATAGTAGAAGTTTAAATTGAATTGATCTTAGTTTAAATTTAAACAGTAACTAATATTGAAATTATAAATATAAAAGTTAATTTAATAGTAATACTTACTGAGTAATAATAAAATATAAAGACAAGATTTTATATATTTACAAATTTCTATATATGTAACTAAAAAAATATTTCGGCTGTGACACTTGCGCCTTCATATTTTATTAAATAAAAACTTAAAAATAAATATGAGTAATTGTCACAATATTTATTTAGATATCCCCGATGTATTGACAGAGTGTTCCGACACGGTCCACTAATGCAACGACAAACTAATACTGACACTACAAATAAATTAGAAAAATAAATTATTTGACGTACTTTACGCTCTCTAACAAAGATCTATTATTTCAGAGAAATGTGCTTATCATATGACAAAATAAAATATGTTATTAGTTTGACTATGTAGTCATCATAACATATTGCTTATACCCTGAATAATCTGTAAATGAGCAGATGGACAAAATGACTATTCAAGTTTTTTTTTTTTTTTTTTTCAATACAATCAACAAAAAGCTTTTATATCTATTATATTTTTTAAATAATATTTAGATCATTTTAAGTAAAGATGATTCAAAATTAGTTCATCGAGATATTAAAATATTCCAAAAAGTCACATGTTTTTAGTCAAAACCAGAACTATCAAATACAATATAGCTTTATTTAAGATCATAATAACCGCGTTTAACCGCCCCCTGCTGTCAGCTTGCGCAAGCGCACAAATATTTCAATCAACGATCATTGCCGTCTTCACGCGTATCGACGGCTTCATACCTACACCTCGTCACAATCGTCTTTAATCTCACTGTAGTAACCAAATCTTTGTCGGCAACAACTTTTATATATAAAGCTGACGCGATCATTGTAATTCGTTCTAGTGATACGTTAAATTTCCTTGTATTAGTTTCGTGTCCAAAATATAGAAAATATCTAAGCATTTTCACTAATTGGGTAGTTCCGATCATTCTATTATACTTGATTATTGAATTCGATTTACATTAAATTAATTTCCATGATAAAATATTAAAATATTTTCAACAGTTTCAATCCGTGTACCAAATTATAATCAATCTTCAGACAAGCAGTTTAAGAGCAATAACATCGGTCACACTCTACATCCAACGGCGAATATTGAAACCAATTAACATACCGAATCACAAGCGATCGTAAAGATACAAAAAGCATCCATTTAAATCAACTTTTACATAAATTTATAGTATTTTATATTCTCTTAGATAACGGCGCGGCTACATGCGGCTCCAAATTACGTCTTTATTTTAACGACGAGAGTCTACATCAGATTGCTTTATAGAGTCGTGAGAATAGTTTAATCAATTACCATATTATAACACTTGTCTATTTCTCTCTAGTACGAGACAATATATATAATCTCTTCACGTTAATAGCGTTGTGATAGAAATTTAAATACAGACGAGCTTTTAAAAAGCTTTCAGACGTCTCACATAAAATAATTAGCATCGAACTCTACCATCGAGAAGAGATCTCCTTATAATCTTCAAGTACCTATTGTGAAACAGATTCCACGCGTGTTGGAACACGTCGAGACCAACGTGCTCACTAATACGATTAATTGCGAAATTGAATACTTCCTCTCTCGTTCGCTTACTTTCTTAACATTCTTTTACACAGTCTAGGCGATCTTTATGATATAAAATAGTATACTTCACTAAAAAAAGTTTACTTAAAACTTGTTAGCATTTACCAAGTAATGATAATAAAATAATAATGTGCTCGTAAATTGGAATTATCTAATCAAAAAGACAACTTAAAATCAAGAAATTATTACAATAACCATAAAAAGCATTATAAGTACCTATAAAAAAACTTTTGTCATTCAGAAATATAACTTTAAAATCTAGTATACAGTGAAGTATCCCAAGTACATTAATATAACCCCAGACTCATATAAATTACGATAGTATCAGGAGCCTGAACGCAGTGCTATGATGTATGTATGTTGCACCGTCGCTGCCCCTCCCGTCATTGTAGCTATAAGTTTTCTTACTCATTATCGATATTGATCTTAAGTATTGGCTCAACAACTTCAGTAATCCTATATATTTAATTATTTTTTATCGTCGCATCTGAATTGTTTTCGGTCACGCGTTTTATTTCATTTATGCTTACAGTTCCAATCTTTTCATCGCAATGATATTATTTTCAAATAACTTTCATCTGTACAAAAAAAAACGAGCAATCAACAAACAAATTCATTTTACATTTGTTATAAGAGTTGCTATTCAAATTTTTATTGACTAGCAAATTCTCTAGCCTCTTTATCTTTATCTAAGCACTGGATGAAAGCTCATAGCCATTGACGGCAGTGGAATGGCCACTATTATGTACAATCATGGCCAGTAGCAACCGGGTGACTTCTAAGATAACATCAGTGATAGCGATCTGGAAGACTGCTGTCCCAATTATACCTCTCAAGTAATAGATGCTGTACGACAGCTAGATAAAGCTGCAACTTCTAGTATCTAGTAACCAGTACGTGGTACAGTTGATACTGTATTAAGAAAATATATGGTACAAAACTGTTTACTTTCAATAAATCCGTATTGATTATTGCAAGGTTATCAATTTAATATTCAAATTGTAATAATATAATCTGAAGCGAGCAATTTGTATCAAATTGATCTTGATAAAACAACAACCTGAGCATTGTTAAAGCTGAGAAGTGCTTACTTGGTTATCGCAGCTACCGGTGTCGAAACAATCAAATATTTCCAAGTGAACATAATGAAGCAGTGATTACGATATTGACGTGGAGGCGCGCAGTGACTTGCAGATCTGACAATGGATCAAGAATATACAGAATGGAGACTTTATATGTATTGATACAACACTACCATCAAACCTACCAACAAAATTGTTTATTAACTTTTTTGAAGCTAATTAATTATATCTATCCATTCCAACGTTGATTCTAATTGCTTTTGGTAAACTAAAAGTGATTTTGAATCAATTTCGTCCGAATCAATTTGGCGTTCAATTTAAATGTATATTTTGATGATTTCATTACGAGTGAACGCTTTCAAGGTGATCTGCTATTTAAACTTAATCACGCGTTAAAATTAATTGAAGTACTCAATGTACAATATTTTGATTGGCAATTTTTATCAAAATTAATATGGTATTTGTATGTATGTCATAAAACACAATAGGTTTAATATTGCTACTAAAATATTAAATAATTGGCCATTATATAACCAGTACATACATAAATATATACTCAAGGATGAAACTCCGTTGTTCGTACCAACTGAGTTTTCGTTATTGACATTTAACTAGTGAGTTGGGGCTGATCCAGCGATGCTATACGGATCGTATACTAACTTCAAAATTATTCAACGTTTTATGTTGCTTGCAATTGTTGCAGTGACAACAAACCAATAGTTGTGTTCAATTGAATTTAATGTTTGTAATGAAAATAATAATGACATGTTTAAATTACTTTAAAAAGCTATGCTGTTCTTAATAAGCTTCTTGCAACTATGCGACATCACAGCTGATTGACAAGTGAATAATGAATTTAATATAATTATGAACCGAAATGACATTTGCACAAATATGTAGATTAAGTACCAAGAAACGATATTTGGACTTGATAGACGCTGTGATAGATTTATTAATGAAGGCTTGAAATTAATCCAATCCACAGATAATCAAATAAATTAAATATATTATAACAAGAATCTTTGTGGACTCACGTTAGGTAAGGAAGAACAAACTCTCCAACATTACCTCCATTAACGACGCCAGACGTCATAACTACTTTAATGACTTGGTATAACATTTTTGAATAAACATTCTATATTTAAAAACGAAATAAATATTTATATTCGAAGAACACTAAAATATATTGAATTACTAATGTAAATAATAAAAAGTTACCGGTGGTTATGTTTGCAGTTTCTCGGAGGCGCATTCCGAGCGGTGGCGTATTGACTACGAACTTGAAAAGCCACTTCAATTAAATAATTTCATGTTTCATTTCCAGTTTATGTAAAACTTCCTTGTGGAATATTAATCTATGTGTCACGTAAGTAAGTTTAAATCAAACTTTTAAAACTTTATTTTGATTTGAACTCTACTTATGTAGACTTATATAAAATGTAATTTTTCCAGATAAGAGCACATTTAAATTCTACGGTCTACTTAATATCTACAAATATATTTATTTGAAGTGAAAGGGACATGACATTGGCATTTTTAGAGATATTGAAATATATTGAAGAACACTTCAAAGACACCCGTTACAATATTACTTAACATCACTCAACTCTAGCCTTTTGGTATTTACTATGTACAAGACCCGTAGTTTAGCGAGCGTGTGTGAACTTCAAGATCAACAGCCGTCACTCGCGAGGTGACGGACGAGGACGACACGATGACGAGACGACTTTTTGTCGACACCGGTTCACTTCCAGAAGCGGTACCTCTAATTAATTGTAATACGTTTTTGAGGTCACTACAGGATGTCACTTACTTTTGTTTTCCAAGCGTCTCACTTAAATTAATTACGATATGTTATATAAATATCATAAATGTTAGCAAAAAGTCGTTCCAACGACTCTATATTATATGTGAATAGTAATATAATAGAATATTTATAAAAGTAATTAAGAGCTTTCTTGTTTCTAACCGGACATCCGTCTTTAATATTATTAAAGCAATATTTATCTACCAATAGGACTTTAATTTACCTTTCTTAGGAACCTCCATTAGTTTGTCTGTTAGTATTAGTAGAAACAAACAACTAAAGAACAATTAGCCTGAAACTTTTGCATCGAGTTATAAATAAAGTTCCTAATAGGAATCCATTTAGTATCTTTTTCATAACCCTTTAATAAATATTATTATTAGTTTATATATAACTATTTCCAGATCATCCATAAAAATAAATAATGGGACTTCATAAGTTGTTTATAATTTAGTTATTGGCTAGCTTCATTCATCATTGAAGGAGAGCTTTCCTACAGAGCTCTATTATCTAGTAGCCACCAAGAACCACAATACAACCGAGAAGACATGTAATCAGATAATCGATAATTACCAATAGTTTAGCAAAGCGCTCGGCCGACGACCGGCGGTCAATGCACCAAGATTTATCTCACAGCCCTCATTCAATCTGCACTCACTGTACCACAATTCACTTCAATTTCACAACTGCATACACTCCCGCGCATTCAGTATCACTCACGATTTGAATTAACGGTTTTGATTGCTGAATTCGGTTGGCGCGAGTTTGTCGGCGCATGCGCAATGACGTCGGCCGTATGCGGAGGTCGCGCGCGCACTGCCTGCCTCCCGCCTCTCCCCGCCACCCTCCGCCGCCGGAAGCTTTTTGCAAAGCTTCAGAGTAAAGATAAAAATAAAATTACTCCCACGATTTATTTGTTATTTCCGACTATCGACGTCTAAAAGGGTCGATACATTTATTGACCTGTATCTAAGTTAGATAGAAATGAATAGATTTATATGATGTATTATTTGAAAATGTATAGAGTAGGTTTATATGCGCCTGAACAATTGAATTGTGAGCTCTTTTATAGCTTTTAATAAGTTAGACTCATGATAATAAACAAATACAAGGAAGGAATCTTAGTTACAGAGTTACTCAAAAGAATAACATTTATTTCGGTGATTGTTAATATTTTTCAGTGGCTCTTGCAAGCAGAGTCGCGCTCGCTGTATAACATTGGAGTGGTTGACCATTTCATGTCAATAACTGCCGTCATCATCTTATGTAGTCTTATAAACTGATTTATTTCCCGGTAAGATCCCAGTAAATTCAATTAGGCCGTCCCAATAATTACCATAGACTAACAGACACGCAGACTGTTAAAAAAATATTGTTTATGTCTCGGCACGATTTAAATAAACATATACACTTGACGAAACATATTTATATTTAAATTCCAGACCGACACGGACACCTCAATATTATTTATAAACGAATAGAGTATAGCTAAGCTTTATATTTTGTTGTTGTTTTATTTCAATTAAATAATAATTTTATGTTTATACAATAACAATTCTTCATTGTTTTAAGTTATGAAAATATACATTGTGACGGAATCTATTTCCAATGCACCCCTAACACAGGCCTTATTTAAAAGGAGCGTCATATTTATTTAGAATTATATATCGTGTTTTCTAATATTGATTAAGTGATTTTATAAATTTATCAAAATATTGTTTCAACATAATAATAAAGCAAAAAACCTTAAATAAGGGAGTTAAATTCATCATAAAAAGTTTTATAAAATTTTTAACAATCGCTGGAGTATTGATTGATATATAGGTAAGTGTTGAAGATCAATTTATCTTAACAATATTCAGAGCACTCATTTGATTTACATAAACGACCTCATCGAGATAACAGGCTCCCACACTTAGACTTCACTATTTTGTCCACTGCATTTGTGAATAAGAACAATAGAATTATTTTTCTTCTAATTCAGCCGATATGTTACCATTAAATATGACTTGTATGCAGGAAGTTAGACCCGGTAATACCACCTTCTAATCGAACTAATCTATTTGCTACAACAAACATCTAGAAAATCATTTTCTTAACTAAAATAACAAACTAAAACATTTAAGTTTATTTCTAATTACATATTTAAGAAAGTGGTACTGTATATGGGTACATATATATGGGTGAGTTATTACAAATTTGATATCATAAATCATACAAGGCACCGATTACAAGTGAGGACCGGTCGAGCAACCGGTTGGGCAACTGATCGGTATTTTATATCGATATTTAGATGATTTTGATAAAATGAAAATGTATAAATTCAACACTCGGCTACTTATAGTCTAGATATAAAATATATGTATTCTTGGTTCAATAATATAAAATTAAATAATAACTTTAGTACAGGTATAATATTTTCGTAATAATAATAAAAACAACTGATTATACTTTACTAACAAATCAACCGGCTTTTCACAGAAGCCACGACGAAACTCTTTATTTAATCCATTTTATATCGTCGATGGTTTTTATTGGTCGGCAAGGTTTGTGACTCTCTCAACACATGTCTCATACCTGTTATGGGAAACTCAACACCGACTGTTCAACTCACCGCATCCTATCCTGTATGCAGAGCTTTGAGATTATGTAACAACTTAGATCTTAAAGCGTAGAGAGAAAATATTAATAAGTAGTGTGTTGTTTCTGTGCTTTTAATGTTTTCACTTTTCTTAAACAAGTACAATAGCTCAAGAACGTCAAACAACTTATTATAAAATGTTTTATTAAATATTTTATCTTTTGATTTATCTATATATCCATACTTAAGGCTATCAAAGCTTATGAAGATCCTGTATTTTTTTTGTCTAACTCATAAAATCAAGTAATATTTTTAAACCCGGCTTAAGTCAGGACGAATCTTTTCATATTAAAACGTAGAGTATAGTGATACATTTGTTTCAATTTAAGTAAATAATGCACTTAAAAAGATTTTAAACAAATATTTGAACTAATTCAATTTTTTGATTGCTATTTGCCTAATGATTATGTCAAACTAGAATGTGATTTTTTAAAATAAATTCTATGAAAAAGTATGAAATGTTCCAACAAATAAGACGAGGCTGTGGACATTAACTAGTTAAATTTAAGAACAAACAAAATGAATCCAGTTTTAGTTTTCTATAGAGATGTCCGTCACCAGGGCCGTCACTCGATATCCAGCCGCTGTGTCCGCGCTCGTGTTACCAGCCCATACAAAACAGCTCGACCCGAAAATGTGTCTCGACTTGCTTCTAATTTTACCAGTTCATGTTTGCCGTATTTGTTTACACATATATACTATTGTACCTGACTTTATCTACGTTTATTTCGTCCGTACTTTTTTAATTCATCCACTTATTCGTTTATTAACTGGAGCTAGAAGTAGTTTGTTGCTTGAAGCTTGAACTCATGCCATGTTTCTCTTGACTCCTTTACAAAATTTACCCATCTCAAGAGACGTGACAGCTGCAAATATAAAGATAGTATTTCTTTTACCGTCCAGTTTTAAAACTGAAAACATCTTCGTATTCTATACTCGTTGGATAGAAACAAACTCCTTTATCTCAAACATTATCAAAAGAGTTTCTTCATGTTTTTCAGTAGAACTATTCAATGAATACCGGTTAAATACTACCAAGCTGCACTCACGCCAATAATATTTAATGTCCTCGAGTAGTATGGAATCCATTCGCAATTTTTACTCTTGAGCTCGGAACATTTCGGACTCTTGGCGTGAACTGGCGTGCAGCAGCGCTCTGGACTCCCCGGGAGTAATGAAGACATGGGAAGGAGTAATATCTTTGAATCTCATGCAGATCTTCGTGTGAAGTAATAAAAAACTGGTCGATCAAATCCGATCTAATTAACGGGACCACTGCCGGGTACACATATATAATAGTCAAAGATCATGAACATTTTGACAAATATTACAAATGTAAATTGTTCGTATAGATAATTATTAACGCAGCAGAATATATTACTACTCTTCCGGTTAGTCATACGTCTCTTAGCTAAAAGATCATTATCAACACAGCGCCGAACTGCGCCCTAACACTCACATTTGGTTTACAAGTGATTTATTTAAACAAGTGTTTGATAATATCTATTTAAATATAATCTGTGATCGAATGTGTCAATGTCACTGTCATTAATCTTATGGGAACGTAATCCCCTGAAATTGATATTTAAATAACCGTCCATAAGTCTCTTATTCCAAATGTTGTCGCAGCTTCCGACGACTCATGTAAATCACATTTGGTTTCTTGAAAATCTTGTTTGACTTAATTTATTTGATCATATTTCAAAATATTCGTTCGATCGTTTTGGTGTATTTTTTTTTTTATTTTACTCGGAAATAACTTTGTAGTTATATTATAATAGTATTAACACATTTGACAGTTTCTCTCGGAGAAGAACATTGTAGTACAGTTGATTTATACATTTTATAAGAATACACATGGAAAACTAACAACTGTACATTAAATTTCTAAATATAGAATGACAAATAAACCGATACGGGCAGAAATTCGAACCCGCGACCTCTGGGAAATCGTCCCGTCGCTCTACCAATTGAGCTACCGTATCGCTGTCCAATTGTCGGTGAATTAAATATTCCAAATGTGATTGTCAACATGCCACTATCGAAACTAATGTTTGTTAACATCTATAAACATGTATAGCCTTGTCAAGCTTATTTAAATTTATAAGTATACATAATCAACTGAACATTATCGTATAGACAACTAAATATAAAAATAATACCTTTTAATTGGAAAACCAAACTCTGAAAAACACAAGATTTATGTCGTATTTTAAAATAATTACCTTTAGCACTTCTCATTCACATACATTCCATAGCCGCCGGCTTCGCTGATGATTTCAAGTAATAGCACTTCCCCTGCAATTATAGCACCATATCGATGTAATAGTTCTTGTTAGATAATTACTCGTATTGCTTCCTGGAGCAACTATTCACATCTGCCGTTACACTGACCGCCCTGCTCCTAAATCAATCACTCCTCTACCAATTATCTGCACCTAAACTAATATTATATGTCTAATCAAATTCAAATTAAAAATATCGCTATTCAAGTAGACATTTACACGTACTTTTGAATCGTTAATGATTACATTAAATTGGTCAGTATAGTCAGTCTGTGAGTAAGCTACCCCCAGCTCGGAATGCTGTTCTGCTGAGAAGAGCTGGTCAGAAACTCAACAGTTGCCCTTTTAAAATGAAATTTAACAATGTTTGACTTACACATTATAACATCAACCCTGCAAATGATTCAATGACCCAAGTTTTCCCAATGCTCCAACATTTCGATCAATTAAATTTTTTTTAATGTTATAATAAGATTTATTTAATAATATACTTTTAATTATAGATTTAAAACTAAGAAAATGTTTAGGTTTAAGAAAGATAATTCTGGAATTATTCCATGCCACAATTATTTTTTTAAATAATATATTTTCTATGGCTGTTGGATTTTTTTTTGCTGCACATTAAATCACAATCAAACCTATTTTGGAAACGCATCGATTTCCGAATCCAATTATACAATACCTCCCAACTTGCAAATATATAGCCCTCGCTCGATACCTCATAGTAGAGCACATCATTTTTAATTTCAATCTTGGCTTAATTAATATCCATCATAAACTATAATAAATGGGCCATAAAACACACATTACAATTTCCGCTCTTATACCAAAGCAATTAAAGTTGTAATCGCGTGATTGACGACCGCAGACGAGCGCACAGACGAACAACACTACAATATTTATCTATTTAAATCATCTTATCATCTGATGAAGCATGGGCTTTAGAGGAATCGCAGAGAGAAGCCATTAGCTCCTGTAATTAATTACATATCTGTTGATGTTCTGTTCTTCTTAATAGCAAACAAACAAAACAAATATTGTTTTTACAATTTGAGCCCATAATCAAAAACAAGATATTTTTGAAAATATCAACAATTAAAACAAGTTACATATATTTATTTATTGACACGTATAAAACTGTTATACAAATAAAGTGGCTAATTTAAGTAACACATTACGCAAGAGCAATGGCGACGTCAAGAAAACCCGTACTCTGTGCTATTGGCGAATTGGAACTTAAAGTTGGTCATGAGGCGTGTCGCGCCGAGATACCGGTCACTGTGGCCTTCGAGAACCTACTCATAAAATCACTTTGATTTAAATACATCTATTAATTATATGTTACATACTTGTACCACAAACCGCAGTCGACAAATCGATTTGGAAATGGAATTGGTTTTGGAATTAAAAAATTGTTATCTGATTTCTTTCAAATGATCTTCAACTCGTATCTGTCTGTCTAGTGCATGTTTGTATATGTAGGGTATACCTAATCAACATGCGCATGTTCAACATACAGTGTTTCTACCATCTCCATCAGTCAGTATGACAACTGCTCTCGAGAGAGAGATGTCAGTCCATGCGCATTCAAAGTCAATCCTACCACATAACATACCCGACACTGACGCTCGTGTCGAAACACTTCACTGCTTTTGTTTTCATAGCATCTTATTCGGATATATAAATATGAAAAACATGTTAATATATTTTAATATCTTGAAGTATTTAGAAAGCTGGAATAAGCTCTATAGGAAACAGCTATAGTAACTTTCAATATTACAATTTTGAAGAAAAACTTCTAATTCTAATTATTCGATTTGGAATTTAAATATAGTACTTCAATATTTAAATTCATTATGTTTCAATTCAGTTATGGATTTATAATTATTTATTTATTTTCTATTACATTACATGTTATGTATTTTAATAATAACAATGTTATATTTTTTCTATTTTTATTCGAATATCAGAATTTAAAATAAGTACACAACTTTGAGTGGACTACACTTATCTAGACACAGTACTTCCAATAATGGAACTAGACTTCTAGTTTCTACAACCATCTAGTACAAACATAGAAACTAATGTCATGTTTTTTTTTGGTGTGTTACTTTTGCTGTCTAAATGATTACCACCTAGTAAAAAAACTTAGAGTATTGATTAAATCAGTACTAATATCTGCATTTTCTACCAATCTCATACCATAAAGCGACATGACACCTAAAGGCTAGCATTCTCTCGTGTCTCAACACGTTTTATAAGCCGGCGCTGCTCTGACGACTGGACTCACCGTGGTTTGTATTCATAGTTTTTATCAAGAATTTCTCGAACATTGCAAAATTCTTGGCGCAGAAAAAAAACAGTCAGATTCTAAACGACAGATACTTACGTTGTTATCTATTAAGGAGTGTCTATACAGAATAAAAATGAGGTGACTAAGAATGCTTTTATTTATTTTAAATATGAGTAAAATATAACGGAATGGAATAAGTTTTAAATATAAAACCGAAAGTTGATCAAAGTAAGAAAGTTACTTTTAGGTTACCTTTATCTATAACTGAATAATTAAACATATATGTAATTTAAAACTATCTTAGTTTTAAATTGACTAACATTTAACTAATATTTAAATAGGCGATAGGAACTAACTTGGATAATATACAAGAACAAGACTGGTGCAATTAGAAATTCCGAAGTCCTAGATAATTGCATTTGTATTTACTAGCAGGTAATGTATGCAAATTGTATCATTAGAGATGTTGTGGTTAATTACTTACATAATTATTCATACTTAAATTAAGAAAATTTTAATTGTTAGTATTTGTGCAACATTCTAGTGTTCAAAAACATACATTTTATATGATATAAATTTCCTCAAATCCTATAACAACTTTCAATAGCAATTAAGATGCCAGCAATAACCTTCCATAACATTTAGTACGAGAGACATCATCTGATAAATAATTACAGTACATAAACTATTTTAATACACGTTATTAATATTAAATAAATAACAAACATATCGCATTTATCTTAAATGGCTCGTAATATCACAGTTCCTCTCTATAATAGCTTTCTTGATCTGGTCACTTAGTTATATCACATATAACATTTCATACGGCTGCAGTAACCAGTAACCAGTAAGTTGAAAACCATGGCGTCTTAACAACAGCTATGAATAAGAATTTCCCTCCAAAAACAACAAATGTTAACGAACTCTCCTACCCATATTTTGACGTTAATAATGATAGTTAATTGTATCCAAATCAATAAATTAACATAGATTATAATTGTTTCTACGTTATCAAGCTCCCAAAATAAAAGGTTTCATTTAATTATACTTGATGTGTACAAGCTATGTTGATGATACCAATGTCAACTAGCAATATCCCACTACAACTGAATTGCTACTGGATACATTACTTGCTTGAATATTCCAAATACTTTTACTAGATGTTGTAGATCAATATGATATACTAATAATTAAATTTATTTTGATTTATTATGTTAAGAAATATAATGTCGGTTTCTTCTCTGAATTGTTTAAATGCTATCTTATAGAAAAAGAATGTCTCAAAGTTCTGAGAAGTCTAAAGAACTCGGACTCTTTTTAGAAAGTATTTTCATGAGATATATGATAACTATAATATTAAATTAAAATAAAAAATAATACAGAGACTAAAACTAAAATACTTATAATTCAAGGCAATTTAAATTAGATATACGACATTTATAGCCCCTACAGTCTCTGACATAGTTTCCTAATTGAAGTTTAAAAACAAACATTCGAAGTATTAATTAAACTTGTATAATTAGATCCTTTTTCGAAAACCATGCGAGTGCAAGTGTCTCTACATAGAGTCACGTTACATGATTCTTCAAGTCGTCAATTAAACAGGCTCTGGACCTATTAGTGAACTGTCATAAACAAACATAGCGCCATCTCTTTTATGAATGCTTTTAAAAAGAATTAATTATTAAATAATAATAAACTTAGAACTAACTATAGTGACATTCTTTGTAACCTGAGATCATGCTTTAGTTACATTTAATTATTGAATGAATGAAGAACATCTGTAATTATTGAAATGTTAAATAACGTAATACGTAAGTAAGGGTATATTACTTTAAATATATTAGAACAGAACAATTGCTTCTGGCAACATTTTTGTTGTAAAAATAATATGATATCACTATAAAATGTATCTTATTAAAATGGTAGAATATAACTAAATAATATATATTGTGAACGCGTCCTTGAACTATATTCGTAACTTAAATATGTCGAAAACTTATAAAAGTAATATATACATTACGTGATATATTTAGATTAAATAAACATGTGAACTAACTCTTAATTAAATTCATATTACATAGTACAAATATAGTTTGTCGTTTCATAAGTACTATGTAAGTATTTGAAATAAAAAAAATACTTTTATTTTTGATATCATTCAAAGTTTCTAATTTCTGTTACTCCATTGCCGTTAGAGATTCATCAAAAATAATTTCTTTAAAAAAGTTAATATTCGTCTTTAAATAAATAATGTAAATTATTTGTAAATAAATAATATATTTTGTAGGTGTATGCATACTTATTGCATTTTTATGATCAGTTATTCGTAAGGGCATGTTGTTTTAGTCAATTTTAATGAATATTATTACTTTATTTAAATTTAAAGCTGGCATAAAATCTTTAAGTATTATTCATAAAAACCTAAAAATAGTCAGAAAGTAATTTCAGGAACGATCTCGTGTATGACCGAATTTGGAAAATATATATTTTTATGCGCTGCTCTTCTCAGAACAGTTTCTTTATAAATGTGGCTATAACCTGTTTTATCAAAAGTGAACTTATTTTTTTTAATATTTTAAATTATTAAATGCTAACCTCTTTGGTTTCTACCCATATATCTCCTGGTATTTTACGAAAACGAGAATTGTGTTCTTCTAGATTTTAGTACGTTGGTACACAAAAAATACTATTTCTTTCTTTTCATTATTGTACCTTGACAATCCATTTATTTATTAAATTACATTTAAATGTTTTCGGAATCTTGAAAGGGTTTATTCAATCTTTGAAAGCGGTTCACGCGTTATTACATTATAGGCAAAAAACAAGAATTCCAGCGGACAAGAACAGAAGCTCCTACCTCAGCTACGGTTGGTTATAAAACGTAAAAGGAATTCTCATTTCTCATGACTTCTTTTAGAGTAATAAAAATTACCTCGATGTATGCTTAATTTAGGTAATTTTAAAAGATATATATATTTAAAGGTCTTTTTTATTATTATGACAAGAATACCCATTACCCATCCATTTGACAATCCAATTTTGTTAGCTCCGATAATAAAGCAATGTTTTGCTTTTACAATATGTTTAACTCCATATATTTTAAATGTTGGCATGTTAGACACATGTCTCAGTGTAATACGATGCGTTCAATATTTAAATACTTGTATGTAACTGAATCCACTCCGCGCTAACTTATTAACATGAATATATAATTGGATATTTTTAATTATTTTTAAACCTACTATAAAAAGCGCAGTAGGTGGTCCTCACACTCAGCACTAATATTTAATATGCAGTTTTTAACAGCGGACCCCGGCGGTGACTGTTGATTCGACTGTTGATTAATACACTCGTCCCTGCATCCGGAGTCACCTGTTTTTCATATCATCTCTACTCCTGATTGGTTTTTAAATACGAACATAATTACAAGTAAGTTGCATGACAAATAAGAACTGATTTATAATCTTCATTTAATTGTAGATAAATTTAAACGATATATTTTTTTTGTGTTTTTGTTATTTATAGTTCTTTTAAAAATAAAGTGGGAATACGACAGATATGTAATTAGGTATGTATGTGGAGGATACTTTCCGAAATAACCGTACTAATTTTTTAAATATTTTACTATTTGCAATGTAGACTAGCTGTTGCCGGTAACGTCGATTATTGTGACACCATTCCCGACTCCAATCTTAAACTATATACCTATTATCATTAAAATATAAATCCACATATTTTAGTCTTCATGTAATTATAACCCTAAAAAGTAATATTTTTCCAGATTTTAGAGTATTCTATATATTGACTTTGAAAGTAATTAAATGTGACACAAGGTTTATTAAAATTCGTCATATTGTTCTATTGTCCTTGTTCGTCATATTGTCATATTCGTGATATTCGTCATATTGTCCTTGAATTCTAATTAAATTCTAATTATAGTTTTTGTTATTTCCTGTGAAGATGAGGAAACTTTCCGAAGTAAAAAGTATATTATACAGGTAATAGTACGTAGGTAGTAAGCTCATCAAAATAATATCACTAAAATATTTTAACAAAACACAAGCCATATTTGACATTTAGTAAAGTATTGCATTATTTTCTTGTTATACAATATTACTAGTACATATATTTCCTAGACCAACCTGTTAAATACAGACATATAACTTTCATTTAAATGGACTCATCAAATCATTCGTCATCATCAACTTGTACAGTGTAGGTAAAAACAAAACAGGCTCTATAAATTCCTACACTACTAACATATCTTAGACTGTTCCATCTTTATGTCCTCTCCCTTATATTTACCGTCGTCACCGCCTTCTATAAATCCATATGTTTTTAACTAAATGATTAGATTAGACAGAAGGACAAGATCTTTTGATAGTTAAGCCCTTTAATATTGTTTTATGTGTAGTTAATTGACTGTGATTGTATTTATGTTTATAATTTAATATTTGTTAAAGTATCCTAAAAGTAATAACTGTCCGTCCATAGATCAATCAATCTAATAATGTTTAGATCCACGTTATTCACCATTCTGTATGTCCAAGTAGGTCGGACTCAACTACCAGATACTAGACTGTAATGGACGACTCTTGAATATAACATTATTGTCGTACATAAACATCAATTATGACCTTAAATGGAGACACAAATATTTATTTGTTTTATAAAATAAAAGCTTAAATGAGCATGCGGGTCACGTGATGATAAATGATGCCCAGGGTCTCTACCAACTCTAGACCCGAATTGTATTGGACTGTTAAGGACTCCTAAAAAAATCATTTCAAAGTTTGGTAGCGCAGAGTAAGTCCTCGTCAACTTCGTTGTGAAATAAAATTAAGATAATATGTATGATGTAAGGACGGACAACATCCAGGATAAAAATACGAACTAAAACAATACAGAGCAAAAAGTCAGTGTTAAAGAATAGCTTATTATCTGGTGCAAGAACCGAGTGGTAGTACTATAATAAACACTCAGTAGTGAGTAGAGACAGCTCGAAGCAATTAATTGGCGAGGATTGAAACTCTACATCCGATAAGGAGGCACAGGTTTCTATATATATCTTACTGACTTTATTGTAACAAAGGTGCATCTTGAGGAACTCGGGTACTACTTAGAACTATACCATATAATATTGAAGAAATGAAGAATGGTAGAGTATAAAACATAGGTAACTGAGAAAGGGCGAGTCCGTTTAATGACGTACCTCTTATAGCAATGCACCGTTTAATAGATCACTTGTTTGGTCTCTAGATAGATTCCGTGATATATGAAACGCTTATTGATATATCACTCCCTGGAATGGTAACTTACCAAGATTAAAAAGATTTATAATTGAGTTAGGAATAATAGAACGATTTATCGATATTGACACCAACTAATGTTCTTATACCAGTGATTCTAGAGGCATCTTAAATCACTCTATTTGGTACTTTACTCTGGATGAAGTACAAAAAAATCTTTTACTATAATTTAATAGAATATCTTCATTTTATTGTGATAGCAGAATAATTTATAAAGTACATATGGTTTACGGGATGTCTAACTTGCAAGTCCATACTCAACTTGTCTTCTTATAACGTTCGCTAACAAGCTTATCTTTGTAAAGAAGTCTTAATCACGAATGTGTGTAGTTTTTGCGAGTCCATATTTATTACAAATCTATGAAATCGAGAAATAGTTGTTGAAATGGATACAGACACCGACTAAGTCTTATAACTAAAACAGTCTCCAGTCTATACGAAGTATGAAGAATGAAATAACAATCAATGTAAAATTAATAACAATCATTCTAGACAAGGTCACTTAATTACTCTTTTATACATTTATCAAGATAAAGGTGTACAGTGCTTCAGTAGAGAAACTTAAATCTTAATAATGTAAAACAATTAAAGCTATTTCTTATAAATCCTATCTGTTCTTTGAAAAACCATTTAACGCTCATGCACTTTTATAATTGTCTCATACATTAAAATCATAATAGCTATAATCCGGTGTTTTCATAATCATTTATAATATCTCGCCCTAACGAGGTATCAAAGGAGATAGACTGAAATTTTTGACATACATATTTCATTTATGTGTCCAGTCGCCGACAGCGGCCACACATAGGACGCGGCGGCACTTCAAAGAGCGATAATTACTCCTAATTTGTGGAACACTGTGAAACCTAAGCCCCCCCTCCCCCCTCCCCCGCATACATCTCACTACCAGGCGTCTCGCCTCGTCGACCTCAGTGAGACTATCTCACGTGACATATTTTATATGATGTGTACATATATGTAGAGTTTCCGGAGTATTGTTAATCAGAGGAACTGTATTTAGTACTTAATTTCAATATTAATTTAGCATTTTTTTAATAACCATGGTGACTCACGGACAGCACACACTTTAACCCACAAAGCTCATTCATTGCATGATACTTAAACATTAGAATTATTATGAAGATAAATAATTTTACTTTACATTGATAGAGTAAATGAAAAATAATCTAAAAAACTATGATAGAAAAGCTGCCTAAGAATTTACGTACTAACATACCACAGATTAAAGAGTCCTGTGAACAGAGAGTCATAGAACAACAACCGCAAAACATGCTCATTCATTATTCGCTTTATACATGCCACTATGTAAATAATGTACAAAATAAAGCAGTTCATTGACATTTTAAACTAATTGAAATGTTAATCTGTCATTACAGAATAAAAATAATATATTGATTATCTTTAATTTAAGCAAGTCGATGCGAGGGAGCGTATGATGCTGTAAAGTGGTGTCACCCGATCTACAAAAAGACGATGACGTCGCGGGTAATACCTTATCAGCGGCTTGCTACCAGCCAGCAGCGGACACGATACATTTGACAGACGATGACAAAAAAAATAAAATCAGAAAAATATATTAAATACCCGTATATTTACATTTCTGAATATACCTTTGTAATATCACCTAGCTTTAAATTACTAATTAAAAAAACAATTTGGCAACTATTACAACCAGATAATAACGAAATTTAATAATGAATCGGATATCAAGTGTATCAGCGGATCCAAATTACCCGATATCTTAATACATTACCGAACAACCTTTATCGTCTCGTCTCTACTGAGTATTTAATCTGGTCCGCAGTCCGCACGCTGCACGCTGCGGCACTCACTGATAATAAGATGTCTGCTCGACCGCAAATATCCAATGATAAGTCCCTTTTAGTGCTTCTGTACGAGGCTACTGATTAGTTTCTGTATGTTAATATTCTTGCTTAATATCACTCGGACAAGAGACGCCGCCTAGCCTAAATAATTTTATCCAAAACTTGAAATTTCGAAAATACATTTTTTGAGTATCCTTTCACATTAAAAGATTACTGAAAACAGTTCAAAACGTTTTGAAAAAGATTTTTTTTTTAAAGATATATGATGTTTCTGAGACATAGGTGGTAGGACATCCCGTCGGTTGCACAGCTTTATAGATGTCTCTGTTATTTCTCTTAATTAAAATGAAATCGAAGCAATTAACAAAAGTCTTCCAAACCTCAAATATCAAAGTCAAAGTGTTTCATTTTATTTTCACTTATGAAACGTGATACTCTAGTATCACGGGTCCAAGGGTTGACATTTGAGCTCTAGAAAGATGAAGTAATGAATAATGGCTGATAATTTATTTTCCACTTCAGAACAAAATAATATCCATGTAGTAGGTAAATGTAAACATCCATCACGACTGCGAGATGCTGGAGGCGTTCAAAGCTTTATTACCTACTAAGTCGCTGTCGGCAAACTTTTAAATAATGTCTCCTATCTGTGCGAGACACGTGACATTACTCAACGGTGTTATTGACACAAATAAAAGTGTTTTGGGTTGGTTTCGACACTCATTTATACTAAAGATAAATACTCGGCGAACTACACAAAGAACTGCCTTATCATGTTACCGCCTTCTCAATGATGAAGGAGCCTCTCTGCCAGGTTTATTACAACTTATCTGCCCGTTTTAATAAAATTCGATACACGTACTAAAGTCTTTATATAAGAACACACACTAAATGTAAATATAATAGGAATTATGGTAACGCCTTAAAATGTACTTTTTTTAATGAAATAAAGCAAAGAACACACTAAATGTTAATATAATAGGAATTATGGTAACGCCCTAAAATGTTCTTTTTTTTAATGAAATAAAGCCAAGAACACACAATTAATGTACACACACAATATAATAGGCATTATGGTATCGCCCTAAAATGTATTTTTTTTTAATTAAATAAAGCATAAAGTGAATATTCAAGAACGTGGGATAATTATAAATATTTCATCGGTCGGTAAGCACAACCTATCTTGGCGTCAATTAACATTCTAGCAGGTTTCCAGCGCGCTACAATTACCTGAGCTTACGCCAGAGTTGAGCTTTTATTAGTGAATCATAGTTAAACGGTACCTCGTAGCCACTGATACGGGTTATTCAAAAGAAATGGTGCCTAAGTGTAGTTTGGTTGGGTCGTTAGTATCTTTTAGTGAACTATGAATTGAGGACTCACTTCAAACATAAATGAAGCTAATTTGGCTTTAAGATGTAGTAGTGGAGACAAATCGATAACTTATACTTTCTTAATACCTTTGAAAATATTAAGGATCTCATGTTTAGTCTAATGTTACTTTAAACATTATTTTTATGTATCTATTATTGATATTATTTTAAGTATTTTATTGTTGTTACTAATGTAAACTTTACTAATAACAAACACTGTAATTTTAAAATCAAAGAGATTAAGTATAGATATAAAATAAAACATTTCCTTCTAGGAACTTGCATAAAACTTGAGAAAAATGGCAAGTTACGGTGTGGGCGAGCCCGGGGGGGAGGGGGGGTGAGGAGGGAGGGGTGCAACCTGTCCGAACTCATTAACTCGTTCCTAACTAATTATTATCAGACAACTTGCTCGCTGCAACGAATTTATGCTTCCTTGGAGGGACTCATCCTATCAGCCGACTTTAAGATACTTTTTAAATAAGTTGTTTAAAGCCATACTTATTTCACTTATATATATACACTTATTTATTTTGGGGTAGATAAAAGAGTAAAGCTACAAGAAGTACCTAATTCTAGTGATATCAAACATGGGGTATATTGCAATTAAGAGTATAACATTTAAAATTATTTGAATGTAATTTTAAGTAATATTAAATTAAGTAATATTATCCAATATATTTACTTTACACTATCAATGTGAACACACCCTGAGGAGCCCAGGAAAAAACCGGTGAAATGAAATAGCCTCTACCTCTTGGTCTTACTTATAGTCTGAGTGCGTCTCTTCAACTCTACAGGATATTAGTCAGAGCAATATAGCACACAAAGTATTCCAAGACACTTAAGTGCCGATTATTAAACAACGATTGAGAATCCACGCGAAACACGTTCAGCAAATAATTGGCGGGATCTCGGCGGGAATAACATTAAATGATTTAAGTCTGTATGTAAGGCATCCATATTGTATGTTGCTGTTATTTCTATAAACATTCAATACGTTCAATACATTCTTATAAACTACATTGTAGCGATATTATGCTTACAGTTTTAAGTCTTAAATGCCTTTACAAGCAGAAATTGCTAATAAAGTGTATGAGGATACAATTTATATATTATTTAGATAATTTTATGTGTTTGGCAATAAATTTGAGATTCCATAGGACAGTAAGTGTATCATCTGTAAATATTAAATGTTAATAAAATATTGCCACAACGATTAATTGATTTAGGAGATAAGAACACAATATACCATAACACTGGTTGTTAATAAAAGACGTAGGCAGGATTCACGACACAAAACAATAAGAAAATCGAAACATATATCACGAATTAATAAGTTGTTCGAGAATGAGAACAAGTAAAATATAAAAAACCTGCAAAAAATAAGTTATTGTTTAAAAACACATGGCTATAGAAAATAATATCAATTAAAAACCCATATGCATTGGTGTAGACACGACGTAAATATAAGTTGAAATAGGAAAATAATTGGAAGAACGATGCGCCTGCGCACCCCACACACGCAACACCCACACACGCAACACCCGACACGCGATGATCAACTGTATGTATGTAGGTACTATAAACACAGCCTTCGTTTGATAGAACATATTTAAGTGACTATAATTATTTTTATACTGTCAATATAATTCTTTAGGGTACTGTGACACACATAAAAATAGAGTTAATTTGATATTTATTCATGATAAAATATTATAGGAACATAGTATGAAAAATATATCGTCACGGGCAGGATTCTAACTTGAGAAACCCCAGGAAGTGGTTTCCAAGAGGTCCCAGGTCACACCTATATATTTTTTGTTTATTTAAAATTTTAAATTGAAAGATAGAAATATAAATAAAGAAAACAAAAAAATGTATAGAAGGTAATTAATCCCTAAATAATAATCATTATACAATATTGTTGTATTATGGAAAACAAGACTTTTAAAAACTTATATTAAGAAAAATAAAGTTAGATAGATACTAAATATATTGAATTTTAATCTGTGAATTTAGTATTTTATATTCATATCGTAAAGGTATGACCAGTGTCTACACCTGTTTTATTGGAAATTACAATATTAATATATTTAATTTATAATAATTATTAACTATAAAATAAACTTAAACATAAAATAAACTTTTTCATTTTAAGATTAATTTTGGTAATAACTACCTTTTCCCCGAAAATAGCTCGCTTACAACGCTTTAATAATTTAAAAATTATTATAGACGCTTTTTCTATATGTTATTAGTTTGGACCGGCTGTTGCACAATTTAAATATATCAATGCAAGAAAACTAACCTCTCAGATATTATTTTCATGTTAAGTCATGATTCAACTGCCTTTTACCCAATTTCTTGAAGTAGGAACCATACGTCATTTACTTCGTTCGTCCATGGGCGGAGTGTGTGATTATCACATGACATAGAAGCAAACCATATCACATGACATAGTGCTATTCTCTAAGAACATTTTATAATTTCGATAGAGAAATATTAAATTTGTATTTTCTAAAACACGGCAGCGCTCGTAGCGCCACACTTTTATGTATGGAAACGAGATTAGGAGATTTATTTAAGAGATATTTACGTGTAAGATTTATAAGAAATTAATTAATTGTTAATAAGGCTGGGACAAATTATATCGACATCATCGAATGTTTTGATCATAAATGAAAAATCTAAACAGGACTATTGGCTTTCGTAGTAAATCAATCAGATGAGAATCGAATCTTCTGTTTTTACAGAATAGCGTAGAAGAGATGAGCTATAATAGGGAAACGTAGAAAGATATGTCTTTGTTGGTCATCTTCCTTTCTTATAACGATCCACATATATAATTAAGAATATTGTTACATCCTATTCATCAAGTCTTAAATACGTTAAAACAACAATTCAACAATCATAGAAGCAGATGTTCTAAAAAACTAATATTTTAATAAATAAGCATCCATCCGAATACCTTAGTAAGTATCTAATTTTAGACATATTTAGTAACGCGCCTCTGCTGTGAGTTTAAAGCTCAAGAACAGCTTGTTAAATACATTTGCTAGTGTTGATCATATTATATTATTTAGCATGGTTTTATTATCGTAACATAACACAATTAACATTAAAGCTGTCCAGTTGTTGATCAGACGGACTTGAAATCCGAAAAAGTACTAAGTTTTTAGAAATTAATTTAGAAAACACAAATACCAAATAAATTATCTCTTTTTAAAGTCTGATTGTTCGCCAGAAAAATAAAAAAATCTTAGATTATTATATTCTTTTAATATTTAATGTTCATATTACTTACAAAAAATATTCTTGAAACGCATATTTGTAAATAGCAAGACTTGAAGATAAACTTTGCTTGTTGAGACAAGCTATCGATCAAATCTGGACATCTTTGAAACACTTAGGCCGATAATTTCTTTATTAGATCGTTTTGTATTTTACCGCTAACTGACAATCTAATAATAAGCCTACACGAGCATCGAAGACCGAAGTAACCAAAGTACATATAAAAACACACAGACGTGAAGGAAGTTGTCTGTAAGGTGTGTAATTATGGAAGGTAAAGCGAGAAATACAGTAATTACCTTTTTAACATGGCTTTGATCGGCAGATTCTATTACTCATTAGGTTTTAAACCAACTACAAGTAAGGCAATAGATTCAATTCTACCAGTTTCTGGTATATAGAAATTCAGGATCCATTAAAAAGCATTTACAGATGTATAATTTACAAAGTACAGGTAATTTCATTCAGTAGAGCTCATCCTGTGTAATTAAAGACAATGCAGATATAACATAGGTCCTCTAATAACGAACAGCCTCTCTAATAGCTCTCATGATCTAACAACCTTCCCGCCCACTGTTTGTAAATCATTACCAATTTAAAGTCAAACTAACAATTATTGGGGCTATAAAGAGCTTAATTAACCCGTGTCTGGTCATTTCACAGCCATGGCGTGCAGCGGGCGAAGGTACCAGGCTAGCAGCCGGCGAGGGGTGCTGCTGGTGCTGTTCAACTTAGTGGTACTTCTGGAAGCGAATGTCGATGTCATGAAAGATGTCACTCTTGGTTTCGGAGAGGCTCTAAAACATTGCAGAGAAGAAGTGAGTTTAATTTTTAAATTAGATTTGAATCAAAAAACTATTATCACATGCTACTAACCTTATTTCAACCTCGTATCGTGTCGTTTCTAAATAAACTCACATAAATCTTTTATTAGAGCCAGCTGTCAGAAGACAAAATGGAAGAATTCTTCCACTTCTGGCGCGATGACTTCAAGTTCGATGATCGCGCAGTGGGTTGTGCCATCAAGTGTATGAGCACGCACTTCGACCTCCTCACAGACTCACACCGGATGCACCATGACAATATGGACTCCTTCATCAAATCTTTCCCTAATGGTAACTATACAATAACAATCAGAACAGAATCCGAAAAAAATATGATTCCTGCTGAACTTAAAAATATCTTAACACCCGTTTTGAAAGTCTTGTTTAATAATATCCTAAGTGAGATCCAGAGATCTTTATTATGTTAAATGTTTGTAATTAAATTATGTATATAAAAGTAATAAAAGCTGCAACCATAAAGTTGTCAAAATTTTTAAACTACTTGTGTGCAAATACCATCTTTATCTTATATGATTCTGAATTGGTATTTAATTAGAACATTTACACACGTTTAACTTTTACTTATTTTGAAGACCGTTAAAAATTATAACAGGTCTTAGAGAATTTTATCATTGAGAATATTTCAAATTCAAATCAATAAAATGTTGCGATTTGTCCGAATAAATAAAAAACACAAGGCCAAGAAGGAAATAATTGATCATAAGATTGTAAAGTTACAGTTAAATGTAAGTAGAGTTTTCTTTTCTTTACCGAAAGTATTCGAAGTCGTTCGGTCGTTAGTTTATTAATTGATCGAAAAATGTATGTTCAGATTCACTATTATAAGGAAAAAATCCGCTTCAAACTTGAATACTTATTTAGTGGGAGATAATCAAAAATAGTACATTCAGACAGGTAAATATTGCGAAATAAAGGGCAACATTTAAGTCATAATGTTGACAGGCGAGGTGCTGTCGCAGCAGATGGTGCAGCTGATCCACACCTGCGAGAAGGACCATGATGGGGAGGAAGACCACTGCTGGCGCATCCTGCGCGTGGCCGAGTGCTTCAAGGCGGCCTGTCAGAAGCACGGCATCGCACCCACCATGGAACTGCTGATGGCGGAGTTCATCATGGAATCTGAAGCCCGGTGAATCCTCATCATCACTCATTGTACTTGGAAAACCGACAACCTATTTATTATTTAATTAGTTATTTTATGAGCAATTCCTAACCCCAAATATATTATGAGAGTCGTTTATCTATTTCATTTTATCGTATTCTCAAAATAACTGACTGACTAACGATAATCAGTGAGAATGAGTATTTTAATTGTAGACAACTGAGCCATTGGTTAATAATAATACATTTTAATTATTTCTTATAAAATGAATATCATTCAACGTAACACGTAAGAACTAAAAACTATATTTGATATTTAATTATTAACAAGTCAGATCCAGGTAACCGCTATTAAAGATCATATATATCTTCTTATATTTGCATTGAATACTAAGTTTTTAAATACTAAAATGGACTTGTAATTACTCGTCTCTTATCTTAGTGGAAACTTTCTATCTAAGTACTCCTTAGAATTGGACGTAGTTTAGCGAAGGATTATCCTCTGCTTGGGTTTTCCAATGCCTACTAAGAATATTAAAGACTTAATATAATATATATTATATTTAATACAGTATTAATAATATTTAATAATAGTTAGTGGCGATCACTAGGATCGCCCAGTGGCCTAAATTAACAGCATGTTTAAATTTTAACATTTATTAGTGCTTGGACCCACACCTCTATGCGTTTACATTATATTTGGAATTTTATATTCCATCAATCGTCAGGCGACCATCAACTATTTGGGACTATTTGACACCAGACTAGTGCACACTTCACATTAGACGGAAACAATGAACTAGTGTGTGTAAGGTTTTTATCGTAAATAAATATGTTTTTATTGTATTATTACACTAGGGCTACCAGCACACATGCGGTTGGAGCTGAGCAAACTCTGATTAATAATATAGATAAATTTATTTGATATTAAACATTAAATTCTTTGCCAGTTCAGTTAAGAGCTGTTTTTCACAGTCAACAACTAGCTTCCATTGTCAAATCAAGTCCATCAATCAATCAACAATCCCAAATCAAGCAATCTGCTGTATCTCGAAAAACTTAATGAAATCTCACAAACTAGACGAGATAAAGAATGGCAATTCCTCTGAAGCTCTCTTGAATTGATAACTTTTCTAAACGCGAGCGAGTTAATAACGTTCCACATGGTTAAAACACTCTATGGGACACATTTTGTCTTTTAGCTCAAAAACTACAATTAGAGAAATCCCCAAACGAGTCTCTTGGCAGTCACAGTGTCGGCATTGACAACGAGAAAATTGCGTAATTGTCACTTCATCTCTTTGCAAATGCCAGGCCGACAGTGAATCGATAACGCAATCAAAAAGTTAGCTTTCTTTTTTTGGCAAAAGACATCAACTCTGCCAAATATCATACTGTGCAAATACATAAAATTAAAGTACATTTCATTAAAAGTGGTACAAAGTATTTAATATTATGATAGGAAGACATGTAAACATACAGCTATGAATTTTTAACTAAGCACTTTGCGGATGTGACAGTCTATTATGTTTATAAACCCGTCATTTATTATCTTTATTGTTCAATGTGTTTTATGTTTTTAATCTTGGGTTTTTAATAATAACTATTTTTATTTTATCTTTAATAATAATGAAAACATCTAATCTAAGCAGAAATGAGGTCAGTTGGCATTGATAGCAAATAGTTTTTTGTAAAATATTTCATTTTTTACTTTAATATTAGAAAAGTTTAACAAATATTTTAAAGATAACACGGATTTTGCAGATAAGTTATACAAAGGGACTTAACACTCGCTTGGTTTATTCAACCTTCTATGTAACGGGGGATGTAGCTCAGTGGTAGAGCGTTCGCTTTGCATGTGAAAGGCCCCGGGTTCGATCCCCGGCATCTCCAAGTTTTTGCACTTTTATAATATACTTTTGCACTAAACCATTCTTTGTCACTTACAAACAAATTTTGAAATATCTATTAATAAAAAAAAACTGGATTCAATGATACAAATATAACAACAAAAATAAGAAATAAAATATAAGGCAAAAGCAGTGTGACCCCGACGTGATTTGAACACGCAACCTTCTGATCTGGAGTCAGACGCGCTACCGTTGCGCCACGGAGTCGATGACACGATGGTTAAAATTTCCTAACAGTATTGTCATATACATACTGCATTTACTACATTTTATTTTTTAGAATTTAAAATTTATATTATAAATATTTTTTTATTTCTATTGTTATTATTACTTCTTTCTAATATTATATAAAAAGAAGGTAGTTTTTTTTAATTCATACATGGTGTTGACCTCTGCACACATTTTAATGAAACTTGCCATGACATTTCTATCAGTTTTGTAAAAGAATATAGATGTCGCTAGTGAGCGGTATTAATAATAGCAATACAATACTTATATACTTTGGTAGAAAAATAAATAAAAATTAATAAGGAACAAAAAAATGCAAAAAAAAGACGATAGGGGTCTACCATAATTTTTTTATGCTGTAATTGTAATAAAACTAAGAATTTACTGATTCTGTTTGATAACTTGGATGATTATTATCAGTATTAATGATAGATATGGTTACTTGGGCAGTATAAGGGAGGCTGATGGGTGTAATTTCCGATGCGCCAGAGTTGAGGGGCTGGTGGCTACGTGTCCTCATGGTATTCTATTAGGTATAGTGGTGTTGCATCACCCGAAGGTGCCCGAGTAGGCTGGATCGACTTTGGAGTCCCCGAGTGGGTCTGAAACGATGGAGTAGCGGACGTGTTAGCGATTATTTGACGACGCTTTAAGATCACTGGTTTGAACAATCTGTCTTAGATTTAAAAATTGCAGCATCTTCTATAATGCCGTGAGTTCCATATAACTGCCCTTTTTGACTCTTGAGAGAAAACCTGTCTAAACATCTAGACGCAGATGAAGTTGATGGCTGTAACATAGTCTGAAATAAGTCACGAGAGTGTTAAAAAAAATCTATTCTGTAAAGAAACAGGCAGTTTCCTTAAGACACACTTATACATACCTAAGTACTATTATATAAGTACAACTCTATGTATTCCTATCGTTATTTAAGAACTTATTCTTGGAACTGAGAATAATCTCATCCAGACAGTTTATTAAAATTTAAATTAATAGATTTAATTTAATAGTATATAATTTATGCCAAATCTAATCTTAGAGGGATATAAACAGAGTTGGCTTGACTTTTCAATCAAAAATTGATTTTCTTATTATTCATAACCCTTAGTTAATTTGTAGTTAATAACACACACACACACACACACACACATACCTATATAAGTAGTTGAAATAAACAAACAACAGACTTAAAATCATTTAAGGAAAATGTCATATTATTGGTCTATTTCATGTATTAATATGAGGTTTAATAAGCAACTCGTAAGTATATAGTGTAAGTACACATATATATATTATTAACAGACCCATGGGCGTACCGAAGGGGGGCAGGGGGGGCAGCTGCCGCCCCTGGACATCGTAAACCTCTCTTTTGTAAATTAAAATTGGTATTTTACATTAAAAAATAAAACCATTTAAGTTTTAAAAATAGAGGAAGGTTTAGAAATGCTATCTCAGGAAGTCGGGGACGAGAAAAGTAGCTTTTCCGTTATTATAGATCTATGTATTAGAAACAAATACAATTCTTTAGTAAAACTATTAGCAAACACTTTGAAGTCTATAATCTTCATTAGAAGCGAGATTCGGCAAAGACAAATCACCAGCGTTTGCTCTTTCATTGTTAAACCATCCTCAGAAAATTAAAATTACAGCTCCAAAATTCCAAAAATATATCATTGAAATCTGGTTTCCCAAAAATATTTTGGGAATCCCTGTTGTAGATTATTACAATTTTTGTGTTTATAAATTGTCTAATCAGTATATACTTTACAGCATAATTAATCACTGCGAATGAAAAACCATATTTAAAAAGCACCTAACGATGTTTTTATTGAAAATATATCCATAAAATTAAAATAGGATAAAATATAAAATAATGTAGTGTCTAGTGTAGGTATGATAGAATAGTGTAGGTATATAACCTCGAAGTAAATACAGTAGAACCTCAATACGCTAAGCGTCAATACCTTAAAACCTCTGTAACTTCAAAAATAATCTGTTTCCTTCATCCACAGACCCAAAAACGTCTATAACTTAAAATACGCAACCTCGATTAGTTAATTAAATAATTGCAGTGTTGACTTAAGAATATGTTTGGACGCAGTCTATAACTTGAACTATGTGCCAATTCCAGTAATTTTGAATAGAAGTTCAAATTTAAGGGAATTATAAGATACAATAGATGAGCACATGTAAGCAATAAATTCTGAGATTATTTATTTTGAACATAAAAGAACAAGAATCGGAAGAAAGTCTACTATGTAAAAGACGAAAAATTGCTGAATTTTCTACTTTAGAACAATTTTTGTTGTCGTGGTTCAAATCTAATTATCTCAATCAAAGGCTATTATGTATTTAACATCCTGTATCGAAAAATGTAGCAACAAAAAGATGATGTGTTCTTCTCTCTATTTACTGTTAAAAATTGAATCGATACAGAAACTATAAATACTTTAAACAAAAGAAAATCTCCGATTTTTTTCTGACTAAGACTAAGATTAAATCTGAAAGAAATTTAATTAATAAATAAATATTAAGCTTGAAAATGTTTGAAAAAAATTCACAATAAAAATGCTAGTATCAATAATGGAAAATGAAAAATAATAGATAACAAATAAAATAAGGTAAAAATGACGTTTAATAGTATTATGTAATAACTATCCTTTTTACCCATACAACTGAAATATGATACATTTGACTTCACCAACTTGAATATAGAAGAACAGTCAAGGTAAGCCAAAACCCAAACCTTTTCTCAGTTATAAATAATATCTAATTAAAAAAAAAATCTTTTCTGACCCAATTGCTTTATTTAAACAGGATTGTAATAACTGTGATATGACTAATTATAATCACAAAGCCCATTTAAAAGCCTAAAGGAAAAAGATGCGCCATCAGTTTGACTACTTGGACTTTCCCATTGTAAAGAATTCCATCTGGTGCAGTGCGTACACTGTGCTACTCTCGCGATGAAACTATTTACATAATTAATTTGAATAATACATATTACATACATGATGTTACAGTACACGAAAACAATGTTTTTATATGTCGGTGTAACATTACGCCTAACGACTTATTTATTTACTTCTTCTTGTATATTGTAATAAAAAAACCAAACCACATTCACATATCTTGGAATCTCCCAATTACTTAGAAATCGGCGTTTTCCTTAGTAATTAAATTCTTCTTAACATTTAATTCCATGGCTGTAGAATATGTGGAAATAAATATGTAATTATAAATCATGGGCAAGAACAAAATCGTGTAATTAATATAGTTAACTTTTATTGACGGTCAATTTATTTACTTACTCGTAATAAAGACTACCTTCTTAAAAACTATAATATAAAATAATATTAAAACGAAGTGATTAAATTGTTTACAAAATTTGACCCTATTAAAAGATAATATAAGTTATAGCTACTTAGAAAATCAAGCGGACAAATTACACGGAATATGAAACCGTAAACAACTTGCGTCGAGGACTGTACAAACCCACATAAGTGAGGTGTATATATTGTGGTAAAACCAGTGGATTTCTAAACTCCAAAAGATGCGGACCCTTCTTGTGCTTCTCGCGGTAGTCAGCGTGCAGTGTGCCCCCAGGGCTCCAAGCATCTTTACCGACTGGAGTGACATTCAGAACAGTCAAGAATTAAGCCTAGAAGTTCTACCAAATACTGCGCGAACGCAGCCTCTCAGACATATAGTATTCCATAAAATGCGTCCCAGAAATCATGGAGATGAACACACTGGCTCAGAGATTGAATACGAATTTGATCTGTTTAGAAATTAAATAACTTAGTGACGTCACTCTTAATCATTATCTCCGTGCGTCGTCTGTGGCTTAAATGTTGATATGAATAATGAACTGTGTCAGTGATTACATAATTGTAAAGTGCATCAATAAAAGTAATGTCAACTAATATTTTCGTCGCACAATTTTTGTTCCTATAAAGTATGTTGTAATATAAATAATGTAGATTATACTTATTAAATATAAAATTATATATATATTTGTACCATACGGTTAACAAAAATACAAGATACCATACTTCACCACTTTTCTGAAATGTGGCGGAATTCCCAACAACGCTCATTCCGAGGGAGGGTTCTGATCATGCCGGAGGCAGCCCTAAAAACTTTAGTCGAATCTCTTCCAATATGTAAGACATGTTACGCCGACCCCAAGTAATTAGGATAAGGCCAGGAGGATGAATATATTTAGATTATATTTTAGTAATAAGTACTCCATATGTACCTAAGTATGAATAAATTCAATATTGAAAAAGCCTATTGTTTTCTTATTTCATCAATATAAATTGAGCTATGTCCTATATACTATAGCTACATTGGGACAATATTTTAAATTCACTAACAATTTGTTTGTAACTGAATGTAAGGAGTAGTAGTAGTAAAAATTCCACACTTTGCACAATTATCTATCGCTATTATACTATTACACTACTAACATAGTTCAAGCATCTAAATTTTTCCTATTAATATGTTTCGTATTGTAATTTACATAATTTATACTTACCTCCCACAGCATAACTCAAAAAAATATAAAAGTAAACTAAAGCATAATAAATTATTTTCAGTATTTTACAGATATGTACTACTTTATAGACTTCCCGTTAGAAGAGCGTTACTCCGTAACACGAAAAATTAACCCACTGCACTGGTGAAAGAATTTGAAGTAGTAACGTAGTTCCAAACATTTGATTTTTTAAAGAGCTCTTCCGTTATTGATTGCTATGGTCGTTTTGTTGTGCTATTATAATTATAATCTATGACCATCCTAAACCATTGCAAAAAAAAAATAATTTTTTAATCGAACTGGTAAAAATAGAGATTAGAACTTTTAAACAAATGTGGAACTAAATAATGATGAATACTGTAATAGTCTGTTATCGTTTTTGGGCTATACTCATGAACACCTATCGAAAATAATTGTAATAGATCATCGGAGGATGAAACAAAATAAACCTTTATATTTATTAAAACTTCAACATAATAAATGAAAACAGTCTGCTCTACATAAAATTTAAAAGTTAAATAGAACCTACTAAATAGTAAAAACTAAATTGCTAACAGCGCCATCTTGTAAACTTCACTAAATAAGATGCGGAAATCAGGCATAGGTATCATTGTACCATTATAATTTTATAAACATTTGGATGAATACATGGTTTAGTTTTTAGTAGTTTCCATAATCACAATTGAAGTGTAAATAATGACATACTTGTATGATGGCTGATTTTAAATTGCAAACAAACCTTTTTAGTGAATTTCTATGTATAATGTTTACAAATGAATGAACAATCAGTTAACAACAACAGCAAAGGTATAATTGTTTTATAGACACATATTTTTATCATTTAGATCAAGCTCTTTCTTGGAAGTGCATTAAAAATACAAACTTTCCTTTATCATTATATTAGTATTAGCAACATTAATATAATTGTCACAGGTTCATTTTACATTGGTTATCACTTGTCAATTGTCAGTTGTCAAACAGTCTTCAATCTTTATTACAGTTCTAAGATATAGTCTATCAAGTATCTGCTGAGGTTGTTATAAAACGGGCGTAGATCGTAAAATAATCAGAGAAGATCATGTTAATGTAGTGTTAGTGAATTGTTTGTGCAAATATGGCATACGATATTGGGTGGATCATCCCGAGGCTGCGGAATCCTGGCATGCTGTGGAACTGCGCCAGCTCGATAACTGTGGCTGTGGTCGGTTTGTTCAGCAAGATCATTGTAGGTAGGTTTCATTATCAACGCTTAATTAGTAAAATCAATACTCTTGCATTCAACATTTATAGATTATTACAATGGAATAAAGCAAAAAAATGAGTTTCTTTTGCATCAGCAATTTCTGGACTACCTGCTTATTGTGCATAGCGTTTAAGTGCAAAACAAATCAAAAACCTGTTCAGTGGTATTCCCAATAAAGTGATAACTTCACAAACTTGTTTTGTGACTTGAAGCACAAATGATATACTTTTAACAATAAACTTAGTAACAAAGCAGTAATTATGTTATGTATATATCCAAACAAGAAGGACATGACATTATTTATAGAATCAATACACAATGTATTGTTAGAAAAAATCTTATACTTTTAACAGATTGAGTTGATTGAGATTTTATTACTTATTCAATGACTTAGAAACAACAATAAGAAACTAAAGACTAGTTGAGTTAATAGTAATGATTTATTTAGTTTCAAAATAAAATTAATGTGTATAATGTTTCCTAAATTTATAGTCAATATTATTCCTCAAACAATACATAAGTTTCAAAGTCAAAGAGACTAATTGCTCTGCACAAAGAGCATTGTTCATATGAGGGATTTGTATATCTTCTAACATTAGATTTATACTGATGTATATTTAACCAATATTTTCCATCAAATATTATTATTGTCAAAGTATGTGACAAACCTCAATTATAGATATATCATTGTATTTAAATATTAAAAAAAAATTTTAATAAGTAATCAAATCTTAAATATTATAGTTAAGTACAAACTGTTTACAAATAGTATTGGAAAGTAAATATATTATCTGTAACCTCAATAGATGTTCTTAAATTCAAAGTTCAATTAATATCCATTGTGTTGTAATACGCATCTTAATGTACTTTAATTTTTTTTAGCTGAAGTAAGTTCCAAAAATATGTATTTTGCTGATTTAAATAAATTCTACCATAGTTTATTATGGGTGTTTAAATTTTTTAAACATGATAAATAATTAAAAACTAAAATAACATCACTTTTTAAAATTAACTGTCTCAATTAAGCTGTCCCTTACACATTCATATCAAACTATTTACATTAACTTCACTTCGCTTGTGCACATACTTGTAATAAAACTTTAAATTACTGTCCATATCTTGCAATTTTTAACTGTATGTATGTAATTATTAACTTTAATACCAATAGATACATTTAAAAAAACAGCTAAATGTGTCTTGTAGCTAGATATCTCTCTTAGATAAATTTGAATAACAAAAATACCTAGCTGGGTGCTAAATGATATTGTTAAAATTTTTGTTTTGCAAAAAGAGAATAGTCAAAACAATAAAGGAAAACTGCACTTTTAATAGTCATTATCGCTACATATTTTAAAACATAAAATATCTAATAAATATATAATACATAATGATCAGGTAGTCATTTCACATAGTGATTTAGTAGACATAGCTAACACAATCATGCTTGTCTTTCTACTATGTAGTATGTTTTCATTATATGTATGTATAGCTTTCAAAAAGAACTTTGGGATGAATCCTCTTGTCGTTTTACTCAAGTGTTTATAAGACGTTTTTATAATTATTTATTTTTTTTATAAGAAGCATGTGTTTGCAGATTTTTTGAACAAGACAACTGTGTACAACCGCGAGGCGCTGCAGCGGGCTGTGCGAAGACCTCGAGATGTGCCTCTCCTCACCGTCTCCAACCACCACTCCTGCTTCGATGACCCCGGCCTGTGGGGTGAGAACACTCGCACAGTGAGCACCGCGTCTTATGTACACGGAGACGACTTAGGTCTTAATATTAACGCTCTTAAAAGAGCTGGACGTTTTCTCCGATTTTGCGGTGCTTGCCTTTGAATTGATGGGTCCCGGGTTTAATACATGACGTTTGATCTACGTGATCGAAACCATATCTATGTAAACCTCTTTTCGCCACTTAAAAAAAGTTCTGCGGTAAGATAAATCTACTTACTGTGAACGAAGATCAGAGATAAATTATTGTTTATTAAGAATATTACATAGTGGTCTATAATCTATATTAAGGTCGCTTATGGTTGGTTTCTAAGACCTTTGAGCTGTAATCAAGGTTTTGAAAAAATATACGAGTCGCGACCTCCACCAAGTCACCTACAGCCTACTTTGTTCTACTTCCGCTAGTCTCATTTACATATTGTTGTATAAAATTGACTTATAATGGTATACAAGCGTAAACATCATTGGTGAGTATAAAGTACGTATAATGAATCTTAAGGTTAGATTTGTTTTATAATTATTATTAGAAGACTCGAGTCAATTTATACTCGTTAAGATGCTATGAAGTGAGTCTTAGTTGAGAATAGGTATTTATGTGACACATATTACGATGTGTTCAATAAGTTATTTATAGTTTTTACTAAGAGCAGATTATTTTACATCGATATTAGCTCTACAAGCTCAGACATAACATAACTAAAAACTTTTATGAATAACAGCTTTTTTTCGGATTTTTAAGACGTGGTACTGTAAATTTGAGTTTAATAATTTTAAGTTTTAACTTTTCGGGTCTGTTTGTTTTATAACGATACAAAATATTAGAGATTAAGATCAAATCTCCACTGAATTAAAAAAAAAGATAAGAATTTAATCTCTTGTCAGTCTACGTACACACATATTACGACGGACTGCAAGAAAATTTTATGGGAATTTAGTTTAGGATGATGACTTAACTTAATTAGTCAGTAATAAACACGAGATTACATACAAAATCAAATTATAGACATCGTTTTTTATAAAAGAACAAATGTGGGTAAGAACATCCACGATACATAGTATGTTTATAGTGTTCTACTTTTTAATGTGAATAACAGAATAATCATAAAATCTAATCATTTTTGAACGATTATTGCAAAATAATGGATACGTCGGATTAAAAGATTATAAAATAACAATATTAATCATATTAACATGTTTATGTTTCTTTTATTGTACACTTAACTTATCAAAAGAAATAACAATAGTGATATGAAAGTTTGATGTTAAGCAGGTCACCCAACCCTTAGTCGAAAGGTCATGTTATCAGTTGATGTCGGTGATTGTAATCACTACTGTGATCGTCTGTTATCAGTCAGTACTCAGTGGTGCATTCATGTACCGTATTGTGACGACACAACACATATTTCATTATCGAGACCAGTATTCTTATTTTGGTCTTAAATTTATTAAACAATGTGTCAAAAAAAATATTTAAAACCCATTTCATTCAAAAAATATTAAGTCAAAAACGTTCAGATATAGCCATAATAACTCTTATTTATGGTGCTATAAAATTAGTACTACCTTGTAGCCTCATAATTGATCTAATTTTGTAACGTTCAGGAATGTTGGTTTTGACGTTATACAATTATGACATAACAATACACAAGTTCAATATAACTTGTAATTTGTAAGCCAGAGTCACATGTGCAGACATATGTGACGTAAATATTATTTAATATATTTATATTGCATGTAGCGGCTATTAAGGTGACGTCAGCTTATTTAATTTCGCGGGTCAAATGTTATTGACGTAAGTTATTTAATACACAAAGCGTAAATTGTAAATAATTACAATTGTTCGTACGGCGTGGGTTCGTAGAGCGTAAAATAGATCAAGAACATCACAAAATAAGTATTTATAACACGCTTTACGAATATTTTTGTTGTTAAAATATGATTTCTAATCGAAATATATTCATTTAATTCTAGTATAACTCTTGTCTCTATCACCAAACCTTTATTTATTTGAAAGCTGTTTTATGTAAGCCCTCTGACCCAAACATGTTAGTGAAAGCTCAAGTTATATTAGTCGCGAGCTCTCTTATGTAATAGCTTCCTAGATGTCATAATTAAGATTGAAATACCCTTTTCTCCCTTCATTCAAGATGTACATTTATAACTGACACGGTTCACGGAACATTGGAACTTAACGTAGCGATGAATAATGAACACGTGACCTAAATCGGTTAATATTAGAAATTATAGTTTTACAGAGTGTATTGTAACCGACCTCCTGCTACTTGACTATTTATGTTATTTTTATTTATGTATGTTAATGTCAAGAATTAAATTTTAAAAGTTGTTGTGATCAGTTCAGGGGCATTCCATAGTGATTGGACATTTTACTCCAAAATTAGAGCAACTATAAGTTATAACTAGAAAATTGAATAGAACTTATGCGATAATGATATTCTATTAGCAAAGATTTATAACCCTTTTTAACCCCCGACACAAAAAGAGGGGTGTTATAAGTTTGTGTATCTGCGTGTCTGTCTGTGGCAACGTAGCTGCCAAACGCGTGGACGGATTTGAATGCGTTTTTTTTTAATCAAAAGCTTTGTTCGTCAAGATGGTTTTTAGCTAGTTTTGGTCGAAATAGAAACAGTCGTCTTCAAGATATGGAGTTTTTACTGGTGCTGGTGAAGGGTTCTTAAAATTGGGACTGATAGGACAAATACAAAACTTAATAATAATAATTATCATTTTTAACTAGTTTTGTTTTTGTTTGCGACTTAATAATCATAGTTATTTATTTATTATACTATATTGTAGTAATAAATCTCATCAAAAGCAAGTTTTTGGCTAAAAGAAGAAACGGTTTTGGGGTTTGTGCTTATTTGTACCGATTTTCTATTTCTTATATAATACATATATATAATTATGATATATTCTTAATTTCAAAATACAAATAAAATTTAAAATTCATAAAATTTCTGAAAGAGTTTGAAATAAAACGATTAAAAGTTTTACAGTTAATATTCATTGTAATAGGTTTTTAGGCATTTTTAATTTAAAGGATTCTGTAAAAACAAACTCTCCTCTCAGTTTTGTGGCAAATAACTTTCGGAGCTGGTGGTAGCTCTATCGGTGAAAAATGTTTTATAAAGAACTACTTTCAATAAAGACTTTTGCCTTTGACACTTTCTTTACCTACATTCCTTTAGAATTAATGATCTTTTAATAAATAACTTTTCTCTTACTACATCAAAAATTAATTAGAATAATCTGTCTTGATCATTATTTCTATCTATGTGTGCGTGTGCTGGCTGCAGGTATGTACATATAAAACATTTAAATGACTATATGTTTTGTTATATATGATACTAGCTTTATGCCTGTGGCTTCGCCCGCGTGGAATTCGGTTATATCGCGCGACATGGTAAGGTAACCTATAGTCTTTCCCAAAGGTCTAGACTATTTGTCGATACATGAATTTGTCTTAAACAATTAATCAATCTTACATGATTTTATGTTTGGCAATAAAGAACTTACATACAAATTTTCATCCCCTATTTTAACCTCTTCTACCATTTTCTTTGCAATAAAAAGTATGGTATGTCCTTTCTCTAGTGCAGCTCCATCTTTATAATAAATTTCATCAAAATCGGTTTGACAATGACGAACTATCATACAAACTTTCATGCCCTATTTCAACCTCTTCTACCCTTTTTTTCGAAAAAAAGTATCCTAGATCCTTTCCCAAGTTCAGTTCTCTCTTCATACCGAATTTTATCAAAATCGGTTCAGTGGTTTAGGCGTGAAAGAGTAACAGACAGACAGAGTTACTTTCGCATTTATAATATTAAGTATTAATTCTACCATTCTATGTATTGTGGAGGTGTGTCACATTGCTTGTAATAGTGTACAAATGCGTGCAGGGGTGTGTTGCTTTGTTTCTATTGGTATAGTGTGCGTGCAGGCGTGTGACGTTGTTTGTATTTGAGTATGTGTACTGCAGTTGTGTCACATTATTTGTATTTGAGTACGTGTGTTGCAGTTGTGTCACATTATTTGTATTTGAGTATGTGTACTGCAGTTCTGTCACATTATATGTATTTGAGTATGTGTACTGCAGTTGTGTCACATTGTTTGTATTTGAGTACGTGGACTGCAGTTCTGTCACATTGTTTGTATTTGAGTATGTGTATTGCAGTTGTGTCACATTGTTTATATTTGAGTACGTGTGCTGCAGTTATGTCACATTGTATTTGACGACGTGTGTTGCAGTTGTGTCAAATTGTTTGTATTTGAGTACGTGTACTGCGGTTGTGTCACATTATTTTTATTTCTGTACATGTACTGCAGTTGTGTCACATTATTTTTATTTCTGTACATGTGTGGCAGACACGTGTCACATTATTTTTATTTAAGTATGTGTACTGCAGTTGTGTCACATTATTTGTATTTCTGTACATGTACTGCAGTTGTGTCACATGTCACATTATTTTTATTTCTGTACATGTGTGGCAGACACGTGTCACATTGTTTTTATTTAAGTATGTGTACTGCAGTTGTGTCACATTATTTGTATTTCTGTACATGTACTGCCGTTGTGTCACATGTCACATTATTTTTATTTCTGTACATGTGTGTCAGACACGTGTCACATTGTTTTTATTTGTATACGTGTTCATGCAGGCGTGTTGGACGCAAGCACGCTGTCCCGCGGGTCGCGTATGCGGTGGTCGCTGGCGGCGCATGACATCTGCTTCACTAACCCGTTGCACTCCGCCTTCTTCGCCCTCGGTAAATGCGTGCCCGTCGTCCGCGGTGCCGGCGTCTACCAGGTACATCGTCACTAGCCACCGCCGATAAACGCTCGTATTACTTATATCATGGATCATGTATCATCCCAGCCGGCGATGGACTTTTGCGTTGAGAAGCTGCGCGGAGGCGAGTGGGTCCACATCTTCCCCGAGGGCCGCGTGAACGTGGACAAGCAACGCGTGCGGTTCAAGTGGGGCGTGGGGCGCCTGGTGGCAGACAGCGCGGCGGCAGGGCGTGCGCCCCTCGTGCTGCCCGTGTGGCACGAAGGCATCGACCGAGTGCTGCCCAATACGGAGCCCTACAGACTGCGGTTCCGGAACCAGATCTACCTCGCCGTGGGAGAGCCGCTGCCGCTCAACCCCCTGCTCGACAAGTGCGTACCTTAGACATATACATTAACGGTCGTTTGCTCTATCGATCCAAACATTTCATCCAAGTTGTTTTGCTTATTCCACGACAATATTTTTTTCGTCTTACGGTCTTTTTACTTACACGACAATTTGGTCGTCTCACTTCCCTACCGATAGTGTTTAAAACGTGTGACTACCAATTTTAATATGAATTCCAGGCTAAGAAGCAGGAACGCGTCTGAAGAGGAGACCCGTCGCGCGATAACGGAGCGCATCCAGGAGGAGCTGATGAAGCTACGTGATCAAACGCACGTCCTCATCCGACGTGCCTGGGGAACCGCCGCCGACGAACTGCTGGGCGAGGCGGAGAAGGCCACCTCCTCCTCCTCCTCCTCCGCCGCCTCCTCCCCCGCCGCCGCGCCGCCCGTCGCTAACGGCAAGGACAACCACAGCACCCCGCACCGCGAGGCCGACAAGGACAAGTCTGTTTAAATTTGGAACGTCGTTGATTGCCGGCGCAGTACGTGCACAGTACGAGCAGCACCGGTCGAACTATACGAGGAACTTTAAATTTCGAACGGACCGTCGTGTCGTGACCGGTCTATACAAGTGCAGTGAGTGAAGTGAAATGGAAGGAAGTTCCTCGTGATTTTTTTGTAAAGGAAATGTTTCACATTATTTATTTTAAGTAGTAATGAGACTAAATACAGCAGCCCCGAGAAACTTATCCTGTAGATATTAGTTTTATACGGCAATAGTATGTGACGGTTCACGGACCGGTCGCGTTCCCTACCGGGCTCCAGTGGAGGTTTATAAAGTTTCTACATGAGATGATGAAAATTTTATAAGATTTTTACATTGTTATTATTTTTAAATAACATTCTAGAACAGGGATCCGATTAAAAGAATAGCGCACAAAAAAGATTTGACAAAATATATACAAATAAGGATGATGTTACTGGACGATGGGTGGTAGTGTGGTAGTGTGGTGGTGTGGTGGCTATTGAAGGTTGCTTACCTTTATAATCTAATCAAATAATTAAATGCTGGTAACTTTTGAGATGTCCAAACTTTACTGAACATTTTTCCAGAAGCATCTTTTTTTCATGATAAATAGCAACAAGCAATAAAATTTCCATTTGTTCACCTTTGCATGTTAATGTTATCGGAAATTAAAAATAATATCAAGTGATTTAATTCGTGGATCCTCCAGTCTTATATTGAAGACAAAGTCAAACGTACTACAGATTTCACTTTAATACACATTTCTTTGTTTTCACTAATACTGAATGCTTCAGTGGTATTCCAATGCTTTTCTGCAAATACTATTATCACTAAATCATCGCGATATTTTCAAAACTTTATGTATTTATATTAATAATATCCACATATCAACAAAAAAAATAATTGTTACGTATTTTATTTTACGGTTTGGCTTGTGTGTTTGATTTAAGGAGTGTGGTCCCGTTTTAATCTAAGTTATTTAAAGGTATATAAGGTAAGTTGTATCGATGTTACGTGTGTGTGTCTGTGTGTAGTGTTTGTCATTTATGATTCATAATTTTAAAGCAGCTAGACATTTTATAAGTGGTTTGCATTCAATTTATATTTATTTCCAACTGCTATGTATATGTCAATGATGTTGTGAGGTAACATGACTAAGATTGAGACAGTGTTGAGATGTCTGTAATTTTCATAATGATGATTAATTATTTTTTCTTTATATACAAATTTGTCATTGTAATTGACTTCATTTAAAACAATCTTATCTAAATGTATGGAATATTGTAATCTTGTTAGTTATTTTTTGGTCAATCTTCTTTTTTTGTAAATTGAAATATTTTTCTGAAATTGTACTAAACTTGTATTATTAGTAAGATCAGGAGCTTTACCCATAGTGACCTCTTTCTAAAATAATTTTATAACAATCTTTTGTACTTTTAGACAGTTTTACCTCATCGGTGTTATTTATTAATAGAGTAGTGGTATGTCATTTGTATTTAGTAATTAAATACATAATGATGTGGTAAGAACATCATGTCTTTAAATTATAATAATAATATATATTCAACCTGTAACCAAAGACTGTGAAACAATATTCAGCTTATTTAGTAATATATATCAGTGACTGTATTTGAACTGTTACTTCCTCCTAATTATGTTAAAGCGTTGTAGATATTTAATATTTGTTGTACATATTTATTGTATTATTTAAGGCAATGTGTTTGTTTCTGGATATTTGTGTGTTATTTTCGTTGGAATGTCTCTTATGGCTGTTTTCAATAAGTTAGTAAAGATAAGATCAAAAATATACAATATACAGTTCAGGATCTATCTTTTGTTATTGTATGTTTATTTTCAAATTGTTCTATTCCAGTAGAAATAATTCATAGATGAGCCAAATATTGAAAATGGTCACAAGTCATTGTTTGCATCAAATTGTTTGTCCGTTCTTTGTTACCAAATAAATATTAGCCTGCGGCATGCGGGTGATATTGATATTGCTTTATAGTTACTTAGTAAGAAGTCTTCCGTACAGTGTTGTATGTCTAGTTACGCTCGATGTGTCGTCGCCATATTTTCGCACTTTGCGATCTTAAAATACTACTAATTTTAAGCTATTTCGTATTTTTTATTCTGTAAATCATAATTTATTGTAATAATTGTAATAATTCAATCTACCTAAATTACTCGGCCGGTATTTTGAAGCATGTAACTGTCAGTCACTTGACTTGCATCTGACAGCTGTGAGACACGCAAGTGACTCGTAACTTAATACTGACAGTTTGATAAACGCCGGCTCTTAGCACCCGAACTATGGCCGTGTTCCGAAATACAAACCAGTATACTGGCCAGTGCTGATGACGTCAAAAATCGACGCCAATCGACACCGACACCAGTGCAATATGGCGTGGGTGTTATGACTTCATTAGCCCTGACCAGTATGTTGGTTTGTATTTCGGAACACGGCCTATACAAGCACTTCTGATATGGACTCTTTTTTTTTGGAATTTTCAAGACTTTCAATAACATCTCCCGGCCGTTTTCAAAAGATAGATAGCTATCTCAATCTATCCTAGAAGTGTATCACAAGCTTCAGTTGCTGTTAACTATCTTTGATTATTGTGATTTGGTACACTATTACTCCAATAAGAATGCAACATATATATATATATTGGGTTTTGAAAACGGTCAGCTGGTGGCTAATACTGGTATAACTATTAATTGTCTTGTATTTTGTGAGTCTTCTTTGCTACTAAGACGGTAAGGAATAGGGTTCAAGGTTCCGAATGTAATACATATTAATAATATTTGTTGTCAAAGTGTTGTGCTTTTTGAGACTCGGTGTATATTTTTTGGAAATAAATCAATGGACTTGATCTTATTTAGTTTCATTGGTAATAACGAACTGTCCTTGTTCACAAAATGAATAAGGGTATGAATGAAGTAAGGGTAATACAGAGTAATAAGTAAAGAGGGAGCAAAATTTTTTTTGTTTCGTTTGCTTGTGTTATTTAGATAAGGGCAGTCCATTAATCACGTGATGTTTTTTTAGCTTTTTTAAACCCCCCCTTCCTCTTGGTGATACGTGGTGAGGTTTAAAACTACCTCTCCTCCCCAATACCCAAAATCACGTTTATTTTTTAGTACCTACAAAGAATCTTATTATTTTTTTTATATATTCTTATATAGATAAATCTAATTATTCTTGAAAATTTAGGACCTTGACTGAAATCTCTAGACCGAAAATAATATCAAAGGAATAGTGTAATCTAGCGAAAAAAAACTATCACACTACACGTAAAAAGTCGTTAGAACAAATGTTGTTGGGATTGATGTAGAGAGGTGGCCCATTAATTACAAATTTAATAACCCTGTATATTTGAAAAGTAAACTATCGTAAAAAAATACACATGTACTTTAGACCACATATGACTAAAGTAAAACATATTTAGCTTCATCTGTGGATAATATATAATGTATATTAATTTATTATTTGTATATTAAATTGGATAGTCTGTAACTTCCTGTCATATTTTTTTACTATACACCCTTAATTCTCTAAATATGAATTTATATTTTTATCCACTTTAATGCATTGAACAAAATATTTAACCTTTAATTTATTAAAAGTTCATAAACGAAATGAGATTACGAAATAATCTAGAGATCGCCGCTCCCATAACTACTGACTGCGACATATATATTTATATGTTTATATGTTTTTCATGCACTGGCTATGAGAGGGAGAGAGAAAGACAGAAAGACATCCTATTGCTCCCACAGTAAAAATAACTCTCTTCTAATTTATACTGTATACTACTCCCCGTCACAAATCGAGGTACGTGAAGAAGTTTTGATTCAAATATTTTTTAATACGATACTTGTGATCGGTCAACATCGATCCGTCCGGGGTTCGATTCCCGCCCTTCATATTTCTTCTGCATTTTAGGTTTCGGTAATAGTCCGTTTAGGATTTTATAAGAGACGGCCGACACGGAAACAATTAAATATATGTAGGGATTTTCGATCGAATCAAAGTCATCAACGATACGAAAGTAGTCATGAAAATATTTATTAATTTTATGAAAAATATATGTCCTCGAATATTTACAATTAAATCTGCGCGGATGCGCGGCCGTCAGTCCAGAGCCAGCACCGACGCGGCGCCGAAGGGAGAGCGGTACGACACGCCCAGCTCGCGCCACAGGCGGGCCGGGGCTGCCACGTTGGCCAAGTACGGGCGACCCAGCGCCGGCGGCAGCGCGGCCGGCAGACCCGCCTGCAGCGAGGCGCGCGCGCCCACCCCGGGCCAGCCTGCAGACGGTGGTTCCAGCGCCACCTGAGCTGCCCGCGCTCCCCGCGCCCACGACAGCGCCGCTGAGTGCGCCTCCCGCGGGTCCGGCCGTAACGGATCGTGCAGCGCCAGCAGGAGCACATCCGGCGCCGGAAGGTCGGCCGGCCTCCTCGCTAGCGCCACGCCGCTGGGGGCCAGCGCGGCCACCTCGCGCCGTAGCGCCGTGCACTCGTCCTCTCCCCCCCCCCCTCCCTCCGCGCCCGACAGCAGCGCGTGCGCGCGCACGCCGTGCGCAGCCAGGATGCGCGCCGCCGTGAGGCCGCAGGCGCCGATGTCGTGAGCGCCTGCCAGCACCACCGCTACGGGGGCCTGGTGAGCGTTGCGCGACTCGAGCCGGCGCTCGCCGCCCGCGAGGCGCAGCGCCAGGTCGGCGGCGGCGCGGGCCAGCAGCGCGTGCGCGGAGTCCAGCAGGCCGAGGCGGCGCAGGCCGGCCCAGAAGTCGCGGCGAAGCACGGGCGCGGCCGAGGGCACGCGGCGCCCGTCGTCGGCGGCGTACACGACGGGCCCACACAGCTCGTCGGGGAGGCGGATTCCCTCGACGGCGGGCGCCGCCCCCAGCACGTTTTCATCGTGCCGGAAGCGCGCGGACTCGTCGGCGGCGCGCACCACATCGGGTCGCGTCGCCGCCGACGACCTCATCTCCTCCCACAGCGCCTGCGATCGCGTTACGTTGAAACGTTTCGAAGGACGATGGAGCATGCCGGCGCTAGACGGGACCATCCATGGTGATACCTGCTTGTCGAAGAGCGCCAGGTTCCCCTCGAAGTCGAAGTCGTCGGCCAGCGCGGGCTCGGCGGCTCGTCCGAAGCAGGCCTCGTCCCTGCGTCGCGCGCGCTCCCCACCCCCCGCCCCGCGCGCCCTGGGAGTGGAGCTCGCCGCGCCGTAGCTGCCTGGAGGATATGACCGAGGATCGTATTAATACTTTGATATTGATATTATGATATTGATTTGATATATAGAAAATTCAATAATTGTTCAAACAACAATAAGATATATTATATAGCTGTTGCTAAAATGTCTACATATTTCAATTATTATTTGAGTAATAAATCTACTGACAATTCATTCTTACAAACTATAAATATATTTTTATGTATGGGTATAGACCCTCCGTTCTTATATAATAATAAAGTAAAGGAATATGCAGTTTTATTACACATATGATTACCGGAGTGATTATTTCTGTTGCTCCTGGGAGCCTGTATGTCTATTGGCTTACTCTTCACAGCTGCCGGTACTGCACACCTGTTATTTGCTGTCTTATTGACAGTGTTTGAGATTTGAGGACCATCTGTAAGTTTTATAGATCTTTAATGTAATAGATATTTAATATTATTGTAATATGTGAAAGATAAATGTTTACATTTGCAATTATTACTCTCTGATTGTCTTGAAACAATCAACAAGTCACAATCAATCAACAAACCCATTGATTACTTTAAAGAATTCTTTAAAACTTAGTGAATACAACCAGTATGACTAATTATTATACCAGAATGTGAGGGATTTGCTTCTAAGTTTTCACACACTGTGGCCCGTTGTCCTTTCTTACTACTCTTTGTGACTGCCACTGTGCTGTGTGTCTGTTCTGAAGTCTCTGATCGAGCTTCTTCTATAATCTTTAAGTCTTTTATGTCCGCAGAACTATAACATAAAATCATAAGTATCAAGTAAAATATTGTACTGTGTAAACAATAGTCAATAGGAGCATCATTATTACTTACTTCAATGTGACCTGAGATTTAGGATAAGGAAATCCATTTCTAAATGCTTTATTTAGCGTGATAGTATTACCATCCGCTTCCAGTATTGTACCTTGGTAGCATCCTAAAGGCTCACCGCAGTTTACCGACACGGCGAAACCGATCCAATTAGACATTGCTTTTACATTGAACTATTGTTCAAGTATGAAGAATTTTCTGTAAATGTCTTGACTAAAACTTGAAAGCAAGTTATATTTTTGTTATAAATTATCAAACGTTCATGAAGTTTCGTCTAATAATAATTAATAAGAATTAAGTTTGGTTTAACTTATAAAATGACACTAAATTGTCACTGTCAAATGTCAATTAATTATTGTGCTATTCGTTCGTAAAGGCAAATTCGTTGTAGATGTAATAGTATTATCATTTATCTGTCCTTAGTATTGCAGTCAAAGCCACTACGAGTAAAAAATCTATACACGTTAAAACTATTTTCTGTTTATGACATTGCACCGCAGACAGCTGGTAAAGTATTTATTAATTTATTTCAATAACTTTATTGTACAATACAATGTGTACATACACATATAATGGGACAGTTCACTGTACTGTATTACAAAAGCATCTGGCATCTGTATAACTTATAAAAATTATTAACCTTTTAACTTAACGTAGCTATACATATTTATAGATATTTTCAAACATTTATGTCAATTGTGCCATCACTCGTCAGTGGCAATCAATATTGCAAAGTTAGAAGCATTAATTCTGATTTTTGAAAGATACCTCATAGATTGACATCTATGAGGTATAAAGGTTAAATCATCCTTATACATGAGGTACTTGAGGTATAAAGGTTAAAGGTGTATAAGGATGATTTAAAATAGGGAATGCTAAATGTTGGGGGGCGAACGCCGGGAACCTCCTCGTGGTGCTCCCTGGGCAACAACGGTTACTGAGAACCTTCGGGATCTCCCGTTGGCTAATACCCGGCGCGGTGGGGGTCGGTCATGGGGGTTTGTGCCCGGTCCATGGCTGGCCAGGGTAGGTAACCTTTCGGGGTGGCCTGCCAGCGGGGGGGGGGCTCGGGCCTCTTTCCATCGTTTGATCGCGTTGGAAAGTTGGTCTGGGCGTTGAGGGTGGGAGGGCGCAGGCCCTCTTTGCCGGGGTTGGCTGCGGAATTGCTCCTGGTACTTCTCTGATAGCAGAGTGGACTGTGGAGTGGTTCCGTAGCTTTGTGGGGGGGGTCCGCGGCGGTCGCTTTCTTGCTGAGGGAGAGGCTGTCTGCGGCGGTTAAGGTCTGGACCTCTTTCCACCAAGCACTTTAGAGAGGGTGCTTGGTGGGGAGACGGTCCGAGACGTTGCCTGGATTAATCGTTGCCGAGTGCGACGCCACGGTTGCGCTTGGTGATGGTTAGTCTGGGCGTGGTGGGTTCCCGACTTATGCCTTTTTCTTGCTGGTCTCGGCTGATCACCGTGGCCGGCGGTAAAGGCCTGTCGGGTTCGACGTTGGACCCCTTACGTGAGCGGACTCACGTTCGACTCCAGTGTGTTGCAGTGAGGCTGTCTGCACATCACTGGGTCTTATGGGAGTGTGCTCTTCGAGGGGGTCTGACCGGTGGTCTCCTTTCGGGGAGATAACCGGCAGCGGAGCTGGACACGGTCAATGGTCGAGTCGGTCTGTCCAACCGGTTCAATTCTGAGACTGAGTCCAGCTAGAAGGGAGTCTCGGCTCCCTTCAGAGGCAGCAGGCTTGGGTGGGGGGAAGGGGATCCCTCCACAATCTTTCAAGCCTGCGAAAAAGGGATGGGTGCTCCTCGGTGCGGGGTGCCCTCTCCGTGGATCACGTTGGGGCATCGCGGTGAATGCGAAAGCGATCCCGTGGTGTCCCATTATGACGGTGGCGGCAACCGTCAGGTTTAGTGAGTAGGAGTCTCACATAACCACCTCCATCATCCCCTTGATGGAGGTGTGTATCCATGAGGATTCCTGACGTTAAAAAAAAAAAAAAAAAAAAGGGAATGCTAAATGTAAAGAGGCGTATAGCGATAGTGTAGCTCAATTGGTAAAGTGATAGGATGGTTTTCAAGATGTCACAAGTCTACATCTATCCCTATCGGAATACTTTTCTTCTAAATTTGTTTCAAATGTAAATACACTTGGCATGTTTAAAAATATTTTCAAACATTGATATATATTGTAAGCAATATCTTATACCACCGTGGTTTAAGCATTAACTTAAATAAGTTAAAAAAATATATAACTAGAAATAGCATATAACGAATTGATATTCAATATGGGCTAGTTATAATTTGAGTTTATTTTTAGTATTAAGTTTATATATATACAGGGTTATTTTTAATTAGTTGAGCACCTTTTGCAGGCAGCCTCTCTACATCAATCCCAACAACATTTGTTCTACGACTTTTAAAAAATCTTGATAAATAACTCAGAATAGAGGAAACAAAAAAATTTTTGCTCCCTCGATTACTTATTACTCTGTATTTTTTAAGCAGTCTAAAGTATAGGTCGCGGCAGTCTAGCGCTGTACGAAATTTGTAAGGTACCACGCACGTAATACTATTATAACTTATTATTATTTTTTGTTTTATTTCAAACAGTATGTGTAATAATTACCCAATCGTCGTATTGTGTATTAAAATTGTTAACAATTAATCAAGGTAGTATCAGATTATTTACAATAATACAATGTGTTATTTACAAAAGGATTCAATATTTACAAATTACCTCTTAAATTTATATCTCGTCGATACCAGTGCAAAATAGTCCCCTTCATATCCAACACAAAGACCACACCTAAAAATCAACTGTTCACCGACTCCTCTTACCACACTTAGCCAGCACTCGCACTATCTTGGTGTACTCGTTATTTGTGTTACGGCATCACAGTACTGTTTTCACTAATCGAAATTCGGTTACCGAGTAACGGGAGCCAGCGGGTCGCGCGGCACACGCTTATCTAATTGACCGTGACAAACGACTGGATCAAGTACAAAGTACAAACGTGCATCGCCGCCGGTGCATCACCCCGCCACCCGCCACCCCGCGCCCCGCTGCTCGTGTCCTTGGCACGTATTTTGCCTACGCAAGGTGCGTGGCCTCTCTTTGCTCAAGGTTGCGAGGTTGTTAAATGCTCGTTCAGAAGCAGTAAATAAATTTTGTATGGGAAAAACTAAATTTTTAAAACTATTAATTTTAAAAAGTCGTAGAACAAATGTTGTTAGGATTGATGTAGAGGGGCTGCCTGCAAAAGGTGCTCAACTAATTACAAATAACCCTGTATATTGACTCTAATAACGTTGGTGTTTTCCAATTCAAATTATAAAACAATGAATGTAATAACGCCTTTGAACCAAGCCTTTGGTTCAAAGGCGTTATTACATTCATTGTTTTATAATTTTAGTATTAAGTATTTGTAGATGATGCTGTTTCTTTATTTTATGAATCATAAAATCTATTTTAGTGTGTTATTTAAATAAAAGTATATATATTCGTATATAAATGTTTTTAAAAAGTCTGAAAATGGATATTTTAATAAAGTTCAAGTTCGCGTGGTCAAAGCCACTGGAATATCCAGACGATTTCTGAAAAATTTAATAAGGAACAAAGAAAACAATGGTAGGTCTTCATATAACACACCTAAGAAAGGAAGGTCACAGAAGAATTTCATGTTAAAACTGGATAGTTTTGATTACAATGTGATTAGAAACATGGTGTACGACTTTCATTTAAGATTAAAGAAAGTTATTTACCATGGACAAAATTTTACAAGAGCGCATGGACATTCAGTTTTACGATTTCCACCATATCATCCTGATTTTAACCCCATCGAGAATATTTGGTCCCAAAAAAGGGGCACGTAGCGAAAAAAAATGTTGCTATGAATGTGACCTCGATAAAAGAACTTATATTCAAAAAAGTTAACCTTATAGGACCCGACAATGGAAGAAAGTATGTGATCATGCTATCACTTGATAACATAATCACATAGCGATACTCATACCTCGGTACGCATCGCGCAGTACGCAGCACTCATCCTCACTATGTAATCACATAGCATGATCATATAGTGAGGATGAGTACCGGAAATTTGAGCCTGTGTTTGATAACCATTCGGATAAATTCATTTTAAACATTGGTTCCAGCAGCGACAGTAATGATTCTGAAATGTCGGGTATAGAAGTCATATCAGATTCTGATTAATTGATAAATTTATATTAATTGATGAATTTTGTTTTATTTTAAAAACTGTTCTATTTACTGGTGTCAGAAACGTATTTAGTTAGTACAACCGATTTATCTTAATTCGATTTTCTTTAATCTGGGGTTTTCATTTTGGTATCAGCTGATGGTAAGAAACACAGCATTCTTTAATTTTTAAATTTAAATAACCTAATCTAAATTTAAGCGAAATGAGTAATTATGTAATAACAACTCTATCTTTAATATACGTTCGGATTTCTGAAGCTTGACGAATATAGCCGAAGCGCATAATTGAAAAGTATATGTGTAGGTACTTATTTTTGCCCAGTCATTCAAATACATAATACAATGTATTAACAACAATTTGCCTGAATTAACTTTGATAAACTTGTTTTCCCACAACCAAGTTGTGACGACAAATAAACAACACATTTCTTTATCTTTAAGGTTGTATTAATTTCATTGCTTTTTATTTATCAGTCATCTGGTTATCTTCATGGCGCTTGCTACTAAAGGTGAGGTTTGGATAAGATATCACTATTTGTCAAATCAACATAATTTTTTTCCAGTAAACATAATATTCTATTATTGTTTGAACTCTTACATGTGATTGTGTTTTAACCATCAAGTTGCGGATTAACTTTAAAAAATATATTATATATAAAACAAAGCCTAAGACTTATTTCAGTTTGATATAGCAAACTAATTCAAATGTTAACTGAATTATGTGATATATGTAAACTCACAAAAAATAGGTATATTTGTGATTGGCGCCAAAAGGACTCCTTTTTGTAAATATGGCAGTTGGCTTAGGGAGTTGCCAGCATCGCTCGTATTTGCAGTGGCGGGAAAAGATGCTTTGCAAGCATCCGGTATACATCCAAGATTTGTCAACAACACTATCATTGGAAATGTTAATTTCGTAAGCAATTGTTTTCTTATGTTCTGTTTTTAAATAATAAGCAGTCTTAAATATTACTTCCGAACGTTCATCGAAACAAATTCTAAAAGAATGAAAACTTATTTAGATTTCACAATTGCATTGTTATTTCGACAACGGTTGTCTAAAGAATTATATAAATAAAATTCAATTTTAGCTCAGTCAATGCGACGGTGGCAAAACTCCGCGGTACTGCGGTATTTATTCAGGAGTGCCTATTGACAGACCAGCTCTAGGTGTAAATAAAGCTTGTGGATCTGGACTGCAGGCAGTTATAAGTGGAGCAATAGTAACTTAATTTAATAAGTTTATAACTTTGATTTTTTTTTATTTCTAAACATTAATTCAACATTGCGACTTTTATCAGTGCTGCAACAAACTTAATTGCACAGCAATAAATGTTTAACTATTTATCTACTATGTATCATTTATAGCATTTAAAACATATTTCCAGGATATCTACACAGGTCAAAGTAATGTGGTCTTAACTGGAGGAACAGAGGTAATGTCCTCGCTTCCATTTTTGGTTCGTGACATAAGATTCGGTTCTACTTTTGGTAAAACCTACATCTTCGAGGACCAAATTAAGAATCAAATCATAGACAGCTATACTGGGCTTACTTTGCACCAAACAGCCGAAAATATCGCTAAGAGATACAAAATAACTAGAGAAATCGCAGATGATTTTGCATTCGAAAGCGGCCTTAAGTTAAAAGCAGGCAAGCTATTCAAATAATAACCAATTTTGTTTTTTTTTTTAACTTTGAACGTAAAAAGTATTACTCATTATTATTTTATTTCCATCAGCCCAAGAAGCTAATATATTTAAGAACGAAATCACAGTCTTAACTACTTCTATCAAAAAGAAGTCTGTAGTGATTGAGAAGGATGATCTCACCAATAGCAGTACAACCACAGATGACTTTATAAACGCGCCTACGACTCTTGACAATGGAAGAGTTGTGACAGCTTTAAATTCATCTGTAATATTATTATTCTCTTAATTATATTCATAATATTTAAATAAGATTTATGTACTATTTAACATTTATTGTTCCTATGCACCTGTAATGTTGTATAGTGATGACTAATCCTAAGGATGTTGTTTCACTGATTTCCAGCTACTGCATGCTCCTTTTATGATGTGGCAGTTGATGGTTAGTAATATATTGTTTTCTACATGTCTCCAGTCTCCTGCAGATGGCGCTGCGGCTGTCATACTAGCCAATGAGAACACCGTTAATAACAACAATATAGAACCTCTCGCTCGGATCACGGGATTATCTTTCGTGGGTGTGGATCCTCAAAACAATGGGCTTGGAGTCTCTGCTGCAATCAGAAGACTCTTGGATATCACGAAACTTGATGCTGAAGATGTGGATTTGTTTGAGGTTTCCTATTTTTTTATGGTTTTCCCACAATAGAACAGAGAACATATTAATAAGTATTTAAAGTAGTATAGGAAAAGATTGGGAAGTTAACAGAGATTTCTCTACAAATTATGTATCTTTCTTTTATATTGTAATTAATTTAATAGAAGAGACCCGGGAAAAGTATATAAATATTCACCATACAGATATATATGTATATATTAATCCATCTATATATATATATAGAAGGATTAATCCCGGAATCCATTCGTTCCGAAATATAATTCTTAATTTTTTACGTGTTGATTATGATCTGCTAATTTTAACTACTACAGATGAATGAAACATTCGCCTGTGAAACATTATCCACGATGAAGGAATTGAATATAGATAGTCACAAAGTAAACACGAGCGGTGGTTCCTTGTCTCAAGGTCACCCGGTCGGCGCCAGCGGGGCGCGCCTGGCCGTGCACGCTGCTCATAGGATACAGTAAGATTATACCTACGATGTTACAATTGGGTGAACCCATGTTCCAGTCCCTTGCCAGATGGCGCTATTGACGATTTTTTCATCTTAGCTCACTCCACTTAAAATAAAAAGATATTTAAATGGGCAAAACATAAATGAACTTTATTAAAGTGACTTAATGAATAACGCAATATATATTTCTTTTATATATATGTATATGTAAGTGGATTATAATACTATAGCGGCGGTGCGCGGCGCGTCGTGGCGGCATCCGGCTGTGGCGCCGGACAAGGAGTGGCCATCATGTTGGAACATGTTTGACTTGCTATAAAATAAATAATGCTCCAAAATTTTGTAATAATAAAACGTGACAAAATTGTGTGGCCTTTAAGAACTATGTTGATAATAAACAATATTTAATTATTATGAGCAAGTCCAAAACTTCACAATAAATAATCCTAAACAACCTTCTATTAATAAAGACATAAGCTGAAAATAAAAAAAATATTCTTAAAAGAAGTATGTATATTCATGAAACAGTATAAATGCTTATCTACTTATAAATTAATATTAAATTATATTTATTTGCTAATACTTCTCATTATTCCATTATTGCAAAGTTTCTCCTTTGGTTACCTGAAAATATATATTTTTTGATTACGCTATATATCAAGGATAACATATTTTATATCTATAATAATAATAATATCAGGACAAATTACACACATTGATCTAACCCCTAAGTAAGCAAATTATTTGCTTGTGTTAGGGGTGTTAGACAACGATACAAATACATAGAAATACACATATAAATACTGGGAATATATTTAATAAACGACCAAACCCAGAAACACAGACATCTATGCTCATCACATAAATGCGTCTCTGCCGGGAATCAAACCCGAGCCCCATTATACCGTGACATGTTAGGCGTCTGCGCCACTCAACCAACGGGGCAGTTAAATAAAGTGAATGAGACCGCCATACTAATATAATAGACAATAGCTCTACATACACAGGCTTCCAGGTAGTCAATCTTTCTCTCTAATGATGTCAGCTTTTCATTTAGTGTTGCCAAGCGAGACCTGCACGACATATCTATAAAAAAATACTTGATATAGTTAAAACATTGAAAACAAAATAATTACATTTTAAAAGCCACTACAGATTGACATTTGAATAACATTGGTTGGTGCAATGTTTAGGTCTATATAAAATAGGAAATATAGGTAATATGTTTATTTTATAGTAAAACAAAACATTTTAAATAATCCAAAAATTAGGGCTAGTTTTAATTTTACAATTAGATTTGATTCAATGTTAGTAGTATTAAAATGCATATAAATTTAAATTTATATATTAATGCATTTTAATAGACAATAAGAGATAAGGTAACTCTTTCCAATTGAGTTGTAAGAATAGAAGGGAGAGGGGGATAGGGAGAAAAGAGGGGTCGAAGCCCTATCCCCTGACACCATTTTTATTGTGCGAAAATGTTTAGTTTTGGAGATATTTCGATTTGAAGTTTCGTAAAAACTAACCTAAAATGTAAGTAATTAAGACTTCTGTGACGTCTCCGGCGCTTCAGGATGGCCAGCCCCTTCACCCTTGCGTAACACTGAACTGAAACCCAAGCTCGCCTTCGCCACTTCGGCTTGTTGGTCGCCTTCGGCGACCAGCCTCAGTAGCTACGGCTCGATTGGGTTTCAACTCAGTGTAACGGCGGGTGGGGGCTGCCCTCCTTCCGCGCCTCCGGATTTACAAAAACACTCTAGGGGTAGGGCAGACAAGACTACGTGGAGTCGGGGTTAACAGAGTCAGTTTTGACAAAAAAAGTAATATAAATATTAATTATTTCAAAAAGCATTTAAAATCACAAACGTCATATGTCAAGTTGCCGCCATTTAACATTAGGGAATCTAAAACAACAAAGTTGTTACGAATTGTGTTTTTCTTGTTAAATTAAAATGAAAAATTGATAATATCATATAAATAATTGATAAACATATTTCATAGATGTGAAGTGTTCTTGTGTTAAACATTGTGTTTTTGTGCTAATATTGGTGAAAACACGGTAAGTTTATTTCACACAAAAAAACATAAAAAAGAAACTACGCATTTTCGCAGCCTGGGAATAGTATTAAAAGAAAGGGGAGACCAACCCCTTTCAAATGATACCATTTTCAAACCAAAACTCTTACAACTCAAATGGAAATTCTAGCCAGAGATAATAATAGTAGATTCAGCTTTTAAAGTCAATTATTCACTTTAATCATGTTCAAAACAATTCTTAAATAGGAACAGTGACAAGTTATCTGATGTTAGTAACAAAATACAAGAAACTTAGAAAGACAAGTTTTATTTAAATATTACTAGAATTCTTTCAAAATAATCAATTCTTACCAAAGGAATTGAGGAAATCTGTAATCTTTTTTATGCTTCCTGTTATAACTTCGATGTACTCTCTGTTTGCCCAATCTTGTTGAATTTGTTTTTGTATAGTTTCACGGGGTGGAGTGGCCATTTTTTTAGTTTTTGTGTTTATTTAATCAGTATATTTTTTCTTCAATCTAAAATACTTATTTGTAACAAAATAAAACGGGATAATACAACGATTATCACAGAACAAAATGCTTTCAGTGGCAAATGGCAATTAGATTTCAAAAGTCGAGTCGACCTGAGAATCGAAATTATTAGTGGTTTACGCTCAAATAGAAGGGTAACTGTCAATGTCTTTGTCAAACAACAGCTTATAAAACCAAGGATTTATAACCAAATGTCCTGGGTTTCATATTAGTATGTTTTTTATGATTACCAAACAATATATAAAATAAAGGTCTTCGATAGGTCTATTAATTAAAAAAAAAGTTTTTTGTATAATATTATGGATTTTCAACATCTACCGAAACAGCTGATAGTCAACGTGACAGTAACTTCTATTTGTCAAACTTGAAACTACAATAACAGATGGGAACCGGCGAGGTTTAAAGATTTGTACTTAAAGTGAATTATTTTGTATATTTGTAATGGATGAAATAGAGTACAAGCTAAATACTAACAATAGTGTCCTTATAGTCAATGCTATAGACAAGTTAATATCGACAATTAAATCTAAGTATAAACCCGGTGAGCGTCAAAAATTCGTATTAGAGAACGAGGAATTGAAATTCTTGAGGGAGAAATGTTCTTCAGTGGACAACATGGTGAGCCTGACTGCCTGTCAAGGCTTGTTGGCATTGGTCGAGCTCGGTGTTTTAGAAATTGCCCACACAATGTCCACAGTTGTGACCTTACTTCCCAGCACACAGTGAGCATATAACTAGTTTATTTTAATAAACATTTGATTTTAAAAGCTTAAAGTAAAGAAATATATGTACATTCTTAGCAATTACTCAGCGATCATATCTACAATGGCGGGTCTGCTTATCTTAGACCTAAAATCACGTCTCATCCCTGGTCAGCCATATAAATGTCAATTCTCCATGCGATCTCCACAGCATCCCTTTATCACGGTGCTGGAGAAAAACAAGGGCATGGAGGATACTGTTATTGCTCAAATGCATGCGTTGTGCACACATCCTGAATATACGTAAGTAACTCTTAAAATTATTAATACTACTATCCACTGTATATAGATTTTGATTAAGTATATAAATAATCTCTTTGTTTTATATATTGGTTTTTGGTATTAATATGGCATAATTATAAAAAAAAATAAAGATAACACATTAAACACATTAAAAAGGTTAATGATATCAAGTTTAATTTCCTGCAATTAAATACCTATTTTACTGCCCATATTGAACAAATGCAATGCATCTCTATTATATATTTTGAAGCAATACATTTTTTTAACTATGTGTATGTCATTAAAATTTATTTAGTCTTCATAAATATATTTTCAGTGTTGCCTCAAACAGTCTAGAGCTACTGAGGCCAGTGTTCCTCTGGCTGACCAGTAGTCCTCAAGGTAGCGGCAGTATCAAGCCCTGGCAGCTGTTACTTAGTCTTCCTGAGTCAGCTGCTCAGACAACACTCATTGTAGCCTGCCTTAGTTGCCAACAGGTAAGAGAAAGTGTTAAGTGTTAACTTTTTTTTCTGACAAGTTTAATTTAATAAATGCGAATTTTGGTATTAATCATTACTATTCATGTATTTCTTTTTGTATAATTCATATAATATATGAAAATAAAGATAATATTATTAAAATATTCTTTAATGCTTCTGCTACATAAATTCTTATCCTCCCTCCTTTTTTCTTATAAAATATAGTCCACTAGGATCACTATCATTACTTAGTATACCCAATGTTAATATTATTATTATTAATACTCAAAAATGTAGTGCTTCTTGTTAAACATGCTTCATCAATTACAAATGTATCAGAAATTACTTCAAGCAAATCACAAGGTTGATTTATAAATTTATTATAAAAGTGGTTCCAAGATGGACCCCCGTGTAACCCTCAAATAATGCAGAAAATATGAGGTTCTGTAGAAACACTCCCCAATGATCACACTTGATCAGTAGCGGTGCATTAACTTGCAGTGCATTTAAGATCTGATTAACAAATAATATGAATAGGGCAAACTCAATCATTACAGACATCTAGATTTCGGTATTAGAAACTCGCGACTATCGGACGCATCACTATAATCTAACACTACTATAATATCAAACATACGTCGCTAGAAGCAATTCATCGACGATATATATATAATCGATACGAAACCTTGAGAGAGGTTTAAAGCAATAATCAAGAAAAATTTGAATGATCTTAAAATAATAATCCATCCTGTAGATGTGTAGTCCCTCGCTGTCGGAGCACGCGTTTGCTGCGTACCGCGCGGTGAGCGAGGCGGCGCTGCAGTCGCGCCCCGACCTCGCCGCCGCGCTGCTGCCCCTGCTGGCGCGCGCCGGCGAGGAGTTGGCGATGCACGGGTCGGTGGAGCGCCTAGGAACATCTTACACTAATTGAGCACGCATGATGCTGTCAAGAGTATACTATTTTCCGTGAAGAGTGTACTATTTTCCGCCTCAAAATATTATTATATATTAAGTTGATCCATTTTTTTGTGAGCGTTGAACACCCGTAAAATTCGAGTCGGGTAAACTACATAGTAATGGTAATATATACACTTCAGTCTTCAAATTCAAAAACGGCATCGTTCGGACACGAGCAATGTCCACAACGTACGGATGGATACCTGCCGTGCGTCGGAACGTCCGGTAAAGGAGGGGGGATGGGGGAATTAACTCTTGTAATTCTTGCACACACTCACCAAAATATATCCTATAGAATACTGAGAAGGCCCCCAACTATCTGCGGGCGGCCAGCGGTAAGCCGTCTCTTCGGATCCTCCTACCCACCTCGACTAGGCACCCAACAAAACAAACACTAACTCGACACCAAACCGGTTCGCTAACGCAACTGTTCAGACACATTTCCCATATACGGCTTCATAGAGCAACGTGTCGGAACACAACTGGGTCGCATTGTAGCACGACTTCCCTCGTAACCTTGCCGGCGACCGGAAGTTATGGTCTGCCACCGATGAAATTACCAATGAATCTCAGTGTCTCCCCACTGTGTATGCAGACGCGACCCTCGCGCGTGCTACTCTCTGATGTCCCGCTGCGTGTCGGAGGCGCGGCCGCAGCCCGGCGCGGCGCTGGGCGTGCTGCTGCTGGGGAGGAACCTCGCACACACCTCCGCGCTCTATCTGCACGAGCTGTTCCACCTGTGTGAGTGCCGCAATACCTACCTACCTATACACAACCTAACCGCTACAATACTATACAATATACCCGCGACGACAGTACTGTAACAAATAACATTTACGAGTTTTCCAAGATGTTCGCATCTTAATAAAGTTGTAATTTTGAAATATTACACCGTATCGAGCTACGCGACTATTGTAAATAAAATAAAATATTACTTTTACAGGTTTGAACATGATCACTAAGTATGAGTGTTCGACACTCTGTCTGAACTCATTCGTAGCTCTGTCGCTGCAGTGGCTGCACCTACCCTCGTACTTGACGACCGACGCCCTGAAGGTGGCGTCAAAAATACTAGAAATCCAACAGAACGATAACCGACCGGACGCGGGGCTCCTAATCGCAAATCTTAAATCGAATCCAATTTTCCAGGAACTGGTTCACGTTGATAAGAAACTGTACATATATTTTAAGTTGTTGGACACTTGGGAACGTGTCAGGGATGATGATGACAAACTGAAGAGGTGGTTCGACGGCTTGACGACATGTGACGATCAGCTGAAGTTAGAGTTGCTACCTTTTTTTGTCGGATTAATTATGGACAAGCATGGAAATGAAGAAGTAATTCTAAAAGCGCTGAGAGCTGTCATAGATTTGGTCAAAGTGAAGAAGGAGGTCTCGGTGACAGTCTTGCCTATTTTGTTGTATAAAATAGCGAATGATTCGCGACCGAACGTGAAGCTGGAGTGTATGAGAGGTCTTCCTTTGATGGCTAGTACCAAGTCGAGTATTATAAAAAATATAACAATAAATTAAACTTGAAAGATATACTGTTCAATGGAATTTGAATTTTTAAAATTATAAATTTTTAATCAGACTAGCAATTTTAGATTTTGAAGCTATCGATAAATCGCTAACAATGTTATGTAAAAGTAAATTTAATAATTTATTTACATTTTTAGGAGAACGTCCCATCTCTAGTGTCGATACTGAACAAGTTAAAATCTAATAAGGGTGTACCGACATCACTACTTATCATGATGTATACGACCTTAGCCGAGACTCAGGTATTATATATTCACATATGTCATCGAGTGTTTTTGAGAGAGAAAATGTTCCGTGAGTAGAAGAGAGAGAGAGAGAGAAAATGTTCCGTGAGTAGAAGAGAGAGAGAGAGAGAAAATGTTCCGTGAGTAGAAGAGAGAGAGAGAGAGAAAATGTTCCGTGAGTAGAAGTGAGATACAGAGCGGTTGCTATGCGGCAATATTTTGGAGGTGGATTTAAACAAAATGAATGCATGTATATTTGTGGGTGATAGAGAGTGTATGGTGTGCGTTCTGTTAAAACCACCCCTTGCACCCTCATTAACGCTTACTCATCATCTTATTATTGTAATTTCCACGCTCATACCTTCTCTATATCCAGTAAGTAACCAGTCATTCCTATTCTTACTTCTACATCCAACTGTTGTTTTAAGATTTTTTTTTAAATAGGATAAATCCCTATTTCCCTACCAATCCCAGGTGCGTTGCTTCCCCTATCTACAAGAACTGTTGGTGGACTCCACCTTACACCCCAACGACCTCAAATGGGAAGTCGACATCGCCAAGGCCATCGCCGTCAGGAGAATATGTGAAATACGGTCTGTAGATTCTAGCTTTTTTTTTTTTTTTTTTTTTAACGTCTGGAATCCTCATGGATACACACCTCCATCCTGGGGAAGATGGAAGTGGTTATGTGAGACTCTTACTCACTAAACCAGACGGTCAACACCTCTCCGTCGTAATGGAGCGCCACGGGAACGCTTGCGCACACAACCGCGTTGCTCCGACGGAAGGCCGCGTGAGCAGCCACCACCTCCATGGAGTGACGCGCCCGGTTGACTTGAGCGCGTCCCACTCCGGGGCTTGTTGAATGGCGAAGGGCTCCCCTGCCCTCCACCCAAGCCGGCCGAGCCAAATCAGGACTCCCTCAACGAAGGTGTCCCGATCCGACTCAACCTCCCTCTGTAGATTCTAGCTTGAAAATTGATTTCTTGTCACGATATTTGATAATGATCTCGTGTAGAAAATTGATAAGCCTTTATAGGCTCAATATTTCATATTGAAGGACAGCTGGAAGAGATCCTTAAATTAGGAGATAAATTGTTGAAAGTACGAATGGTTTTATAAGCATACCAATTGTTTTCCTGTAAAATTAATAGAAGTTTTTGTATTGATTCTAATTATTAGCTGACATCTTATCATAGCATTGCAACAAAACCCCCCATTTAACGCCTGAGACAGCCGGCAGGATACTATTGGAATGTTCTGTAATAGCTCTAAGATGTCTGTCCGCGTGTATCACAATACTGAATATGTAAATGACACAATTACGTAATTCGTGGACGGGTTGCTCTTCTTGTGTCTGAGTAAGTTAGTAAGAGACGCAGGTTCGTGGTTATACTGTGACAACTCATTGTTATATAACTTTGTTAGTTGAAACTCACCAGGCATGAAGAATAAGAACGTATCACATGTAGCCCAACTCTATGAATGGTTGGAGTAAGAAAGTAATATATCTAAAAGTTATCTTGCCATATCTGCCTCGAGTAGAACTGAATTTACTGTTTAACTGCAATCTAGTGTAATAAAGCAGTGTTCATAAATAGTTCATAAATTTGTACTTTCCAAACGTAGACTTTTGAAACGAATGGATAAATTTCCGGTGACGGAAATTATTTTTACAATAAACTGTCAAAGTTATCGCAAAAAGAATATATAGAAATAAATTCTATTATTATCATTATTATAAAAATTGTTCAAAGTAAACGCAACTAATCAATAGTGCAGCATATTTCCAATGTACATAAAACACTTAACCTCACTCTCGAGTCGCCCCTCAGCCCCTCGACGCAGGGCGTGGAGCTGGTCCCAGTGGTGTCCTCCCTGCTGTCGCGGTCGGAGCGCTCGGGCTGCGCCCCCGCGGTGGTGTCCCTGGGTGCGCTGTCGCTGCTGTGGCGCGGCGCGGCCGTGGCGCCGCCCGGGGCCTGGCGCGCGCTGCGGGGCCGCCTCGCCGGGGACACCAGGACACCCGTGCAGATAGGGTAAGGATGAGACCAGACAGCTGCACAGCTATTAATAAAATGTATCCGTCTAGTCGTTGTAGCTGTCGCCGGCCTCCGACGACGACATTTCGAATTTGATTTTGTAACTGGACGAGCCTTTTATGACGCGGTCACTGATATGTTTATTTTATTCCATCGATGTCATCGACCACCAATAAAGGACGTTCAATTAAATTCCAAATGAGCAATATGAGAGCCAGCCGCACTAGTTGTCACGTGGAGCGTCGCTTTCCGGAGCACATATTTGTTCTCCCGACGCCCTTAAAAATAGAAGCTACACTCCTAAGCATATATAAAAAAAACGAATGTTCTTTTTTCCTGTTATATTCCTTAACATGCAACTGGAGAAACAAATATATTTGAAATAATTTGACGCCTTCCAATTAACAATACAAGCAAAAATAACTAATTAAATTCGCGACAACCACAACTGACATCATACATTATACGCTTTACACATCATACACACACACATGTACGCACGCACGCACACACACACACACACACCATACACACACACTGTGTTCCCTGGCGAGGTGAAGTCATAAAACACGTACCTCCTCCACATGCCTCAGCATTCTGCCTTCGGGAGGTTAGATTTTAATCGTTTTTCAATCCTATTAACAGTCAAGAAACGACCTCTCATAGGCAGCCTCGAGACGGACACGTTCCTTTGGAGACTATGCCGTCCCACAGGTCCAAAATTCGTCCATCTATTCGATATCCAAAATAGTCTTATTTCTAGAATAAACGGAATATATTTTTAAATTTATATTCAAGAACCAACATTATTTTTAGATATTTTAATTTCAATAATATTGTTCGTGCGTGCGGGTGTGAGTGGAAGAATCGCACGTCACAAGAACGTCACAATGTTATTTATCTTATTTTTGCGAGGGAGGACCGAAAGGTCTCCAGTCCGTCCGTCAACAAATGCTATTTAGGGAACTAACATTCCCCAAAATTCCTCTGTTCTGCCTAGTCTCTGCGAGCTGTTGTCCGAGGTGCCGTCGCTGCGCGTGTCGACACCAGAGTACGACGAATTGATATCGGAAACATCTTCTCTCCTGTGGCGGTTCCTGTCGGAGGCCGACCCGGAAACGGCGAGTGCGGCCGCGCGCGCCCTGGAGGCCTACAGGCTGGAGGACTACACCCTCAAGAACATACCGGAGGTCAAGTCTCACAATAAAATAACAAATTCAAGTTAGGGTGTGATTTAGTTAGATATAGTCTATCGTACCGTTCGAGTCGTTTTGATGAATGTTTATTAACTTTTTATTATTTTAATTTGAAGACGTGTCTCCCCCCAGATCTACCGTCGCACGGTGAAGCTCCCCCCCTCGTACTGTAAGACGCCGAGTGACGCGGCCCGCAGCCCCGAGGACGTGCTGGACTACGTGCCCGGTGGGTGCTGTGGGTGCGAGCTGGTTTACATCCCTGGGTTAATAGACGCGTGTGTGACGTAATCCTCCTCCGCGGCAGGCGAGGTGTGGCCGGAGGTGTTCAAGTACACCCGCGAGGGGGCGCTGGCGGCCGTGCGGCGCCTGGTGTTCTCGCTGGTAGAGCGCGAGGTGCGCGGGTTCCGCAGCGGAGTGTACGCGGAGCGGGAGGGGGCGCGGGCCGGGGGAAGCCTGCCGCCCTACAGCGTGCTGCGGGGGGTGCTGGAGGGACTCAGGAAACAGGTACGGAAGACGGTATTTTATATACGACAGGGAAGAGCGGTAGTCTGTCTACCGCTGGAGGAAACACGAGAGCGTTTTACGCCGTCAAAAGTGTCTACCTGATTGAATGTAGACCGCTGTCCATCGGTGTTCTAGGTACACCAATAAATCGCCATAAATCAGTTTCAATGGACTATGGGTTTATATCTGGAACGATAATTAAAGTTACAGTTATTGCATAGTACTGCTAAATTGGGAGGAATCACAGGATACTATTGGATTGTCTTAGCATCTTTCTAATGTCTGTAACTCTGTTGATCATAACACCTAAATCCATATTCCCTTAAAAATTCTCATATTTATCGTTTTACTTCGGTATGTTAGTAATTTGGGCTTCTTTATAGTTTGATGACTAATCAATGTAATATAATAATATTGTTCGGCGATGAATAGTTTGATTCCAAATAAAACAAAATTTCTCAATTTTGATTTATTAAATATTCTCCACAAAGGTCTAAATGTAATGTTTCCCAGAGGTCCCTGGTTCGAATCCCTGTCCGTATCGGTTTATTTTTCATTCTATATTTATATAATTCTTATGAGCATTCTTCAAAAAAAGACATTTAATAATTACTTTTGAATGTTTGAAGTTTGAATCTCTGAAGCACTTGTACTTAAATATGAGCGCATCATAGCTACCAAATTACTTCAATTCCAAAATACTTTAATTCCTATTTTCTTCTTACATATTGTCAATTACGATTTCGACAAAATAGTCACATAGTCACTATTGAATTTTTGAGTTTGTACTCACTTACCACTACAAACTAAAAAAATCATAAATAAGTTTAAAAAATGTCCATGGAATTTATGACGAATCTTCTCCAGGAACCTAGCCACTGGAACCGTGTTACTAGAGTCTCTCGTTTCATAAGTGCAATCCCTATTTGAAATAAAAACTTAAACTTTGAATAGTTTAACTTAGAATTTTAGAGAAACATTGACTTTTTTCTGACAAAAGACATATTGTTTTTGTTACAGATGGTCTCACCGACCTACGACTACTCGGAAGCCGTCTTGCTCTCGATGCTGGAGACGCTCGGGGCGGAGTACCCTAAACCCCTTCCCCCCTTCGACTTCAGCTTTCTCCACGAGGGTCTGCACCGTGGGGCTCCGATGAGAGCACTGGTTATTAAGTTGTCCGCCCGACAGGCTGGTATCTCGGTCTCCGCTAAGAGACTCGTGGAGAACTTCCTATCTGCCATTGATCCCGGGAATTGTGAGGTATTTTTGGAATAAAACTGTTTCAGCCTTGTAATCCAAAATGTATTCATAAAATTTTAATTCACTTCAATTATTAAAACACAATGTGTCATAAAACAGCCAAATATATTATTTTTAGGAAACAGACATCCTATTGTTCTTCGAGTACCTCCCTATACTGTGTCGCACCATGCCTCCCAATAACCTCCGTCCACCTCTGGAGCGGTGCCTCGCGGACTCCTTCTCCAAGGTCAGGGTCGCGGGTCAAGAGGACACGTTCATTAAACAGCTGGACTTCATTCAGGAATGTCTCGAATGTGACAAAATTCACGACGCCAATAGGACGCTGCTGTCTCAGTTTATAGAGAACTACTTCTCTGTGATAGATGACGATCACGTGGTAAGTGTTGTTTGTTCGTCTTTATGTTCTGTTTAGTCAATTTACCCCTATTTGCACTTATAGCACGCCCTCTTTCAATAATGTATGAAACTATATATATCGCTTATTTTATAATATCTTAGATTTGATACCATCGCTATTCTTATCCGACTACGATGTCATCCTTTGAAAAGTTTAAAATAGTGTTACAGTGAATCTATAAAAAGAAGACCATAACGGTTTATCTCTGTCGTGTTCATTAGAAAACGATATATAACTGAATTACACTTTGGTGAAGCCGGCTAGTGTATTTATGTAATAAGAATTTAAGTTTCACTTTGAAAAAAAAAACCATAACAATTCCGCCGAGTATCAGTCGCAGCTCATCTCGAGTTCGTGGGATTTTTTTAGATTATTAGATTATTTTAGATTTTATAGATTATTTTAGAGCGTCAGTTGTAGATTTGACAACGAACTAAGTGTTTTGTATAAAGCTTACTTTTAATAAAGATGTTTGGTGGAGACATATGTGAGTGTAACGGTAAAGGTACCGGCTCCTGCAGGCGTGGGAGGCCATGGTGCGCGCGTGTTGCTCCGCCTGCGACACACACGTGGAGCGCATGACGTCACCCAGCGGCTGGTGGGAGACCAGCGCCGTGCTGCTGCGCAAGGCGTGCGTGGTGCGGGCGGGGCGGGCGGCGCGGGCTGCTAGGGCGGGGAGGGGGGACGGCCGGGAGGGCGGGGGCGGGGGTGGGGGTGCGCTCGTCTGGATCAACGAAGTCGTCGATGCCGTCGCGGAACACGTGGCGTGAGTCCGCTTATGTCATGATAAAGTCGCTAAGATGTATAAATAAAATGCTCATACTCATATGTATTACAATTACCACTTTGTTACCCACGGGCTATATCTATATATAGGTGAGTAATATTATGTTGTCAGGGAGCAAGAGTTCTCGTTGCGTTGTTTCTGGTCCGCCCTGCAGGCCGTCGCCGTGGACGCGTCCTCCACCCGCCAGTGGTTCCTCCAGCTGATGGCGCGCACTCAGGTCGCCTTCAAGGAGTACGTACACTTGAGAAGAATGTGTCATTTAAAGTTCTGATAGTTTTTCGTGTCTCAAGTTAGTTTTTGTTTTCAGAACGGAAGACGAATCGGCGAAGCTGTACCTCTGCGATGTGTTCTTTCTGAGTGTGATAGCGTTCAGTAATTTTTGGTCCCTCGAGCCGGTCGCGGACCTACTGTTGACCAGTCGCGACGCCAGGTTGGCGTCGGTACCGGCGGCCGTGGCCGCTCTGATGGAGAGAGACGGTTGGAAAGATATAACTTTACAGGCGAGTCGAAATTCTCGCCGGCCGTTCGAAGCTTCTCAAAGGAGGCGAAAATCTTTGGGGAAATAGACGAATTCGTTTAAAGATCATAATGAATGAATCTAAAACCTCTCTCAGATGCTGGAGTGGTTGTGTCACAGTAGTGCGGTGACCCGCCACGCCGGCGTGTCGCGGTGTTGCGGGCGCGCCGTGCTGGCGCTCAGACACACGGACGCCTTCCACCAACACAGGATGTGGATGAAACTGTGAGTATTTTGTTTATACCATCGTGGTGGTCACCATGCACCATACATACGACTCACCTGATGGTAAGTGGCCACCGTGTCCTATAAACGCCTTCAACACGAGGGTATCACGTGCGCGTTGTTCACTCTTTAAAAATATGATCGCTGCCCTTTTGAAGAACCTCATATTGTAGCCCTCTGGAAAACCTCGTCATGTCACAATCGGAAGGTCCATGGGAGGAAGTTCCTCTGATATCGAAAATTATAGGAAGATTTGGGTTCCAATGGATAGAGAACTAATATTTTTCTTTCTTTTCTTTTCGTCATTTTTAAGGAAGTTTTAAAATAGGTGTTATGAGGATTTATTGTGTTGATGCTTAGACTTGAGATAAACAATTTGCTATGCGAACCTGCCACAAGCCAGTGCGGGTAGTGCGGTTTATCGGCGCAGCGTACGAGAGGGCCCCCAGTCCCCCCCTACTGCAACCGGGTCCCCTCCTGTCTCCTTCCTATCCTATCTTCCGGCAGGTTCTCTACAGCAGGGATTTTCCCACGAGTTGGCAGTTCAGCCTCCCAGCCCCGCTATCAACACAGTAAATCCTCAAGTCTCGGGATACTTACTCACTTTAAGAAAACAACACTGTCAGAAAAATCTGTGTTATCTAGTTGCTGTCTTCTGTAAGGCGCATTACCTTCCCTAGTTGGACTGCTTTAAATCGGAGTGGAGTAAACCACTCACCTCTCTAGACTATGACCTACCTCTGTTACAGGAGAAGTGTTATCATTATATCATTAAGAGACAGACTCATTCGATCATTACATATGTGATACACTGTGTCAAATAAATATTCTAATGAACTGCCATTTTATAATTTTTGTCAAGTGTTTATTTCCGTCCATATGAGTGATGTGTTATGTATGTTAATATTTTTTCTGTTCGCTGCCGAAGGTGGAATGTCACCGAAGTGTAATGGTGTGTGTGTTATGTTATTAGTATGTTATAATGTTACTAACACAAGTGCAACGACTCACATTTGTTTTTAATACTTTAGTAGTTAGTGCTATAGTGTATATGGCGAGTGGGGAATAAGTATCATTGGCGTAGCTACCTGAGGGCTAGACCGAGCCGAGCTTCGAAGCCCTCAATCTCAGAGGGCCCCTCGGAAACTGACATACATACTTTAAATTAAACTAGTGAAATATTCTCCCACAATCGAAATATAAAAATCAAGATAAAAAGGAAAGGTTTCTTTCATCAATTATTTTTTTAAATCTGTTCTACTTTTTTGTTAATAGTTTTATATTTTTTTGCGGTTCCTCCCATTTTACAGGCGGTATTATGTTATGAAATGGTACAAACAGTGTAAAGGTACACGAGCGAGTGCTATAATCGTGAGATATCATCTGCTGTATTTTTTTAAAGAGTTCCATTGTTTGTCTCCGAAACTGATGATCAGTTACCAAATAAATATGTTATCAATGCGGGAGCTAATATTTTCAAATTAAAAAAAATATTAAAAACTGGTGCTTTAACGACGAAGTTATCCGCGAATGCACAAGAAAACAATATAGGAAGGCAGACTTGAAAAACCTCTTTTTTTAAAGTTGGTTACAGAATACGAAACAAACGATTTTAAATATTTTAGTTGAGTTCCTAGTTTATTTCTGGACCAGCACATTGGTTACCAGCTACGCCACTGATAAGTATTGATTACTATTAGGAATACTAAGCATGACTTTCTGAGAATTGTTAATTGAGAATTTCATGCACCCAGTTCTCATAAATTATTAATATTTTAAATGCTTTAAGTAATGCCCTAATTTGTGTGTATTTTTATTACTTTTTTTTTGTATAATCAATCAGCTTGCTTGTTTCATGTTATGTAAATAATACTAACATCAGATAATTTAATGTTATCTTTAACATGTGTATCAAAAACACAAACTAATTTATATTTATTACTTTTCCAGAGAGAACAATATCAACAAGCTGGATATATACGTTGAAGATTGAAATAATTGCTGCAGTCAAATATGATATAGGAAATAAAGAAATATTACATTTTTACTTAATATTTTTATTAAACATTTCTTTTATTTTGAGATCTAAAACTTGGGAAATTTAATATATTTTAGAAGTCCTATTCTTTAAATTTGTTTTAATAATGTAGTATGTAACAATTGGTTATGTAATGGGTAGTTATATTTTATTTTTCTTAATTTTACTTCACAATTAGGTGATACTCAAAATTACTACAGATTTGTCTATTACATAAATTGCTTTTTGGCAACGGTCTAGCAGCTATGTAGTGCAAAAATGTCATTCAAAAGCAAATGCATATTTTCAATTATATTTTTGGGTAAATAATTTTTAAATGATTAACAAATATTAGCAGAAATGATTGCTCATACATTTAGATGTCGATGGAAACATATTTTCCTATTCACTAGTTCTGTCAAAAAGCAATTGAGATAATAGCAAACATATTACAAACTTATTTTAGCAGGTCATATACCTTATTTATTTACAAATACATATAGTTGTATTCATATATTATTCAAATACCTTTAATTAAATAATATATTACCTAATATTATCTTGACAGTTATTTGGTCTAAGCAACATTTTTTTGTAAAATGGAGTTACATTCATATAAATGCTGATCCAAATGTATGAAAATTACATTTTGATATAAAAAAATCTCTTAGACCAAATCTCCTTGTAACCTTCAATATAATTATTTACTAAACCAGGTATAGGGACAAAATATATCATAAATTTACTATACAAGGAGGTTTTTACCTGCAAAGTGAAGTGTTAAATATTTTAACAAGTATATATTTATAATATACTAATAAAAAAGTTTAAGATTGTGTTGTATGAATTGTATGCACAGAGAAACAAAATGTAATGTTCTTTCATTATGAATTTTAACATTGACTACTTTTAATAGGTCATCATTTTACACTTTTTTACTTACAACTTAGGGGTAGTTACTTTTTATGATTAGGAGGCAGTAATTCCGTGATTACAGCACATTTAAAATACTGTGTAACCATGAAAAATCGTAAAACTTGATTTTCACTATTGCTAATTTTTGTTACAAGTAATAAAAAATGTTAGCGTCAAATGGCTGGTTTATTTCACTCACTTCAGATCTATCCACAGCGCCAGTTTTTCACTATTTTGAATGTAACCTTATACATACAGAGCACTTAAGAGTGTATACATTATATTTAGTCTTTTCTGCACAACACTTCACTAGTTGTCACTGCACTATGGTGTCCAGCAATATTATAGTCTACAAGGTCTGCGCGTCGTGTCGCGCGCGCCGGGCTCAGAGCGCGGTCTCGTCCGCCGGGGCCTTCACCAGCGGCTCGGTGGGACTCTTTATGGGTACTCGGAGCACCTCGTCTTCTAGCTTGGCCTCCACTGGCAGATTCTGGAAATGTTTAAAAATTATCGTACTACCTTAAACACTTAGATTATTGTAAACTTTTGATGTACAAAAAAATTACTTTGACTCATTGTTTTTGCCCTACCATGTACCACTAATGTAACCCATATTTATCTAGTGATTTTTTGTGTGAAATAGTTCCTATTATAAAATAAATTATATCTTAATAGCAAGACAGAATTTTGTTAAAAAGGTAAATCATGTAAGCTTTAGGTGTATACCTCTAGTGCAGTGTAATGGTTAGCAGGTCTATGTGTGTTGCGCAATCGAGCAGGGTCAAGGAGGCGTGCAGGACGTCTCTGAGGACTGCCTCGTAATGCTCCCACACATGACACACTCTTTAATAGACGAGCACTGAAAGATAGCAGATTATTATAAAATAGCATGTAGACGAACATGTTAATAAACAATTAAGTATTCTTTTTTGCAAGAGATACCTACGCATCCAATAATTTCATAAGCAAACGGCTGTATGCCCTATATTCATCTTCACCAAAATCGGCTGGATGGTGTCTGGCAGATTCATAGCTATCACAAAACTGATGAACTAACTTCTGGCCCCGACCATCCAGAGGAGCTGCTAATGAGGACAAAAGAAACGCACGAAGAGACTCACGAGGGTGGCGCCGGAGATTAGGATCTTGGTGGGCTATTTCTTCCTCTGTTAATATTAAAAAAGTTATTGAAGAATCAGAATTGCAGCTTAAAATATTGTAAACCAATGACAACATACCTAGTGATTTGACATCATCAACGGCCCGGAACCTATAGTGGTAGGGCTGTTGCGGCTCTAGTATGTAATGCGACGGTTCCGCACACAGCAGCCGCGGTTCGTGCATTATTTTAGGTACTGCTTCTATTCGACGCTCTATTTCCTTTTTTAAACACTGAGGACATGAAATTGAATGTGTACTAAATTAGGATGATCTAATTCATAACAGGATTAACAATAAATTTTAACAACGAACATATTTTTTGAAAAATTTACCTTTTTAGCATCAGTGCCAATTGGAACGTGAGGTCCTCTGCGAGATCGAAGGGCGAATCTGGTTATTTGTCTTTTAGCAAAGATGAACAAGATTACGAATGTCAAAACACCGCCGCTTATGATAAATATTATATTTAAAATACTTGTGAAGTTCTGGTCCATTGTGAATACAGAAAGTATAATATGAAATATAAATATCAACAATGAACAAAACTCTAATTTGACTGTCAAATTGATTGTATTGTCAAATTTTGACAATACAATCAAATTATAGAAAGTAGAGTACAGGAGTTTCAAATCTGCGTATAAAAAAACTATATGACAAAAAGCACTATTGATGGCTCTACTATTCCATCAAGGTTCCTCAAAATAATAATTTGTTAGTAGCTAGCGGGCTTTCGCTACAACTAACGCTTAATATAATAAACTGCCATTGTAGTAAACTGTGACATTACTGCCATTGTGCTAATTTATAAAATTGTTATTAAGTTTGAGTTTCTTGTTCCATGTACTTGCCTTAGTGTTTGAAACTTTTTCAGTTTAACTAAATAAATTTATTATACCATTTTTAAGCCACTAGCAAAAGCCATTTTATAACATTGTATAGGAGAATATTATATAAAAGGATATTATTTATTTATTTGAGAAAAAAATAAATATATCAAATTTATAAAAAAATAATTTTAACATCAAACAATCAAGTGTCCACTAATTCAGGATGACTGATATGCCAACATATCTATTTATTTATATATTCATATTACCGCACTTTGAATTCATATACCCAGATTCTGTGCTGGGGGCGGAGGGAGGTCGCAAACCAGATTTCCTCAATATATTCTTAAATTTTGGAAATGTATTTTTAATTTTCTGAGTATGGTTTACAATGAAAGAGCAAACGCTGGTGATTTCTCTTTGCCGAATCTCACTTCTAATGAAGATTTTAGACTGTTAAGTTATATTAGAAAATTGTATTTGTTTGTAATACGTAAATATACATAACACCTGAAAAACCACTTTCCTTGTCTGTGACAAAATTTTCTGAGATTGCATTTCTAAACCTTCTGCAGTGTTTAAAACTTAACTGGTTTAATTTTTTTATGTAAATAACAATATTAATTTAACGGTTGTAGAGAGGTATATGATGTCCAGGGAGGGGCAGCTGACCCCCCCCCCCACCTCCCTCTCCCAACTTACTTTATTAAAACTTGGACTTAATTAATTTACATTGATGAGAATTTTGCACCCACGTGACATACAAGTGCTATTACAAGTATGTGAAGAGAACTTTTCAACAATTTCTACAAGTTACCTGTTTTAACCGACTTTATTAAAGAAAGGTTTATGATTTCGACATCTATATATTTTTTATGTTTTTTCTCGGATAACTTCGTTGTTTAAGAAACGATTATGAAAAATCTTGTTTTTAATTGAAAGTGTAAGCTCCTGAGTCAAATCAAAGCAGGAAGTGGTTATTGAATATGAACGTTATGATATATGATATGATATGATAACGTCTGACGCAACAAAATCTATTGGTGGCTTAAGTACATCAACGGATATTCCCCATAGATCACTTGTCTTCTTAAAGTTAACACTGATCAATTTAAATACTTTTACTATTTCTGGGGCACAAATTTCTTGAAAATTAAAATTATATTGATCTGTAAGTAATGTCAGGGCGACTGCGGTTGAAGAGTTTATAGATTTAGTTGTGATAACTGGAATATCAGTAAAGAAATTTCAAAAACAGTTGCAACCTTAAAGTCAGAAGTAACATGAATTGAAAAAATCACTATACATAATATTGATGTTTGATTTTTTTAACAAAGAAAAATGGCAATAAACGCCGTTTCGAATTTTTCTTATAGGTACAGTTTGCAGTTACTAATACAGAAAGTAATTTTCTTATTAACCCTCGTAAAAATCAATAACAAATTTAAAAAGCAGAAAACAACATAAATTTAAAACAGAAAAAAATAAAAAGCAGACTAAACGACTTCAATAAGTATATTATAATAATATTATTATTATATTATCCTTTTTAGAGTTTTTTTGTTTTTAATTATATCTTGGTTGTCTTTCTGCTTTTTTATATTCGTTCTCTTATTGCTTTTACTTAATAAATTGAACATATTGGTATGAATCTAAGTTTGTAAAACTACTATTGTTTGTACCTACCACCAACTTGAGTTGGTACTTATATCAACACACAATTCATACTACTGTTTATAGGAAACTCACATTTTGCAAGACATTTATTCGTATCATGTACCTAAATAAGAACTAAGGATACATTTTAAAATAAATATATAAAGAAAAAAATATTCGATACGGACAAGATTGGAATCTAGGAAACTGTCACGTCGCTCTGGTAATTGATTTACCGTATCGCTATCCGATTGGATGAATTTAGCACAATATAATATAGGTATACCTGGTAGAGATGTTGAGACGGACGGTACACTTTCATGAGGCTTCTTTAAGGGTCTTAAGTAGCTACTAGCTCGGGCTACACTTTCGATACTTAATAAAGTACTTCGGTCTTCGACTTAAAGAGCTACGAAAATTGTTAAAATATGTATGTGTATGTATGTATGTATGTATAATGTGTTTTTTTAAGAATTTTAGATATGCAACCTAAGGACATGAAAGGGAGCATGAAATTGTATTGCAAGGCATTTTCTTAGACCTACACGGATTTACCGAAATTTTCACAGGCCGATAAGATAGTAGTTTAATAAACTTCAATAAAAATACTTAGGTAAACTTATTATCCTGGCACAAGATAAAAAAAGGGTGCGCCGATAAAAATAACGTTTTTACATAATACATATTTAATTAACTATAATATCGGGGTTTCAATGCTTATTTACAGTTCAATTAAATAAATTTATACTATGGCCATTAAGTAAAATCTTTTAGAATATTATCATAGATTAAATGATTTTACGTTTTAATTTAAACGAAATACCTATTACATAGTTAGGTTTGACCAAAGAGAGGTCAACCACTGCTGGACTAGTGAAACTACATTATAGGGACCTGAGAGTACACACAGGGTGCAATTGGAATATATTGTGAACTTTCCAAAGCTTTTGGCTTCTTTAACCAGAACACATTGGTCGGTAAGTTCACCATTACTGGGTTCGTGATCAGGGTGGCTGATCTTGTAGTCCTATATTATCCAATGGACTACAGTTATCAATGAATCGGTTCGTTAGTAAAATAGACAGTCCTCCCGGCTCTTTTGGTTTCACGCTTTATTTGAATTCTAATTTGTTCTGACATATGAATTATGACTGTAACTTCATAGTCAATACCTATTATACAAAATGACATTAGTAAATATTTTAAATGTTCCAGGAGTTTCACGCCGGTTCTTCTCCTTAAACCTGGCTTTTTGAACCATGTCACTGGAGCCTGACGTATCATAAGTGCAATGTATGCATATGTGAATAAAAAAATATTGAATCCATTATTATTCCGTCTTCGTTCGCGGGTATGTAGTTCGATTTGTAAACACAGCTATCAATCTTGCTCTTAAAAAGGGCCAAGAACCTATTTAAACATATTTCCTCCATAAATTGATCGTTTGCAAATGGCGTGTCACTTGTCACTGAGATCGAGTGGTCAGATTGCTATTCTTAAAACCGATACAATGCATTTAAATATGTAGGTACATGATGTTGGTACAACAGAAAACATAGAAAGCAGAATGACTATTCTATACGTCATAATGGTAATAAGGTCTTAATTAAAAACATTTACAAACAATGTTTATTGTCAAAGGGTACCTACCTGATACATAGGTATTTAAATAACAACAAAACTTCCAGTTTCTAAAGTTATAAAAAGCTTACATTTGTTTAAGTTCATCTTTCAAATTAGGTAGGGTGGGAGTGCCAACAATGAACCACAAAAAGTTTGATGAGATATAACTCTTATCCTAAAGCGATTATTATAGCTTAAATTATACCATAAGTTAGAAATTTTACTAAAGTTTAATCGCTAATACTATAATTTTTCATATTTCCTACAAATTTTGTTTAATGATCAGATTAAAAAAAACATGGAAATGGTTCACCGTGTACACCCTATAGTGCACAATGAACCATTGTAGTTTACAATCAACCACAGGCTGGATACCCTAAAATTTGGGAAATAAATTAAACATTATATGTGAAATGTGCTTATTAACACTACTATACTTTACAGAACTTGTTATGGCATAAGAATACAACCAAAACATTATTTATATATTAATTTGGCATATTTTTTTTCCATTGTATGTCGCCTGTCGCCTATTCGTTCCTTCTTAAATTTTATTTCTTTCAAGCTAACTCCGGCAGTATCAGTTTCGAGTGGTTAAGAGAATGTTTGATTCCATTTGCTTTTTAATTTTAAATAACAATAAGTCTTATTTCTGGCAGGATTGGTAAGTCCTGGTCGGTTAAAATGGAAGGTGATTCACAACTATCACGTTCAACAATTTCGTTTGCCGTAATATCGGGAGTAGCTGGTGCTGGTCTATTAGTAACTTGGCTTGGCAAAAAGTCAACTTCAGAGAAAATGTTCTCGTCTAAGGGAAATATACCACATTTTCTGAAGGCATTTGAAATGTTCATCGGGGTCATAGCTTTCATATATTATGTATGCGATCCTTTTTTCGCTCTTCTCTACCTCCTGTTTGCCTCCTCATACTACAACAGTAATTCAAATATAATTTTTAAAAGTTACCTTCAGTTTAATTTTACTTTTTTCGTTCATAATAACATGTGTACACAAAGCATCATCGTTCATTGCTTTAAGGCACACAGTGAACCAAGGTTCATTGTGTACCATCAGGTACTGGTTCAATGTGCACTACCCATACACTTTTTAATATAGGTTATGTTAGCCACGACTAGAAGCACGTAGAAGCATTAACATTCATGCTAAAAAACGCGTAATAAGCCACTCCACCCTGAGATAAAATTGAAAATGAGATACATGTAGTGGAATAAAAGTAATCAAAAAAATAAACTCTCGTAATTTTCTTACTTTTGCCACTCTGAAACACATAAAACGTCCGCGTACACAAACTTACAATGGAGGCCCACCAGCGACTAAAGCAGTTGATCGGAGTAAGCGGGGGGGGTTCTATCGTGCAAATTAGATAGTCTGGCAACGTTTCGTTTTGTCGCTAACTATAGTGGTTCACTGTATCCACCTGGTTCATTGTTGGCTACCCCACCCTATAGACTTAGGTACTACTCTTTTATATCACTAGCTGTTTTCTCAGCGACTTCGTCTGTCCTCACCCCTCCCCCCCCTCGACAAATACCTACATGTAAGATCCATAACTTTTAGGTTTATTGCAAATTGCAATTTGCAATGTTACTCCAAAAAAATGTATTGTGTATTCCCGAGAAAAGTACTAAAAGTTCTAAATACAACTTACGTGTTAATTTAGATATTATGCCAACACTGCATAAAATTTTATTCCATTCTAATCGTATATATATACCTAGTAGTTTTGTTTTAGATAAAATGCAGTCCAAATCAGTCGATGTGTTTTTTGAAAATTAGTTAACTTTCCGGAGAAAAGCGGCCTAGGTATACTAAATTCCAACAAAATATTTTACGTAGATTATTACTTTTTTTTAACAAACAAACACAGTTAGCCAAATAAATATACAAAGGTGACATTTGGAAGGACCTGAGAACTTTCAAAGTTTAAAATAATGTCTGTCTGCAAAAAAAATAGACAACAGTTTACTCTTTAGTTTCTACTTTCTATTACTCAATTGTCATATATACTGTCGTCTTTTCATTTTTGTAATGTGCAGGTAAACCATGGTAAAAGGCAGTGAATAATGTGTGAATTTTAAAACAATTAAATTCCTAGTAATAATTGAATATTCAGCGTATATCATACACAAGCCGAACATAAATTCCACAATCATGATTCTTTCTATGCAGTGTTGGGCGAGGCACGAATGTCTTTGGCGGGAAACGCGACTTGCATATTTATTAAACAAAATGGAGGACGCTTTGACCAATAGTTAAATATGGCTGTCGATTGTTGATTGCTCGTTTGACTTCAATAAATGGTTTTGAGTACAAATTAGGACTGCATTATTCCTAATCAAGAACTTTTGATATTACAAGTACTGTAGTCAATATCATTGACGCATCCTATAATTGCGTTTCTATTTTTATTACCTTGATACTATGTGATTGTCTTATAAATATTCTTTAAGTTCCATCTCCATAATTTAATACATGGATAAGTACATAATTACTAGAGATGCGTCTAATATTCTGTAAGTATTCGGTATTCGGCAATTTTTTACTATTCGTATTCAGCCGAATATATTCGCTTCGTGTATTTCTATTTCCTTGGCTACACGACACGGGAAAGAATTAAAAGATAAAACAAAGATTTATGTCATATTAATATCAAAGAAATCCTATAAGTAATGTGTTGAATGTAGTTTAGGTAATTATATAAAGCAATTAAGCTTCAAGTGAACATTTATTTCGAAAAATATCAGGTCAACACATTTATTTTATTATTTTTAAACCTACAATTATAATGAGCATTTATTTTTAAACCTCAAAAAATATTTTTGACCAGAAATCAATATATTTTTTCATTTAGCCAGAAGCCACATGCAACATTGTTGTTAGAACCTGTTTATGAAAAACAAACAAAGATATGGTCAACCGAATAAATCAGCCGAATATTCGGTTCGGTAAAAGTTAAACCGAATAGCATTCGGTTATTCGGTGAATTCGGCGCATCTCCAATAATTACCTACTTTCAGTTAGGTACTTGTCTTACCTTGACAAGTCTATACAACATACATAAATACATGCTAACTGCTGATCACTAAGCACAGACCTCCTTTCCCATTATAGGAATCTGTTTTTTTACTCCACAATAATTTGTAGGTATACTTGAAAACTGAAAAGTTATTTTTCATATTGTATATACCTATCTTGATAGTGTAGGAACTAGGAACCTAGTGTCTATAGTATTTATTATTACTTAATCAAAACTTATATTAGTATACTATACCCGTGTTATTAACTGTTATATATACTTATAAAAAAGGTAAACGTTCACAACAGATACGTAACGTAACAAAAAGATTAAAGCGTAATATATTTTATTTGACATTTCGCAGCAAGGTCAATGGTTTTAGCGGGAATGTGTAAAAATGGCGGATCCACGTCACGAACTAATACTACCGCGCTAAATAGAAAAACACGAGATAGCAGTAGTAGTCACCTGGTTTTCATTACATTTATAAGTATATGCAGGTAGATATCATATAACTTATGTTACGTATACTAGCTACTGCCCACTTAATCTGCTACACTCACTCCCTCACCCCTCACGCCTCACGCCCTCACTTGTTCTAAATAATAAGCTATCTGGTAATTATCACATCAAATTTATTTAACTTCTAGTTTCTATTGTTATTAAGCTCACAGTTTTTGTCATCTGTAAATACGACATTAGCTCACACTAAGTATATGGATTTAGACAGATCCTATACTTTTTTGATTTTTATTGTGCGCAATCAACAAATTTAATCTAATACTGTGTAATGTAGGTACTTAGGTACCTGCATTATGTAAATGAATAAAAAAATATATGCTCATTGTATAGATTTAACCTCTTCATATCTAGGGTTTCCTACTCGAAGTTAAAAACCGAAATTGTGTTACTAGTCCAATTTCCATCTTTTCGTCTGTCTATCACCAGGCTGTATCTCATGAACCGTGAATGCTAGTTAACGATATCAATAGGTATATACAATCACACATTATAAATACTGCTAACATATTTAATAAACGGCCAATCCCAGAAGTTCAGGCATCTGTGCTCTTCACATACATGCCTGCCTCTGTCGGGAATCGAACACTATTACGTTATGCGTCTGCGCCAACCACTTGACTAACGGGTCGGCTATAATACAAAAAAAACCGTTATTTCTTTGCTTTTTAAAGAGGTAATGGTACTGAACGCTCCGCGTAAGTCCGACTCGCACTTTACCGTTTTCTAATGTGACAGCGGTAGCGACGACGAGCTGAAGGTTCTTTTTATGATATAAGGTGCCGACGTCTGGGGTCTATGATTCACTGTAGGAAACATACAGACATAGACAGACATAGACAGACATAGACACTCACACAAACAGACTAACAGAAGCTGTTACTAGCTTGGTACCAGCTCAAGTATAATGACTAAAAACAGGCTACTTACAGATACAACCTATTTCATTTTATGTTCCACTAATATAAATACTACGTTTTAAATAAAAGACGTTGCTCTTGAAACCTAAAAATTAGTAAACATTTGTTATAATACGAGATATTTGATATCATTTTATAGGTAGACGAAAAAAGCGGGGAGGTTGTCAAAACTACACTGTATGGACCTATGAAATTTTAAATAAAACATAAAAAAAAATATCTATATTCTATGTTGACTTAATGCGTCGATATGAAAATGAAATTTGCCTGAAGTGAAATTTTAAATATAGAAATCGCCTATTACATTTAAAATACAATGATGTACTTGTCTTTAAATATCACCATATTTTATTTTGCAATATCAGTAGCATTCTAACCGCGTGCGAGACCCGTCCGCGGCACGCGGAAATATGCGCACGCGACGAATGATACTCGCTGATAATTTGACGTACCTACTACCATTTTTTAGGATGTTATGTATATCTTAGTAATAAATTATCAGCATATAAACGGTGTTGCTACTAAGGCCTTCCAGATATAAAGGGGCCTACGTAACGCTGACGGCTTTCCACTGATTCGGTTCGATCTTATCGGCTATTCTACTGATTGAAAGGTACTTTATAACATTTCTTCCACGATATTATGAAATATGCAGATAATAACGTTTTCATTTAGTGGCAGATCAACATAACAATTACACTAAATACTTAAGTTTAAACTTTTGTCATTTGAATTCTTATCTGACTTTTGGGTAATGATTGTCGTGTTCATTTCATCATCTATGAAGCAAGCTGGAGTGTTGTCTCTTGATTAGTAATCATCAAGGTAGTCTGTGTTCAAGAATATTGATACAGCTCTCTATTGGTAGGCTTTCGATAGATAGATTTGGCCTAGGCAGTAGGCACCTTGTAAAAGACTCCTTGTGTCTGGGCGGGGCACACCCCAGCATTTTTTGTGAAATATGACGATAATTATTGTCATCATAAATGTAACTTAACTCTCATTTGAAATATAAAGCAAAAGTACACTTTTTTAAACTTCTTTTATTTTAATATATATTTTAGAAAATATTTAATAATAAAACAATAACAGTTGAACATTGAAATAGGAAGGGATGAGAACTCGAAGATAATTTATACCATCGACAAATATAGACCTTAAATGCCACAGACGTGGATCAAAACATAGAATAGAAAACTCAATTAATGGAGTACGGCAGAGCACTTTCTTATGTACGGTGAGTTCAGTGAGTACGTACGAGAGGGCGTAATTACGAGATTAGCGAGATGAGTCACGACTTACATCACTCACCGCCCATTCACAGACACTGCTGGTAGGGCTGCCTACACCTACTGAGCTAGGTAGAGATTTATAGATATTATCTCCGTTTTGATAACAATTGCTAAAGCAGTATATATTTAAATATTGGTATCTTCCAGCCACAAACATCTAGATAGAATGAAACATCATGTATTAGGTAAACTAATCTACAATCAACTTAGTGCCATGTATTTTTGAGTAGCAGTTCCTCTGATACACGTTAGAGATGATTTTCTCGTAGGTTACAGTGGCCCATAGTTCTTAGTATAAATATATTTTTAAATATGTGCAGTAGCACCTTTACGTAACTGACATGTCAAAATCAGGAATGTATAGTGATGATAGAGAGGACAGGAGAAGTGAGGAAGTATTTTGTGAATAGCTCTGCCTTATTCCGGTCTTCTGTGAATTGTGATATAATTCACAACGTCTTTTAGTCTATTGTTGGTTAGGTATCCTTGCTAGAAGCGTCATGTGTGTAATATTGTTTACAATATGTGTATCATACAGGGTTATTTGTAATGAATTAGCCACCTCTTGCAGGCAGCCTCTCTATATCAATCCCAACAACATTTGATTTACGACTTTTTAAAATTAATAGTTTGTAAAATTTAAGATTTCCCATGCAAAATTTATTTGTGGTCTCTGAACTGACATTAACTCTGACGGTAACTATGGCATTCGGGCGTTTACCTTTTAAGCACTTCTCACAAAATACAGAGTAAGAAGTAAAAGAGGAAGCAACATTTATTTTGTTTCTTTTTTTGTGTTGTTTATCAAGATTTTTAAAAAGTCTTAGAACAAATGTTGTTGGGATTGATGCAGAGAGACTGCCTGCAAGAAGTGGTCAACTAATTAAAAATAACCCTATATATAGGGTGTATACAGGGTAACCATGAAACGAAAAAAAATTTGCTCCCTCTTTTACTTATTACTCTGTATTTTGTAAGAAGGAATTAAAAGGTGAACGCCCGGGCGCCATAGCTACGCTCAGAGTTAATGTCAGTTTAGAGGCAACAAATATTTTTTTTGTGGGAAAAATCAAATTTTAAAGTAAAAAAAAAATCTATAAACATGCATAGCCATGTTAAGCTTATTTAAAATTATATAAATATAGAATGAAAATAAACCGATACAGGCAGGGATTCGAACCCGCGACTACTGAAAACCGTCCCGTCGCTCTACCAACTGAGCTAAAGTTTGGCTGTCCGTCTCGGTGAATTAAGCATTCTATATATTATCGACTATATCGGGACGGTGGTGACATCTATTAGGTTTCTTTCGAAAATCCTAACCAATGTTTCTAACTTTGCAGTATAGATAAATATTGAAAACACGCCACTACCGAATAGACATGTTAAGCTTATTTAGAAACATTGGTTAGGATTTTAGATTATAAACATATATAGCATGATTTACAACAGTAAAGAAGCTCTTAAAAAAAATAACATCATTATTACTATTTATTTTTACGACAGCCCTAATTTCGGATGACTCCCACACAAGAGAATACAGCTGTTTCTTACGCCCTTTGTATTTATTTAAATAATTTATACGTATAATATACCTATTAAAAATTTGTGAGCAATGAGCATTGGTCGTGGGTTCGAAGGTTTAGGTTCATTTAACAATTTATTAGAGACAGAAGCCCTTTCATCAGCTTCGGTATATTGTAATAGATGTTGTGTTATTATATTATAATCAAATTATAATAAATTATATATAAGATTTTGATAATGTAACCAAAAATAAATAAAAAAAAAAACTCTCGATACCGTTCTTGTGTTAGCTTGTGAAAAAATAGTATCTTGATCTGTAATTAATATTGAGTATTTTATAGATAATTGTAATTATTCTTATAAAAATAAGTAGTAAATTTGATTAAACGTAACGGTTATTTTGTGAAATTTTATAAAGTTTATATCAATTATTATTTTTAATGTATTTATAATATGTTAGTTATGTTGAATTATTAGAAAATGTTTTAGTTTATTTGGTAGTTCACTTTTGACTTCCGATTAAAGTGTCAAATTGTCATATTGTTAGTCAATAGAAGACTTGTAAATAAAATTTAATGAAGTTCTAAGATTTGTATAAAAGGACATCAGTCTTCATTGGGCTTTTAAGCAAATTAGTGTTCAGATCCATATGTATTGATAAGTGATAGTTATATAAACCAAGTGCTATTTATAAAAGTATAAAAGAATCAATTGATGAAGAAACCCTCTTCTATTTTGAAGTGTAAAATGTTAACAATTCAGAAGTGGGATACCACCAAGGAGTTTAAAAGTATTGCTACCGCCTTGGTGTAATCATACGCTCCTAATAAGGCATTGATCTCGATCAAGTGCATAGGCGACTGGTCCGAGACTCGACGGGGGCCTTTTGTGAGGCTTCTCATCATTACTTCTCATCTTACCTCGGGCACACACGCACACACACATTCGATGCTCGTCGCACAAGTGGACTGCCATCGCGTTGCACTGCTGCATCGCGTTGTGCCGTTGAACATCGCTTCGAGCACCAGATCTAGAAGTTTACCTTCAAGAATTAAGAACGCTCAAGAAATCAAAGGCATTACAGCTGCCTTCCCTCTGATGCGTGGAGCCTTGCAGGCACTGCTCCCTAGCAGAGAGGCCGCCTGCTCCCGCTGCTCCTGCTCCTGCTGCCTGCTCCCGCTGCTCCTGCTCCTGCTGACTGCTCCCGCTGAGAGGCAGCCTGCTGTCGGAGCCTGCTGTCGGAGCCTGCTGTCGGAGCCTGCTGTCGGAGCCTGCTGTCGGAGCCTGCTGTCGGAGCCTGCTGTCGGAGCCTGCTGTCGGAGCCTGCTGTCGGAGCCTGCTGTCGGAGCCTGCTGTCGGAGCCTGCTGTTGGAGCCTGCTGTTAGAGTGTGCTGCTAGCGCAACTGCCACTGGCTGGTTACTGCGTTTGGGACATACTGCGGTCACTGTCCATTGTACATACTGCGGTCACTGCACGTATCTGCTATGAGCGAAGTTTACAATGAAAGGGCTATTTTACACTGCTATGAGCGGAGAGTGTAAATAGCTAAAGTGCAATGTGCACCTATCTGCTATGAGCGAAACTTGAAATAACGCAAGGGCTGATCTACAGTGCTATGAGCGTGGGTGTAGGTCTAGCTATAGTGCAAAGTGCACGTATCTGCTATGAGCGAAGTTTACAATGAAAGGGCTATTTTACACTGCTATGAGCGGAGAGTGTAAATAGCTAAAGTGCAATGTGCACCTATCTGCTATGAGCGAAACTTGAAATAACGCAAGGGCTGATCTACACTGCTATGAGCGTGGGTGTAGGTCTAGCTATAGTGCAAAGTGCACGTATCTGCTATGAGCGAAGTTTACAATGAAAGGGCTATTTTACACTGCTATGAGCGGAGAGTGTAAATAGCTAAAGTGCAATGTGCACCTACCTGCTATGAGCGAAACTTGAAATAACGCAAGGGCTGATCTACACTGCTATGAGCGTGGGTGTAGGTCTAGCTATAGTGCAAAGTGCACGTATCTGCTATGAGCGAAGTTTACAATGAAAGGGCTATTTTACACTGCTATGAGCGGAGAGTGTAAATAGCTAAAGTGCAATGTGCACCTATCTGCTATGAGCGAAATTTACAAATAATGAAAGGGCTATTTTACACTGCTATGAGCGTGAGTGTAAATAGCTATAGTGCAATGTGCACGTATCCGCTACGAGTGAAATTTACAAATAATTATAGGGTTATTTTACACTGCTATGAGCGTGAGTGTAAATAAATAGCTAAAGTGCAATGTGTACAATAAGTATGAACTTCTAAACTGTGATAAACTGTTCTGTATTCGTAATTTGAATATGAAAGTGCACAATAACTGCAATGTAATTTTGTAACTTTATGTAAATGTATTATAGTTAAAATATACTTGTAAAAAAATTATGTGTAACATTGTGATTGAATTTTTAGAGCTGGTCGGAATGAATAATGTATTTAACTGTTGCCATTCGCGGGGACGCGATATTTATCAGGATGGACGAATTGTTAGCTTGTGAAAAAATAGTATCTTGATCTGTAATTAATATTGAGTATTTTATAGATAATTGTAATTATTCTTATAAAAATAAGTAGTAAATTTGATTAAACGTAACGGTTATTTTGTGAAATTTTATAAAGTTTATATCAATTATTATTTTTAATGTATTTATAATATGTTAGTTATGTTGAATTATTAGAAAATGTTTTAGTTTATTTGGTAGTTCACTTTTGACTTCCGATTAAAGTGTCAAATTGTCATATTGTTAGTCAATAGAAGACTTGTAAATAAAATTTAATGAAGTTCTAAGATTTGTATAAAAGGACATCAGTCTTCATTGGGCGTTTAAGCAAATTAGTGTTCAGATCCATATGTATTGATAAGTGATAGTTATATAAACCAAGTGTTATTTATAAAAGTATAAAAGAATCAATTGATGAAGAAACCCTCTTCTATTTTGAAGTGTAAAATGTTAACACTTGATTCTTCCTTTATTAAGCGTTCCCCTGATGCAACGACTTCAATAAGTACATAATAATATTATTTTTATTCTTTTTAGAGGTCTTTTTGTATCAGGGGTTTTTCAAATTTTTAATTCAATATTTTTTCTGCTTTTTAAAAACCAAAATATTGTTTAGTAGTTTATTGTTTGTTTAGTTTCAAAACGACAAATAGGTACATTTTTAAGTTTCTAAAGGCACCGACTTGGCTTGTGATACCAACCTTTAAATGTAATCTTCAAATACTGACACACTATAAAATAGAAACGACGAAAAATCAGTACATAAATAATAAAAAACAAAGGTGGTTTGTCGGATAGAAGAACATAATATATAGTCGTTTCAATGTTGGTTTGTTAGTTGATTTATTTTTAATGTAATCTCCACGTAAAATCTCCTATGGGTGTTAAATATATTTGGTACCTGTAGTATTGATAGGTCATTGTACCGGTCCAATTATAGGGTACATTTTACTCCCGAAAATTCTCTAAGCGTCACAAGAAAACAAAACAAAGTATTTGTGAGTATTTGGTGTAGCGTTGGTTTATTATCTAAGCTAACTTATATGATAATTTACTCTGAAGTAAACTTTTTTTTCGTGTTAAGGCTGTAACTACAATAAAATTAAAAACGAATGGATTTTTGTAAATCGCTGGCCACAGCTATAGTTGAATAGTTTGGCAATAAATATACCTATTTATTGCCAAACTAGCTGCGCCTGCGACTTCGTACGCATAGATTTCGACATCGATGATACGTACCCGTTCAAAGTTTTATCAGACTCCGGCAAGTAGTTTTTGCGTGTAGGAGTATTTCTAGTTTATTTTTATGTATCTTTTTATATTTAATCACAGATACTTTTTACAGAGGACATAGTCCAATTTCGTATTCTTTTATTGGAAAGGATATAATTATTCCCTGAGAGGAGGACCTGATAAGAGATTATTACATTATTTATTTGTTAACTGATTTAAATTAAAAGAAACACTAAATATAAAATAAGGCCAATGCCAATATATTCCCGAAAACTTCATTCAAACTGGTTAATGTGTTTCAGAAATTAGCGTGCATAAACATGCAGATATATATATATATACAAACATACAATCGAACAGACAAAAAGAAAAAAAAAACATTGTTTTGGGTTCTCTTGCTTATATAAAGGCTCTCCGTTATTATTTTGGAAATTATTTTCCATGTACAGACAGCGATCAGTTACATTTTTATTATATGTACCTACCTATAAAGATAAATTTCTGGATCACTTCAAAAAACATATATCGTTTGATAGAGTGAAGAGTGTGCAATTGAAGAGTGTGCAATCCAGTTAAAAATTAAATGTTACTCAGAGTCACGCCCAATTTCTATGTAAAAAAAAGTTATTTACATTAGCCATACATTTTTTTCGGATTGCGTGCACAACTAAAAGAGAAACAGACAACAATTTCTAAAATGTTAGAAAAGGGTTTTGTTAGTTATCCCTTCACATATATAGTTCTTTACATATATCACTGGCTATATATTTTTTTAATATTTTCAATGTACACCGACTATTCCTTTACAATTTTTTTACATGTATAGAATAAGATTTGCAGGGTACCTATTACGCGATTGACATAACTTTTTTATTTCTTAACCGATTAAATGAAATTAATACTAATTGTAAAGTGAAGACTGTGATAATATATTGCTGAAAACTGCATCCAAATTGGTTGAGCTGTTTCTGAGCTTAGGTAGCTGCACAAACAAATAGACATACATACAAACTGAAAAACCATTGTCTTGGGTTTTTCTGCCCTTAAAAGATCGGGGGATCTTTTATTAATATTTTCAACGTACGGATATCGATCAGTGACTATTTTTATATGTATAGATAAAATAGATAATGTTGCACGTATGTCCTTATTTATTGTCTGAAACGATTATGAAAATGAGATAAAAAGAGCCAAATGATAAGAAATATTTCAGTTCAGTTACGTAGAAAAACGTATATTAAGATGTAAACGCTTAGAATATATTTTTAGAGAAAGGGGATAGTACCTACTCTACCGTAAGTAACTAAGAACTACTCATATTGTAATAATTATTTATATATTGTGCTCGTATATAATATATTTAACCATAATTAGAATTTATAGTAATCAAAAAGCCTTCAACAATGCGACTACTTTGTTTCACTTCACCTGCCCAGACTACAATGAATCTGACTGGATTTTATATAAACGCCTGTATTTAATCTCAATTGGAATTTTCAGACAAGTTAAAGCAATATTTTATGAACTTATCAGGAATAAATTACGCAACAACAATAATCAAGACTAGAAATTTAGAATGCTGTTAAATTTGTGGAATGTCGAAACACAACTAGAAGTTCAGGTTTTACAAAATTAATCTAAGTATTTGAATAATCTTTGATAATTAATACTTATGTCACCTGCAATTTGTAGGTATCTATTAAATAATAGATTGTTATCATAGTCGTATCCTTTTTTAATTGATTAGAAATAACATAATTAATGGCTGAAGTGGCAAATAAAATACATAAATAAATGTACATTTTTTTTATTTGTCAATTGTAACTAAAACACCCAGCTAATCAAGGTTTGTGTTTTCGGATTCTTAAAGTTACTTGTTCAGGACATCACTAAAACGGTTTTCGTGAAAAATTTTACGATGTTTGAAACAAATTTCATTAATAAACTAGAGTTCATCCACATCCAATCGACAATCTTGATTTCAGTGTCAAATCGTTGGCAGAAGTCCTGTTGACCTCCTTCATTATATTTTTTTTAAATTAACAAATATCTCATCAGGTATGCTTAAAACTGTGTAAGTGTAGGACGACTTCCCATATAACTACCTCACTCATATAAACACCTGTTTCAATGAGATGGAAAACATGTTCCATTGTAATGTCAAATGTAATTTACTGTGAACATTTTAATGGGCTCTCAGAAGTGAGACGTTCATTCAACCACCAATCAGCACAGATCAGAGGGACTGTTCGTTGTTTAGGATTCACCTCTATTAAACAGAAATTTCAAACAACGTATTTTAACATAGCTACTAAAAATACCTTTCTCGTAAAATAAAAAATAAAATCACTATACTTGTATTTACAACGTGAACAGTGAAGTCGAAAACTTTTGTTAATTTAGAATTATTGTGTTTAGTATTGTATTTTTTTTAATAATTAAAGTGATCAAGAAAAAGACGTACACATATATTGTCTGAGTAGGTATAATACTTCAGTGGCCGTTTTTCAAAATATATTGCCCAATTGTGTTCACGTATAAAATAATAAATAATGTATATAAATAGCATATCTATAGTCAAAACTTTAAACATGACCCGAATAAATAATTTCCAGGTTATTAAACTAAGGTTTACGAATCGACTTAAATGTAAATCACGCGTTTCCTGGACCAAAACTGATGGGGCGGAAGTTAACCAGGATGCACCCTTTATGGCAACTGTCTCCATCATATCCAGGCTTACAACTCACTATTTTAAAATGGCCGTGCTAGGTGTTTTGTAATGCATGCGCGTGCGCCGTTTCCTGCGTCGAAAGGAGTGCTACCAACCATTGTTTGGTAGGAGGGGATGTGTGTGATCTGAATAAAAATGTGATCAACTATCGAACTAAAAAATAGTTTCGCTGGCGCACAACTGTTTAAATTTTTAGTGTTTGTATTTGGATGAGTTTTGTTTCTTAATTATTCTTAACTTACGACGAGAACACATATGGTATATTAATATGTATTCAGTTCTAATGGAAGATTTTGTACAATAAATTAGATACTAATAACAAAAATCCTTAAAACCATAATCCAAATAACTATTTTCTCAATTATAATAGAAACTAATACTTCTCAACAATACCTATAAGTTAGTAAAAAATATTTATTCTAATGTAACTCTACACTTGAATATTTTCAGAGAAACGAAGGTAGTCAGATAAACATTTATTTTAATGATTCTAAAAGATGCAATAAAACTGTAAACAAAAGATAACGGATAAATATTATGTCATTGTCAACAACATTTATTTATCACAAAATTTACTTATCCATCTCAAAATGACGATTAATAACAACACGTAATAATTGAAGATAATTAAGCAATACCCATACAGGTACACTGTATGTATTATATATATATATATATATATATATATATATATATATATATATATATTACAGTATTCTATGATTATATAAAAGATATAACTGCCTTGTTACAATTAGCAATTGAACGATAATACTATCTAAAAACAATGTCGTAAAAGTAATGACGACAATCGTTTTCAAAAAACGAAAACTGAAGCCTGATCGCAGTTGATTACGTAAGCGCTTGAGAAGTGAGTGTAGCGACCATGCGTAGCAACATATTATCTACTCACCACAAACTGTTTTAAAATTTTTAGTCGTCCACGATCCCGTGTGACCAACTTTAAATGAGTATCGTTTAGGTAGAACTCAATGGAAAATAACATCAAAGGTAAGGGAGTACCTTATTGTTCATGTGCTTGTCTAATGACAAATATCTACAAAGAATGTCTAATTGGTATTCATCTGAGCGCGTGTAGACCACGCCGCGGTGGGGAAGGGTTAATAGCCGGCGCCGCCTCCGCGCCCAGGCATATTGTACCGTGGTCTGCCCGAGAGCGCCGCACGCTCTACCAATCGCTAATTTACTCTGTCAATATTTGAACAGTGACCGCTTCTACGATTTCACTACAAAACGAGCCGGTGGCTGGGAAGGCAAGATGTCGGCATAGCTGATTGACTGTGATATACGGCTGTGTCACATCGAGCCAGCTCAATCCACCGGCTTTCTACGAAAATTGTGAAGACGGATGCTCCCGTAACGAAGACGCTAGGAAAACTCGATCGCTCCCGTAAGGCGGGGCGGACCGCGGAGGGTGCTTACTGTCTGACAGCTGTCATTGCGTACTTTCTCCGTATTTCTGCACGACGTTACCGAAGCGATATTTTTTATTTATATCACACACGACGATGTTCCCGTAGAGTGCGACTGGCTCTGTGCGTGAATTACGATACGATAACACGACAGAATGGCGAACGACGAAGTGCTAGGGCCGCGGAAGACCATGTTCGTTTTAGTGATTGTTGTTGGATGTTTCGCTGTTCTCTGGCCCAGGATTCTGTCTCCACTTATCCTGGGCAGTACTTCGGAGCAACTTAAGCCGAACAAGTTTGACCGGGAGGCAGGTAAATAGGTATTTTTAACTTTAGCTCAATGTCAATATTGCTGGACTTATTTACGCTTCTTAATCTAATTATATCGTCCGTGAATTCTAAATAATAGAACTTATGTGTAAGTTCAGTATTAAGTATTAAATATAATCGTTTGTGTTTGGAGAAGGGAGAGTGAAAATTAACTTAAGAAACTATTTTATACGTATATTTGCAATTGTCGAGAACAAGATATTGCTATGCAAATATACCACGGTCCAGTTGTTGACTCTGAGAATTATGTTTACAAAAGATCAGATTGGAATGTGGATTTTACAATATGTAAAAACCACATACAAATTCTAATAAAATTATTGATGTTATTTCCTAATACAAAAAAATAATAAATTAAATATAATATTGTGTTTTATTTATTATTTAATGCATTCACAATTAAAGGTTTTTGTTAAAAACAAAAAAAAATATTTTATATATGTTATATACCTTAAGATTTTGCCCATGTTATATACCTTTATTAATAATATTTGTTAATATTAGTATAATAATCTAATGTCTCAAACATCTATTTTTCATTCCTTAAAACTATAAATATATAGGTAGTTCTTACTACTTAATTTTGTTATATTTTGTATTTTGAATAATTTACAGACAATCTCTTACATATTTTATTTTCAGAACTAAAATAAAATATGTTGTTTTTTAATCCTAGTGGTTTATACTAGTATAACAAAATAAATAAAAAGGTTTATTATAAAATGTAAAAAAATCCATATATTTTTTGGTACAAGTAATATTTTAATGGTATCCCAATAAAATATATTTGTTTTTCTACCTTAATTGTATTATATTTTTGTGTAAACTTAAAAAAAATTAAGTGAGTACTTCTCAGTTTCAATAATTGTAATTTAAAGAAAAAATATAGGTAATTATCCAGTGAAATATTTATTGTTACAATTAACAAGGAGCAATAACAATGGATCATAAAAACATTATATAAATATATTATTAACAGTTTTTAAAATTGAAGCTACAACTACCTTCATGGTCATTATAACATGTTGAAGTTTCTCAATAGGCTGCTGTGAGGTTATATTTGGAACGGAAGTGGCTGTGCTTGAATTTGTTAACGAGGTCTGCGGTTCAGCCGGGATAGATGGAAAGTTCTCCATACAATCAGCAGCCGAATGTCGTAAAGCCCTTAACGACACATGTGGACTGGATATCGCCGCATTTGTGAAACGCAACGAAAATGTTGGAAAAACAACAAAAATGCTGGTTGAAACCTTGAAAAACAGCAACAGTTCATGTTTAAGAACAAATTTTGGAGTGCCGGTGTACAGTCTGAGTACACATTTTGCAGTGAACTCATGGCAAGAAAAAGAAAGTTAGTAGTATCATTGGATATTGTGAGCAAACAAACTTTTGTAATAAATAATACTAACTGTGCTGTTTGAAAATATTTTTCTAGCTTAAATACTAATTCAACTAACACTGGCAGTAACATGAAAGTATTGAATGGTATCTTTTTTATTCATTCCATAATGCGGATAAATATAAATAAAAATTATTAGGTATTTTGATTAACATGTCAAGTTTGAAAGTAATGGATGAAAACAAGGCGTTCTCACAGATATTTACTTTCAAATTAACTTAAACTAGATACTTGAGCTAAATTTGCCTGCTAGTCAAGTCAACATAGCACCTTAGAGATTCCTTGACGTAACTATGTCTAATATAACCAATTTATTAATAGCGTAACAATTTACTTTAAGAGAATATGGTTAATAATGGGTTTGATAGACCAGTGTAATAAAATCTGTGTCCAATATAGAATGTCCTAGACATTGTTAAAATAGACGATAAACAAAATTAAACTCTAAATTTTAAGATTGAAGAACCATTCTAACTTACGAGATTACATCATGATCTCATTACAAGGAGCATCTGTTTTGATTTTAGATAGATATAATTACTAAGAATTTGGTAACATATGGGAATGCATAGTTTATGGAAGATCTGTGCTTATGACGAAAATACGTACTGGCTGGATAAACTATTAAAATTGTCTCGGTGTTTTGTGTGGATTATTGTCATAAGCAAAAAATAAGTTTAGTAAAATTACTGCGATAACATTCATGTTTTTAAGCAATAAATAATGTTTATGTATTGATGAAAAGTTAAGGTTTCCTACCAAATATGTTGGTTAATATTGTAGTAAATTTATTTAAGCTTTCACAAGTCATTTACAACTAGTTTGAAGTGGTCTCACTTACTGGTATACAACAACAAAAGTATTAACGTCCTATTGTCTGTCACTTGCTAAGGTCAGCAGGTTTTTACGGCCGAGTCATAAGCGGTAGCGAGGAGCGTTTGAATTTATACGATGGCAGGTTATGACTTATAATTAACAGGCGGGACACACTTGACTTTATAATGACTTTGTTCTTTAAAAATAGCGAGTCAAATTTTCTGGTCAATAAATATTTACTGTGTTTAATTTGTTAATTGCTTCATCGGTGCAATAAAATAACCTAAACTCAAAATTATAATCTATTCAGAAACTAACAGTTGAAATAGGTATATCATATTGTGTCACATTAAATATGTCACATTTGTAAACAGGAAATAAAATTAAATTAACAAGTTAATCCAATTGATTTATATTCAAACAACTTAATCGTTTTAGATTTATTATCCTGTTGCAGGACTTCGGTTAGGCTTATATCTGTAAGATACAGTAATATAAACAATACCTGCAAGTTGCGACCGTAACGAGTGTGAACACGACTTTACTTTTAATTTTTACACGCAACACTAACACCTAAATATTCTAAGTGAAAAGTTACTTAGCGACTCACACCGCCACGGACGTTACAGAGGCTGGTATTAGCATAAATCACACGCTTATAATATTAGTTGACGGGTTCTTGACATGCTTCAAATTATTAAGGCCTATTATAATCTAAAATATATATTGTGTTTATATATATAAACTATATTTAAAAATTTTATTATTTAACCATTAAGGGAAAAACTTCCCCGATCTAGGGATTTATGTCTATGTTGCGAGAGGTTAACATAAAATAATATAATTCAAATACGTTCATTCAGAATTAAAACAAAATATTGTAAAGACCAAACGACTAGACATAAAGACCAAGAACAAACGACACTAGACCTAAAGACCAAACGACAGACAAACGAAAAAGATAAAACATATTATAAAGTAGATTATACTTATATTTTTGATAGAACAGAGATGGTGCTAACGAAATTCCTTAAATTGTATTTTGTCTCGTATACTATGATTAGTAATCTCTATGAACTATTTTAGTTTGTAATTCTATGAAACAGCATATTTGCACACATCGTTCGCTGTAAATATATAAGTACCTATTCATATGTATGTAGAGTGTAGACCTACATGTTGACACACTAACTCTATAATTAGTTAGGCCTATGCCTAAGTTAAAATTCTTGCGCCCTTATTCTATACAGTAACTTCTTTGCTACAACTCGTAAAATTGTAATAAATATTAACAAATAATACATAAAAATTAAAATTGAGTTTAACATAGCAGTTGATATATACGTTACTTTAATGTTATAAATATGATCAGATTAAGATCAAATAGTATTAAATTCTAATTGGTATAGTTAAATATATTTAGTATTATTTAGGGAACAAACAAAAATATTTTTGGTTAATTTCCTTTATCAACAATACTAAAAATATATATAAATTAGCTTGTGTAAATAATAATTAGGCTCACAGCGTTATGCAATAAATATGTTGTCAACTGTAAGAGTCGATAACGAGCAGAAGGAAAGATAACGTCAAATAACACATTTTAAAAACCTCATTAGTTATAACAATTATTCCAACATGACAGAACAGCTATAAAATAATACATCACACAAAATCCAGTTATCCTAAGACGCGCAGTCGTGTACTAAACCATCTGCTGGTCGGCCTCACACATATTTGCTTTACATACAAGTGTGGTTTCGTTGTTTAGACGGACCTTGGTTACCCATACGGGCTTACACAAATTAGGTAATATAGCAATTGACGAACTGGGTCACATTGTTCTGGTGGTGTGAGGTAGGAGCTGTAGCGGGGAAGAAAGCCGGAATTTGAGTATGTCAAAGAAGAAGAAAGATAAATAGGTACTTTCATTCTGTAGTTAAAACAAATCATTAAAACCGTAAAAAATAAGAATATCGGAGTAAAAGTAAATCAACAAATGTTTATTCAAAATTAAAAAAAATAATAATACAAATCATGATGAGGAAAATGTAATTACCCTCATTAATAGCGTAACCTTCATATATGTAAAACGACTGAATACAGTTATTATTTGACTGTTCCTCACAGATTTATCTGCCTATCTGTATACATTGACTAAATGATATCCTAAGAAGTTTAAGGTCTCTAAATAATTTGTTGATTAGGTATTAAAGTTTGTGCCAATAATGCGTTTTTAATTTGGTCGTGAGTCAGTTGGCTTTGTAACAGATTTAGATAGAATATGATAGCGTTGTCGGAGTATCGTACTCGTTAAGCATTCATATTTTCAAAAACATGCATATAACATAACTGTCTAAACGCCGACTTCGATTGTCTCTAATTATGTATGTTTTCTACAAGGACTTCCTGATTCATTTTAATTTGTAATGCTTAAATATCTATTTCAATATCCCTACATTTTTGTTTTTTACCATTAAATTGTTGTAATGAATACTTATCAGTTATCATACTTCATCATTACGTCATATGAAAGATTAAGTTCTCAATTACCTCTTTTAATAGTTACTAATGGCTTGATAACTGTACAAGTAATATTGTTTGATAATGTACTTATGTCAATGAGATTTAACCTATCTTTGTTCGGGGATTTTAATCAGAATTATTTTTGAGATGCTTTCTAATATGCACTTTAAACACCAGTGATAGTATTTCCGCTAACAAGTATATTTATTACAGTAGTGAAACAAGAGAGACCACCGATCAGAGTCGGCCCTCATCCAGCGCTACGGGAACGCGGACGGGCCATCCCCCCCGGGACTGCGCCCAAGCCGGTCGCACTCCCCCCACATATCCGGGTACGCTCTCCACTCTCCCCCCTCTCTGTGTACTACGATCTGGAGATAAAGGTCAGTTTAGACAGGTGTGATGGCTTGGCAAGAATGGCCGGAGATTCTAATGAAGGTATTTGGATATGTTTATGTAGATCAAGGATCTAATTCTACAAACTTGAAGAATTTTATACAAAAATATATTTACTTAAAAAGTATATTGTTTTGGATTCTTCAATTATATTATCTGACTTTTTTGTAATTTGATACTTGGAGTTCTTAGTTACTAAAAATTTAAGTCACAAAAATCCTGACCTTCTTTGGAATTTACCATTTTAACCGCTGGGGCAGCTTTTTGTCTGCTAACTTCGAGGTAAGTGCTGAAAAAAATAACATCATATAAGTGTAGCAATTAACATAGGGTGTAGAACTTAACATTAATGAATAGTTAGAAGTTTTTGCTAAAACAGTATATGTTACTTGAAGTACACCCTGTAATCGCGGTAAGCGTGAAGTAATGTCAAAACAAACTACAACGCTGTTGTCGACGAGTGCGTTTGCGCAGCGTTGGCGAGTGCGAGGATGGTTTAAGATATGAACTTAACAGCGGTTCAATAAATGTAAAAATAATACACATTGATTATTAATACAATGTAAGAGAAAGAATTATGTTTTATTATTTTATCAATTTAATGCTTAAATAATAACAATGATAACAAATTAATTTCACTACATATGGGATAATATTATAGTTTTTCTTTCCTTTTAATGTATGTTACTTTAAATATAAACCTAAATAAGGAGTAGGCGACCTTGGGCAGTTCACCTTCATTCTACCAGACGAAATCTTATGGGAAGACGTTTAACTAAAGTAAAATAAATGTATAGTTTAAAATCCAAGCATACCTTTTTTTACTTTAGTTAATGTAAAAAATGTAAAACGCTGTCCGCTCCTCCCTTACACCATACACAGTAATCCGTATGATGTCATTGAAATTATTTTTGGTCCGCGGTGATCTTGTGACTAAATTAACATGCACATGACATCTAGGTACACTATATTTAAAACAGAAGTACTTATATATTGAAAACATCATAATTTAACATTACAAGTATGGGTCTACGAAATTCGGTGATACGATAGTTTCGTATGCCTATAAATTGTATAGCGAAGCAAGGTGTTGCAAGCTAGACTAAATGTATTATTAAATATATTTAGATAAAGTCACTGTGAGGCGTTTAATTATGTAAATGAATTACTAGCACATAGTATATTACTTACGTGTCAGTTAAGTTGGTGACACAACAGGCGCTTGGCAGCATTTCAATGTACTTGGATTAGTCTGTGACGTAACACAATAGTACAGACGCTGTACCTACTGGATTCTATTGTATTAATAACTATTTATAGTTATCTTTAGAGTATAATTTAAATACCAGCATTAAAACTATGTTAGATTTAACAGACAATATTTATTGGTGTGACAACTTAGTTTAACGTGTTAATATTTGAAAACAATACGTGTACGCTGTACTACAATATTTCTATGGCCATTGCTCCATCACTGAATCTGCATCATAATGGGACAGAATTTTAAATAATTCGCTCGTAATGTGGTTACCGGAGTTAATTTTGTATTGGTTTTCATTGGAAATTTCCTATGGTAATGTTCAACATGACTAAGTTCTATTTTAAAAAACTTGCTATAACTAAATGTTACTTTCATCTTATCTATAATGTTCACAAACTACTACTTATTTATCTAATTTTATTCAAATGAATAGATTTTGAAACTTCAGGTTGGAAAAATTACAATGAAAAATATCAATAATATTAGCTTTACTATAAAAACAAAACTAGTTTTATTAAAAACTGATTCCGCCCAGCGATGTTATAAAATGTTAACATATGTCGTAAAACATATAAAAGCAAGATTGACATCTTAAAACATTTCAAAACATTGAAACATCAGTAAGCAATGCAATACACAAATCAAGTTAGATTGACATTGGGCGACCCACTTCCACGGCCTAGACACACTGCAGAAATAACGAGCGATGCGTACGCGCAGATATTAACACGACAAATTAAAGACATGTTCATCTATTTGCTGGGTCAAATTTATTTTGGTTAAGTCTTATGCATGAAAAAACTATTCCATGTCTGATTACAAAAATATTTTCGAAAAAATAATTATACAAACAAACATAATTTACATATATTGTTTTAGTTGTGTCCTTGAGAAGGAATTGAAACTATGATTTGTTATAGTCGCTAGAAGATATTGCAAATACATGAAAGTTACTGGATATGCTGGATATACTGGATATGAACTACACGACTTAGTTCCCCCGTCCCCCTTCCATCACCGGACGTCCCGACGCACGGCAGGTATCCATCCTTTTGTTGTGGACATTCCACCTGTCCGAACGAAGCGCTTTGCTTCCTCATTTTTAGTGCGTACAGCGAAGGACTGGAACAATTTGCCTGCGTCGGTATTTCCGGCCAAATATAATGTGGGTGTCTTCAAGAGAAGAGTGAATAGGTTGCTAGGGCAATGCGCCTTACCATCTAAGACTACATTCCACTTACCATCAGGTGGAATGTAGTCAAGCATTGCCCTAGATAGTATAAAAAAAAAAAAAATATATAACAATTTGCAATTATCACTGGATGCTTTTTACCAACCAAAATGAAAGCCTGAACTGAGTCTCTATGTTAGAGATTGTAGAGGGTACACCCCTCTCCTGCATTTCATTTCATCTAAACATTCCCTTAAAAAGGTCATAATTAGGTAGTTTTATGGGATACTACGACACATACAGAATGCAAGTAACAGGGGCCTTACTTCATCACTGATAAGATATACATTTTCGTGAAGTGGGCAGCGGTGTCATCTGGTGGCTATACTGAACTATATATATAACTCACTCACTCACTTACTGTAATATAAAAAAAAATATGATCGTAATTTCTATAAGTACCAAGGTATAATTTTGTAATGATGGTCTGTATTCACCTGCTATGAAACATCAACAATTAAATAATATATACTGTATCCAACAAGCTTTAAACTACATAAAGATGATAAATTAATCGCTTCAGACTATTAAGTTTTATTGTACCCTTAACATACATAGAAACAATTCCAAACATTCACGAAGCACTAGCATACTTATTTATCTCGAAGTGTTGCCATATTTAACTTATAATAATTTATTTCAGTTCCTTACCAATATTTATCGATTTGTAGTTTTTTAAAATAAATAAAATATTAAAAATATTTCCAAACCGGATGATAAGCTAATTAACAAAATGACGCATATATTTTATAGTTTTTAAGACAACTTCTAACTTGCGTTTCTTCCTAGACTGTCTTCATGGCGTTTTTTTTGTCTGAAGCTTAAATCTGAGTTTAATTTTTTTATGTGTACTAATTGCAAAGGAAATAAAAATCTTTTGTTGAGAACTATTTGTTTTTTTAAATCAAATTATTGCTACTTTTGTAATTTTGTCGTATAGTCGACAAGTTGATCGCACTTGTGTACTATGTACTCACCGGAAATTGGTAAGCCGACGTCGTAAAATTTACACACATATATATATATATAATAATTTTGTCGGTGTTGTCCGTCAGTAACGGCTCATCTTTTGATATAACGAGACTTGTTTATTTCAAATATTATATTATTAAAACTTTTTGTTTAGTTTAAATTACAATAAATACTAAATGTCTAAATCGAAGGTAGTTTCAGCTTTTGATAATATTTTCGAATTGTTATCGACTAAAAAACAAGTTGGCAGCTTATATATCCAAATGTGTTCTATCTTTTTAAATCCTTCGATACATAAAAAAAACATATTATTCTCCCAGCTAAAGACGAAGTTTGTTTCTTATTGTATTACACTCCCTCCACAGCCTCCCCCCATACCTGGCATGCGGCCTCCTCTGGGCTCCCCCGGCGGCCCCGTACCAGCTCAAAAGACCTCCATGGGCTTCGTGATGCCTATTTACACTATATGCATCATTGTGTTCTTCGTCTACACTCTCAGTAAGGTATGTTGTCATTTTATTACCATCGCTACATTTTAGAGAGTATTGTTATATTATTTATTTTTGTGGTTTATTATGTCAGTGGTATCTATCTGACCACATGATATTGGGAACTTTAGATCCTGTTCAAGCGCACGGGGTCCCCCTACGACCCTGTGCTGCCAGACCCGGAGTTCAGGAGACGAGTGTTCAGAGATGAGTCAAGATCCTCACCTGATAAACTAGGTATGTGGTATCGAACATGTCAATAATACTTTTGAAAACATCACACTTCATTATCAAAAAATATGATCTTACTTCTAAATAGTGTTGCACTACTTAAAAAATCTTAATTCAAATGTGTACGAACCATGAAGTTCGAATATCAAGAATAGCGCGTAATTTCTGGTCTGATTAAATGTAATGATATTTTTCGTTCTTATAAATGCATTCAGGACATAAAGAGACAGACACAAGTAAGTACATGTTTCGATAATCTATTTATTAAATTTGAAACAGGATAAGTTACTCTAATTAATACAAGTAATTCAAATTAGTGATAACGACACGATAACAGTCAACATGGAACGATATTACACAGTTTTTTTGTACTATGTATAGCTTTCTATTATAACTACACGGACGAATAGAGAACTATTTATCAGATCTAATTTAGATATGTATATCTTGACATATTCTCAAAATATGGCTGTCTGAAAGTTTATTTACAATATAGTAAGTAGATTTTTACAAAGTAGAAGTCCAGATGTCTAACTCACAAACAACTGATAAATAGGAAAAATTTAAACACGTTTTCGCTGATGAATATTTGTTTTTCGTTGTTGTGAATCTCTACTAAATCTAAAGGTCGTTGCTCTACCAAATCGGTAAACTATCCACATAAATAACGATGTCTTTCGAGATTCACCCTGTTAGGTTGCGTTTTGAGCACATTATCTATGGATTCCTTCAGATTGCGTTTAGGTACTGACACAGAACAAATAAATTATATTGGAACTTACATGACATTTAATTTGAGTTTTATAGTTGTACATTATTATACCTATTGAGCGTTTAACTTTTTTAGTTCCGTACTACCCACTTTTCAAGCGATAAAGTTAATGAAAAATTTAACTATTAGTTTAATCGTGAAAAGAACCTAACTGAGAACTCAGACGAGTGACATTAACACTAGTCGGATAGAATAAGAGAATAGAGAACTGGGAATACAGAACACGTTATACTTATAACCCATACGTTCGAATCGACACGGATCGATCGTTGGCCGTGTGGCGGTGTACCCTGCTGTGTGCGGTGCTGTGTGCAGTGCTGTGTGCAGTGGTAGGTTATAAGCGCGTGCCTCGCCAGGGGACGCGGAGTTGGCGGCGCTGCGGGCGCGGCTCGCCGACACCGAGCGCGCCATGCAACGGATCGTGAGCCAGCTCGCGCAACGAGACGCGGTATTGCGATCGAACGCACCGGTTTGCGATTCGATATGCCCCCTTTCCCTTCTCTTATTTTTCTTCCCCTTTCATTTTGATTAATTTGATGGGAGGTAGATATTTTTTCCTGGATCTAGAATTCTATTTTTGAAAAATTTTAAAATAACTGTCATCGCTCGAGTTGATTGGATATCGAATCGTAAACGGTTGGAGGTTATGTTTGTCTCTCTTATCCTTATTACATAAGAGAGAGATGTAATTTATTTTTGAGTAACGCTTGAGAGTAAGTGCGTGCTGTGATACATCCCTAGGTGTTTTAATATAACGCTTGCGGCATGGTGACGGTTTATAGTTTTTGTTTTTGTGTCCCTTAGATTGGTTATTTATTATCAGATTGCAAATATATAATCGTCCCTACGATGCACGCGTAACTTTAGATCGAATGTCACTAATATATTCAATATTAAAAATAATAGTATAATACTTAATAAAAAAATAAACGGTTCAAATCTAAACAATATATATCTCAACTAAAATATTATGACATGTCATTGAGTTAAAATTCGGCCCACATTTTAAATATAGGTAAAAATGTTTTGTTTTAGGACTTTCAATATTCCGTTAAATATCGTAATTAAACAAAATTGTTTTTAATTATCATTAACCGACATGAGAGTAGAAGGTAAATTTATTAAATCTGAAGTCACTCTTACTGCTGGGGACCGCTATTTGGCTGTAATCCAGAATGCTCGTTCAATTGATGAGCGAACTATTTCGGTCTCAACGTCCTTCGATATCTGTTTTTGTGTTTATTTTGAGTCAATTTTCATTGTCATTAATTATGTATCACTAAAGAATTGTTGAAATAGTTTATATGTTCTATTCTATATAGTATGTATCTATAACAATATCCAAGGAAGTTATTTTTTTTGGATGACCGATATTATTTTTACCTAAATATTGTAATATGATGAAGTTTATTCAAAAATGGCGGATATTTTTTGTAAGATAAGTTGCGGAAACCGCAAATGTTATCTCTAATTATTATTCCAGATGAACAATATATTTTTAATGCGTTTTATTCTTATCAAAACCAGCAAAAGCTTTTTCAACAATCAAAAATTGACGATGCTTTAATTCAATATATCGAATATATTAAATCCCAAAGGAGATCTAACAGTAATCGTTATCGACAGTTGTTTCGGCAATATCAGGGCTGGTAGCGGAGGTGCGACAGCAGATGGAGACCCGCGCTCCAGGCCAGCAGAGCCAGGTCTTGCATGACACTTGCATTTCGTTTTTTATTCCTTCTGTTTTATGCTGTTTTATTATTATTATTTCCTCTGTTTCATTATTCATTTTTATGTCGTTTTATGATTCCTATGTGACTGAAATATAGTTTTTAGATAATAATAAATTGTACTCCACATGCGCTTGGCACAGAAAATATGGATTTAAAGAGAATGCCCTAAAATATCTTTGGCACGATTGATTCCTGCAGGCATTCGTTATATCAGTGAATATATAAAAATTAGAAATATTTTTGGTTTATGCTAGCTTGTTTCCCACTAGTCAATCACTTAATATGTGATACAGCAGAAAAAACTACACAAGAGCATTGTGACACCTTAACAAAAAACATTAACAGCTAGGAGGCTGTTTCTTCCTCCTCAGTTCTCCTACTTGCAACTCTTATTTCTTTTATCTGTTTTATTTCTTGTGCGCTGTCTTTTTTGATAGGTATTTCTTTAATATATATAAATTTTCATTCGCTTTATTCATCTGTCTGTTAGTACCAAGCTACCGGCTTACCACTTAAACTACCACATAATATAACAATTCATTATCAATTCTAAACACGACTTAATAACATCCTGAACATAATATTACCAATCGCGTAAAAATATTCAATAATAAACATAACTCATACAATCAACGTAACAATAAAACTAAACGACTAAATCTCTAAACCCAATAGTACTTTAGACATTTAAAAGCTTTGATTGATTTCGCTTTTTTGATTGTTATAGTAAAGCCCTACTTAGATTTGTTGTTGTGCTTAGTTTGATAAAAACTTTTTTATCGTTTTGTAGATTCTTGATGTTTTTTCTATTTTTGAGGTTGATGTATATTTATTTAGATATAGTTAAATAGATGTGATGGTATATTTCGTTCTAGTTAGTAATATCTTTGTATTCTTATTTATAGGAAGCCCTGGATAGCACCCGACCTTTCACCAATGGTACAATAATTCACAATAGTGGCCCAGTCCAAATAGTCACAAGCGAATATCAGGAAATAAAAGATGAAGTCCCTGAACTGCCAAAAGAGGAAGAACTTTCTCCTAAATCAAAAGAAAACTCCCCAGAACCCGAAAATACCAAAGAAACTGAAAAATTGGTTGAAGAAAATATTAAAAAAGAACCCAAGATAACAGCTGAAGACGAATTTACAGATATGAAAGGAAAAGATATAGTCTGTCCAAAAGACGAAACTGAAACTACTGAAGAATTACAGGAAGAACCAACTGGCGCCGAAGATGCAGAACTTGATAATATCATTTCAGAAATCGAAACAGAAATTGGAGAAAAAGAAAATTTTTCACAAAATAATGAGAACGTAGACTTAATTCAATTATCAGAAGAAATACGATCTAACGTAACAAACGGTATTATAAAATCGGCAGAAGATTTTATAAATGAAGAGCGAGAAGAACTCAAAAAAGAGGATGAGTCAACTCAGGAACTAAAACAGGCGGAAGAACCAATTAAGGAACTGTTAGAAGAAGCAATAAGAGAAGAGTCTCCTCAAGATAAAGAAATTGACGATAAAGAAAGTCAAAGCGTTAAGGTAAGTTATCCTTTTAAAATCCTTTAATGATATATAGTTTATTAGTGTAATGCTTTACTAGCCACGTTGGTGATAATAACAGTCGTAGTTCAGTAGTGAATAACGTAGGATTTACCCAGGTGGTAGGTATGGAGACGACCGAGCACCCCGCTGACGGCGGCGCCTGGAGGGCGGAGCCCCGCGTGGTTCCTCCACAGAGACCGGTGAGGGCACACCTCACTGTGCATATTGTGCAGACATTGTATGACTGATTGTGGACTTTACTACAACTAAATTTCAATCACTTTTAGATTAACAATAGTTGTTTTTTTGATGTGATTGGTGGTTTTTGATTCCCAAGTCGCTCGTAGTCTTCTACTAAACGATAAGAATAATTCCATCCGGCCTGACATATTTATACTCTCCACTTATTTTCTTTATTAACCTAGTGAATGATAATACATATTGAACCTAATTAATCTTTTTAGAATGTCTTCAATAAACATGTCATTAAACGTACCAAAATTATGTATCTCGTAGGTATTTCCAACAAATATTTCTTTATTATTTGATCTTCAGTTCACTTATTCGTCTGTAATAAATGTTGTCAGTTGCACTCTTATGTAGTATTAATTAATACTAACTTCTTAGTTTTTATATTAACTAACATTTTCCTAAATTATTCAATAAACTATAACAGAATCACGAATCTCTACCATTAATTTAAATGAATGTTACTAACTGTTATAATGTTTAAATGACTTATGTTAAGTAATATATCGGTTTAAAATTATATTTAAACTTACAACATTTACATAAACAAAACATATTTAATAATATATCACTTGATATCTTTACGAGACGCTTAACATATAAAAGTGGTGCCCAACGTGGGACCAAAATTTTAAAGATAATCTAACTCAATCCTACTCTGTCTCAAAAAAATATATAACACTAAAATACAAACACACGTCAAACACATTATAGCACGAGTCTGAACAAGTGCAGTCGATCTTTCTGGAGACGGAGATCCCGCAGCAGTCGCGGGTACTCGTCACTGACTTCAAGGACACGCCGCAACCTGGCAAGGACTCGCCTGTATGTATACTGACATATGATGTTATAAAGAGTACATTAATAGATAAATAATATAGTTTAAATATTTTGATAAAGTAACAAGCCGGGGTTGAACATTACAAAACTATTTCATTACAATTGAACCTGTGACATGTGACCAAATCTCGACTGTCGACTGAGCATACGTGTCATAGATAAGCCACATTTAACAGTCGTAGGTTTTGTTCTGTTGGTGTATATGATTTTAAAAGTTCTGATTATTAATTATTTATTCAGAAAGCATAATAAATTAGATTTTAAACCATTATAAAGCTTGTCTCAATCATTGTAACTGTTTCAGTTGGTGGTGAGTGGGAAGATAACATTGTCGTTGATCCAAGACACGCGCGGGACTCCCGATAGAGACCTAGGTAACATCATACACTATCATTTATATTAGTGGAACAAATAAAATGTGGACAATTTTTGTTCATACTCCTATATTTTTTATATGACGACAGAAAAGATCAGTTCCAAATAAATATAGGTACAACCTCGCCTCAATGACAATTTTAAATATATTATAAATACATTTTATTTGTCTGTCTCTCCAGAATCTACGCAAGACGATTTTACAACAGCCAGTGCAGCAACACAACCCGCAGAGGTACTCGCTATATGGATTATAGAATTATTATTGTTATTACATTAAAAATACATCGCTAACTAATACTATCACTTTACTTAGAAGGATGAAGAACTATCTGATGAGGAGATTGAAGAAGAAATAGAAATTGAGGAAATAGAGGAAGAAGTAGAGGAAGAGGAAGAGGAAGAAGAGGAGCCAAAGAAGACAAGTGTAAAGTGAACTGATAGAGTTTAATCATTGTGTGGAAGATAGAATCATGTTGGATTGGATTTATTGTTAAATTGTTTATATTAATTTTATTTACATTTCTGTTTGTATATGTATTTGAAGAGTCTATTTAAAAGTAAGTTGTTACAAAATCACTTAAATCATTTTAATTTGTTTATTAACTCATTAATTTGTTATTGTTATAATATATCTCAGCTGGCAAAAAGACTAGATAATATCTTAGAACTTACAGATATATGATAAAAACTAACTAAACATATTTTTTTTATTATTTACCAGCAATAGTCCTAGCTTTCATATATAGTATATAACATTTAATCTCTTCTCTTCATTTATATGAATTTATGTAACTGTTGTGTCAATAAATTGGTGTTCATTATAATATTGTGCCAAAGTTTCTTCCGGCTTTTTAGAAAAATAATAATTTTAAATGTGTGTTTTTAAACATTATGTTTAGTAAAGTAGCTATGACTTCTACTTAATTATAAGCAGTGATTTCCATTCAACAGTCATCACACTTAAGTAATAATGATAATTTGCTTTTATTGCAAACTTGTAATTTATTTAGTGTCTTTAATAATTTTATAAATAATCAAATATGTTGCAATGAGTCATGTTTTGCATTTAACTCTGTTTCTTTATCGCCAAGATCAATTTCCTATTTCAAGCTTCGTTCGTCGCCACTTTGTTTTGAGATTTAATGAAAATGGTTCCTTTATAAAGCCTTAACATTCCTTTGAAATGTGAACAGAAAGATCTATTTATTAATTTAAATTTGTTATATATGAAGGAATAGATGACATTTATTTTTTAGCATTTTGTTATCAGCTTCAATACTGTTTGATTAGGTTTTGTAAGAAATAAATATTTAACATAATTTATGTCTTATTACTGTATCCTAAAGAATTACTGGAAATTATCACTTGTAATACTAAGTAATTAAAAATATATATTAACATTAACTATAATAAGTTATTCATTTAGATTCATTTACACAAACAGATCTATGGATAGCTGCCATATGACATCTAAGGTTTTAAATAACAAATTCTAGAAGGAACTCGACAGTAAATGGTAGTAGTAAAAGTTTATATAGAGCATATTTTTTATTATATTACAATATTGATGATATTTACAAACTATTTTCACTCCAATGTAGTAAGACTTTACTTTGAACCTGAAACAGAATTTAAAGAAATAATTTATTATAATATTTTGAGTATTTCAAATTTCTATCAATACATATTTTTTTATGTAAAATATTTTTTTACTAAAATCTTAAATGTCTTAAATAAAGAATGAAAGCAAATACAGGAAATGTTGGATCTCGTAAGCCATAAAATTAAGCATGTAATTTATTAAGGTTACTCATTTGTGCCCTTTTCTGTGGAATCTCTAACCTATAGAGTCATGCAACACATATATGTTTTACTAAAAAGATAAATAGAAAAAGTATTTTTCTTTTGAACTTAACAATCTCTATAGGATAATAAATAGGAAGAGGTTAACTATATTACTGATATTTGTCTCACCCGTAGTCCATGTTTTAAGTTCTTCTACATCTTTTACAACAGTCCAATCGCGTCTCACACCTTGAATTGATTTGGTGGCGGTTTTTACATCTGGTAAGAAAATGAAGTTGTTATCTTGAGCTTGTTTCTTAACAAATCCTACGGCTCCAAGTAAAATAGCTATGGGCAGTGCTATATAACCAGATCGTTGCCATGCACCGAAAACGGCACCAGAAGCAAGACCGCCCAAGAAGTAATTCATTTCATCGTTCTTCCCTCTAATGTTTTGCATAGTATTAGCAGTCACTGCAAAAGCTGTAGCCATACCGACCATAGGGCCAATGAAATAACCAAAACGATACGCTGTGTTGAAAATTCCCTTGGGGTGGGAGTACATCAACACATCAAAAGTGGCTATCCCAAGGCCTGAAAGTGCTGCATATTTAGATGTCACGAAGACTTTTTTAAATATATCGTGTCCCTCGGGTGTGTCGTAGTATTTATAAGACAACATTGTTTATGTAGTTATTTAAAATAGTAGATTTTTTTCGAGATATTGTTACACAACACTGTTTGACATATCGTAAATCTGAAAATATCTCAATTCTCAATTGACAATTCTCAACTCTTGAAATTCTTGAAAAACTTCAAGCTGACACTTGACAGCATCGACTACTTTTTTGATAATTATATCTTAAATATTATTTTTTAAACAGTTAAATCTACCAGTAGTGTCAATTTTCTTGTAATAATAGTATACTTGCTTACAATAGTAGAACTTGTTTGGAAAATAAAAAGTCGAATAAATAAGTTAAGGTTATACATTTGTTTTAATGGATAAAATTTATCTGTGCCTATATTATATAAATTATAAATTATATTTAAAAGTAGTCAACCATTATTCCTATTTTAAACATTATGTACCTATGAAAATTGGTAATCATCGGCATTTTTTTTTATTTGTTTTTACATTACCCTAAATATTATGATTAAATTAATTTATTTCTTTTATGTAATTATTAATGTTGCTATAAGTTGCATCATATCTAAATAATAAAAGATGGACTGATGTATTATGCATTTTGTTTAAATGTTGTAATGAATGGTTAATGTTCATAGGTTAGACAGTAGAGACCATCTGTGGTGTTCTCTCTGGTTGTGTCAAAAGTACCAAAAATGGCGGCGGACGGTGACGAAGTGATTAGTGATCAAGAAAAAGTGAGAATTGTTTCGGATTTTATACTGCATTCACCCCCTGGAGAATTTAACGAAGTGTTTAATGATGTGAGAGTATTGTTAAACAACGATACTTTACTTAAGGAAGGTGCGAGCGGAGCTTTCGCACAATACAACAAGGACCAGCTCACGCCCGTGCGTCTTGAAGGATCCGAGCTTCATACACTTATAACTGACCATAATGACCTCGGCGGAGGTAGGTTTTTTGACCCACGGTCGAAAAGATCTTTTAAGTACGACCACTTGCGTAAAGAAGCTTCTGAGTACGAGGCTTACGAGCCTGATCGTGAGTCTGAGTCATGGAGAGCAGCATTGGACGTCGAGCTGACAACGTACGTAGCAGAGCATTATAAACATGGGGCAAGTTTAGTTGTGGGCCGAACCCTCGAAAATGGGGCAGTTTCTCTTGTCGCATGTATTGAAGATCATCAATTCCAACCGAAGAATTATTGGAACGGTAGATGGCGTTCGGTATGGTCTCTAACAGTTGGAGGGGGTGCTACAGAACTTCGCGGGATGCTCCGCGTACAAGTGCACTATTACGAAGATGGTAACGTCCAGCTGGTTAGTTCAAAAGAAGTCCGAGCAAATTTAGTAGCTATAGGAGAAGCGGCGACGGCCAAGGAGTTCGTAAGACTTGTTTGTGATGCTGAAAATGCATATCAGACGGCAATTTCCGATAACTACAAGACAATGAGTGACACCACCTTCAAGGCCCTCCGGCGACAACTGCCGGTTACTAGGAGCAAGATCGACTGGACGAGGCTTGTGTCTTACACTATTGGTAAAGAGCTGAAGAGCCAATGATGTCCCGCCGCTGCGCTCTGAGCTGCAGCGGTCGCTCCATGCCTCTGTACATATTCTCATAAGAGTAAATCTTGTTCAAATGTTTACTGGCACCGAGGGTGGTCGCACCCAGGCGCGTATTTATCTATGAGTATATAGAGAAATCGCTATTGTAACTGTTAAATTTTATTGCATTTTGTTACTCTCATTATGAAAGGATATTGATTGCTTCAGTCGCCCGCTTCAAAGTGGTTATTCCCGGAAGTTCTTTTTTTTTTCAGTAATTAGTATTTATAAAAAACTTGGTTTTAAATCTAGGTCTGGACCATTTTAGATTAGTTTAGGTCCATAGTAAACTATTACCTACAATAAATTGTATAATTTTATTTCATTAGTTCTTCAATGTGAGTGTTGTGTAAGCAATATAAATCTGATTACTCATTTATTTAATATATTGGGGCATGTCAATTACAGAGATATTAAAAATATAACTATTGCTTGAACAACAGGTCAACATTCATCTGAATGGTTGTCCATCCAATGAATAAAAAAGTAACATCAGTATTATTTGTATATTAGTTGGGAATATTGCTTGCATAATAGTGTTGTATAAAATTTGACAGGAAAGCGAAGTGGAGATGTTTCAAATGGTGCATTTAATTGTAGTTAATTTAAACAAATTGTCCACATAGCTTTAACATGGATTTTATGGGCAAAGAGCACAATATATGAATTATTTGATACATAATATGTGGAAGTTTGCTCAAAGACCACGGTTATAAAGTTGGCATTTGTCCGTGCGGTGTGGCATTAGGAGTGCGAAGAAAGGCATAACTTTTTATATGTATGTAATGATAAAACGCCAATAAGGTTTATTTTGTAATTATTATTATAATTTAAAGAACATACACTAAAATTCAAGTATTCTGTAATGTATGATTGAATTCATTTGAATAAAAATATATATTAAAATGTTGCTAAATTTTTTTTTATTTCACACTCACAATTAATATTATCCATCAATATTTTTAGGTAAAGATTACCCTATTGTGTGACTCATTAGTTGTTTACTCTAATGATATCAATTGCTTATCAACATGAACATAGTTACAGGGAAACAAAATGTATATTTAATTATTTTTTAATTTAACTATTTAATTCGTCACGCTTCAAAATTTACTTATCGAAAGTTGTAACGAACAAAGCGTATCAGAATATTATTTACTGTTGCATTTTTGGTCAAACACAATTATTCTATTTTAGACTTAGTCCGTTACATGTTAAAAGAAGTCACAAGTAGCAATAACGAAACACGAATAAAAATTTCGTGAGCAGACAGACGGACAGACATCTGACACATTTTTATAAATCTCTTTGCTTACGCTACTTAATAACATGACCAATAGAAGTGAAATAAAATAGTTCAAACTTTAAATATGAACAAGGAAAGGCAGTGACGCGTTGCTGAGTCATGACGACGCCCCTCAAGCGAACAGCCAGTAATTGCAAAACTAATTTAGACTTCAGTGCACTAAATTATATGTATATATATATCTCTTTCCCCCGGTGACGCTGTAATAGCCAACAGGGCTAACAGTATAGACAAACAAAAAAAAAAAAAAAAAAATATATATATATATATCTTTTGAACACCGGCCTCTATGAAAAATTTATTATAATATTTATATTTAGTTATGTAGATAAGAAGTTTCATATCGATTTTAAAACCATTTAAATATTACTTCCGTTATCCATTTTGCCAAATGTAATATTGACCAGTTAGTGTTAACGGTATATTAAAATATTTTTTGTCATAAAATATCTAAATAAACTTCATATTAAGAGACATCCGGCGATTTGAAGGACATTACCCTCGTTAAAAGTTAAAGCAAGTTTTTTTCATCTAAGTAACGTAATTCATATTTAAGCACAAAAAATATTAAAAGGATATTTTGTTAAGTAAGTAGGTATCCTATATTATTATCTTTGGGACGCGGCCTTATCACGGGGCCTCGTGTCGAAATAAATCACTACGCCATTTTCCAACTTTATTCACAGCCATAAAATATAATATGCTGTCATGTTTTAAACAAAAATAAGTTAGCTTAACTTAGTTTGAACTTAACTAGTGTAATTAAAAAGCACTAAAAAATATCTGTATTCATATTAATAATGCATGTTTCGAAATAATTGAAAAAATATTTAAGAAACTTTGAAGTGAACGATTTAATTCTAATTAACAACATTCAGTCTTATTTATTACAATATTAATTACGTCTACAAGAAGAGGTATTTAGAAAGATAACAAATTGTTATAAAAACAAGCAACAATTTTTATTTTCGTGAAGTGGCCGCATCGTAGAGATAATTTCGTCTGTAGTAATTTTCTCTGAGATATTGTGGACTGAAAGAAAGTGCTGGATTTTCAGCCCATTTATAATATGATGGTGCTGCTAGACCTGTGAAATAAAAACATTTACAAAACTATTAAATCGCTAACTAAAGACTTATTGTATGACATACGTATGTAAGTATGTATGTATGTATGTATTTATATATGTATGTATGTGTGTATGTATGCCTACAAATGAAATTGGTCCTTCAGGTCATATTAATAATTTGGTTCTCTAATAAGAAAAATATTCCATGAGTTAATATAAATTCAAGCTACGCCTGTAAAACTTTATAACCGCTTTACAAACTTAGTAAGTTTATGAATATTTTATTAAACATACCCATGTGTCTAGCGAGGAAGTCAGGTGGAGGTAACACTACCGCTGGTACTGGGCCCTCTATACCCGACGGCACTTGTAAATCTTGGTCTGAATCTATAACATGGAATGTAGACAGTATAGGGTTGTCTACTGATAGTTTTGATTCAGACTTATGTAGTACTTTGTTTCGGTCTTCATTATTTTGATCATTTTTATTCATTTCCATTGATTCGTCTCGAATTTTAATATTATGTTTTATATTTTTGTTTATTCCGTCTTCTGAATTCAATTGGTTAAGTTGTTTTTCTACATTCATTGTATTTTGGTGGCTAGTATCCAATTTACCGATTCCTATTTGGTTAATAGTGGCATTGTTACTACTATATTTCGCAATTATTTTGTCATCTATAAGTGTTCTGTAATCAATAATATTACCAAACTTAATTTGTAATTCACTTGGCTGAGATGTTTCACTAAGTTCATCTCCCTTTATCAATCTTTCTACATCAGTATTTTTTTTCATTTTCTTCAAATTGTCGTATATTGGATCTTCCAGTGGTATTCCTTCGGGAAGGTCTTCAGGGGTATACTCATACGAGATGACGATTTCATCACTATCTATTAAAGATTTTGCTTTACTAAATAGATTGTCCGACGGCAAATAATTACTGGAGTCATCGTGGGCTATCCGAGGTGGGCAGTCTTCGGGTATTGTATACATCTGAAAGGTATACCACCTGATTACTGGGGATTATTATAGGTACCTACCTAAAATAATAAATATGATGTGATGCGATTGTGAAACAAACACTATGGACTAGAGTACCACTATAACGTTTACTGAAGTTCAAAACGTCCAATAACACACATAAAAGTAAAAGCGTCTGAGTAAAAGAAGGTTTTTTTTATAAAAAATCTCATGAAAACGATGTTATTAAATAACTCATAACTGCTTATGACGCTTAATGACCATTTCTCGAGTTAACATACCAAAAAAGATACTTATTTGTACTAGCAAGATACTAGTAAACAACTCGAAGAAGTGGCTTAGAAACTGCATAATATGGTAATAACACAGATAACAACATTAATAGGTTTACTAACTTACTTCATATGCTATGGCGGTCATGGTCTGTTCGTACCCTTATGTACCTACCTATTTTCTTATTTTAACATGTCTTTAAACAAATGGATGATAGATTTTATCTTGCCCGTGAATTTCATTGTACATTATTTAAAAAAATATGTTTAACAAGGCTAGCCTGTCTATTGAAACTGTTCGAACAGATTTTTTTGATTGAATATAATGATATTATAATGTATAAGTCAAACATGGTTAAATTACATTTAAAAAGAGCAACTATTGATTTTCTGGCCAGCTCTTCTCAGAATGTAATTGATGATTCAAAAGCGCGTGTAAATGTCTACTTGAATAAAGATATTTTGAATTTGAATATAACTAATTCATGTAGGCATAATAGTACTTACTTGGGTATCTTTAACCTGAGGTTGATAATAATCTATAATTTCAGCATACGCCGGTTTAGTCCTCACGCGTGGTCCGACGACATGCAGCTTAAAGCACTCTTGTCTGTCTCGTGTCGTGTCGCTCCCGTCTCGCGTGCCCAGATACAGACTCACTTTATTGCTGCTTGACGAAATCTCTATGCGACGGAGAACTGGGAAAAACATTTTTAGTATATCAAGATAATATACAACGATAATAAGATAATAACTTTTTGAATTAAATTTTAGTTGACTAAAATATGACATATCTTAAGGATAAATGGTTTGAAATCACATTACAATTAATGAGTATCAGGAAGATTGAGAATAGCTAACAAGTTTGAAATATTTGTCTAAAATACTAGCATTGATATTAGTTAAATTATACATGGTATTCAGTGCCCAGAGTGACGGAAGACTAGGTTTATTTATGAATATGGGTTAAATATTCTTAGTCACTGCTAGTTACTAAGGAACTTGTTCACGATATTGTGATGGAAAACTTTTAATCGTAGTGTCTATCAATGTCAAATGTTTGTAATGTGGAAACCAAATGTTCGTTTAGAGTTTGTTTAATTTATAATGTACAAAAGACAATAAAAAAAAGGAAACCTCTTTGAAAGGTGTAGTTAATGACAGCAAAGGCATTCCCACAGGATAAAAAGAATGTGGGACTCAGGTAGTGAAGTAAATAAAAAATGTTGATCCCCTCACTGTCGTATCTATATTACACTGTGTCGTATTTAGAACAGTGCCTTGACGCGCTTCCAACTGGAAATTTTTATTTAAATCTATTCTTGGAGGTTATGGATTCGTACATCGATACATATTTCGAAATGTCAAATGGTTAATGAATGAACGACTTCGAATGCTATATTCATCTTCTTCTTATGTATAAAAACTCATACTAGGGATTGTACGGTTATTGATAGGACAGTTATTTCTTTTATAAATTGTTTTAAAAGTATTTTTTAATTGGAATATGTTTTAAACATTACTATAAAGCAAAGTATACATATGTTCATTAAAACAAAGATAATAAATGGAACACAAGCCTGAAACAAGAGCGCAAAAGTGAAAATGTCCGGACGTAGGATGGATAGTGAGCTGAGCTCTGACCCACTGCGCTAGAATAAGCTATCTGCTGATGTTTTGATTTATAAAGGAATAAAGTAACTTGCTGATTTGTAAAAGACTATAATAATTTTAAACCATACTAATTTCAGAAAAAATAATTAAAAACTTAAAAATAAAAAAATGATGATGTTTTTAATATCCATTACCTATCATAATAACCGACATTATAATAATATATATTGTACGTTAACAAAACAATTCCCGAGTGTTTTTTTGTCAGTATGCGAGCTCTTGACCCGTAGTAACCGAGTGCAAGCTTGAAACACGTTCACGTACCTACGTACGTAACAGGTTCCTTGAACTTAATATGGGCACACGATTTACTAACAATCTTATATTAATTTTAATTTATTTTTGTAATTAATAGTCTCAGTGTTCATTTGAAAGTACCTAACTGATGCTTTGTGTGAAATTTCCATTTGAAACTTGATTCATTCCAAATTGAAATCTAAAGAGATTCGTTGCCACTCGTACTCCGCTGGTTCAAAATTTTCAAGTCATACATTTTCTACAATAATTTCTTTACAATAATTTCATTCTCTACAATAATATCTGGATTGCTTTAACAAATTATTTTTTATTGACCATTATAGGACAAATGTATATTCCTATACATAAGTATAAATTCCTACCTATTTTGTAATGGAGGAAGTGGAATCTTGATGTAACATTTTAATAATTTCTGCAAGTTTAAAGAAATTTTGAAATAATTGTAAAACTGGAGTGTTAATTTGGGTTGTAAATGAGACTTGCCTTAATAACAAGTAATAGGCTTATATTTATATACATTCTTGAAAACATGTATTTGCTCAGGAAGTTGTCCAGCTAGAATGTGCGTTGATAGTTACTCTGGAGTTTTCCATAATACAAAATTTAAATTTAATCAATGTTCAATAAAATTACAATAAAAATATAATATGTATAGATCAAAAAACAGAATAAACAAAGATATCTTTTATATACAAATCATAACATTAATCTTGGAACCGAGCATTAAGTGAACCCGGCTAACACAGCCATTACCCGCGCCCCAGTTCCCGGGTCAAGGGCATTCCGTAGCAAAAACATTATTCAGGCTATCTTTTTAATTAAACTTTTGGTCCCACGCTGGGCGCCAAAAACTTTTTTCTTGTTTAAGCATTTAATTTGTTATTATATATGTTTGTTATTTGTTTAATATACTATTACGTTGTTTACTTAATATATATTAGTATTTTATACTTTTTAATGATAATGTATATGTTTTAATCGTACTTCATTTTACGTTTGATGTAACGACTTACCTGTTGTTCGACTTCCTAAATGTGTTACTGTTGCAATTGTATTTACTTTTACATCTAAAAAGGGCGAACAGACCATTAGCAGTACTCGAGAGAGTTGCTTTGACTCGAAGAGAACATAAAAGTAGTACCTGCATTAGCGACTTACAAATTAAATAGTTTTGTTCGGAGCGAGTAGAAACTAGAATGCTAGCATAAATTGCTTTTTAGAGACGTTCATATTATGGCTTTCAGAATTATAATTCTTTTATACATAATACATTTTTGTGTCAGGAATTAAACATATTAAAATATTATTCTTTACCTTTAGCACAGAGTTTGGGCGTTAGATAATATACTTACTAAAGATAAATACTTTTTTAACAGTTTTTTTTTAAATGTCAATAGATTTTGAATTGGAAAACTATCATCAAACTCGTACTAAGGGTACTGATATTGAACATATATGAAATACTTTATCTTACTACATGATAAATGAGGTCGGCTGCCTGACGCCAGCATCACTGAAGGCCACAGTATGACTGTACATAATATATGTTATAAAGGATAGTTCATGAAATAGCCTTATATTTTTACACATTTACAAACATTAATTTTTATTGTAGCATCGTTCCAATGTTATTCTATACTGTAAAGAAACGTGGGCTAGTATTTTCAAAGGAATCCTAATGAGATGTCGAAGATGTCGATAATAAATATATATAAATATGCTATTACCGACATCGTCATCCCCGAGGTCGCAGGTTCGAGTCCTGCCCGTATCGATGATTTTATTTTAAATGTTATTATTATTCTTTTCGAACGGCAGAGTCTGACTGACGAAGTGTTAACCCATTTTTTTTTTAACTGTTTATCACAAGTACTTACAACATGAATCATGAGACTTAGGTACCTCTCAAGTATGTCTTCATATATATTGTAATATATTATAATGGTCAATGCATTATGTAAATGTTTCACGATAGACTCTAAATAATGAACACTTACGTGTGTTATTGTTAAGTTGTGAATACAGATGAGTAGCGCTAGGTGCATAGCCCGTGGGCATAGTCACGGACAGTAATGACATGGCGGGTAACGATCCACGCCACCACGCGCACACCTGTTGGAGAAAGAAAAGGGTAAGAAAGTAAGAATTACAATATAACTTTAAGTTTTGTTTTAGGAGGACATTTTTTTATTAACAAAGCTAAGAGAAATAGTTTTTTTTGTTAATATTATAAAATTAAAAGTTGTATAAAATATACATGTTGGTGATAAAATTGATTAGTAGTCTTCACCTGTACCACCGCAGCACAGAAGCACACTTCGTTCACACAGTCGAATGGTCCGTCTGTCTGCACGTGTGTGTTCACGGCGAGCGCGTTCGGGGGCGCGAAATGATCGAGCTGTGGCTCGTGCTCGTGTGGCTCGTATGGTGTGAGCTGTGGCTCGAGTGTGTGGTAGCTGCGTGTGGCCTGAACAAGAGCGCAGCCAGGGCCTGAGGAGTTTATAGTAGTTGTAAAATAATAAATTTGCTTAGAATTGATAGCAAGAACAAAAAAAAAAAAAATATTCATAGGTTTTTCAAGAAATCGTTTTTTTTCAGCGATGATGATTATTTCCGTGCTGGGAAAATGACCTTATCTTAGTTAACCCGTACATTTTAGACAATTAGGCAATGATTAAATTGATTCAGAGAAGTAAGGGTGTAAATGCCGGACTTACCCTCAACAGTAACTTTCAGTGTGCCCACCGGCAGCTTCTCTAGCTCAGGAATAGCTTGCGGAGTCACCTTCCGAGATTCACCTCCTGCGTTCAGTGTCACCGATACACCCGTTGGCAGGGGAGACATGAGGGCCATCCCCTCAAGAGCCACTAGAGTATCCTGAATAGCAAAATATTGTCTTTATATTAAAACATTAGTATAATGACAGTATTCTATATGTTTGACGGATTTAATTAAATGGGAAAAACACCGCAAAATAGTAAAATAGAATACAATATTTTGGAGTGTTATATACGTTTTCGTCTTCCATAGAACGTTTTATATATACATATGTATGCTAATGTTATTTTAGTATCAGCCATCGCTAGTCGTAAAATGTCGGGACAGGATATACGTGACGTCATTGCACTTCAATTGTGTAAACTATGATAAGGTACGCAATGTTACTTCATGACACACCAAATTTAGACTACGTTTTATTGACCTTACATTAATATTTTAATGATACAAATATTTATATTTATTTATTAGAATTACCTGATGTAATGCGAGATAAAGAAAATATAACGGTGATTTGTTTATAATTTGGAGGATTTACGCGAGCAGTCAGTTTATTTGATGGTAACCGTTATAGATAGATCCTGGTAAGGAAAGGTTTAATAGTAAAAGTGGATTGAAACAAACAAAACGCAAGGAAGTCGAATTCTGATATCTGAATTTTATAAGGAAATTGTAGCAATAGAATAAATTAACACAATGAACTACCTCGTTCATGTGGAAAAAGTAGCCTTTTTTTATTTAAGCATTTAAGTTTCAGTAATTTTGACCGCTTCACGACCGCAAGACGACTAATACTACGAAAAGACTACAACATGAACAATGGAACCAGAAAGCAGAAAAAAATAGATTTACCTATCAATAAATGTAGAACGCCTTCCTCTGAATCACTCACCTGAGTGGAGAGGAACCCGCCGGTGTGTGAGCGGCGCGCGGCCAGCCAGCGAACGGCGCCCGCGCTCCAGCGGGCACACTCGCCCGCCGCCGGGGGACACTCGCTGAGGGACAGGAGGGCGTAGCCCGTGGCCTCAATCGAGGTGGCCAAGTTGCCTGGAGGAAGTTTGGCGATAGCCTTTCAAGATCTTTATCTCTCTTAAAATAGCTTTTAGATAATTAAGAAAAGATCGGAGGTAAGTTAGATATTTTAAAGCTAATGGAGCCAATGGAGTTGTAATGGTTTGTATATGTGTTATGCTTGATAATTTTTTATACATATTTGTATAATATTGATAAAATATTAAAATAAACAGTTAGTTTACATACCTGTTTCCCACCATACAAAATCTCCACTTCTTTTAGCAATGCGCAGCAACTCCTTCAGCTCCCTTAAATAGTCCTCCTCCAAACCTCCCATTAAGGTATCATTACCCAATTCCTCATACTTTCTCAACTTCATGAAGGCGTAAGTTATTAAGGCTTGTGCGTAAACTCTTGAATTAGAATTAGTCTTAATCGGGGGGAGGGCTCGGAGACAAGGGAGAGAATTCTTCAGAATTTTATAGGGAAGGAAGCTTTCTATGACAGAAGTAATTACGTATGCTGTTAGGGCTACATTGGATATTTCACCCTGTTCGTCGAGTCCTCCCTGGTGATACAATGATCATACATTAGATTTTGGTATTAGAAAGGACTTCAGTGAGTTAATCTACAGCTTCAGCTCTAGCCATACCTTAAGCAAATGATGAAACACATGCCCTGTGTTGCGGAAACAGCCATTTTCGAGCTGTTGGTTGAGCAACCAGCGCTGAGACAGCTCCAGGGCTGGAGGGAGCGGCCCGGGACCCGATATCGTCTAGTTATGATATATTTGGAGGAAGTACATATATAAACTTCATACATAAATAAACTAGCTAAGTTATAGACGTATTCGGCAATTCTCCTGTGAATATAAATCTAACTACTAACCTCGTAAGCCCTCTTCATGTATCGTAGACAAAAGGCAGTGAGCCAAGTGGAAGGTGAGGGGTCTTTGTCGCCAAAGGCACTAAAGCCGCCGCCCGCGTGTGCGTATTGCAACTGGCGATTGAAGCCTGGAGACGAGACTCGCTCATGTAGAAAATGAAGGCTTAGAGATGAACACTTTTAGAAGTTAAAAGAATTTTAGTACGCTTCAAGTACCTAATCTGTATCTAGTTGTCAAATTTAATGTAAAAAAAAACAATACGTATGTGTGTGTGTGTCTGTGTGTACCTCTCGCCACGAGGTCCCTGGTGTGTAGTGCGTGAGGCGCGCGTGGGTCCAGCAGGCGCAGCGCCAGCAGGGCGGTGGCGAGGCGGGCCATGTTCTGCTCCCCGCAGCCTCGCGGGAGACGCACTAACCCGTCTGCATGCTGAAAATATCATGGTGAGTTTGATGGATTTTAAGTAATTTGTTGTTGATATTTTTTGAGTAAATAATGGTTTGATTGAAGAATTGGTAGATTTTTGAATTAGTTGTAGAATAAAAAAAAAAAGAAGGAAAAAAAGATTTGTTTTAACATTGTTGGAATAAGTAATATGATTATTGAATACCAACGGCCAATAAAGGACCCATGAGATCAGTCGTAGTCCAAACGGTTAGAGTTTCAGTTCCCGGCACCGTCTGCACAGAAGACCAAGACCACGTCACTTCGGAAGAACTGGTAAAGTTGACACTATCTATGAAAAAAGAAGAATAAATGTTATGACAATTTTTACCTTGAAAAAACTTAATATAAATTATTTTTGAGATAAGATCTAGTCTTTACTCACCGGCTCCACATAATAGAGCAGACTTCATTTCTTCGACGGGAACACCTTCCGGGTTCACGCGGATGTTGAGAACTACTTCATCCCTAAATAAAATTATTTTAAAGAAGGGTTCAATTTAAAATTCTTATATTAAAAAATAATTTATATTATTAATCTCACCTAAACTCTCTGTATTCTGAAGTACAATTTGGATCACGCACACTAGTCACCAGTATACTGAGTGCGTCTGTCTCTCGACACGTTATAGTGAGACGGCGCGCTGTTGACGCTCTTGCGGACAGACAGACGACCTCACTTGCAGGTACGCCTTGGATCTGATGCTTTGTAGATATTTGGATTGCAACCTGTTCATTTGATATATTCGGCTGTTTTAACATCGCATCGCAATCGCATGCAAATTTAAGGACAAAACAAGATAAGACAATTGGTACCCATGAGATCAGACAATCTTTATAATATTAAAAAATAATAATCGTTACATCAACATCATATAAGAGTTTGTGTATACGATCTTCCATAACAATTGAGAAATATTTTCTGAGAACTATGTTACAAGAGTAGTTCCGAGTATAGTTCTTCTTAAGAAGACAGAATTTCTCATAAGTTCTTTCTCAGAGTATCTCAGAGTATCTCCGAGTATCTGACTTCGAATATATTCGTTAAGCTGTCCCCTGCTGTCTATTGGGGTTATCTATTTAGTTACGAGTGTGTGTGTGGTCTGCGTGTGGAGGAAGCAGCGACTGGCACTCACCGCGTGCGGCGTATACAAGTAGTTAAAAACTCTGTATGGGATGACGATTGAGTCACCTCTCCTCACTTGGCGGGGCCCGGTTGCGTGGATGAATACTTCGCGGAATACCTTGACAAGAGATGGTCTATTAGTTATTAAACTGGCTTTGAAGAAAAATATCTGATTTTCTGGTATCACTGGCAATGGAGCCCCTGAGCTAGTTGCATCAAGATTATTAAAGATATAAGTTTTTTTTTCCATATCTCTCAATTCACACGATTGCAAAAAAACGTATGATGAAATAATAAATCTATCATTTCCCAATGAACATTTAGACCAGTCAGCGGAAATGTGCCCGCTGTCGTGGTCCTCTTAACGTTGGTCCCTCGTATATCGAAGCTTCAGGGTGAGGCTCTCCGGGCGTCCCGTGACCTGTGCACCCACCTGCAGCAGTGCGGGCGGCGCGGCGGCCAGCCCGGAGCGCGAGATGCAGAGAGCGCTGGCCTCGTAGCGCGTGACGGCGTGCGGCGCGCGCGCGCTCACTGATACCGCGCCCGCCGCACCCACCGGAGATAGCTTCCACAGCCAGGACTGATACATGTAGGCTCGTCAGTGTTATAGACTTATTTCTGAGCAAGTCGTTATCAGTTTAAAAAAAAGGATATAACTGAATGAATTATGGCCCTCGTAACATATACTCAAACATCTTTCTTATATTTAAAAGAACCCAGCTTTAGGATTTGCACAATATTCTTAATTAAAGATAGATAAATTAAGATAAATTTTCACCCTATCGGCTAAATACTTACCTCCGAGAAGTCACTCCTGGGCACTACATCATCCATCATCGGCGCTGGTGTTTCACAAGATCGAGGTTGGTCTCCCAGAAGCCTGACCCCGGCGGTGGCTAACCACCAACTTAGCAGGTCACGGCTTGAAGAAAGCTTTGGGCCGTCCGTGGCTGAATTGGATAAAGAAAACTATTAGAAACATTATGTGATAGTCTTATTATAATTGATACTTAAATAATGATATTATGAAATGCTTAAGCCATCAACATTTAAGTTGACTCTTTTGATTACTTACTAAAAAAACACTTTCCTGCGGCATCGTGTTCAGTAAAGTTTCTATGGCTATCGATAAGTCTTCGTAAGCCAATCATCACCAGGCTCCTGACACTCTCGTATTCAGTCCATTTGGAAGCTGTTTCTAGAACTGTGAGAGCACAAAGTGCTGGACCGGGTGTGGTTATATGAAGCGTAGCGGTAGAGCCTGGCGCCACCAGACGTGGTATCCATGTGGCTTCGGCCTGTTAGGTTTTGTAGTTCTTAAATTACATATTTAGACGAAATATATAAAATATAATTACTAATACCTTATTTACGAAACAATCTTCCATTTCAAAATGTTTGCTGGCAGTTATAAGTTCATCGTTGTGGTAAAAATACGCGACCAGATGGCTCTCCGGGCACATTTGAGGGCTCACTTTTATCGGTAACATTACTTTAGACAAATGTCTATCGAAAAGCGAGTCCAGTTCAGAAGAATTGGAGACTAGATTGTTATTGAAAAACTGTTCAATGGAAAATAAATTTGTATTTGGACAAATACTGTTTCGAGGTGCAGTTACTATTTCATCTGTCGGACTGGTGATGGGGCATTGTGTGGTGGCGCCCCATCTGTAGAGGATACCTCCTCGGGTGATAACCTTGAACACAAAATAATATATACTGAAGGTAGCAGAATGAGCACCATAAACATATGTGTCAGTACTCGCGTAAGTCACTACAATATGTACATTAAGCGTATGCTCTGGTTGATGTATGTGTTCACATATACATAAATGTGCGTGTGCCTTAGTCGCGCAGTGCACGGTGATTTTACAATGATCTAGCTAACTGGTTTTAAAGTTTATTATATATGCATGTCCGTGTGTGTGTGTATGTACCACGAAGTGTACAGTGAGCGGCGCACGGGTGTGCAGGTGTGTGTAGAGCGGCAGCAGCGCGGCGCCGGTCGCCCCGGCCCGCAGCGCACCCAGTGCCGCCGGGCCCGCGCCCACCACCGACACCCGCGTGCGAGCGCGCGTGCCGTTGAGGCTGGCCTGGGATAGTACACTGAGTATTTAGTTGAACCTTGATTGTGATCCTTCAAACAGACCGGGTGTACTAGTATCTGGAATAGAGCTGGAGCTGAGTCCGATCTGTAAGGACCACCTTCTCATAGGAAAATTTTAATGTATTTAAAGTTTTGAACCACCAATGAACAAATCGACGATACGAATGTTTTAATTATCCCACCTGCAAGTTATAATATAGACTGTCGTCGGCATTAAACATGATACGCGCGATCCCCTTATCGTCCGTTGTAGCGTTCGAGCAGTGTGAGTCGGTGGAGTTGAAGTCGGATGCTATGGAGGAGGCTGGAGATTGACAAACGTTAACTCGTTCGCCTGCAGCCGGTTTGTCGTCCCATCGAGTAGCTTTTATCTATGGGTACAATCAATATAGTTTATGTATTATTATGTTAATGATTTCATAAAATTGTATTAGGCTATAATTTGGATTATCTGAATTTTATAACTTACTTTAATTTTATAAGGCAAGCCAGGAGACACCAGCAGGCGATGCTTAGTGAGGAACTCCAAGGTAACTGCTTCGTCCACTACTTGAGACACCACTGTCGTGTTCTGCCACAGTCGAGTGCCATCCTCCTATAATTTTAATTACAATTGAAATCATAGTCATACAAATTTTATTGTAAGTAAGGTTTAGTAAGTAAAATAACATAACAAATTTTAAAATTCTGTTCTGATAGAAGTCTGAACTGTCGGATTCTCTAGGACCCCTTGGATATACCATATGGAATTTTTATCAATTAGATTAACTAAATGACCATATATTTATGCTATTAAGGTAGTAGTAATATTAACTTCAAATGAAAAATCCGCAATGATAACGTCCGGAGGATGTTCGCCATTAAGGCCTATCCGCTTAGCAGCAGCGGCGTGTCTGTGACATGCCCGCGGTGCCTTCAGACGTACAGCTGTTCTGATTCCACTCCCGCCACCACCGCCGGCTCCACGTAGACGAATCACCAGCATGCCTTCCACTGCTTCTGACCAGGGGTACCTAGTATTGTATTTTGTGGCTTAATGGGGAATCCTCATTGTTTGGTAAGTGACCAAGAACGATGTAGGTAATAATTTTATTGCATTGATAAAGAAGAACTTTTCAAAATTTAATTACTATGCTGGATAATTTACTATCGTCAGTTAAGAGGCTGTCAAAATAATATGAGACTCATTTATTAGCTCATCACTTTCTATCTCCCCACCTGACACATACGGTCCACACCAGTCTCTCGCTAGTTCTCAAGATCCGGGGAGAGTGACGCACCGTCAGCTGGAACGGCGGTAGTTCGTAATTCCCCACCAGAAATGAAGAAGATCCCTGGATTTTGGTAGGAAAGTTACAATAAATATATGAAATTTATGAGTATGTATTTTAATAAAAGGCTTTTATTAAAGCTATCATTTTAGAAAACCTTGACATTGAACTTGAATGAATACTAGCTATTTGATATTAAACCTACACCAGACCACGTTATCATAAAAAATATTTATTTTTATAGTAATAGTGGAATCAATACAAAATTGATATTACACCTCATTCCATTTTTCTGTTTTACGGAAATGCAAAATTTTCGGAATAATAAGCTTCTTATATACTGATTTATATACTCAGACAACACAATACCATTTTCTATTATCCGTAGTTTTGTTGTATGGTAATTATAGTATTCAAAATCTTAACCATTTTTTTATTATTTTTCTAGTATAGATTGACATTTAAACGATTAACAAGATTTAATAATAAATAATTAACAGCCTTGTTTCGTCACTATTTTTAAATAGTGTGTAGCCTACTATAAAATATTTTGCAGCTGTCCAGGTTATAACATATCAAACGGACCGTCGGCTCATTCCGCTGAAATGCTATCACACAAAGAATTAAAGTCATAAAACTTGTTATGCCGACCTGTGCCCCGTCAGCGAGGCGCGCGTGCACGCTCCAGCGGCCCGGCGGCGCGCGCTCGTCCAGCGTGTGCTGCGCCTGCGCCAGTCCCAGCCGCGTGCGCACCCGCAGCCACTGCGCCGCTCGCACGCCGCCCCACGCGCCGCCCGGGGCCTCCAGCCATATCTCCTCTATCTGGTTAATATGGTAGGTGGTAGTTGTGGAGGTTCTTAGGGTATTATTAAATCTGATATTCACACAGACGTGACTTCGATTATACTATAGTACCTGTAATGTCTGCGCGTGAATTATTATTATTATAAAGTAGCCTCGTAAGAAACGGATTGGCTCGACCGTGGTTTTCGTCCCAAATTTGAAATAAATAAATCTATAAACATGTGAAATCATGTTAAGCTTGTTCACATTTTCAATAAATATATAATGTAAAATTCCTCGACATTGACAGGATTCGAACTTAGCTCGTATTTATGAATTTAAATTCTGATGATTAGTTCTGAACATTACATCCTAATTCATTACTTACCATATTTTTACTAAAAAAAATACTACTATTGTTACTAGACAAAACATTGAAAACATCGAATCGAATTTATTCGATATTATTCACAAAACAGAAATAAGGTTAAGCGGGAATTCCGTTAAAAGGAATCCGATGTATTTTTAAAAGGACTTTATTGGGTCACAGGATTAAAGAATTGCAGTGCAAAAGTTATTATTTCTATATACTGAGTTGTTTTTACAAGTGAAATTCTACTGACAAGAAAAATATTAAGAAATGTAAAAACATCTTCTTAAGTATTCTGTCATAATGTATTAATTGCAACTTCCTATACATACTGTACGAAGTACTGTAATGTAATGTCTGAGATATTTATCCCATTTGCATTTTTCATACATTTAGAACAAATAACAAGCCTGTGTCGGTCTAAATAAATTATTTAGAAAAATATTTTTGAAATGTATTAAATGACTTTCTATATTTAAATTCGAACAAAATAAAAGATATTTATGATATCGAGCACATGTAGCAATTAATAATGTAAACAAAGTGTAGTGGCCAGTAAACGGTGTCAGTGTTACACTGCTGTACAAACAGTGAATGTTGCGGGATTACCACAGATTGGTATATTTAATAATTTCTTGATAAATATAAAAAAAGATATATGTATGAACAATTACAAAAAATATAAAACGGAATTTTAATTTTTAAATCTGAATACAACCATACTAACTAATATTAATTGCAGACAGATTCAGACACAAAGACAATTGAGATACGTCTAGTGTAGAGAGGTCGGCACTCGGCTGCTGAGCGGTCAAGAGGTTCAGAGCACTCGCAGGCCGCATACCTGACAGCTAATTATAAGATTTTACCAAGAGCAGGGCTCTGAGTGAAGAATTGTATGTCATGTAGTTTATAAGATGTGGTTTTGCATTAAAGAACACAAATTATTATTATGTAAGTTAGAATCAAAATATACTGAATAATTTTCTAAATGTTTCAAGAAATTAATGCACTTTTAAATATATTATTGATTTATTGATCGATCGATCGAATGGAGTGGCGATCGACAGTAACAAAAATCATTATCAAACCTAAAAATCTTAAATATTGGAACAGGTAGGGTATTTTTTAATTCTTCTTTCAGGCTAATTAATATGATTCATAACCTTTTCCATCAGTGGGTTTACTCACAGGAGTGTGGGCAGGAGTGAGATCCGCTTTCAGTACAAGCGCGCGCAACCGCAGCACTTCACCGGGACGGTACCGCACACGTTCCGTGTGCACTACCACCACCCGCCCGCTTGACACTCGCACACTGGTGTGTTCATCCCACGAACATTGTTTGTATCTGGGTGTAAAAGTTGACGGGATTGAGAATTTGTTTTTTTATAAGATGTTTTACGTCATATTTTTTTTGCCACATTGTATTTACGAATAAATAGTGGTCGTAGGTCCCCTGAAAAAAACTTTCAAGAATATTGGTAACAATTTTTTCTGTCAAATTATCTTCATTATATTCATAGTGTCACGCCATAGTAAACAAGAGGTTAACCTTAATATAAATATTAATTATTTTGAAAATCTTCTGCTAGTTGAGACCAACCTTATGTTAACACAGACTTCAGCTTTCGAGTTGGGTCTTTGTGGAACTGCAATATCAAGGCAGCCACCATCTCCTGAAATGCATCATGGTTACTTTATTAAAACATAATTTTATTACAACTGAATTAAGAGACAGATCGATAAGATAAGAAAACAACACTAAATACCTGTAATAAATTATATAGTAATCTAATCTAACACAATTAGAAAAATATGTACCAGGTGGAAGATCCCGCGACGCTGTTACAGTTTCTCCATCAACAGTGAGCGTCAGGGTCATCTTGGCTGCTCCCTCAGTGTAGAAGCGAGATACACAGGCCCTGCTTGAACCGCCTGCGGTCAGCGCGCCTGGTATTAGAAATATATGATTTCTGTCTGTGCATGGTGAGCTAAAACAAAAGATTTATTATGAGACCTATAAATATGTAAGTGTATGTAATTTGTTAAAATTCCTTTTATTATGGTATAATTATGCATTTTTCAATAAACATTGCTTTAATTGCTTATCCAAATTAATATGGTTCTTAATTAAAACTGAGCTATATATTTTCTTAAAAGTATTTCTAATCGCGGCCGATTTACTTTATAGTCGTTACTACTCGTATCAAAGAATTGTTTTTCTTTACCAAAAATTTTTGTAAAAATGTCAGACTTACATATTGAACTGTAACATGGTTTTAACAATGACGTTTCATTTTACAAGGTCTGTAATATAAAACTTGATTTTTTTGCAAGTGTTACATTACAATGAATCAATGTTTAATCATTTTATCCTCATCATAAATTGTTAATGTAAATGCAGGTTTTATTGTTCTTCTTCCTTATCTCATTAATTTAAAAGCATTTTATATAAACGGCTTTTATAAAATAGTAATTCCTGACCTCATTCGTATAAACTATCTTTTTTTTCTACTTCACAGTGATCTATGATTATCATATTTTGTTAGTCGATGTTTTTTTCTTCGAATGTTTCATAAAACTTTGTTCAGTTAATGAAAGCATTATTATTTATACCTACATATAATAAAATTGAATACTGTTCATGTTTTTTTTTAAATCATGATGGGGGCCTTTATAAGAGCAAGAGAACCCAAAACAATGGTTTTTCATTTTGTCTGTTTGTCTGTATGTCTTTATACACGCTAATCTCAGAAACGGCTTAACCAATTTGTATTCAATTTTCGGAAATTTATTGTAGTACCTATTCTTTACTTAACATTTAGTGTTTATTTTATCAAAATCGGTTCAGAAATAAAAAAGTTATGTCAATTTATGTCAATCACGTAATAGGTACCATGCAAATCTTATTCTTCTTATGTAATTAATTTGTAGAGGAATAGTCTTTGTGCATTAAAACAATTTAAAAAATATACCAGGGTGAAGTAATAACCAACATTTAATTTTTTTTGTCTCTTTATCTGTTTGTTTTTAGTTGGGCACGCTACACGAAAAACATATATAGCTATTGTAAACTTTTATACATGAAAATTGAGTGTCACTCTGAGTAACATTTAGTTTTTAACTTTCATTATACACTTTTCACTCTATCAAAAGATGTATGTATTTACAGTGCTCCAGAAATCTATCTTTAAACATATAATAAAACTGTAACTGATCGCTATCTGTAAATGTAAAATATTTTCAATAAATCATAATAGGGGACCTTTATATAAGCTACAGAACCCAAAACAATGGTTTTTCATTTTGTCTGTATGTCTGTATGTTTGTGCACGCTAATCTCAGAAACGGATTAATCGATTTGGATGCATTTTTGGGGAATATATTGTCATGGGATTAACCTTACATTTTGTTTTTTTTTTTAAATCGGTTAACAAACAAAATAAGTAATCTTTTATTTCCGTACCATTGCTGCCTTACCATTGATTAAACTTAAAAAAATATACATAAATACACTAGAAATACTCCTACACGTAAAAACCACTTGATTGAGTCTGATGAAACTTGGACGGCTTATAGTATTTACATACATTGATAAGTACAAAGGGTACGTTTTTTCAATATCGAAATCTCCGCGTACAAAGTCGCAGGCACAGCTAGTTAATAATATTAATGAAACTTAGCAAGAGATGAAGTTAGTTATAATTTCGATGATAGATAAAGCTTTAAATATACAAACATTAAAAAGTGAACCAATTAAAAACTTAGGTGAACTTAAAACCCATTGTAGGTACAGTTCATTTTCTTCTTAACCTGTGTGTACTGATATGAGTGCAAGCATAGAACCTTCCAATATACAGTGATACGAAGTGGTTCATGTCAATTGTACACAGATCTTCATTGTTTTTATGGTTCCCTAAGTAAATACTACAAAGCTTTATAATACTCAGTCCTGCAGATGGCTTCGCTCGCGTTGGTATAAATATTTATGGGGTAAGAATGTAATATCAACTTATTTATATTCCTTGCGTCGAGAAATTACCAACAAAGAGACACACTTCTTCATTGATAATATTAGTTAACATATAACATTAAACATATAAAAAAACCATAATGTCAGTAATACAGTATATAAAAAAACCGGTAAATAAAATAGGTGAATATAACCAGAACCGACGAACGGAGAAATTAACTTTCTCCAAATAAACTACTTTAATGCATTATTATATTGTATCTTAAACCTTTTTCTTTTTTGTAAAATAAAATGTCTTTACGAGTTTCTTTAATTTTTAGAGCCAACAATAACGACAAGAACTGACTAATTCTTGGAAAAATATATGTATTTTGTTAAAAAATTACATTTAATTTTACAATTTCAAAAAAACTATTATATTTTTATGAATATTATTTTGAATCGAATAAACTTATACTTAATGACAAATAAATACAAACCAAATTCTTAATTAAAAATAGTTTTTTTAAAAACGCTTATCAAAGCCACCATCAACTCGGAAAGCTTTTTGCCACTGACGTGAATAAAATTACCTACAGAAATACACCGTCAGTAGATACTCAATAGAATAAAGAAAATCTAGAATATATTCATAAAAATAGTGATATTTTTAATAAATTGTAATAAATATAATGTTCATTTAAAGAATATTCATCCAAAGATTAAAAAGAAATGTATTCTATCTAGAACTATAATATACATACTTATATTAGCAACGTTTGTGTTACAGCTGTGTCTGAATGTATATGTATATATGTAATGTATAGATATTTAGTACTATTTTAAAAAATAAAGCTCGCTGTGTTTCTGTCTACGTCTTTTGAGGTCTGTGGTGCAAAAGTTATTAATAAATAATATTCGTATATAAAAAAAAAATCCAAAGGGAAAATAATATTTTCAGGTCAAAGTCGACGTGAAGGTCGATACAAGTATGTTTACTGATCCTTTAAGGTCCAAAATAAACGGATTAAAGACCAACCGACTTCAATATGTAAATAAAGGCTTAATAAGTTTTGCATAATCAGAAAAGGAAGCATGTATAACTACGACATCTGATTTTGGATATTTACCTTAGTGTTAAGATGTTTTGATCAGACCTACCTGGCTTATTTTCCGCTAGACACTCGTTATGGTAATCAATGGTTCAATGGTTACTTATCAAAGAAAATATAATATTTGCAAGTTTGATTAAAGTTCTATAAAAGACGTGATCTGTACTAATTTTATGTGTTTTTTTTTCCATAACTGTGATTTGTGAGTGAAATCAAAATCTGTTCGATATCTACACTGGTATAGCTGTATATATTTTAAACTGATTGAGACAACAACAAACAAGATTTTTTTATATCTATATTTGCAATTCAGAGAATTATAATAAAATAACATACAATTTTAAGAGGGTTTAAGATTTAAATTTAAGATTAAATGTTCCAACACAAAAGAAATAACTCCTCTTTATTACTTATTTCTCAGTAAACCGGATGTTTCTTGTCTTATTTCAATTATTATTTCTACATAATTAGAGACTTCGTCTTAAGTCATTAGTTGCAAAGATAAAGTTAATAATTAGTTTGTTTCATTTCAAGTGTATCCGCCATTTTATTAAAGAACTTGTTTCACTCCTGATATAAAGTCTAAGTCTGGAGCTACATTCTATGAATCGTCTTTAATGCCTTTCTGTCTTTTTACCAATGTTGTATAAAATAAACAAACATACCAATCTAACCCTTTATAAATATTCAAGCAATAATAAGAAACGATGCTTACTTCTTAATCCACTTAAGAAGAAGTCTATTAATACTAACATTAAAAACGCTTTCGTTTCCATATATTAGAAATAATTCAACAACTATTGGGAACCAAATAGTGCTAGAATAATGTTACGTATCAAATACAAGTTCTACTAATTTACATGTTTTCACAACAAAAACATTTTTCAACAATGAGGTGTTAGAAAAGAAAATCTATTTTTTTTTGTGTCTTATTCCAACATAATAATACACACCAGCATCGTGTTTTCATAAGCTAGATACAAGATAATAAGGGAAATAATTCAGTCTTGGACTAATTGTTGACAAGTTTGTTTTTTGGTAAATATTTATAACACGTCTTTTGTTTATTGTAACATTAATTTGATGATTGATTAGATTTAGAAATGCTAAATTGTATTTGCGGTGAAAATGTTTACAAACCTTGTAAAGTTTTGTGGTGTCCCAGTAAGTTGCGCCTGCGCTGGTATTATAAACAACAGTAATATCCACTTCATTGTCAGGTATCCAAAAAAATCCTTTCTTTTTAACACATAACAAATACAATTAATCCGAACAAACTGCGGTGCTTTTTTCTTATTGAAATATTAAAACTGCTAAATTAATTCTATTCAAGCTATCAACATGGTATTAGTCTCAATTAAAAACTGTTAAAAAAATGATCCGCGTTGCGAAAAGAGATGCGCTCGACTAGATCGCTGACCGTCGCACGCGCAAAGGTCGCGAACGAACAGATGCGGTAAACATTTTTTTATAATAACATAACGGTTTTGTTTATTTTTAATGCTTAACCGTTTTATTTGCGACCTCTTTAGTGAATACCGTTTTGTATTGTTAAGAATAATTGATAAAAGATTTAATGTTATCGTCATTATGACTTACATAAAACAGAGTTCAGTGAGATAAATATGGTGTTCAACAAATATATTTCTTTATTGTTTTAATTATTACATTAGTTTATTTTATTATTATTTACGTGTAACAAACTGACGATTTTTTATGGATATGTAAATGTTGGTTATAAATTAAGATATGGTTGTTAATTAATATTGATAACCACTATTACTAAAATTAAATCATTTTATGAGAGGCATTAGAAGCACAAATTTTATATCTTAAGCTCTAAAGCTACGGAATTCTTATTAATATGAAGTGATTGACGGTTCAATTTGTTTTATGATTAAATAGCGGTAAGTTGGGCTGGTAGTGCAAGGTAACATGATCAGCACTTAAGAGTTATTAAAAGGAATTAGTTTACACAATATGTCAAACTGTATTCTCAAACCAAAGCGAATTTATAATTATTAAAGTGGATTTGTAGACTTTAGGATATAGAATGATGTATCAAGATTTTAAGTTTGCTGTATAAATGTTTATAAAACTATTTTTATTATATTTTTTTTTTATCTACGGAGTAGAAAGTAAAAAAATGTTGCCCTTCCCTGCTAGGTTAATAGGTCGTTCATTGACCGAGTGAAACAGATTATGATATAAACAATAACTTTGTACAGAATCACTGACATCAGCGGTATGTGTCGTTTTGTTAAAAATATTATTTTAATTTAAGCTATCGTCTTTAGTTATTATTGCTCTATATTTTACAGAACAGCTAGGTTTTTAATATAAACGTCTCCTAAAAACTTTTTAGAAATTTAGTGGCAATGACCCCATTGAAGTCCTATCATTCTTTCCTAAATATATCATTACTATTACCTAGAATATCCGATGGAACTTATTTAATGTTGCATGTAATTTATGTTATAAAAAATAACATTTAATATTACAATTTTACTTTAATTGTAGCGCCATCTGTGAATCAAAATATGTATTATTAGCGAGTGCTTGAGCACCAACCAGCGAGATTGTGAACAGCTTTTTATAATACCGTGTAGATGTCACTAGAAACACATTTTTCATTAATAGTGCGTGTTTTTGACATAATGACGTAACATTTTGAAAGATTAATAAATTAAATATTACCTTTTATAACAAAAATTAAGTATTAATTAATTTGATATAACCTTCAGAATATACTATACGATGATATCTATATCTTATTAACACAAGTATTTATATTGATTTGTATAGGTTTACCGTACTCAACTACAAAAACATAGTGTTATTGTTCTCTGCTGTTTGTCTTCTATATTGTTGGGTCTAAAATGGATCTAACCCGAAGGGTTTTAATAGACCCCTAAATGATTAGACTCCAGTGTATCGCTAGAGTAGCCAAGAAAATTGCTCTATTCACATGTCGTTTGTCTTCACGCTTTGAATTCTGTCCAAGAATTACAGTCTGGATTACCGGCCGTCGGTATTTACGTTTCCGGGCTATCTGGCTTCTGTTCGCTTCTTGTCCAATATTAAGTCAAAGGTTTACAAATGTATTTGTTTGTGTTCTTTAAAAGTTTTATTGTTTGTTTTTTGTTGCAATTTTGTTCTTCAACTTGGATTTTAGTCAATATGAACGTTTATATTGTTTATGTATAAAAACAATATAAACGTTCATATTGAATAAATGTGTGTTATTGTTATTCTATTCTGATATAATTGAAGTCAAGTATAATAAAAATGTAAGCAGTATAAGGGTAATCCAATAGACATAGAGTGAGGAAATAATTATTTTTTGCTTGAAGTTGGACACATATTTTTTCTTATAGTGACACTATAAGAAAAAAGGTCTGGGTCTTCAGAGATTCATCAATTAATAAAAGTCAATTAATTCTCCATGAAAACGATTTGCTGAAATATAATTAATTATTTCATGTACTTTTTGCAGAAGTTTATAGTTTAAAAAGTTCCCACGAGTCATATAAACTCAATCGTTTAATGTTGCCCTCATCAACAATTCAGTTAAACCTGGCAACACTCCAAGCGTCGAGCGGCCGACCAAATAAAAATTAATTATTATTGCAGTTCTCTGCGTTTTATTTCAGATTCAATGAAAAATTAAAACGAAACAATTTTCCGATAATCTTTTTTTAATGCTTGTTTATTTGATTTTTAAATAGCGATGTTGTAAAATGTAACATAACATAACACTTGTGGACTCGGGGAAAGAGTTTTCTCAGTTGCACTCATTACTAAATACATATACTTAAATGTATCTATACGACAATCCGAAGTATACAAAATGTTTTGACAACAACAGTGCCTGAAGCTTACAAGACAAGAAAAAATAGGACCTCTCTCTTCTTGATAAAATTATATATATCTAGATATGTGTTGACTTATATATATTTACACATTTAAATACAATTTTAAGTATTACTGAATAATTGCATATAATTATTTACATTATACTATAATCTTAAAATTGGTTTCGGGATTGGCCATAGATATCAGTGTTTATAAAAGTTTTAAAATGGAAACGTAGTATTCTACTAGTAATTAAATTCTGCTTCAGTAATGTGTTAGGTTGCCATCTTGTATATATTTTTAAATAATACTCGAAAGTGCTTTTAAAATAATGAGTGTTAGTTTTAAGTGATATAAATTATAAATACAAATGGTAAGGCTGTAGGATTGTCTATTTTTGCTCTCCACAATGTTTGTATTCGCTAATTGTTTTTTGCACCAACTATTTCCAAATTCTTTTTAAAACGATTCTAAAACATGTTTTTTTTTTGTGAGGACGTCAAAGTATAAGTAGTATACAGATATTACAAGCATTGTATAACATTATACTAATTTGGAGAAAAGTTTCAAATGTCCCATAAATCGATAAACCAATATTTAGGGTAATCATTGTATAAATAAATAATAGCTAAAAATAGTTCACTAAAATATAAATCAAAGGCAAATACATTTCGCTTGAAGCCAGAATTTTTACAAACAATTTTTTGAGCATTTTCCGATTGAATGTTTTTCCGTAGTTGTCTTTCCAATTTCCGCTCGTCCACTATCTTTTGCCTGCAGTTGTGACCTACAAAATATATATTCTTTTATTTTATTTCCACCTGAATAAAAATCATTTTAAAGTTTAATGTTTAAGCAGTTGTAGCTTATAAGAGATGGGTGGTTATTATTACGTCACTACACTTAATTATATTCCCCAAAGTAACATAATCCATTAAGCTCGTATTAAAACTAAAAGGTTCTATGGAGTCAGTAAGATAATGAGTCACAAGTGATAAATAAAGTAGTCCATCTGAGTAATGGCCTGGAAACCGTCGATCACTACTAAATTTTCTCTCACGAGAAAAAAGAAATGATTCTAATTTAAGAATGGCTCTCAAAACGAGGTGTTTTCCACTTTCTTGGTATTACCATAAAAATATTTAAAATATTTTCAATGAAAATATATTGTGATCAGAAAAAAGTAATGTATATCTTATACATTTTGATTTTCATTCATTTTTGATAGGTGCTTATATTGGAGTTTATTATTGACAACAGAATACAAAGCATGTACGAGTATTAGTCATTTTTGAGCATTTAGTTAATTCTAGCATTTAGTTAGTTCTAGCATTTAAATTTATAGATCTTTTTTTATTTCACGTTATTTATTTTTGTTACTATTCTGGTCCTAATAGGAATAAACCCCACCGTGATCCATATCATCCTTCATTACATTACAATTGAAATATTCATAAATTACATAAACTGCGTTCATGGAAAATAAAAGCTTCGGTTTTGGAATTGAAATGGATTTTCATTAGTCTAATGTTAGTTCTGTATGGATTGAAGTTGGGAACTGCATTAATTGAATTGAATTATTTTATAAAAAAGGTTATTCATTTAATATTCCAATTTTTTAAAAGAATATATAGTTTATTTTAAGTTTGTATTGATTTTATAATCAAGAAAGTTATATTCCTTTCTCAAGGGTACCGTTGAGAGGAATAGTAATAAAGTTTAATAAACGTGAGTAATAATCTATTAATAACATAAACTATTTCGAACAACTTTAGTTTAATTTGTCAAACACAATATATGATACAGTTACTTGTCAAGTAATATTATTAACTTGTACGATAAACTTATATAATTGAATGTATGTCGAACTGGCTTAGTATACTATTGCTGTTCTCGATGATCTAATTCTATCTCCGCGCTTATTAAGTCCCTTCGTATGTGCGACAGCAATACTGATTATGATTAATCTTAACAGTTTTTATTACAATTTTTTATTCAAAACTAAATCTATGTCTTGTTTTTGGTAAAATGTATTGTATTAGTATATTGAATTTATTTGTTATTTTGCAAATCAAGAGTAATTATGAGAGATTAAACAAAAATTATTCGTATGTGAAGTTAATTTGGAGTCTTCCTAAATCTATATCACCCATATTAAGCAAACAGCTTTGTAGAGACAATATTCCTTTCGAATACGGAAGCGATGTTATACTAATTATAAGCGATGTCGCAGCTTTTAAACTAGGTTATTTTAATTAAGAGGTTGATTGAGGGTTCACTGAAATAATAGTACAAGAAAAACATCTTCAATACTAATACACACCAGGAGATAGTAGATTATATAATATGTAATCTCGTTGATACGTTTTTCTTCTAACTTAAATATTAATATAAAATGAACAATTCATCGACATATTGGTAGGACTATAACTCGAAAACCAAAGGCAACAGTCCCATCCCTCCGCCAATTGAGCTACCACGTCGCGCCGACTAAAATTTAAATCGGGTAAAATAGTATTCTACAATTAATCGTTACAGACCTAAATTTTAAATTCGAATTTCAAAATTTAATAACGTCTTACGTTTAAAATAATCTTACGTTGTCTAGAGAGCATACAATCTGTCGGTGTAGCCGCACTATCTCCTGACAACAGCTGTGACCGCTGACACTGAAATACTCACCTACGTGCTGTCTTCAGTTGCAACTGCGTCTAAATTGAAACAATTGTAATATGAATTTTGCAAGTTATTACTATGATACTTTAACATACAAATGGTCTTTAACAGTACTGTCAACAGATATAAGTAACATATTAAAAGAAAAGATGTGCATTAATCTAAATTTATTTATATTTTGATGGATGGAGTTTTTCGGTAGTAAGCGCACAAATTACGTTTCATGCAACCTGAATAACAATAAAATTTGGGTGTATTAATTCATCACATATCATTAATATGCAAAAGCTATAGTGTTCGAGATAGCACGGAGCATTAGGGAATACCAAATTTCAATGTATATACTAATACTATCTTTTCCTGCGACTTCGCACGCATTAAATTCGTAGTAAAACAATTCCCCTTTCTCTTTTTTTTAATGGCTTTTATATGACTTATTTTAAGTGATACAATCGTAATTACGACATCGGCAGACATCGCTCACTGTCAAAAATCTTAGAATATTAGATACTGCATTTTTTTTTACTTCTCTTGTTTTTACTTAACGTCCATTTAAACAGAGTACTTAATAACCTGAATACTTTTAAACAGAGTACTTAATAACCATTCTAACTAATTCTAAAAATTCTAACTATAGATTTCCATTGAACATAATCAAAATATGACCATGTAAACTTGAGGAATTCTGAGCTACACAATTTCTCGATTCTCTCGATCTCTATCTCGATCGGAAATCTCTCGATTTCCCTGGGATTGCATCATCAGATGCTAACTTGGTGGTAATGGAACCATCACGGAAGTATAGGCTTTCAAATAAAAAAATATTTGTAATTTCGTCCACAAACGCCGGAGTAATCGCGTAACATACACACAAGCAACATACAGCCGAATTGACAACCTCCTTCTTTTTGAAGTCGGTGAAAAAGAAAATAGGGTTTTAGAAAGAGGTAAGGGAATCGATATCTAAAATCTTGCCTTTCGTTTTGAATGTTATCTGTCATTTTATACATCTTACGATTAGTGTCAAGGAGGTCCATAGAAAGGCAACTTGAATCGTGAAAGAAATTGTGTAAAAAGGGGAAGAATGGGGAGAGATTTTTAAGGTAGAGTTATTCTCAGAACGTAGATAACATCCATGTGATTAATCCATGATATAAAACGTTCTTTTCAGTAAAAATTCAGAATTGAAAATTTCAGAATTTCAGTTAAAATTTCAGAAAATCAAATAAAGAGTAATAACATTCCTGTGAGACGAATCGGCAGCCACTTGTTTAGATTAGCACGAAAACGGGACTCATGGTCATATTCAGTCAATTGCTCAGACCAAATATGAATCCGATACAGAAGTTCTATAGGCTCTCAAGTTTGTTTAAAAGTTTCTCAGTTATGTTAAAAAGTAAATACCGGCATAATCAAGAATATATAACAATAGACAGGGAGACTTTTTGTCAGAGGATTTTTGTAGAGATGGAAATAAAATTGCGCCGTCTGTGCAAGGACGCAGCAGAAGCAAAAATTCTCAAAAGCGAGCAAGCAAGCATCAAGGATATGACTGATATTATGAAACATATAAGTTAAATACCTGGGGATGGTAGATGATATATTTCTATACATGTCGTTAGTCAAGTTTGAGGCATAAAAAATACCAAGAAGATCGTTTTTCGCTTTTGTCCTGTAAGCCAGGAAGTTATTTAATAATGTTTATCTCTTAGACTTTGAATCAATACCAGAGATCACTTGTGTATGATAAATCTATGTGGTGTGTCACATCTTATATGCAATGACGAGAGGAAGGCTGGCGCAGTTAGCCAGGGAGAGCTTTGAAGAGCCTTCAAGTTTTTTGTGGACCGAACATCTTGTCAGTTGGAAGACATTATTGGTCTTTGTTAATTGAAGTTTGTAGAATGCGGATTGACGGTTGTATAAACTTTAAGAGGTCAGATACTTGGTAACTAGCACTTTTTACCAGGAACGATATCCCTGTCGTTTTGCACGTAGGAGTAAAAGTTAAGTACCAACAAATTTAAATATTACGGAGAACATTATTTAAATACAATGTTGTCAGTAGGTATTATAATAGTTCCTGAGGATACTAATCGTGTAATAATAATAATTTTATTACTATTATTATTATTATTAGTATTCATTTATTTTATTTTAATTTTATTATTTACATTTATACATATAACATTAAAAAAAACAACATTTTAAATATAAATATAAAAAACAGTATCCCGCCGACGCGACGTGGGCCTTACGACCAGTCCGTCGGTGGTTAGGCCGACAGCGAAAGAAACTTCCTCACAATGCGTGCCGTACCCAAAACTGCTGCTCTTTGCATCCGACCCTTGATCCAGTTGTTTAGTGAGAGCCTCTTGAGATGATGATCGAGACTCTTCGCTATAAGACCATTGACGGAAACTACCATCGGGACAATTATTGTTGAGTCAACATCCCACATGTCGGTAATCTCGTGAGCTAAGTCCAAGTATTTTGACAGTTTGTCCTTCTCAGCTTTCACAAGATTAGCGTCACACGGGACACTGATATCAACAAGAAATGCCAGGCGCTCTAACCGATCTGCCAGCACGATGTCAGGCTTATTGGCTACAATAGTCCTAACCGTTACGATAGATCGGTCCCAACAGAGCTTAGCATGACCATTTTCCAAAACTGGCTCCGGTGAGTACTTATAATATGGCACTTCAAAAGGTACAAGAAGAAGAGCAAGTTCTTGGTGGATAATCTTGGCTACTTGGTTGTGCCTGTGCTCTCAAAACAAAAATACTCTCCATTGGCAAGATGACAACAACCGGAAATAACATGTCTGATGGATTCTCCTGGTTGGTGGCACGCACGACATATGTCAACAGTGCCATCCTTTATTATGTATTTCCGATAGTTGTTGTTCGTCTTGACAACTTCGTCAGCAATTGCACAAGCAAAACCTTCGGTTTCACCAAAGAGATCACCAAAGCGTAGCCAAGCCACGGACGCCAGAAGGTCTACATCAGGCCCATAGAGTGCCTGGTGGAACCGTCCATGAAGCTCCTTACTCTTCCATATACTTATACGGTCGTCAGTGCTAAGTACTACCGGTTTATGCCAGTTATCTTTGGCTAAGGAGAGCAGTGTAAGACCATTATCTACTGCAACAATGTCCCGATGCATTCCACACTCAGCATGAAGGAAATATTCCCTAAGATTGCATACCTCACGGTTGTGTAAGTTTTTGGCATTAAGGAAGCCACGACCCCCACACTTCCGTGGAATATACAATCTCATCACTGATGAGCGCGGATGATGTATGCGATACATTGTCAATAGTTTTCGGGCCTTTCGGTCCAGGGCATCTAATTCAGTGTGAGTCCACCTTAATATGCCGAAAGTATACATCAGCACGGGCATTACCCAACTGTTGAATGCACGCACTTTGTTACCTCCTGACAAAAGACTTTTTAGAACTTTGTCAAGCGGTTAAAGAAGCGTTCCTTCACTAGCTGTTTAATGTCCCCACTTAGTATGCCTAAGCATTCCGACATACCAAGGTATTTGTAGCACTCGGTTTCGGAGAGGGATCTGAGGGACGTTGTCTCCGAGAGTTGTAAATATTCGCTTTTTACAACTCGGCCACTCTGCACATGTGCAACCGCGCATTTATCTACACCAAACTCCATCCTAATGTCATTACTAAATGTTTGCGTAACGTTTAGTAATGATACCAGATCTGCTTTATTTGGTGCAAATAATTTGAGATCGTCCATATACAAAAGATGAGTAATGATCTCACCTCCTCTGCGAAAGCGAAAGCCCAGCTTTGAGTCCCTAAGCAACGCGCTTAAGGGGTTCAAAGCTAGGCAAAACCACAAAGGACTCAAACTGTCACCCTGGAAAATACCTCGCTCAATCCTTACAGGTTCGGAAGTAAGAAGATTTCCTCCGCCCCCTGGAAGACAAAGGACCGTTGTCCATTGCCTCATACATGAATCAAGAAAAGCGCATATATCTGTGTCAATCTTATATACTTCTAGTACTCGTCTCAACCATGTATGAGGCACCGAATCATAGGCCTTTTTATAATCAATCCAGGCGGCGGAGAGACCCTTCTTACCTCGGCGAACCTTTTCATTAATGGCCATGTCAATAAGGAGGAGCTCCTTAGTACCACGAGACCCAATCTTACATCCATTTTGAGCGGGATCTAAAATGCTATTTGCATACAAATGTGTGTTTAATTTTGAAGTCAAAATGGATGTAAGAAGCTTATAAATTGTTAGTAAGCACGTGATAGGTCGAAAGTTCTTTGGATCCGTGATACTACCAGACTTGTGGAGCAGAAAGGTGATTCCTGTTGTCATAAAAGATGGTAGGGATCCGGACACGATGGCTTCCTGGAATTGCCCAGCCAAAACGTTCGTGTGAAGACCGCAGCCATTTGAGCCACAAGTTATGTAATCCGTCCGGCCCAGGATTTTTTCAGTTATGGGTCGAACGGATCGCATCCCTGACATTATCTGGGCTTATAAATATAGCCTCCATTGGCTGCAGGTGTTCACACGCGCGCTCAACAACACGCATCCAGCCACCATCGTTGTGATTAATAGGCACCGACCAAATATTTTTTCAAAATGTGAACATTTCTTCCATATTTGGTAACTGCCCATCAATCACACTCGTAGCAGATTCCTCCCAGCTTCTATAAACCTTTCTTTGGTCACTTTGGAATATGCGATTCTGCTTATACCTATTTACACGTTGTTTATAACGACGGATACGATTTGCCCACGCACAAACTTTCTGCTTCAGGTAGTCTATACGTTCTGTTACATAGGCCATGTAATCCTGAGGTTTAATGCCAGTACCGGCAAAGGCCTGTGTAACATAACGCATGACCCTCGGCCGGATGTTTCCCGATCTGAAGCAGATTAACTTGCCAATAATGACCCTAGCTGCGCTGATACGCCGTTCAATCCTCATCTGCCATGCGGGTGTGTCGTCAGTGGACCACACAACCCTATTAGGCTCAGGAAATCTGACACGGGCGGAGCGGCACGCTGCAACAGCTGCACAATAAAGAATTGAATGGGTATCAGTGAGACTATTGCTAGAACGAAGATAAGAGTCTAGCATGCAGTCTAGAGCCATTACTAGCGACATATTACGTCTATGCGTGGGAAAACGGGGTAACCGTGGCCTGTCGCGGGCTGATATGTCTTTAAATTCCAAAATCGCATCGTCCAAAGTCCTCCTTAATTGCTCATTATCTTGGGTACTTATGGTTGTAATCTCAACGCCCCCCACATCAGCATCTCCAACCACTAACCCTGCCACCGAAGGAGCGGACGATAACTGGGCTCGCAAATGGAAGCTTTCGGTGGTGGATGCAGAGATTGTCACCTCGGAGCGAAGCCGGTCAAGTGCGGAGTCATCCAACGCACGATTACGTTGAATAAACCGCACCTGATCCGATAGTCGTTGGGCCGAAACGGTCAACTCTGGTTCAAGGATCTGAAACAAAGATAGCAAACGGATTCGCCACGCAGTGAGGTTAGTTCCACCCTCTGTCGCCCTATAGTACGCTCGCATGACATTTTCGTTTACATTTTGCGTCCATTTCATGCGGCGCACTGCACCACCGACGGTGGGGGCCGAACGCGGAACGGATGCCCCAGTAGGCCCCAAGCGCGGCAGCGGTGGCCTCCCTCGGCGCGGCGCTGGTGCTCGGCGCGGTGCTGGAGGCGGCAGCTCGTCGTCACTGCTCGACACGACATTCTCAGGAGGAGTTGCGTACTCCTCCTCTGATGACGTGGAGCTGCTCGGTGCGACGGGCTGCGGTGGTTGGCGTGCGTTGACGTTTTTACTCCTGGTGATCATCGGATCATCGAGTGCCAATTGTCACAGTTCTCTTATTTATTACTTATTTTTGGTTGTTAGTTTTGGTAACATTTTTGTTTGGTTTGGTTTTTTCCTTTTATTTTTCATGTTGCATTACTGAATTAATTAATTTTAATATTGTAAAAACTTGATTTTTGTTATTAAATATTTTTACCAAAAATTGACAATTGAAAACGTGACAACTCATGGCAGTTACCAAGGAGTTTTTATTATTATTATTATTATAACAAATTATTAATCAATACAACATTACTTACAAAATGTAGTATCCCGATACGCACGTACTTAAACAATATACACCCCTGTGTATGAATAAATTAATTAAACGAAGGAAACGATTATCTGCTATCAGTTCATGTACTATATATATATATGTATAGAATGTTCATGTAATGGCCAACGTTAATAGGGTGAGTATGAGTTATGTATTGATTTATGAGTTTATCTTTAGATAATATTCTTTGTTACATAAGGTTTAAAAAAGATATGAATTATTATACGTAATTTAGTATTTGATTGTTAAGTTATACTAACAGATTTTTAAAAGTAATACACAGATACATGAATGTTAAAGGTGAAATATTATGGTCACCCTACTAAGTTATCTCGACACAGGATCTCGGCGCTGGCTTTGATCAACGATACACACGTATACCTGACAAGACATTTTAACTAAATGTAGTGAAGGTTTTCGCTGACATAGTTTCTTATTGGAGTAAGTGGAAATGGATTTGTTTATAAACCAATAAGTAATGAGAAAAGTTAATGTCATTTCTGAGAATGTAGTTTAAAAATTATTTTAAAGGTTAAATTATAGTAATTTACCTGAAGTTAGTATTGTCGTTACTAATTACAGATGTACACAAATAAGTTCTAAATTTTAGTGTATATATAAGTGTCCGACAAAATATGTGTTATGAATTTACAACTATTTTCTATAAAGAGCAACGAAGGCGTAGATAAGTTGCTAAATGGGTAAATGCACATAACTTAAATTATATTAAAACGGAAATGTCTAAATTATTTAAATGCTTAAAACAAAGATAAACACACTCATGCATGTATAATCACACGTCTCACACACAAAATCAAGTAGATGTTTTGGTAAGTAAAAATATTATTGATAGTGTTATCAATAATATGTTTACTTTTAATTTTTTACTTGAATGATAATTTTTTCAATGTGTGCTTCTTTTATAAATTAAAACAGAATATTTAAAGGACATATATATATATATATATATTTGGACTCTTATCCATTCATCTAATACCATCTCATTTTACCCCCCACTCAAAAAGAGGGGTGTTATAAGTTTTACCTGTAAATATACCTTTACATATAAAATCCCATGTCTGTGACTCTAAGACCTCAAGATACTGTTAGTGCGTTTTGTGTGAATCCTGAACTGTACGCCTGGAAACTTAGAAACCGTTGGAGGTAGATGACTAATTAACTGACTTACTGACAGACACCTCCATCTAGTCTTACCGTGAACACGATTGCTGCAAAGCATTCGAAATGTCGGGTTAGATTTAAAATTTAATTCAATATACGCGAGTTAAATCCGTAAAAATAGTTTTATTTCAATGTGTAACCTTAGAAAACAATGTGATAAATTTTAATTCGGAAAAAGTTAAAGACTTTTAGCCTTTGAGGTTGACACAAAAGACATTTCCACTATGAAACTCGTCAAAATTGACGAGGTGACGGCAGTAGCTTGAGAGCGTAGACCTAAATAATATACAGAAAAGAATCTTCAATTTTGTATATATACATATAATATACTGCCAATCGTATGGATTGTCTTAGGAACTCCAAATTATTATGGCACCAAAATGAGAAAACACTATAAACAATCGTATAAAAATGACAGATTCCAAATTCAAATGTAATATATATATTTTTTAAATTTCTTCTAACAGTATTTATGGGCAGACTAAGAATAAGATATATTTTATATTTTTAGTTTGTAATTTGAAGTTTACATATAAGATATAGTTACTTAAAGTTTGTTGAACTTGGATTAACATATTTAATCTACTTATTGCTTGTAACGTATAGTTAGCTCTTAAAAAAAATGTGCAATAATCACTAAGTATTATTTTAGTCCTAATAAGAACCAACCCCGATCTAAAACCATATACTATCTCTTTACATTACAATTGAAATAGTGATAAATTACATAAACTACGTTCTCGGAGCATAAAAACTTCGGTTTTGAAATTGAAAAGGATTTCATTAGTGTAATTAATCCAGAAAGTTTAGAAATTCTATCGACTTTTTTTTATAACGTAGCTTTCAAACAGTGTTAATTAAATATTTGGATATTTTTTAACATTAAACAATTTGTTTTGAATAGATTATATAATCAAGGAAGTTATTCCGCCGTCTCGAGGGTTTTGATTAAAGCTATTGTTATACTAAAAATATATTTTTGATGCGTGTTCAAAAGCCCAGAAAGAAAAACAGACAAAAGAAATAGATATATTTTGGTAAAAACTTGCTGAATTTATATTAACATTGTTTCAATTTGAACGCAGCTGTAAATAAAGACATCTAATTAATTATAAAAAAGATATAGTTTACTATTTCTTTTGTTTACCAATTATTGTATTATTACCATAGAGTTGAGTGAGTGGTATACGTAAGGTAAATGTCACAAATCATAGTTGTCAGATTTAAAAATACGACTGAATCAACATTCCATTATTTTTTTTTTTTTTTTTTTTATTTATTTCATGACCATGAAACATTCCATTATAAATAACAGTGTTGCCATCTCGCAATCATTCTGCACTGATTGGTAGTAAATTGTATTACAATTTCAGACAGTCTACAATGATGTATGTGTAAATATTTTTTTATATCCTGTTGTGAAATTTATATGTTAACTTTTTGATAATATTAAAAAATCATCTTTCAAAAATCCTAACCACACTACACCATAATATTAAAAGTGAATATCTATCTTCGTCATTAAATTAAAGGAAGAAGTCGTAATTGATTGAGAATGTCAAGTGATCCCCACAGGATTAGCTTTCAGACTCGGTTCTAATTAATTGATGAGCTTCGAAAACTAGACGAATTTACAACCAATGTATTTGTATTAAACTGAATAATCGTAATAATGGATTAGATGTCACATTACTAAAGGTTTTTTTTTAAAGTTTTGATCCCGACAAAATCAAACAACTTGTTGAAAAGGTTTTATTAAAAAAAAAAAAAACATAAGCATAATACGGTTAATCCAGGTTACCTTATAAAGGGGGGCGAACTCCGGGAACCTCCTCGTGGTGCTCCCTGGGCAACAACGGTTACTGAGAACCTTCAGGTTCTCCCGTTGGCCTCCCGGCGCGGTGGGGGTCAGTCATGGGGGTTTGTGCCCGGTCCATGGCTGGCTAGGGCGGGTAACCTTTCGGGGTGGCCTGCCCGTGGAGGGGAGGGCTCGGGCCTCTTTCCATCGGCCTTCGTTGGTGGAAAGTTGGCCTGGGCGTCGAGGGTGAGAGGGCGCAGGCCTTCTTTGCCCGGGCTAGCCGCGAGATCTCTCCTGGTACTTCTCCGATTAGCAGAGTGGACTATGGAGTGGTCCCGCGGCTGTATAGGGAGGGATGCGCGACGGTCTCTTTCTTGCTGAGGAAGAGGCCGTCTGCGTCATTTAGGGGTCTGGACCTCTTTCTACCAAGCATTGACAGAACATTGCTTGGTAGGGAGATGGTCCGAGACGTTGCCTGGGTTGATCGTCGCCGAGTGCGATGCCACGGTTGCACTTGACGATGGTTAGTCTGGGCGTGGTGGGTTTAGTGGGGCCCGGCGCATGCCTCGCGGTTTGACCAGAGCCGCTGAGCCCGCTGGGTCATATCGAGAGTCTCTCTCTTAGAGGGCCTGACCGGTGGTCTCCACTCGGGAAGACTACCGCGGTGGGGCTGGACACGATCGATGATGGTCGAGTCGGGTTTTACACCTGATACCCTGAGACCGAGTCCGGCCACAAGGGGGTCTCGGCCCCCTTCAGAGGCAGCAGGCTTGGGTGCGGGGAAGGGTATCCCTCCATAATCTTTCAATCCTGCGAAAAAGGGATGGGTGCTCCTCGTTGTGGTGCCCTCTCCGTGGATCACGTCGGGGCATCGCGGTGAGTGCGAAAGCGATCCCGTGGTGTCCCATTATGACGGCGGCGGCAACCGTCAGGTTTAGTGAGTAGGAGTCTCACAAAACCACCTCCATCATCCCCTGGATGGAGGTGTGTATCCATGAGGAAAATATTTACAATAATTAATGAGCATTTCCAATGAAGTTTGATAATCTCTCAGGTCATATAAATTATATCTACTTCATTAAAATACATTGACGATTTCAAGATGAGAATTAATAAATAAATTCTTAAACAAAGACTTTATTGATTAGAAAAAAAATATAAAATATTGTTAGGAGTCAGGTCAGGATTTAATTTTTATAAATAGGAACTAAGTGACAAGTTCATTAATATCGTGTCGGACTCATTTCAGAGCGGAAAATCTGTATAATAGTGATTGATAGTGTGATACTTAAGTCTTTTTTCTAGGTTTATGTAACTGTGTTTGATTTGTCCTTTTGTGTGATACTTTGAATATTAAATTAGTTTTAACGTAAACTTTTAGTCTGGACAGGAGGCCTCGTTATTTTAGTTATCTGAAGTATGTAAATGTTGTAATTACTTTATTTATATTTTTAATTAAAATTCTACCTGATTACTAAAAATATTAAAAACCCGTGATCAGAGTGACTCCAAACAAACATTATTAGCTCTCATGAGAGTCGAAGTTAATTAAGCTGATTGTTGTAGAACTAATTCATACACCATTAATTAATTATTATTTTATTACAATGTAAAAATATAGTTAAAGTATTTGACTATTTCCACTATTCTAATTAAACGTTTAAAATATAAAAAAACTTCTCTTTTTACTGTTTTTCAGAGAGTCGTATTGTTCAGCGACTTGAGCAATTATTGAAAGAACTACTACTACTATTTCATAGAATTGCAGAATATCTATATATATTTGAGACCATTATAAATTACACTATTTTTATATAAACTAAAAAAGAATAATAATATTATATTATAACAATATAATTGTGATTAATAAAAGATAAGATTATAAATACATTGCGTGTTGAAATTAATGCTTGCCTAGAAACTATAAAGTGGTATTTCAACCACCTTTCGGACGAGTGGTGTAAGATGGTATCCATTTTCACGCTGTTTTTTTAGCTGGATCTTTCTATTCTAGACCAGGACAGCTCGCACTTTGCCACCGACAGTACCTTAAACTGGGAAACCTTATTTATGATTGAAATTTATAAACAGTTTTTTTGCTTCTAATTCCTTGCTTAACTGTTTTCTTTTGTTTTATCCTTTTGTTTTTATGTTAAATCTGTTTCTAATATTGAATATTAAAAGTTGTTTTTTTATATTTAAAATATTTTAACACTATATATTCTTGTGTTATGTTATTTCAGATCATCAGCAGTTATGAAACACGTCTTCATCTCATCTCGTGATCTTGAAGACATATAACTGTTTTGCATTATAACAAAACAGGTACTTAATATATTTTAAAGATATTATTCAATGTAACAAGAATGTTATTATTGATTGTTAAAGATTGCAATGACTCTTGACAGCAGAATGTCGGTAGAGTATTCACAGCGCACTCTCGTGCTTATCATAGAATAGGTAATCTAAATTATCAATGCACTTACAAGTTACATTCTAGTAATTTTACAGAATCTTAAAGACCGAAATATGAAACAGCCGTGTTAAGGAAAATTTAATCAATTACATTGTTAACAGTAGAATTATAGTAAATTATGATGAATATTTAATTAATAACTGCTAAATATACTAATCGTATTATCTATTAGCCCTCCGTAACACTACATTGTATATAAAATGTAGTATGACAATACGCACTTAATAACAACAGAGCAAAACCCTTGTCTACAAATAAAATAATGAAACGAAGGAAGCCATTATCTGTTATCAGTTTGTGTATACGAGTGTACATAGTACATGGTGTATCAAGTAGGGTGAGTATGAGTTGTGATTTAATTAGTTAATATTAAAGTAATGCTACTAAGGAAGGAAGTGGAAATCGTAAGCTTATAATAACCGATTATTATTAGTAGTACCTACTTACGTATATATAACTTAAATATGTAATAAGCATTACTATGCTATGGTCACCCTATTAAGCTATCTCGACACAGGATCCGACTGGCTTTGATTTGCATTGCATTTCTACAAGATGTATACTTATATGTCTAGCAAGATATTTTAATTCTTATATAGTACAGGTTTTCACTTATCCGGTTTCTAGTTACATGTGACTTTTTTTAAAAGCTTGTAAGTAAAAGTTTTAGTAGTTTCTGAAATTGTACTTTAAAAATCATTTGAAAAATAATTTAATAGGAGTTACATAAGGGCTGATATTTCAACTGTACGTGTAAATTTAAATACGTTCTACATTTGAAGGATAAAAAAAAATATTATTTAAAAATAGAGCCTCTAGCGATTTTTCGGATATCTTGAGTATAATCGGATTTCCTGAGAAACTGTAATGCAGTTATAGACTTAGGATTACAACAAGTAACTTTGCATAAAATAACACAATGTTGCGTTATACATTTACAGATTCATACTAATAGTGATATTTGTATTACATTACCAGCCAAAAGTGAGTCTGTTCACTTTATAAATATAGATTCCATTTTACACGCTAGATTAGATTCATATTATTCATATTCATTATTTTAGATTATATTTCATACTATGACTTGTATACTAGTTACCTAAACCAAATCATTCAGTGGAAAAAGTTAACCAAATATTACAAACTCTAAGGTTGGATCATTTAAATTCAGATACACGGAAATAAACAACAACAATTAAATGGATTTATTTATTTATTTATTTATTTATTAAGGACAACTTACAAAACATACACCAAATAAAGTTTATACTAACTTAGTCTAGCTTAAATCTAAGTGCTGTTTTATTTACCAGTCGCCACGACATGGTTGAACGGACATTTACTGGATAAATGCAGGCCAATGCCTTTAACTTACATTTATATAATATTTAGTAAAAAAAAGGAAAATTTAAAAAGGGAAAATATAAAAAAAAAACGTTAAATACAACAAGAAATTAAACTGTTCTGCAAAGTACTCTGATTCAATTTATTTAAGTGGAGATATGTCAGGTACGATAAACATATTGATGCAGTCAATTGAACTAAACCTAACACAAACCTATTTATGTCCAACCGTAAAGATTACCACTTTCATCAAAACCTGAGAGATAAGGAAATTAAGAATATGTTGGACGTTGATAATATCGAAACTGCATGTGACTGGACAAATGACTGGAAAAGCCCAAATCTTTTAGTACCAAAAAAAGTGATAGAAAAGAAATGGAGGTTAGTCATAGATTACAAAAAAGTAAACAATGTTATTTCCACTAATCTAGTTGTTTAATAAAATTTAAATGACAATTAGAATAATATAAGTATAAAGTTGTTTACATTCGTGGAAAAGATAACAGTGTAGCCGGTGTATTGAGTAGGGTGAACATAACATCTGACTAGTTAAAAAACATTAATGAGACAATTTTAGTAATGGCTATAGTACCACAAAAAATGGAAGAATAGGAGAGGAACATTGTAGATGCTATAAGGAGTGATGAAATCACGGGTTTCCAAATTATTTCCTCTCAAAACCGCCAGTGCTTGAGAAACAGAATTTATGTCCACTATTAAAGAGAATATATGTAAATTATTACACATAACCAAATAACAATCAACATCTTATCACCATCAGTCAATAAGTAGTTTAGAAAATATGCGTTAATACCTGTTAACACTTGTTAACACCTTGCTGCCTATTTAAGAATATAGTGTGATGGACTTCCAGAAATATGGAGTCACTAGTTACCTTACTTTTGTTTTGCCAATGACACATCCATACATACGTCAACAAAATATTCCCCGTTTGAATTAGTATTTGGAAAACAATGTAACTTCCCCAGTAAATTAATAAGTATATAATAATATTATTTTTATTATTTTTAGAGGTCTTTTTTTATCGGGGGTTTTTTAAATTTTTAATATTTTTTTTCTGCTTTTTAGAGTTATTTTACTGGTTTCTGAATCGTACTAAATTAACCTACAGACACACAAAATTTTTAATTGTTTAACTATTTCTATTAATCTATCCTAATATTATAATTTATAATTAATTATATAATTTGTTTGAATCGAATAGGCTTCGAAACTACTGGACCGATTAAAAAAAATCTATTAGAATTAGAAATAAAACAGAAATGTTATCCAACATCTACAGCAATAGAAATTACAAATTCGCATGCTAAAATACTATATCTTCAGGATTTATTGGACCACACCGTAGCTAGAATTTTAGCTAAAGATTCGGTGTATAAGAGTGATTTGTGTCATTCAGTTTTATACAGTAAATGGGGATGTGATAGTTCAACTGGTCAAAGTAAGTATAAACAAAAACTTTTAGAGGAGTCTGAAATGGTTTCTGATGCTAAATTGTTTACAACATCTTTAGTGCCTACCAAATTGATCAATGAGCTGACTGGTGACATTGTCTGGCAAAATCCAGTGCCTTCGTCAGTCCGTTTTTATTGGCCCATATCAATAGAGTTTTGTAAAGAAACTCCTGATAAAACTACGGCTGTTGTGGATGAAATAAAGAGGCAAATCCTTTCCTTGCGGCCGTCATTGATTAATAAAGAAGGTGAAGGAGTGAATGTGAAGCACGAACTCTTTTTGACTATGATAGATGGCAAAGTAGCTAAAATTTTAACAGACACACCATCTGCATCATGGTCTGGAAACATGGTCAACAAGTGAAAAAAAGAATAGACAAAAGCGAGAAAAAAAACTCGTGTACAAAAACGTTTTCGGGAGTATTTGAAATACTGCAAGGAGACTTTTGTATAATGCAAGTTGTTCATCTGAAATCACAGGAGTGGATGTGAATTTGATCAAAAGGTTGCATATTATTTTACAAGCTCTTTTATCAGGTGTAATGATAAATACCGAACAATTTGGCAAGTATGCAATGGAAACTGCACGGATTTATGTAAAAAAATATGAATGGTACTACATGCCATCTTCAGTTCACAAAATTTTGATTCATGGTGAAAGTGTCATTAAGCATTTTGGTGTGATTCCTATTGGTCAACTGTCCGAAGATGCACAAGAATCTCGGAATAAGGACTATAAGAAATTTCGCCTACATCATGCCAGGAAGTGCTCTCGGTCAGCAACAAACGAGGATGTATTTCATACTCTTCCCTAAACATCAGATCCGTACATTTCCAGTGTTAGAAAAACATATAGAAAAAGTGTGAAGGCACTTGATGAAGATATCCTAGATCTTTTGAAAGTGGATGAACTCATTTTGGATCCCGAAGTTCACCAAGTATAATTAAACATAATATACACATATATTTATATATACATACATTTCTAACATTATTTTACTTAATAAATTAGTATTTTTAACATTTTTATTTGATTAAGTACGTAGTATTTGTAATCATAACTTTTAATTTCTTATTTAAACGGAAAAGAGCTTATTGATGATTGTTTCTTACCAAAGTAATGTAATAATACATTTTTATGAATAATATAAGTAATGGAGAACATTAACACTAAGGAAATAAAATAAAATAAATTTATGAAACTTTTATTTTTTCATTATTATTTTTAAATATATATACTTAAATAAAAGTATATCATCTGAACTTTACTAAAACGGCATTTAATACTCTATGCTTGTATAAAAATCCAATCGTCTATCTTAACAAATAAAGAAGTAATCGATTTTTGATCTGAAACAGACCTCGATTGTCCATAGTGCAACGGTCCCCCGACGCAACTACTTTAATAATTACATAATAATATTATTTTTATTCTTTTTAGAGGTCTTTTTGTATCGGGGGTTTTTTTAATTTTTAATTATTTGTTTTAAAATTTTATATACATAATCCGAATTATACGCAAACAGGCAATAACTCTTCTTAGTTTGATGGGTCAAGAGCAGTGAGAGAAGAAAAAATTGTGGCAATATATGTCCAGGATAAATATAAAGATATCACATATATTTCTTTTTTATTCCAAAACATTAAAATATTGTTTTTTATAAATACATAATAAATATAATTAGAAGTGTGTTTTGTTAGTTTACTTGAGAGTTACATCATTTTATTCACTGATCCGTTTTAAATTCATCGTAAAACTGCTGCTGGTCTTATTTTATTCTACTTCAGTCACAACGACGCCGGATATAAAATAAAACATACTTACAATGCAAACAATTGTATTAATACTTCTGAGAATCTGAGAATGACATTAACTGTGTAGGAACTATGGATGCGGTATAATTTAACATTTTACTGGCCCAAAAAGTCGGTTCTCAATTTTCTTTCTTTATTTTGAATAATTAGTAACATTGAATCGTACAGTTTTAGCAGTGACGGTCACCAGATCGTCCTACAAGCTGTAACATGGCACAAAATCGTTGTTCGTGAACAAAATTGGGATCAGCTAAACAATAGCGCGATTTTTATAACTTTATGACATCATGGTACAGTTGGCCTCAGACCTATTATTTCACATGAACATTAGAGCTAAAGATGATAAAACTAAACTTACAAATTGTTAATATTAATATCTATAATTAACAATTGATGACTATAATTAACAGATTAAATATGAATGTACTTATAACTAATCTGTCTTTTTTAACTTAGATTATATAGAATACCAATAAAATACTACCAGACTATTATTATTTTTCATTCTATATTTATACAAATTTAAATTAAATTTAAAGCTTAACATGGCTATACATGGTTATAGATAATTACAAACAAAATACTAACTACCCTCTCCACTATTCTGAACTCCTATATCATTTATTAGAATGTAGAACGAGAATTTGTTAGGAAATGCGATTAAATATCGACCCAAAATAATGGCAACCATTTGTAGTTGTTTGTCCAGGGTAAGCCTGGACAGGGCGAGCCATATTCTTACAAAATATATTCTTATTGTTCTAAGTATTTTTGTTTTACTTACAAATAAACTTTAACTCATGAAATAAATAAACTTGCATTACTCCTTGCGACTTGAACCTTGTATGAAATACGTTAGTTTGATTTGCATATTGTGCATTGTATCTCGGTTTTTGGTTTTTAACATTACAAACGTTAAAATCTATATACATTGAAAACCGAGTTAGAGTATTGCATTCAATGTCGCCACAAAAAAAATACCGCATAAAAAAGAATACTTAAAGAGGGACTGCATAAACTGTGTTTATTTAAGGAAATTGAGTTCAGTTTTAGGAGGTTGTGTAACCAGCGAATACGAGGGGGAAACTATCGATAATATTAAAGTTTTACATTTTATAATCTATTATTAGGTTTAGGTATTTAAGGTAGTTTCAGTTTTAGGTATTTTATGATTACGTATTTCAATATTTCACTCAACTAATCGTTTCTTTATTGCTTTTCATAACCTACCTATATTGTGGGTATGTATATAAATGTAAATATTTAAATAAAATTATTATTTATATATATTAAATATTATTAAAATATATAACAACATTTTACACAATATTGTTAATTTGTTTTTGTGGGTTTACAATATATTATATCTCGTACCGGTATATCAATATAGACAATATTATTTAAAGAAAAGATATGATATAAATAAAGAATAACTGATATAGAATTAATGAAATATAATAAATTAAATCGAAGTGCGAAATATACATTTATTATCTTTTTAATTATTACACTCTGTTTCAACGTTTTTTCGTAGTTGGCTTTTCAGATTATTATTATCTTTTGCTGCAGTTGTGACCTAGAAAATATATGCCTTCATTTTATTTCCACCTGAATAATTATCAGTTTAATATTAAAGCAGTTGTAAACTACAACTGCTACATAAGAGATGGGTGGTTATTATTAAGTCACTATACAAAGTTATATTCCCCTAAGTAACATAATCCATTAAGCTCGTATTAAAACTAAAAGGTTCTATGGAGTCAGTAAGATAATGAGTCACAAGTGATAAATAAAGTAGTCCATCTGAGTAATGGCCTGGAAACCGTCGATCACTACTAAATTTACTCTCACAGAAAAAAGAAATGACTCTAATTTAAAAATGGCTCTCAAAACGAGGTGCTTGCTACTTTGATCTGACTTTATGAAAAATCATTATGAAAATATCTAAAGTGTATGTTTTGAAATAAAACTATTTTTACGGATTTAACTCGCGTATATTGAATTAAATTTTAAATTTACATTTTAAATCTAACCCGACGTTTCGAATGCTTTGCAGCAATCGTGTTCACGGTAAGACGAGATGGAGGTGTCTGTCAGTAAGTCAGTTAATTAGTCATCTATCTCCAACGGTTTCTAAGCTTCCGGGCGTACAGTTCAGGATTCACACAAAACGCACTAACAGTATCTAGAGGTCTAGGTCAAAGCATTCGGAACGTCGGGTTAGATTTAAAATGTAAATTTAAAATTTAATTCAATATGTACTCGTGAAAACCTTAGAAAACACTAAGTGTATGTTTGTTTTATTAAAATATATGGTAATCAAAAGAAACTATTGTATACCTTGCAAACTTTCTTTTGAAGTAGATAGATGCATATGTAGAACTAGGTTTTTGACAACGGAATACAGAGTGACAAAAAAATCAAAAACAAGATACATTATTTTGCATATTACTTTATACTTATGTAAATTAGTTCAGTTCACAGATAAGTTATTTTTGATTTTTTATATATAAATGGTAAAATAATCCTCAAATCACTAAGTTATTGTTAGAGTCCTAATACGAACCAACCCCGATCAGAACCATATATTTCATTACATTATAATTGTAATAATCATAAATTATATAAGCAGTCTCCGTGAAACATAAAAACTTCGGTTTGGAATTAAAAAGCATTTTCATTACCCACTCTAATGTTAGTTCTGTATGAATGAAGCCGCAAACTTCAGAAAATGAAACGACTTATTTTATAAATTTCAAATAGTATCAATTAAATACTATACTATACTAAAAAGTATATGATTTGTATTAAATTTATATGTATTATAAAATCAAGGAAGTTATACCGCGGTCTCAAGGGTTTTGATTATAGTACAGTTGAGTGGAAGAGTAATAAAATTTAATAAGCGTTTGTGAGACAAAGCACGTATAAACTATTTATACAGTTAAACTTGTCATGAAATATTATTAACTAATATGATTAAACGCATGTCAGAGTTTGTTTCGTATTTTTTTTTGTGTCGTACAAAACAATACAAAAAGCTTTTATTTCTCTCGAAAAGGTACAGCATTAGTAAAATAAATAAAATCTAATTACAATCCATAAATACCTCTTCGAAAGCTGGAGTTTGTACAAGGTTCAAAACCTGTGTTACAGTTCTCCAGGCTTCCGAACCCTTGAAAGTAAAAGAGTTGAAATTTGGTAACATCATTTAAAAAAATGTGAATATTTCATCTCTGTATCTAATCAAAAAATGTTAGTTTAAATTATATAATAATAGATATAAATGTACGATTGAGAATAATAATGAAAAACAACAAATTAAAATTATAACTAATTCTAGGAGAATAATAAATAAAAATCAAGATAGACGACACGGAGAACATAAAAATCTGCAATGTTGCGGAGATTTTTAAATATATAAATCAGCTTTCTTAGTCTATTGGTTAATGACTCAGTATGGTTTTGGAATGAGAGAGAGGCCAGGGTAACTCTGAGATATTTACTGTTTGACGTGCGAAAGACCCTGGGACATGTGCATGGTTTACTGTTTTGTGGATAACAGTTGTCGGCGGTGAGTGAAAAGGAGTCACTAGACCGCGTACGAGATGTCTGTGAAAAGGCTATGTAATTGGTTTTATCTGCATTCAAAGTGAGCAAATTTTTAGAAAGCCATTTTGTGACCACGTTAAGACCAGATTGTGCATATTCAAAGGCTTGTTGCCAGTCACAACCATGAAATAGGCAGTGTCGTCGGCGTAAGTATAAATGGATCCACTCTGCAATGAATTTGACAGAGATCATTTATATAAATTAAGAATAGGGTTGGACCAAGTATACTGCCCTGTGAGACTCCGTTAAAGACAGGTTGTTCTCTACTTATCCCCTCTCCAATATTTGTAACTTGGCTTCTATGTGATAGGTAACTCTTGAATAAATCAAGTTGGAGGCCCCTGATGCCCATAAGCTCTGTTACATCTGTTATATAAACGTATCTGTACAAAGTGAAACCGCTAGGTGGCGGGACAACAAAATATGGGTTTGTTGATTAACACTTTTTAATTTAGTTATTCATTTTATTTACATTTATTATAAATTATCGGCGAAATAAAATAAGAATAAAATAAGAATAAAAATAGTATACAAATATTATTCATTAGCATATTAGCTTATATTAATAATTTAATATTTTTTTATTACAATAGGTAATATTCATTTTTTTTTGACGTAAATTAATCATTTACCTCTCTCTATCGTATATCGTAGAAAAAAAAAATATATAGGCTTGAAACGATTCTAGTTTTTTTTTCAAAGTGAAAATTAAAACATTGAGTGAATTTGAGCTGTTCATACGACGTCATTTTGCGCGCGCCCTGCGTTACGTCAAATGACACGACCGGTCACTTCATACATATTTTAAGTTTTAATTGCTTTACAAGTCATTGAAGAAGATAAAAACATCTTACAAGTATTGTATAGTACCGGAGTGCAAAAATAGTATTAGAAAAACACCCGACAAAGTGTTTCTTTAAATTCCAAGAAATGCGAAAATACAAAAACAGTGGTTTATGGTAATTAAAAGGGATAATGTATGTCTTGAATTGTATTTATATTGTTGGGAAGATCAATTTAACGTGAGTATACTTTATTTATAATAAGTTTCATTTAATAGTTTAAATTTATAGTAAGTTGAATTAGCTATTGAACATTAGAAAATTTAAGTTTAAAATTAAATTCACCTAGTTTACAAAAGTTCAGTATAAATTTCTGTAAAAATCGTTTTTTTTTGGTTTTACGAAATTTTATGGTTGTCGATTTATTTCAGGTTAAGGAAGATACAGCTAATAATATTGAATATAATATGTATAGCGAAACAACAAGGAGAAAAATGTAATCTAAGTTTGAAGAAAGGAGTTGTTCCTCATATATTTTTGTGGCAAAAACACCAGCTGATAGAATGAGAATGTGCGTAGTCAAAATGCAAAGATTGACATCGGTTAATGAAGTCTTTTCAGAGTTAGCTATCAAAAGTAGTGTTTAAAAAATTTGGTGACCTTTACAAAGAAGTAAGTCCTAGTACTGCCCATACAAATGTCTGTGATATTAATCAGCCAAGACAATATTAAATATGATCACAAGGCAGAGCCTTGCTTTTCGCATATTAAAGATAAGTTACCAAGTGACTAATCTGTGCAAGTTAATATTAAACCGAAGTACAGAAGTAAAGGTGTCAATGTAAATATACCTCCTGAAAAACAAAATGTAGCATTGTTACCATTTCCTCATTCAACACATAATACTTTTACTTTACCAGTTAAACAATGTTTTAAATAGAAAAATGTTTACTGAAAACACAGCTGATAATACTTCTATAGCATCTTATATCTTCTATGTCTGCTGATTATCAACAAAGTTATTTATCTGAGTCAAGTGAAGTGGAAAATGATTACTTAAACATACGATTGTTTACGATTACGGTTACGATTGTTTCATTTAATAAAACAGCACTTTAAGGACGAAAATATAGGTTTAAATTATTTATTTTTCTCAGCAACACTGATACCACAGTATGAACTTCGATGCCGATAATTTGAATAGCGTGTCAAATGACGTCACATTTCCTTTCGACCAAAGGTAGCGCGTTTTGGAAGTTTGAATTTCGTTCCCTTAATTTACACTTTTCACAAATTATTTTATGGCCTTAAATGATTAGTAAATAAAAAAAAATGTTCTTATTATAATAAGATGATAATAAGTAGCCGAAAAAAAAAGTATTTGAGACCATTTAAAATGTTATGCATATTCCCTATTCCTTCAATAATTAATCGAAAGGAACTTCGTTCCATCGCGGTATTATTCTGAATTGCGAGCTCGACATTCCATAGCATGATAATAATCGATAAGATTTGAATCAATGATTCACAAAATAATTATGAAAGACAATACTATAGAAAATTCTATATTAGTTTTTCTGTTTTCTTGTTTTACAGCTGCTCTATGTTCATCTTAAGCACTGTGATTTAAAAAATAATAATTATTTAAGTAAATATAATTAAATAGATATGATTGCATTGCAATTGCACAATCTTTCCTTAAATATGTTACTCATATCTGTTGAAAAACTGTTATTAAATTTGTATGTTGAAAGGTTATAGTAATAACTTGTTGAATACATATTACAATTGTTTCAATTTGACAGCACGTAGGTAAGTATTTCAGTGTCAGCGGTCACAGCTGTTGTCAGGAGATAGTGCGGCTACACCGACAACAATCTTGTATAAAATGATGTTATATATTTATACTACTATACAATTGATTTAGGTTTTTTTTATAAAATAATTGTGACAATAATTCGGTACAAAAGTGACCCCATTTTATTATTGTTTTAAATTTTAATCGTGTCGTCTGTCTATATGTTTTTCCATAACTCAAAAGTTCTATATAACATACATACCTTTGAAAAAATTCACGCAAAGCCAAATTATGCTCATATAATTGAAAAAGACGAGACGAGATTATATATAGAATGGAAAATTCCTCGACTCGTGTAGCGATACGGTAGCTCCATTGGTTGACACAAATAATATACTTAGGGAAAAACCCGGGTAACCTTATCTCATCAAACTTTCTTTACTTTCTTGTTCTTTTTATTATTTTTTGCAGTCTATGTTTTGAAGGAGATATTCTTAAAATTAACAGTATTTTTGTTAGTATTCTTTTTTAACAGTGTTCTGAGAAGCTTTTGTCCAAAAATCATCTAGTAACTTCCATAAAACTGTATAACCCTTCAAAGTTCATACGGTATTAAATTTGTATAAACCGCTTGACCCTTTAGGAACATTTTTGAGGGTATGCCAAATTACTAAAAAATCAGAGCATCTAAACTCGTTTACAGTTAGTTGGAAGCAATATAACCAGGCAACAAATCCTACTTGTAACAAAGAACATGGCACATATAGTAGAATAGTTATAAACGAAATACTTAACTCTGTAAATTAACATTTTTTTACAGAAACACACTTCGTCCGCGCACTCTGATGAGAACTTCTCCCCACATGTTTGACGTGCAAGGAGCGCCCATAGGCGACCATCGCTATAACAAAGTGGCTGTCGGTCAATGCATGGTTTGGAAGTTATGGGCAACATTTGATTTGCCCGGGTTAACTACTTTGCCCGGGCTTATAATTTGCCCGATTGATTGATTTGATTGCTTTGCCAGACTAATAAAATAATTATATAGTGATGTTAAACCTTATACATATAATATATACGTGTAATAATTATGTGTAAGCCATCGTAATGCAAGCCCACTTTTCTGTTTAAGTTCCAATCCAGTTTAAGTCCACTTTTGTGTTTTATATTCCTTCACTAAATATAAATAATGAAAATGTTATGATGTAGTAATATGTAATAAATAATTTATTTAATTCAGAATCGATTTCAAAATCTATACAAATGTTTTAATATTTAACTATATTTTTTTTATTTGTATTTTCTTACAATTTAATTACAGTAAGACGGTCTATTTTCAAGATTTTTCTATCCCTAGTTTTTATTTTATAGTTAAATGATATTAATTGCCCACAAGGTTAAAAATGTAACATTACTTTTTAACAATAATAATTGTAACTGTTGTCTGAGATAGAGGTAACACTCAGTAAACTTAAACTAGACGTTAAAGTTATGGCGGGCGTTACCAACCCGTTAGCAAACTAAAGTTAACGTTCTTTACAAAGTTAAGAAAATATATGTTTTAAGTAGCTTTTGCTTTAAAAGTTTCGACGAAATACACATAAACAGACCAAAGACCCTAAAACCCAGTAAATATTAAAACGCCATCATTGGTTGCTAAGCCATTGAGTAGACGTGTCTCTTGTATTCGATTCTGTATTGTATTTATTTTGACTACTCATGTTGTAACATAGTAACGTTTTTATAAATAAACTAATTACGTTTTATTTAAAAAAATGCTTATTAAATTCATAAATAAGTGAACGTTTGTAATCTGTTTAATGTACATAACATACAGATTACCTAAATGTGATCACTGCCGCCCACTTGATAGATTTAAATTTTGTAATTTTACACCGAGTTATGTTTTTTCTCTATTATTTGAAATAAATTTACTGCAAGATAGTTTTTCAATGGATAAGCACACATTTGTACACTTTTAATTATTGTCTAATGGTAGTAAAGTAAACTGGTATCTCATATTATAATATCACTAATAAAGTGATTTCATATATTTCAAAGAAATACTGAACTGTTTTATTTACGTCATCTCTTTTAATAAACGTTAAGTACCACTTGAATGCAAATGGTTTCAACATTTCTTACAGTAATGAATAAATCAATATTGATAAAGATATGAGCGCTTATACGCGATTTCAAATGATATTAGTGTCGGAATGCTCGGAATCTTGGTTTTAATTGTTAGGTATATCAATTATTATAATAACTGATAGGAAAATAATAGGTATAATAATCATTAAAAATAATTTAAAATGTAAAAGTTATAGTCGTGTTTTTGCTAATTCAGAATCAAGACTAAATTTAAACATTATCAGGATAAGTAGCTATTTTCCTTATTTAGGCATTATTTAAATTGATTGTAATTATGATCCTTGCAGGCAAATTAAAAATAATATATCTACTCGGATTTTCCAAATTGATAAGATGTTTTTTTAATATACATATTTTTTTGTTTCCAAGAAACTTAATAAGACCCGATATCATATATATTGTTCTTTTAGCATAGTTGATTTTCGCTCCAAACCTTTAAAACAGGTTTTATATTAACGCTTTCGTATGTAAGGAATTATTTATTTATATGTTGAGCGTTAGGTAAGAAAAATAGATCTTTTAGTAAAAAGTTAATAAGTTAATTTGTTGCAGTGTCGGAAAAGTAACATCTCATTAATTTCATATATTTTTAACCTTAATAGATATTTTTTTTTAAATTCTTAGTTAAAGTTGGTATACTTTATTTATATAATAATATGTTGCATGTGTGCATCCCATTACGTGGATTCCACAAGTGGATCATATTATATGAGACTAATTATGTTTGGGATAGTATGTTTTGCGGGTATTAATGTTGGTAAGCATTGTCGTAAAACAGTATTTTAGTGTAAACACATTTGATGTGATGGGACCAGTTGCGCTTGTCATCTAGAAATAATCATAAATAAATATGGATTCTTAAACATTTAGGCATATTACGAATTATTTATATTGTTATCTTAAAAACATGCATGACTTCTTGTAACTACAACCTCCAATATGGCGAAGGGGGTGATGGCTGGCTCTTGTGTTATGCTCGTGAACGGGTACTGCTTCCGGTGACTGGTTGTGTGGCAGGCCGAAGATTCATATATATTTTTTTTACTGTTATTATTATTTCATTTTCGTTGAATGAAATCTTCATTTATTCAAGGCTTCATTTTCGATTGTTTGCGATGATTCTAGTTGTTCCAAAATTGCATTTAAGATTGACGTTTGTGAAACAGTGATCACAATAACAATTAAATAAAAAAATTAAAAAACCCCCGATACAAAAAGACCTCTAAAAAGAGTAAAAATAATATTCTTATGTACTTATTGAACTCGTTGCGTCGGGAGACCGTTGTACGTACGATGACAGTGTATTATATATTACGAAGTTAATCATTGAGGACTTAGACCATACGATTCGATATTGTAATTTCTTTATTTGCCTTGTTAACTTACTTGCATTTTAATTTCTTCCTTTATTAAACGGTCCCCCGACGCAACGAGTTCAATAAGTACATAAGAATATTATTTTTACTCTTTTTAGAGGTCTTTTTGTATCGGGGGTTTTTTAAATTTTAAATTTTTTTTTCTGCTTTTTAAACTTATGTTACTATTTAATTTCTGAATGGTACTAAATGTACCTAAAAAAAAATTTCAACCGTTTAAGTAAGAAAGATTTGTTTTTTTCTTTGAATTGAATAGGCTCCGAAACTACGGGACCGATTACAAAAAAAAAAAATTAGCATTAGAATCCTATATTATGATGTAGGTACATAGGCTATATTTATTAAGAGAAATATATATTATATTTAATATAATAAAATAAGGATCCACGTGAAAGTTTCGACAATGTAATCCCTACTAATATTATAAATGCGAAAGTAACTCTGTCTGTCTGTCTGTCTGTCTGTCTGTTACGCTTTCACGCCTAATTCACTGAACTAATTTTGATGAAATTCGGTGTGAAGATAGAACTGAATTTGAGAAGGGACATAGAATACTTTTCATTGCGAAAAAATTGGTAGAAGGGGTTGAAATAGAGGATGAAAGTTTGTATGGAAGTTCCTTATTGTCAAACATAACATCATGTAAGATGACATAAAATCATGTAAGACGACTAACCATATCGCGCGATATAACCGAATTTCACGCGGGCGAAGCCGCGGGCGGAAATACTAGTAAATTATAAATGTATTCAGTAACATGATTCAAGACTTTTTCATATGGGTAGGTAGGTAGGTTTCATATATACGAATATTAATAAATATAAACATTTAGAATTAAAATGATTTACAATCACTAATAACACTATGATGAAGGGATTTTTATTATCACTAGCTGTTGCCCGTGATTCTTTATGAATACGATCATAAGCCATATAAATATATTTTTACAGTCTCCGTGGACGCAGTCACGGGCAACAGCTATCCCTAATAAAGTACTTTAGCTCAGTACATCAGTGTAAAAACCTTTTAGCCTTCATCCTTTTGGCGACACCGCTAGGAACAGCTAATTATTGCATAAGAACCTCTTCCCCGCACGAATAAAACGTCAATATCTTGAAGACGACTATTTTTATTTCAATCAAACATAGATAAGAACCATCTCGACGACCATAGCTTTCGATTAAACAAAACTGCATTCAAATCTGTCCACGCGTTTGGCCGCAAACAGCTAATTATTGCATAAGAACTTCTCCCCCGCACGAATAAAACGTCAATATCTTGAAGACGACTATTTCTATATCAATCAAACATGGATAGGAAACATCTCAATGAGCATAGCTTTCGATTAAACAAGACCGCATTCAAATCCGTCGACCCGTTTGGCCGCAAACAGCTAATTATTGCATAAGAACCTCTCCCCCGCACGGATAAAACGTCAATATCTTGGAGACGACTATTACTATTTCAATCAAATATAGATAAGAACCATCTCGACGAGCATAGCTTTCGATTAAAAAAACCGCATTCAAATCCATCCACGCGTTTGGCTGGAAATTTGCCACAGACAGATACACAGATACACATATACACAGATACACAGATACACAGATACACAGATACACAGATACACAGATACACAGATCGACAGTTCAAACTTATAACACCCCTCTTTTTAGTCGGGGGTTAAAACATATATCCGGCTGAGTTTGTTGTGTGGTTGTTCTCAAACCAGGACGCGTTTGGAACCCTCATAGCTTTAACATTAAGTTCGAAAGTGCTTTTACAGAAGGGCTAATTACGATAAATCTAGTATCGTAATAGGCCCTCCTGAAATTTCCATGTTGACGTACACAAGTGATCACTGATTATGATTCTAAGTGGAAAAGATATAAATAAATAAATATATTACGATACTGGGATTAGGGTACACAAGGTGACTAATTACGAAGTAATTATAAATTATTGGGATTAATGATCAATCGTGATTGATGATACAAATATAATATAGGTATTAAGGCCAGCTGGAAGTAGCTGATAGATTCAAAAGATAACTGTACTCGTTACCACTAAACAAGTATGACAGACTAATTGATAACACGTATAGTGCTTGATAAAGTTGCTCATGTCATTGACACGAGACAGAAAAATGTAAAGAACCGAGCAGACCCTTGAGAAGTTCGATTTTTAATAGTAATGAATACTAGCGACGTTACTTTGACCATGTATGACCGATTGCTAAGATAATTCTTACATCACTACAGAAGAGATCTTCGTAGTTTATATTATTAGAAAGTATTGTCTATGGCAGAGAAGATAAAATCAATAGAGTAAGAGAGGAATAATAGTTCTCTTAAACATGACCCCTTTTATACATCCAAACATGTTGTAAACCTAAGAACAGGAAAACCGTTGAACTCTTGTTTTTTTGTCTAACGCATTCTTATTTTAGACCACCCGGTTGTTTGCCTGATATTAGACTTGTAATGATTAAACTGAGCAATCACCACACTACATACATATTGTGTGATGATGATTTGACATCTGACATCTTTATGTTACCAACACTAAGAGCTAAGATTTGTAAGATCAATTTTCTTACTCTTAGCGAGATTTGTGTGGTTGACCTGTTGACCTTTTTATTTAGAGAACGAAAAAATTTTCAGTTAAAATTAAATAAAACATCGGAGCTCTATAAACATCTAAAAGTTGCCAAAAGACATATCATCGAAAAATCTAAAGATACTGTAACTTCTCTCTTAAAGGTAAAGTTGCCTGAGACTATGCCACGACTTCAATTCCATAAAAAATATGAAAGGTGCTCAAACGTATAAAGTAGGGTATCAAGTAGAAAAGTTTAAGACATAGACATAACAAAATCCTCTTTCGATAATATGAAAAAGATACTACCGACGGCACGCGAAAATCCTAAAAAATAAAAACGAATGGGTGACCATAGGAGATTTTTATATTCCACTAGCTTTTGCAGAGGCGCACCCTCATCATAAAGCATTATGAATGATTCCCAGAATTATTCAAATAATATCGTAGTGCATTCCAAATATTCTCAGATCAAAGTAATTTAGTAAGATGGGGCAAAGCCCGGCTGGGGAGGCCCGGAACCTCCACGAATGTCACCCGGTGCTCGAGGTATCTTATACGCACTACACTAAAGTTTTGTAGAGGCCGGAAAGGCTGGATCTTTCCCCATTCGACAAATATACATTAGTATTGATTGCTCTAGTACAAGAACCATACGTGGGAGGACAAGTTATCCTAAAGGAATACTCTGGTACTAAAGTCATCCTACACCCTCAATAAATAAAAACCCACAAAAGCAGCGGTTATAGTGTTCGATGACCGGCTGGAGGTCATACATGATCCACAGTTGGTAACAGGCATCGATGCCTCAATGCTGTTGGTAACAGGGGCCATAAGTTTAGGAGTCGTGTCAATCTACCTAGAAGGAAATCAAGATATAGAGCCTCGTATATTGCACTTAAAACAAATGTGTGGACAATTAAAAAAATATATCGAGAATAAATTTTTATCACTGAAATAATTTTCCCAGCAATTGAAATGGGCTTATGCAGTCATCCAAACCACGTAAAGAGGCCTCCATTCAATTAAATCCTACGGACCTAACGGTCTCCGTACAATCCTATGCTCAGTCTAGCTCTCCGCTCTAGAAATTCGGAGAGCGGTCAGAAAAGAAAACCGCGCAAGTACTATGGTTCTAATGTATGGTTATAATTATAATGCGGAGGAAACCTTCAATACACATCACTCTATAAAACCAAGTAACCCCACAGACAACGAGGGTCACACGGAATCAACATCATAAAGTTTCTCGGAACGACTAAAAGCAAAGGTGTAAAAAGAAGCCGCAACCTTTTCTGGGAAACCAAGCCTCCAAAACAAAGAACAGTAAGAAAATCTGCAATACCACGGGTCACGTAACACACCAAAACCAACCAGCCCAATGGTGACGGTGTTGTAGAATTTCATAAAGGTATAAAACAAAATGTAACCTGGGTCTGTAATAATGGGTACGCGGGTATATAACGCGGGTATAATAATGGGTATGTCCAGCGCGTGTGAAGGTCTGGAAGAATTAATTTCTAACGTTATCACACATCATCATATGACCAACTGAATTTATATATGACGTGGAGGCACTGGCCTTAAAGAGTGTAATATTAAGATGGCTTTAAAAGACAAAAACTTAGCCATCGTGACAGCCTTGTTCAAGATGAGTCAGAAAATAAAAATAATATATATGAGGGATAGAGCTTCTTCCTATCATCACATGTGGTCTCTTGGTTACTCATTGGTTAGGTAAAACTCGAAATAAGCACACGTGGTTTAATATGATACAATTATAATATCATATTATTTAAGATTGAAAACGCGGTGATCTTAGAGATGCGTGTAATGGCAACGGTGCCTGAAAAAAATCCAAAACAACGCCAGTCTTACCAACAATGACAAACTGTCATAACTTAGTTTGTCAAAATGTCAAACGTCAATCACAGATTAGCTTACACTTTTCATACTTGATTGTCAAATGTACGATTGAATAACACGTCTACCAATAATCAATTGCGATCACCACGCCATCTCCGATTCCATGTAATTAACCTGGAACTCCTCCGACATATAACAATAAAATTTATAACAAGTATAAACATAGTATGTTGGAAACTTATACCAAATGTCTACAATATTTTTTTTTTATAGTTAAATAATTATTATATTTTAGGTACTAATTTTAACTTTTAAAACAATTAAAATGGCAGTCTCAAGCTAAACCAAGAAACTTAGTGTTTAAACTCAGACAGAATAACATGGCGTGTTTGAAATTAATGCCTTCTTAGAAACTTTACATTAGAGCATTAGCTTAGACTTTCAAAATGTGACCTAACTCTACTAAGAACATTGCTTAAACATTGTAGTTGCAAATAACGTTAGTGACTTAGTTTCCTTGTTTATAAGCACGATATTTGGGTTTAGTCATAGTTTACTAGCAACTTACTTCTTCAATATCTTCGATAAGCCTTGTTAAAGTTTAAAAAATACTTAGTTTTCTAAAAGTTTGTAGGTCGAGTATTACAAAGTAGTTCCTCTATTATTGTATTAATATTTTTATTATAGCTGATACTGCATCTCTGCTTTTCGTCCTGGATAGGTTAATTCAATCCGAATCGATTCCAATCTCCAAACCATTTTATTTATGATCAACAAGTTTTATTTATGAGTAATTATATTTGAAAACAATCAAAAACATTTATGAATATTAAGTATATCTATTTATTGATTAAAAATACACAAATTTCTCGTAACTAACTCAAAACTTGTTATTTCAGACGGGCTGAACAAATAGTAGGTTGGTAGGTATCATATTAATATTATTATATACACTATAGCGTCGACGCTTTAAGATGATAGAATTGAAACTGAAAATAATAATTAAAGAATCATTACAACCCAAGAAAAAAGAAAACCATACTTTTGGTTTGTGAGTCTATTAAAGGTGTGTACCTAAAATATGTTATAGTACTAGCTATTTTATTTACCTGGTTATTTCTGCTAGGAACTCAAAAGTTTTAATGTAGCTTCAGAGTTTAAGTATTTTAAGTTGAGAGAGTTCAGTTTATTACTTCACCTTAGTTGTAAGTTATTTCAGTTTAAGTTAATTACGATCTCTTAACGAAATTCTCTTTGAATATAAACGTAACTGAGAATTTTAATAAAAAAATCCTGTGTCAGTAGGGTTAAAGTAAATAATATGAATGTGTAGCATAAATAACTCCTTAAGAAATAGCATACCTTATAAGCCGTGGCCAATACAAATGTTGTATTACGATACGCGAATAATTACACTGTATATATATGTTCACAGTATATGAATAATAGAATTTCAGCTTGCAAGCCATTATCACCATATGGTACGATAAGGGTTATTTGAAATTAGTTGACCACCTCTTGCAGGCAGCCTCTTTACATCAATATTTATCATCAATGTGTACTATCAATACGTACTATCAATATGTACCATCAATAAATACCATCAATATATACAATATATTGATTACAATACTACGTATTGATTATTGATGGTACATATTGATAATTTGTATCGACAGTGTACGTATTGATAGTTTATATTGATGGTAGATATCGATAATACATATCGGTAGTACATATTGATATTACATATTGGTGATACATATTGATAGTCCTTTCCAATAATAATATACTTTTCAATAAAAAAAAACGTATTTGGTATACCTACTCAGTAAAAACATATCTATGATAAAAATAAAATATATAATTATAAACTAGAAATATTTCTACTCGCAAAAATACTTGCCGGAGTTTGCTGAAACTTTGAACGGGTGTGTTTTATTGAAATCGGAATCTATGCGTACGAAGTCGCAGGCACAGCTAGTCTTTTATATAAGACTACAGAAAACCTTATCTTGCCAGTGTAAGGTTGTCTGGAAGAGATTGCTATATAGCGTTAAGACATCCTTATTGTGTGACCTTATTGCTATACTGATTCATAACTTCTATTTAATTTTACATATGTTTTTTTCTATTGTTTTTGTCTATTACGTACGTGGTTGCAATAAAAGCATATTATTATTACTATTATTTTAACTTTTATTATAAGAAGTATAATATATGTCAAATGCTAACCAAATGACAAGTAGTTTTGTTCTAATATAAATCCTTATGATTGAAAAGTTATTATACAATTTTAAAAATATATAAACAAAATGACAACATTATATTTTGTTTTTCTTGTTGTTCAACATTATATTTTGTAAACGATATTTATTTATTTAAGCAACTTGTCTTTTAATTCCTATTTTCAGTAACAAGACTTTATTTTGTAATAAATAACGTCAGTTCGTATTAAAGGGAGTACGTGATAATCGTTTAAACATCTTGAGTGCGTCTACACTGGCGCACTTGACTAGACTTCGGTTGTTAAATTCCCCCTTTGCTTAAGTTTTAATGATCACTTTATTTATTTAACTATCTTTATAAGTTCTTATATTTTCACGAGTACCAAGCGGTAGACGTGTACGATTACTACTGAAGTTGCAATTACTATACAGCTATTTATTAAACTATTTTGTTTGTACTCTGTTATTCTATGTTATATTTATATAAATGTAGAATGAAAAATAAACCGATACGGCAGGGATTCTGAGCTGAACTGAGCTACCGTATCGCGATACGGTAGCTCAGTTGGTAGAGCGACGGGACGGATTCCCAGTAGTCGCGGGTTTTAATCCCTGCTCGTAACTTTTTATTTTCCGTTCTATATTTTTATAAATTAAAGTAAGCTTGACATGGCTATACATGTTTATAAATATTTTAAAACATGTTATGTTATGTTTATTTATTTACCTGTGGTGCTTTCAATAATTTAAAATCGCAAAATATATATATATTTTATGAACACTTTAAAACTCAAACTATACTTAAAATAGAATATTATTTAATATTTGACACTGTCAGTAGTCAGTCTGTAACTTCTTAAACATTACAACGCATGGTAACTACTTACACATTAAAAATGAATCGAAAAACCGTTTTCCAGTGAACCAAATTGTGAATCTAAACCATTTTCAAGTCCCTTTGAACACACACAAAGATTTCATTAAAATCGGTTCAGTCGTTTAGGAGGAGTTCAGTGACATACACACGCACACAAGAAATATACTTAAATATTTTAATAAAAACATCTGTCACTTTTTTGGATATTTCAATTCAATTCAATTCGGAAAAGTAAATGTAAAAAATATTATTATTTTTAACCCCCGACTAAAAAGAGGGGTGTTATAAGTTTGACCTGTCGATCTGTGTATCTGTATATCTGTCTGTGGCAAATTGAAAGCTATGTTTATCGAGATGGTTCTTTTCCATGTTTGATGATGGTTCTTATCAAAATAGAAATAGTTGTCTCCAAGATATTGACGTTTTATTTTTGTGGGGAGTAGTTCTTATGCAAGAATTAGCTGTTCAAGTTAGCTGAAAAAAAAGCCTTGTTATGTAGGCTAAAAGGTTTTTACACTTATTTACTGAAGTACTCTAGTACTTTATTAGGGATAGCTGTTGCCCGTGACTGTATAAAATTAATTTTTATATGGCTTATGATCGTAGTCATAAAGAAACTCGGGCAACAGGTAGTAATAGTGTAAATCCCTTTATCATAGTTTTATTAGTGGTTGTAAATCAATTTAACTCTAAATGTTTATATTTATTAATATTCATATACGAAAAAGTCTTGAATCATGTTTCTTATTACATTTATAATTTATTATATTCTCGAAATTTTCAAGCCGTTCCTTATTTTTTCTCGTATTAAATATAGACTATGTTCATCAGAGGGATAATGTAGGATTCTAAAGGTAAAATATTTTATTAATTCGGGTCAGTAGTTTCGGAGCCTATTCAATTAAAAAAAACAAACAATTAAATCTTTCCTCTTTATAATATAACATCTTAAATAACACAAGAATTATAACAATAATGAACTTAACAGTAACTTAATAAAAATACTAGTAAATTATAAATAAGGAAGAAATTAAAATGCAAGTAAGTTACCAAGGTTAATAAAGAAATTACGATACCGAATCGTATTGTCTAAGTCTTCAACGATTAACTTAGTAAAATAGACACCATCGCCAACGTACGCAAAATGGTCCTCCCACGCAACGACTTCAATAAGTACATAATGATATTCTTTTTATTATTTTTAGAGGTCTTTTTGTATCGGAGGTTTCTTAAATTTTTATTTTATTTTTTAGAATAAATAGTTTGATTTCTGATTTGATTAGCATATTATCACGTGGCCCAAAAATACTTGTATGTAAAACCCACGGTGTATTAATTTGCTTTAAATAAAAGTGTAATACAAAATCCAGATGGAATAAATTAATTTACAAGAACAACTTTGACGATAGCTCATTGTGTTATTAATGAAGGGTTTATCAGTCAGTCATGTAATGCACTTAAAGTCAAAGTAAACGAAAACGTACGTTAGAACTTTCGTTAAGGCGTAGAGTTGGTTTTGTTTGCGTTAGCATACTTCTGCTTATCTAATGAATCTAGTTGTTCAACTAAATTTTAAATAATAGAACTTCTGTTCTGGATTTTAATCATAACCTGTAATTTTATGAATATAGTTTGGAACTTTCTATGTACGTGTTAAAAACTGAAATTAGACTTTAAATTTAATATCAAAGTTAGAACAAAGTTCTAATAAAATTGAATATATTCCAGTACCTAACTCGAAAGAGAATTGTGGGAAAAGAGAATCGATAATTAGTTTACATTTTTTATTATTCAGTCGAGTCGTGTTTCTCATGACTGTAAGGTAATATAGTACAATTTTATTGAAGCCAGATCGTTGATGTTAAATTTGCATTTCAGGTAGGTTTTTAAAACATTCCCGCAATAGTTCATTTATGATTTTACGTTTTGTCATTTATAAGGTTTTGAAGGTATATTGTTTTTTCATATAACATTTTATGTCTTATTTTACACTGTTAACGTTCATTAACTTTGTCAATAATCTATTATGTAGGATACTCAGCAGGTGTAAAATAAATACAATTACTATTAGAACCTTTTAAATTTATCAAATGAGGTTCAACAACAACGTAAGAATTTTAAAACTTCTTTATCAACGGATGGGAGAAATTTAAGAGCAATATAATAAAATTGTAACATTTTTCCGTTACGCACAATATTTTTTGTATGCATGTCTATGATAATAAAGCAGCGTTTTTTTAATACCAAATGATTTTTTTGACGTGACAACGTCTTAAATTAGGTTAAGCTGGGAGTCACTTATGAAAAAGTGTAACGCCCGGTAACGTAACGGTGAGTCACACACACATAGAATGCCTTGCGTCTCTCTCCCACTCAAACATGATCGGTCCGCCGAGCAATGTTTTGATTTTCAAATTGATTCTTTAAAATTACAAATATTAAGAAAAAGTGGCAGATATAAGAAAACTTGATTTAAAATGTGTTGAGCAAGAATTTTAACATCTAATTTAAGTAAATGTTTTAATTTTCAACTTCATTATTTACAATTACAAATTTTAATTAATTTCAAATTTATTTAGCAAAAATTTGAACCTTCGATCTGAATAAGTGTTTTGATTTTCAAATTAATTCTTTAAAATTAAAAATATTAAAATATATAAAATCAGAAGTGACGTCACATAACATTATCTGTACTTATTATTATTTAATATGTAGGCCAGTACATGTGACCATACTTGGTAGACACAATTGGAAATAGTATTTTTTTATAACTGAAAAAATAAATATATAAAATACTGGTAGCAAACAATAACTTCAATGATCGATATCTCCGCAACTAATTGATGTATCGAAAAAGTCTGTAAATTTTGTAAAAAATAATAACATCAATAATCTATATACAGGGTTATTTTTAATTAGTTGAGCACCTTTTGCAGGCAGCCTTTCTACATCAATCCCAACAACATTTGTTCTACGACTTTTAAAAAATCTTGATAAATAACTCAGAATAAACGAACAAAAAAAATTTTTGCTCCCTCGATTATTTATTACTCTGTATTTTGTAAGCAGTCTAAAGTATAGGTCGCGGCAGGCTAGCGAAAGTCAGAAACTGTTAAATGCGCGCGCCAGCTTTTTTCGTATAGCTTCATCTCTTTTACACCATGTTGCTATGGAAATACTAAATAATCAAAATGACAAGTATGTGGATTACAAACACAATTTACATTTACCAAAAATAAAATTATCGGATTAGAGTTTTATAATTAAATAATGAATTGTAATTACATACTGGACAATACGATTTTATGGACTTGCTATTAAAACTAATAAATAAATTCAAGATTATAACATGAAGAAGAAATTATGAAATGTAATTTATAATATTTTTAAAATACATTGATTGTCTGAAATAGAAGAAGTAAGAATGAAAAGAAATACGAGTTTTGGCTGAGAAAAGGAGTATTGGGGTCCTGATCTTCACAAGGTCTGTTTTGCTATACCTAGAATGAACAACAACTCGAAACAGCAGAAACCATGATGAAGAATAATTTTATTTGTGATAGGTATATTGACGATCCAACATGTTAAGAAGCCTAAAGTTATTATTTTTAAAGTGGATTGTGTACATTTGTTTGTTTTTATGGTACTTATGTGTTTCTTCTATGAGAATATTATACGTCAGAAACAGTCGATTCACTTCTTACGTTTTAATTAAATAATATTAATGAAAATTATGACGTTTTTCTGTTACGCCCCATCTTTAAGAAATTCGTAAGTAACTTATTGTTTTATTGTCATGATATAAATATTAACAAACGAGATAATTTGATATGTATAAAGTAAGTTAAAGTGAAGTTATTGTTTTGTAAAAATAATATTTATTTGGTATCGTTACAGTGCCCTTATTTCATAAACCAAATAAAAATATTGAGGCATTCAACCTGTGGACAATTTCTATTGGAGATTTTGTTTTTTCATTAGATTCTTAAAAAGTTAGACAATATGTGTTTCGACTATTTTTTTCATTAGATTCTTAAACAGTTAGACAATATGTGTTACGACTATTGTAGAAAATATTTTAATAAATAAAAGTGGAAAACGATGCTATTTTTTATTACACCTTAGAAAATGATCAAGTTCTAACGTGCATAGCCGCCGCTGCGTCACCCCGCCACCCCGCGCCCCGATGCGCGTGGCCTTGGCACATATTTTGACAAGTTGCGTGGCCTCTCTTTGCTCAAGTTTAATGCACGTTTAGAGGCAGTAAATAAATTTTGTATGGAAAAAACTAAATTTTTAAAACTATTAATTTTAAAAAGTCGTAGAACAAATGTTGTTAGGATTGATATAGAGGGGCTGCCTGCAAAAGGTGCTCAACTAATTACAAATAATATATATAAAGAAGGATGTTTGTATATATGAAATCGATGAACTCAGTAACTATTGGACCGATGATTATGAAAATTGGTATGTATATGTATTTTTTCACGGAGAAGGTTTATATGGTATGCCCATTGATGTAACTCGCCACCAGGCGGCGCTGTCAAATATAGACTTCCGCCCCGTTCAACCAATTGTCATAAAAGTTGGTATGACCATGTATGTTTCATCGAAGAAAACGAATATGCTATGTCCATTGATGTAACTCGCCACCAGGCGGCGCTGTCAAATATCGACTTCCGCCCCGTTCAACCGATTGTCATAAAAATTGGTATGGCCATGTATTTTTCCTCGAAGAAAACGAATATGCTATGCCCATTGATGTAACTCGCCACCAGGTAAAGTAAGGGTTAGCCCAGCGAAGCGGCCTGGGTTCGCTAGTATAATATAAAATAAATAATATATAAAATGATTTTACGTGACAACGTCTTCATCGTCCTATCCTCAACAGAATCACTCAAATTATTAAAATATTGTGCAATTTAATAATATTCATATCAATAAATATTCTACCGAGAAAAAGACGTGGTCACGTAAATCTTCGCCCGTAAAACCGACTTTACAGGCAACCATATTTTTGCTTTAACTTTATCTAATTTAGATTTTTTTAACCAATTCCTATAAAGTTGTGAATAGTGGATCATTTTCCGATAAATGATGTCATAAAAAAAATCACTTCTTACGTGTGTACATTAATACCCACACACATTTAATTTTTGACTTATTACCATCAACAAATCGATGATTAGTTCATTCAATGTAGGACAAGTTGAGTTTCTTAATATTATATTAAGTATAATAGTATATCTATATACTTAGTCTGGCCATTAATACTGTTACAAAACCTATTAAAAATAAAAAAATATTACATTTGATTTTGGAATCTGTTATTATTATACGATTTTTTATTATGTTTTCTCATTTTGGCGCCAATAGATTGTAAAAAAAATTGCAAAATTAAAATGGAGTAGGGTGATAAAGAGAACAGAATTATTGTGATTGCATTACACAAAGTAAGTATGGAGCCAAATGCAATTTTTAAAACTCTCCATACTCTTGGTATTAGACAAATCTTTATGTACCGGGCATTAATATTTTGTTTCCATTTTGTTTCCTTAAATAAATAAATAAATATTTGATTTGATTTGATTTGATTTGATTTGATTTGATTTGATTTGATTTGATTTGATTTGATTTGATTTGATTTGATTTGATTTGATTTGATTTGATTTGATTTGATTTGATTTGATTTGATTTGATTTGATTTGATTTGATTTGATTTGATTTGATTTGATTTGATTTGATTTGATTTGATTTGATTTGATTTGATTTGATTTGATTTGATTTGATTTGATTTGATTTGATTTGATTTGATTTGATTTGATTTGATTTGATTTGATTTGATTTGATTTGATTTGATTTGATTTGATTTGATTTGATTTGATTTGATTTGATTTGATTTGATTTGATTTGATTTGATTTGATTTGATTTGATTTGATTTGATTTGATTTGATTTGATTTGATTTGATTTGATTTGATTTGATTTGATTTGATTTGATTTGATTTGATTTGATTTGATTTGATTTGATTTGATTTGATTTGATTTGATTTGATTTGATTTGATTTGATTTGATTTAATTTAATTTAATTTAATTTAATTTAATTTAATTTAATTTAATTTAATTTAATTTAATTTAATTTAATTTAATTTAATTTAATTTAATTTAATTTAATTTAATTTAATTTAATTTAATTTAATTTAATTTAATTTAATTTAATTTAATTTAATTTAATTTAATTTAATTTAATTTAATTTAATTTAATTTAATTTAATTTAATTTAATTTAATTTAATTTAATTTAATTTAATTTAATTTAATTTAATTTAATTTAATTTAATTTAATTTAATTTAATTTAATTTAATTTAATTTAATTTAATTTAATTTAATTTAATTTAATTTAATTTAATTTAATTTAATTTAATTTAATTTAATTTAATTTAATTTAATTTAATTTAATTTAATTTAATTTAATTTAATTTAATTTAATTTAATTTAATTTAATTTAATTTAATTTAATAGGTAAAATCAGACTTCTTCTGTTTGTAATAGAGAAACATCTGGCAGTCCACGTAGTATTCGTACGAAAAAGGTGTACAAAGCAGCAAGGCAAAGAATTCGAAGAAATCCTGTCCGAAAGCAAAAGTTTTTTTCTCGGGAAATAAAGATAGCACCAAAAACCAAGTCGCGTATTTTAAGAGATGACTTAGAACTTACAGCCTACAAGAGATGCACTGGTCATTTCTTAACTGATAAATTAAAGATGAATAGGGTGGTAAAATCGAAACAACTACTGAAGCGGTAGGTCACAGAAAATTTTTGTTTACGGATGAGACATTTTTACAATTGAGCAAAATTTTAACAAAAAAAATGACCCTATTTATGCTCGAAGCTCTAAGGAAGCTTCCCAATTGGTCGACTGAGTGTAACGTGGGCATTATCCGACTTCAATGATGGTTTGGTAAATATTTATATTTATTAATATTCGTATATACCTATATGAGAAAATCTTAAGTCATGTTACTTAGTACATTTATAATTTATTACATTGTCGAAATTTTTACGCAGATCCCTATTTTTTCTCGTATTCAATATAGCCTGTGTTCATCAGAGGGATAATGTAGGATTTTAAAGGTAAAATATTTTTTTAATCGGTCCAGTAGTTTCGGAGACTATTCAATTCAAGCAAACAAACAATCAAATCATTCCTCTTTATAATATTAGTGATGATGATGATTATAAAATATAGCCAATGTTCATCAGGGTTAATGTAGGATTCTAATGCTTTCGGGGCCCACTTTGCCGGGCTGGCCCCGAGAGTCGTGAGAGCTGCCGCCTCATTAGGTAGGTTGCTGCCGAACGTGGGTGGCCCTAGCTCCAAATGCCGTCGGCTGTACTCGGGAGTCATCCGGAGTATGGCGATGTATGGAGCACCCGTCTGGGTGGACGCCCTCAGTCGCGCCAACAAGACCCTGCTGCGACGTCCGCTGCGGATCATCGCTTTAAGGGCGATCCGCGGATACAGAACGGTCTCATGGACGGCGGCATGCGTGCTGGCCGGAGATGCCCCCTGGGAGCTGCAGGCGGTGGTCCTCGCCGAAGCGTATCATTTCCTGGCTGATAGGAAGTCTCTGGGGGAGGCCCCAACTCGAGAGGAGCTCACACAAATGCGAGCGGAGGCGCAGGACACCCTGCTGCGTCAGTGGTCTAAAGACCTGGCCCCACCGGTTCCTGGGCAGTGGACGGTGGACGCAGTTAGGCAAGTCCTTCGGCAATGGGTGAGGCGGCGACACGGGTCGCTAACCTTTCGTTTGGTGCAGGTGCTATCCGGACACGGAAGTTTCGGAAAATACCTGCACCAAATCGCTAGACGGGAGGCCACCCCGGTCTGTCATGAGTGTGGTGCGCCACAGGACACGGCGCTCCATACGCTGGAGGTGTGTGCCGCATGGAGTCCACAGCGACATACGCTTTCAGCATCCTTAGGACAGGATATCTCTCTGCCGATCGTTATCAACGCCATGCTCGACAGTGAAAGATCGTGGCAGGCGGCGGTCTCTTCTGCGAAGACGTTATGATGCAGAAGGAGGCCGCGGAGCGGGCAAGGGAGGACGGCGCCTCCTCTGACTTACTCCGACGCAGACGTACGGGGGTAAGGAGAAGACGTTTCGCTCACCTGCTTCGCCCTCCGTAAAGATGGGGTTACCGGTCGGAAGTCGGGGGACTTTCGGCTGGGTTATCAAAATGACCCCATACGTCTGAGGGGTGACCTTCTTGTGAGTGAGGTCACCCCACATTTGTGCCGGGGCCCGGTTTGTATCTGGGCTTACCGCCGGGGCAAGTTGGCGAATGCTAACGCGACCCCGTCTTGCTCCACCATGGCGGAGGACTGCTGACACGTGGGGTTTTTAGCCGGTAAAAGTCCGGCATAACCACTCTGGTACCCCCGTACTGGAGTGGTATCCATGAGGATTTAACCAACGACAAAAAAAAAAAAAAAAAAAAAAAAGGATTCTAATGCTTACAGATTTTTTGAAATCGGGCACATAACTTTAAAAACCAGAAAATTAAAAAACAAAATAAAAATTCAAAAACTCCCCGGTACAAAAAGAATAAAAATATTATTATTATGTACTTATTAAAGTTGTTGTGTCTAGGGACCGTTTAAAATAAAGAAATATATTAAAACGCAAGTAAGTTGTCAAGGCTAATACAGAAATGAATGGCTAATACAGAATACAATATCGAATCGTAGTCTAAGTCCTCAATGATTAACTTCGTAAAATAGACACCATCGTCGACGTATGTACAATGGTCCCCCGACGCAACAACTTCAATAAGTTCATAATAATATTATTTTTATTCTTTTTAGAGGTCTTTTTGTACCGGGGTTTTTTTAAATTTTTGATTAAACTTTTGGACTATATAATTTTAACTTGTTTAACTAATACCTAGTTTTACAACACTTGCACAGATCTCCTCGACCCATCTTTTCATCTCCTCATTAATTATGTTGTTACATCGTATAATTATATTTTTTCTTTTTTATTTTAGAATCAGTTAAAAGTTTAAGACATGGCTACTGAGTTTAATTATCTGGACGATAGTCTTGATTAATCTTTAGCCTCAGAACTGTTTCCAGTAAAAATTAACGATGTACTTTTTAATGATTACTGAAAATCATAAATAATTTAATTAAATACCGTTTTGATAGTGACGCCACAAAGATCTATCAATAACCTATATTTCATAATTATTTAGTACCAGCTGTTGGCAACTCCATCTGAGCATAACTTTGCACCTTTAACCTGTAAGTAAAATCCATTTGTTTAAATGGTATATAACACACTCTGAATATCAGTCAGAATGAAATCAGATGTAAATGCCGAAACTTACCTCATTCATAATAATATATTATTGAAATATGCCAAAAGATATCGTCGTTTAATTGTGACATTAAAACAGTAATCATGTTATAAGCGTTTAACCAAACATCTTGAGAACATCACGCCACGAACAGTTGCGTACTTTGACTACACTATGGCTGTTAAGTCTCCAACTTCTCCAAAGTTTTAATAGTCTGTTCCGCTTGGAGTCTATTACTGTATAATTATTATATCTGCAAACCTATTTAAGATATTTAATAAACAAGGACTACTACTGTTACATTCCATAACATTCTGTTATTTTCATTAACGATCATAAGTGTATTTGACACATTACATTGTTGCTTGAAACTAAAGTGTACAAAATACCCAAATGATATAATTTAATTTAGACAGTTTAATTTAGTACACCAGCGTGTACCTGACTTCGGCGGTCGACTTTACTCAATGTGTTATTAATGTATTTTGTGATGCAGTTAATGTTCTCCGTCAAAGTTAGCTAACTCTATCTTTAGTACTAGCGTTTAGGTGAAGAGTTTGTTTCCGCCCGGAGAATAATTGTTATATAAAACTATCTTAGCTTCAAGAGTGTCAAGAGTCAAAAGAGTTTATAAGTTTTAATGGACATCAATTAATAGCTCTATTAAAAATTTTTAACGAAATTTCTTACCATAAAACAACCTTTATACTGGAATTTAATTATTACATGTGCTTTTGGGATATTGGATGAAATTGCTACTGAACCTTTATGTTAAAAACTGAATCTCAGCTTTAAATTGAAATTAAATATTTATAATGAAGCAATAATGGAATAAAAACCATTATGATCGCTGAAGAAAGTTCATGACAGGAAAATTGCTAATTTTTGTTAAACATTTTATTATCCAATCTCATTTTCTGCAGCACAGTAATTTTTTTTCCACTAGATCTGAGCCAGAATCTTCAATCTTAAAATAATTATATGACCTGCATTTTAAAACATTTTAGTAGTTTATGTTTTAAAAATAAAGAATATAATTAAATCGATTGTTGGTAATTACTACTTTAGGTTAGCTTCAATATTGAATTAAATATACTTTGTTGAATCATTTGCTTTACTTTTTCAGCTTGGATGGTTGTATTATTATTTCTAAGATTCCATATTTTTTATTCTGTATCCATGAAAATGCATATTTTGACTTCCTTTTATAATTATTAAAAGTATTTATATGGCTACAAAATCCAGAGGTTGCAAATATAAATTCTGCTCGTGTTGATTATGTTTTTTATGAATATTTATGATAAAGTTTAAGTCTTCAGGTACTAAATCCATATAAGATCGTTAGCGAACTTATTTATAGGAAAATATAAAAAATGCGCTGATAATAGCAAACACTTATCTCGGGTATTGATATATAAAATAATGTCATTTTATTATCTTTGTAATAGCACATTTGCTTTAATATTGACTTTAATGATAATCCATAAGAACTAGTATTTGTTTATTTGTGTGATTATAAAAACATAATATAAAACTTTAATTGCTACATTTAGTTTCAAAGATATATATGAATATAAAAAATAAAATAAGACTTCAGTCCCGTGTCAAGATTAAGTGAGAGCTGTTAGTCACAGCTACATCTTGAAAGTAATGCTAATACTGAAAGTCTAGTATGTAATTAAAATATTATTCACTAGTAACTTAAACTACAGATCATCATTTAAGTTAGTGCTAAGTTTTTTCTAATCTGCCAATATTATTATAACAAGAAAGGAGAATTTAAATATTGCATTTATACAGTAGGATGTTTACTATTAGACATGAAGGCTTGAGCGTGATCAATATAGAGATTTAAATTATTAAATTAAATATAAATAAGACCTTCAAGACTACTATAAAACTTTTAAACACTAATGAAAACTTAACGTTTAGGTATATTACAGTTAGTAATTGTACAGGTCCAAATTAAAGGGCCTTGCTGATTTGATTGTTCATCGCAAAAAGCAGAAAAGGTAGAAAAGAACAGATTCCCAAAGAATTTTATTAATATTTATGTGTAAAAAGTAGTGCTTGTCTTCATCAATATTTTTTTTTACAATGATTTTTTATCGATCATTGCAATGATATAATTAAATTAAGGTATGGTGTAATAAAACAGTAACATCAATATTTACATATTTATATAATAATAATAATATTTATATATTTATATAATTATACATTTTAAATTTATACTAAATTTCATCAATGTTGTGGGTTACGTAGAAATGAAAAATATAACATTTGAAACATTTTTTTAAACGACTAAACCTTACTAAATTGATTTGTTATCTTTATTAATATTTATCTGCTTTTTATTATTATATGGGGAGACAGTTCTAGTTTAACACTGAAGAGGTTTGCCTTTTATCTTTAGATAATGAACAAGTGGACGAAAGTTATTATTATACAGAGTGTAACCATTTTATTGTGATTAATTATATTTCTTTTTTTTTGGTCCAAAGAAGGCTTCACCGGCGGATAAGAAATATTCTCTAAGAATAAGAAATATGTAAATAATTTAAATATATCAAGAGTAGATAGATAGATAGATAAAAACTTTATTGCACACAAAATAAACAGAAATAGGTAAAAAAAGCAATCAATATAATAAACATTTATTGTTTATCTTTGATCCTTAAGATTCTTAAACAAATGATTATTTACAGATTTTGGGAATGTCATTTATTCTAAGGTCACTTACCTTTTGCAGCTTTTATTTGATTACACTGTAGAAAAAATTGCAAAGAATCCAAAAAAAAAAATAAGATGTAGACAAAAAGTGAAATTTATTAGTATTAAAATATAATAAAATTGTTGGAAAAGTATTCAGTCAGTCAGTATTCAGTCAGTCAGTAATTAAAAGAGTATGGAAACCAATTATTCTAAATAATATAATTATAATAATAATGTTCATAATAAGAGAAAGGTCCAAAAATATTTTAACATTATCAAAAGTGCCTTCACCAGTGATCGATATTCTTAATATATTTTTAGCGAATATAGATCCTGTTGATAATTAAACGAAATATAAGCCTTTGTTTCTTGACCCAATAGCTGAAACCCTATTCTAAGGTCAAAATATAACGTCTATTATGTCATATATTCATATCGTTTCCTCATTATTAATTGGATTGGAATGTTCTCTGACTTTGAGGTTAAATGATTAATCCGAAGTTTTCAATTATTACATTTATAACGGAGACTAGGAAGAAAAATAAATATTTTTAAATGATGCTTAATTAGATATTTAGTTATGGATGTTTGAACACGCTATATACACATTATTTTATAAGCTAAGTGTAATCGTTGCGTAGTTTCATTGGTGATAGTCGTAGTAAGGCCTTACCCTGCTCAGAAGGCCTCAACATGAGACTTCTATTTGTTTTTGCAACTTTGCTTCTTGTCATCGCCATAAAAGGTAAACTTCTATATTGATTATAAATATTGTTTAAATTGTGAAATGTATGTCAGTCTACTAAAAATAAGTAATTTCAAGGAAACTTACAGTTTTTGCAAAAAATATTTAAGGTTACTTTGGCATAATAGTGTTTTAGTCCGATAAGAATCATTTATCACAAAAGTTATAAGTTATCTGTCTGTCTATTGTTTTAAATATTTCTAAGTCAGCGAATTCCCGACATTTGCCTATCATTTTGCATATGTGTACTTATTCTACCCGAGTGACATAGTTTCTACAAGTGTGTAATAGCATAAAATATAAAAATATACAAGTACAAAATAAATATAATATTTAAAAATTGTATAAACGTAAGTAGAATTTCTTGACATATTTAGGTCAGGCAATTTTAAGATATATATTTATAAAACTTTAAGATATCATATATATTTTTCGATTTGAGTTTATTTGCACAATTATTTATTATATCATGACTACTACTAATACTACTTATACTACTTACTAATCTCATAATACTACTATACATTATAAAAACCAAATATACTACATTTAACTTTAATAAATTTCCATTTTTTTTAGCCGAAGACTTGCAGTGTTACATATGTGATGATTGCGAAACAAACTACGAAGAATCATTAGGAACATGTAGCGAAGAAAGCAACGGCAGTGGTGATGGCAGTGGTAGTGGCAGCGGGAGCGGTGATGGCAGTGGTAGTGGTAGCGGCAGCGGTGATGGCAGTGGAAGCGGTAGTGGAAGTGGCAGCGGCAGCGGTGATGGCAGTGGCAGCGGTAGTGGAAGTGGAAGCGGCAGCGGTGAAGGCAGTGGCAGCGGTAGTGGTGATGGCAGTGGAAGCGGTAGTGGAAGTGGCAGCGGCAGCGGTGATGGCAGTGGCAGCGGTAGTGGTGATGGCAGTGGAAGCGGTAGTGGAAGTGGCAGCGGCAGCGGTGATGGCAGTGGCAGCGGTAGTGGTGATGGCAGTGGAAGCGGTAGTGGAAGTGGCAGCGGCAGCGGTGATGGCAGTGGCAGCGGTAGTGGAAGTGGAAGCGGCAGCGGTGAAGGCAGTGGCAGCGGTAGTGGTGATGGCAGTGGAAGCGGTAGTGGAAGTGGCAGCGGTAGTGGTGATGGCAGTGGAAGCGGTAGTGGAAGTGGCAGCGGCAGCGGTGATGGCAGTGGAAGCGGTAGTGGAAGCGGAAGCGGCAGTGGTGATGGTAGTGGCAGCGGTAGTGGTGATGGCAGTGGAAGCGGTAGTGGAAGTGGCAGTGGCAGCGGTGATGGCAGTGGCAGCGGTAGTGGCAGTGGCAGTGGAAGTGGCAGCGGCAGCGGTGAAGGCAGTGGCAGCGGTAGTGGTGATGGCAGTGGCAGCGGTAGTGGAAGTGGAAGCGGCAGTGGTGAAGGCGATGGAAGCGGTAGTGGAAGTGGCAGCGGCAGCGGTGAAGGCAGTGGTGATGGCAGTGGAAGTGGTGATGGCAGTGGAAGCGGTAGTGGAAGCGGAAGCGGCAGTGGTGATGGCAGTGGCAGCGGTAGTGGAAGTGGAAGCGGCAGTGGTGAAGGCAGTGGCAGCGGTAGTGGTGATGGCAGTGGAAGCGGTAGTGGAAGTGGCAGCGGTAGTGGTGATGGCAGTGGAAGCGGTAGCGGAAGTGGCAGCGGCAGCGGTGATGGCAGTGGCAGCGGTAGTGGAAGTGGCAGCGGCAGCGGTGATGGCAGTGGCAGCGGTAGTGGTGATGGCAGTGGAAGCGGTAGTGGAAGTGGCAGCGGCAGTGGTGATGGCAGTGGAAGCGGTAGTGGAAGTGGAAGCGGCAGTGGTGATGGCAGTGGAAGCGGTAGTGGAAGCGGAAGCGGCAGTGGTGATGGCAGTGGCAGCGGTAATGGAAGTGGAAGCGGCAGTGGTGATGGCAGTGGAAGCGGTAGTGGAAGTGGAAGCGGCAGTGGTGATGGCAGTGGAAGCGGCAGTGGAAGTGGAAGCGGCAGTGGTGACGGCGATGAAAGCGGTAGCGGAAGTGGCAGCGGCAGTGGTGACGGCGATGAAAGCGGTAGCGGAAGTGGCAGCGGCAGTGGAAGTGGTAGTGGAAGTGGCAGCGGCAGCGGTGAAGGCAGTGGTGATGGCAGTGGAAGCGGTAGTGGAAGTGGTGACGGCGATGGAAGCGGCAGTGGAAGCGGTAGTGGAAGTGGAAACGGCAGTGGTGACGGCAATGGAAGCGGTAGTGGAAGTGGCAGCGGCAGTGGAAGTGGTAGCGGTGAAGGCAGTGGCGATGGCAGTGGAAGTGGTAGTGGAAGTGGCAGCGGCAGTGGTGATGGCAGTGGAAGCGGTAGTGGAAGTGGAAGCGGTGAAGGCAGTGGCGATGGCAGTGGAAGCGGTAGTGGAAGTGGTGACGGCGATGGAAACGGCAGTGGTGATGGTAATGAAAGCGGTAGTGGAAGTGGAAGCGGCAGTGGTGATGGCAGTGGAAGCGGCAGTGGTGATGGCAGTGGAAGCGGTACTGGAAGTGGAAGCGGCAGTGGTGATGGTAGTGGAAGTAGCAGCGGCAGCGGTGAAGGCAGCGGCGATGGCAGTGGAAATGGTAGTGGAAGTGGCAGCGGTAGCGGTGAAGGCAGTGGCAGCGGTAGCGGTGAAGGTAGTGGAAGTGGTGGTGGAAGTGGAAGTGGGAGCGATAGTGAAAGTGGCAGCAGTAACGGTGAAGGTTATGGAAGTGGCAGCATCAGTGGTTATAGCAGTTTCGATGGCAGTGGCAGCGGTAGTGAAGGTGCCATTGGATATGGATATGGCGATGGCAGTGAAAACGCTGGAAATACTAAATCAACTCAGGTAATTGATGAGGATGAATCTTAAAACTTTTGTATGAGAGTTCATGTTACGAATAAAAATGACCAATTTTTGAGCAGATCTCGTTTTTTTTAACCCCCAACTTAAAAAGAGGGGTGTTATAAGTTTGACTTGTCGGTTTGTGCATCTTTGTCTGTCTGTGGTCTGTCTGTGGCCTGTCTGTGGTCTGTCTGTTTGACTGTGGTATTTAGGATTTGATTGCGGTTAATCAAAAGCCTGGTTTGTCTAAATGAGCTATGTTTGGTCAAAATAGAAACAGTCGTTTCCAAGATAGTGAAGTTTTATTTGTGTGAGTGAAAGGTTCTTATGGAATATTGATAGAATTGCTTCAACAAGTTACAACTTGTGTGTCCGTAAGTTCATTAAGTACAATATTAAAACCAGTAACATAATTTTAAAAAGCAGAAAAAATATATAGTAAAAATCCCCGATACAAAAAGAATAAAAATAATATTATTATGTACTTATTGAAGTCGTTGAGTCGGGGGACCGTTTAATAAAGGAACAAATTAAAATGCAAGTAAGTTACCAAGGCAAATAATTAAAATTACGATATCGAATCGTATTGTTTAAGTCCTCAATGATAGATAAATAGACCTTAATGTTAAATAGATACCATCGTCAAAATTCGCACAACGGAACGACCTTAATAATAACGTAATAATAATATTTTATTCTTTTTAGGTGTCTTTTTGTGCTGCGGGTTCTTTTATTTTTTTTTTATTCCATTTTCTTAACATAAATCCAAAGTAGAAATCATATAAATGAATAGATGCTAATTATTCCCTTTATATTATATTATGTTTCTTTGTAGATGACTGTAACCAATGAGGATTACTCAGTGTCGAGAAAGAAATTATTAAGATTCGTTAGAGAAACTCGAAACAACGTTACTGCTCAAGCCCGATGTGTTGTTACTTCTTATGAAGGTAATTTGTTAAAGCACGTTTATTGCTGTCATTTTTAAAAACTAGTAATATTGTCAACTAAACTGAAGTATATGCATAATATGTATATGTATAAAGTTATATTTATTTTTGGGGAACAGGAATATACTTGAGGTGGGACTTTTTCATTTCTTTATTGATTATAAAAGTATAGTTTAAAATCTTTTTAATCCGAATTTCAGAAAATAGCATAACTAAAGTCAAGCGTGGATGTTCTTTTGATACCGGTAATGATACTCAGAAATGTCTGCGCTTAATCGGCGGAAACTACACAGGGACATTGGCTCGCTGCTCGGTGTGCGAGGGAAATCTCTGCAATAGTGCCTACAGGAATTTTGGTTCACTTCATCTTAAATTTGCATTAATTTCATTAGTAATTGTATTCTTTAATATTTAAATTGTAAATTTTATGAAGATATATATTATTTAGGATATAATAAAAAAACTGAGATAAAAAAGTCTAATTTATATTTATTTCTAGGATAATAGATTTCCATGGTTAATTAACTATCTCACTAAAGCTTGTTTTTGTTTATTTATTTGAGCACAATAATTTATTTTTGATAGAGTATATTATGTATTAGTTATAAAAAATAAACTTTACTATTTTTTTATTTAAATTTATTTATATCCTTGATTTTTACTATAATATTTTTCAAAGTCAATGTCAAAATATTTTTATTTCGTAGGTAATTTAAATACACTTGAAACAAGTCATTGGTTTTTTTTATCACTACAGCTGATTCGGAAGGCAGATTTTCCCGTGAGAAGAACCAGCAAGAAACTCAGGGATTGCTCTTTTCAAAACATTGTTATACATATACATATGACTACTAAGTTTAAAATGTTATTACCTACAACAACTCTGAAACGTAAGATAGCCCGCGTCTAGCTGAAGGATTTAGTCCTATAGGTTCTTATCGTCTAAATATTCAGACACTGTATAGTAATCCTTTGTATACAACTGCTTTTTCGAAACTGATTCAAATTTATTAAAGGGTTAATTTTGTATGTGAAATGGGATTTTGTTGTACAAAAATGTACTGCGACGTAAGAGTTAATACATTTATTTCCTTAAATTTATTTCTTAAAGATACTCCTGGTTCTAATTTATAAATAGCACGAATAGCTCGTTCTTGCAGTACGCAAATTGCATTGACATTAGCTGCACGGCCTCAAAGCAAAATTCCATACGACATCAAACTATGGAAATAACTAAAGTATACCAACCTCGCGGTGGCTTCATCTGTAAGTTGCCGAATTTTTTTAACTGCATATGCTGCTGAACTGAGTTTTTTCGTTAAGCTACTAATATGAGGACCCCATTGAAGTTTTGTATCTAATGTGATTCCTAGAAATATTGCGGAGTCCACTGGTTTTATCTCATCAGTTTTTATAACAATATTTGTGTCAACCTGTCTTACGTTGGGTAAACAAAATTTAATACATTTAGTTCTTTTCTCATTAAGGAGAAGATTATTAATTGTCAACCAGTGCACCACTTTAAAAATGGCATCATTAACATCATTAAAATTACTTTGCTGTCTAGGTATCTTAAAAAGTAATGAAGTATCGTCAGCAAACAATACTATTTTATGTTTATCCTTTATAAGGTGCGGCAAATCATTAATAAAAATTAGAAATAGGAATGGTCCAAGAATCGAACTCTGTGGCAGTCCCATGTTAACAACAGATCCAGGTGATATTTTACCATTAATCTCAACTCTCTGAATTCTGCTATCCAAGTAAGACTAAGTGTAAGTAAGAGTAAGAAGATTAAGTGCCCCGTCCCTTACTTCATAATGGTCCAATTTATGATCAAGATGAAAAAGTCATCCAAAGATGAAAATCCAAATTATTTTGCATTCATTAAATTATTACAATAAAAATGATTTTGTAACTGTTGTAAAATAAGTTTTTAATATTTTACTGAGTATCGGTAGAAAGGATATAGGTCTAAAGTTTTGGGGGTCAGACATATTACCGGCTTTCAATAGTAGAATGATTTTACTCTCTTTCATAAGATCAGGAAATGTACTACTCTGAACACTTTTATTAAATATTACAGCCAAGTATGGAGCAATACAATCAACTATGAAATTAATTATTATAGCTGAGAAACCATGATTCAGCTATGGTGGGAGATGAGACAAGATGCTTAGTGGTAGAAACTGGAATTTCAGAAAAGATGTTTTCAAATGCATCTGCAACTTTTTGGTCAGCAGTCTTTTTTTTTTTTTTTTTTTTTTTTTTTTTGTAATGACTATGCTATTAGCCAAGTGGCTATTACAGCGTGACCGGGGGAGTGGGCGAGTACTGAGACCCGCCCTTGAAAAACCCGGGCCTGAGGGACCCGAGGGACACGTCTGCCTTAAGGGTGCCTATAAGAGGCCGTCCTCGGCTTAAGACAGCGTATTTATAGGATGGGATAGATGGGTATAATGACACTAACGCCCCCCGACGCTAATCGTCTGTTGTCAGTCGTTATTTGGTCATCTGGGTCGATTAGAATCGACTTGGGTCTTCTTCTAAAAGCTAACGGGGTGACTCTAGGCTGGTAGGTGGTCGCTTCAACCACCAGTGGGTTCGGATGTACCTCGGCCCTATCGAAGAAGCTCTGAGAGAGCTCCTTGAAATATTGCGCTATTGTAGGTAAACCTAGGTCTCTATGGAGGTCTGCATTGCGCATATACCACGGCGCGCCCGTGGCAGTGCGCATGAATTTATTCTGAATCACCTGAAGGGGTTTCAGATCGACGTGAGCGAAGGCGACACTCGCATAGGACATGTGGTCAGCAGTCACGCTTTCATTATTTATATTTAATTTAAAGTTCAAATTATGAGGTTTGTCTCTTCCAGTTTCACTATTAATCATTTGCCACGTAGATTTTATTTTATTACAGCTGTTTTTAATTTTGTTACTTACGTACATTGATTTTGCTAACCCACGGATACGTTTAAATAATTTAGAATAATTTTTGACATATTCAGTAAATTTTTCCGAATGATATACTATCTCTTTATAAAAGGAATATAATCTGGTTCTGCAGATATGAATTTCTACTGTGGCCCAATCACTAAACACTAGAGATTTAATAATGGTTATATTTTTGGATTTAAATGACAATTCATAATTATTTCTTATAAATTGAAAACAGAATTATACTGTTTATTGGGGTCTTCATAATAAGGTAAAAGAGGTAGCTTCGTTGATATGTTCATTCTAAACTGATTAAATCAACCAGCGTTCACAGGTACACATTTAATACTATATTTTATACATTTATTTTCATTAAAGCTAAAAGTTATTTGTTGACCGCAGTGGTCAGAATCTGATTTGTTTATGGTTTAACTAGACAGTGGAATAACATTAGTGAAAATGTTGTCAAGACAGGTTGATGTTGTAGTTGTGACTCTAGTTGGCTCAAGAAATAAATAAACCAAGTTGTAACTCTGGAACAATGACATTAATTTGTTGCACAGTATTGATTCTTCTAACAAGTTAATTTTAAAATCGCCACAGACAATTATGTTCTTGTTATTATTATTATTGATTTTAAATAAAGCTTCATCCATAATCTTTTCAAAAAGATCATAAGAAGCTGTGGGGGGTCTGTATACGCTTATTACAACGAGCTGCCCAAGCTCAACGCAAGCCATCTCAATAGGTCGTTCAACAGACAGGCTCACAATATCTGACCGATCCCTGTATTTTAAGGTGTTTAGAATGATAATCAAAGACGTATTGATTTTTGTCTGGTGAACGAACTAGCAACCTGGTGATTACTAAGGTTAATCATGTATTGGTGATTTTTCAACCAATGTTCAGTGACACAAAGTATATCAATATCATTACAATTTAAGAACAACTCAATTTCAAATTTTTTTTTAAGACTCCCTTCTGGCCGGACTCGTTCTCAGGGAATCAGGTGTAAAACTCGACTCGACCATCATCGACCGTGTCCAGCCCCACCGCGCTGGTCTCTCCGAGAAGAGACCACCGGTCAGGCCCCCTAGTAGAGCAGACTCTCGATACGACCCAGCGGGCTCAGCGGCTCTGGTCAAACCGCGAGCCACGCGCCGGGCCGCACTAAAGCCCACTCAAGCCAGAGGACCCAACGTCGAACCCGACAAGTCGGAAACCCACCACGCCCAGACTAACCATCGCCAAGCGCAACCGTGGCATCGCTCTCAGCAACGATCAACCCAGGCAACGTCTCGGACCGTCTCCCCACCAAGCAATGTTCTCTCAATGCTTGGTAGAAAGAGTTCCAGACTCCTAAACGAGGTAGACGGCCTCTTCCTCAGCAAGAAAGAGACCGCCGCGCGTACCCCTCCCTATACAGCCGCGGGACCACTCCACAGTCCACTCTGCTAATCAGAGAAGTACCAGGAGCGATCTCGCGGCTAGCCCCGGCAAAGAGGGCCTGCGCCCTCTCACCCTCAATGCCCAGGCCAACTTTCCACCAAAGAAGGCCGATGGAAAGAGGCCCGAGCCCTCCCCCCGCGGGCAGGCCACCCCGAAAGGTAAAGCGCCCTGGCCAGCCATGGACCGGTTGTTGCCCAGGGAGAACCACGAGGAGGTTCCCAGCGTTCGCCCCCCAGGATTGTTATCCTGAGGCAGATCAGTTACTGTAGTAGCGAATATAGTTTGCCGGCGGCGGCAACCGTCAGGTTTAGTGAGTAGGAGTCTTACATAACCACCTCCATCATCCCCTGGATGGAGGTGTGTATCCATGAGGATTCCTGACGTTAAAAAAAAAAAAAAAGTAGTGAATATAGTTATGTATTTTAAAACAGACACTGCAGTTTTGCGTAGGTTGACCTTGGTGTGATCTCACTAACTTGCGGTCGTTGACCTGTACACTATTAGTGCAGTGGCACTTGAACACAATCGATAGAATATTGAGTACTAATCATGTGTTTACTCGTAATTTTTTATTTTTCTTTTAACCTTAATCTTTTAACCTTAACCTTAACCTTTTAACCTTAATCGTCAAAAATAAAATAGATTCAAAAATGTTTTTAAATTTTCAAAAATGGCAATAGTGAATTTCTTCTAAATCTTAAGTTTAAAAATTATTCGTAATTAATTTTATCAACACAAATATATCTAAAGAAAAGTTAAAAGATTTTTTTTTTAATAATTCTTTTCTCTGTCCCAGAAGATTTTTATCCGCAATCCCGGCTTTATTTTCAGTTATGACGCTCTCTTTTGAGTATCTACCGTTTGTTAAAACAGCTTTTTTAAAATTCTATTTAAACTTTTGTAAAAAAGGATAGATATCTATTATATCTAGCTACGTTACATATTTTTAAATCGTGTTACATGGGTTAGTGTATTGTTTAATTTATGTAAGTATCAACATTTAAAAAGTATAAAGACTTCATTAATATCTTAAATGTAAATTTTGTAATATTATTTTTTTAACAATATATGTCTATGTTCAATTAATTTCGCCATAATTGTAACAATAAAAAAATAGTGATTTTTCATTTTAATTTTACAGCATTTATTTGATAAATCGTTATAAAATTGTGTTGTCATAAAAACGGGTTAATAGAGAGAACTGAATTGCAGCTCCATCACGCTGGACCCCGACTAAAAAAAATCTTTACCGTTTTTCGCTCATATTTAAACGATTTAAAATATACTACAAAAGATTTTAGTGCAGTATTATTTATATATCTGGTTGAGAATAGTGTTTATTAGGTTTGCCGCGTAATTATTGTTACTACAAAAAAAATCAACTTTACAACAATCATTAATATCGTTTGTAGTTTCGTTACATGGTATTCATCCCTGCTCATAGCGTGCCCATACCACGCTAACCTTTAACTTAGCAATTTGTGCGTCACTAGCGCCACTTTCAAACTTCTTCTCTGATAAATGAACTAAGACGCATAACTGTAGAAACTCCTTGTAACCGTTTGAAATTTATCTTTAAACATGTATAGTCATGTCAAGCTTATTTAAATTTATATAAATATAGAATGAAAAATAAACCGATACGGGAAGGGATTCGATCCCGCGACTACTGGGAAACCGTCCCGTCGCTCTACCAACTGAGCTACTGTATCGCTGTCCGCCTCGGTGAATTGAAATATGTGATCGTCTTTATCGGGACGGTGGTGACATCTATAAGGTTTCTTTCGAAAATCCTAACCAATGTTTCTAACTTTGCAGTATAGATGAACATTGAAAAGTATTGTAACAGTATTTATAGCAAGATATACCGGTGGGCTCGGACGAAATTGTTTTAATTTGAATTATTATTATAAAAATTATTATTTTATGGAGTTGGTTCACATAGATTGTTTTTAATGTAGGGATTAAATAGAGATGATTGTTTGTTTAGTTTTTCCAAAGTAATTTTCGAATCATTATACTTTGTATTATTTTATCAAAAGGCAGTGCAAAATTATTTTTTGACATAAAAAAGAAAGTATAATAATAATATCTTCATTCCCTGATTCATCAATAACCAAATACTTGAAGATATACCTGAAGTTAATATTTTGTATGAAGGTTTTCATTATGGCATAATCAAGAATAATATTTTGAAATTTCAAGCACGAGGTAGAATAAAGCCGAGTTAAACCTTGGATTAAAATGACAAATGTTTGAATAAAAAGAAACGCGGAATTAAGACTTAAGAACCTGTTATAAGTGTACTACTCTATTTATTCTACTAATTAATATTATTAGAACAATTTGATATTTTTAATTAGGTAGTAATTTATTGAGAAAATCTCTTTAAGATTTAACTTTTTCTCTTTTATGAATAAAATTTAATTTGAATAATGTAATTCTTATAATTTATGATTAGATTCCAATATAATATAAAAAACAAAACAATGAACTTCAATAATTTATTTTGGTGAGTTCAAGTTAATAGGTAAGTAGACAAGTGCATTATTCTCTACAGTCTTTAACACTTTTAAAAAAATTTTAAAGACTGCGTTTTTTTTCACTAGAAAACAAAAATTTAAGATTAACTATTAATTAAGATAAGATTTGACTCGCGTATTATAATTTAAATCTTAAATTTACAATTTAAATCTAACCCGAAGTTTCGAATGCTTTGCAGCAAACGTGTTCACGTTAAAACGAGATGGAGGTGTCAGTCAGTAAGTCAGTTAATTAGTCATCTACCTCCAACGATTTCTAAGCTTCCGAGCGTACAGTTCAGGATTCACACAAAACGCACTAACAGTATCTTGAGGTCTTACAGTGCGATCACAGACATGGGATTTTATATTTTTCAAAAGTAGGTCCCAGGTGTTAGATAATCCCCAACCATCTTCTCTATTAAAATTAGGATGTTTTTTAATTTCAATAGCCTCACGATTCTTGGAATGTAACGTTGTTCTTTAGGGTATGTATGACAAGTCACAATCACAGTCAAGTTTATATACTCCAGCACATTGTAAAGGAATATTACTTTGATAGGTCTCAAGAATTGACTCACTTTTCTTTGAGGTTTGTAGATAGTTCATATAGAAACCTTTTTTAAAATCTTGCCGATTCTGTCAGTTACTCCTTTCATATATGGTAGTATGGCCGGTTGACGCTCAATTGAGAGTGGCTTGATGGCGGTTTCGGCGACGCTGGCGAGATACGGGCAGGTGGTTGTAGGCAAGGCATGCCTGACATGCTGTAGCTCGCCCTCTAGGCGTTCATAGTCACAGATGTGTTGTGCTCTCTGAAACAAAGATTTGCCAACGGTAGCTAATTGACTAGGGTGGAGGTGTGATTTACCATTGAGGTACCTATCTGTATGTGTCGGTTTACGATAAACAGTGTGTCCTAATGAGTTGTTAGGATTCTTGACAATAAGAATATCAAGGAAAGCTAAAGTATTATTTCACTGCAATTCGATTGTAAATTGTATTTTGTTGTAAATGGAATTAAAATGTTCTAGAAAAGCAGATGTTTGATTTATAGGTAGTATTGTGAAGGTGTTATCTACTTACTGTTTAAAGATCTTCGGTATAGCTGGTGGAGAGGACAAGGCCCTCGCCTCAAAGTGCTCCATGTAGATATCGGCAACAACGAGGGAGACCGGTGAACCCGTTGCCACTCCATCAACTTGTACATAGAATTCATGCTTCCACATTAAGTAGCCAGATGTTAAGCAATGCTTTAGTAATTATTTAGTAATATTCTACAGGCATATTGTTATTATCCTCCAGCTTTCTCTTGACAATTTCAATGCAGTCAATCACTGGAAGGCTGGTAAATAGTGACTGTACATCGAAACTAACAATAATGTCGTTGTTATTTAATTTATCTTGTTGAATATCATTAACAAACTAGTAAGAATCCTTGACATAAGCTTGTGTATGTCCTCGGAGTGCTGTCAGTTTCCTAGCAACTTGTTTAGCCAGTTTATTGTTACACAATCTAACTGGAGATGGAGATGCCAGGACACTATTCTTTGAATACTTTTATTTATGTTAGTTCAAACAAAAAACAAGTTTTAAAACGGTGGTCAGGATAACTCGTTCTTGTGAATAAATAAAAGCCTTCAGAATTCGACATTTTGTACTCCTTTAACCACATTATAGTTTCATTGTCTTTGACCATAAAATAGATCATACTATCTGGAAGATTCCACTTTTTACCAACAATGTCAGAGTGGCGTCATTTTTGCTACCATTTGCTGACGAATCTGCAGTTGAAATACCGTACTGGTCAGAATGATAGATTTTTAGATGGTTATTTAAAGAAAAAACACTATAATCAAACTAAAAGTTTATTCTCTTCCCTACAAATGTCATAATGTTTTTAATTAGATGATTTTTTATTTTATAGCATGTTTATGTTATGCTTGTTCGAACAAATGGTGATATTTCTTAAGGTAATCGATCACATTAATAGTAATATTTTGCACAGTTTGTTCAAAATGATGTACCAACATTCGACAAATATAGAGTGTTGTGTTATACCACTTCAGCGATGTCAATTTATATTACTAGTTTAAAGTGACGTGTTGAAACTTGTTTTCCGCGAAAAGTTGGTACTAAGTGTTGCCGAATATTTGGTATTCAGAATTCGGCTAAATAACTATACTCGTGCATCTCCATTCCTAATTGAACTCAGTTTTCTTTCTTAAATAACGAAATACATTTGCAGAATAAGTTCACCATTATATTAATTTGAGTAGAATACACCAAAAATATGAACCAACAATATGCATTTACTAATAAACTAACTCTTACTCATTACTCTAACTCAGTTTTTAATATTTATAGACATTTTTACTTTTTGGTACAAAGATGTTAATCAATCTTCTGTATTGAAAAGCGAGTTCATTCAACTCATATGTTGAAGTTAACTTGTAAATATAATATTTAGATAACCAAGCATATTTTTTGTATGAATATGGTTTGCCCTTACGTTCGAGGTTTAGTCTGGACAAACAACTACGAATGGTTGCCATTATTTAGGGTCGATATTTAATCGGATTTGCCAACAAATTCTCGTCCTACATTTCGATAAAAGAAAAAAAAACTTGTGTGGTTTTATGAAACCACCGTAAAAGTGAAACTTTTTTTCACATTATAGACATTTAACTAAAAATTTTCGGAATAATATTCCATTAAGGGTATAAAAATTGCTTCATCAATCTTAATTTTATACTTAGAAAATGGGAATGATAGTGGGAAATGATAAAAGTAGACTAGGTCTCCAACTAATATTTTTATTGAACTCTGTGTCTTAGAGTACGACATACATAATACTTAACAATTATTAAGATGATATACACATATTAAAACACTGAAAACAATATTTTATAATCGTTGAGTCATTTTGATCCGTTTTTCGTATATTTTCAATCATTCTATTATCAATTCCATCTTCATCATGAATTTCACAGTTTATAAATGTAACCAATATTTTATGGTAACTAAAATACGTGAACAGTGACTTACATTCGATTTTTTCAATGTATCTAGTAAAAACCGCATCGATACGAGCGCCTTTCACTTTATCCCTACTCCGCGGCCGACCGTTACGCGACATGCAACACACAGACGAAAAAGTTTGAGACGATGTAATAAAAGTTTCACTTTAAAAAGAGCTAAAAATGATGGAGATGGCAGTATTTTATATTTTATAAGATGAATAAAAACTTTAATGATGATGATTGATTTAAAGATAATGTCCCATATTATAAATATATGTACTTTTAGATATTAAAGTGAAACTTTTATTACATCGTCTCAAACTTTTTCGTCTGTGTGTTGCATGTCGCGTGACGGTCGGCCGATTTCTTATAAGTAGAATGAAATACTTCTTTATTATAATAATTTTTTTTTACACATTTTTTTTACACATTATATATTACCAACATATTTTTTATATGTATATAACAATTATAAAAACAGTATAATTTTATAAATATAAATTTCTTACTTATGAAAACTTCGACTATTGTCGAAAGGAATAGATTCTTTTTTACACAGAATACACGTTTTTGTCATTTTATTGACTCAAAAAATATACTTTAAATTAAACAGTATATAATTTTGTATAATTTGTAATCCAATTTTATCTTAGGTTGAAATATTAGATTAGCATTTCAGTAAAAATGACAATTGGTCAGTCAATTTACGATTACGAATTACGCGCGAGACGACGACGACGAAGCACGATACGAGGACGATGAAGCACGATACGACGCCGACGAAGTACGATACGACGCCGACGAAGCACGATACGAGGACGATGAAGCACGATACGACGCCGACGAAGTACGATACGACGCCGACGAAGCACGATACGACGCCGACCAAGCACGATACGAGGACGATGAAGCACGATACGACGACGATGAAGCACGATACGACGCCGACCAAGCACGATACGACGCCGACGAAGCACGATACGAGGACGATGAAGCACGATACGACGCCGACGAAGTACGATACGACGCCGACGAAGCACGATACGACGCCGACCAAGCACGATACGACGCCGACCAAGTACGATACGACGCCGACGAAGCACGATACGAGGACGATGAAGCACGATACGACGCCGACGAAGTACGATACGACGCCGACGAAGCACGATACGACGCCGACGAAGCACGAAATTTCGTAAATAATAGAGACGGATAGGGTTTTTCGATCTACCTATCTCTTTTAAGAAATATCTCTAATATTGTAAGAATAGTTAAATAAAAACAAATTACTTACGACATATCGAAAATATCGATATAGTTGGACAATATATCGCAAAGTATCGATAGAACACTACGATATATTATATCAAAAAAAAATATCGATATTTTTTTTGTATGAACATCTCTAGTAGGGATAAAGTGAAAGGCGCTCGTATCGATGCGGTTTTTACTAGATACATTGAAAAAATCGAATGGTTAATATAATATTGGTTACATTTATAAACTGTGAAATTCATGATGAAGATGGAATTGATAATAGAATGATTGAAAATAATTGAAAAACGGATCAAAATGACTCAACGATTATAAAATATTGTTTTCAGTGTTTTAATATGTGTATATCATCTAAATAATTGTTAAGTATTATGTATGTCGTACTCTAAGACACAGAGTTCAATAAAAATATTAGTTGGAGACCTAGTCTACTTTTATCATTTCCCATTATCATTCCCATTTTCTAAGTATAAAATTAAGATTGATGAAGCAATTTTTATACCCTTAATGGAATATTATTCCGAAAATTTTTAGTTAAATGTCTATAATGTGAAAAAAAGTTTCACTTTTACGGTGGTTTCATAAAACCACACAAGTTTTTTATTAATTTTGAATGTTTTTATTTACAATTTCTGACCATAAGCTTAATATAAAGCTAAATGATGATGTTAAGTGACAGATTTGAGGGCATCTGCCGATAACGCCAGTAATATTTTAATAAATGCCATGTCCATAGTTAAATAAAATTATTATAGAGTTATGTGATCATCCAATCCTTATTATTACAAAATGTTTGCATTGTAAATTTATTTTATTATGTATCTGGCGTCGGTCCATCTGAAGTAGAATAAAATAAGGCTGTGAAACGTTTTATGTTGAATGTATAATGTAAAAATGAATTTTATATTTTTTTTCAATATTAATCACTTGCGCTCGTAAATAAACAAGAATTACAACCACAAACCTCTGATTATCCTTTTTTACATTAAAACAATATTTACAAACTATATAATAAAAGTTTTTTCGTGCTTAAGTAGGTATAATAACTAGGTGACGGCTTGATTTAACTCCGTTTAGATGTGGCAATTTATAATGGAAAACTAATCTTTTAAATATATTATTATTGACAGTCATTCTGACTGATTTTTGAAAATATCTATAAACATCTAAGGCCGTGTTAAGATTATTTAAATGTATATATATAAATAATGAAAAACAAGCCGATACGGGCAGGGATTCGAACCCGCGACCTCTATGAAACCTTCCCGTCGCTCTATCAATTGAACTACCGTATCGCTGTCAGTCTCGATTAATTAAGAATTCTATATGTATCGCCTGTGAACCTAATAGATATCACCACCGTCCCGATAAAAAGGTCGCGGGTTCGAATCCCTGTCCGTATCGGTTTATTTTTCATTCTATATTTATAAAAATTTAAATAAGCTTAACATTGGTATACATCTTTATAGTATTTAATAGTATTCATTGGCTGATAAATCCCAACAACATTTCTTCTACGACTTAATAAGAATAACAGTTTTTAAAATTATACTTTTCCCATACAATATTTATTTTTTGTCTCTGAACTGTCATTAATACTGAGCGTAGGTATGGCGTCCGGGCGTTGACTTGTAAGTACTTCTTACAAAATACAGAGTAAAAAGTAAAAGAGAAGGCAAACATTTTTTGTTTTGTTTTTTTTGTGTTCTTTATTAAGTTTTATAAAAAGTCGTAGAACAAATGTTGTTGGGATTGATGTATACAAATAACCCTGTATATACATATACTTAAATATGTAACATAAAGCTAATTATAACTCTAAAATTACGATTCAATTCCAATTTCCTTATTAATATCTTAATATCTAATCGAGGATTAACAAAAGCAGTGAGAAAATTGAATCAACGTTTTGTTATTAATTAATTATCCGGAATAATATACTGCATATTAAGTAATGTTTACCTTCTTCTTCTACCTTCAAATATTAATTTTAAGTATTTACAAGATAAACTGCAAGGTTCAAAATTGTCATTTTCAATTTGTTTTTATTAAATTTCTTTGCAATATGCATGAATATTTTTCATTAAACTATACTAAAACTAAATGCAGTTTTTAAGACTTTTTAGTTTTTAGTTTTAATCTCTTTAAGTATTATGATTTCTAATTATAATAAATATTAACTATTTAAAGCTAATTTAAGGTGTTAAAGTAATGTAAAAATAATCTTTCGTTATTGCACTTTTTATTAACAATATATTGATTTTAAACTATTTGATAAGAAATATTAATATTTGTTATTGCACCTTTTATTAACAATATATTGATTTCAAACTATTTGATAATAAATATTAATGCAAAGATATGATATAAATAAAGAACAGCTAAAAATAATTCAGTTACAATATGAGATAAATCAAGGCAAAATACTCCTTATGTTTTAAGTGAGAGTATTTAAAAAAAAAACGATATCTTTTGTTTGAATGTTTTTCCGTGGTTTTCATATCCAATTTCCGCTTGTCCGCTATCTTTGCTGGTAGTAGTGACCTAGAAAAATATCTTTTTATTTTGTTAAAGCCTGAAACATCATTATCAGTTTAATGTTTGAGCAGGTATAGTTTATATGGAATGGATGTTTATTATTACATCATACATACATACACAGTATTCCCCAAAATACATTATCCATTAAACGCATTCAAACTACATGGCTGTATGAAGTCAGTAACATATGTGATGGTATATACGTTTAATATATAAAGCAGTCCATCTGAGTCATTAGTCAGGACTGCTTTATATCATGGTTTCCAGGTCATTACCTGAAACCTACTATAAGCACTAAATCTCTTACGAGAAAAAGAAATTACTCTAATTTTAGAATGATTACTAAAATGAAGTGTTTTATACTTTGATCCAGGTATTACCATGAAAATATTTTAAATATTTTTTTGAATAGAAGTAAGAAGTTTTATTGAAAAGAAGATACATAACAACAGAAAAATCAAAAATCATTGCACAAGAGCATACTTTACCTAAAGCACATATTCCTACATTTTAAGATTTCGTTTATAGTAATATTAAATAAGTTTGTTAAACGGATTTAATGATTTATTTTACTTATTTTATGTAACGTAGATAAACTTATTTCTACAAATACGTACAAAAAAAGTAAGTACAAAAAACATTGAATTATTATTTTCTTCCAAATACCAGACCAAGGCATATCACCCCTCTTACATTGTAATTGTAATAATAATAAATTACATAAACTGCTTTGATGGAACATAAAAACTTCGGGTTGGAATTGAAAACCATTTCCATCATTCTAATGCTAGCTCTGTATGGATTAAAGCCCCTATCAGTTATATTAACTTTAGTATAAAATAGATTTAAATAAGTAATGAATTATAATTTAATGTTTTTGTTATAAATATTTTTTATATTATATTTGTATTGATTTTTTTTAATTAAGGAAGTTTTAATTATAAACATAATATAATATATACGATAATAATAGTAATACAATCATTTAAAATCTTATTAAACAATATCTATAAGCTTCTAAAGATGTTAATGATATCACATAGAAATCTTCATCAATATATTGCTTATAAAATGTAGTATTCCTATACGCACGTACTTAAACAATACACACCCCTGTGTATGAATAAATTAATTAAACGAAGGAAACGATTATCTGTTATCAGTTCATTTGCTACATATATATATATGTATAGGACGTTCATGTAATGGCTAACGTGAACAGGGTGAGTATGAGTTATGTATTGATTAGTTTATCTTAAGGTTTAAAAAGCATATGAATTGTTATACGTAATTTAGTAGTTGGAATTGTTAAGTTATACTAACAGATTATTAAAAGTAATACTCAGATACATGAAAGTTAAAGGTGTAATATTATGGTCACCCTACTAAGTTATCTCGACACAGGATCTCGGCGCTGGCTTTGATCAACGATACACGCGTATACCCGACAAGACATTTTAACTAAATATAGTGAAGGTTTCCGCTGACATAGTTTGTAATAATAATAATATTATAAACCCATACATAATACGAGAACTTTAAGAAATTTCTGAATAAATAAAAATATTTTAAAAAAAGCTTAACAGTCATTTAACGAGAGTAAAAAATGTCAGTGATATTTAAAAAGTACTTACACGTGTCCTTAAATACGTTCTATATTTTAAAGTATATATAAATAGAATTAAATAATTTTAAAAGATGCTCTAACGAATTATTAGTTTGGCATTTACACCTACATCTTTAATAAATAGAAACGAAACAACAGATAAGTTTCTTAATTAGTCAAAGCATATTAGGTTTATTTTAAGATTGATGCCGGGGTCGGAAGAAGAATTCCTCTGATCTCAAATGTCTGACCTCAAGAATTCCTTTGATCGCAGATGTTCAGCGTATACCTAATGGTAAAAAAAGAACCCTATTACTCAGACGTCGTTGTCCATCTGTCTGTCTCCAGGCAACATGAACTGTAATAGCTAGACAGATGAATTTTTCACAGTTGATTCGCACACACATGTTCGCACGGCAGGTATCTAACCCTACGCTGTGGACACTCCACCTGTCCGAACGAAGCGCTATGCTTCGTCTTTCTTAGTGCGTATAGCGAAGGACTGGAACAATTTGCCTGCGTCGGTATTTCCGGTCAAATATAAAGTGGGTGTCTTCAAGAGAAGAGTGAATAGGTTAGGTTAATGCGCACTACCACCTAAGACTATAGTTCACTTACCATCAAGTGGAATGTAGTCAAGTATTAACCTAGTTTTGTATAAAAAAAAAATGAATATTTTTCTGTTGGCGTTAAAACAACAAATACTAAAAAAAATATGGGGTGCTCCCGTACAACAACATTTTTTTGCTTGATTTTAATAACAGCAACAGGTAGATGCTTGAAATAAGAACATAAGTCCAGTTAGTAGAAGAACAGTTAGTCCTTTATTTACATTTAAAATAAATAAAGAATTTGAAATAAAATAAATGTGATTTTATAGCTGTTTTATTTATGTAATGGTACGGAACACCTTGTGCAAGATTCTGATTCGTGCCCAGTTTTTTAGAGTCTACAACAGTGTTGCAAGTGCACACGACATAGAGTCGGTGTTACCACTTTACTCCTAGGTTTAAATAAATATAGAATGAAAAATAAAACCGATACGGGGAGGGGTTTGAAACCGCGACCTCTGGGAAACTATCCCGTCGCTCTACCCATTGAGCTACCTATACAGCAAAGTTAGAAATATTGATTAGGATTGCAATAAGCTATAGTTATATTAGCTACCGTAACGCTACCTATCTCGGTGAATTGGCTATCGATGAATATACTGTAATATATGATTGCCATATAATATGTAATGGAGATTATTGCGGCCACGTGTTTTTATTCTGAAAATGCGGCTACTCGAAGACATATATGAAAGTGTTGACAAAATGGAGAATATATACCAACTTAAAAAAACACAAAGGTGTGATAAGTGCCATTTATAAATGATTTTAAACAACATTTAAATAAAAATATCAACATTATATTTATTTTTCCCTAACATCGTAACATAAGGAAACGAACACTTGACTTACTTGACTCGACTTCGGTTGTTAAGATTCCAACTTTGCTCAAGTTTTAATGATCATTACTGCTTGTGATTCTGTTATTGTATAACAATTATCGAACGGCATTCTTGTAACTCTTTCATAAAAATATTCCTACAAATACTAAAAATATTGTTTGTTGTAAAATAATTGTACGAAGTCACTTTATATCCATTCTTATGTTTCACTACTCAGAGACTTCCTTGTTCTATGAAAAGTGTGGTAAATTAATTATGTTTATTTCCATTACTTTCTAAAATAATAGAGATAAAACCATTTTTTTTCATTTTCATGAGCAATATACAATAACGTATCAGCATACTTTTATATAAAGCTCACGGCGTATTAATTTGTTTTAGTTTAATAAATAACCCAAGTAAAATAAATCAATCTAGAAGTGCCGTGTATCTGAATGCGACGATAAACTTTACTCGTTGCTTTAATAATGTAGAGCTTAGCAGTAATGTAATGCAGTTAATAATCTCTGTCAAAGTTAACTAAAACACACTTTAAAACTGTCGTTTAAGAGAAGAGTTTATTTCCGCTAGTATAGTTCCGTCATAATAAAAACTGTATGGTAATTTGTTCAACCAAATTTTTAAAAATAGAACAACTGGTTTGAATTTTAATCACCATGTACTTTTATAAATGTAGTTTGAAACTGTGCGGACGTTAACAACTGTAACTCTACTAATTGAATTTCAAAAGTTTTATTAAAGGTCTAATAAAAAATATAATATTCCAATTCATTTTAAAAAGTACTTGTTTAATTAGACAATGATTATAGTTTTAAAATTATTCTTGTTTAGTCGTATTTCCCGCTGTTGAAAGGGAATTTAGTTTAATTTTAATGAAAATAGTATGTTGATGTTAAATTTATATTTAAGATGAGTTCTTAATACAATTCTGTAGGTTAATTTTTTTTTTATTATTTTTTTTTGACATGAATACAAACATGAAAACATGAATACATTGATTATTTCGATTAGATATTATCATGGATTGAGGTTTAGGGACAAACACAGCGATACGTGTTTTTTAAGTCAATGTAATTGTATTTCTTTTTTAAGTTTTCTCACTAAACAAACTCTTAGCGAACAAATTACCTTTACTTATGCATTCTTAGCGGTTTGTCATAACAGTTAATGGTTTGACAGTTGTATGTATGCATGTATGACTGGACAGAATACATTCCGCAATTATTGTATAGGTAAATCAAACGGATCGGTAGGAATTATATTAAATTTATATATATGTTTAAAGGATACACCCATTAGTATTTAATATTCATAGTTAATAATAATATCATAATAATAATAATAATATCACAGGACAAATTACACACATTAATAATAATATAGATATATTATAGACTCGAAAGTCGGATTAATTTAAAAAATAACCACGTATTAAACGAAATATAAATTGATCAAATTTGTTTTACTGCTATAAAATTTAAAATGTTAAATAAGTATAGCATGAACAATAAATCAATACGGGCAGGAGTTCGAATTCGAGACGAACCCGAATTCAGTTCAAATCCCCGCCCGTATCCATTTATTTTTCATTCTGTATTTATTTAAAATTTGATTAAGATTGAAATGGCATATTATCAAACATATTATAAAGATTTAAATTATTATACATATTTTTTTTCCGATATTTATGAATCCATATACATACATTTGGTTATTTCCGGTTTAACTTCCGACATCATACAATCGTCATACAAACATTTACCGGTCACGTAAAGGCTATTTCTAAAGAAATATTATACTGAATCAAATGTTTTCTTCAGAATCAGAAAATGAAAACTTTTTGTCTCTCTTAACTTTTAAGTGCAATCAGGAACGAATTAACCATGTCGGCCCTCAGGGCAATGCAGGTCTGTGGGATCGTTTACCCTTTTATAACTTTCTACATTATATTTTTACACCATAGTATTTTTCAGCGACTCCGTTTGTCGGGTTTACAAATAAGTTTTAAGGGCGTTGCAAATTAAGTTGAGACACACGATAATGGAACTGCTTGATATATTTCCGCAATTAAAGGCAAGACGTAATGTTAGTAATGTTTTTTTTTTTTTTTTTTTTTTTTTTTTTTTATACAAAACTAGGTTAATGCTTGACTACATTCCACCTGATGGAAAGTGAAATGTAGTCTTAGGTGGTAAAGCGCATTAACCTAGCAGCCTATTCACTCTCCTCTTGAAGACACCCACATTATATTTTGCCGGAAATACCGACGCAGGCAGATTGTTCCAGTCCTTCGCTGTACGCACTAAAAAAGATGAAGCATAGCGCTTCGTTCGGACAGGTGGAGTGTCCATAACGTAGGGATGGATACCCGCCGTGCGTCGGGACGTCCGGCAAAGGAACGGGGATGGGGGAATTAGGTCGTGCAATTCCTGCGCACACTCACCAAAATGTATCCTATAGAATACTGAGAGGCTAGCAATTCTACGCCTGTGTTCAAGGCTGTGGAGTTTGGCGTCAACCAATTTAGGGTCGCCAATAAGCCTCTTTGCTCGCCTCTCAATTGAGTCCAGAACCGCAAGATGAGTCTTTGCGGCACCAGCAAATATATGGCCACAGTACTCTACACACGACCGGATCTGTGCTTTGTATAATACAAGAAGCTGTCCCGGTGTAAAGTACTGTCGCACCTTCGCAAGTACGGCAAGCTTTTCCGCAGCTGCTCTTGCTCTGGACTCAATGTACCGACCAAAGTTGAGGTTCGAGGAGATCTCTAAGCCTAACAACTGAAGCCAGTCACTGTATTCCAAGGATACATTCTGGAAAGTAGGAGCCAAGGTGAAGGGGCTCCTTTTGGCGGTGAACAAACACGTCTGCGTTTTGGTGGCGTTGAATTTGACAAGATTGGCATTGCCCCATGCGGAGACTGCCTGAAGTTTGTCATTCAAACGTTGCACCATGGCTTCTCTTTCAGACTGTACTTCATCTCTACTAGCCCGAGAACTTGGCAGATATCTTTCTACAACTGTGCTGTCGTCTGCATACCCATAGATACCGGGCTTCAGCAGATCGTTAATGTGCAGCAGAAAAAGAGTTGCAGAAAGAACGGACCCCTGAGGTACTCCGGCATTTATTGTCAGGGGTTCCGAAGAACACCCGTCGACAACAACACGGAGAGATCTCTGGCTCAAAAAGTCCGTTATCCAGCCAATCAGACCAGGGGATATACCGTACGCTGAAAGCTTGCTTAAAAGGCTCACATGCCAGACCCTGTCAAAAGCCTTCGAGACGTCCAGAGAGACGGCGACCGCTTCTCCGTTCCTCTCGATGGCTTCGCCTAAAATGTGTGTTGCGTACGCTAGAAGGTCCCCAGTGGACCTATTTCGGCGAAATCCGTACTGTCGGTCACTGAGGAGATCGTTACCTTCAACGTACGCTAGAAGCCGCGAGTTCAATACACGCTCCATAATCTTGCAGAGTATGGAGGTGATTGAAATGGGCCTATAATTGGCAGGATCGGCACGGCTGCCTTTTTTGGGCACGGGTTGCACGTTGGCAAGCTTCCAGGATTCCGGCACTTTTCCAGTCTTGAAAGAGAGGCGATACAGACGTGTCAATACAGGAGACAACTCACCTGCGCATGTCTTGAGCAGAATGGCTGGTATACCATCAGGACCACTGGCTTTATTCACATCTAAACGACACAATGTTCTCCATACCTCTTTGTTCGTGATGCGGATTTCAGGCATCGAAATACCGCAGTGAGGAAGATGTTCTGGAGAAGCATTGCCAGTGTCTAGATGCGAATTCTCAGCAAACAGAGAAGCAAATACATTCGCTTTCTCTGTTGCTGTGTGGGCCAGGGATCCATCAGGCTTCAGCAGAGCAGGCAGTAAGGGTTGGCAGAAGTTCGACTCGATCGCTTTGGCAAGAGACCAGAAAGCTCGACTGCCAGTTGGTCTGACAGAGAGCTTTTCGCCATTCTTAACGATCCGATCAAGACGAGCCTTCCGCAATGCCTTTTTATAGGACTTGGCAGCTTGGTTAAAGGCTCTCTTCTTTGTACTTACATCCGGAGTTTTGCGGCTTCGAGCATCAGCCCAAGTGAGGTATGCCGAATGTTTACGGTCATGTGCATGACGACATTCGGCATTAAACCATGGGCGAGCTTTGCCACCGATGGGTACGTCAGCAAAAGGAATAAAATACTCCATTGCCTGATGCACCACATCGGTTATAGCATCCGCGCAACTCGACGGATCCAAAGAAGAGAAGCAGACCTGCCGCCAAGGATAAGACGCAAAAAAGTGCCGCATCTCATCCCAATCTGCTGACTTGTATTCCCATACTCACCTAACACCATGTGGTTCGAAAGCTGGTGGGGAATATGTAAATACAGATTTCACCAGACAGTGATCGGAGGTTCCCAAGGGGGACGTGACCTCTACACGATACCTGTCCGGATCAGTTGTCAGCAGAAGGTCCAGGCAATTGGCTGTATGGCCTACCACATCTGGTACCCTTGTCGCTTGCCTCACCAGCTGAAAGAGGTCCAAGGACAACGCAAAGTTCCGCGCTTCTCTTCCAGCATGGTCGGTCTTCTGGTACGGGAACAGCCAGTCCTGATGACAGGCATTAAAGTCCCCCAGAAAGACGAGCTGCGCCGAAGGGTACTGATACAGAGCCATATCTGCAGCCTCACTGAGATACTCAAATAAACGAGTTGTCTCCTGGTCACCGCTGTGCGAACGGTAGACACAGGAATACAGGATTTTTTCGTTTCCTGTGTCCACTAAAACCCATAGGGAAGAAAAAGTGGGGTCTTCAAGGTGACGGAGACGCTGAACACAGAGGTCGTTCCGCGCGTACACACTGACTCCGGCCCGTGAGCGAAAGTTGTGCTCTAACGAGTAACCGGGATAATCCAAGTATGCAGCGCTCAAAGGACATTGTATCTGCGTCTCCGTCAAAAAGAGCAAGTGCGGCTGCTCTGTCTCCAGGAGGTGGTGGACAGCTAAAAGATTTGAGTGCAAACCCCTGATCTTAGTAAGGTGCACTTTATATGAGGAGGAGTGCAAATGCTGTGTAACCTTGTTCCTTTTTCTTAACTTTTTCATAAAAAAATAAATAAATATAAAAGTGAATAGGGATGGGAAATGGCAGTTGAACGAGACGGTACGTATCGAACCCGACGTCGAAATTGGTGATGTCTTGCCACTGGGAGGCTAGTCTGGAGACTGCGGGGACGCCCGAACCCCCCCAGGGATCGCCATCGGGCCTCCTCGTCTGGTCGCCAACCAGCACGATGGAGCCACCCTGGGATTTTTCACAGCTGGCGGGGCAGCCTTTCGTGGTTGGCTATCCCACTAATTGGGCCCCCAACTATCTGCGGGCGGCCAGCGGAAAGCCGTCGCTTCGGATCCCGCTACCCTCCTCGACTAGACACCCGACAAAACAAACACCAACCCGACGTCAGACCGGTTCGCCAACGCACCGCAACTGTTCAGACCCATTTCCCATAAACGGATTCATCGAGCAACGTGCCGGAACACGACTAGGTCGTTTTGCGGCACGACTCTGCCCGATGGGTGGTAACTTTGCCGGCGACCGGGTGATATGGTCTACCACCAAGAAAAATGTAAAAAATATCAAACTAATTTCTTGAATGTACTTAATAGTTTCTATCATAAACCTATTCCAACAAAACAATCCCTTTCATGCAATTTAGTACAATATGACATAATGTGGAAGTTGTACCAAGGAGTAGCAAACCATTATTTATTTGAAAAGGAAGTGAAGACTGTAGCTTTGATATTTCAAGAGACAAATTTTAACTAAGCATTGTCATAAAAACAAGTCCGTGATAGTGCGCGGTGACTTCAATGTAGATATATTACAAGTAACTTCGTCTAGTGTATGTTTATTAAATTTATTTAAATCTTTTATCTTATTGAACGTCTTTTCTGAACTTACTCGCATTACTAGTAATTTCTGCGACTTGTATTGATAATGTGTTCTGTCGTTTATGAAAAGACGATAATGACAAATTAAAAGTACAGACCACTGTATATTTTTCTCTTTTAATAAATCATGAAAATGAAAAGTCCCAAAAATTTAATTGCAGACCCATTACAAAAAACCCCACCCTTGCTTTTAAGAATATTAATGTAGACATGATCGAAGACAATCCAAGAATTACAGACAGACACACTGACGCACAGGTCAAATTTATAACATCCCTCTTTTTGAGTCAGGGGTTAAAAATAAACTCGTAGCCCAAAATTTTGACATAAAAAAGATAAAAAATCCTTGAGTATACGCATATATAATAAAGTTCCCGAAAGATATCTTGGATCTTTCCTTTGTTAGTGCTAAATCTAAAATTAAAAGTATATTATTAAATAAATCTTATTATAACATTCAAGAGTTTTTAGTTGATCGAAATGTGTGGAACTTGAGTCATTGGCTCATTTCCTGGATTTATGTTATAATGTAGAAGGCAAAATTATTTGTTAAATTTCTTTTAAAAATAGCAACTGTTGGGTGATTCTTGGCAGGACATCTTCAACTCCGCACAAATAGGACTTAATACTGTTTTCCAATGGCTTACATCACAGACCCTAACTCTTAATAATGACTTAACCAAAATCCTTACTTTCTCTATGCGCAATTCCACCCAAGCTCCTGATACGTAACACCCTACTTGCAAACTCATACTTACTGCCTGGTATTACAGCTTGTACCTACCTGCTCAATATTAGAGAGGTGTCAAACTATTATGTAAATACCTCGGAGAGACACTAGGTAATTGCCTGAACTTTGCATCACATGTTGATTCTCTAACTAAAAAAATTAGAAAGCTAATTTTTTAGTTGAGACACTTCGTCACGTTGCAGATTCACAAGTTATGAGGTATACTTATTTCGCTTTATGTCAATCTCTTCTCTCTTACTGTGTATCCGTCTGGGGTGGAGCTCCCAAAACCCTTCTTTTAAAACTAGAACGTGCTCAGAGAGTCCATCTTATTTCCAACTGAGGAATTATCATATCAAAACTGTGAAGTTCTCACAGTCAGACCATTATTTGTACTCAACACTATATTGCTACAACATCATAAAACCCCCTATGAGATAATCACCTCAAGACATAAAGATAAAGTATGCAAACCCTACTGTTCCCACTTTCAAGCCTATCGCTTAAAAAGAGACTATTAGCTAGGCTGCAGACACTTAACTACAATAACACAGAGCTCTTATTATCGACACAAATTAGGTAAGTTCTACGACAACACATCAATTCACATACATACGAATATACTTACATACACTCACACACACAATCCCATTCATACACACTCATACACTCTACATCTTTTTACATTATTTTTTTTTGTTTTCATGTTTATTTTAAATAATTTATTTGTTTGTCAGTGTACCAACTTATGTAATAATTACAACCTCTTTTACAAGAGATTCTTAAAGGGTCGAGCCTGTCGCCCTTAATACAAGTTGTCTTGACAACTTAGCAAAGGCGCTAGGGTTACCATAATTGTTATTGATTTTACTTTAGATGTGCTTGTATTGTTATGTTTAATCAATGTACATGCTTTTACTATGCATGCGTTTACTATTATAATTACCTACTATTGACGATTCAAAACTACTGCAAAATGCCTACTTGAGTCAAGATATTTTGAATTTATTTAAACGATAATTCACACGGTATCACAGGTCCTCTCTAAAAAAAACAATAATAATGTTATAACCTGTCATTGTTACATTCCATTTGATGGTTAATGGAAATGTAGCCGTATATAGTAGTGCAATGCTAATAGTAGTCCTTAGAGGCTTATAGATATATGGATTGGCTTGGCTCACATGCCACCAAATACGCCGGGCGATTTGTGTTGGACTTTGCAACAATAAATGAACACAATATGTGCTATTTGACTATTTTTTCTAATTTTTAATGTATTATTATAGATTGAAGAAATTAAAAATATTTATTTTTATAAATTATGCTTTTGAATAATTATTTATAATTTATTGTTATTATTTTTTTTTTTGGTTTTCTTTTTTTGTTTTTTTTTTTATTTATTTAGATATGGCTTGGACGTACATATCTTTAATTGGAAAAAAGAAAGAATACTGTTAAAAAATCAACAATTAAAATAGTTTCAAAGCATTTTTTCAGTGTTTTTATATGAATATTCAAAGGACACACTCCTGTAGAAAAAATGGGATCAATATAAATTTATATAAATATAGAATGAAGAATAAATCGATACGGGCAGGGATTCGAACCCGCGACTATTGGAAAACCGTCCCGTGGCTTTACCAACTAAGCTACCGAATAGCTGTCCGTCTCGGTGAATTAAGCATTGTATATGTGATCGTCTTTATCGGGACGGTGGTGACATCTATTAGGTTTCTTTTCTAAAATCCTGACCAATGTTTCTAACTTTTCAGTATAAATGAACATTGAAAAGATGCCACTACCGAAATTAATGTTTGAAATATCTATAAAAATGTATGTTAAAATTATTTAAATTTATATAAATATAGAATGAAAAATAAACAGATAAGACAAAATAAGAAGATACGGGCAAGGATTCAAACCCTGGGAAATGGGATAATGGGACAAACCCTGGGAATTCAAATACTGGGAAAGCTGGGACCAGTATAGTTCCTGGAAACATTCAGAATCAAAATCTGCAAGCTTTTCTAAATTAAAAACCATCAACAATAACTTTGAAAACAAATAGTTTTTTAACTTCTTAATCTTTAAACCTATGAAACAAATTATTTGGAAGTAAATATATTATCGTTTTTTGCTTCTTACTGAAATAAAAATGGTTTTTAATTGATTCGTTGAAACAGTAATAACCTGTTAAGTATTTAACCAAACGTCTTGAGAATATCATGCTACAAGAGTTAAGTCCTTTGACTGCACTAAGCGGGTTAAAACTCCAAATCCGATAAAGTTTTAATAGTCTCTTACGCTTTGGAGTATATTATAATAATAATTCCAAACCTATTGTTCAAGATATTCAATAAGTAAGAAATACTGTTTATATAATCCATAGTCTTCTTTTTATTTTTGTATTCGTTAACATTAATGACAATAAGAGAACACTGTGCTTGAACCTGACAGTTCTTTTAAACAAGACAAAATATCAAAGTGAAATAATTTAATTTAGAATTGAAATGTGCAACGGGCTTTGAAGAGTAACTTTATTTACTTAATGAATGTTCTTAGTGAAAGTTAACCAACACTATCCTTACAAGGATCATTTAGGTGAAGATTTTGTTTCCAAAAAAATTTATTTAAAATTTAATTGAGGGTGTCAAAAGTCAGAAGAGTTCCAAAGTTTGAATGCAAAGTATTTTTAATAGTAACTCTATAAAACTTTGCTTAACAAAATGTTAACAATAACAACTTTTCTGGATTTCAATCATCACCTGTGCTTTGGAGCTCGTTATGTAGGTACGTATTGAAAGCTAAATCTCAGATTTATGTTAAAATTCTAAAGTTAAGATGAAGTGCTTAATAAAGAAAAGCTATTCTAGTCTGCGAAAGAAAACTTGTATGAAAAGAAAATTGACAATTAGTATAGACTATATTCAGCCTTGTTTTATGCATCAGAGAGATTTTTTTAGTTTTATTTAAGTTGGGATATGCGTTTAAAATTATTTTGTGATATGTATTATTCAAACATTCTAGATTTTGGATATTTTTTGAAGAAGCTGGTGAATAAATAGACATAGATAACAGTATATTTGGCTGGGCTTTTACATTCAAATATATTAACTTTGGGTAATAAACATTTTTCAAATATTTTTAAAAATTCGTTACCTTGATTTTTATAGGCCGGATGCCATATGAAGCTTAAATTTGCTTCTGGATTTTTGCAATTTGTTAAGTCAAATTTATTTATATATAGGATACGATATTATTTATTGTAAAAATTTAAAAAAAAAAAACAAAAGGATAAACACGAATTAAAAAAAAAAGAATACGTTTCTTTTTTTTTTTAAGTACAAAAAGCGGCCTTATTGCTAAGAGCCATCTCTTCCAAGCAACCTTTGGGTAGAGGACAAGAAGTATTAGCGTGGAATAAGTTTTCCTAAAAGAAATAATGAACACACATTCATACATAACATAATATTAAGTACTAATACATAAAATATACCATACAATATATATTGTACATACATATTTTCGTACATAATATGTAATATAATAATACACCAACCGAATGTTAATTTGTTAATGTTCAAAGAGTTATATATTTTTTTACCTTTAAATAAATCCTTACCTTTATAAATCAAAGAGTTGTGATAACCGTAATACGTATAAATAAACGATTATATGTATAGTAATAATAATATTGAAGTATAAATAAAAAATAATTTAATTTATTCTTTGTTATTATTGTGTTTTAATCCCATTACAAATATAACTCACACCGACACTCAGTTCACGCCCCGAGTCCCCGTGTTAATCATGAAATAATTATTCCGTCTAGGTAAATTGATAATGAGTCTTACTGTGTTTTTATGAGAACTGATGAATGCTTTAAAAAAACCGTCTTGTTTTGTCTTCGTATTATTTTTTTACCATAAATTAAGAATACTTATAAATAAGGAGATAATAATTGTTCTCCTCATAATATAATATATATTGATACTAATTAGGATTATGCTATGTCGCAACTGCAACGCACTCTACAATCTAGAAGCTGTTGTTACCTATTAGGTATTTTGTTTTATAAATATGCAAAATATGGCTATTTAGTTAGTAATATCTATAATATATATACATATCTAGTATGGACTCCTAATCGTCGTTTCCTGTTGCAAAAAAAAAAAAATATTCAAAATAGAGTCCTTGGACGAATTTTAAATTTTAATTATAGAAAGCATTCGAAAAGGAAGAAAAGTTGAACGATCACTTTCTTAAACATTTATTCCCTTTTCTGTCCCAGAGGATTTTCATCCGCAATCCTGGCTTCGTTTTCAGTTAAACCGCTCTCGTTGCAGTGTGTGTCGTTTATTGGAAATGCTTTTGAAAAATTCGATCTAAGCATCTGTTAAAGAAGATATATATGTATTTATCTTCGACGTTTGTATGTATGTTAGGTATTTATTTAGGCGTTAGATAATATTTTAATCGTATTATGTAATATGTCCCATTTTTTATATAATCTGTAAGTGATACATACATTTTTTTTACAGGTTTAGAAGAGAGATTTTGTTGATAAAGCATATACTTTATTATCATATTAACCATATTTTTTATGATCATATTAAGAATGAATTTTTAAATCTGAATTATAAGACAATTTACATATTCACTAGTAGCCTCTACAAAGATTAGTCTGAATAAAATAATGCTCAGATTTTGATCACAGTCTCACCAGCCCGGCCTAACCCACTAGGGTTGTTCTACCGGAACCAAATTAAATACACACAAAAAAATTACACACAAAAAAATTTGCTTAATAATGGAATGAAAGCTTACTCTATAACTCAAGTAATGAATAAGATAATTAAAATATTAATATTTTAATATCAATATTTTGTTTGAACATATCACAAAATAATTTCAAATACATATCCCAGTTTAAATAAAGCTAAAAAATCTCTCTGATGCATAAAACGAGGCTGAATATAGTCTATACTAATTGTCAATTTTCTCTTTATACAAGTTGTATTATATATACTTAAGATCAATAGGAATCAATACAAATAAAATACTACCCTCTCCTTCGATTCTCAACTACTATTTCTTTTATCTGAATCTACTACGAAAATATGTTGATTGAAGTAACGGCAACCTTACGGCTCTATGGCCAGACTAAGCCCGTAGCCGTTATGTTAGCATGTTACTTATTGTTATAAAATATATTCTTACTGATTTATTTTATTTACAAGTTAACTTAAGCTTATGAGTTGTATTTGAAATGTGGAAGATTGATTTACATTTTGTGTACCGAAAAAAAAAAGTAATGTCTCTTCGTATTGAAAACCAACTTAGATTATTACATTTTAAGTAATCACATAAATGTCTGTTTTAAAAAAATAGGCATTTTACATATTTCATTTTTATCACACACTATTTTATTACACTTTAAGTTAGTTAATTTGTGTATAATATATAACTTGTTATTCTGCACAAATTGTATATCGTTATCCAAGTAAGGAGTTAGGAGGATGTATAACAAGCGATGACGAGGAGTTTTATCGATAACTATATAGTTTTGCATTTTAAAAGCCTTTTTGTCGGGTTTCCTATTTATGTATATATATACAAATACTACATAAATTGCAAGAGTTTTACCACCCTGATTTTATTGCCAAACAACAAAACAAAAGATTTTATTACCAAACTAGCTTTTGCCCGCGGCTTCGCACGCCTTAAATTCGTAGTAAAACAATTCCCACTTCCCTTTTTTTATTGGCTTCTATGACTTATTTTAAAAGATACAATCAAAATTTCGACATCGGCAGACATCTCTCACTGTCAAAAGTATATTTAAAGTTTTTAATAAGGATACAATATTAGGTGTTGTAATTATTTTTATACCTTTTGTTTTTACTTAAACGTCCATTTAAATAGTTCTTAAACGGAGTACTTAATAACCATTATAACCATATATAACACTAACAGATTTTCTTTGAACATAATCAAAATATTACCATGTAAACTTGAGGAATTATGAGCTAAGCAATCGACGTTATTTTTACCATCAACTTGCAGGTCTAGTTTTATTAAAAAAAAATCTATTTTGAATGATAAAAATTCAGTTAGCTATTTGCATTAACAAAATTTTCAATACTGAACATTCACAAAAGCCATTTTTGAGACGGTTTCCACGGTTCCATACCAAAGTGCGCCGGCGACTGTATCGCCGCAAACGCGAAGACCCTATATTTTAAATCTGTAATATCTTCGAAAATATTTATGTAAATTAGATGCTGTAAAAGGCTATAATGTTCCATATTAAATGTAAAATGTATTTAAGTTATTTAATTATATAACAATACAGTTAAAACTGGCAACACTCCAATCGTCAAGCGGCCGATCAAATAAAAAATAAGGATTATTGCTGTTCTCTGCGTTTTATTTCAGATTCAATTAAATATTAAAATAAACATTTTCCCTTAATCCTATTGTATTTTTTTTTAAATGGTGCTATTTTAAAATCTTGATAAAATACTGAAATTTAGATAAACATGCTAAAGGTAATAGATACAAGGGATATAGATACAATAAGACAAATGAATTGAAAACATCATCAGGGCAAAAAACGAACAGTGAGAAAACGAGTCTGTTAGTCGGCAATCAACGCTCCCTTTTTATGCCACAGTATATCGTATTCTCTGTATTATAAAAAGCAGAGTTATTGACTATTACATGATATCATTTAGACTCAGTGGTATAGGCTTCATATTGCCGGTGTGATAAAATAATAATACTGATACTGCATTATAACATTATTTTTAAAACACGAACTCACTAATTACACTAGTCACATCGACATTTTCTTATTGGAAAAGTGACCACGCCTGAAAGATAAATTATCGTTATATTTTATTGAATTTTAAACAGTGTGTTACACTTCACAATTGTTAAACAGCTTACAATCTATAATCTTACGGTGTTTATAATCTGACGATGACATTATCCACGGCGCTTTCAAAATAATATTGCTAACCTACATTTACTAAAGTAATATATTATATACCTCTTTGAAATAAAATGCTATAAACAATATACGCTGACTTTTAAAACAGAAAAGTTAGATTAAATGTGTGTAGTATTTTTCACCATCAATCCTTTTTTGTGTAAAAGAATCTTACCAATGAATTAAGTGAAATATAAATGTCCTGATCTTAAAAAAAAAGTAAATTTAAACTTTATGCACGGAGACTGTCGTGGATCTGTCATCTGGATCGTTTTTAAAATGTCCCCAGTTTCAATAAGCCTAAACCTATTATTCTGAAATGGCTACGAAATTATATAAAATAAATCATATATTTTTATGTCATGCTTTTGTAAATTGCTAACAATCAAAGCCAAACAATATATTTAAGTGATGACCTTTTGACGAAAAATAATGCTATGTTAAAAGAAGCGAAGAGGATGTCTAAGGAAAAAAGGTGTCTTTCTTGTTGAGTCGGAAACTGCTTAGATACGGAAGGATGCACAAACTATTTTTTTAGTTTCTATGTATAACTTCTTTAGACTGTGTAAAAAAAACATGAAAGTTATACCGTAACCTAATATATGTGTATATTAAAAATGATCTGGAAAATTCTCAATTATCCGTTATTTCATAAAGAAAAAAAAATACGCTGAGGTCGGCATTTAATCACATTTTTTACTTTTAGTACCGTCCATTATTATATTATTTCCTTCGCTTTACCCGAAGTTCAAACATTGATCCGTCTACCGTGGAAACAAAACAAAAGAAGGGTAAATTGTTGTTCTATTTACCGGTCGGAATTTGAACTCGATCGCAAGTTGCAAGCCACCGTATACAGAAAGGACAAAGCACTTGTAAGAACATCCGTGAGTTTATTAGAATTATTTTCGATTTCTGTCCAGTTTTTAATCCCCAACCCAAAAAGAGGGGTGTTATAAGTTTGACATCTGTATCGGTGTATCTGTGTGTCTGTCTGTGGCAATGTAGCAGCCAAACGGACGGATTCGAATGTTGTTTTTTTTTATCGAAAACCTAGTTCGTCTAGATAGTTCCTAACTATGTTTGGTCGAAATAGAAGCAGTCGTCTCCAAGATTTTGAGGTTTTATTGGTGCGGGTGAAAGGTTTTTATGCAATATTGATAGAAATATAAAAAAGTAAAAATAAGTTTGTTAATGTACCTAACATTTAGAACGATATATAAACCGGTAACATAACTTAAAAGAATAAAAATAATATTATTATGTACTAATTAAAGTCGTTGCATTGGGGAATGCTGAATAAAGCAACAAAACCAAATGCAACTAAGTTACCAAGGCAAACAACGATATCAAATCGTGTAGTCTAAGTTCTCATTAATTAGTTCCGAAAACTTAGTTAAATATACACCACGTGCAACGGTCTACAGTGATCTAAAAAGTCTAACTTTCCATGATTTGCCGCTTGTTTGACAATATAGTTTTAATTACTAACTATTTAACCTTTCAATTGCTTAAAACGTTGCAATTAGAGTTATTTTATGGTTACAAATTCATTAACTCGCATTCCCTGCGTAATCTACCATTACTTATCTTGACTTACTACGGTTGTTTGCTATCGTACAGCTGTGCATTCTATTGAACAGGCCCTAATGGCCTGTTCAATAGAAATAAAATGTTCATATTGTTATTGCTTTAAGTTGCATTCTATTATCGATCGCGCTTTTCGGCTTACTTTTTGACCTTTTCATTCTATGTTTTAAGAAAAATTATAAATAAACGAAAAACCAATTTTCAAAATTTTAAGGTAATTTTATTACAAAATCCCTGGGGATGTTGGTGTTTCGTCATCCAGACCGGACTTATTCCTGTATTCGAAACATCTGAGGCGCGTGATACTTGTGGAGCTTACTGTTCCTTGGGAAACAAACATTCCAAGGGATCACACATTCAAGCTGAATAAGTATTACGAACTGACCAACGAACTGATAAGGAATAAATCAATATAAAATTCTGATGACACTCGCTTATACATATATACACACACACACATAAGCACATACATACATACACACTTTTGGTTTGGATTTTTGAAGTTTTATTTTTGCTTTTAATCCTGTCGATTTTGAATTTGTAATTGTTTTTTATCAGTTCTGTGAAACTATCTTTGGTTGGGGGTGGGCATTAATGTCTGTTTTACAGTTCTATAAGTAATGCAAGCATTTTCGATCACTGTTTTTTATGCAATTTTATAATCTTTGTTTCAATAAATATTATCTATACTAATATTATAAAGAGGAAAGGTTTGATTATTTTTTTGTTTGTTTGAAATGAATAGGCTCCGAAACTACTGGACCGATTTCAAAAATTCTTTCACCGTTGGCAAGCTACACTATTCCCGAGTGACATAGGCTATGTTTCATTTTAAAAATAATAGGGATGATTACTAAAACTTGAATATTCTAACGCAAGGTGTAAAAAAATAAACAAAAAACTGCGTGCGCTGCGAAAACGGTGAAAGTTACGCAAAAATGATGTTCTATGAAATTGTTCCTCTTTAAAAGTTCCACAGATTACACGAAAAGCGACCTACACGCGGGCGGAGCCGCGGGCAACAGCTAGTTAATAATATAATTATTGTGAAGAAATTAATGAATTCTTCTTATTAATGACATATTCAATGATTAATTCAAAATTAATTTCTTAACTTAAAAAATTATATAAATTAAGCTTTTGTACTGATCCTGTTTTAATTATTTTGTTTTTTTTTTTTGTATTTGTACCAGCTTTTATAGAAAGTTCTTTACTTTTTATCAATTACGTATTTTTATTTCTTATTTATTTACAAGTGGAAACTTTGTTGTCATAAGGTCTACTTTTTCGGTGAAAACTATTTGTGTTATATTATGTGCTCTATCTTTCCCTGAATAAATAAGTAAATAAATGTATCATATGCATTTCATTAATATACATATTTGATCCGTTACGAATATCATAAAGGAATTATAAGTGAGATAATGGAAATATAATATTCTACCAATTCTTTACAAATAATTTATGAAATAAATTGTAGTTGAAATCATATTGTGCACATTTAATGAATTACTGCCTTCAAAGGAATGTTTTTCATACACATACACTACAATGTAAGCCTCAAAATTGTGTATTTATTTAATTTTAAATTAAACTGGAGCCTTTAAAAATAATTAATACTTTTTCAGTAAAATAAATACGAAACAAACTGTAGAATTGCTAGATTGTCTGTTTTTATTGTGCAATGTTTGTAATCCCTCATTTTTTTAGCAACATCTATGTGTCTTCTAATTCTTCTGTAAGTGATTCTAAAACTAAATGAAGTATTTTTTGTGGTTATTAATCTCTGTAAGTATTATGCTTTGCAAAGATCATAAATATTATTTAAAATTATTTTTAGTGTTAAAATAATAAATAATAAAATTATGACAAGATGAATATATAAAATCTCTAATATAAATAAAGATTACTTTTTAATACTTAATTAATGGAAAAACTAGAAAAGTTTTCCATGATTACTACCTGTATACGCAGAATTGTCAATGTAATGATAAAACAGATATAGTTAATAAGAGATGGGTGGTTATTATTACGTCACTATACATAATTATTTTCCCCAAAGTAACATAATCCATTAAGCTCGTATTAAAACTAAAAGGTTCTATGGAGTCAGTACGATAATGAGTCACAAGTGATAAATAAAGTAGTCCATCTGAGTAATGGCCTGGAAACCATCTATTAATAATCAAAATTTTCTCTCAATAGATAAAAGGAGCCACTCGAATTCAAAGATGGCTTCCAAAACAGATGCCTTCCACTTTGATCTAGCTATACTACGAAAACATTAATATTTATAAAGAATATGTGATATAAAAAATATCATATACCTACCAAATATTTTTTTACCTAACATATAGCTTGTTTAATTGAAGTGGACAGGTGCGTATGTACGACTTTGTTATTATGAACGAAAAACAAAATGATAACATAATCAAAATACTTTTACCTAGTTTTTAGCATTTACTTTGTAAGTTTTATAAGTTTTGTTACATTTACAAGTTTTGTTAAAAAATATTATAAATTTTACAATATTTTTTTTTAATTAAATTAAATTTTAAAGTAAATATATTTCGGGTCCTAACAAGAACTAACTCCCACATCGCCCCATCGTCATTGTAATTGTAATAATCGTAAATTATATAAGCTGCGTCCGTGGAACATAAAAGCTTCGGTTTGGAATTGAAAACCATTTCCATCATTCTAATGTTATCTCTGTATGGATGAAGCCGCGCCATTATTGAATTAACTTTGTTATAAGATTGATTTTAATAAGTATATACCTAAAATTTTGGTATTTTTGTGAAAGAATATTACTAATATATCAATATATTTCATAACAATGATTTGTCATAACAATGGTCGTTTTAGAAAGTTTAATCATCTTAAGAGATTTAATTAGTGTATAGTTCAGTGGAACATTATTAAATTATTAAGATTAATATTAATAATCATCTGTAAAACTGAGATTGAATCCATTATTTATTCGTTACATAAACTATTTGGAATGTAATTTATCTATATATCTATACAAAATGGACCAAATTGGTAATTGTTATACACCATAACTAGAAAGAATTTAATCAAAATGACCAATAATAGTGAAACCATTTAACTTCAATAGATTTAGGGATGAAACGTGTTCAAAAGAGCAGAGACAGAAACAGACAAAAAGGATAAAAATAATCGTAGAAAACTCGTCGTAATACCTTTTTATTTTATAATTTTAAACCTGGTAAATAGTAAACTTATGATTCACTTTAAATTATATAAGATTTTATTAAATAATCTTATTACAGCATAAACTCAGCTGTTATTACAGACACAACATTATGTATTGCGAGGTTAACGTTTTAAAGCATGATAGGAATTGAATATATAGGTATACATTTATTTGTATTTATTAAATAATAAATTAAACATATCTTTTTTATCTAAAATACTATTATTTTTTTATAATTTAACAGGAACTTTGTAAGAACAAGAGCAAACTGTACTTTAAAGTTGATTTTTATGTTCATCTTAAGCACAGTTTTTCTTAAATGACACTGACAGTACTGTTATTAAATTTGTATGTTGAAGTATCATAGTAATAACTCAGAATTCATATTAAAATAGTTTCAATTTGGACGCAGTTGCAACTGAAGACAGCACGTAGGAGAGTATTTCAGTGTCAGCGGTCACAGCTGTTGTCAGGAGATAGTGCGGCTACACCGACGGATTGTATGCTCTCTAGATAGCCAGGGAAAAGCGGGCAAATTAACAATGTTGTAAAAATTTTTGTTATATATTTATACTTCTATATAAATCTGCGGAACCTGTAGTAACATAACACAACAAGCGAATATAAATAGATTATCATATATAAAACCCATTTTTGTAATTAATTTCTAGCTATAGAATAAAAATATATATTTTTTGTATGTTGTTGTTTAATAATAAAATATTTCTGTTTAATAATAAAATTAATAAAAAAACGACGAATAAGCTTCCTTCGCCCTCGTCGTACATAACGATCTACGAAGGTAAAAGTCACAAATCATAGTTGTCAGATTTAAAAATACGACTGAATCAACATTCCACTATAAATATCAGTGTAGCCATCTCGCAATCATTCTGCACTGATTGGTAGTAAATTGTAATACAATTTCAGATACTCTCCAAAGATTTATGGGTAAATAAGTTTTTATATATGTTCTGTGCTGTTATGAAATATATATATATTTTAGGTTTTTTGAAATCTTATATTGGCTTATCTTTGTACTGCTAACTTCAATGTAGTGTGTGAACATACAATTAAATATCCTAATCATTTAAAATGTAATTATATGCGAGCTAAATCCGTAAAAATGGTTTTATTTAAATAAAGTATGACAAATTCATCCACATATACAGGACTCGAACAAGTGAACTCCGGAAAACTATCCCCGCTCTATCAATTGAGCTACCGTATGGCTACCAGTTTTCGTGAATGTAACTTTCTATTTATAATCGTCATTAAATTACACGAACAAGTCTTAATTGATTGAGAATGTCAAGTGATCCCCACTTGTTCGCTTTCTGCCTCAGGTTTAATTAATTGATTAGCTTGTTCGAAATTAGACGGACTTACAATCCATGTAAGGCATGTAATGACATGTAATTTCAATGTTAAAGTAATTATCACTACTAACAACATTCCTTCAGATCTGTTGAAGTCCCAGGTGAAGTGGTTTAAATGGAATTATAAAAAAACATATCATAAGCATAGCTCCCAGATGGGAATAAATGATTATACATTCCATTTAGATCACATTTATCAGAACTTCTATTTGATAATTAAAGAGTACCGCCCAATGAGGATTAAATAATCGTTCATGTCATATCATTTTATTAACTCGCATGTATTCGATGTATTGCCCATTATTAAACTATAGGTATTTTCTTTTAATGGGAAATTTAATAAATAAACTTTAATTTAATATATTAATAAGTAGGTACACATGATATATTCTAATTTAATTTTTTATGCTTTTTTTCGCTTTTTTAATTACAGAAGTTAACCTCAATTTCCGTTTTTTTTGATCCCCAGTTATTTAATAATTCATTGAAATTATTTAAATTTCTGTTTATTTCTCATTAACAAAAAATATAAAATATTATTTCAATTTCTTATGTTAATATAGCCGTACTCATTAATTACCAAGTATATAATATATGACATTAGATCATTGATCTAATATATATAAACTAAACAACCAGGTAATGCTAAAACGGAAAATGAATTTAAGGTATGTACTTGGAATTTACGAACATTATACAAACCAGCAGGTTTTCTACTCCTATGCCAACAACTGACGCTTTACCGTGCAGATATAAAAAAAATACTTGAAAAACGAGAGTATTCTACTGAAAACTGGGGAAAATAGAAAGTAATGGAAATAGGAAGAAATGTAAATGAATAAATTTGGGATCACAAAAGAGATCTGGAAAAGTCTTAAGACGGTCATATTGGCCGCTGCAAGTAGAGTTCTTGGAGTACAGAAAACACTAAAATGCATTTCGTGGTTTAATGAGGAGTGTCAAAAAATGTACGGACGCAAAAAATAAAACCCATAGTCTATTCACTATTGCAACAAAAGTTGGTCCCCGTTGGTCGAGTGGTTAGCGCAGACGCCTAACGTGTCACGGCGCAATGGGGCTCGGGTTCGATTCCCGGCGGAGACAGGCATTATGTGATGAGCATAGATGTCTGTGTTTCTGGTTTTGGTCGTTTATCAAATATATTCTCAGTATTTATGTGTGTATTTCTATGTATTTGTATCGTTGTCTAACACCCTTAACACAAGCAAATAATTTGCTTACTTAGGGGTTAGATCAATGTGTGTAATTTCTCCTGATATTATTATTATTATTATTATTATTATTACTTGCAGATGCAGGGAAGAGTATCAAACATGCAGAAGAAATGAAAAACAACTACATAAGAAAATGAAACGATTGTATGAGGAACAACATCTTAGGAAAATTGTGTCAAGCAAAAACTCAAAAGAAACGAGAAACTTGTACAGGGAATTTAACGGAGGAAGAAAAGAACTTAAACCTAGGATCTCAGCTTGTAGAGATAAATACCCAAAGCTAATGAACAACAGGTCTGATGTAATAAAGAGATGGGCCGAATTCTTTCAAAATTTGCTAATACTAATGAGTCGCCGGATACCACTAACTTAAGATCCGAAGATAAAAATGCGGAAAATACTTCAGCCACTACGCTAGAAGATACTAAATTAACTGTCCGAAAACTTGAAAATAACAAGAGTCCCGGTGGTGACAATGTTCATGCTGAACTAATAAAGTACACCGGAGAAGCTCTTGAGAGGAAATTCTACAAATTGATCTAACAAATCTGGAATAAAACATCAATGCCAGAAGAATAGAGTTCTGCTGTCATTTGCCCCTTGCACAAGAAAGGTGATGTATTACAGTGCCAAACCTACCAAGGCATCTCACTTTTAAATACCGCGTATAAAGATTTGCGCGCGTTCTCTTTAATAAACTACAGCCTTACGTCGAATCCTCCTTAGGAGACTTTTAATGCAGATTCCGACTGAACCGTTCTACCTCAGCCAGAATATTCTCGCTAAGACAGATACTTGAAAAAACACTTGAATTTAACGTGGACACGCAATATCTATCTATATCTATATCTTCGTCTACGTCTACGTCTCCGTCTACGTCTCCGTCTCCGTCTCCGTCTCCGTCTCCGTCTCCGTCTACGTCTACGTCTACGTCTACGTCTACGTCTACGTCTACGTCTACGTCTACGTCTACGTCTACGTCTACGTCTACGTCTATGTCTACGTCAAAATTGATTTCTCTGACGACAATGACTTTGACACAGACTTAAAGCGTCGTAAGGGTGAAAACAGACCAGTCAGACCAATTATTAACCAATAAAGGCTTAAGACGAGGGGATACGCTCTCTTGTCTACTCTCTAAAATTGCTTTAGACAAGTATATCCAAGATGCAAAAACGAAATTGCTGGCAACATATTCTACAAATCAGTCCAAGTATTAGGGTATGCAGATAACTTAGATTTGGTTGGTAGAACTTTTCATGCAGTGAAGAGTGTATTCCAGGCTCTGGCAAAATCAGCTTAAATTCAAATCAATGCAGCCAAAACCAAGTATCTCAAAGCCTTAAAACAAGTGTACACATTACCGTCCAAAATAACTATCGAAAATAGCAGCTTTGATCGTGTCAACGAATTCGTGTACCTAAGTTCCTTAATAAAATACGATAATGAAGTATCTTCGGAAATGAGCAGAAGAATTATGGCAACCAACAAATGCGATTTCGGTCTGCTAAGATATTTCCGGTCTAAAATACTTTCAAGTAGCATATCACTTCTCCTTTAAAAGACCTTAAGACCGGTATTGAAGTACGGATCAGTATTTTGGATGCTGAGCAAAAAGGACGAGAACACACTATTTCTTTTTGAACGGAAAATGCTAAAACGTATTTTTGGTGCAATACTGGAAAATGAGAGATGGAGAACTCGGTATAACCACGAGCTCTATCAAATGTATAACGAACCGAACATCGTAAGGACCATCAAAATTGGCCGGCTGCGATGGTATGGGCATGTGGAGAGAATTAAGAAAACTAGTACACCCAAAAAACTTACTGTACAGTAAACCAGATAGGCGAAAAAACCGAGGCAGCCCAAAACTCGGGTGGCTAGATGGCGGGAAACAAGACCTGAAAAGTATTGGGGTGATAAATCGGAAGGAAAAGACCAAGGATAGAAGGAACTAATTCCTTCTAAAGATATTTTGGAACAGGCCAAGGCAAACTTGCGGATGTCGCGCCTAGGATGATGATGATGAAGTATTTCCATGTATTGGAGTAGATTTAACTACATTCAAAAACATTAGATATATACTACCCATGTGTTGATTTACCTACTCCTGCAAATGACCTCATAATTTCTAATAGTAATGAATACCTCAACATATACGATTTGAAGTCAATTGCAAATGACAAATCAAGTATAAATAAAATCTATTAAATATCATCCAGTAAAGTCATACCAATTTATTAAATCTCTCAATTTGGATTAGAAGGTTTTATAAATGTGTTTTCCTTTAGTATTTTTATTTTACAATTTGTAATATTTCAATATTTAAGCTTATATCGATTTTCTAAAAAAAGAAAGAAGGGAAGAAATGAACAAACTGCAGTACAGAAGATTTAATATATAATTAATCATGTAAAGGCAAATATTGTGGTAAAATTAATCTGTAAAATCGTTGTGATATTAAAGGAAAGCGCCCAGTCGACTGTTTATTGCATGGAATAGAAAACCAAAGTTTAATACTTGAAGCTAAAGCAGCTAAATGTGAACACCTGAATAGGTTCTAAAGTATTTTGCATCCATTAACAACAGCCGCGTGGTTATATAGCTACGTAGGTCAATAATAAATTAGCATAATATTAGTTTAGATATTATTCTATAATTAAAGAATATTTATAAACATGTATACCCATGCTAAGCTTACTTATATAAATATAGAATGAAAAATAAACCGACATGGGCAGGGATTCGAAACCGCGACTACTCTGAAAGCGTCAGGTCGCTCTACCAACTGAGCTACCATATCGCTATCAACCTCGGTAAATTAAGCATTCTGTATGTGATCGTCTTTATCAAGACGGTGGTGACGTCTATTAACTAACTTTGCAGCATAGAAAAACATTGAAAAGATTCCACTACCGAAATTAATGTTTGAAAATATCTATAAAAATGTATAGCCATATTAAGCTTATTTAAATTTATAATGAAAATAACATTATCAAATATGGAATGAAAAATAACATAACAGGCATTTTGTTGTGAATGCAGTCTATGGCATCAAAATATTTAAAATTCAGTTAATTGTTCGAATACTTGTATAACATTCCTCTGTTCATTTAATAATGTAGGCTTTTTTATAAAAATCTTTATAATATTGATCTAGCAAGTCGATTTATTCAAATAACAGACTGTAGAGTTGAATGTTTTGCAGTAACATTGTGTAACTTAAATTAATAAGAAAGATATACATTCTGTTGCATTCTACATGAAATATATTTCCAAAATTGATTCTAAATATGTTTTATTACATACTTGGTGGGGCCAATATATTAATGCTATTAATACCTCGACCTATTTAGTTTAGACTATAGCAGGGAACATAAAAATAGGATAATTGGTTATATTTTTATTAATATAAGTATATTGGAATAATATCCTGTGCCACAAACTTCTGCAAAGATCTTTATGCTCATGATATACAAGATACTGACACGCACACAGAAACAGTTCAGTAGTTTTGGCGTGATTGAATAACAAACATCACAGACAAAACCACGTACAAAAGTTAGTATTTTTATAGCCTATGTGTTATTTTGGTGCATAAGTTACAATATTGCTAAGTTTCATCAAAATCGTTTTAATAATTTTGGTGTAATTGAGTAACAAACAAACAACCATCCAACAACAATCGCACTTATTTATATATTAATCAGATGCACTCTGATCTTTTGTACGTTCAATAGAATCTAGAATATAGTAATGATTTTAAATGTTAATAAAAAGCGTGAGTTGGTTGGACCCATAGTCATCTCTTATGATAACTGTGGGTACCAAAGGTGGTCAGATTTTTAAGAATGAATTGCAACTGTATAGAGTAATAATAATGATATTGTTAAGAGAATACGAAAAATTGTGAAGTTGCGTAACATGAAATAAAAAGGAAATTCAATCAAAATAAAAAAAAATATCCTTTCAGCATAATAATTTGTAATAGGTACTATTATGGATTGACGTATTATATTTTAATTTCCTAAATTTTATTACACAGATACTAAATATTTTCCAAAAGATATATAATTTATTTTCACGCCAATTTATAATATAAAAGTAGTTAAGTCTTAAGTATAACAACTTTTCTAGATTTTAATATTCGCCTGTGGTTTTATGAATATAGTTTGAAACTTCATTTTCATGTATAGGAAACTGAATCTGGACTTTAAATTTAATACTAAAACTTATAATGTAGCTCTAATAAAATTTAACATATTTTAATAAATATGTATATATGTGTTCCTATTACTACAGTTACTTTTCTTCATCGATATAACTTATTTATTTACGTAAATGAGAACATCTGATTCAGCCTATATTCCGATAATAATGTTTACGAAGCCACTACCACTAGCTACTAATCACTATTTTTTCTTTATATTTTTACACTCACAAGGAATTGATGATCTAAGACGGCTTTTTCTTCGTAAGTCTTCGTACCTACAGACTGAGAATCTTTCTATGAAAATATTGCTTAGTGTCTGTAGATTTTTTTACTATAAATTTTTAACCAGTGCTTTCCTACCTAGGATCTAAACGCCAACTACTAGTAGCTTACACTAAGCTAAAATGTCCAAACATTGTCTCAGATTTTGCAAAACACTTGCCGAAATTAAATACATAAAGTTATATTTTAATAAATATAGAATGAAAAATAAACCGATACGGGCAGGGAAACGAACCCGCGACATTTGAGAAACTGTCCCGTAATTGTACCAATTGAGCTACCGTACCGCTACCCATCTCAGTGAATTAGCATTATATTGATCGTCTTTATCGAGACGTTGGTGACATCTATTTGGCTTTTTTCTAAAATCCTAATCAATGATTCTAACTTTGTGATAATAGATAAACATTGAAAAGATGCCACAGCCGAAATTTTGTTTAAAAATATCTGTAAACATGTATAGACAGACATGTTAAGCTTTATAGATATTTCTTAACATTAATTTCGGTTTATTTCTCATTCTATATTTATGCAAATTAAAATAAGCTTAACATGCTTAAGGATATTTTCAAAAATATAGGTGTTAATAGTTATTCAAACTTTTTCACATATTTATCAGGTTGTTTTTATTGGCCTAAAATTTGTTTCATTGTCCTTTCCTCCTGTCCTTTTCTCGTAAGAGACAATTTAGAATTGATGGTAGGTAGGTAAACGTTTAGTTTCCGAGCCGTTACTTTGATGAACTGCTCAATATTTTTTCTCTTGCGGATGAACAATCCTTTGCGCTATTTCCGTTAGTATTATATAAGATAAGATTCGATTAGAATAAAATTAGTTTCGGGCGTTTAGAATCCATTTCAATAAAAAAAAAATCAGTTGATAATGAAAACGAACTTATATGAAATTTGTATTTAGATAAAGTTTGAGCATTGGTGTTCCTTAAAATTATGGAAGTAGATGATGGGGATTTTATCACTCACTCACTCACTCACTCACTCACCAGGCAAGAGAGATACGAATGTATTTTTATTATTACAACAAAAATTGATTTGTCGACAGGGTTCAGAACTTTCTTGTAAAACACCAAAATATAAATGGTAGCTTCAGCAATGGTGACATAGAAATATAATAATTGTATTAGAAAATAATATATATATATATATAATTGACTGTTGCTGTTATTATTATTATTTGATTTTTTAATATATACTAAGCACTCTGATATTTGTAAATTCAATAGAATCTAGAATATAGCGAATTTTTGACGTTAGTAAAAAGAGTTCCTTGGACTTCTCTGATAGCAGAGTGGACTGTGGAGTGGTTTTGTAGCTGTTTGGGGGAGTGCGCGGCGGTCGCTTTCTTGCTGAGGGAGAGGCCGTCTGCGGCGGTTAGGGTCTGGACCTTTTTCCACCAAGCACTTTAGAGAGGGTGCTTGGTGGGGAGACGGTCCGGGACATTGCCTGGATTAATCGTTGCCGAGTGCGACACCACGGTTGCGCTTGGTGATGGTTAGTCTGGGTGTGGTGGGTTCCCGACTTATGCCTTTTCTTGCTGATCTCGGCTGATCACCGTGGCCGGCGGTAAAGGCCTGTCGGGTTCGACGTTGGGCCCCTTACGTGAGCGGACTCTAGTGCGGCCCGGCCCGTGTTTCGCGGTTTGACCAGAATCGCTGAACCCGCTGGGTCGTATCGACAGTTTGATCTTCTAGGTGGCCTTACCGGTGGTCTTCTCCCGGGGAGACTACCGCGGTGGGGCTGGACAAGGTCGATGATGCTCGAGTCGGGTTTTACACCTGATACCGAGTCCGGCCAGAAGGGGGTCTCGGCCCCCTTCAGAGGCAGCAGGCTTGGGTGGGGGGAAAGGGATCCCTTCACAATCTTTCAAGCCTTCAAAAAAGGGATGGGTGCTCCTCGTTGCGAGGTGCCCTTTCTGTGGATCACGGCGAGGGCATCGCGGTGAGTGCGAAAGCGTTCCCGTGGTGTCCCATTATGACGGCGGCGGTAACCGTCAGGTTAAGTGAGTAGGAGTCTCACATAAGCACCTCCATCATCCCCTGGATGGAGGTGTGTGTCCATGAGGATTCCTGACGTTAAAAAAAAAAGGGTGAGAGTTGGTTTAACTATGTTTTAAATTTGTTAGCATTTTAAATGCAGGTTATGCTAGGTTTAAGTTACACAGAGTTTATTAGTAAGCATTTTCTTTATTACGAATTTATATTGGGTTTAAATAGTTAAACCTTGGTTATAAATAAGGCAGATAGTATTTAAATTAAGTGTTACATAATTACACATTGTTAAAAAATAACCAATCACACTACGACTAGTTTTATAATGCTCTCACATTTACAACGAATAACTTATTCTTAATTTAAGTTTTAACATTTAAAATTAAGAACGCTGATAGACGGAAACGCCGCATGTTATAACAGTAAAGTAACATGTGCAGAATTTTCGATAAGTTGGTAATTGCCGGGAGGTTGGCCCGTATATTCGGAAGCATATTCTTTGGTATTGTTATAAGCTTTTATTAGATATAAGAACGCGTTTAATGTAAGTTTTATTTTTTAATCCTAATTTCTTATCCAAATTTTGGTAATTAATTGTAAAAACGAATTCCATTGCCGAAAAGGTTTTTTTATGTTTTTGTGAGTCTATCTATATCTATAAAATTAATGTTATGCAAGTCGCGGATTATTTCTAATGTTTTAATTTTTTTTAACGAACATAAATTATATTTTCCACGATATACAATGTAACAGATGTCACCACCGTAACGATAAAGACGATCATATATAGAATACTTAATTCATTGAGCTGGGTACCGTAATGGTAGCTAAATTGTTTCTCAGAGGTCGCGCATTTGAATTCCAGCCCGGATCGGTTTATTTTTCAGTGTATATTTATTTCAAATTCTTCAGGAGCATTTTTTCAACTTTCTTAGCATTTTTAATCAAAACGATGACACAATCTGTGACTTTGTATCATCAAGGAAAAAGGTTTTAGTTTAAAAGTGCCAAGTGCCAAGGACGCGTGTGCCACGGTGCTATTTCTTATTGATGGTGAAAGTCTGAGATATCGGCTTTGTGGAACATTTGTGCAGCAATCTTGTAGACGTGCTCGTCCAGAAGCTCGATGCGGGGGTCACGAAAATTTTTTCGTTCCTCACACACCAGCGTGTACCGGAGGCACGTCGCAGAGCGGTGGTTTCCACTTTTTTTAGGCGGGTGACTTAACATGAGATGGAGTCTCACATTTGTTTCATAAATTGCCAGCTTGGCTCTGATTGGAATGCGGGAGTGAAAGATGGGATTAAACATGCTCAGCACTGCTCTGGCTGCTGGTTTTGCCTTTGAAATCTGAGTGGTCATCAATAGTCGCCTGACTAATACTACGCTCAGGTAAGCGATGCTTCTGCTGCAGTTGATTGAGACGTCGTTAATGGTTAGTGGAGAAGAGTCAGAGCCTCTCTCCCAGAATACGATGATCTGTATTTTCGCTAAATTAAGCGCTATCCTTCATTCTGCCAGCCAATTTGGGAGTAGATCGATTATTTACTGGACTTTGAAGGCCGCATATTTTTCGCCTATGAACTTCGCGAGGAGCGCAATGTAATCAGCGTAGGACGTCAGACAGGGTGCGGCAAATTGCATAACAAAATTGTTAAAGATAAAACAACTATCCGGGATTTTAACCACCACCTTTGTTAATATATTGTTTTGAGTTTGCTATGCACTTATTGAAAGTTTAATCGCGGCTTTAAATTGAAATTCCAAAGTAATAAGGAAGCACTAATGAATAAAGAGTAACGGTAGTTTGGTCTGCGAAGGAAAACTAATGTAATAAGAGAATTCATAATAAGTAGTAATAATCATTATTTTTTTTTAAGAATCTTAAGAAGAAATCATCATCGATATAGTCATAGGTAACAGTACATTTAGGTTTGTTTCAATCTTAACTAATATTATAAATTTTAAAGTAACTCTATCTCTCTGTCTGTTTGTTATGCTTTAAGGTTTAGTTGCCAGTTTTTGCCATAGAGATAACTTTTTAATCCAGGTGGTATCTATGAAATCGAATATTCGAGTCATCATTTAAAACTAATGAAATGTATTTGTATATAAAAACAAATCTCAGAAGTTGTAAGTATAAATTCTGCTTGGGTGAACGGTTTCTCATCAGCATTTTTTTGATTTTGTACTATATTAAAAAAAGAAATACCAGCTAGTCATATTTTACCTTTGTTAAATTGTTAGCTAACCTTTCTTTAGGTAAAAATAAAAATAACGGAAACTACTAAGTTTTCACGGACAACGGCGATAACTCATCTAGAGTATTGTTCAAATATTCAATAATATCGCTTCACTGTAATCATAAGAACTAACTTTGAACTTTAAAAAATGTGCACATGTTTTTTTTATATATGTTTGTGGTCATCAGTATTTGTTAATTAATTATATTTTATATTTATAAAATATAAATGAGGATATTAAAATACAGTAAGACTTTCGATTCGTAGATTGAGTATGATTGGAACTTCAGATTGTCCAGATTCGTGTGACAGTGCTAGAGTTTAGACAATAAAGATAATACTAGTCTAGAGATGCTGATCTACTCATCTACTATCATTAGTGGTAACAAAACGTAGTAACTTAAAAGGTTTGAATTACTTTAACTAAGTAACTAATTGTTTTACTTGTGAGTTAGCTTTACTTAATGCAATTTTGAATTGAAGGTATTTCGATGTTTAAATAAAAATAAGAAAGAATTATATAATACTTTTAAAGGAAGGGTTTTTTTATGCAGTATATTATGAGACTTAAGGCATGTTTACATTAATTTCTCTTATGGATTTGCCAAAGAGATTAAGCATATTATTATTTTTAGCTTTTATAATCGTGGGTTACATTTACAGAGACAGGCAAGTATGTGATGAGCATAGGTGTCTGTATTTCTGGGTTTGGTTGTTTATTAAATAGGTTTGCAGTATCTGTATCGTTGTCTAACACCGTTAACACAAGAAAATAATTTGCTTATTTAGGTGTTAGATCAATGTGTGTAGGTAATTTTTCCTGTGATATTATTATTATTATTATTTAAAGAGGAAATTAGAGACCATAATAGAATGTTAACCACTAATTAGAATTCGATATATATATCATGTCAGTATAAATCCAAAAAGGGATCATATTGTTTTAATTGGTAATCTCAAAAATGATTGCTGAAGTAGAAAATGACAGATTAACAAAGGATTTTATGAATATTCATATTTATAAAAAGAAATGTCCAAATCCATCTGTCCGTGCTCGAAATTTCAAGTTGAATATGTTTACGATATAATAAAATTTACTTTTATAAACGAATGATTTCATTTTATTTTATTGTCGACGATTTTCATTACCGATATTACCGATAACAAATATTTTCTTTTAATTATTATTTGGTTTGAATAAATTTAATTATACAGTAACATGAAGACAATAATTTACCAAATTTATATAATTAAATTTCAATAATGTTTTGAACATCACAAGCCTTCTACGGGTGTAAAAAGTACTACGTAACAAAAATAGGTACTATTTGACATTTGGATTTTTATTTCCAATTCGTTTTCAGGTGTTTTGAAAACGGCTAAACTTAATACAATTTAATACTCGTTTCTAAACTTAATACAATTTAATTCGCACGAATAAAACGAATAAACACGTGGACGGATTTGAATGCGGTTTTTTTTAATCGAAAGCTATGTTCGTCGAGATGGGTTTTTATTCATCCGTAAATAAATACACGTATTTTTTTTAAATTTATTTTTTAAGTTATGAGATTACAAGACGGTGTATTAGAGATTAAACATTGTTTTCACAAAAAAATAACTGACTAGTAGAGATCTCTGAAAGAGATTGGTTAAGCCATTCTATATATTTTTGCATTGTATATATTTTTCATCTAATATTTATTATTGGAACGAGAATTTAAATTAATATAGAAAACCATATTAGAGATATCTAATCTCTGACTCTTCACATGTTTTTTATATGTATCTGAAATTGGATTTCTATTCTTATACTATACAAATTAAATATAATTACAAAGTGATCAGTTTCAGTAAGTTTATCCTATAATCATTATGTTTATTTGAAATTATTTTCCTTATGCTGCTATTAGTTCTTAGTAATTTATTTATTTAAAGTTCATCGAGTCTTACGAAAAAGATTTTTTGATAAATATAATGAAACTATAAATTTATTATATATACATTTTTTCTTATAGATTATGCTAAAAATATTCAAGAATCATTTAAAATCAATCGCGTAATGTTGCCTTCATCAACAATTCAGTTAAAGCCGGCAACACTCCAAGCGTCCAATGACCGACTAAATAAAAATGCAATAGTATTATTCTCTACGTTTTATTTCAAATTCAATGAAAAATAAAATAATCAATTTTCTTTTTTAATCTCCATTTGTTTGTTTTTAAATTCTGTTATAGAATCCTATTACAATGCTGATGTTTACATAAAGGTGCTAAAGTTGATAAATTTATTGATTTACTAGATTTGCTATTTCCGGTATTTTTCGGCTCAATTCCAAGGGGAGAGAAGTTGCCCATGGAACTTATTACATTATTGTAATAATGGGTAATCTATTATTATTATTAGGTAGTAATTTGATATGGAGCTAAAATAAATATATATTATTATTTATATAACTACTTAATTCCGTTGACAATAAATGTGCGAAATATTGTTGTCACAATTAGATTTAACAATTTAGATTTATTTATAACTATTATTAAATACTATATTTACATATTTATTTATGTAAGTCAAGAATAGAAAAGATTGTAATGTATTTAGGAATTTAAAATAGTTTCGTATCATTATATTGTTATTATAAGACGTTTTATGATGTTTAAAGTTGTGAATATAAGCAAACTCCAGAAGCTACCGGTGGCGATTCCGTCGCTTTTATTTTGTTAATCAAGGCACTAATGAAAATCTTCTGTACTGAAGAGTTGTCAAGAGAAGTGTTTTATATACTGTTAGGATTTGCACTTCAATGTTTAATATCCAACCATTTGTAATAGAATGAGCGAGAGCAGCCCTTACAACTCGTTTTATAATATTTTAACACTATAATATTTAGGCGAGGGTAATTTACAATTTCATAACCAGCTTACAGATGATATTATTTATACCTTATAATAAGTTCTAAATAATTAATAAAAGATTAAACATTATGTTAAAATATTCTATGCTTCTAATTCTGAAAAACATTTAACAATAAATACTAAACAACATTCCATAATTAATAGCGTAGGTGGCGCTATTGTTGAAACTTATGAACTAAAACATTTAAATTCCAATGTATTTACCATTTAAATTATTATAAATAAATATGACTAACAATACTTACATTGCTAATATTCTTTGTTTTTAATGTTAGATATTCTGTGGGTTTTTTATTGTATTGAGTTGTTAGTTATTGTGCAGATATTACTTTTTATCTTTGTTTTGTCATATTAAATATATTTTGAGTCTTATACAATTTATCACACTCATATGGCCCACTTTTCATTACCGCCTGCTTTATAAAACACTAGCTGTTGCTCGCGGCTCCGCCCGCGTGTAAGTCGCTTTCCGTGTAATCTGTGGAACTTTTAAAGAGGAACAATTTCATAGAACATCATTTTTGCGTAACTTTCACCGTTTTCGCATCACACGCAGTTTTTTGTTTCTTTTTTTACACCTTGCGTAAGAATATTCAAGTTTTAGTAATCATCCCTATTTTTTTGAAAATGAAACATAGCCTATGTCACTCGGGAATAGTGAAGCTTGCCAACGGTGAAAGAATTTTTGAAATCGGTCCAGTAGTTTCGGAGCCTATTCATTTCAAACATACAAATAAATAATCAAACCTTTCCTCTTTATAATATTAGTATAGATTGGTTTAGTCAATAAATATTTTTGTAACTATAACTAAATGCATCTTTATATAAATCCATAGTAAATATTATATAAGTCAAACTCAAAAAGTAAATCTTATAGAAATATTGTTTACTAAAGAGTTTAAAAAATACATAATTTATATATGTCTCAAAATGTATGTGTTAGTCAAAAACAAAAAAAAAACTCTTAAAACGAATAAAATTATAAAAATTATTACTCACGAACTACACATAAGTCCTAATTTATATCTTTAATATCTTCATATTTGTTTTCGGAATCCGCAAAAGATAACATAAAATAGATAAAAAAATTAAATTAAAAATTTAAAAAACCCCCGATACAAAAAACCTCTAAAAAGATTAAAAATAATATTATTATGTGAGTTTATTGAAGTCGTTGCGTCGGGGGACCGTTGTACGTACGTTGATAGTGTATATTTTACGAAGTTAATTATTGAGGACTTAGACTATACGATTCGGTATCGTAATTTCTTTATTTGCCTTGTTAACTTAACTTACTTGCATGTTAATTTCTTCCTTTATTAAACGGTCCCCCGACGCAACGAATTCAATAAGTACATAATAGTATTATTTTTACTCTTCTTAGAGGTTTTTTGTATCGGGGGTTTTTTTAATTTTTAATTTAATTTTTTTTTCTGCTTTTTAAAGTTATATTACTAGTTTCTGAATTGTACTAAATGAACCTACAGACACACAAAATTTTCAATTGTTTAAGTAGGAAAGATTTGTTTGTTTGTTTGAGTTGAATAGGCTTCGAAACTACGGGACCGATTTTTTAAAAAATCTTTTAGCATTAGAATCCTATATTATGATGTACAAAGGTTATATTTAATACGAGAAATATATATAATATTTAATAAAATAAGGATCCACGTGAAAGTTTCGACAATGTAATGAATTATAAATGTATTAAGTAACATGATTCAAGACTTTTTCATATAGGTAGGTAGGTAGGTTTCATATATACGAATATTAATAAATATAAACATTTAGAGTCAAAATGATTTACAATCACTAATAACACTATGATGAAGAGATTTATATTATCACTAGCTGAATTAGTTGCCCGTGATTCTTTATGACTACGATCATAAGCCATATAAATATATTACAGTCTCTGTGGACGCAGTCACGGGCAACAGCTATCCCTAATAAAGTACTTTAAATCAGTACGTAAGTGTAAAAATCTTTTGGCCTTCATAATTAGGCTTTTTTTCCTATATAGCGCGGGCGACGCCGCTGGGAACCGCTAATTATTGCATAAGAACCTCTGCCCCGCACTAATAAAACGTCAATATCTTAGAGATGACTATTTTTATTTCAATCGAACATGAATAAAAAACATCTCGACGTACATAGCTTTCGACTAAAAAAACTGCATTCAAATCCGTCCACGCGTTTAGTCGCAAACAGCTAATTATTGCATAAGAACCTCTCCCCCGCACGAATAAAACGTCAATATCTTGAAAACGGCTATTTTTATTTTAATCAAATATAGATACAAAACATTTCGATAAGAATAGCTTTCGATTAAACAAAATTGCATTCAAATCCGTCTACGCGTTTGGCCGCAAATAGCTAATTATTGCATAAGAACCTCTCCCCCGCACGAATAAAACGTCAATATCTTAAAAACGGCTATTTTTCTTTCAATCAAACATGGATAGGAACCATCTCGATGAGCATAGCTTTCGATTAAAAAAAACCGTATTCGAATCCGTTCACGCGTTTGGCCGGAAATTTGCCACAGACAGATACACAGATACACATATACACAGATACACAGATACACAGATACACAGATACACAGATACACAGATACACAGATACACAGATACACAGATCGACAGGTCAAACTTATAACACCCCTCTTTTTAGTCGGGGGTTAAAAAAAGATAAGAAACGTAAACGTAATTGTAACGTAACGTAATCGTAACGTAACGTAATAATGAATATTATACAGGAACTATATCACGCATCACTAATGAATGAGCACCTTAAAAGGTAAACTTCACTACAATATAGTTGCTGTTACGTATTTATTTTAAAATTGAACTAGAAGGACCGGCTTAAAAATAATTAGTGAATTCTTTCGTATTTAAAAACAATTGCTGATGCTGCTAAATTGTCTGTTGTTCTGTGAAATGTTTGTTTTCTCTTGCAACTGCTTCTATATGCAAATACTTTTTCAAACTAAAACTAAATTGAGTATATTTTGTGGTGATTTCTTTCATCCTTAGATTTTGTTATAATTCATGAAGTCATAAAATGTTATTTAAAGTATTATACGATCAATGTTACCGTCAAATAAAGATAAAAGCAAACTAGAAATCTCGGGTGTATACAAGATTCCCAGTGATTGCGGTAAGTGTTACGAAGGAGAAACTCGTGGAAACATAAATATATAAACATATACGAAATATTAAAAATCTAGACCATAGTAGGTCAGCACGGAACCATAACGGAACACGTCTCAGATTCCGTAACGGCTAATTACATACGTTTTGATAAAGCGTCCGTTTTAGCTAGGGAAAACTTTTAGTACTGTGTAAAGTACGTAAAGCTATCGAAATCAGTGGTCTACCGAATTTCAGAAGGATTAACAGGTGGATGCTACCTACGGCTTGGAAACCGGTAATTAACACTACAAAGGACCAACCACTATTGTCACGTCGCCTCCAGCGAGCTGCTGAACGCAGTTCACGCCGTCTTCAAAATCAAAATCGAAATTTCTATTAAATTACGTGAATATAAGCGGGGAACTATATATTACAAATTCATCATGGTTCACGAAATATAACAAATATGTTAAAGTAATATGAAGATCATAAGTTACAAGTACTGTATATAAAAATATGTCAATAGACTTAATGGTCTGGAATCGTTTAGCAATACTAAATATTCTCGTGCGGGTCTCTCGCATTTGGTCAACCAACACCTTCAAAACGATCTTCTCGATAAGCAGTAGACATATTGAGAAAGTCCCAGTCTCGTTCAATTAACGCCTCTGTGATCATTTCTCGATTCAGTCCTTTGATTGCCAAACCAGAAAAGGCCAGAGCAGGTTTGTTCTAGCTCCAACATCTCAAATTGGCTGTATAAATGATGTGATAGAATCTCCACCTCCTTCTTTTTACCATTTTGATGGTCGGGATGGTAAACTAAAAGTTCATCAGTAAACTTCCTTATTGCCCCCAGCATCCGTGGCGTAATTCCTTAGACCACGGATTTGGCATTCAAGTCATCGAGGAAAATTACCTTTCACGATACCCTTGACTACTAATTACTGTTCTTAAGGAGTCCATTGCACTGTGAACAAACTACATCTACGGTCTTTATTAAAAATTAGGTGTGTAATTTAAACGATGTTCACTGTGTATAAGCACCACTTGCTACGTTGAGCTACCCTAAAACTCGACTGTATCTTTGCGGCCCAGGTATGTGCAGTTATATAAACAATCCTTTAAAATGTCTGGTATGCCCGAAAATGTGAGTCAAAGACCAATTAGCGGAATTTCCATAAAACAGAGACTATGACTTTCTACAATCTACAAGTTTTATAAAATGGCGTATTAAACGGAATTGAATGAATTGAAGACTGAAATCAGAGACATGATTTTTTCATGAATAGCTAAGCAAATATCATCTTGATCGCAAAAAAATTTCATCTTGATATCATCAGGGACTTAATGAAGAGACTAATATTTAACTAACACTGTTAGTTTTGTTGTTTTTATTATTTAACTTAACTTAACTTTCTCTAAATTTTTATTTGCTCTATTTATAAAAATCTAAATATAATAATCACACAAAACGTTCACATTCGGACACACACACTTACATTTACTATCAATACCGAGACATTTTAATCATATTTTAACTGTAGTTCAATATTTACTAAAGTATTTCTGAAAGTGGTACTACCAAGGTTCGACAATGGCTGGACAGAAATCTGCTTTCTATAAATTTAAAAAAAAAACAAAATTTTTAACTTTCAGTACTAATATTACATCGCAACCTAAATCTTCATTTTCAATTAAAGATCACTCTTGTGTTAGAGATTACTGCGAAACATCTAGAACTTGTAGTGATTGTATTTCATTAGAAAGAGTCTCCCAAATTAAGTATCTGGGAGTAACGGTAGATAGATACTTAAAATGGGAATCTCACGTCACTAACCTGGCCTATCGTATAAGGTCAATGGCGCGAGTTTTTAAAACTTTGAGACATTTAGGTAGCCAAAAGTTTATAAATAATATATACTGCGCTTTGTGTGAATCTCTAATTCGATATTGTATTTTGGCTTGGGGCGGTGCTACTAAAAAGGTTTTGCTCATTGCTGAAAGGGCCCAGCGTATGTTACTTAGAATAATAAACTTCAAGCCACTTAGATACTCAACTCGTGATCTCTATAAGTGTAGTAATGTATTGTCTGTTAGACAAATATTTATGTTAAAGCTTCTTCTAAGGCAATTTAAAACAAAAATAAATAGTAGTTATTTTAAACGTAACAGAATAATCTATACTGTTCCAAAAACTAAAACAAGATATGCTCAAAAATTCTTTCCTTTTCTTGGACCATTTTTAGCAAATAAAGTGAATAAAATATTAAACTTTCAAGATATGCGTCCAAAAAATATTAAGAAAGTCTTAATAAAATGGTTAAAAACTTTAGATTATGATAGCACAGAAAATCTTTTGTCATTTTTATAGGTAATATTTGATTTATATCCCCGTATATACCCGAAATTAAATTGAGTTTATATAAATATATATATTTATTATATTAGTATTATAATTATGATTATTAATATTATATATACTTTTTTATATTATATTATTATTTTATTATATTATTATAATTATTTACTATTATTAATATTTCTTATTATTTTATTATTTTAAGGTTATTTACAAGTATGTTGTCACCATATGTAATAATACGAGATTAGTTAATTTTATAAATAAAAGTTGCATCGTAGGTGTAGTAGTACGGTCAAAGAGTTCACTGGATATCTCAGCACAGGGTATCCTAGTGAGATATCCAGGGTCAGTAACTGCGTTCAAACCATCCCTCCTGACTTCTCACAAAACTTTATGTAGTTAATTGTAACGTCTCCTGTACTTGTAATGAAATGAAATAATAAATAAATAAATAAATAAATAAATAAAATAAATAAATAAATAAATTCATTAGAAACTTCTTACAACCTGAAGAAGTTTAGACTACCTTTCGGTCTTCGAATAACAATAAACAATTTGATTACTTCAAAACTTTAAAATTTTTCGTCAAAATAAAAATAGAAATAGAAGAAATAAAAATAAATTAAAACGTTGTTAAATTAAGTTGTAATGGGATATCTGAATTACTTAAGACTTAATATTCCTTAAATTTTTACCAAATTAGGATTTTTGAAAGAAGCCTAACTGGTGCCACTACCTTCCCGATAAATACGATCCTATCTAATACCTTTAAACGAGCAATTTTTAGGTATATTTTATAACAACGACCTGGGAAAGTATTCAAATATGCAGACCCTCATGCAAAAAACGTATTTCATACGTATACGTATTTGTCGTTATTTATATACACGGTTATTTGTAAATAGTTGACTACCTCTTGCAGGCAGCCTCTTTAAATTAATCCTAACCACATTTGATCTACGCCTTTTTAAAATTTATAGGTTCTAAATTTTAAATTGGCCCATACAACATTTATTTGTTGTCTCTGAACTTGCATTAACTCGGAGCGTCGGTAGAGCACCCCAGCGTTGACCTTTTAAGTACTTCTTACAAAATACAGAGTAATAATTAAAAGAGGAAGTAAAAAATTGTTTGTTTCTTTTTTTTTGGTGTTGTTTATCAAGATTTTTAAAACTTGTAGAACAAATGTTGTTGGGATTGATGTAGAGAGGCTGTCTGCAAGAGGTGGTCAAGTAATTAAAAATAGACCTATATAATGGTTTGAAACCCTTCGTGCTCTAATCCGAGTCGCATTTGACCGGTATTTTAAATTTTAATCTTACTGTCTATCTATGTGCTCTTCAAATACTCGAAAGCATATCAACATATCTTTTAATAATATATATATACACATATATTAACCGCCCCGTTGGTCGAGTGGTTAGTGCAGACGCCCTAACATGTCACGGCGCAATGGGGCTCGGGTTCGATTCCCGGCAGAGACAGGCATTTATGTGATGAGCATAGATGTCTGAGTTTCTGGGTTTGGTCGTTTATTTAATATATTCTCAGTATTTATATATGTATTTCTATGTATTTGTATCGTTGTCTAACACCCTTAACACAAGCAAATAATTTGCTTACTTAGGGGTTGGATCAATGTGTGTAGTGTTTCCTGATATTATTATTATTATTATTATATATACATATATTTTAAGCTTAATTAAATTTTGAATAAATATAAAACAAAATATTCAACGATACGGACAAGATTTGAAACTGCAGCCTCTTGGAAATCGTCCCATAGTTCCACAAATTAGCTACCAGCTTCACTGACCTCGGTGAATATAATTACTGAAGAGTATAAGAATTATAAATAATAGATTTATGATTTGTTATCTGACTAGATATTATCTTATATAATAATAAAAATTAATATCTAAGTTACAAGAACAAGTAGTAATTGAGAGAGTGTCGATTGACTCCAACTAGCTTCTTCGGTTTCAGATTCCATTCCTATTGATGAGTTTACAAACAAAGTAAAGTTCAATATTGTTTAATATCAAATATCTATAGGTTTTCTTATAAAAGCGACCAAGATTTAGGAAGTAGTTGAAATTAGAATATAATAAAAAGTTACATAAGCATCACCTCCCGATTGAATATATTTATTCTATTATCTGCTTTATTAACTTTCTTGGTTATTCTATTAGTTATGAATGAGTACTGCCTGAGGTTCAGATAATATACTTTTGGTGGACCAAAATAATGTACCTTTGTACTAACTAACAGCGTTATGCTCGTGAACGGGTGCTGCCTGCGGTGACTAGTCATGTTGCAGGCCGACGTTTTACTACTTTTATTATTTTTTTGTTCGTTGCCTGAAATCATAAGGCTTCATTTCCGATTGATTGAGACCATGCTAGTTGTTTGAAAATTGCTCTTAATATTGACAATGGTGAAACAGTGATCACAATAAAAAAAAATCACACAGAGTTTGTTGTGTGGTTCTTCTCAGACCATGACGCGTTTAACATTAAGTTGAAAAGTGAGAAGAGCTTATTTCATTTTTTTTTGGTATTGAAATAGGCCCTCCTAACATTATCTTTTGACGTATATAATTGATCACTAATGTTGATTCAAAACGGAAAAGATATATATATAAAATAAAATCCACATAATTTTTTTAGTTACTTTCTAATTAAATTATATTTATTGCTGACAAGGTTACTATTGTACATGTATAAATTACCAACAATTCTAAAACTCGCAAAAGACTAAATTCATAATATGTAAATACTAGTGCTCCATGAGCAATTGTTAAGCTGTTGTGTAGACGTGCAACTTGTATTTGTTTCTGTATTGCTTCTACTTTGCATAGTCATTCAGTAACATAGTTACGTTTAGATTAACGTCTAATTTAAATAAAATAATTATTTAGAAAATCTGTTAATAAGTGTTATAGCACTTCAACGATCTCTAATAATATTAATTGTGATAGACTTTAAATTTACATGATTAGATAAGATAACATTACTTCGAACCTGATATTTAAATGTAACTTAAAGTGTAATTAGATAAGATAAATAGAGATAATGTAATACTTTATTTTCAGTATTAAAATGATGTCACATTCCACGAAGTACTAGATTTAAGTACTATGTTCAACAAATATTAAGTAAGTACCACTCGATTGCAAAATGGTTTAAATATCTCTAATATTTGAACAAAAAATATATAAAAACAATTCTGTTATATATGATTAAACCAAATTACACCCATTGATAACATCTCATGATACCAGTCTTATGACTGGAACATAAAGTCATAAAACAATTGATATCACCATCGCGTATTTAAATTGAATTGTTAGAATACTAGTAGTCTTTGTTTTAATCAAAAAATCCTCTGATATAAATTCAATATTAAACGAATCTATAGTTTTTACTCTTTTTTCTTATCCTTTTTTTTATTCTCTTACCGTCACTCCACTTTCTACGAAGTGCTCTGCCCATATTCTATTTTTTATCTTAATCAATTCACTGTATGTGATGTAAAGTTAAACATTCCAACGTTTATCTCTCACACTATAGGATTGCATTGGGTCGTAAAATTATTATTCTTAGTATCGTATTATGACGTCATAATTGCTGTGAGAACTTGCATTTTTAAATAATTAAAAGAAAGCCGACTTCTCCGCTTAAATACCGCCGTATCTTTTTTTCAAAGTTGATTAAAACCGTGTAACAACCTAACAAGGATCTGAACTATTATATATAATTAAGTATTACAGATTGTAAGTTTATATTAATAGATACTTATTAGTTGTACACAGGTATGTTAAATGTGTCATGTTATTATTATGTTGTCTCCACAAAGCTCGGGGGTGGATTTGATAGACAAAAGATATTTCAATTAAAATATAGTAAACGTTTTCGCTGACATGTCTTAATCTATTATAATCCATAAATAAAATAAAAGTTTTAGAAACTTCTGAAATTGTTCTTTAAAACCACTTTGAAAAGTAATTAAAAGTATTTTTGCTGGAGTTGTAAATGTTGTTGAGGTTTAAAAATACACGAGACCACAAATTAGTTCTATAATAAGGGTTCATAAAATAAAAATCAAAAATCTCGAATGATTTATGTGTTAATAATTTAAGAAGAAAAGAGAAATAAAACGATAGACAACTCTTCAAAAGCCGATTTTAAAAAGATTTGTGTATTCTTATGACCTCAGAACAATAATACTTTATTTTTTTTCAGAGATTTAGAATTTTGAGAAAGACGCCAAAGAGATATACTGAAAACCATGCAAGGAAAACCCAGAGTATTCAGCAGAGAACTCTTTCGCAAGGAATGTTTTGTTCTTACAGTAAGACAGCTTTACATAATGTGCGGCATAATCCGAGAACAAACAGCAATTAGTGTACAAAAATTATATTAAGACAGAGGCTGTTATATCTATATACATGAATAAAAATGATGTTTCACACTTAAAAAAAATGGAACATATTATGTCGCACGTAAACACATAATTTAGACTATACAACTAACTAACATGAGTATTATTTTTGCTATTTTAAATGTTTATAAAAGTAAGTTTTATTTAAGTAAAAAGTTGACAAAGCAAAACACACATAGTTTTAAACCATATCCACTGTATATACCACACTTGTTAACAAAAATACCAATTTTAGAATTAATGTTGTTAATTTTAATCTCACAACATACTTTCTTATAATATATCATCTACATCTATGATTCAATATGGATTTAATATTAGTTTTTCTTGTTAAATTAACTGTAGGTACTTATTAAAAAAAATCTAATAATCCGTTGCTAACTGATAGTGTAAAAAAAATAATTATATATTTTCTTATTTTTATTCATATTCAATCCTATTAAAAATGGACATAAGGGATAAAATCTAAATAATGGGTACTTAATTAAAAACAATTAAAAAATAAATAATTTTCAGGGATCATTTTAAACACTTTAAATTTATGTGAATCATGAAAGCCTACGATGCATTAATTTGTTTGATAACAAACAAGGGTCTAATAGAAAATATTTAAATTAGAAATGCAATTTGTGTCTTACTGACTTCGAGATTAAGTCAATGCGTTATTAATGTATGGTCTAGCAGTCATGTAATTGCAGTTAAATAGCAGTCTTTAGAACTATCGTTTAAGTTTGTTTCATCGAGTACAGTCTCGTTATAGTAATAACTTTGTCTTAATTTGCTCAACTAAATTTTCAACGATAAAACATCTGCGCTGGATTTTAATCACCACCTGTGGTTTTGTGAACATAGTTTAAAACTTCATATGGATTTGTTAAAACTGAAACTCGACTTTTAATTTGATACTAGAAGTTATAATGAAGAACTAATAAAATATAAAATATTTCAACTCGAGTGAGAAGAACTAATTTGATAAGAAAAGCTTTATAATTATTAAAGTCCTTATTGTTTATTCGTGTTCCACGCGGGAGTGAAATATTTTAGTACAATGTAATTGTAGTCAGAATTATAATTTTCAATTTGCATTTGTTGTGACTTTTGAATTAATGCAACAAGTGGTTGGATTGGATTTTCACACAGTTTACGATGTCGAGGAGAAGACAACCTGACTTACGTCCTCGCAGCCAAACAAATGTGGGAATAGCTACCTCACTAACCGCACTGACGATCAGGGAGAGATCAAGCAGAAAGTCGTATTGCTATGTCATAATTGAGTTCTTAAGTGAGTGACAATGCAAAAACTAGGCTTAAAATGCAACGAGCACATCTTGCACTTTAAAGACAAAAAACAGCGAGCACGACACAATGAAACTAAGCGATCCACGGGATCGCTTCCAGGATCGTAGGAACACAGGATCCCTGTCCTGTGATTCTGGAACGAGCTGCATTTCATCTGGCAATAGATTACTGCGCCGACAAATCGGTAATAATCGGATAAATTATAATAATTGGTAAATATTGTAAGGTGTTAAAATACTATGGTAAGCCTACTGGATTATGTTATGTTGAACGCAAAATAAAATAGCCACAATTGGTCCCACCAGATCTCTTACGGTATTCAGTTTTTGGAATGGGAAAAGATTCTAAAAACTTCTTGGCCAACATTAAAAAATATACCAGTTGTTTCCAGATGACATCGTTTGTAAAACACATATTGTATAGGACGATTTCTTGCCCACTTTCAACTACCACATCAGAATTTGTAGTTAAAAGTAAGATCAGTTGTCATCATGCTGCGTAACATTAATCGAATGTGCAATGAAACCTTTTTTTATTTATTACAAATTCCTTTTGTTTTATACAAAACTTAAGCTTTTTTATTTATCGATTTAGGTAGTACAAGGTCAGCCGGGTCAGCTAGTAATTAATAAAATGATTGATTGAGGTGAACTCAAAATTGTCTCTTCATTAAGATTCCTCAAAGTTTCAATTATCTGCCGTGCTTTATGAATATGGTTTGGAGCCTGCTGTGTATGAACGTGGCTTTAAATAGAAATTCAAAACTAATAATGAAGTCATAATCAATAAAAGTTATTTTAAACTATATATATATTATATATATACATATAATATATATATATTATATATATATAATATATATATATATATATATATATATACACATATATATATAATATATATATATATATATTATCAAAGAATTTATGACTATGAATATAAATTGCGCAATTTAGACGCTTTTTATGAAAGAGATTAACTTGTTTAATAAATTTTATTTGAACAAAGAGATATATTTATTTGAAATTACTTTATTACGTCTATTTTCAAACATTTGATTGTGATTATTTCTGTGGTAGTTTTCTTCAATATGGAAACATATTAACTTAAATTTACAATGAATTGTGTAACGTTATTGAGCTTTACTGACTTCGAATTTTGACATTTTAAAATCCATCGTATTAGAAATATAAACATTTTTATCTGTGTCTTCTTTTTCAAATTATGAAATGTTTATTTTTATGGGAACAAAACCTATGGGGTTGTAGGTAAAAAATCTTGGGTTAAGGAATTACACAATTATAATTTTTAGATATTGATTTTAATGAAAATTTACCAAGAACGAAATTTCAAAGTGTCTGATAGTAGTTTATCTTTATTAAATTGTCAGGTAATTTATTATAGGTAAAAATTAAAAAGAGGAAAATAACAAAGTTTCCGCGTACAAACAATGGCGATCTCTCATCTCGGGTATTGTTTAAATATCCAATAATGTCGTTAGATTCTAATTATTAAAACAAACCTGTTTTGCTTCAATAACAACTTTATAATAGCCTATGGTTCATAAATATTTTGTGTTATATCTTAAAGGATGCTTTTCTTAAATAGGTAGATATCTAATCGCATCTCTATAGTGACAAACCTTAACTCCACAAACACACACTTATGTACAGTGCGGGAATAATTAGTGAATTAAACACTTTTAATGGTTTCAGTTTCTTGTTTTTCATATTTGTTTATGCTATTTCGTAAATATTATTTTCTTACATCTAAATTCAAAATTTGAATAAGCAACGTTCGCATCTTTACCTAACCTTTAACCTATCAACATACATCAATCACCGCAAGAATTGAAGATGGCTCCACCTAGCGATGTATATCTTTAATCGCATAGAAAGATATAAAAGCCCTCACCCTCACATAAAAAATATAGAAACCATGAACTACGAACCCGCTTGGAGTTCAGCAAATCATTAGTTATCATCAAGTTATCACCGCGACTTCTATAGTATACTACGAACTCATTGCAGCAAGTATATATAAAGATAAGAAGAGCACCATCCAAAAGCACCTTTAAGAAACTTGTCAAAGAGCACTTTTTAAAGTCCCCATAATCCGTGTGTTAATTTGAAATGTGTATCTTACAATATAAAACTTCAACATTCATGATGTTATAATAATAGTAATATGTATAATATGTATGTATTTACATATATGTATACGTTTATTCAATTTATGTATCAGTATATATATACATATATATGTATCAGTGTGTGAGTGTATATAGATGTATATATTTATAATGTCCTTTTTTCTAAATTATTTTTATTTCATTTTTAAACGCCTACTACAATGTTTCACCAGACACAGAGTTTAACTGGGAGAGAATGCCATTAGGCATTAAGTTCGCCATTTGTTAATTCAATAAAGTGTAAATAAATAAATATATAAAACTGAACACTACAAAGTCATACTGTAGTGCAATGTACTCTTCTGAATTCCGCAGTCATCCCAGGAAGAAGAAGAGCGTCGAAAACCTCAGTAAGTCCTCCCTATACTTTTACCTATCGCCGCGACGTTGCTTTCTTCTTATCTGGACTAGCTCATTAATAATCAAATAACTAGGAACATAACCGCCACTGGCACTCGTCAATAAAACGCCATATTATATATTTTTAAATACTTCAATATTTTTTATCTTACTTATCTATAACTTATACAATACATGTAATATTATTTTTTTATGACAAAAGTATTATTTATACTGTGACCCGAAATAAACATTGAAAAAAGATAGGTCATCTGTGTTTAGGCCGTCATTTTAACTATAATTATATGTTACTTACGGACATGATGAAGTTATCTAAACGTACACTTGGGTAAATGTTGCTGGATATCCTAGACGAATTAAACTGTAAGCTCACGAGATCCATTAGCATCCATCCATCTGTGTGATACTGGATACTCCTTCAATTATGACGGGAATGTCTTATCAAAACTAATAAAACGAGTCTAAGCCCAATTCAGAGATATCTATTGACATCAGTTAGTCTATTGTCATCTGAAGATATATTATAACGTAAATTGAAATCAGCTTTGAATTACAATTTAATTATCATAATTAAACTTAGTGCAGAGTTTCTTAACGTGTCTGTTTATCAATTACTAGCTGTTGCCCGCGGCTCCACCCGCGTGTAGGTCGCTTTTCGCGTAATCTATTGAAACAATTTCATAGAACATCATTTTTGCGTAACTTTCACCGTTTTCGCAGCGCACGCAGTTTTTTGTTAATTTAATACACCTTGCGTTAGAATATTCAAGTTTTAGTAATCATCCCTAATTTTTTGAAAATGAATCATAGCCTATGTCACTCAAGAATAGTGTAGCTTGCCAACGGTGAAAGAATTTTTGAAATCGGTCCAGTAGTTTCGAAGTCTATTCATTTCAAACATACAAAAAAATAATCAAACCTTTCCTCTTTATAATATTAGTATAGATAATTCAAATTCATATATGTTCCTCACATTGACGCGTGATAATAGGCTTAAAGATGTTAACCTTTTTATATTACTATATTACTTGAAAAAGTCTTTTACTCTTTGTAATTACACTTTTAAGACCACAGTCAAAATTAATTAATCCATATATAGGATGTCGTATAGTTTAATATATATTCAAAATAAAGGTTTGTGTTGAATTTATTGGCCAATGCAATAACGGCTTAAAAGATAGAAAAGAACTGGTTCCTGAAAGGACAATTATTATTATTCCAAAAATCAATACTCCGTCTGTTTTAACTGCTTTATAAGCGAACGATTCAATTTATTTTTCTTATCAGCAGTTTTATTCAAAAAATAAAATAAAAAAATTGTGCAAATTTAAATTTTTCTTTAAATTATTTAATTTGGAGAAATTTACTTTAACAGTAATTTAAATATTATACATTTTAAATTTAAAGTATTAAATTTTCAATAATGTTTGAACGGTTCCGGTGCTCGAAGCGTAAAGATCATTGTAGTGCAGTCCTCAAATTTATTGTTAATAAAAATCATTTACGACCTTTTGGACACAGTGAATAGTAAAAGTCACAATCATAAGTGCTGTGGATTGGTGAAACTATTGAAAGTGGCGTAATAAAGGTGGAAATAAAGTGAATTACAATTAAAATAAGAAGTAACAACTGTCGGACTGAGATCAGAAATCGTCATAGTGACATTGTTAGACACTGTCAAGTCGATCTGACAGTATCAGTGTCATTCAATCATTGTATCGGTGTTGCTAACGTCGAAATTACCATTCCACCACTGCAATCCATTTTACGCAAAAAAAAAAGATTAAAAACTAAAACATGGAGGATCAATTCCAAATTCTTTTTGAAAAAATGAAAATTGAAATGCAGAAACAAACAACTGAACTGAAAGAATCTATAACTAATTCAGTCATGGAGAAAATGGATGAAAAAATAAGACCTATCATAGCGGAAAACAAAGACTTAAAGGAAAAAATTATTAGCCTTGAGGACGAAATTGAACATTTGAAAAGAGATAAGAAGAGAAACAACATTATAATCTTCGGATTAAGAGAGGAAGAAGAATCTACGTCAGAACTTAGAGAAGTGGCGAAGAAGATATTTAATAAAGACTTAAATATAAACATTGGGGATTTTGAAATAAACAAAATTAATCGCATCGGAAAGAAAGGCCCAGATGGAAAGCCGAGACCTGTTTTGCTTTCCTTTGTCAATTCATGGAAGAAAAACGAGGTAATGAAAGTTCGGAAAAATCTCAAAGACTTATATATTACCGAGGATTATTCTAAGGAAGTTCTGGAGAAGAGAAAAATGTTACAAACTAAATTGAAAGAGGAAAGACTAAAAGGAAACTTCGCATATCTTAAATACGATAAGCTTATAGTGAAGAAAAATAATACAACCAACGAAAAGAGAAAGAGAGAATTATCTTACTCACCGCGAGACAATACGCTAACTAAAAAACAACAAGCCTGGACGCCATCACAGAAAAATAGGCGTAACGCCTTTGATGTCCTGAGAGGCAGATCTAATTCTCTCTCTTCTTATACGGCGGATAATAGGCAATAACAATTAGCTCTCGGTAACTGGAATAATCAGCAATATAAAAATATAGAAAAACAAATACCTAAAAACCACCAACCTCCCCCAAGCCGACTGGTCCTCGTGGGGGAAAATGACCACGACCCTCTAAATATTAATAAAATTAAGGAATTTAAGAAATTTAAAGATAAAAAATATAACGATATATATATCGCAACTTTAAACTGTCGATCATTAAGCACCACAGAAAAACTGCATGAACTAGAATTAGCATTGGATCAAATAAAATGGGATATAATTGGTATTAGTGAAGTGAGAAGATTAGGGGAAAGAATTGAAGACCATGGAAAATACATACTCCACCATATCGGTGAGACGCCCGGATTATACGGAGTCGGGTTCATGATTAAAAGAAAGTTCGCCAAAAACATACACGAATTAAGAGGGATATCAGAACGGATTGCACTTCTCAACATTAAATTACCTTTATATGGAGAGGATGAACAAGTATGGTCTATAATCCAGGCGTATTCGCCTACTGAATCAAAGAGAAGAGAAGACGTAACAAAAATCGAACAATTCTACGAAGACCTACAATCCACTACTGCAAATGCATCCAAAAACATAATAGTTATGGGGGACTTTAATGGACAGATTGGTAAACAAAAAAGTGGAGAAAAATACACCATAGGCAGTCACGGACTGGGCAATAGAAGCAAAAACGGCTTAAGATTAGTATCATTTGCAATTGAAAATAAATTAAGCATCCTTAACAGTTTTTACAAAAAGAAACCATCAAAGAAATGGACATGGATTTCTCCAAATGGCCGGTATAAAAACGAGATTGACTAGATCATGTCTAACAACATAAAAGTTTTTAATGACCTATCTATTGTAAGTAATTTAAATTTTAACACCGATCATAAAATGGTTAGAGCAAAACTCTCAGGAACACGTGCTAAAAGAACCCGACAATTCCACAACAATATGAAAGCCATCGAATGCACTGGTAACACTCATTTACTTCTAAACAACCTCGAAACATCCTTGCAACGATGGGAAAATCAAGAAGATAAATCGATTCAAGGAAAATACACTAGATTGCTTAATGAATTAACATCTGAAACCAAAAAATAAAAAGAAATACATAAGAATAATTAAAAACGTATACACAACGAGCACCGCACAAGTTAAACTTGAATCTACGGGGAACGAATTTCCTATTAGAAGAGGTGTACGCCAAGGTGATCCGATTTCCCCTAAATTATTTTCAGCTGCGCTAGAGATGATCTTCAGGAATCTGAACTGGACCAAAAAGGGCTTAAATATAAATGGAAATAATCTGAACCATCTACGCTTCGCAGATGATTTGATTTTGTTCTCAGAGGACGCTGGAACTCTGGAACAAATGTTGCAGGAACTATCCCAGGAAAGTGCTAAGGCCGGGTTGACAATGAACCTAGCTAAAACCAAAATTATGACAAACTCCCTACAACGAGATAGCAACGAACAAATAACAGTAGATAATGAAATAATTGAATATGTAAAAGAATATATATATTTGGGCCAACTTATATCTACAGAGGATTGCATGAAAAAAGAAATAGAACGAAGAATACAGAATTCTTGGAAACGGTTTTGGTCTCTTAAGGAAATAATGAAGGATAAAAATATGCCGATGAGAGGAAAAAAGAAAATCTACGAAATATGCATTTTGCCATGCTTACTATACGGGTGTCAGACATGGGCGTTAACAGAACTTCAAGAAACTAAATTAAAAGTTTGCCAAAATGCAATGGAAAGGAGTATTCTATGTATAAAAAGAAAAGATAGGGTGAAATTACAAGAAATTAAAAACAAAACAAAATTTAAAAATGCACACACAGTCTACAGACAGCTTAAATGGCGTTGGACGGGACATATGTTAAGGGAAAGTAAAGACAAATGGACCAAGCTAGTAACAGAATGGTATCCAAGAGATAGCAAAAGAAATAAAGGCAGACAAACGAAAAGATGGGAAGAGGACTTTAAAAAAATTGCCGGTTCAGTATGGACCCGTTTAGCAAAAGACAGAAATATGTGGAAATCATTAGAGGAGGCTTTTGTCGATAGACAAGCTGTTCCACACAGACATCCAGTTGCCGATCATTCAAATAAAAATTAGAAATAGTAAAAACAAATTAGTTTTAGAAAGTAGGCATGTTTTTTAATATCTATTAATTGTAAGGAAGATACAGCAATAAAGGCTATTTTATTTTATTTATTTTTATTTAATGTTTGAACGTTACAAAACCTGTAAAGTTCTTTTGAACATTTACACGGACTGTTTGAACAAGAGATTAATATAGGCTCAGGTGCGATGTTATGTAAATAATGTGTGCGTGAACAACATTGCCTAAGTAAATGATGGCGTTATTTGCACTATCAAAGTATTATATAAGCTATTGAAAATATGCGAGTATAAAATTTTATACAATGATATAAAATAAAACTTGTTGTTCAGCGCTACTCTAGTGGTCAACACTACTACTTAACGATCACGATATTGAAGTTTGAACACGCCCTATACACATTATTTTATAAGCCAAGTATAATCGTTGCGCAGTATGTCTTATTTATTGAATCTTAATTTATTTGTTGTCGTCTATAATCGAATCTTATTTATTGCATTATTATAATATATTGTAGATTATTTTATTAGGTTATTATAGCTAATTAATGCCCGAAAGAGTTTAATTAAATATTATTTTTAAAAATACGTATTAAAAATAAAAATGTCATATAACTTATTGATATTTCATAGCTATTTCTTTAGTTAATGAAATGCTTATAAATGTTGAAACCTGAATTCATTTTTAGCTATGACCCTCTCGTTCAAGTGTGTGTTGTTAATGGGAAAACTTTCGATAAATAAAAGTTAGTAAGATCAATCATAAGAGGTATTTTATTATATACCCTAAAAATATAACAGAACTAAACACTAACAAATTTAATTAAAACAAAATTTACAAAAGGTGACTTTAATAAGCCATGTTCTGGAGAACATTTGAAACAACAACAACGTTATTTGGAAATAACCCCAAAATTAAAGGAGAATATATTGAAAACTGTAGGAGAGTTGGTCAACTGTTGCCTACATAATAAATTCGATACATAGAGACGAAGCTTCTTAACATTCCATGGATCCACCATGCAGGTGCCGGGCCAATCACTTTGCATGGACTGCAAACTATGCCTGGAAATTGGTGTAGATTTAAGGGTTTATAATTCCTATAATCGCTCGACTTCAGTGTCGGTACTCCTCTCCCTACCCAACTAAATTTGAAAAAAACCTACTTATTATTCGACGCATTCGAAATACGTTCTAGAAATGTACCGACGCTCTACAAATCGTTTGGTGGTTGTTAAACCCTTTCGCGCTCTTGCTACCGAGAGACTAACTGCTTCCCGTGTGCTTAATATAACAAAATATAATCTATGTAATGCATTTACTTATAATAGTATAATATATAAATTAAGATTATTATGTAATATATTCTTATTATTAATATATTATTATCATAATAAATTATAATGAAAATAAAAAAGGAATAGTACATGCATTTTTGAAAACGTTAGGGGATTGTGGGCGTCAAATAGATAAAGGCAATAAATTCCAGAGACAAGCAGACCTTTTACGACGTTGAACCACATTAAGATATATTATTTTTAATTTAATTCGAAAAGAATTACTATTTAAGAAGGAAATTTGACAAAGAAGCTCATTAAAATAATTTTCGAAAAAAGGCATTTTGTAAGATTTGACACGATCAAAGGAAAAGTATAATTATAATATAAAACAGGCCTCTATTCACTGATTTATAAATTATCAGCCCAAAACTTTGAACTAAAAAGTAAAATTTTGCATGAATGTTTCCGTGATGGCATATTATACCAATCCCATGCCAAGGTAGATTAATGGGTGCCAAGGTTTGGATTAACAATATTTAGTTATAGCTCTACTAATCAATAGTATGGAATAAACTAAACTTTATATATTTAATTATATAATAATAACAGCGCCAGCAGTGCAATTATACTAATGAGATCTTATGAGAATAATAAACTAGTACAAATTTCAGAGTTCATAAGATAAGTATCTTAAGAAAATTAAATGTCCCATTAAAAAATATTTCCAAAACAATTCACATTATATAATTAGTACTAACGGTACTTATATAGTATAAGTATCGTACATCGTCGTAAAGTATAGTAATGTTATGTTAAGAAGTGGTGTGAAATTGTGATATCTCAGAATAGCTACATTATATTAATAATAATTTTTATAAGGTAAAAATTTACAAATTACGCTACAAAAGGCTAAGCTACCAACTAAACTAACCTTTTTCTTGAATTTAATTTAATTTGCAAAAGACTTTGACAGCTTCATTTGAATGGGGAAAAGCTAAACTAAATCGGTTTAGTACATAGTATGGCTGCGCTTTAAGAGTCTATTTTTTATTTTCTCTTTTGTTACAATACAGTATTATGCCTTAGAAATAGTACGTAACACCTTGCGAGCACCGCGCACTAAAAAACTGACAAAAATGTTGACAAAAATTTTGACAAAAACCCTATTATATAAATTATGGACATTTGTAAACATAGTAAATATAGCACCTAGGTGCTACACGTATATAAAAAAAATATATGTGTGTGTGTATTAGTGTACACATGTAAGAAGTGAAACTTCTTTATTACATAATTTTTTGAAAAATAATTCACTAATTACAACTTTACAGTAATGGCTTATTAAGCTAAATTAGATAAAGTTTAAGCAAAAATAAAGATGGCGCGTAACAGAAAAACGTTACAATTTTTTGCATTGCTATAAAATTTCTTCCATCCGTTGATAAAAAAGTTTCACTTCAAATATGGCGCGTAACGGAAAAATGTGACTTAGAAATAAAGATGGCGCGTAATAGAAAAACGTCATAATTCGATAAAGAAGTTTTACTTCAAAAAGATGGCGCGTAACGGAAAAATGTGACGCGTAATGAAAAAATGTTACACAAAATTTTTTTCCAACCCCAATAAAGAAGTTTCACTTCAAAAAATCATGTGCAAATTGGTCCCTCCCAAGTTCTGATAGTCTGATAGCCACATTACTGACAAACACCTGTCAGGTATCAGTGCAATAAAAAGTCGATTTACTTCATATATTGCTGGCTGGCATAAAAGAAAAAAGTACGTCGATAATAACTGACAACACTGACAACTTTCACAATTATGGACAACTTTTTCACAACTACGGAAAACGTTTCACTTTTTGCAAAAAAATAAGGAACAACGATAAAGCTCTTTTTGTTATTTGTCACAGCCATATAATTTTGTGACAAGGAGTCTCTATATTTATTTTATAAAGAAATAATTTCGATTTGAAAATAAATACTCATCCTAAGTTGAAAATCGTTAAATCCACCTAGTTGTATACTTGTTTCTCCGTTAACTAGACAAAATAAATAACATTGCCATCTGTCTTTGACATGAGATCATGGAACAGTGGAACATTGAAGAGTATTACGGTCATTAGTAAACAATCTCTTAGTTCTCTGCTGTGAACCCACTGAGATTAATCGATAGAGTGCAGTGCTTTTCAAGTTTAAATACATACTCGTATTTAGAATTTACATGACGTCGATGTCAGTGTGGAAATTAAAGTAAAGTTTAAGTTGATTTTAAAACATCTATAAAAGATTTAGGAAGTATTTATAACGAAATAAATCTTACTCTCTCTCTCAGTATATACTACAGTCAGTCACTACGCTATATAAAGCTAAACACTCGAACCAATATTTGTTAGATTAATACATTGAAGTAACATCCTAATTGTAAATATAGTTTGAGAAGCCTTGGAAATCAGTGTGAGCTGGTAATTGGAGCGGCCACAAATCTCAAATACAAAGGGCATTTTAGACATCTCCTATAGTGTGTTGCATCTGTTGATTCTTAACTGGCGGATTTGAATCACTGATAATGGGGGTTGATATCTCAAATTATCGGTTTGTTTATTGACTGATAATGAATAATTTAATACCTCAATTAATTGCAATTAAAATATTGTTAGGTTAAGTTTTTAGCGTTAATTAAATGTATACTACATGTGTACATGTTACATTAAATGTATATGGCCGACCCGGTGGTCGAGTGGTTAGCGCAGACGGCTAACGTATCGCGGTGCGAGGGGGCTCGGGTTCGATTCCCGACAGGGGCAGGCATGTATGTGATGAGCATATATGTCTGTATTTCTGGGTTTGGTCGTTTATTAAATGTATTCGCAATATTTATAATGTGTATTTATATGTTTTTGTATCGTCGTCTTAAACCACAAGCAAACACATTTCATTTCAAGCAAACAAATAAATTTCTCACTTTATGGTTAGATCAATGTGTGTAATTTGTCCTGTGAGATATACGAGATATGATATATATGTCGTAGATCACGATAATTTAACGATAATTAGTAACTCAATTGATATCATTGTAACAGTGGGGTGTGAACATCGTGACGTAACGAGTCACGTGACCGAAATCGTTTGGAGGGGCACCGGAGACATTTTAAATATTGGAGAGCATTGAGTCGAGGAGGAATTAATTAGCCTTAGAGTTCGGACCCCCTAACGGGATCGGTAGTTCACGCAACTCTGATAATTGTATACCTACTAAGTAATTTGTGAGAATTGATTACCTACATTTAATACAAGAATTGTCATATTGTGTGTGTGGTTTAATTGCCTGAGACCTACGCCTCGGATCCTGTACCAGAATATTCCATCAAGAACGAGCAAGTCACTAATATGCATCTATCTCCGACATATATAAAATGTACCTGTATCTCTTAAATGTTTTAGTCTTTAAAGAACCAAGTTTACTCAGCTATGTTAGGACGTTAACTATTAACCTAGGGGGTATAAAACGAAATTTATACCCTTTGTTTGAATTAACTTGGCCATTAAGGCATTTTTATTTTATATTAATAAAACAATGGAGAAAACGATCGAGAATAAAGAACTTTTTTATTTAAGAAATTTCAATATATATTTAATAGTAGGTTCCTTTTGAACACGTATTTCTTTGTTTACAGTAAATTCAAAAGACCTCGCGAAAGAAAACGTTAAAGTTCTAAGAAAAGTAAAGTAGAAGAAAATATTTTTTTGTAATTAAACTGTAAGGAACAGTAATATGAAATAATATTACCATATTATTTTTATGGTGTTATATGGGTGATTCTTTTTTTTTTCAGTACTAATTTGATTACTGGTATACGTGCTCTATCTCATTTTTTTCTTTACAATGAATGTATGCCAGCGATTGCAACCATCTTCTTTTACGAAGTATGCTAATCACAAAATTTGTATTTAATGTAATGCAATGATAAAATTACGCTTTCTATTTTATTTAATTAATTCTAAACGTCTCAAATGTTTATTTAAACTCTGACTTATGAGTATGAGCCACTTTTAGAAGTATTTTGAGGAAAAATAAATCCATTTATCTAAGACAATTACATGTTATAGATATATTCATTTTCATTTCCGAATGATTGAATATGGCAGATTACGGTATTCAACCATAGTGTCAAACTAAATGACGAGAGCTCAATCTGACTTAGGATAATTCTCACAAGTTCAGTTCTTGCTTATTCTTTAAAAACTTCGAAGAATTTACTACAGAAATATTTTTATTTTAGATAATTATTTTGGAGATGGATATTAAAAGGAAATAAATCATCTCACGGTAGGAAAATACGTCATCAGAGCATTCACTGTCCTTGGAGACAGAACTTGACCATTATACAATAAAAAAGGTCGAGCAAGAAAATGTGACGCTTTTCCACACATACGATTTTTACGATAAATGAAGACGATTAGAGGTTGGACATCGATATTTCTAAAACCCAGCGCAAGAAAAGCCCATGTTTTACTTATAAGTTTGTATATTCATGCTTTGAGCTATGTTTGACTTTTAGGTTAATTTTAATATTAGATCGCAATATGTATATATAAGTTGTTTTATTGATAACTATTTTTATTCTTTATGTTTTTATCTTCGCTGAGGGTGGACAGTATATACACCATTGATGTAGCATTATATGCACCATTATTATGATTGCTTAATTCAATATTTTTTTTTATAAAAAGAAACACTGTGGCGTCGTGGGACACCAGGTAGGAACGAAGCTCTTTCAGATAATATAGGGAGGCTACTAATATACTGAGTACTCAAGGGAGGCGGTTTCACATACATCCTCAGCAAAAGCCGGGAGTAGTTTCAGGTTCGCAGTGAAGGCCATTACGGCTGGAACCACGATCCACAGGCTGGAACGTAGACAAGGCTCTAGAGTTTAATTGTATGGAATTGTCATTATTGCGATTGAGGTGGAAAATTTTGGAAAGCCTGTGAAATCAGCTAGAAGGAGAAGCACTGCAGTAAAACTGGTGTCTGAAAAAAGAGCACGCGGTCCCAGGACGCCGAATGCCGAAAGTTTGGTTGTGAACCGACCTCCAGTTCGGAAGTTATGGCAGCTTAAAGTTTAGGTGTGCACGGGGGTGAGGATGCAAAAAGGGGGGAGGAGGGGGGGGCGAAAAGGTTTCGTGGGATTCCTTTTGGCGGGAGGGGTGCATGTTCTCGTGGTCAACCTTTGGGGAGGGAAAGATTTGTAAGGGGAGGTTAATAAGTTCCATGGGTTGAGGGTTGGACGGTGGAACGAGGATATCAGGGAACTACGTGGTCACCCACGTGCTTAGGACTTTCTTGAAAATTTTGAAAAGACAAAAGTCCCATACTTTTTGAAGGATGGAAATATTTTCTACTAAAATATATATTTTTCAAAATTTCGCAATAAAACACATAGACAGATATCAGCTGACGACAATAAGAGATAGAGAAAAACATTTTATGGTGAAAAAAAACAGATACAAAATTAAAAGAAATAAAATATTCGTATTGTATGGCTATTGTATGGAATGTTTGTGTTTCGTCTGAACGTGATAAAACATATGCAGTCTTCAATGACAAGCGGCACGGAAAATGTATTGTGATATAACTATAACGCAGGATCTGGTACGGTTATTCCTGATTTTATGTGACAATATTCCGAAAAGATTTGGTGGTTTTTAATTTTGTTAGAGTTTATTTTATCAGGTTATCTAAAATGTGTATACATTATGCAAACTTAGTACTGTTTACTCTACTATAAAAACATATAAATGTTGCCTGAAAATACTACTACCAAATGATTATATTATTTGCGAACTAACAAATGTATATTTGTCGCTTTTTTTTAATAATACTTTTAATATTACCAACTACAATGCGAGAGATGTATTATTAGTATCTGTATATTTGATTTATACAATCATTCAATGAAAATAGTTTCAATGTACTATAATTCGAAATAAACTTTTGTAAAAAATGTCTATGAATAAACAAAATCCTGAAAAAGTCTATAAAAACATTTAGCTTATTTTTTCTTTTTCTTCGTAGCAAATCGTTATTTCGTAGCAAATAGCTGGTACTTTAAATTCACTATTCGTTTTTTACAATCCTTCGATGCTGCGGTTCTTGCTTTGGCATTTATAGAGAGTTTATATAAAACTCTTTACTATATATATATAAACTCTTTAACACACCTCCATTTATTTGTTTTTATTGATTGTAGCAAAAAACATGTCTGGTTTTTTTTCACCTAAAATATCAGAGTCAGGTAAAACACAAAACGATATGTTATACTAAAAGAATGGCCGCTCCTTGGAAACTAAATTTGTATGTAAAACATGTTTTTTTTCTACATTATTGCCCCCTCCCACCTCCCCTTGTATTTTAACATAACATAATAAACGTAATAAAATTCGCTGTATTTTGAATTAAATTAAAATATTAGGAAATCGTATTTTAAAATTATTGAAATGTTTAACCTATTTTTAATTAGTTATTATTATTATTTATTTATTGAAGATGTAAATAATTTTATTGATTCTGTAAATCATAATTCTGTAATCTACAAAATTCTTTATTCTATATTATTATTATTTTTTTAATGTCTAAATTAAACTTATTCTGTAGTCGAAACTTTGATTAACGTTGTCGCTAACGCATATGTAATAAACACAGCATTCTTAATGTAACGTCTTGTACAATAAAAACAGTAATGCCTTACTTCTAACTTTGTAATTTTCTTTTTATTATGATGAGTTTTTACTTACTTAGCTCTGAAAACGTGCAGTTTCATTTCCGTGCAGCTAATTTATTATTAAAAAAGCAAGGTGATTTCTAGACATTGCTTTTCGTATTTGATTTTATTCGTTTTCACACGACTTTTGAATGAAAGAAAACCAAATTTGTTTCGGATGAATGCTGTTTGTTTCTATTATTTATGTTTGATTAATTTAGAACATATGTGTATTTATATACCCATGTTTTAGGTGTACGGAGAAATTTTCCTCGGGTACTACGAACTTCTTTGTTTGTTTGTTTGTTTGGTTGAGAACACTCGTATTCATATTTGCTTTTAGTTCTATTTGGGTTGGTATTTATTAAGCTCAAATTTCCTTGTATGTCATAGTTATTTTATTAGTTTTCGGCAAATGTTAGTTCAGCTTTTGAAACTGCAACTGAATTTGAATTTACTTTATTTTTTTTGCCTTTTTTTGGCGTAGGATAAAAGTACAGTAAACAAAAAAAAATATCTAGTACATATTTATGTAAGATTATTTTAGTAAAAAATTGTTATTACATAAAATTGTAAAAAGTTTAAAATATAGGTATTAAATATTTTTCTACCATAAAATATATTTTAATACTTTCTGCGAGCACTCCTGTTACATGCCAATAATAGTTGACTCTATTTATTTAACAGTTTGCCGGCTTTGTACCTTGGCTCAGTTTTGGTTCAAGATTATGGAAAAATAGATAGAACAATCAAACAAAAGATCAACGAAGTATGGAAGAAATTGTGGAACATCACACAAACAAATTGTGTCTCCAGTTTTATTATTAGTCTGAAAGGGAAAATTTATTTAACAGTAATACCTTGTTTTATTTATTGGATTGCTCGACTACGATATAACTATATGAAAGGGAAATGAAACTGAAATGCTAAGGTTGAAATAGATATGTGGCGTGACGAGAATATATAAAATAAGAAATGACTATGTAAGTCGTTTGAAAGAAGCACTGGTGATAGAATAGATGCGAAGTAATCGTTTGTCGTTGTAGGGTGACGTTACTCTGAGTAATATAAAAAGTATGCGTAAAAATGGAATGGCAAAACCTAGCTTCCACTCAAAAGACGGATGACAAAAGAGCGTTAAAGTATCGAGCCATTGAACATATTGAGCCGATTCTAAATAATTGGTTCATGTAAGACAATGTGTTTAAAGAAAAATAAGGCGTTAGTATCATAATATGCCCACCTCACAGTGAAATATATATTATAATTATTAATAAATATAAAATGACATATTTTATCTATACAATGTAAATAAGAAATAACTATATTATTATGTTATTAAAACAATATTATTTTACAAATTTGATTGTCTCATTTTAGATAGGATATTTGTTGTAGACTTAGTCTTTATACATATGGCTCGGTAGTATATTTTTAAAAGTAATTTATTTATACTTAGCAAAAATAGTGATAAAGGTAAAAAGTTACAGGATATTAATTATATACAATAACATTATAAAATCTATATCCCCTATCAAGGAAAACATTAAAAAATATTTGTTTCAAAGACTTTTGTTCATAGCTCTAACCAGTTTGTTTTTTTGTTATCTTTTTTGTCTCAAACAGGCATACTGATAACTATAATGGTTGCAGTCTCTCAGTGAGTTCATTAGTAAATAATAATAACATAGTTTGAAGTTTTCTGAGTTTGCTTTGTAAAACTCTGATCTCCTTAAAATAATCGAAAGCTATAGCTACATTCAAGTCTTTGATAAAATTTTCACTAATAATCTTAATCTATGTTAGTTTCAAATAATGAATAGTACCTATTCACTTCCGTTACATTTTTCCTACCTCAACTTCCCTCCCCATTAATCACTATTATCTGGAAGGAAAGATAGATGGAGGACACGCCAGTAAATAGACTTGCAACAACCGCTTGGGCGCATTTTTTTTCTACGTAAGAACGTTGGACTCCAACCTATTGCAGATACCGAATATAAAATGTTAATCAGCCAGCCTTATTGAAATTTGATTGTCGTCGGTCATTTATCCTGCATTTATTTATGTGTATTTATATTGTTATCGTTGTTTATTTATGTGTATATTTTTAATATATAGGAATGTTAGGTCCGCAAATTTTCAACGTATCTGTTGTTTTATTCGTAGTTTCTTATTTTTCTTTATTATGTTTTTTTTTAATATAAACTATGACATTACTATACGTAAGACTGCTTCCAGATGACTTTGAAATCGCATCTGAAACGATTATAAAAGTGGTCCGTATAGTTATCTGAATGTTTTGGGTTATTAACAAATATTTATGTCTGTTTATAGAATAATTTCTGGTAATTTAGATTGATTTTGTGTCGTTTAAAATAAAGTGTATTGAACTATAGTGTTAAGTTATTACTAATTCGAATAGAATAATTAAAATAGTATAATTTGGAAACTTTCAATTCAAAAATAACGAATGTATCATAATTTTAAGTTGGTAAATAAATGATACAATATAAAAATATGTCACGGTCATTTTTATTATTTGTAATATAAAAATGTAGGTACAGCTTACAGTTACAATTTGTGCTGTTTTATTTTAGATGACTTATCATTACAAAAAATAAATCGGCTAAACTGTGAAATTTATTCCTGTTTATAGATTAACTTTAATTACATATAAGAAATTTGGCTTTGAGTCGTAAACAATTTCATTAATCTTAACTAATGTCAAAGACGATAATTAATATAAGAAGAACACATTAAAGAATTTCCTTAATAAAGCTAAAGACTATTCTTCTAAACACCTTGGGAAAATTATAATTACAGCGGACGGATTCGATACGGATTATAATTATTAAAGAAAGAATTTTATCAAAAAAGAGATATTAAAATCAGTCATACATTTAATTAATCTTTATCATTATAATATAATAAAACATCTAACTTGGTTTACGCTTTAGCGTATAATAATTTCTAATTTCTTAGTCGGTTACTAATCCTCGATTAGAATAATATCAGTTAATGACACACGAATTTGATTATGTACAAATAAGAAAATAATCTCTTATTACCCAATAATATTATGAATGAAATTGAAATAATATTATGAATGTCACCTTATTATAATACTTACATTAAAAATGTTATTGCAATGAAATAATATTTTATTTATTAATTTATTTATTAACCCCTCATTGATTAATACAAAAGGCGAACTTAATGCCTATTGGCATTCTCTACCAGTTAACCTCTGCGAATGGTGAGAAATTGCGGTAGGCTACTAAAAATCTATTTATAAATCCTTAATTTTTTTTGTCATGTCATTTTATCTGTTCTATTAAACCAGAAAATAATGCCCATATAACTCATACAGGAAACAACTTAAACATTGGTTTAGTTTTTCTTAAATCAAATTTCAAAAATACTCTTATGAACAAATGGCTGAAATTTACCTGAAATTTTAAATTATTACGCGTTATAAGGTGTTTGACCCCTTTTTTGTGACTCCTACACTTTTATTTTTAAGTTTATTTTTTGAAATATAAGAACTTTTAAGAACCAATTTCTTTTCAAGAAAGAAACTTTAAAAGTATCTAAGCTATTGATGGATTGTTGTTTGTTGGTGTTATTGAACTTTGATTCTCTCACGAACTACAAGTAGATCTATCATACATGTGACCTCTGGGAAACCGTGCCTTCACTCTACAAATTAAACTATAAATATGTGTTTATACAACATTTTAAAAGAAGCCTAATAAATGTAGTCCGTGCCCAATTGGCAAAATTTTAATCAAAATATAAGAGCAACAAAAAGAAGACTATTAATGTAGATAAAAATAACCTGTTTTACATACAAATTCAGTTTTTGTCAACTTTTTAGTATAACGTATAATTTTGTGTTATTTTAGATATAAAAAACATACTATTCACTTATTGACTTTTTGTTTGAAAATATCTATAAACATATGTAGCTATATTAAGCTTATTTAAATTCATATAAATATAGAATGAAAAATAAACCAATACGGGCAGGGATTCGAACCCGCGACTACTGGGAAACCATCCTGTCGCTCTAAAAACTGAGCTAACATATCGCTGTCCGCTTCGGAGAATAAAGCATTCTATATGTGATCATCTTTATCAAGACGGTGGTGAATCCACTAAGTTATCGTTTGAAAATCCTAACCAATGTTTCTAACTTTGCAGTATAGATAAACATTGAAAAGATGCCACTTCTGAAATTAATGTTTAAAAGTATCTATAAACATATATAGCTATGTTAAGCTTATTTAAATTTATATAAATATAGAAAGAAAAATAAACCGATACGGACAGGGATTTAAACCCGCGACTACTGGGAAACCGTCCCGCCGCTCTACGAACTGAGCCACCGTATCGCTGTCCGCTTCGCTGAATTAAGCTTCCTATATGTGATGTTTGTTTGGCTTCCGGCTGGCAACACTGAGAGTAAAGTCATGCTATCAATCGTTCCTGGCTTTTAATTAATAAAAATTGATATATACAAGTGCAACAGTGCTAAAAACACAACAACTGAGTTCTGAGAACACAAAAACACGTGCAAGAAATCGCCGCAAAAAATCTACGCGGGGCTGTGGAAAATAAAGTGAAATAAGATAGTGCTAAAGTGACAAAACTAATTTTGAGGTTATACAAAATTGGCTGTCAAATACCAAAACGGAAATATTCCAATAATACCAACGTTGAAATACTGACACCTCAACACACATTGCTCGCTAGGTTGGTAGCACAGTATATTACGTAGAAATACATTGGTGAAGACAAGCTCCTTTGCTGACATTTACGTAGTCTGTGGCTGCCATCATGAGTAGTCAACTGACAACAATCACGGATTTGGATGTACCGTTCGAAAGTTGCGAAATTAATAAAGCACAACGCCTTGGTAAAAAAGTGAAAACTGGGAAAATAAGACCTATTCTGATTACATTAACAACTTTGCAGAAAAAAATACAAATACTTAGACAAACTATAAAGATCCTTGGACTATTATTAAAATCTATTCACCCACAGAACAAGCAGATATTGAAGTAATTAACCAATTTTCCCAAGAGTTAAACAAAACTATACTAACACAAGCTCACAAAAATATCATCATGATGGGAGACTTTAATGGTCAAATAGGGGGACGTCAGCTTGATGAAGAAACAACTATAGGACCATACACATACAGCTCAAAACCCAGAAGCAGGAATGGGAAAATGCTCATGAACTTTGCAATGGAAAATAACTTGACCATAGTGAACACCATTTTTAAGGAAAAGAAAAACAGAATGTGGACATGGCTGTCACCCGATAGTAAAACAAAAAACCAAATCGACTTTATTTATTTATTTTATTTATTTATTTACCCTTTATTGATTATTACAAAAGGCGAACTTAATGCCTATTGGCATTCTCTACCAGTTAACCTCAGCGAATGGTGAGAAATTGCGGTAGGCAACTAAAAATCTATTTATAAGTCCTTATTTTATATATTTTTTTTTTTTTTTTGTGTGTTGTGAACTGCCATCAGTCGGTAACGACTATAATCAGTTTTGGTGAGTGAGACTGATTTTTAGATTTTGGAGACCATTGCCTCTCTTAATCCTTAGTTAAAGCTACACAATGTACTTTCTTTGAAGGCGATGAACAATTTGTGTCTTATCTAGTAGTCTTATGGCCAGTGGATTTGGATGACTCGATAAACGCTCGACATAACGTTTCGTATGCCTTTTGATTTCCTCTTTTATTGTGGGTATGTTGAGGTACTCATGTATTTCATCGTTTCGAGCAAACCAGGGCGCATTTGCAATGGTACGAAGGATGCCGTTCTGTGCTCTTTGCAGACACATTATGTTGCTGTCACTAGCGATTCCCCACAGCTGTATGCCGTAGATCCAAATGGGCTTAATAATTGCATTGTATAAGAGCAATTTATTGTCCACAGAGAGAGTTGAATTTCTTCCCAACAACCAGTGAAGGCTCTTGTATTTCAAATTGATTTCGTTGCGTTTATGCTTTATGTGTGTTACCCATGTAAGGCGACGATCCAAATGAAAGCCTAGGTACTTAATGGTTTCGCAATGTGGCAAGATATCATTTCCAAGACTTACTGGAGGGCAGTTACCCCTTCTGAGGGTGAAGGTGATATGGTTTGATTTAGGGGCACTAGCTTTTATCCGCCATTTTTTAAGCCATATGTTGGTGTTATCTAGGACCGATTGTAGTTGCTTACTAGCCTTTTCCGGTGATGTATGGCACGAGAGGTAGGCAATATCATCAGCGTAAGTAGCCGCAGTAATGTGCTCAGAGGTAGGCAAGTCATGAGTGAAAATGTTGTATAACATGGGTCCAATAACTGAGCCCTGCGGGACACCAGCTTCTATATTATAAAAACCAGATCTGGCATCACCTTGTTTAACTTGAAATATTCGCTCAGACAGGTATGAAGATAAGATGCTAAACAGCGAGTGAGGTAACTTTTGCTTAATCTTGCATAGAAGACCCTTGTGCCAGACACGGTCAAAAGCTTGTTGTATGTCCAAAAACGCCGCTGAGCAATATAATTTGCGTTCGAAACACTGTCGTATTGAATCATGAACTCGATGTACTTGTTCTGTTGTGGAGTGTGACTTTCTGAAACCAAATTGATGCGAGGGTATCACTTCACATTCATCAAGGCAAGATTTCAATCGAGTCAGGAATATTCTTTCCCATAGCTTCGAGAGCACAGGAGTGAGACTGATGGGGCGGTAAGATCCGGTTTCGTGTGCGGGTTTGCCAGGTTTATGGATCATAATGATCTGCGAGACTTTCCAAGCTCCTGGGAAATATCCTGTTCTGAAAATCGCGTTAAACAGGCAAGTGAGGAAAGTTATAGCTTTTCTAGGCAATTCTTTAAGGAGTCTTGGCGTAATCAGATCATAGCCGGGTGCTTTTTTGGCGTCTAAAGTTCGAATCATCCTAGCTATCTCTCTTGGTGACGTTGGTATGATGGGTAGGCATAGCTGTAGGTCTTGCTGTAATATTTCGTCCAATTCACCATCATCAGTTAAACTTTCAACGCGGTTAGGCTGGAAGACTTTTGATAGATGTGTCGCAAATACTTCAGCTTTTTCTGTATCTGTTCTTGCCCAAGAGCCACAAGTTTTAATAGGAGGACAGTGTGTTTGCGACTTACTAGCACATCTGGAGGCCTTCCATAGCGAGCGTTCATTTCGGCCGCTTGGTGACATCAACTCCAGGGTCTGCCTTATTTTATTGTTTGAGTACTCTTTTAGCAGTTTTTTAAGTTGCCTTGATGCACGATTGTATCTCCCTCTATCAGTCGGGTGGTGTGATTGATGCCAATACCTCCTTAAACGACGTTTTTCTTCAATTTTGGTTTTTATTTCTATAGGGGTGGGAATCGTCTTGTGCGAATCAGGTAGATGTGGTGTGTTATTCCAGGCTGCCATTTGGAATAGATTAGTAATATTCAAACAAGCCTCTTCCACGTCATCATTTGATTTTAGTGGGACCTTGAGGTTGATATGATCATCTAAGTAGGTACGGAATCCCTCCCAGTCAGTTTTATAATTGTGTAGCGACTCTGGCTTTTCGCAGTTAACTACATGTACACCCAGGTTTAGAATGACAGGGGTGTGATCAGATGATCCGTCCAAGCATGATTCAATGTGTGCATCAAAGTGGCTAAGTCCTTTGGCGATGTAAAAGTCGAGCAGATCTGGCATCCTATTAGGATCAGAGGGCCAGTATGTAGGATTCCCCGAAGACCACGTTTGTAACTTAAATTTATCCACACAATGCTTAAGTGTTCGGCCTCTTGTTACTGTGCACCGTGAGCCCCAGTATATGTGCTTCGCATTCCAATCGCCGCCAGCAATGAACCGTTGACCGAGTGTTTGGAAAGTGTTTGGAAAAAATCAAGGTACATTTGCTCAGTGAATCGGTGTTTCGGTGGGCAGTATACCGCAGACAGTACGATAGGTCCAGCACGATCCTCTAACCTTATTGTGGTGGCTTGTAAATGCTCGGTAGAGTAAGTATCCAGTCGAGAGTGTTTTAGGTGTGACTTTATGACAATGGCTGTCCCTGCGTGTGCTTTGCCGTCCGGATGTGGAGTAATATAGGTGTGGTATCCTCTGATGTTGAAGGAGCTGCGAGTGGTAACATGGGATTCCGATAATAGTGCCACGTCAACTTTATTATTTGTGAGTATAGTCTCGAGTTCTAGGACGTTTGGAGATAATCCGTTAATGTTCCATGTGACTATTCGCAAGGCAGTCATTTTGGAACTAATTTAGATATTACTGTTGTCAATAGTCCCATTAGGGAACTTATTTGTTGTAGGAGTATATCAATTTTTTCACTTTGTTTTATCAAAAGTAGTTCAATTTTGCTGGCTTGGTCTTTGTTTGTAATAGTCTGATTTGGAATATTTTCTGTTGACGTTCTTGGATCAGGCCTTCGTTCGCGTACTACATCTGAGAAAGATCTGGGTGTGTTATTAAGATCAGGCGGAGCTGGGGTTGCCCTGGCGAAGTTCACGTGAGTGTGTCTATTCACGAGATGTTTTGTATCATCGGCAGTTCCACGAGCTGGCTTACTAGGACGGGACTTGTTCTTCTTCCTTTCTAGAATTTCTCTGTACACTTGACAGCCTTTGTGGTTTGCAGGATGGTCTCGAAAGCATAGTGCACATTTTGCTGGTGTTTTCCTGTCTTTTTTGCATTCAGCTGACTTGTGTGCTTCACCACACTTCACACAGCGATATGGTCGCATGCAGTAGTTCTTAGAGTGGCCATATTGCTGGCAGCGCTGACATTGAACAATAGTCGTTGATTTACGAGGATCTTCTATTTTGATGCGTTGGTGATATATGTATTCGATAGATTTGACTGCTTTATTGTTCGTGTCGCGTTCTATGTTGACAAAGAAAGTTGAGGTTGGAATCTTATCACTACCATATCGGGCGTTTATAATCTCTCCTTTGACTTTATTTCCAGTACTCTCAATAGCTTCTATAATGGCTTCATGAGGAGTTGTATGGTGTAAGTTTTTGATGACAATTCTACAACACTTTTGATCTTTCCTTGCGAAAGTGTGACCAATAAGTCCATTAGCTCTTAGGAGGTCAATAACTTTTTTATAGTTGTCGGTTGTGCTGACCATTATACGAAGTAGATTTTTATTGACTATTTTGTATTTGAATTCCATAGGTTGAACCGCAGTCTCAACTAGTTTGGTCAGTTCATTCAAATCTTCTACTCCATATAGGACGATGGGTGGTGGCTTACTAGGGTTAGGCGTTTTTGCCGGATGATCTTCAGTCTGGTCTAATGGAAGACCTGAGAAGCTGTTTTTGAGAGCAGTGCTTTCGGGTGAGACAGGCACCTCACTAATTTTTCGTTTTTTGTTTATTGGTGCACGCTGCCAGGTCGGTGGTATCGTTTGATTTTCTGCTTCAGATTCCGCCTGAACGCAAGGTAGTTCAGTAGGCAATAGGGAAGTATCTGTAATTTCAGACATTGACGCTGATCTGGGTCTTTGTTCAAAGAAGCTTTTGTGAAAAACTTGCTGGGTAAATGTTTTGCGACTGTCTTGTTTATTGTTGTGGTTGTTGGTTTGATCTTTTTGTGAATTCATTTGATTCCTACGAGAAGGGTCGATCTAAATGGTCACTCGCAGGGTAACGCCCTTTCCCACGAGAAGGCTAAATACAACGACGTTTGCCAGGTTCGTCGAGGTTGGCGCTTGTTGCTGAATGCTCATCAGCCATTCATCCTATCGGCACGATCCACACCTTAGGATTGGGGTATTTTTTTAAAGAGGTTCTCTTCCTCGTGACCCGGACACTTAAGCCAAGATCCCCGGCCTGGACAGGTTACGGGTCGTGAAAGTCATTTCCTACCTTCATCTACAGTGGCTGGTTAGGCCACTGTCAGGTTAGTTAACCGCCGCCTGATGCTCGGCGTTGTTTCTGTTACTCGTTTTGCACCACCCGGGGGACACGTGTAGGGTGGGCCTAGGAAAAGGTGGTAACTCCTACGGACGCGAGCAACTCCATCCCCCGTTATTTTATATATATGATAAAACAATAAAGCATGAATATAATTTACTAAATATAAACAATAGATATTAAATACATGTTTAAAATAATATAATAAATATAATTATTAACATCCACATATACCTATATACATATACACACATAATATATATATATAATTATCTATATAAACATTATATAACACGTAATAGAAATTAGAATTATTTATCAAGATGACTCTAAGAAATGTTTTTTAACCAGTCTTTTAAAAGAAGTCTTTGTGGGAGCTTTTCTGATCTTTTCAGGTAGTTCGTTTCGTTCGTTCGTTCGTTTATAATGACCAATAAACCTAAATTCTTCTCAAACTTAAAAGTCATCAATAATCTGAACTTTAATACCAACCACCGCATGGTCAGAGCTGAACTTACTTCATCCCAACCCAAGAACCCAAGACCAAAAATCAATCCAAAGAATACAAAACTCAACAAAAAAGTAATATTAGAAATAACCAACTCACTAAACTCAAAAATTAAAGATTACAAAAAAGAAACAAAAGATGCTGACATACAGGCAAAATACAATTGGTTAGAACGCACAATCACCAACACTACTAAAGAACAGAGCAACAGGATAGAAAACTCAAATAAATGGATGTCAGAAAATACTATTAACCTCATTGACCAAAGAGCTGCTCTAATAAGTTCGAAAAATACCGATAGCAACAGGAAAAAAATTGCTATAATCAGCAAGGAAATAAAGGAAAACATAAGGAAAGACAGGAGACAATGGCGAAGAGAAACAATAGAGAGACATATTAGACAGACCGGAGGTATAAAGAAGGCGCGCAAAGAATTAACTAATAAGAAAGAGTGGATTGTGAAAATGGAGAATAGCATGGGGGTGGAGAAGATTGGGAGACAGGCAATACTTAAGATCGCTTCAGACTACTACACAGGATTATACCAAAAAAATCGAAGTGAAAGGGAAATAGAACTACCAGACAACGAAATGGTACCTTACATCATGCAGGAAGAAACAGAAAAAGCTATTGACACACAGAAAAATGATAAAGCTACAGGACCAGACCGCATAAGATACGAAATAATAAAGCAGTCGAAAGCTGTATTGACCCCTATACTCACAGAAATTTTTAACAACGTGATTAGCACCGAAATTATCCCAAAACAATGGACTGAATCTAAAATAATCCTTATATACAAGAAAGGAAACCACTGCAACATTGGAAACTATCGGCCTATCAGCCTAATGTCTAATATTTACAAGATCTTTGCAAAGATTATATTGAAAAGGATAGAAAGGAAACTAAACTCGGCGTCACAAAAATCGCATCTCTATGTTTTTTTCAGTAAATCGCTCCTAGAATCTAGCACATAAGTACTACGTATGAAAAAAATATATCATTCTAAAGTGCACTTCAATACCTTTATATTAATTACCTGTATCATTAAAAAAACAATTACCATTTCTAACCAGGGACCAATCAAAAAAATGTTTAAAAAAATGCTCACTTAAGGAGCACTACTTGTTCTACCTTATAAGAGTATAAAAGCTCATGTAAAGGTAAAAAATGGGTCAGTCGCTACTCAGACTTCAGAGTGAACACACCGGAACAACATACGCAAGAGAACAGTACCTGAAGATGGATACAACCCCTGATAAAGCCGCTCAAATCATTGCGCTATTGCAATCAGGACTGCGACAGGTTGACGTTGCTCGACAGTTGAACCTTAGCCGATTCTCAGTTCGACGAATATACCAACGGTTCCTTGAGACTGGTGGCTATACTCGAAGACGTGGATCCGGAAGAAAACGCTGCACATCAGAAAGAGACGACCGCTTCGTTGTTTCCACATCCTTGCGGCACCGCTTCAGCAATGCTGTTGAGTTGCAACAAGAGCTCCGATCAGCTTGCAGAACGTCTGTGAGTGTTTCTACGATTAGAAGAAGACTGAAAGAAAAGGAATTGAGAGCTCACAGACCTGCTAGCCCAAAATTGACCGTGTAGCATCGAAGAGAGCGGTTACGATTTGCCCAGGAGCATGTCAACTGGACGAGTGAACAGTGGAAAGCCGTTCTCTTCACCGATGAGACACGGGTATGTCTTTTCTGCAACGACAGACGCAGAAGAGTATACCGAAGACGAGGAGAGCGATTTGCCCAGGCTTGCATAGAGGAATCCGTCGAATACCGAGGTGGTTCCTGTATGTTCTGGGGTGGCATATCCGTCGAAGGGAAAACGGAGCTTGTGTGCGTCTCTCGGATTGGTGGTGGTCGCGGGCAAGGGTCGCTGAATGCTCGGCGGTACATAACGGAGATCTTACAAGACCATGTGGTTCCGTATGCTGGTTTTGTTGGCGATGGGTTCATGTTAATGCATGATAACGCCCGTTGCCACACTGCGTTTGCTGTGCGGGACTATTTGGAAGAGGTTGAGATCCCTGTTATGCAGTGGCCAGCACGAAGTCCAGACCTGAATCCGATCGAGCATCTCTGGGACGATGTAAAGAGGCACGTACGAGCACGAGATCCTGCTCCCACCACTCTACAAGAGCTCCAGGATGCCGTGAAAGACGAATGGGACAACATACCCCAAGCAAGAGTGGTGACCCTCGTGAGCTCCATGAAGGATCGGCTGGAAGCTACCATCACAGCAAGGGGTAGAAACACTAGATTTTAAGGCCTTATTTGTAATTTTTTATGATGTTATTAATTTTATTTTTTGTCACTTTGTCATGTTTTAAGTTTTTTGTTATTAAAGAATTAAAATGCATACACATGTTTTTTTATTTTCTAATAGGCAATTGAATTACCTTTCCAATGATATCCTACAATCATATCCTTACAGTTCACAAAGTTTGAGTAAAATTATTTTGAAGTTGCTTTTTTAAAAGGTGCGATTTTTGTGACGCCGAGTGTAGACGAGCAACAACAGCAGGCAGGATTCCGCAAAGACTATTCGGTACTAGACCACATCCACACTGTAAGACAAATCATAGAAAAATATTCAGAATACCAACTAACATACTACATTGCTTTTATTGACTATAGCAAAGCTTTCGACTCTCTGATACACGCAAAAATCTGGGAAGCCTTAAAAGAACTGGGTATAGAGCATAAATATATAAGAATCATAAAAAACATTTACAGACACAGTTCGGCTTGTATACAACTAGAGAAGGAAGGACATAGGTTTCAAATACAGAAAGGCGTTAGACAGGGTGACCCCCTATCACCCACACTATTTCTGGCTGTACTGGAAATGATCTTCAGGAAACTCGAATGGAAAGACAGGGGTATAACAATTAATGGACGCTATTTAACTCACCTACGTTTCGCTGATGATATTGTTTTACTATCAAAAACACCAGAAGGTCTAAGCAAAACAATGAATGATCTAGCAGCAGAAAGTGCAAAGGCCGGATTGAAGTTAAACCAGGAGAAAACAAAAATCATGACCAATGGCAACAAAGATCCGGTAATAGTAAAGCAGACACAAATTTCCTATGTTAATGAATACATATACCTAGGCCAGCTAATTTCCCCCGAAGACAACGAAAACAAAGAAGTCGATAGAAGAATTGTGAATGGTTGGAAAAAATACTGGAGCTTAAAGGACCTACATATCTCAACAAAAAGCAAAGTATTTAATACGTGCATCCTCCCTGTACTGACTTATGGTAGTGAAACACGGGCCTTAACAAAAACTGCAATAAATAAACTATCTATATGCCAAAATGCCATGGAAAGAAGCATGACAGGGACCAAAAGAATAGACAAAATAAGGAACAGCAGCATCAGAAACAGGACTAAGGTACAGGATATAAATTTGAAAATAAAGAGACAAAAATGGAAATGGGCAGGCCACATGATTAGAGGAAAGGATAAATGGTGCAAATTAGTTACGGAATGGTACCCAAGAGAGGGAAAAAGAAAGAAAGGCAGACCTCAGAAAAGGTGGGATGATGACATCCGACAAGTAGCTGGAACTACATGGGGTAGAGTGGCCACTGACAGGCCAGAATGGAGAAGATTGGAGGAGACCTTTGCCAACTGGCAAACGGACGCACAAAAATGGCAAAAAACTTTTATATACGAACAATAGTTAATATAGTGTACGAAGGAAGGCTTATATATATATATGTGATGTGAATGAAAATATTTATAAACATCTTATTTAAATTTATATAATTATACAATGTATATATCATATATTTGTTTCACAAAAACTAGCCATGTGGGCTAATTATAACTTAAAAGCTAGAGATTAAGTGCGAGATGTTCTTAATAAAATAGGTATTCTTACGGTTCTCGATAAATATTTATTAAAATACTATTTATAAGCCAATATTTAAATAATTGTTTAAAAACAGCGATATACACTAATGTCTATCGCTGTTCTAAACCTAAATGTCGTCTTTAAAAAGTTAAAATATTTTTTATGATCTTGGGTATACGCATATATAATAAAGTGCCACAAGATCTCTTAGATTTTCCTTTTAATATTTTTATATCTAAAATTTCAAGTATACTATTAAATAAATCTTATTATAATATTCAAGAGTCCTTGGTTTTTGGGTTTATCAAAATGTGAGAACTTGGGTTGTCGACTTATTTGCTGGACTGATGTTAGAATTTATATATAAAACATTGTTAAATTTAATTTAAAGAGAGTAATTATTGAGTTTTTAGACCGGTTTTCTCAAGAGCACAGCAAAAGTTTTCAAAGTTTTTCGTCAAATTGACGATTCAAAATTGCCTGAAATGCCTATTTGAATAAAGATATTTTGAGTTTGAATTCGAGTCTGGATATTAGTAATATACGGTTATGATAATAAAGTGTAGTTCAACAGAAAAATAGTTGTTTATATTTATTGAACAAAACTTTAGAAGCAAATGTAGTCTCTAGCAGCAATTAGAAATAAATAATACCGGAAATTACTGGATTTATTTGTATGTGTAGGATCTGATGTTAACGGAAACTACTTTATCAAATGGAATGTCAACTTTCTTATCTTTTAAGATCATGTCTAGTGTATTTACAGTTTTATTTAAAATATTAAGTTTTAAATTAAAGAAAAATATTTTAATACTTAATTATATTTTAAACAAATGGTAAATATATGACACATAGTATCAAAGAAATAAAAATCAATTCAAATTATTTGCTCAAATAAAATAAGTAAGAAAGAAAACTAAATATATACTTATGTATTATTACAATATATAATTATAAGAAAAAAATACCTCAAAAGTTAAAATATATAACAACAAATTGACATAACAGTAGAATATAGTCCTGAAGTTATGATAATGAGTAACTAAAGGGAAACCTAACAATGTAAGGATTGTGGAAGCAGAAACAATTATTGATTGGATGCATGCCGCGGTTTAATTTCAATGTCCAAATCTGTGCATTCCCTTTGAAATTTCAGAGAGAATGGCTTAAATTACAGTGGATATTCGTTTTTTTTTACAAAATGCATGTTATAGTCATTCTAAATATGTTAACATTTCTGTGTATTATTTATTAGCTGTATATCTGACACAAAAGATTATTTATCACATATAAATTGAGTGAACAATTTAATATAGTTAAGTAAGTCTAAGTTCTTGCTTCTTTAGGAAGCCGCTCCTGGTCGGAAGCAACGATTTATCTTGCAGAGAGCGTTAGATCACGAAATTCACAGATAATAAGATTGTTCCCGAGACTGGTTTTGTAAAATGGAGTGACACCTTTAACTATTTACAGCACGTTAAATATCATTTATTTTAAAATATTTAATCTCATTCGATGACCCCATGTAGCATTTTGTAACTTGTAACATTTTTCTATAAAAAGTTTTAATAATAAAACAAGTAATATGTGTATAAAAAATAATAAGTAATAGATCTTTAGCTTTATTATATAGATTTGAATTAAATACCAACTATTACCGCAGTTATCAGTAATGATTTTGAAACAACTATTTTAAAATATTAAAATTCCCACAAAATACAATATTATAACACGAGCTTGGATGTTTCTAAAATAAACATCCCCAGTTAAGTGAGTTCGATTTTCAGTTTGCGAAAACTTTATACTGCCATGAAGTATGCGGTCCAGTTGATGCTGTGCTAACTACCACGAATATTATTTTTCATTTATTACGTCTATTATTTTATTATAGACTGTGCTTTATTTTATTGGCTTTTAACACGAATGTTCATAATTTTTTTATTAACTTTTTAGCGTTGGTAAAATTAAAAACATATTACTTATTATGCTGTCATATTTCAGGATTGTTTTCATAGTCAAAAACCTCCTATATTACCTAGATAATATTTTTTAGTAAATAATATGGTTAATATAATAAATAATATGGTTAAAATAATAAGTATGTACTATAGTTTCATTGTATTGTAATTGTAGAAATAATCAGTTTTGCTGGTTTGACATAAAATATATAGAATTTGCTTGGGTAAATGCACTCTAGACGTTAGGGCAAAACCACACAACTTTATTAAAATTTATGAAATTGTTCTGTTGTGCTGTAAATATAGCTTATACAGTTTTTTTTATTAAAAAGATAAGCTGTTTCGAAATAAAAATATACTATATGTTATATAGTATATATCGTGGTAATCATTTATAACCGTACCATTTTTTTTATAAGTAGTTTTTTTAATTAGTAAATTTCCAAATAAAAAAAAATGTTATTACTAAAAATAAAAGCGTAAATTCTGGATAAACTTAATAAGCTACAATACTATTTCGATCATTGATAAAGAACTAACACCTGGGCAGCTCTTAAATTAACCTAAGTTTATAAAGTCTGATTGTGTTAAACACATAAATAGAATTAAATTGTGTGGTGCTAAATACATAAATAGAATTAAATTATAAAGCATAAAATATTGTTAAAAGTAACAGGCACATTTTTATTCAAGAATCGTCACTAATTCAATTGAAACGTTTTGAACAACGCAATATAATGTAATTTTCAGATAAAAAAGTATAACGCTCAGCTATTTGGTTTCAGTAAACATCTAGTTTGTTAATTTTATGAAAATTCATATAAATATATACTCATATAATATAATTCGAGGATTGAGTTATGCTGTAGTCAAGATTTTTTTTATACTTGAAAATGTATTTAAAATTAACGTTTTTCTAATTTTAAAAGCATTTTCAATATGAACATACACATATCTATTATGAACTGCAATGCTCTCCGGTGATAAGTATTAGTGCTGTCTCAAAAATAAACATCTCTAAGTAAAAAATAAATCATAGAATGCAGATTAAAAAATAGATAACAGAAATACCAAGCACAGCACGTTGCTCCTTTTACGAGAAAATATTTTATATGTAAAACAATTGTAAACACGACAATAATAATATGTCCTACACTACAATATTTACACAAAGCAAGAACTTTGTAAGAGCTAAACTTAGTACTTAGCCGAATTTCCCAAGTCTAAGCTAGTGTTCGTATATTTCAAGTTTCTATGCGGGCTTTAACATCAAAACATGATGTCTGGTTTGTATGCGGAGTTTATTAAATTTATATTAAAGTGTACAGAGTTTGTGTTCTTATGAACAAAGCATGATTTATATGCATTGTGGGTGTTTTTATAGGTTTGTGTACCTCCTGCTTACTGAGTTTTTTGTCTTGCATATAATGTTGAAAATGTAAGTTTTATATTTTTTTGTTATAATGACTCAAGATTATTTATTTACTTTACTCCTGAATGTGGAAGCTTAGTGAGTTTTTTTTAATTCTTTTTACTAGGTAGGTATTGAAATCAACTTTCACAATATAATAATTTAACATATGTATATACGTATTGTTCCCAAGTCCATACTATTAAATATTTAGGAATTACTCTGACCGACATTCTTAATTAGTAAAAAATTGTAATGAAATTTTGTTATAAAATACTCATTTCTTAAAATAAATAAATCATTTGGTTTATCTTAATTCGTCATAAATTGTAAAGTATTATGTAAAATATCATTTACGAACATACTGCGGAATGGTTGCGAGATGGTGACGTTGTTATTTATGGTGTACGTTTTAATTATAAGTGTGACAATTTAATGATTCATAGTTTTAAGTCTATTATTGTTTTGTTATTGAGACTGATTGTGATGACTTAAGGTAATTAAAATTTTAAGTTATGGAAATCTGTTACATTTTCCAGCAACACAGATTTATTAAATGAATATACCTAGTCTTGCCGTAATATCCTGTGTACGTAATGTTTATATTTTAAGTTAAGATTTAAGTTGGGTACATAAATAAATTAAAAAAAAATATATAACGAGGTTATTGTAGGTGCACTTTTAGTGCACCTTCTTGATATGAGATCTAAACTACTTAAATTAATAATTCAATTTTATAGAGTGTTATTTGTGTATCTTGATTTTTTTTATTGTGAAAGGAAAACTATTTATATTAATATAATTCATTCATTGAACTTTGTTACTATTGGTGTTATAATCGTGATCAAATATTAAAAACAAATTAGCGTAAGTACTGCGTGAGTATAAATTTGTGTTATTACGGCTCGAATCTCTAAAGTTTCACATAATTTATGTTAGTATGATCTAAATGACAGTTTGAAAGTCTACAAAGCTTGTTGTGTTGCACTTCCACAAAACTTGTTGATATGTGTTTTGCAATTTTCGTCAAACAGACAACAGTACATTCCCACTTGACAGAAATTTCACACTTAATATGAGTAAATGGTTATGAACTACTAACTTTCTGAGCAGTTTGAACATATGAATTTCATATGTTAGAATCAGAATTTTGAATGTTTGTTATTAGCCACTTTAATATATTTATAGCCACTCTTCAATACTCGCTTATTCTGATAACATAACAGTTATTGTAAGATATCATCTAGGAATTATAAAACAATATATGGGCAAAAATAAATGGTGAGGTTATATATGATTTATAAAGCATTGGTTAGGTTATATATGATATTTAACCTTAGTAATTATTATGCCTATAAATGCTTGTTCAACGGAATAATAGCAAATTGAAAGATGAAAATAAATGAAATGAAATGAAAGATATAAGGTTAGAATTAAATATAAAAAGTATAAAAATCCATTGGATGCAATAATCTTTGAAACCTTAACTAAAAGAGCCCAAAAACGTCAACATCAATGTTATAAGAACTATATTAGCAGACTTGAAGATTCTATAGCAAAAAATCCAAAATATTTTTGGACTTACATTAACCAAAAACGTCGAAGTAAAAATAATTTACCGAGTAACATGTTCCTTGGATTAGAGACTGCTTCAGATAGTAGTCAAATTAGCAACCTCTTTAGAAACAGTTTTATGTCTATTTATGAAAGTATAAATATTTCAAGCGATATTAAACACCATTATACAACATCATATGGACTGCCATCTTTGTGTAAAATAACATTTAAGGAGAGTGAAGTTCTAGATAAACTTAAAAAGCTAGATCCGTCTAAAGGGCCAGGACCTGATGGAATACCCGCCATATTTATCCAAAAATGTGCCCGACAATTGTCATTGCCTTTAAACATAATTTTCTCTAAATCACTACAGACGGGACGCTTTCCAAATACTTGGAAGGAAGCAAAGATTGTGCCGATTTTTAAAGAGGGCTCTAGGGGTGACATAAAGAATTATAGGCAGGTATCTATACTTTCTATTTTTAGTAAAGTTTTAGAGTCCCTTGTACTTCCAGAACTTAATTGCCATGTGAAAAATATACTAACGGAAAAACAGCATGGGTTTATAAAGGGTAGATCAGTAAGTACAAATCTTACAACATTTCTTGAGAAAGTTATGGCGTTTGTGGATGGCCGAACTCAAGTTGATGCCATTTATACAGATTTTTCCAAGGCTTTTGACAGGATTGATCATAAAATTTTACTTAATAAAATTTCAAACATTGGTATAGAGGGCATGGTACTCAATTGGATTAATAGTTACATAACTGACCGTAGATCTTATGTATTCGTGAATGATACAAAATCCAATTACTTTAATAATTAATTAGGTGTACCTCAAGGCTCACATCTGGGTCCACTATTATTTTTAATATTTATAAATGATGTTACAACATGTTTTAAAAACTCTGAAGCCTATCTGTTTGCAGACGATTTAAAATTTATTAGACCTATTCGTGACATAAATGATAGCACTCTTTTGCAACAAGATATGGATAGATTACTTTTGTGGTGCAAAAACAATAACATGGACTTAAACATTAAAAAATGTTTTCAATTATCCTTCACTCGCAACAAAAATTGTTTTTCTACGGAGTATTATATAAATAAAAACAACTTGTTGAAATTAACTAGCATTCAAGATTTAGGCATTATGATAGATTCTAAATTAAATTTTCAAGATCATATTTCGAGTATTACAGTGAAAGCTTTAAAATTGTTAGGTTTTATTTTTAGGAACACCAAATATTTTAAACGTCATCAGACTAAGATACTTCTTTTTAACTCGTTAGTTCGTAGTACTTTGGAATACTGTAGTCAAGTATTGTCGCCATTTTATGAAGTTCACATAAATAGACTAGAAAGAGTGCAGCGTCGTTTTTTATCATTTAGTCATCTGGATTACGGTTTCAATAATAATAACGAACTCAATTCATATGATAAAAGATTAAATTATTATGGAATACTAAAGTTAAATAAAAGAAGACAAGAATTGGATTTATTGTTCTTATATAAATTACTCAATAACAAAATGGATTGTTCAAGTTTACTGTCCCAAATAAATATAAGCGTTCCAAGTAGGTTGCCTCGCAGTGGAACTTACAAATTGTTTTTCGATCATTTGCATTACACCAATCTAGGATATAACTCCCCTTTATCAAGAATGGCTCGTCTATATAACAGTTTACCAAGGTCTCTGAATATAGATATATAGCATGATAACTTTTACACATTTAAAAAGAAAATATCGGAATATTTTTCACAACATAGTTTTTAATTTTTTATTGTAGTTTAGCTTGTGTTAGATATGTAAGGTTCATTTACTATTTTTAATTTTGTACTTTTTTCTTTGTCGTAAGCTGTGGTTGCCTATAATTGGCAAGACACTTAAATTGTTTTTGTACTGTAAATATTACAATTATAAATGTAAAGTGTACCTGCCGTTGGCAATCCTTAAATAAATAAATAAATAAATAAATAAATAAATAAATAAATAAATAAATAAATAAATAAATAAATAAATAAATAAATAAATAAATAAATAAATAAATAAATAAATAAATAAATAAATAAATAAATAAATAAATAAATAAATAAATAAATAAATAAATAAATAAATAAATAAATAAATAAATAAATAAATAAATAAATAAATAAATAAATAAATAAATAAATAAATAAATAAATAAATAAATAAATAAATAAATAAATAAATAAATAAATAAATAAATAAATAAATAAATAAATAAATAAATAAATAAATAAATAAATAAATAAATAAATAAATAAATAAATAAATAAATAAATAAATAAATAAATAAATAAATAAATAAATAAATAAATAAATAAATAAATAAATAAATAAATAAATAAATAAATAAATAAATAAATAAATAAATAAATAAATAAATAAATAAATAAATAAATAAATAAATAAATAAATAAATAAATAAATAAATAAATAAATAAATAAATAAATAAATAAATAAATAAATAAATAAATAAATAAATAAATAAATAAATAAATAAATAAATAAATAAATAAATAAATAAATAAATAAATAAATAAATAAATAAATAAATAAATAAATAAATAAATAAATAAATAAATAAAATAAATAAATAAATAAATAAATAAATAAATAAATAAATAAATAAATAAATAAATAAATAAATAAATAAATAAATAAATAAATAAATAAATAAATAAATAAATAAATAAATAAATAAATAAATAAATAAATAAATAAATAAATAAATAAATAAATAAATAAATAAATAAATAAATAAATAAATAAATAAATAAATAAATAAATAAATAAATAAATAAATAAATAAATAAATAAATAAATAAATAAATAAATTTATCTCCTAATAAGGATAAGGATAGTATAACAACAAGTAACTTAAGATAAGGGGCATATCAGGTAAAGCCGACAATAAATTAACAAAAAAACTAAAAAACACAGTTTAAGAATGAATCGAATTAAAAAGTAGAAAATAATTCGTAATATAAAAATGAATAATGGGCAAAATATAATAAAATTGTTTTGAAAAAAAGCGTGGGGTGCTGTACCATATCCCTAGTTTCATTTTAGAATTCGATTTTGATTTACTTTAGGTGGTCAGATCCTATTGTAACATTCAAAAATTGTAAAAGACAATTGGCAGTACAATAACTAAGTAAGATAAATTCATTATTGTCCATACGTAATGAAGAAGCTATTTGTTCGAAATTAATAATGATTATCTGCCCATGTAGATTTATATTTAGAGTTTGTATGCTTATATTTTTATGTTATTATTTATTAATTATTATTATTTTTTTTAGATAGAATTTTTGTAATCATTTGTAATTGCTTTTGCTCACTTTAAAACATATTTTTGTGTTTTGTTATTATTATTATTTTTTTTTTATTAGTTTTAATATTTTTTTTTATTGTCATATGGTGCGCACACTTAGTGTTATTCATTGTTGTACTCTCCTTTCACAGGTCTGCTGGAAGAAATTTCATTTTGAAATAAGCAGTGCCTTTGTACGATTGTTTGTTTGAATAAGTTTATCTGATATGTATTCTGTGTGTACATAAATATTAAATAAATAAATAAAATATTTATTTCTAAAAAAAGATAGAGTAAAGTTTATTTAAAAATTCATTTTGAAAAATATTCAATACAATGCTTTAAAAATACCACAAAATTAATAGCACAAGGCGCCCAATAACTTAATAACATTTTGTCCATTCTCATATTTTTTATTATATAATAGAACGAATAAAATGTTTATTTGAAAAATATTATATTTATTATTTTATTAAATATATAAAAAAGCAGATTGTTGTTTAACCATTGGTTTATGTAATGTATTTTTTTTTTAGAAAATTTATGATTTAAATATTTTATTGGAACATATTTCATATTTCCTCTAAACATTGAATATCTCTTTTATGTTTTTTTTACTTTTGCAACTGATTTGACAATATATCTATCTATACATATAATAAAATTGTCACTGATCCATTTCTGTACATGGAAAATATTAAAAAAAAAACATCATACGAGGCCTTTATAAGAGCTGGTGAACCCAAAACAATGGGTTTTTCAGTTTGTTTATTTGTCTGTATGTCTGTATGTTTGTGAACGCTAATCTCAAAAACGGATTTACCGGTTTGAATTCACTTTACATATAGTGTTTTTTTATTTAAATCGGTTAAGAAATAAAGAAGTTAATAATATCTTATTTTCGTACCATTACCTTAAGACATTTTTTTTTAAATTGAAATAGTTATCACTATTTTATTACTCACTTTTAACATTAAAAAATATTAGATTAATAAATTATAAAATTTTGAATGTTACCTAGAAATACTCCTACACATAAAAAATACTTGACGGAGTTTGATGAAACTTTGAAGGGTTAAGGGTTAGTTTATACATTGGAATGTACCAAAGTAAATTTTATCGAAATCAAAATCTACGCGTTGGAAGTCGTAATCACAGCTAGTTTCTAATAATATTTTTTCAATTCTATAAAAAAACTAAAAAAAAAATATTTGAAAAGTATACTATGTATCGATTTTGTTGAATAATTAATTAAAAATAGCTAATTTTTGATTACTAATTAGATATGAGATTTTTTTCCGAATAGTCATCTTTACATGTCATCGGGAAATTTAAAAATGATACTGTAACTTCTCTCTCAAAAGATAAAGTTGCCTCAGATCTCGAGTCAGATCTTCAATTCCATAAAAAAATTATGATAGGCGCTCGAAAGAATAAAGGGGTCAAGTAGGACAGTTAAGGACATAGATATAACAAAATCTTTTATTCGACAAGACGAAAACTATAAATACCGTTTGGACGCGATGAGCTTAGAAATTACAAACGAATGGGTAAATAGGAAATTTTTGTATTCCACTAGCTTTGAAGTGGCGCACCTTGCTTTATGATTAGTCCCCAGCATTGGTAAAATTTTATCTTAATGCATTCCAAATGACTCTCCTATCCTATATAAAAGTAATTAAGTAATATTCCTAAACCCAAATCGCTTTTTAACATATAGTATGGAACTCAAATTTGTCCACGGTCAAATTAATATATTCGTCATCTAAAATCATGCACCAGGGTCTTTTGGTTTTTGTCAGTTTTCGAGGCAACCATTATAAACAGTATATAAAGGGTGTAAAGCCGACCTTTATTTCAAGCTTCGACTAAGAAAATTGTAGGTGTCATTGAAAGCCGGTATGAAAGGGTTCTAGAACGCACAGGTCATAGATTAACTCCACAAACAACATATGAAGGTTTTTTGAAAATTTGTTTAACTTTGCTCTAAACCAATTCTGAATTTCTCGATATGTATATAGAAATCTAAATTTTGATACACATAATCTCCAAAAGAAAATAATATTACAAGGGGTTTTTTCAAGAGCTATTATATAACAAATTTAAAAAAACGAACAGTCTAATGCGGAGGAGGACATATTAAACTTATTGTGTTATAACTATGTCAAGGTAGGTTTCTCCTTTCATTATCCTCTCGCCATTTTAACCATAAAAATAAACTATTTACAATAATACCATAACGTTTTTTGATATACATAAGTATTTGTTTGATGTTTTCTATAAGATTATGAGTTTAATGATTTATAAATCTGACAGTTTCCTAATGGCGTTCATTATAACCCAAGAATTATTAGTGTTCCGCACAGTTGCCCGCATGTTTTGGGTTATTAGCGAAGTAGTTATGTCCATATAGTCTAGTTCAGGGAAAGTTAAATTGAATTTGTACTTAGTATTGAGATTCTTGGTCAGGGTGGTGAAAAATATAGTTTACAAGTAGTATTAAAAACTTTTTAAGTAGTATAAATAACTTTAGATTATAGTCTATAAGTTTATATTGTAAAAAGTATTGTATACTAAATTAATGTGTTTATTTTTGGTTATAAACATAACACAAATATTCTATTTATAATAATAATTACTTACCATTTATTTCAATAACTAAGAATGTATACAAATTTTATGTTTGTTATATTGACGTCCTTCGGTCCTAAACACTTACATAAATCTAATTTAATGATAAAGGGACGATAATTGACTATAATTAACTCGAGCAGAACACGTCAAAGAGTTTCCATGACAACGCCTTAGACTGTTCTAAAAAGGTTTTATGGGGATTAATCTGATACGAGAACCCTTGATACGACTAAATAAACAAAGGCAGGGATAATACCGATAATTACAAATAGTTCCAACCCCAACCAATAATTAATCTTTAATTAACCAATCTTTATTGGTTGATTGATTACACGATTAAGCATATAATTTGGTAAAGCGTATAATGCTCATTAATTTCTCAATCGATTATTGAGCCTTGATTTGATTGATAATTATACATTGTTGATGACATACGAATCTGATAACATTAAAAAATGAAGTTTTCGGAGTTAATAAAAGCTCCATATCTTGGAGACGACTGCTTTTATTTAGACCAAACAAGGTTAAGAACCATCGCGATGGATCAGGGTTTTGATTTCAAAACAAACCGCAATTAAATCCGTCTTCTCGTTTGGCTGCTACGATACCACCCACACACAGATACACATTTCAAACTAAAAGGATGTTATCTAAACATATAATAAAATTGTCACTGATCCATTTCTGTACATGGATAATATAAAAAAACGTCATAGGGTGCCTTTATTGCAAGAGAACCCAAAACAATGGTTTTTCAGTTTGTCTGTTTATCTGTATATTTGTATATCCGTATGTTTGTGCACACTAATCTCGGAAATGACTTAACCAATGTGAATGAGGTTTTCAGCTATATATTACCACAGTCTTCACTTAACATTTAATGTTTATTGTATCTAAATCGGTTAAGAAATAAAACAGTTATGTCAATTTATGTCCATCAGGTAAGAGGTACTTTGCAAATCTTATTCTATACATGAAATCTATCTGTAGAGGAGTAGTCTTTGTAGATTGAAAATTAAAAAAATTTATATACTAGGAAGTGAATTGATAACTAACAGAATCCATTTTCAATATTTTTAAATTCTTAGTCTGTTTATCTGTTCGTGTTTTAGTTGTGCACACAAAACAAAAAAAAATCAATAATTCATACAGGGGGACCTTTATATAAGCAACAGAACCCAAAACAATGTTTTTTCATTTTGTCGGATCGTCTGTATGTCCATATGTTTGTGTACGCTAATCTCAGAAACGGATTCCTGGATTTGGATGCAGTTTTCGGCAATATATTGTCATGGGATTCACTTTATATTGCTAGATATTGCTTTTACAGTTACGAGCAAAAAGCAAAGTAAATGTGTGTTTGAAAATGTACATAAACTTAAACTTATTTAAATTTATATGAATAAAGAATGAAAAATAAAACTATACGGGAGGGATAGCAACCCTCGACCACTGGGGAACCATCCCGTCGCTCTACCAATTGACCTACCGTATTGCTGTCTGTCTCGGTAAAAGTAAATTTGGATCAATATCGGATTAAGCTAGGTATTTGTGTTATAATTTATTTAATTAGTTCTGTAACAATCATGAAAAGAATAACCCACGTGATACTTGCGGAGTATAGACTGGATTTTTTATTTTAATAAAATTTATGTAATGATTCTAACATCAAGTAAGTCTTTACTTTGTTGAGTTATTTCCTCATGTGTTATACTAACTTTGTAGCTAATATTACGAAATTTAAGAATCTTTTTAATTATTAACGTGGCAACACTCCAAGCATAAAACCACCGAACTTCGACAACAAATAAAACTTTGTTATTCTCTAAGTCATGTTCTGCGTTTTATTTGATAAAAATAATATACAAGACTCGATTTTAAAATCAAGCTTTTTTAACTTTCATTTAATTATTTATTTAAATGTAGTAAACTGATTCATAGCTTTACTAAATAATGTATGTCCTGTACTTTATCATTCTCTTTATATTTGGAACTCTATAAGTACATTGTTATCCTCAAACAAATGTTGACGCAAACTTTTTAACACAGTTCTAAATTAAACACTGATAATCGTTCTATTATAGGTAGATAGATAGATAGGAATCGAAGCAATCGTTTTACGAAAATCAATCAGTGAATTCATTTCATTCTTTCAGTGAAGTAAATACGAAGCAAATGCTAAAACTGTTTGCTTTATCTGTTTCTGCTCTCATCGGCGATTGATGTTTGTATTCGTTAATTGGTCACTGCAATGACATATACATGTGAATTATTTTAAATCTTCCTCAAACTGCAATATATATTTTAATATAGTGGAATTTATTATTAGTTATATTAATATTTACTTAAAGTTTTTTCTAATTGGTAGGTATATTTTATATAAAACAAATTTAACCGTCGCTCTTTTTATTTTAAAATGTTATTTAATTTTAATGATATAATAATAAATATCATATATAATAATATATATTATTTTATAAAATTACCGGTACATAAAATAGTTGACCAATTTTCTTTCGGCTTATCTTCGGGACTAATAAGACTGCTAGCTCGGAATCACCCAAATTTAATTATATTTATTGTCATATTTACTTATTTATTTTAGTTATTTATTTTAGCACCGTAACATAGTAGTAACATAGTAATAACATAGTAAAGACAATTCAGCTTAGAAAGAGTCCTAAAAATAATTTTGTTAGGTATTCGTCTGCTACCAATTATCATAGCTTGCAACTTATTAGGATGAAGTAATAGACCTTAGTCCTCCGTCAACAGGTGTAGTTTTTGAAGAGCGAAATTTATCACATCAAAAGCATCATAAGCCAACCTAGGTAAAAAGAAATATCGATTGAGCTATTTATTTGTAGCTAGTTACTAAGAGATGGTAGCGAGAACATATAATTTTGGAAATGTTATTAATGAATGTTAAGAAGAGTAAGGAAGATAAACCTTCAAGTTTCGGTATGCCAGCAGACAGATTCGTTCAGTTAGAGGAACTCTAATAAGATTTCACACTCTACTGATGACCGAAAAAAGAAATGATTTAAACCGTCAATAACAGATGGATATTAAGAAAGTTAAGAGAATACTTAGTAAAACATCGAAGTCAACTAAATTAAAAATATAACTGAAGTCGAGAAGAACGAATATAGAAAGATCTTTATTATCCCTAGTAAATTTAATATCATCTGTAACTTGCAGTTTTAGTACTGAGGTGGAATAAAAACCAGATTGGAAGGACCTAGTAGATTATTACTATAGAGGAAAGTTGGTAGAACACCGCATCTTCGAGAGCTTTGGAGAGGGATAGGGATATATGGACTTAGGTCGAAAGTCAGAAAGAACAGAGGGGTTAAATATCTTTGGTAAGGGAATTAAGTATCTTTCACGCCCTATGAGGTAAAATTAAGGACACGGGTAATTATGGTTAAAAGTATATCAATTAGAGGGTCGTGTCTATCCCTACTAATATGGTCGAAACCTATTGCTTTGGTAGAAACTGAGAGAAGTAACTTCTTAAAGGGTCCCTCTGTTACTCCTTGGAACAAAATGATAGAATCACAAATAAGTGGAAAGTATTTCTAAGCTAATAATTTACATTTTTATAATTATAAAAAAATATGATGTTTTTAGGCATCGTTTGGTTCGACGATGTTTGGCATCCCCACACATTCAATTGATTTCAGATTTTATTTTATTATAATGTCAAATGTTTGGCATCCCTACACATTCAATTGAATTCATCTTAGATTGTGCAGCCTTTTGTAGACATATTATCTTGCGAACATACGATTTACGATTTATTACTGCGGCAAACAATAGTTTTGAATTCGTGTTTATTAAATACAGTCAATAAAGAACCCAGCTAACAGTGAGATTGGCGTGCACAAAAATACAGACATACAGTCATACAGACAAACTGAAAAAACATTGTTTTGGGTTCTTTTGCTCTTAAAAAGTCCCCCTAGGATGTTTTTTTTTAATATTTTCCATGTACAAAAACAGATCAGTGACAATTGTAACCCCAGCTCCCCCCTCCCCCCCTCCCTAAAATGAGGGGTGTTATAAGTTTGACCTGTCGATCTGTGTATTTGTCTGTAGCATATTTGCAGAAAAACGCGTGGACATGGGTTTTTTTTAATTGAAGGCTATGCTCGTCGAAATAGTTCTTATTCATGTTTGATTGAACTAGAAAAAGTCGTCTCCGAGATATTGACGTTTTACTCGTGCGGGGGAGAGGTTCTTATTCAATATTTAGCTGTTTGCGGCCAAACACTATACGGCCCCCCGACGCAACGACTTCAATAAGTACATAATAATATTATTTTTATTCTTTTTAGAGGTCTTTTTGTATTGGCGGTTTTTTATATTATATGTATAGATAATAATGAAATTGAGTTAATTTTTCAATCACTTAGATTTTAATGAAATATTTTAATTAGGGGGTCTGTTAATGATTAACAATCTTTAATATGTAGCTATCTTTATTCGCTGATTAATATTGGGTTACTGTATCATAGAGATTAGCAAAGTGTTACATTTCGATAATCCAAAACATTGGCACATAAGATTACTAAAACTCCTACAATACATATAAATCAACATGCTCTATTTACAAGAACTCTACACATTTAATAAACTCGGCACACAAACCATGTTTTAATGTTAAAACCCGCATAGAAACTTGAAATATACTAGTACTAAGTTAGACTTAGGAAATTCGACTAAGTACTAAGTTTAGCTCTTACAAATTTCTTGCTTTGTGTAAATATTGTAGTATAGGAGATATTGTTCTTGTCCGTTTTTACAACTGTTTTACGTCATTGTGGATAAATATTTTTACGTAAAAGGAGGAATGAGCTATGGTTAGTATTTGTGTTATCTATTTCTTAAACTGCATTCTCAATTTATTTTTTTACATAGAGATTTTAGATATAGATATCATCGTCTTTAATACCGGAGTTATCCTCTCTCTCGAATACAAATTTCATGCTAATCTTACAAACGGTGTATGTGGCGCCGCCTGTGAACTTGATGTTACGACGTCAGTAACCTGATGACAATTCCAACTAGATGGAGTGACGTCTTTCAGTTCCAACCAGATGGTGTGACGTCTTTCAGTTGACGTCACGTTGAACTGGCTGAGGATCATCTCTCGGTTGAACTGTCTGCAGTGAGCAGTTGACGTGGTGCTCTCTATAACGGCAACCACTCATTCGATACGGTTGAGCTATAAGGTTGTATGCCATTGTAGACAGAAACCACTACCTGTCTCTTTCTTGCATATATAAATAGATCAACTATTTATCTCAATTACACTTAATAATGAAACCAGTAACCTTAATAAGAATAAAAAATAATATTATTATGAAGTCCTCGCTTTATACGTACGATGTCGATGGTGATTATTTTAAGCAGTTAATCATTGAAGACTAAGAGTATACGATTTGATATCGTAATTTCTTTATTTCCCTTGGTAACTTAGTTGCATTTTAATATCTTCCTTAAGCGGTGTCGTAGTCGGAATGCGCGTATGCGCACTGTAGTGTATACTACAGAAGTTATGTAATACTTAGTATTTTTCAGACATAATGGAACGACGTCGTTTTCGGAGCTATATTTGGTACGGATTTTTTTTTTGCTTTTTGTTTAGATAATCGTAAATTACTTTGCTTTTACATATTCCTGATAAAAAATACTTGAGATGAAAAAACGACGATAGTAGGAATTCGGCGGTAATGAACAATAAAACTTTTATTTAATTTATTAACGGGCCAGGAAAACCTAATTATAAACAAACACTCATCAAACATGTGAATTTATCATAGATGATGAATCACAGTATTACAAAACTATCCATGTATCGTTCAATTCATTAGTCTAGCAACATGATGCTCCAAATACCTAACAGTCGTAAGATGAAGCGTGAATTATTAACTATAGTTTAGACCAAATTATTTACCGCGTCTGTGAGCCAATATTGAACGAAGATCGTCAATTTATTTACTGAGTTCGCTCGGCTAGTTTGTATCTAATAATTAGGTTGATGATCAAGCTAAAGTGATGGACATAACTTTCCAAAAACGATTTTAAACGTATTTTTTGTCTTTAATTTTTTTTTGTAGTTACTTTATTTTACTGAAAATCGACCTAGTCATTATATCTGAGCTTTGATTACTATTACCACATAACATTGGTTTAGTTCAAGATAAACCTATTTCCACCAACAATCTAACATTCATACCAAAAGTCTTACGAATCGTGATTAAAACAATAGTTTAAATAACTAAAAAAACACGCTTTTATTGCTAACCGAACTAAAAACTAGAAAATATGCTGGTGCCGCAAAGACTCATCTTGCGGTTCTGGACTCAATTGAGAGGCGAGCAAAGAGGCTTATTGGCGACCCTAAATTGGTTGACGTCAAACTCCACAGCCTTGAACACAGGCGTAGAATTGCTAGCCTCTCAGTATTCTATAGGATACATTTTGGTGAGTGTGCGCAGGAATTGCACGACCTAATTCCCCCATCCCCGTTCCTTTGCCGGACGTCCGACGCACGGCGGGTATCCATCCCTACGTTGTGGACACTCCACCTGTCCGAACGAAGCGCTATGCTTCATCTTTTTTAGTGCGTACAGCGAAGGACTGGAACAATCTGCCTGCGTCGGTATTTCCGGCAAAATATAATGTGGGTGTCTTCAAGAGGAGAGTGAATAGGCTGCTAGGTTAATGCGCTTTACCACCTAAGACTACATTTCACTTTCCATCAGGTGGAATGTAGTCAAGCATTAACGTAGTTTTGTATAAAAAAAAAAAAAATAAAAAAATATTTTTTAATGACAAAGAGTATAAAATTACAGTAGTAGAAGATTGAACAATTAATCATAGTGAATCGCCTTAATATAAAATTATAATAAAATTTAAGTTATTCAGAGAATAATTCAATTCTGAGTAAAAATCGTGGGGTGCATTTTACTGTGATTCATAACTATCCTCTCATAGATAGTTGCTAATAGAATGATTGTAATACCTTAAATATCGAGCACCCCACGCTTTTTACTCAGAATTGAATTATTCTGTTAATAACTTAAATTTTATTATAATTTTATATTAAGGCGATTCACTATGATTAATTGTTCGATCTTCTACTACTGTAATTTTATACTCCTTGTCATTAAAAATTATTTTCTAGTTTTTAGTTCGGTTAGCAATAAAAGCGTGTTTTTTTAGTTTTTTAAACTATTGTTTATTTTTTATTTTTTTTTATTTTTTTTTTATTTTTTTTTTGGGAAACTTTTATCAAATTATTGCATTGTCATCGGTCCTTGATACGTGTGCAAAGTTTCAATTTAATCGGATCGCTGGAACCTGGTGAAAATTAAGCTCGAAGATTCCGTTACATTCATACATACATACATACAACCCAAGCTAATAAAAGCGTATTAATAAAAATTGATAATATCTATTGCAATTTTATACCCAGTATCTTAAACTTGTGTATTACCAGTTATATTGTCTTTTCCCGAAAGGTTTGTCTACATTGCTTGTTTCTATAAACATAGAAAATGTTATTTTGTTGTTGTATACATAATGCAACTTTTTATTGGCTTACCTTTTAAAAGGGCACTCATAAAGTACGAACATTATAAAGTATGTATAAAAAATACATATTTGATTTAAATTACTGCATCAATACTTATTTGCTTTGAACTCGTGATGTCATTCGATTGGAAAATTAAATCGAAGACAATTTGAAAGCTTGGTATCAAAATACCTACTTTCCATCCAATAACTTCATAAAGAAAATACTTCTACAAAATAATGTTAAGAAAGTTATAAAGTATAATTAACAATTATAATTCTTAAAGTCGAATTGTTTTTTTTATCTTTTTGTTTTCGACTACACTTTTTCATAAATAAAAGTCTGTCTTTTACTAGCTATGTATTAAAATACAAAAAAAAATGTGTTTTATATAAATGCACTTGCTTTAAATTTAAATCATAAAACAAAAAGCGATGTTGGATTAATATAGTTGGATTTTTATAGAAATATTTCAATGTCCAATAGTGAATCGAGAGATTTTAAAAACATATAAACAATATTAAACTTAGGCATATTAAAGTTTTCTAATTAGTAGTTTGGAGCATGGGTCTATTATTTGGTCATCTATTTTAATGTACATTCTAACCACATTGAGGCAATTAAGAAACATTACACTACATTGAATTATTCGCAAATAGATTATTCTAATATCATTTTGCTCAACAATATTACTAGTGTTGATTTAACTTTCCAAGAATGTTCAGGTTTCACAAGTTTAGAAACAAATATTTTTTTATAATTCACTGGTCAGAATGAATTGATTCTCTATTAAGAGACTATCTATATATATTACATGTGTTATAAACTATATCACTAACACATTTCGATACAAAGATCACTTGAACTAAATTATATATAATCACTCATTGACGCCAGCCCTACTAACGATAGAATCACCTCCGTCTAATGAACGAACGACTTTTAGACAAGTCTCTAGCACATTTCCCAATACCGGTGCTGCCATTTTTGACCATAGCAAGACAAACTTCACCCACTAAGTGTCGAGAATATTTAAAATAGCCACATAATATGTGTTGGCGATAACATCTCTATGACAATATTGCCTTACATTATCCTATTTTTTGGTTTCCCACTGACGATTTGGGAAAATTATGTTTGTCATTCCAAATTTAAGTAGAAAATATACAGATCACATAATATGTATTTGTTAAAAAAAATAAATTTTAATTTTTAACCCCCGACTCAAAAACAGGGGTGTTACAAGTTTGACCAGTCGATCTGTGTATCTGTGTATCTGTTTGTGTGTCTGTGTCAATGTAGCGGCAAAACGCGTGGACGGCTTTGAATGCAGTTTTTTAATCGAAAGCTATGTTCTTCGAGATTACTTTTTATTTTTTAATATTATTTTGTTAACCCCGACTCAAAAAGGGGGGGGGGGGGGGGGTTATAAGTTCGACCTGTGTATCTGTATATCTGTGTGGCTGTCTGTGGCAACATAGCAGTCAAACGCGTGAACGGATTTGATTGCGGTTTTTTCTTATCGAAAGCCTGGTTCGTCGAAATAGTTCTTAGCTATGTTTAGTCGAAATAGAACAAGTAGTCTCCACGAAATTGAGTTTTTATTGGTGCGGGTGAATGGTTCTCATGCTATATTGATATTAAATACTTATACAAGTATATTCATAGGTACATTAAGTATTATATAGAAACCAATATAAAAACTTTAAAAAGCAGAAAAAAACCCCTGATAGAAAAGACCTCTAAAAAGACTAAAAATAATATTATTATGTTTTAATTGAAGTCTTTGAATAAAGGGACTGCTAAATAAAAAGAACAAAATAAAAAGCAAAAACGTTGCACGTTGCCCGATAAAGACGATCTCATATAGAATGCTTGATTCACCGAGACATACAGCGATATAGTAGCTCAGTTGGTAGACCGACGAGACGGTTTCCCAAAGGTCGCGGTTTCGTATCCCTGCCCGTATCGGTTTATTTTTCATTGTATATTTCTATAAATTTAATAAATTTATTATTATTGTAGTTAATTTAAAAAAGTCCCCATTCTTGGTCAATGCTTTTGATTTTTAACTTTTTTTATTGTTTTATACTTTTATAATTTTATAAGATAAGTAGGATCGACGTTCTTACTTTGTCGTTCGTTCTTCGTATATAGATTTTAATAAATAAAGAATGAAAAATAAACCAATGTCTAGAAACATTTAAAACGTTTTTGTCTGCGCTGTGAAACTACCATAATTACAAGAAATAAATTAAATTTCAATAATTTGTTTTTTTAAATACATTTAATATTGATAATTTATTATTGTGATCCCTACAATACTTCTAATTTTTCAGTCAATTCTCTAGAGTACACTTCGTAATCACCATATGAAGTTCCATATTTAAAAGCATTTTTATATTATTTAATACGCTCTGAATTATGCGTGTAGCTAAGCTGGAACTACTAATGTTCATTAAGAAATTTGTTAATTCTGTTAATATTAATACTCTGATAAGTGATTTATATAAATTTAAATTCAATTCAATGTTTCTAAAGCATTACGAAATTTTATAACATTATGATTCGTAGTTTAATGGCTCATAAAAATATTTTTTTCTCAGGCGAACTTTTATCCCAAGAACTAAAGCGATTATCACAGTTTTCCGCACAGTTGCATGAATATTTTAGATTATTAGCAAAATAGTTACGTCGATTCATGGATTAATTTCGATAAAGTAAAATAAATTTATTACTTAGCATTAAGACTTCTAGGTCAGGTTTTAATATTTGTATTGTATCAGAGTGTTGTATATATGATTATATTGATTAAAATAATAAAAAAAATTCCAACTTTTCAGTTCATAAATTATGATGAAGTTTTAATTTTAAATTTATTGACTTAATGTATTAAAATTATTCATAGTAAAATTGTTTCCTGGTTTTTTATTACTTTGAACTTAAAAATTTGCTTTCTGAGTTTATAATCAGAATATTTCTTTTCAGATATAAGAACATATGTGACATTGTATCCTAAACTCTTAGATTAATCTATTTTAAGGATTTAGGAGGTGATTCACGATAATTAACATGAGCAAAACACATTAAAGAGTTGCCATGACAACGCGTTAAGCTGCTTTAAAAACGGTTTAATGAAGATTAATCTTATACAAATGCCGAGACAAAACTGTTGATGCGGCACACACAACGGTTGTGATAATACTGATAATAAAAAAAATAATAAGCTCTGATGGCCACGATACAAGGAATATAAAATAAGAACTTCAGTTAATGTATATTTATTGACATCATGATAGAACAATTTATTTGCTAAAGGCTATATGACTTTTTATTTTCTCAATAGATCACTCAGCCGTGATTAGATTGTTATGACATACTAATCTGATAAGATTAAAATAAGAAGAGAATATCTAAACGCTTTTATTAGCTTCGGATATAACTTTATTTGACTTTGTCACGGAAATTTTGTACGCGATTTTGATTTGAATTGTCAGAACAAATCAGATTTTTTGCATATTTATCAAGGGCCGATGACAATGCAATATTGAAAAATATAGTGACAGAAATCATGGTTTTATAAAAAAATCTTTCTAGAAATAATAAATTTATATAAATATAGAATGAAAAAAAAACGGGCAGGGATTCGAACCAGCGCCCTGTGGCAAACCGTCCCGTTGATCTGCCAATTGAGCTACCGTATCGCTGTCCGTCTCGGTGAATTAAGCATTCTATATGTGATCGTCTTTATCGAGACGGTGGTGACATCTATTAGGCTGATTTCGAAAATTCTTACAAATATTTCTAACTTTGCAGTATAGATAAACATTGAAAAGATGCCACTACCGAAATTAATGTTTGAAAATATCTATAAACATGTTAAGCTTATTTAAATTTATATAAATATAGAATGAAAAATAAACTGATACGGGCAGGGATTCGAACCCGCGACCTTTGGGAAACCGTTTATAAATATTTTCAAACATTAATTTCGGTACTGGCATCTTTTCATAAATATTTTCAAACAAATAAATAATATTAAAAAAAAACTAAAAAAAAAATATAAAAAATCTAACAAAAAAATAAAAAGCTAAAAAAAAATAATAATAATTTTTAATTAAGAATAGTATAAATAAGCTTTTAAGAATATTTTCAAAATAATTGTCCCTCTCCTCATATTTACCAATAAATTATTTATAAGTACCGATACCGTTTTTTTTAATTATATAATATTTTAAAAATATGTGTTTTAAAAACTCTTCAAGGATATTTTATTATTTTTTTATATGAATTATATATATAATTCAATATATATTTTTATAAGCTCTCATCGTGAAAAGATCCGTAAAGAATTTTTAGAAAGTATGTGTTTTAGGTACTCTGTAAATTTTTTAAGATAATAGCGGTCTAGAAGATATCAGTTCTGGTGAGACTAATTGTTATTTTTGGTTTATAAGGTTACGTAATACTCCTTAGTTATGAGCCACACCCCGTAGAATGTATTTATTAAATCAAGCCAGACATCGAATGTTCGCAGCCTTCATCATACAGCCGCAGTTCATTGTTTTCAATTATCCCCAGTACAAGCAACGTACGACACTTTAATCGATAAAAGTGGAAGACCTCTTAATAATATAGTTGTGACTCGTGATTTTATTTAATAATCGCTTAAGCATTTGTTTACATATTCATATATTTTCATCTATTTATATCTTTCACTTATATGAGGCCTCAAATGATTGTACGTTGTTTAGTGTCTCTCCTAACCAGTAATATACAAGACTATACGTTGGAACATAGAAAGGATTCATGACTGACATAAAACATAACCAAAACTTTTGTGAGCTTTTCTTAAAAATATTTCTTTTATGATAACAGAACATTAAAGTACTTGAGATACAAATTCCTAAACAACATACTATAGCGATTCGATTTATCGACTTAGCGTTCATTTTCTACCCACACACAATTATGATTCGCGTGATAGATATATGTAATAATGATACATATAATATTGTTTTTATATTGTAATTCTGTATGTAGGTAAAATAAAGATATTATTATTATTTATGAAACTGCATAATACCGTTGACAATAAATATGCGAAATATTGATGTAGTAATAGATTTAAGAGTTTAGACTTATTTAGAACTATATATCATTGTTATTACTAGTACATTATTAAAGTAGTAAAAGATATTGATTTGACGAACTATCGCAAGTAGCCTGAAGATATTAAATACATATATTGTATTTACATATCTTATTAAGTAAGCCGTAAATGTGTGAAAGATATAAGATTGTTATAAATATTCTAGACATTTAAAATGGTTATGTACTATTATATTGTTATTATGAGATAATTAATGATGTTTAGAGTTGTGAATATGACCAATCTCCAGAAGCTGCTGTTGGCGCTTCTGTCGATGTTATTATGTTATAAATATGGCTGTTAGCCTCTATTAAAGACAATCTGTATTGGACAACTGGCAAGATAAGTGATTCTTATACTTATATTGTTTATAATATGTGTAATAACTATTGTGGGTATTTCACTGTATTAAGTTATTGATAATTGTGTCTAAATAATTACACAGTAATAACTATATTACTGTATTTATTATATTCATGTACCGGGAGTCATTTTGTTATATTAAATGATATATTTGGTTAGTTCTTTCTTTTCTTTAAACTTATCCAGATAATATTATCATATATATAGTGGGCAGAGCCTGATTAAATACTTTATAGTATATTATTTTAGTGGTTTTTTATTGTAGAATCTTATAATATCTAACACGCGCGTATATAATTACTTTACTACGCGTAATTTATTATTTTGAGTGAGCTCGCAATAGTATAAAGGACCTTAATAATAATTAGTTACATCAATACAACATGTATAGAAAAATTCTATCAAATATATTTTACATAATTCTTATAGTATAATAAATAATATCAGAACGGTATATCTTTCAGAACTAACCGATGGAATATAAGGAATAATACATAAAAACAATAATCGGTTTTTAAATATACTTTTGCAAACACTATTTCTATAGGTATAGGACACTAATAATCGCTGTATTTCACGCTTGGTTTTCCCGAATCTGCTCTATCGATATCCACAAGGATATCGAATCACAAGGCTAGATTCGATATCCTTGTGAGACAACTTCGGCTTCCTACCTATATCAAATCGTCATAGAATAATTAATAATGGTAAACCTTTATTTAATGCATCTATTTTTTCTAGATGAGTTAAATTTTGTTTAAAAACTCTGGCGATTTGTTAGAAAGCGTAACTGTTTTTTTTTCGTTTTATTTGTGTTTCGAGTGCCGTAACTAAATCTATTCATAAAATTTTGCATGAAGTCATTTTTTAGTTTAGTTTTTTAGCGTAGTTTACTAAATATTTTTTCAGTGATACCTATTGTAAAAGAAGATTAATCCTCATTTTTTTAATAATAATAATGACATCTTACATTAGTTTTACTATAATCATTCCAATGTTTTCATTTTACATTTTAATATGGCTGTAAACATATTTGACGTAATCATTGAAAGCTTCTAATGTTTCTTGTTAGATGTTTCCAAAGCATTTCTTTTAAGATAAGTAGTTTATTAGATTAAGAATGAGATCAATTGGCAATTACTGGGACCTAAAACAACTACTGAAGTATTCCGCACAATTGCTAGAATGTTTTGTGTTATTAGTAAAATAGTCATGTCTTTTTACAGACACTAGTCTGTTAAAGTCGGTCTCGATAAAGTTAGATTGACTTTATACTTAGCATTAAAACTCTTGAGTGGGTTTGTAAACATTTTTAGCTATTATTTTCAGTCGTATTGAGAAACTTCTTTATACTGTTTAAGTTTGTATATAATTATAAAAAATATTGTATATTTATGAATTTCATTTTTTTTATTAATAAAGTGTTCTAATGAATAAGAACAATAAATACGAAAGTAGTAATATTTTAGTACTACTTTTGTATTTGTTGATTAATTGTATTTACTAGAAATTACGATTTTCAATATGAAGTATTTTATGACAGTGTTCGCAAGATTGAACAGATTATAAAGACGTCGTTATTTTATAGAGTATAAATCCTTTTTGTTAGTGTTTAAGTAAAAGTGTTTCTCTTTTATCTATAAGTATAAATCGATTTAATTGATTTCAATTGTTTTATCAAGTTACAGTTAAAGAATATTATTTCTTTGTATTTCTCTTTTTATAAAAAAGAATATGTTACGTAAGATTTTTAATCTAAAAACAAAAATATATAAACACTATTTTACACTATTTCAGTCTACTCAAAAAGTAAATATCCAAGAATAACCGGAAGAATTGCGGAAGAGATATTATGCGAGAATCCATCTAAGATGGGATTTTGGCAACCGAAGTTGGGAAGGAGAAGTATTGTCCCAAGCAACCTACTACACTACTGAAACGGAAACCATGTAGCAACACTCATTTTTAACTTTATATGGCAAATTTTTACATTACTTGCCAATCCATATAAGCGATGTCTGTAAAAAAAAAAGGAATGCCGAAAAAAATATGGATGGATTGTGTAAAAAAGGATACACCAAAAAAAAAGTAAGCACTGAGATGACGGATGATAGAATGATAGAGATGAGTGAAAGAGACGTATGGTTTGTCCTAACCCACAAATGGTTAGAAAGAAAAAGAGTAGAAGATTTATAATTTACAAATTAAATCAACTCAAGATGGAACATGGAATAAAAAACTATCCACTTTATAAATATTTAATTTTTTTTTATTTTATTTTGAAAGAACATGCATTTTTAAAGACCCGGCATGTTAAATGAAGACCCTTCTCGTATTTTACTATAACCAGTTGCATAAATAATTCTGAATTATAATAAGTTTGAAAAAAGTTACAAAAATTATAGCTGTTTGACAAGTTTAAAATTTTTGTCAAAAAATCTTAAGGATAAAATACACTCAACACGTCTCACAGCCGACATAAAAAACATCAAATCTTATATTGAGTTTGTACTGGTTAACGTAAGGTGTGAAAGAAAAAAGGAATGTATTCTGAATGTGAATAAATTTAGCGGTGGGTGTTTTAAAATACAATGGAAGGTTTGTATATAACGTTCACACAAGCTAAGTGTTAAAAGTTTAACAACGTGTCTAGAATAACAATGAATAAATTCTTTTTCCACTTCGTCCCCTCTATCTTTTTGAAAGCTCTGACGGGAGCTGTTATTGTAAAATTTGTATTCTAATTATTTTTTTAATTACCAAGTAGTTATATTTTGTTCCCCACAGGGTTGTCTTAATTGTTTGTTTGTAATAAAAGATATGAATTTTATTTTTAATGTTGTTTTTAATTTATTGCGCTACTTTTATTTACTCTTTTTTATATCATAAGGTATATTAATGAAAAAGAATAAATAATAAAAATACTGTACAGTCTTTGGGACATGATGTGTTTCGATTTCAACTCGGCTAGACTTACTTTAACTCAAATCCAATATTACATTAAGGCGTGACAAAAACCAGACGTTTGCACTTGAACATTGAACTCAAAAAGGTTAGGGCATACACAATTCTAAGGTTGGCTATAAATTTACCGACTTTTAAACAAATTACTTAATTAATAAATTTAAAAAAAAATAAGTATTAGAAAGTAACCATCAATTATTTATCTAAATTATAAAGAAAAGGTTTTCCGTCCCCTGGAGACAAATTATAGCGTTATGCGTTATGTAAACTACTCTATATTCTTTTCCAAATGAAAAAGAGTGTTTTTTCATGTTTCCAATAATTTATAAAAAACAATCTAGTAAGAGTATTGGGATCTAAAAACTTCAAAACCATGTTTAATTTTGGTAAGATGGAAACGACAATTTGAAAAATTATTAAGCTTGTATCGTATTCACCATATCTATCATCTATGTTTTATGTTTCAGATTGTTTGTCAAAAAGATATGCAGTGAGAATTTACTTAACAATAATTTAACACATACGAGTAGTAAGAGCAACTAGTTATGTAATGATAACTTACTGAGTGGTTTCGACAAATACATTTCATATTTTGACTATGACTTTTGGATGTAAGTGTCCATAATATAGCATTCTTTTAATAAACGCTCATATTGATTAAATAATGCTTGTTGCTAAGGAATTTTAAAACAAAGCCCGTACGTAACGTAAAGTACAGTAAGCATATAGCATCTTAAATATATTTATATGTTTAAAGCCTTTAATTTTTTATTTTACTTTTGATACTAAATAAGACAATTTTATTTTATAACAATAATAATTTATTAGCTTTCAATTACTATAATCATACACACATCGGGGTTATTGTAGTACTACTACGAGGGGTAGAGTACTCCTAGTAGGCATAAAAATACCCGTGTCAGGAGGACAACTCTGCCAGAAATATTAATAAAATAAAATAAACATAAATAAATTAAAACTTAATTACAATTTGAGACACAATAAATTAGAACTTAATTACAATTTGAGATACAATAAATCAAAACTTAATAACAATTTCAGATTTTTATAGTCATGTATTTTAGTTTTATATTTAGTGTTTATTACTTTATATTATAGCATCTGTTTGTTAATATTAGATATTATTTATATAATATAACTACATTTTATTAAATTCCGTATACACTATCTCTATCATCTATTTTTCTTACAAAAGTTGAAGTGACATTTTCTTTTATTATTACCCATTAGTTATATGGGCTTGAGATTTATATCCTTGCCTGTTATGAGCTTGTCAATGGTGGGATAATATTTGTTTCTCCTAAAATCCGTAAGGACTAGACAATTACTTACGATAACTTAAATGTATTATAATCTAAATATTATTCATGATCAATATTAATATTATGTGACATGTGTATCAACCAAACATTACGTTTTGACGTGACAACGTCTTAAATTAGGTTAAGCTGGGAGTCACTTATGAAAAAGTGTAACGCCCGGTAACGTAACGATGAGTCACCGACCGAGAGAGAGGCCCGCCGAATGCCTTGCGTCTCTCTCCCACTCAAACATGATCGGTGCGCCGAGCAATGTTTTGATTTTCAAATTGATTCTTTAAAATTACAAATATTAAGAAAAAGTGGCAGATATAAGAAAACTTGATTTAAAATGTGTTGAGCAAGAATTTTAACATCTAATTTAAGTAAATGTTTTAATTTTCAACTTCATTATTTACAATTACAAATTTTAATTAATTTCAAATTTATTTAGCAAAAATTTGAACCTTCGATCTGAATAAGTGTTTTGATTTTCAAATTAATTCTTTAAAATTAAAAATATTAAAATATATAAAATCAGAAGTGACGTCACATAACATTATCTGTACTTATTATTATTTAATATGTAGGCCAGTACATGTGACCATACTTGGTAGACACAATTGGAAATAGTATTTTTTTATAACTGAAAAAAATAAATATATATTATTATTTTTTTTTTTTAGATTGCTTTTGCTCACTTTAAAACTTATTTTTGTGTTTTGTTATAATTATTTTTTTTGATTAGTTTTATTTTATTTTTTATATTGTCATATGGTGCGCACACTTTGTATTATTCATTGTTGTACTCTCCTTTCACAGGTCTGCTGGAAGAAATTTCATTTTGAAATAAGCAGTGCCTTTGTACGATTGTTTGTTTGAATAAGTTTATCTGATATGTATTCTGTGTGTACATAAATATTAAATAAATAAATAAATAAATATAAAATACTGGTAGCAAACAATAACTTCAATGATCGATATCTCCGCAACTAATTGATGTATCGAAAAAGTCTGTAAATAAATTTTGTAAAAAATAATAACATCAATAATATAATATAAAATAAATAATATATAAAATGATTTTACGTGACAACGTCTTCATCGTCCTATCCTCAACAAAATCACTCAAATTATTAAAATATTGTGCAATTTAATAATATTCATATCAATAAATATTCTACCGAGAAAAAGACGTGGTCACGTAAATCTTCGCCCGTAAAACCGACTTTACAGGCAACCATATTTTTTTTGTATATATATTTTTTTTCATTTGGAAAATATTAATGAAATGAAATTATTGTTTTATTTTTTTTTATAACACCTTGAAATAGTCCGTCCTTCTTTGAAAAGATTCCTCCGTTTAATACAACAAATAAAAAATCGATACCTAATATTTTAAGATTTTAATTTAATTTTAATCAGAATAGTATGTAAACACTCCAACACCACACATCAAGCCGCCAAATAAAAATATTGCACCAAATGAAAATTCATTATTATAGTAGCGTATAAGAGTTTTCAAAACTTTATTTGATAAAATATTTGAATATAAATATTGGTATATTTACTAAAAATACTTAACTGACTTATCTACTATATATATATTAGATATATTTTGTTTTGTACCACCCTTTTATAAGAAAATCAATATCTTAGCAAAGCTTTTTTCACTTAAGTATTGATGCAACTGCTTTTGAAAATAATTCTAACTTAAGTAACGATACTCGTTTTATTTGGAAAATAAATTGGAATTAAAGCAATAGTTTTGCGAAAATCAATTAGTGAATTCATTCTTTCAGTGAAGTAAATACGAAGCAAATTCTAAAACTGTTTGCTTTATCTGTTTCTGCACTCAGCAATGTTTGACTTCGTTAATTGGTCACTGCAATGACATTTATAAGCGAAACACTTTTCAAATGTTTTTAAAATGTAAAAAGTAAGGGACCTGCTTCGATTTTGATTCAATTCAATTTCACAAAGAAAAAAATTATATTCGCTTTTTGGTTTTCCTGTTTAACTTAGGCATATATTATGTAAAAAAATTATTTAAACGTTAGGTACTTTCTTAAATTGTCGGACAAATAAACAATTCAAACGTATGTTTTCAAATCCAGCGGCATGCAAGCAAGTAGATTTAGGTGATTTTTTTTTAATACAATATTATATTACAATTATATTATTATCACAATACTATAATCTCTCTCAGCTTTCCTACTCTATTTCTCCACTTCGCTCTATCCTCGACGTCGTCTTCTGCTACCAAGCACTCCATCATGTCTTTTTGCACTACATCCTTCCATCTAGTTTTGGGTCTGCCTCTAGATCTTCGACCGGGGACGGAAAGTTGCAGCGCCAGGTTTCCGACGTATTCCGGTGGTGTCACCTTCACATGTTTATACCATCGCAAATTACTTTCCTGCATTTTGTCGGCAATGTCGCGTACCCCAAAGCTTCCTCGCACGTATTCTTTGCGGATTTTACCGAGCCTTAGAGATTTTAAAATGGCCTTGTAGATTAAGCTTTTCAGCTTTACCGGCATTCTTTTGTCACATATCACTGGTGCTGAATGTTGCATTCGAGGGTAACAGTTTTGTGTATCATACTCCCCAGGTACCTGTATTGGTTACAAGTGGGTACTAATTGTCCGTCGATGTCAATTGGACTGTCGTATACGTCTGGCTCGTTCAATACCTTAAACTGGGTTTTTTGCAACACTAAGCACTAAGCCACCGGTGTGCAATTGTTGCTGCCACGCGAGATGCAGATGAGGATGAAGACTCGTGAGTGTGTATTTTATTTCTCTCACTGCCCGAGTTTTTATTTTCTAATGAACCGGAACTTGCAGTGGCTGTTTGGTTGTCCTTTACTGGAATATATACATTTCACAATGAATTGGTACACTGACATCCTCATATAATTTTCAATAAAAGAAACATATCTACTTTTGACAACTTTGTGTGTCTTAGGGTCCATAAAACGATAACCCTTTGTATTTTCACATTAGCCCACAACTATCATTTTCACGGATTTTCTATCTCACTTTTGGCGTTTTTCTTTTGGTACATAAACCATAGCTTCGGAGCCAAAAACTTTCATGCAGGATAAATTAGGTTTTTTTCCTTACCACAATTCATATGGAGTTTTACTTTGTAATGACTTTGTCGGGGAACGATTTATTACATATGCAGCAGTTGTCACAGCTTCAGCCCAGTGCTTCTCCAGGTTGGCAATAACATGCATCATGCTCGTTCCACTAAAGTCCTGTTCATTCTCTCGATTATACGGAGTAGAAGTCTGATGAATTATACCATGATCGGATAAGAACTTTTCAAAGTTATGGTTTTAATATTCTCTACCATTATCTGTGCGTATTTTTGTTATCTTATGAATCAATTCATTCTCTACTTTAAACTTGAAATCTTTAAATGTTTTCAAAATGTTTAATTTATTTTAAAAAAACATGGACAATTCGTGTGTAGTCATCAATGTAAATAAAATGTAAAAAATAATTTCATACCTCAAGCAACATTTTTGAATGGCGTCCTTGCTTGCTTACCTTCCATACAATAAGTACATGTGACATTACATTCTTCCTGAGTCAGACTCACATCATCAGTACAACTGGGCAGCTTTTTCACATCTGCAATATTCAAATGGCCCATTCGTAGGTGCAACAGGTAAGTGTTATTACAATTCTGAGAACTTGAGGTTAAATGTGCCACTTCTTTACAGGCATCCATGATATATAATTTGTTGCTCAATGTGGCAGTGCATATCACCTCATCTTTCCCTTTACAAATCTTGATAAAAACAAAAAAAATCGAAACAACAAGGTTTTTGTTCCCTCTGCAGTAGCAGATATTTGGATAGATAGAGAATACAGAGTAATAAGTATATTACTCTGTATTTTGTGAAGAAATTATATAAGAAGTGTATTGCCTAAAAGGTCAACGCCCAGGCCTCATGCCTCCGCTCAGAGTTAATGCCAGTTCAGAGGCAACAAATACAATTTGTATCGGAAAAATATATTTTTAAATGTATTCGTTTTAAAAGGTCGTACAACAAATGTTGTTGGGATTCATAAAGAGAAGAAGCTGCCTGCAAGAGGTGACAAATTAATTACAAATAACCTTGTATTTTCTCATAAAAAAAATGAAATGGTGGATTAATTTTGAAAACCTAAATCTGCTAATATAAATAAACTAATAATAGTTGACTGTTCGGAAAATCAAAATTTGGCGGGTCGACTCTGTGATCAATAAATATAACACATACTTAATTTTTATAAGTACAATTATTACTACTAAATCTACCAATATTGAGTACATTATATACTCATACCTCACATATATCATCATTCAATTTTTTAAACTTTTGTGCAGTGAATTTTAGTATGAAATCTGGGACATTAATATTGATTTTCAAGCTGACTTTGATGTGGCGTAGATATATAGTACTTACTAGTAGAGGACACTAAATTATATCAAGTGTTATAGTATTCGCTTTATAATATAATTATATATAGGACCTAAACAACGACGTACCAATGATGACTCATAATAGGTATACTAAGCGCTATCTAGGTGTTCTTTGTTAATAAAATGCTTTAAATAGTGTTTTTATTTTACTAATATGAAGTACATATAAATATTTTGTAAAATTATGAAATAGCTTTTCCAAGCACTAGGACCTATATCTCATTAAGGATAAAAATAAATTAAACATTTTTTTTTATAATTTTTATTCAATATTAAAAAAAAAATCTTCTTTAACTTACACAATTAATTATAATTGTTCCAAGTGGAATTTATACATTTGCCACAATTTATATAAATACAACTAAGTCGTAAAAGGCCGTTCTTGAGTTGTAAATGATGTAACTTACACGAAATTACACCAGTACAACTCAAGAACGGCTTTACCAATTTGATGTCATTATGTTTTGGTTTTGTCTCATCTTCAAATAGCTATTCAAATACCGATTAAGTTGATAAAAAAACCCAATGTAAAGAATAAACCCGAATCTTTTTATAAACTGAAAATAAAAAAAAACTTAATACTTATTTTTCGATTTTTGATTGTTTTTACACTTTGTATTATTATAAAAGTCAAATCAAATAAAAGTACCTATATTAAATGCCGAATTGACTATTTTCAAGTTGCTGAGATTTTAATTACTAAATATCTTAGCAAATACAATAATATATGAAGTAAGCGTTCCGGTTTTCTCATTAAATATTAAATAAAAAATCTTTTACACCAAGGAACCCAATATCTTTTATAAAATCTTTTTGGTATGAAATTAGTCAATTAATATTTCACATTTCAATTTGTCATATTATGCTCTGTTCTAATACACGGAAAATATTATGTTTTTACTAAAAAAAATCATGATAGAACACGTATGTCGGTCTACGTACATTTTCTTAATTTTTGTTTAAAAACTTTACCTATAAATTAAAGACGCCATTGCCATTTACAAGATGATAAATTATATATACAATATGTAAATTGTCGACAGTAAGTTATCACTTTAAGAAGTGTCTGTGGTTTGACTTTTATTAGCTAAGCTATTAGTTTCGAAGTAAAGTGATCGCGTTAGAAATAATTTATTAAATAATTATTTGGTCTTTAACTAAAAAGATTTGCTTACTAAATGAGAACCATTTATTCCAGTTTATTGGATAAAAATATAAACTTTATAAATAATAATAGAAATATTAATTACTTGAACTTATGACATACTTTGTCGATATGGTTTGAGTATATATTTTTCACATTAGGAAACATAAAAATAAAATTGTTACCTACAATTTTCGCTCCTATTTATAAGAAAATATTTTGGAGAACCATAAACCAACCAGTTGAGAACAGAAAGTTCTCTGAATTTCCGAACATAATTATGTCTAAAAATGCATGAAAATTGGTTGTATATATTAATTCTTTGTATCAAGAAAAAATATGTAGAAAAAATTACCAAATAATATGTTCTTCTTACTTATAAATTATTCCTTTGAAGTAAAGATTTTAGCAAATTATTTCTCCGAAAAAGAATAACTTTTTTGTACAATTTATTTTGTCACAAACTTTTATTAATAAATCAATACTAGGCTTCGTCTTTTATTCCCGTGAATACGATTGATTGATCTGACGATTTACATACTTTACCTATGTAAATTGCAGGATTGAACAAATAATTCTAAATTAAAATGTTATCCAAAATAAGTCAGTTAAATAGCTCAATAATTTTCTTTTCTTTATTTGTTAAATTAAAGATGAAAAAAAAATCCGATACAAAAAACCTTTAAAAAGGATAAAAATAATATTTTTTTGTATTATTGAAGTCGTTTAGCCAGGAGACCGTTGCACGTATGTTGACAATGATATCTATTTTAAGAAGTTAATGAATGAGGACTAATGCAGTTTGTTATTTGCCTAGATAACTTACTTGCATTTTGTATTCTTCCTTTATTTAGTGGTCAGGACGCAACAACTTCAATAGTACATAAAAATATTGTTATTATTTTTTGTAGAGATAATTTTCAAAAAAGATTTTTTTAATTTATTTTTTCTTTTTATATTTTTGTTGCTTGTTTCTATATTGTTCTAAATGAACCTACGAATAGACTAATTTTCACCTGTTTAGGTTTTTACTATCAAAATTACATAAGAACCTTTCACCAGCACCAATAAAAGCTCAATATCTTAGAGACAACTGCTTTTATTTCAACGAAACATAGATGACACAACGACGAACAAACTAAAAACTATCTCGATGAATCATTTTTTTGATTAAGAAAACAGCTATCAAATCAGTCCACTCGTTTGGCTGCTACATTGCCACAGACAGACGTCAAACTTATAACACCCATCGTTTGGGGTCAAGGGAAAAATCATAGAAAAAATGTTTAAAAGTTTAATCTATAAACATGTATAACCATGTTAAGATTACAAAAAATATAAAAACAAGTAAAATGAATAATTGGAATTCGAACTCGCAATCTCTGTTAAACCATTCCGTTGTCTAGCAATTGAGCTACCGTATCGCTACCGGCTTTGATGAATTTAGCATTATTTATATAATCATCTTTATCGGCACGATGGCGACATCTACTAGTACTTACAAAATATTAAGCAATATATCTCATTTTTTAATACTCCATATTAATTTAATTATTTTTCATCGTCATTCTATACAGATAACAATGAGAAGTACCACAACCGAACGCTATAAACGATGCGCCGAATACTTACTACTGTAACATTAAACGGTGAATTATTAACTATAGTTTAGGCCACAACATTTACCGCGTCTGTGGTGAGCCAATATTACACGAGGATCGGTCCATTTATCTACCGAGTTCGCTCGACTAGCTTGATTCCACTGATTAGGTCAAGTTGAGGTGATGACGGACATAATTATCTTATTTATTTATATTTTAAGTATATTTTTATAGAATTATTTTGTTAATATATTAAGTGGCAGATAAAGACATTCTTTAAATAAACCCATAAAATTTTAGATTATCAGATAATATGTTTGCAATTATGGAAACATAGACTTTAATTTACGTATTTCTTTTTCGACTTCAAAAAAAAATATTTTTATTTTTTTTGTTGTTGAATGAACTGTATAGCTATAGTGTATTTATTTACAAACTTTAAAAAAATCAGCAAACAAAAACTTTTAATAAAAAAACGATCCATAAAAATTATAGAGTCGTTAAATGTAATTCTTTAAACTAGGTGGCCTTAAATGTCTCACGTAGGATATACAAATAATTGGTGGCTCGTGATAGTGTAATCGTACTCGTACGTTGCACATGGTTATGATCGTTTCATATGGAAGTAATGGACGGGTATTAACTGAATGTGAATACATGAAAGACCAGGCTTCTCTAAATGGAAATAAATTAAAGTGAATGTTAAGAGTTCGTATGAGTTTATACTACGACTAACTAAAAAAATCGGTCATAATTATAAGAATACTGAATAACTTACACTTAAATTCTACGATTTATATTCGTAAGTACTCAATATCATGATTATATAACTTAGTTTGTAAACCAACTGAAACTAGAAGTTAAAAAGTGACAGTCGTTTATTGAAAGTTAATATTTTGTTTGGAGAAAATTTTTTAGCAAATGAGTAGAATTATCTTGAAACACTACCTTTTAAGTGGCCTTCAGTTACTGTTCACTTTGTGCTTACTTGAAAAGTTTCAATATCTGTGATAAGGCTTATGGTCAGAAATTATTCATTAAATTAAAACAATAGCTTTCGATATCTTTATAGAATTTGATATCGGTAAAATTCTAAAATAATTAAGAAAAGATTTCATGGTTTTTTGAACACCTTTTAATTTTTAATTAGTATACAGTCTATAAAATTAATTAGTATAATTTTAATGTATTTTAAAATTTTGATTGATTAAACTCTATAATTCCATAAAAAATAACAATTAACAACAAAGCAAATAATAAATAAATAATAAATCAAAATAGTTTGGCTTATAACCAAATAGTTTGGATTATACGTAACAAACAGGGATTATGTTATAAATATATTTTATGACTAGCTGTGTCTGCTACTTCGTACGCGTAGATTTCGATTTTGATAAAACGTACCTTTTGTACTTACCAATGTAGGTAAAAACTATAAACCTTCAAACTGGTAAGCAGCAATGGTACGACAATAAGAGATTATTAACTTCTTTATTTGTTAATGGATTGTTAAAAAAAAAACAAAATCTAAATTGGATCCCAGGACAATATATTCCCGAAAACTGCATACAAATCGATTAATCTGTTTCTGAGATTAGCGTGCACAAACATACAGATATACAGACGAACAGACAAAATGAAAAGACATTGTTTTGCTTATATAAAGATGTATAAATTTTTGAAAATATGTGTTTTTCGTGTTGTGTGCCCAACTAAAAGACAAACAGATAAACAGACAAAGATTAAAAAAATGATGAAAAAAGATTCTGTTAGTTATCACTTGCGTTCCTTGTAGATTTTTAAAAATATTTTCAATGTACAAAGACTTTTCTTCTACAGATTTTTTACATGTATGGAATAAGATTTCCAGTACCTATTAGGTGATTGACATAAATTGACATATTTTTTTTATTTCTTAACTTATTTCGATGAAATAAACACTAAATATTAAGTGAAGACTGTAATGATATATTTCTGAAAACCGCATTCATATTCACATTATAAAGAATTACAAAAATGTTACAAGCAATATATCTGCATGCATAATATAAATATTTTCACTTACCAATTAATTACTTAGCTTTTATGATATATAAAAAATGTGTAGTGTAATAAGTGAATTCAGAAAAAAAGCATTTTTTTTTAACTAAGCAATAACAGGGTTAAAAAAAACAGAGAATTTATTCATAATTTTTTACTCCTTGCACAATTTTTATAAATTCGATCACTTATGTGATAATTTCTACATTTTAGACACTTTTCTCTTTTCTTTAACACCTCTTCTGCTGGATAAAAAGAGTAGTAGTGTCGCAAAGTATCCAAACACCCTACAACAGAAATACCTACAAAAATATGGTAAATAAGAATAATGTCGTTGGTTTAATTGTTGAACTTTTGTTGTTTTTGTTCAATGTGTTTTAAACTTTTGATCAAACAAACAAAAAATACTTTTAAATTTAATAGTAATTTTACACTCATTTAAATAATTTATAAACTTGTCATTATTTTATTTTTATAAAAAACGGTAAAATTATATTTAGTCTAAAGTATCCTGTAAAACTGTCGTGAACCATGATGATTTTTAAATATATTGATTTACCCGGCTATAATCACGTAATTAATCGGAATTTGCCCGACTAGTTTCGAACCCATTCGGGGTTCCTTGAAGCATGGCGGATTGAAATGCAGCGTGAACAGTTCACGCCGCGAGTCCGCTATGCTTTAAATTACATGATTATAGCCGGGTACATAAATATATCCGGTAAAAATAATCCAACTTTGTAATATTTAAAAACTTTAAAAGTATAATAATTATAATAATTTGTTAGACTTCTAAATAAATTTTATGTTGATAAATATCTATCTATCTGTGAGTACGATACTTGACTTTTTTCTCATACTTCAGTATGGTTCATCGATAACACTTTGGGACTCCCTTGGCTCGTTATGAAGCATTTTTACTTATCCACGAGACTCTGAATCATGAAAGTGCCAAAGTTGGAGCTATTTTGGTCTATAAACTATTTGCAGAATTTTGCTTTCCAACAACTCCGAAATTGGTAATAAATTTATCAACATTTTGGGAAACATATTAATAAAATCATATAAATAAGAAAAAATAACCAATCCCATTAGTTTATACAGTAGTAAGCAAAATAAGTAACTGTTTTTTTTCTAAGACTATCTTATAGTATAAGACAGTTATTCTATAACAAAGCCAGGATAAATAAAACATCTAAATAGAGGTCATATCTAATTTATTCTTTCATCAACAGCTACATTTCTCTGTTCATAATTCTATGATCATTTTAACCATTTTTAAGTTTGTTGTAAGTTTGACCTGTATATCTGTGTGTCTATCTGTGGCAACGTAGTCGCCAAATGCTTGGACGGATTTGTATATGTTTTTTTTTGTTCAAAAGCTTGATTCGTCGAGATAGTTTTAAGCTAAGTTTGGTCGAAATAAAACCAGTCGCCTCCAAGACATGAAGCTTTAGTTGGTACAGTTGAAAGGTTCTTATACAATTTTGATGGTAAAACCCTAAACAAGTGAAATTTTATATGTTTTTGCATTTATTTCAAATGCAAGTTTGTTACAAATGCAAATTGTTATTTATATTGTTAATATCAAATCGTATACTATAAATCCTTATTCATTAGAATTCTGAATATTTTGTTGAAATAGTCACCATCGTCAACGTACGTATAAACAACAACAACAACAACGGTCTACTGACGCAACGACTTCAATAAGTACAAAATAATATTATTTTTATCCTTTTTAGACGTTTTTTTTGTATCGGGAGTTATTTCATTTTTTGTTCAATTTATATTTCTTATCATGATTCCAAGCTATCACGATATGTAGTTTAATGTGTCATAAAAATGACATCTTCCAAATATTCTTCATTATTGCTCAGAAACATCTAAAATAACTATTACAGTTTTTTTCCGCATAGTTATCAGCATGTTATGGGTTATTAGCGAAATAGCGAAGCCATTTACAGGCTAGTTTCGACTTTTGGGTAAGTTAGATTGAAATTGTACTTAACATTAGGACTCTTAGGTTGCGTCGTAAAAAAATTGAAGTTTTTATTGCCAGTTTTATTGAGAAACTTTTTTTTACATTATAAAGGTTAATATGTAATTATAAAAGTATAGTAATTTTTATTGTTTTGGTTTTAGTTCATGTTTTAAAATATTTTTAAACATCTATGAATAATATTTATAGCCATGTTAAGCTTACTTAAATTTATATAAATATAGAATGAAAAATAAACCATTACGCTCAGGGATTTGACCCGCGACTACTGGAAAACCGTCACGTCGCTCTACCAACTGAGCTACCGTATCGCTGTCCGTCTCGGTGAATTAAGCATTCTATATGTGATCTTCTTTATCGGGACGGTGGTGACATCTATTAGGTCTTTTTCGAAAATCCTAACCAATGTTTCTAATTTTGCAGTATAGATAAACATTGAAAAGATGCCACTACCGAAAATAATTTTTGAAAATATCAATAAACATGTATAGCCATGTTAAGCTCTCTCAAATTTATATAAATATAGAATGAAAACTAAACTGATACCGGGCAGGAATTTGAACCCGCGACTACTGGGAAACCGTCCCGTCGCTCTACCAACTGAGCTACCGTATCGCTGTCCGTCTCGGTGAATTAAGCATTCTGTATGCAAGCTTATTGCTAACTAAACGACTTCTTCATTAAATAAAAATAATTTTCAAATACCATTTTCATGTTGAGTTAAGAACTTGGGAAGGCATATTGACTGTTTATTATTCTGTAGACCTCAAGTAGACAAAGTATGCAAAGAAATGAACTCTGGCCTACGAACCCTGTCTCGGCATAAAAATTTTCTTCCCACATACATTAAAATGCTTTTGATAAAGACTTAATATTACTGTACTGATTATTGACTGTAGATGTGTATTACGCTGACATAAATATTTCGCTTTGAAATAAACTTGTGTCATCAATAATTGTGTAAGTTCTATTTTCGGTCTTCGCAATTACGTTCACATTTCCAACTGTTGCTCTAAAATTAAATGGCTTTTTATTATATATCGCAGAAGTTTCATATTTTTGTATAGTTTTTTTCCATCTTCCATGATCAATGTCCTCTTAATTATTTGAAATCACGATTTCAATTTCTCGGGGATACTAATAGTCGTCAACTGCGCTCCACTGAAAATGTAACACTTCGTATGCCTTCTTGTCGCACTGAATTTCAATTCAACTCATTTACCACACGGGATATAAAACTCTGGAATGCATTACATACCAACATTAAGCAAACAAAAATATTTCCAGATGTCTTGTTAAACAACATTTACTATCTTAGGCTATTAATTTGGAAAATATTTTAGATTTTTTTATCTTCTTTATTCCCTAGAAAATTATGTAATTAGGTTAGTTGTCTTGTTTACTCATCTTGTTTTTTACTTTGGTTTTTTAGTCGCCTTTATGTATTTACTGTTTATTTAAGGTCTTGCTGCTTGCTTGCTTGCTGAAGAGAATGCGGCAGAGATTGTGGCATTATGCTTGCCTTTGCAGTATGTGTGCAAAAATCTTTAAATAAATAACCACCCTCACTTATTTAGCACAAACTCTTCGTGTCCTACACTCTTATTATATTAATTATTAATTTAATAACAAAGGGCCTGATTGAATGTAATTAACACGAACAGTACACATCAAAGAGTTTCCATGACAACGCCTTAGAATGCGATGAAAAGATTTTATGGGGTTTAATCTGATATAAGAATCGAGATAAAATCCCTGGTAGAAATACCGATAATTAAAATTCGTAATCAATGCTGATTCTCACGATATTAAAAATGATTAAAGAGATTATTTTTTTTTAAATATAGTTAAAAAAAACTAAAAAACACGCTTTAAAAAATGAATCGAACTACAAAGCAAAAAATAATTCCAAATATGAGAATGATGGGCAAAATATAATAAAATTATTACGGAAAAAAGAGTGTGGCGCTGTCTGCCATATATCTTGTTTCAATTTTGAACTCGATTTTGACTTACTTTAGGTAGTCAGATCCTATTGGAATCTATTGGAACATAAAAAATTGTAAAAGACAATTGGCAGTAAAATAATTAGGTAAGATTAATTCGTTATCCTCGTTAAGATCACCAGAAATAATAATTTTTACAAATAGGTACTTTGAGTGAGAACAATATAAAGTCCGTAAATCATGAAGAATCTATTAATTTGAAATTAATAATTATATTAATTTCTAAAAATAGAGTTAATTATATTTAAAATTTCATTTTTTAAATAATCAATCAATACAATGACTTTAAAAATGCTCCAAAAGTAATAGCACGAATCGCCCAATACTTTGGATGTATCTGTCTATCTATCTAGATAGACAGATACATCCGAATCTAATAAAAGCGTGTTAAAAAAGAATATTCTTATTTTTGTGGATTAGTTACAACCAATTATAAAACAATAAATTTGGTTTATTATATTGAAATGGTTCCTACTGTTTTATTAATTTATCAATCGTGCGCTAGTCTGTAATTAGGATAATAATAGCTTACACACAAATCTCATTATATTGAAATAAGAGGATAATCTCTTTTGATGAATATATCTACAGGTATATAACTTAACGATGTGTGTGTATAGGAACTCTAGAACCAAACATATGCTCAAACAGTAGCATCTATCCAGTTGTTCTCAAGTAAAGTTTGATAGGAAATTGAAAAGTAAAAAAAATCTTTTCATGAAGGAATGGCTAATTATATCATAACTGAAATCGTAATCAATCATACGTTAGAAGGAGTCCTATTTATTTTTTGTGGCACTTATTCTTAATTCTGTATAACTCAGGAAATGTTAAGATACAGTACCTTTTGCAAGAAAGAAATATACTTAAAAAAATATCCAAACTTTTTAGAGAAAATTCTATTAACACAATATTTAATTTAATAGCTTAATACAGCATATCTGCAAATGGCAAAATTAAACAACATAAGCTCATGTCATTAGACCAAAACACCTACTAGTAAATGACCGGAAATAAATAAAAAACAGGTAGTCATTTTAGTTCCTTTTTAAGAAAAAGTATAAAAGAAGGGAAGTCAATTAGTCTACTTAAAGGTAAGAAAAGCGCAACGTGAGGGGTCTGAGCTCCAGGGAGATCGTGGAATGTTTCGTCGACGTGATATTTTTTATCCACTTATAATTTAAAGTATTTAGTAAAGTAAAGTATTAGTAATGTAAAGTATTTATATTATATTTCAAAATATAAAGGTACTTTTCTAACTATTCATTTGCTTATAATTGCTAAAGCCTTGCTGGGTGTGTGGGATCGGTTATTTTGATTGTTGTTGACGAAATCAAACATTTTCAAATGAACTTTATTTATATAAAAGCTCTCAAACATTGTTCAGTAAAAGAGCTCATTTGACGGGTTCCAATTAGTGAACTTATTCAATGAATACATTTTAAAAAGGAAAACATAATAAACTACGCCTTAAAGATGGTTTTGATTTGTTGAGTTCAGCTAATCTCGATATGATAACTGAGGATAACGTCATACGGATCGTTTATGAATTCTCTGTTTATAATGATTCTGAATGTTTCTGATTGTAAATTACTATTTTTATTAATATATGCAACTTGAAAGCTATGTATATGCGATCTATAGTTATTTAAAACACATTCAGATTGACATAATTTATTTTACCATTTCGTAGACTGTCATAGTTATCGTAAAGTCAAAAACTCGTAATAAAGGTAGGTACTTATTAACATTTTGATGATATATGTTTAGAAAAATACAAAATTATCAAATAACATTCAAAATATCCCAAGTATCTAATGTGAAATTAATGTGAATAGTTCTTTCGCATCTAGCTCTTCATTATTATATTGCTGTAAATAAGTTATGTGCGATCAGCACCGTCCGGGCTGCTTGCCAGTTCGTACAAGGGTGATAAAACACGTGAAGCCTTCAGTGATAAGCGGCGCGGTAAATGTTCTGTGATATAACCATAACGGTCTGGTACGCTTATTCTGAATTTAATGTGACAATTTTAAGTGAAATATATCTTAAGTAATTTTAGTTCTGATCTTTGCTTATCATGATATTTTTTTTAGTTTTGGGAAAATGTTCATGAATATCGGCTCTTGGAATGGCGATAAAATTTAAATTTATTTTAAATAGTCCTTCTAATATCTACAGTTGTTTTGATTATATCATGATATGCAATTAAAAGTTATATTGGGTTCTGGTTCTGTGTTTTCGAAATGGCAGTGGACAGTGGACGCGGTCAGGCCCTTCCTCCAGCGGTGGGTGAGGTGGACGTTCGAATTACTGGTGGCTTTCATTTGGTGCAGGTGCTTTCCAGACATGGATATTTCGGGAATTACCTTCACCAAATCGCAAACGGAAACCCACTCCGGTCTACCACGGATGTGGAGCGACTTAGGCTACGGCGCGCTGGAGGAGGTGTGCGCTGCTGGAGGTGTCCGCTCTATGGAGCTTGCAGCGGGCATACGCTTTCAGAGGTCTTCGTATTAAGTATTATAATTATATTACTTGGCCTTAAAACCAACAGAAACTAAACTACAAAGTTTCCTCAGAAAGTTCCCGAGTCGTTTTTGGAACACAAATACCTTGTCTGATGTTCTTCAGAAGTTTGATCAGCGAATAAGTGAAATTCCTGTGCAGATTACAATATTGAAATTTGAGCTTTTAAGTGAATGTCAATTACTGTTCACTTTGTACTTACAGGATAACCTTCTATGTTCTTAAGAATTGAGCCAACTATATAAATGAGCTTCGATAATTTTATAAAATTGATTAATGGTAGAGTTTACCGTATTTAAATTGTTTATATATTAATTAGAAATCTCAAGAGATTTACATTTGAAGAAGATTAAAATAATCCAAAATTATGAATAAAGAATTATATTATGTGTATTTGTCAATTAACATTTAATTTATATGGTATTTGAATTACCTATTGATTACCTATTGATAAACCGCAGTAATTGTATTGATGTTAAATAACAACAAATCAAATATTTATTAGTAAATATTCAAAATAGTTTTGATTATATTAAACATACGAACAACTACGAACGAAAATATTGCATCATTTCCACTAATTAAATTAATGCATGGAACGAATTCGCGAATTACGCAAAAACACAGAGCGATTCTTTAAGAATAGCTTATTATTTTATAAAATATTTAAGCAAAAATATTATTGTTTTAGAAACTGCCAATGTAATGTGAAATCAAAGTTCTATGACCGTTTTGCTGCGGCACCAACATTTCATTAAATAATTATATTAATTTCAGCTATATTATAATACTTAGACATATTTATATATATTAAACAATTTATTACAATTAAACCTTTCAATTCAAAGTCAGATATTATTTATTAAGTTAATATAGTTTATTAATAGCTTCACCCAATTCGGTTTTAATCCGAGGAGTGTTGGATTATATTACATTATGCAAAATATACAGAACATATGTCTGCTTTATTAGTTAGTTAAATGATATTCTAACCTAAATGTAAAATAAAGGTTTAAATCAAGAAAAAGTGTTAAATCGTTAAATGAGTGCCGTTTATTACTTAGTTAACATTATATTGAAAAAAGTAAAACAAAAATAAAAATGGAATCTGAATGTGAAATTAACAGTCGGTGTATCAAAATATATTAGTGTGTGCAGTGACCATAGAATCAAACAAATCACAATATAAATCCTGCTGAGAATAACAATAAATGAATATATTTAAACAATTTTGTCTCTTATATTTTTTGAATGTGACGGGTGAGTTAATTTGAATATTTTTTTAATTATTTAACGAATAAAAGCTTCTTTCTATTGAATATTTCCGTAATGACGGCTTATATTTTCTTGTTTATTCTTGATATGTGCTTGTTTGTTCTTGATCTTCTTGATTAGGATCTCTTTTCGATTGAATTTTTTTAAACAGTTAATAATAGTTTTAGGATACCTTTTTCGTTTAATATATATTAGATTAATAAAGTTTATAATATTTTATCGAAAAAAGTACTTAGTCTGTAGACGAAATAGTAATGACAATTTATCTATTTAATCTAAAGCGGACCATTAAAATATTAGCAAATCCTTGATACTGAATCTTTCAGTTTTTCTCCTACCTTTTAACACTCATATATATATTTTCAATCTTAGGAAATGCCATAACACTTGGAAAAAGGTTTTTGTACTTCCGTTACCTAACCCTCAAAACGTCAACCAAACCACTTCAGATACATCTCTATTTTGTCATTCTCTTGCTTTTTTATCCTTCCTTAGAAGCCTATGTATTTAAGCAAATGTCCTCTCATATATTTCAATAAAGCCCAGGTCAAAGCGCTATTGGAGCTCTTATCAAAGTGATCGATGAAATTTGACTTGGAATTAACAACAAGAAAGTATTGGTGTTGGTGCTAGTCGAATTTACAAATGCATTTAGCATAGTTGATGACTAAATCCTTCTTGCTATTCTGCCCCTGATTAAGTTTAGCCCATTCAGTCGTAAAGTGGTTTATTTTTATCTTCTTTGCCGCCAGCGGTCAAGAAATTTATCTTCATTGTTTGTTGACACTCTCACTGGGAATACTTTATTCCAATATTTGTTTTTGGTTTATTAACACATAAATTTCTAACTTCGACTGTTCCTGCCATTTGTATACTGATGACTTTCAACTTTATGTGCAAACCAAAATTGATGACATTTTAAATACAATAAATTAGTTACAGTACATTACAGGTATAGTTTTTTATACTAAATATAATATTCATAATATTAATAATAATAATCGTAATTTATGTCAAATGCAAATTACCTATATACAGAAGGTTGTATGAAGTTTTCTTTTAATAAGAAGTAAAATTATCCCTGTCCCAGAAATCCTTTCAGACCAACATAAAATTATAAAAGAATGAGTTTAATTTTTAACACCCGACTAAAAAGAGGGGTGTTATAATTTGACCTGTCAATCTGTGTATCTGTGTATCTGCGTTTTTGTGTATCTGTGTGACTGTCTGTGGTAAATTTGCGGCCAAAGGCGTGGAGGGATTTGAATGCGGTTTTTTTTAATCGAAAGCTATGCTCGTCGAGATGGTTGTTATCCATTTTTTATTGAAACAGAAATAGTCATCTTCATGATATTGACGTTTTATTCGTGCGGGGGAGAGGTTTTTATGCAATAAATAGCTGTTTCGGCGTAGGAAAAAAGCCTTGTTTTGTAGACCAAAACTTTTTCACACTGGCTTACTCAGGTAAAGTACATTATTAGGAATAGGTAGCTACATAAAAGCACTATAATAATCTTGAATAATGAATTACTATTATAGTAGCAAGAATTATAAGTAATACGTTAACAATTATTTATTAAAAATGAGGGTACACCGAGCGCGAAATTACTGAATTGACGATTTTTTTCCCTACGTTTGCGATTATACAGTCCAGTTATTATTATTGCTTAGATACATATTTTGATTTGTTCTAAAAGAACCATTTATAAAGAAGGTAGAAAATAAAACTTTTTGACAAAATACAAACATTTTCATTCATCTTAATTTCTATGTCACATTTTTCTGTTACGCGCCATATTTGAAGTGAAACTTTTTTATCGACGGATGGGAGAAATTTTATAGCAATGTCAAAAACTTGTAATTTTTTTCTGTTATTAATAAGCCATTCCTGTAAAGTTGTAATTAGTGAATTATTTTTCAAAAAATTATGTCATAAAGAAGTTTCACTTCTTACATGTGTACACTAATACACACACATTTATTTTTTTTTATTTTTACAGGCACCTCTTAAAATAAAAAAATTGTGTGTGTCAGCTCCGACGCACAACTGGAGTTTACTCCTTAAGTATAATTGTCTAAACAGACGGAAAAAAAAATAAAAAAAGATTGATACCTTATAAAATATTATCTACACCCCTTTCTGCCATAGTTTATTTCGAAATACTTGCATTTCACTTTAGCCAAATATAATGATAAAGATTATAACTTCACAATAACAATGTTAATTATTGATAAATATAACAAAAACAGCAACATAGGTAAATTGATACTGATAGAAATAAACAAGCTCAATAACATATAGATATAGTCGCTTTGCAGCATATACATTACTCTATACACACATTTAATGTTTTCATTGATTTTATCAACATTCATGAGCATATTCGCTTTTATTAATACGATGAATATGTATGGTTCTGACTATGTTGTTAAGGCATCTTTTAATATTGATATTTTTTATCAGTAATCATTAGCATATTAGCTTATATTAAAAATTTAATAACATAAAAATTAAAAATTAAAAATGTATCGTTCCTTACATGGAAATATAAGTCTTTACTTACATTACAAATAATAAATATTTTAGGTTTTAATTAATTATTTTCATTATGATTTTTTGTATTATGTTAAATTGCTTAGTAGTTCTTTATTATTTATTTCATATTGGAGTTTGTTCCCTTAGAATCAATTTACAAATAAGACAGTTTAAATGAAAAAAAAAAAAACGTGCGACACTTGTTGTCTGCCGCGGTAAAGCTATTGCATAGCATTTTTATCAACTATTGCAATTATAATTATTTATGTAGTTTTTTTTTATTGATGTTAATTCAAGTTTTTAAGCTATTGCATAGCTTCTATCGCGGGCCTTGAGTATGGAGACCGAATCCAGAAATTCCATAACGAAAATAACCTAACACACCAGTATTGTGTACTTATAATTTAAAAATAGCATAAGCGCCAAGTTGATAATATGTATTATGATCTTTATTGAATAATAATTAATGTTTATTTTAAAATAAATGTTTTACTGGTACAAATGAATTTCTTTCAAAAAGCCTTTTCATTTTAATGACTTTCTGTTATGGTTTTACAAAAGTCCAGAGTACAAGAATTTAACAATCGTAATTGAACTTTATTTAACTTATTAACTGATTATATTTTAAATAGGAATAGAATAATTTCATAATATATAATCATGTCATAATAGGAATAGGTCTATAAAATATCGATGTATCGATATATCAATATTATTACTTAGAAATATCGATATTTATTACAAATTCATTATCATCAACGCGCGCGGCAGCGCGCGACCCAAGTTCTAGGGCCGACCGACTGAGCTGCCGCAAGAGAGTATATCTAAACGGCTAGTTTACGCCAAAAACGGCCTTTTCTTACCTTCACTGTCAGGCCCCCCTATGACTTAGAGCTACCAAATTTTTTATACAAGCAGCGTTTACCCATGTCTTCCCTATATAAAAAAATCAGATGTCTGCATTTAGCCAAACCGGAGGGAAAAATAGGCCAAAACGGCCCTATTTCGCGTACTTATTCATTATTCATAAGTGATGTAAATTCTAGCCTACTTCCAGGTATGGTAGGACGCTGAAACTCGGTGGGCAGGTTTAATATATACTAAAACCTCCAAAAAAAATCGAAAATTTTCAAAATTATAATTTTTAAGCCCAAGAGGTCTAAAACATAGACATACGAAGTTGGCAACACGCCGCATATCAAAAGATTCGTCTCGTTAAGTGCAATAAAAATGTTTTACAAATATTTTTGATTAGATTATTTGTTAAGTCACAATTAGGCCAAAACAGATATTTTCATCAAAAATTTATTCTCTTTTTTAAAATTTCAATTTTTGATTTCAATTTTCGTTTGAAACCACAACTCTTCTAGCACCATTACCAATGAAAGTCGTAAATTCTAGACACCAACAAAAATAGTCTGATATCAAAACCAAAACACTTACGTGTTGTAAGGTTAGCCCAAGTTCTATGGGCCATCAATATGATATCGAGATGGCCCAAGTTCAACTAGCCAATGAAAGTTGTGATATCGGATGGCCCAAGTTCATCGGACAAATTAAAGTTGTGATATTAGGATGGCCCAAGCTTCAAGTTTTTTTTTTTCAACAGAACTTGGTGTCGGCAGTGTGTACGGTAGGCTGAATTAGCCATGTGACAAACACACAGAGAGTAGTAAAATTTGCCTAGTCTCAGTTCTCATCAAAATAACACTTTTTTACCTATTGTCAAGTTCTCATCTAGTGTCGGCCCGACACCAAGTTCTGTTGAAAAAAAAAAACTTGAAGCTTGAGCCATCCTAATATCACAACTTTAATTTGTCCGATGAACTTGGGCCATCCGATATCACAACTTTCATTGGCTAGTTGAACTTGGGCCATCTCGATATCATATTGATGGCCCATAGAACTTGGGCTAACCTTACAACACGTAAGTGTTTTGGTTTTGATCATCATTTCTCTTATCGTAGCGGTAAAAGCTAATTCATTCACACTAAATCATTCAATATCTAGTTTTATAGAAATAGTACATTGCCAAAATATATATTCTTTAATCATTTTTACCATTTTATGGTATGTATTTTAAAAAAGTTGATACAAGAAGTGTTTCATCGAATTTATGCGGGAAAAATATAAAAGCAGCGGTAATACAACTAATTTAGCAACTCACTTAATAAATAAATACCATCTTGCATGTCTAACATGACTTGCAATAATTATTTTAAATAAAGCCAATATGTCGAAATAACGATAATATTTTGAAATTCCAAACCCCAATATTGATGTATTTGAAAATGTCGATATATCAAGCTTTACTGCGGCAATCTCCGAGTGCCACACTTATTTTTTTTGCGTTTATATTAATTGAAGTTGGATGTTGTGACCGATAAGAAAACAATTTTGACGTGACAACGTCTTAAATTAGGTTATACTGGGAGTCACTTATGAAAAAGTGTAACGCCCGGTAACGTAACGATGAGTCATACACACATAGAATGCCTTGCGTCTCTCTCCCACTCAAACATGATCGGTCCGCCGAGCAATGTTTTGATTTTCAAATTGATTCTTTAAAATTACAAATATTAAGAAAAAGTGGCAGATATAAGAAAACTTGATTTAAAATGTGTTGAGCAAGAATTTTAACATCTAATTTAATTAAATGTTTTAATTTTCAACTTCATTATTTACAATTACAAATTTTAATTAATTTCAAATTTATTTAGCAAAAATTTGAACCTTCGATCTGAATAAGTGTTTTGATTTTCAAATTAATTCTTTAAAATTAAAAATATTAAAATATATAAAATCAGAAGTGACGTCACATAACATTATCTGTAGGTACTTATTATTATTTAATATGTAGGCCAGTACATGTGACCATACTTGGTAGACACAATTGGAAATAGAATTTTTTTATAACTGAAAAAAATAAATATATAAAATACTGGTAGCAAACAATAACTTCAATGATCGATATCTCCGCAACTAATTGATGTATCGAAAAAGTCTGTAAATAAATTTTGTAAAAAATAATAACATCAATAATATAATATAAAATAAATAATATATAAAATGATTTTACGTGACAACGTCTTCATCGTCCTATCCTCAACAAAATCACTCAAATTATTAAAATATTGTGCAATTTAATAATATTCATATCAATAAATATTCTACCGAGAAAAAGACGTGGTCACGTAAATCTTCGCCCGTAAAACCGACTTTACAGGCAACCATATTTTTTCTGTTATTAAAAAAAATACTATTTGAAGTTGTCATTCCTATGTACTGTCATAAAAAGGTTAAGATTATCATTAGCTAAAAATATTTTCAACCTTAAATCTCACGAATAAGTTTAATTACGTTTGTTAAACTATTAAGCAATAAAGTATATAATACAAGTATCAACAAGGCGCTTAAGCTATTTTTAAATGATATGTACGCAATACTCGGCCGAGCTACATAGTAGGCGGAGTGGGGGTTTTAGGTTTTTTTGTTACGAAATTTCTTGATTAAAAATATTTGAAATAAATATCGACCACGATACCTGAATTTCAATATCAAAGTATCGATATATCGTACAAAAATGTATTAGTAATAAATATCGATATTTCTTAGTAATAATATTGATATTTCCATACATATTTTATCAACAGTCCTATTTAAAATGAGAAGTTTAACTGCTTTGTAATATCATAAAAAGGTTCATAATATCGGCTAAAACTATTTTCAATCTTATTTCTGTGAATAAAGAACAATTACGATTGTTAAGTACTTGTACTTAGGGTCTTTTGTAACACAATAACAGCAAGTTATTAAAATTAAAGGCCTTGACGAAAAAAGTATATTTGTACAAGTATTATGCAGGATTACGCATGCGCAGTAACGCTGATACAACCTATGCTCCCTAGAGGCGAGTTGGTGAACTAAAGAGACAAGCGTGATATTTCAAATCATTAAAAGTTCTGCTATTCATCGATAGATGGCAAAACTAGTTACGCACGATAGGTTGCGCACCAAAAACGTAACGAGGTCATCGTTCAGTGGATTTTACTCCTCATATTTTTCTCATACCGGGCGCCTTATATACAAAAATCGATTCTTAAGGAGTAAACTCCAAAAAGTATATTTGTACAAGTATTATGCAGGATTACGCATGCGCAGTAACGCTGATACAACCTATGCTCCCTAGAGGCGAGTTGGTGAACTAAAGAGACAAGCGTGATATTTCAAATCATTAAAAGTTCTGCTATTCATCGATAGATGGCAAAACTAGTTGCGCACGATAGGTTGCGCACCAAAAACGTAACGAGGTCATCGTTCAGTGGATTTTACTCCTCATATTTTTCTCATACCGGGCGCCTTATATACAAAAATCGATTCTTAAGGAGTAAACTCCAAAAAGTATATTTGTACAAGTATTATGCAGGATTACGCATGCGCAGTAACGCTGATACAATCTATGCCCCCTAGAGGCGAGTTGGTGAACTAAAGAGACAAGCGTGATATTTCAAATCATTAAAAGTTCTGCTATTAATCGATAGATGGCAAAACTAGTTGCGCACGATAGGTTGCGCACCAAAAACGTAACGAGGTCATCGTTCAGTGGATTTTACTCCTCATATTTTTCTCATACCGGGCGCCTTATATACAAAAATCGATTCTTAAGGAGTAAACTCCAATAAGTGGTTTCTTAAAAGCTTAGAAGTAAGTCGGGCTTCATATATGAGAACATATAGTCCGGGAGCCAGCGACCAATTTTCGTCATGAATTTCCTCCCGAGTGAATATTTGTAAATTGCAATAGAAAGTTATGTTATGAAGCTTCGCGGTCGTCAGCTGCGGCTCTGGTGGTGGAGAAGGCAGTGGCAGCCTCCCACGCACGAAGAAAAAAAAAAATTTTTTAATCATTTCCTCCCATTCTAAAATTTCTTGAATAATAGTTTATCTAATATCTTGAAGGGAAAATAAAGTCAGCTGACCATAACATGGTAGATTATACGTCAGCTGGCCACCTGAATATGAAAAAAAAATAAAAAAAAATCAATGATTTCCTCTCAACTAAAAATTTTACTGGTGATAGTTTATATGTTACTGTGAATGAAAATTAACATCAGCTGGCTGTATCTCAGTGGAAAGTTCGTCAGCTGGTTACTTGAAATGTGTAATGTAGCTGCATTTATCACCTACTGAATCTTATCAGCTGAAGACTTTTCCCTTTACTTAGAGCTAGCTGATTTGTTTTATTATTTACAAGAGTATATTAAATATTTTCTTTAAAAATTTCATCCAGGAGTGTTTGGCTCAACTGGATCCTTTCATTGGCTCTGATGGTCTTATACGAGTAGGTGGTAGATTAAGGCACTCAAATTTACCATATAATGTTATGCACCCCATTTTATTGCCCAAGAATCATCATTTGACTAATATTATCATAGATTATTATCATCTTAAGTATCTTCATGTAGGGCCTAGTTCACTTGTCAACATTCTTCGACAAAAATTTTGGATTATTTCCGCACGATCAACGGTTCGGCGCAGAGTATTTCAATGTATTACATGCTATAAATTAAAGGCTAAGGTTTTAGAGCCTTTTATGGGTAACTTGCCGCCAAGTCGGGTTCGGGAAGCTCGTCCTTTTCAAAGAGTAGGTGTAGATTTCGCAGGTCCTTTCCTGGTTAAATCTTCAACCACACGTAGTGCACAGCGGAGTAAGGCTTACCTATGTGTGTTCATCTGCTTGGCTGTGAAGGCTGTGCATTTAGAGGTCACCTCTGATCTAACGACAGAAGCGTTCATTGCCAGCCTTCAGCGGTTTGTCTCACGTAGGGGTCTAGTTTCGGATGTTTACTCGGATTGTGGGACGAATTTTCAAGGCGCTAAACGTCGTCTCCATGAGATAGAATCTTTTTTCAAAATTAATAATAAAAATGTAGACAACAACCTTTCAAAAATGGGAATAAACTGGCATATGAATCCTCCTTATGCACCGCATATGGGTGGTCTTTGGGAATCGGCCGTCAAGTCTGCTAAACAATTACTCAGACGGCAAATAGGTGAACAAGTACTGACATACGAAGAGCTTGCGACTGTTTTCGCTAGGGTAGAAGCAGTTCTTAACTCAAGACCATTGTGTCCTATTTCAGACGACGTTTCAAATATTGACGTTCTCACGCCTGGTCGTTTTCTGATAGGTCAGCCATTAACCGCTTTGCCTGAATACGACTTCGATCACACGCCTATTTCACCATTGAAACGCTGGAAGTTAGTGCAACATTTGTCTCAACATTACTGGCAGAGATGGCATTTAGAATATTTGCATACTCTCCAACAACGCTCTAAGTGGTGCAAGAAAACACCCAACATCAAGGTTGGAGACCTTGTGTTGATCAAGGATGACAACTTGCCACCGCTTAAGTGAAAAATGGGTCGAGTATCGGCATTGCACCCCGGTGCTGATGGCATCGTCCGTGTGGTAGACCTAAAAATAAATGGTGGATCATGTCTTAGACCACTTAGGAAACTATGCTACCTGCCGCATCAATCCAATAATTTACTTTGAGTTTCATAATTCATTTATCATTATTATTTTTTAAATTTTTTTACTTGCATCTTACTTGGGTTCACAAAATTGCATTAAGGCTGTCTTAATGGAAACCAGCTTTAAAAATCATCACCAGAAAATCATCTTTGGAAAATCAACTTCGGTAAATCAACTTCGGTAAATCATCATCGGTAAATCATCATCGGTAAATCATCTTCAAAAAAAAATCAACTTCGAAAAATCATCTTTAGAAAATCAGCTTAGAAATAAAACTTTGGCCATTTTTTTGTTTATCTTTAACTTTATTAAGACTTATCTAAAGAGCTTAGTAGCTCTTTGGAGGGCGGTTATGTTAGGTTTAGTTTAATTAGTTTTAACTTGAACGCATCCTTTCCCAACTTTTCCTTAACATCCTAAAAAGCGGGTACCTAAAAAATAATATCGTAATGTAAGAGTCTTAAGGAAAGATTCTCTCTCTTGCTGCTCCGCCGCGCCCGAGTTCGGTCGATTGTTAAATCCCGGAAGTGTATCTATAGCGGCAGCCGTTAAGCACACGGGTTCTCGAGTATATTCGAATCCAGTAATCAACATTTGCAACGAGAAGGAGCCTAAACAGATTCATTTGGTGGCCACCAACATCTTGCACACCGGCGGCGCGTTATCCGCGCAGGGAACCAGCACTAGACCGCAGGTAACCCGCTTTCCTTGTTTAGCCCTATCTCCTAACAACAACAGGTTGTATTATAAAACAATAAATTTGGTTTATTATATTGTAATGGTTCCTACTGTTTTATTCATTTATCAATCGTGCGCTAATCCGTAATTAGGATAATAATAGCTTACACAGAAATCTCATAATATTGAAATAAGAGGATAATCTCTTTTGATGAATATATCTACAGGTATAAAACTTAACAATGTGTGTGTATAGGATCTCTAGAACCAAACATATGCTCAAACAGTATCATCTATCCCGTAGTTCTCAAGTAAAGTTTGATAGGAAATTGAAAAGTAAAAAAAATATCTTTTCATGAAGGAATGGCTAATTATACCATAACTGAAATTGTAATCAATCATGCGTTAGAAGGAGTCCTATTTATTTTTTGTGGCACTTATTCTTAATTTTGTATAACTCAGGAAATGTTAAGATACAGTACCTTTTGCAAGAAAGAAATATACTTAAAAAAATATCCAAACTTTTTAGAGAAAATTCTATTAACACAATATTTAATTTAATAGCTTAATACAGCATATCTGCAAATGGCAAATCAAACAACGTAAAGAGGCTCATGTCAGTAGACCAAAACACCTACTAGTAAATGACCGGAAATAAATAGAAAATAGGTAGTCATTTCAGTTCTTTTTTAAGAAAAAGTATAAAAGAAAGGAAGTCAATTAGTCTACTTAAAGGTAAGAAAAGCGCAACGTGAGAGGTCTGAGCTCCAGGGAGATCGTGGAATGTTTCGTCGACGTGATATTTTTTATCCACTTATAATTTAAAGTATTTATATTATACTTCAAAATATATAGCTACTTTTTTAAATAATCATTTGGTTATAATTACTAAGGACTTGCTGGATGTGTAGGTTATCGGTAATGTTGATTGTTGTGGACAAAATGAAACATTTTCAAATGAACTTCATTTAAATAAAAGACTTCAAACATTGTTCGGTAAAAGAGCTCATTTGACGGGTTTCAATTAGTGAACTTATTAAATGAATAAATTTTATAAAAAAAACATACCAAACTACGTTTTAAGGATGGTTTCGATTTGACGAGCTCAGCTAATCTCTTTGGCGAAAATAATTGAGGATTTCGTCATACGGATCGTTCATAAATCCTCTGTTTATAATGATATTCTGAATGTTACAGATTGTAAATTATTATTTTTATTAATATATCCAACTTGAAAGCTATGTCTATGCGATCTATAGTCTTTTAAAATATATATATAGATTCACATAATTAAATAGTTAAAAAAAAATATTTTACCATCTCGTAAACTGTCATAGTTATCGTAAAGTCAAAAACTCGTAATAAAGGTAGGTACTTATTAACATTTTGATGATATATGTTTGGAAAAATACAAAATTATCAAATAACATTCAAAATATCCAAAGTATCTAATGTGAAATTAATGTGAATAGTTCTTTCGCGTCTAGCTCTTCATTATTATATTGCTGTAAATAAGTTATGTGCGATCAGCACCGTCCGGGCTGCTTGCCAGTTCGTACAAGCGTGATAAAACACGTGAAGCCTTCAGTGATAAGCGACGCGGTAAATGTTCTGTGATATAACCATAACGGTCTGGTACGCTTATTCTGAATTTAATGTGACAATTTAAAGTGAAATATATCTTAAGTAATTTTAGTTCTCATCTTTGCTTATCATGATATTTTTTAGTTTTAGGAAAATGTTCATGAATATCGGCTCTTGGAATGGCGATAAAATTTAAATTTATTTTAAATAGTCTTTTCAATATTATATTATTATATCATGATATGCAATTAAAAGTTTTATTGGGTTCTGGTTTTGTGTTTTCGAGATGTGAATATTTGTGTTTCTTATGAATATATTTATTTGTGTAAAAGCGGTAAGTTATATAACCAGTGATTTTGTATCTTAAATTTTCAAATATATATAGGTATATATATATATATACAATTATATACAATTTCAATTATTTAGCCTTCCTTTGATCAAACTATAATTAATATAGTAATGTACAATTATATATTATTTTATAATCAAAGTGAAGCAAATGTTTAGTTCGACTTTTTCGACTAGTTTCCGAAATTCGACCGTTATGTAGAGTACTACATAACGGTCGAATTTCGGAAACTAGTCGAAAAAGTCGAACTAGTCGAAAAACTTTCATAAGCTTTTTTTTTTTTTTTTTTTTTTTTTTTTTTTTTTTTTTTATATATTCTAGGGCAATGCTTGACTACATTCCACCTGATGGTAAGTGGAATGTAGTCTTAGATGGTAAGTCGCATTGCCCTAGCAACCTATTCACTCTTCTCTTGAAGACACCCACATTATATTTGGCCGGAAATACCGACGCAGGCAATTTGTTCCAGTCCTTCGCTGTACGCACTAAAAATGAGGAAGCAAAGCGCTTCGTTCGGACAGGTGGAATGTCCACAACAAAAGGATGGATACCTGCCGTGCGTCGGGACGTCCGGTGATGGAAGGGGGACGGGGGAATTAACTCGTGTAATTCCTGCGCACACTCACCAAAATGTATCCTATAGACTACTGAGAGGCTAGCAATTTTACGCCTGTGTTCAAGGCTTTGGAGGTCGGCTTCGACCAATTCGGGATCGCCTATAAGCCTCTTTGCTCGCCTCTCAATTGAGTCCAGAACCGCAAGATGAGACTTTGCGGCACCAGCAAATATGTGGCCACAGTACTCTACACACGACCGGATCTGTGCTTTGTATAAAACAAGAAGCTGTCCCGGTGTAAAGTACTGCCGAACCTTCGCAAGAACGGCAAGCTTTGCTGCTGCTGCTCTTGCTCTGGACTCAATGAACCGACCAAAGTTGAGGTTCGAGGAAATCTCTAAGCCTAACAACTGAAGCCGGTCACTGTATTCCAAGGATACATTCTGGAAAGTAGGAGCCAAGGTGAAAGGGCTCCTTTTGGCGGTGAATAGACACGTCTGCGTTTTGGTGGCGTTGAACTTGACAAGATTGGCATTGCTCCATGCGGAGACTGCCTGAAGTTTGTCATTCAAACGTTGCACCATGGCTTCTCTTTCAGACTGTACTTGATCTCGACTAGCCCGAGTACTCGGCAGATATCTTTCTACAACTGTGCTGTCGTCTGCATACCCATAGATACCGGGCTTCAACAGATCATTAATGTGCAGCAGAAACAGAGTTGCAGAAAGAACGGACCCCTGAGGCACTCCGGCATTTATTGTCAAGGGTTCCGAGGAACACCCGTCGACAACTACTCGGAGAGATCTGTGGCTCAGAAAGTCCGTTACCCAGCCGATCAGACCAGGAGATATACCGTACGCTGAAAGCTTGCATATAAGGCTCGCATGCCAGACCCTGTCAAATGCCCTCGAGACGTCCAGAGAGACGGCGACCGCTTCTCCGTTCTTCTCGATGGCCTCGCCTAAAATGTGAGTAGCATACACTAGGAGGTCCCCAGTAGACCTATTACGGCGAAACCCGTACTGTCGGTCACTGAGGAGATCGTTACCTTCTAGGTATGCTAGTAGGCGCGAGTTCAATACACGCTCCATAATCTTGCAGAGTATGGAAGTGATTGAAATCGGTCTGTAATTGACAGGGTCGGCACGGCTGCCTTTTTTGGGCACGGGTTGCACATTGGCAAGCTTCCAGGATTTCGGCACTATTCCAGTCATGAAAGAGAGGCGATACAGACGTGTCAGTACAGGAGACAACTCAGCTGCGCATGTCTTGAGCAGAATGGCTGGTATACCATCAGGACCACTGGCTTTATTCACATCTAAACGACACAATGTTCTCCATACCTCTTTGTTAGTGATGCGGATTTCAGGCATCGAAATACCGCAGTGAGGAAGATGTGCTGGAGAAGCATTGCCAGTGTCTAGATGCGAATTATCAGCAAACAGAGAAGCAAGTACATTCGCTTTCTCTGTTGCTGTGTGGGCCAGGGATCCATCCGGCTTCAGCAGAGCAGGCAGTGAGGGTTGGCAGAAATTCGACTCGATCGCTTTCGCAAGAGACCAGAAAGCTCGACTGCCAGTTGGTCTGACAGAGAGCTTTTCGCCATTCTTAGCGATTCGATCGAGACGAGCCTTCCGCAATGCCTTTTTGTAGGACTTGGCAGCTTGGTTAAAGGCTCTCTTCTTCGAACTTGCATCCGGAGTTTTGCGGGTTCGAGCATCAGCCCAAATGAGATATGCCGAATGTTTTCGGTCTTGAGCATGACCACATTCGGCATTAAACCATGGGCGAGCTTTGCCACCGATGGGTACGTCAGCAAAAGGAATAAAATACTCCATTGCCTGATGCACCACATCGGTTATAGCATCCGCGCAACTCGACGGATCCAAAGAAGAGAAGCAGCCCTGCCGCCAAGGATAAGACGCAAAAAAGTGTCGCATCTCATCCCAATCTGCTGACTTGTATTTCCATACTCGCCTAACACCATGAGGTTCGAAAGCTGGTGGGGAATATGTAAGCACAGATTTCACCAGACAGTGATCGGAGGTTCCCAAGGGGGAGGTGACTTCTACACGATACCTGTCCGGATCAGTTGTCAGCAGAAGGTCCAGGCAATTGGCTGTATGGCCTACCACATCTGGTACCCTTGTCGCTTGCTTCACCAGCTGAAAGAGGTCCAAGGACAACGCAAATTTCCGCGCTTCTCTTCCAGCATGGTCGGTCTTCTGGTACGGGAATAGCCAGTCCTGATGACAGGCATTAAAGTCCCCCAGAAAGACGAGCTGCGCCGAGGGGTACTGATACAGAGCCATATCTGCAGCCTCACTGAGATACTCAAATAAACGAGTTGTCTCCTGGTCACCGCTGTGCGAACGGTAGACACAGGAATACAGGATTTTTTCGTTTCCTGTGTCCACTAAAACCCATAGGGAAGAAAAAGTGGGGTCTTCAAGGTGACGGAGACGCTGAATACAGAGGTCGTTCCGCGCGTAAATACTGACTCCGGCCCGTGAGCGAAAGTTGTGCTCCAACGAGTAACCGGGATAATCCAAGTATGTAGCGCTCAAAGGACATTGTATCTGCGTCTCCGTCAAAAAGAGCAAGTGCGGCTGCTCTGTCTCCAGGTGGTGGTGGACAGCTAAAAGATTTGAGTGCAAACCCCTTATATTAGTGAGGTGCACTTTGTATGAGGAGGAGTGCAACCGCTGTGTCAACTTGTTTCTTTTTTTAACCTTTTTCATAATAAAAAATAAATAAAAGTGAATAGGGATGGGAAATGGCAGTTGAACGAGGCGGTACGTATCAAACCCGACTTCGAAATTGGTGATGTCTTGTCGCTGGGAGGCTAGCCTGGAGACTGCGGGGACGCCCGAACCCCCCCAGGGATCGCCATCGGGCCTCCTCGCCTGGTCGCCAACCAGCACGATGGAGCCACCCTGGGATTTTTCGCAGCTGGCGGGGCAGCCTTTCGTGGGTGGCTAACCCACTAATTGGGCCCCCAACTATCTGCGGGCGGCCAGCGGAAAGCCGTCGCTTCGGATCCCGCTACCCTCCTCGACTAGACACCCGACAAAACAAACACCAACTCGACGTCAACCGGTTCGCCAACGTACCGCAGCTGTTCAGACCCATTTCCCATAAACGGCTTCATCGAGCAACGTGCCGGAACACGACTATGTCGCTTTGCGGCACGACTTTGCCCGATGGGTGGTAACTTTGCCGGCGACCTGATGTTATGGTCTACCACCAAGAGAAATAATACTTTAAATAATATTTTAATACTTTAAAGCTTATGAAAGTTTTGAATGACACCTTTGTGCATCTTTATTTTTGTTTTTTATTACATTACATCAAGTGACTATCAACTCATTATCGGTTTATTTTTCATTCTATATTTATACAAATTAAAAAATTTATTTCAATTATGTACAACGTCCGAATAAAGTTTTATTTCTTTCTTCTTTCTTTATTACTGCGGCGGTGTCCCACCGGTCCCCTGGCAGTGGCCAGTGGACGCGGTCAGGCCCTTCCTCCAGCGGTGGGTGAGGTGGACGTTCGAATCACTGGTGGCTTCCGTATGGTGCAGGTGCTTTCCAGACATGGATATTTCGGGAATTACCTTCACCAAATCGCAAACGGAAACCCACTCCGGGCTACCACGGATGTGGAGTGACTTAGGCTACGGCGCTCCACATGCTGGAGGTGTGTGCTGCATGGAGCTTGCAGGGGGCATACGCTTTCAGAAGTCTTCGTATTAAGTATTATAATTATATTACTTGGCTTTAAAACCAACAGAAACTAAACTACAAAGTTTCCTCAGAAAGTTCCCGAGTCGTTTATGGAACACAAATACCTTGTTTGATGTTCTTTAGAAGTTTGATCAGCGAATAAGTGAAATTCCTGTGCAGATTACAATATTGAAACTTGAGCTTTTAAGTGAATGTCAATTACTGTTCACTTTGTACTTACAGGATAACCTTCTATGTTCTTAAGAATTGAGCCAACTATATAAATGAGCTTCGGTAACTTTATAAAATTGATTAATGGTAGAGTTTACCGTATTTAAATTGTTTATATATTAATTAGAAATCTCAAGAGATTTACATTTGAAGAAGATTAAAATAATCCAAAATTATGAATAAAGAATTATATTATGTGTATTTGTCAATTAACATTTAATTTATATGGTATTTGAATTACCTATTGATTACCTATTGATAAACCGCAGTAATTGTATTGATGTTAAATAACAACAAATCAAATATTTATTAGTAAATATTCAAAATAGTTTTGATTATATTAAACATACGAACAACTACGAACGAAAATATTGCATCATTTCCACTAATTAAATTAATGCATGGAACGAATTCGCGAATTACGCAAAAACACAGCGCGATTCTTTAAGAGTTGCTTATTATTTTATAAAATATTTAAGCAAAAATATTATTGTTTTAGAAACTTCCAAAAATAATGTGAAATCAAAGTTCTATGACCGTTTTGCTGCGGCACCAACATTTCATTAAATAATTATATTAATTTCAGCTATATTATAATACTTAGACATATTTATATATATTAAACAATTTATTACAATTAAACCTTTCAATTCAAAGTCAGATATTATTTATTAAGTTAATATAGTTTATTAATAGCTTCACCCAATTCGGTTTTAATCCGAGGAGTGTTGCATTATATTACATTATGCAAAATATACAGAACATATGTCTGCTTTATTAGTTAGTTAAATGATATTCTAACCTAAATGTAAAATAAAGGTTTAAATCAAGAAAAAGTGTTAAATCGTTAAATGAGTGCCGTTTATTACTTAGTTAACATTATATTGAAAAAAGTAAAACAAAAATAAAAATGGAATCTGAATGTGAAATTAACAGTCGGTGTATCAAAATATATTAGTGTGTGCAGTGACCATAGAATCAAACAAATCACAATATAAATCCTGCTTAGAATAAAAATTAATAAAAATATTTAAACAATTTTGTCTCTTATAATTTTTTCTGAATATGACGGGACTGTTATTTTGTTTTTTTTTTATATTATTTAACGAATAACAGCTTCTTTTTATTGAATATGCTTAATGACGACTATATTTTCTTGTTTATTTTTGATATGTGCTTGTTTGTTCTTGATATTCTTGGTTAGGATCTCTTTTCGATTGAATTTATTTTGACAGTTAAAAATAGTTTTAGGATACCTTTTTGGTTTATTATATTTTAAATTAATAAAGTATATGATATTTTATAGAAAAAAGTACTTAGTCTGTAGACGAAATAGTAATGACAATTTATCTATTTAATCTAAAGCGGACCATTAAAATATTAGCAAATCCTTGATACTGAATCTTTCAGAGTTTCTCCTACCTTTTAACACTCATATATATATTTTCAATCCTAGGAAATGCCATAACACTTAAAAAGATTTTTGTACTTCCGTTACCTAAGCCTCAAAACAGTCAACCAAAATACATCTCTATTTTGTCATTCTCTTGCTTTTTTATTCTTCCTTAGAAGCCTATGTATTTAAGCAAATGTCCTTTCATATATTTCAATAAAGCCCAGGTCAAAGCGCCATGTCTGCTCTTATCAAAGTGATCGATGAAATTTAATTTGGAGTTAACAAGAAAGTAATGGTGTTGGTGCTAGTCGATTTTACAAAAGCATTTAGCACAGTTAATGACTAAATCCTTCTTGCTATCCTATCCCTAATGAAGTTTAGCCCATTCAGTCGTAAAGTGGTTTATTTTTATCTTCTTTGCTGCCAGCGGTCAAGATTGCTCAAGAAATTTATCCTCATTATTTGCTGGCACTCTCACTGGGAATACTTTATTCCAATATATTTTTTTGGTTTATTAACACATTAATTTCTAACTTCGACTGTTCGTGTCATTTGTATACTGATGACTTTCAACTTAATGTGCAAACCAGAATTGATGACATTTTAAATACAATAAATTAGTTACAGTATATTACAGGTATAGTTTTTTATACTGAATATAAAATTCATAGTATTAATAATAATAATCGTAATTTACGTCAAATGAAAATTATCTATATACAAAAAGTTGTATGAAGTTTTTTTTAAATAAAAAGTAAAATTATCCCTGTCCCAGAAATCCTTTCAGACCAACATAAAATTATGAAAGAATGAGTTTAATTTTTCACGCCCGACTAAAAAGAGGGGTGTTATAAGTTTGACCTGTCAATCTGTGTATCTGTGTATTTGTGTATCTGCGTATCTGTGTATCTGTGTGACTATCTGTGGCAAATTTGCGGCCAAAGGCGTGGAGGGATTTGAATGCGGTTTTTTTTTAATCGAGAGCTATGCTCGTCGAGATGGTTGTTATCCATGTTCGATTGAAATAGAAATAGATATCTTCATGATATTGACGTTTTATTCGTGCGAGGGAGAGGATCTTATGCAATAATTAGCTGTTTCCAGCGGCTTTGCCCGCGCTTTATAGGAAAAAATCATTGTTTTGTAGACCAAAACGTTTTTACACTGACTTACTCAGGTAAAGTACATTATTAGGAATAGCTGTTGCCCGTGACGGCGTCTACGTAGACAATAAACTATATATTTATATCGCTTATGATCGCAGTCATACAAAGTTATGGGCAACAGCTAGTGATAATATATATCCTTTCATCATAGCGTTATTAGTGATTGTAAATCATTTTAACTCTTAATAGTAGTCTTAGTAGTAGTCCAGTAGTTTCGGAGCCTATTCCATTCAAACAAACAATAAAAATTTTAATTCTTATTAGGATAGAATGATAGAAATACTTAAACAACTGAAAATTTTTGTGTCCGTTGATTCGTTTAGTACAATAAAGAAACCAGTAAGAACATAACTTTAAGAAGCAGACAAAAATTATTAAATATTAAAAAAAAAACCCCATACAAAAATACCTCCAAAAAGAATAAAAATAATATTATGTACTTATTGAAGCCGTTGCGTCGGGGGACCGTTTAATAAAGGAAAAAAATAAAATGCAAGTAAGTTACCAATGCTAATAAAGAAATAACGATATCGAATGGTATAGTCTAAGTCCTCAATGATTAACTAAAATAGACACCATAGTAAAGGTACGTACAGCGATCCCCCGATGCGACGACTTCAATAAGTACATAATAATATTATTTTTATCCTTTTTAGAGATATTTTTGTATCGGGGGTTTTTTAATTTAATTAAATAAATAAATAAATAATATATAAGCTATTAAAGTATACTTTGTATGTCTATATTTGTGGGTGTATATGTATACATACATACATAATCTACGTATAATCTTACACACAAAATAGATTATGGTGTGGGTTTGTACGTGTGTATGAATGTAATTTAACTCTTAAAACGCGATAGCAACTCCACTACCTGATATTTCAGAAAAAGAAGCCATTTTTTTAATATCCCTAACAAAGGTTTGTGTTCATAGAATATATTTTGCAACTTCCAATTAACAATAGTATAAAGATGGCTAAATAGTATAGTATACTGTTTTCTGGAAAAAAATGTTATAGAAATGCACATAGGAGCCTCAAGATTTTTTCTCCATTTTAAATTTAGAATATCTTTATCGTACGGAAGTGTTTTCTATTTCAATACTATTTACAATTTTCTGACTAGTACTATTTATAATTTTCTGACGGGAAGCATTAATTAATTAATTAATTAATTATTCGTTTTAAAATATTTATACCAACTTCATTACTCTATTTGTGAACAACTCAATTTGTGAGTGTCATGATCAAATTTGGTCCAAAATTACTCCAAGACATCTAGTTCGAGTAACTTTAGAATTAGTTTAACTGGACAACTACAAACTATTTTAAATTGTTCGCAATTCTTATGAATTTTTAAAAAGACTTAAAAAGAGGAGACTCATACGTTTAACATGTGTATCTTTGTATTTCTTTGTGCCATCGTAGGAGTTAAACAAGTTTTTTAGAAAATAGAATTTATTTTTCTTAATTGTCAAAGTACAAAAGTTTAAGCAATCCTTGATATAGGAGAAAATAAAAGATTCGAAGATTTTTTTTTTTTGAAGTGAAATTTCTTTATCGGGGTTGGAATAAAATTTAGTGTAATATTTTTCGTTACGTGTGACATTTTTCCGTTACGCGCCAGCTTTTTTCGTATAGCTTCATCTCTTTTACACCATGTTGCTATGGAAATACTAAATATTCAAAATGACAAGTATGTGGATTACAAAACACAATTTACATTAACCAAAAATTTAATTATCGGATTAGAGTTTTATAATTAAATAATGAATTGTAATTACATACTGGACAATACGATTTTATGGACTTGCTATTGAAACTAATAAATAAATTCAAGATTATAACACGAAGAAGAAATTATGAAATATAATTTATAATATTTTAAAAATACATTGATTGTCTGAAATAGAAGAAGTAAGAATGAAAAGAAATTCGAGTTTTGGCTGAGAAATGGAGCTTTGGGGTCCTGATCTTTACAAGGTCTGTTTTGCTATACCTAGAACGAACAACAACTCGAAACAGCAGAAACAATGATGAAGAATTATTTTATTTGTGATATAGTGACTATCCAACATGTTAAGAAGCCTAAAGTTTTTTTTTTTTTTTTTTTTTTTTATGTAAGAGGAGGGCAAACGAGCTGGCGGGTCACAGATGACTTGTGATCACCGCCGCCCATGAACTCTTGCAACATCCGAGGATTTACAAGAGTGTTGCCGGCCATGTAGGTGGGAGTAAACGCCTTTTTTGAAGGTACCCATGTCGTATCGATCTGGAAATACCACCGAAGGGAGTTCGTTCCACAAGCGAGTGGAATGTGGGAAAAATGTCCTTGAAAACCGCACAGTAGAGGATCGCCACGCATCCAGGTGGTAAGGATGATATTAGAGGCGATGGCGCGCTGTGCGGTGATGAAATTCGGCGGCAGGCATCAGATCGAATAGTTCTTCGGAACATTCCCCGTTGTAAATGTAAACGCACAAACTTGTGTCTTCAGGGGATTGAACTGTACGTGGTTCAGTTCACCCCACTCAGAGATCAGCCCCAAGGAAGTCTCTATAAAAAACACAAGTTTCTTTCGGTACTCGTCGACGTTTTCCCGAGAGAGACCTGCACGGCCGGAATATACCGTATCCCCAGTGGGATGACAGCATAACAATGTATGTTGGAGATATCCAGCATATCATTGATGTGCAGAAGGAACAGAGTTGGGGATAGCGCGCAGCCTTGGGGTACACCAGCGTTCACGGGCTTAGGGTCCGAGCAAAAACCATCGATAACGACCTGTATGCTCCGCCCAGTGAGGAAGCTGGTGATCCACTTGCATAAACTCTCGGGAAGCCCATAGGAAGGTAGCTTCGAAAGAAGCCCCCTGTGCCATACACGATCGAAGGCTTTCGCCATATCCAGACTAACTGCCAGACCCTCTCCCTTGCTTTCAATAACAGCTCCCCAACGGTGTGTAAGATACAACAGAAGATCACCAGCCGATTGACCATGGCGAAAGCCATATTGCCGGTCATTGACCAACTGGTGATCCTCGAGGTAGGTTAGGAGCTGTTTATTGATGATGCTCTCCATTACTTTGGAGAGAAGAGGGGTAATGGCGATAGGTCTGTAGTTAGCTGGGTCCGAGCTATCGTCTTTTTTAGGGATCGGATGGACAAGGGCACGCTTCCATGAGACCTTTCAAGTAAGAGTACCGAAATAGACGCGTTAGCACTGGTGTCAACTCAGGGGCACATGTTCGTAGCACAACTGGAGAGATACCATCTGGCCCACTCGACTTATGAACTTCCAAGGAAAGGAGGGTTTTTCGGATGAGTTTTTGCCGAAAAACTATTTCCGGCATAAAGCTCGGACACCGCCGGATGATAGGCGGTGCCCTCCCCTGGTCATCCAAAGTCGAGTTTGAGGCAAAAAGAGTGCCCAAAAGATCGGCTTTCTCTTCTGCCGTGTGGACCAAAGAGTCGTTCCTAGTGTGCAATGGCGGCAGGGACGGGCGACAGAAGTTTCCCAGACTGGCTTTGGAAAGCGCCCAGAACTTGCGCGTGCCAGGCGGGTACTTTGCCAACTGATCCCCGATTTTGACGACATGCTTGAACTTTGCTCTAGCGATTTTCCGTTTGAAGAATCTGGAGGCACGATTATATTTCCTCTTCAGAACTTTAGAGTTCGGATCCTTAGTGACTAACGCATTAGCCCAAGCCTGATAAGCCTGCCGTTTGTCAGCTGCTGCAGCCCTGACAGACGCATCAAACCAAGGCCGCGATCTGCCACCAAGTGGTACCACAGAGCTTGGTACAAATAGTTCCATGCCCTGAAGCATCACATCAGCTACAGCCGCAGCGCAGTCACTAGGATCATTGGAAGGGAAACAAATCGGCCCCCATGGGTAGGATGCAAAAAAGGATCGCATTCCATCCCAATCCGCTGACTTGTAGTGCCAAACGCGTCGAGTCGCAGGTCTTGTGCGAGCTGGGCGTTCCATGAGCACTACATTCTGTACCAAGCAATGATCAGAGGACCCTAAGGGAGCCTCGACAGTGACTTGGTACTTTCCGGGATGTGTAGTCAGCAGAAGATCCAACAAAGAGGGTATATGGCTGTCCACGTCCGGTAGACGAGTGTGCGTCTTTACCAATTGGGACAGACCATTTGCCAGAGCAAAGTCAAACACAGATCTCCCAGCGTAGTCGGTGGCACGGTGGTTGGTTGGGCTTCCGGATTCTCTCACTTACCGACGAAACATAACCAAATGAATTTGGTTACTACACGTCGGTCTTCTGTGAGAGGGTGGTCCTTCCCCGGTCGAGCCAGCCCAATACGAGCTGCAGCCAGATAACTACAGCTAGGCTCTACCACCTTAAAAGTTATTATTTTTAAAGTGGATTGTGTACATTTGTCTGTTTTTATGGTAGTTATGTGTTTCTCCTATGAGAATATTATACGTCAGAAACAGTCGATTCACTTCTTACCTTTTAATTAATTAATATTAATGAAAATTATGACGTTTTTTCTGTTACGCGCCATCTTTATTTCTAAGTCACATTTAAAAGAAAATGTGAATTATATTTACATGGCATAACGAAGTTTCACTTCTTACATGTGTACACTAATACACACACACATATTTTTTATTGTTATTATTTAATACCTCTTTTCATTTAATAGGTATGCAGCTATTAACTATATTATATTAACTATATTAACACGTATGTATTTATGTTTGAACCATGTATTTTAATTATCTGTATACAAAATTCTGTGGAAATAATTTGTTTCTATTGCGAACATTTCACCGGTAACAAGAAACACTGGTTTTCACTTAAGTAGATGCTTGGTGGAATTTAACATACAAGCATTTGATAATATTTCAACAATTTAATTGAATTGATCAGTTGCCAACGATAATTTACATATTTACTATCGCCATCTGTGGCTTTTCACTTAAAAAAATATTAACAATAAATTAAATATAGTTCTAAAAGTTTGCAGATTTATTTAAGCGTTGAATGACAGTTTGTATTAAGACCAAGTTGTTTGATGTTTTGATTTAAACAACCGTGACGGTGTTCTTAAGTAAATTCAGTTATTTCTACCAAAGGCTTTTCGGAGCTTTGATTGCTTTAATGATTTAAAGCTTAAATTTAGAAATTGCTTTTGCTACGTTTCTCTGATTTATGAGTATTGTTAGTTTCAAGCGTTGGCAAGGCCATTAATTCAGTTTTTGATATTTACTATTATAGAAAACTAAATGTTTCAATGTGCATATTGTCTACTTGTAAAGATGTATATAACATTTTTTAATACGTTAAGCTTATTTAAACCACAAGACGGTTTATCCGAGGCCGCGGGCTCGAATCCTTTCCTGTATCATATTTTTTTTTATTTATTTCAAACTTCAAATAAACGTTGCCGTATTTGTACTTTTACAAGCTAAAAAAATCTGTATATGAAGTCTATAGCTGTGCTATCTCAAGAAGACTGCGCTACCGGGAGATTTTTTTAGGACTTTGTGGTGGTTCTGTAGATACTTTTGTATAAAGATAACTTTGAAGAATACCATCTTTTAATTAAGTTGTTATAAGTTTATGCAAATAGGTATTATTTAAGTTTTATCTTAAGTTACTCTATACATAATAGTAGCACTTTGTCCGAAAAATTACATCAGTTAAAAACCAAAACATCGGCTGAAGCCTCCGCTTTATTGAGGAATGTGCAAGTTACGAATACTAAATACACTCAAGCACTCGAAATTTTAAAACATCGATACAGAAATAAACTTTTAATAGTGGACTGGTTAGTTAGTGCATGGATTATTTGTACAGAAAAGGTGTAGTAGCCAAAAACGAAGGGACGAAGTTGGAAAAACAAATTGAATATTTAGTTTTTTTTTTACAAATTTATCACTCAAATGCAATTTTTCACTAGCTTACAGTTAAATAATATTTAGGAACAATACTTATAGTATGCATTTGTACTAACTATATTCTAAATTAATTTATTCTAATTGGTGTACGTCAAAGATGACGCCAACCGACATTTATTGAGCAACATGATCGATGTGTTATCACATTAAGTGATTAGATAACACTATCGCATATATATTGTGTAGAAAGAGGCAAAAGACATACATTTCTCACTTCTATGTATGTCTATAGTTTTGTCTGAAATTTTGAATATACAGAGAAAATAAATAAGAAAGAATATGTTCAAATTATAAAAAGAGAAGTTATATATGTATAGAACTTATAAAATATAAATGAAACACAAAATTATACCCATAAAAACTATATTATATTTTATATATATTTATTTCGTGAAATCTATTAATTGAATACCAATATACTAATATTTGGTAAATATACTAATATTTGGTTCTGAGATTGAATTTTGTATTGCAAGTTGGTGAAATCATCAAATAAGGTACTTGCTGCAAGTTTATATCTTTGACATTATTTTTTTTAACGAATATCTTACGTTGTAATTATAAAAAAGTGTCAATTATTTAATTTTAAAAACCAAAAAGATTCCTGCCTTAAAATGTTGATTTTTATTGGAGTTTTTTAAAATATTTTCCATATCTGTGTCTTATACATATGTATATGTTAAGTAAATGTAAACTAGACACGAATTAAAATAAAAAAATATATATTTAAAGATGAGATACATATTTCTGTAATCATTAATAAAAAAGAATTCAAACTTAAAATCCACCTTAAAGCTGTCAAAATAATCAAATATAATTATTTTGACAAAACATCTATGACTTAAAATTCCATCAACACAGCTTGGCGTGATTACAACCGCTTCTCATCTGTTTTACCGACATCACTGATTTTCACTGAGGCGGATCCTTTGTGCTATTTAATATACAAGACTTTGTAATTTAAATTAATTAGGTATTAAGAAACTTCCGAATTAATGCGTACCCGTGAGCGTTATATGAATCTGTTATATTTTTTAGTTTTTATTTTTAAAGTTTTTATTTGGAGAGTAAAATTTGTATTTGTATTTATAAATATAGAATGAAAAATAAACCGATACGGCCATGGACTCGAACCCGCGACTACTGGAAAAACCGTCCCGTCGCTCTACCAACTGAGCTACCGTATCGCTGACCGTCTCGGTGAATTAAGCATTCTATATGTGATCGTTTATTTTTCATTCATGTGATATACATTTATATAAATATAGAATGAAAAGTAAACCGATACAGGCAGGGACTCGAACTTGCGACTATTGGGAAACCGTCCTGTCGCTCTACGAACTGAGCTACCGTATCGCTGTCCGCCTCGCGTGAATTAAGCATTCTATATGTGATCGTCTTTATCGGGACGGTGGTGACGGTGGTGGTGGTGGTTGATCTATTAGGTTTCTTTCAAAAATCCTAACCAATGTTTTTAAACTAACTTTTGTTTTTAAACTAACTTTTAAAATATCGCCTTTCATTATATATTTAAGGAATCGGGAATTAACGCGTAAGAACCTATTCTTACGCGTTAATTTCCGATTCCCGATTCCCGGTAGGTATCACATACCTTTTATGCGCCTGACGTTTCAACCAGGTTGCACCGGCCGTGGTCTTGGGCTGATATATATATATAAATAAAAACAATGGTTTTAAAAATCATCAAGTGAGGAAGCTGGTATTGCGGAATATGTTATTTATAATTTATATTCATGAATTTCATAACCTGAAGGCCAGTGCAGGATGTATTTTAATGTAAGAATAAGAAGGATAATAATAATTTAATTACAACAAGAAGATATCCTTTAGTCTTTAAGTACCTAATATTATACACATTGGTAATAAATGTTGACTGGTTGTAACACAAGATATTTATTTCCATAATCATTTTGATCAAACGAAAATATTGTTTCTGCAATGTGTAAGCATTTAATTTAAACATAAAAAGTGTGCGGCGAGCAATGAGTAATAGCTTCTTGTTTGACAATCCTTATATCGTCAAGTTTCCGTTGAGTTATTCAAACGTTGTGAGAGAGTTATTGATTGATGATGGTTATGGATTATTGATTGATTGATGGGGAAGATAATGAGGAGATCCATTGATATAATAAGAAAGATGTGATTTAACATTTATTACTTATAATATAAGATTATATTTATTTATTTTGTTTTCTGTTACGTCCAATGAAAATATTTATCTTTCTTATACGTTTTATTCACGCAAATAGTATTATATATTTATTCGTGGTATTATATCATACCGTGGTAGAACGCCGCCCGCAGTTCATTATAAAGAAATACATAATAATAAAAGAAAATTGATATTTTTTTTTATTCTAACCTTCAAGATGGTTTGTTGGAAAATCCGGATACGGTGACAGTTAAAGTAAAATTAATGATGTACCTACTTAACAAAACTACACCAACGCTTATTTCTTTTTAAGTAAAAAAGAAGCTCCTGTGAACTTTAACTCCTTTTTGCACAATGATAACGTAATTTAACTAATTGATATAATACAATTTAAAAGAATTGGTGAAAATAAAAATAATTGGACTTTTATTTTTTATTTCATTTCCAATTTGTATTCCAATCAGAGATCACTTGTAAACGTCAAAGGGAAGTACCAGGAAAGCCTATTTTGATACCATACTTATCGAAATAAACCACTCTGTAAAAACACTCCCCAACTTACTATTAAAGTTACAAGGTTTCAAGCGCGGGTGGTCTGAGAAGAACTACACAACAAACTCAGCCGGACATTTCTCCTATTGTGATCACTATTTCACAAACGTCAATATTTTGTAAGCAAATTACGAACAACTAGAACTATCGTAATCAATTCGATGGGAAAGTTTATTTTAGTTAGTATTAAAACCACAAAAAATGCACCAAAAATAAAAAAATATATATAAATACAAAAAACGTGGATATCAAGACAATCAGTTGGTCGCAGCATTAGGTATTATTAAAATCTAAAATTTAATGTAATGTGTAAAAAAACAAACAAATGAGGAGACAAAATATTGAAAACATATATTATTGCAAAATTGAGAAAACACTGTGATTATCTCGAATAGAAATGACAAATTGAAAAATCGAATGTATTGTGTTACTTTTTTACTATATGTGTTTATGCTTAAATCTCTGTAGAAGCAATTATTCAGCACAGCATTATCTAGCTTAGTGATGGTTTGATCTGTTGTTATCAAAGAGCGATTGAGTCATATTTTAACAAAACATAAGGATGACAATGAAGAATTCTGCCACGTAGAGAATGCGTGATTTTAGTGATAACTAGTCTTAGGGCTTAAAATATCGTTACTAATCAATCAAATGTATAGATAGGAAGTAAAAAGTCGTTGTCGTCTTCGCTCTTCGTTGATTATTCAGTGGGTTTTCTAAAACATGTAATCAATGATAACACATGTAATAAACATGTATTATTGCGCCTTACAAAAATATGATTAATATAAGTGTCTTATAAATTTCCGTTTACTCTCACAGATAATAAATTGTACCGAAACAAGAGATTATTTTTATCCACACTTCACCTCTAATTTAATAAATGCATCATATTCTAAGCCATATCATCTCTTAACACTGCCGGTTCTAATTTGTACTAATATAATTACCTATTATTGTTTCGCTCTAACATTAATACTTTAATATATAGTTTTTACTTCCACATAATAAGTGTTAAAAAGTGAGGCCTAGAAATAAAAAAAAGATAACATTACATTATACCTTTCATAGCATATTTATCAATTTGATTTAGAACAATTAGACCAATGACATTAAAGGCTGCCATTATATATAAAAAAAAAAATTTTTTGTTCTTTTTTTAAGCAAAATAAAAATGTCTCATTTTAATTTATAACGAGGATATAAAAAATAAACATGGCAAAGAACTCTTGACGTGACATTCAATTTTTTTTTTTTATTTTTAATTTTTTTTTTTGTGGATTTGGAAAGGATAAAATATAATATTCTGACGGATACTTCAATACCATATTGTGAAGTTCTCTTATAATTGTTTTATCGCTTTTGGAGGACGTGCATCCACTTGTACAATTTATCTTAAGTATTTTGCAATATTATTTAGTTTCTAATGACATTGATGATATCGGTAGCGTACGCAAGGACTGACTTAAGAACTATTTCACGTGTAATCTCTACCTTGTCAACTCTATTTCAAATTGACTATTATTAATAAATGACATAAATCTCACCATACCTACAAATACAGAAAATAAGGAACTACGTTCCAAAAAACAGAAAACATAACAATATCAGTAAGTCGCTTAAAATTTAGAATGTCGAAAAATAAATTATTCTTGCTTTACAATATAAGTGTATCAAAGCTGGTATGCGGTGAAAGTGATGGATTTTCCATTTTCTCAATTAATTGCCTGTTCTTGTAAAACGATTACATAAAATCATAGACGAACGAATGATATACATAACTAACTGCTCTTCTGTGGCATTCAGACTAGATGAGCCAAAAAAAAATGCTTAAACCATGTATGGAAATAAGACACAATGTCATACATATTTTTTTTTACGTTCAGGTGACTATTTTATAATCTTTACAGCTAGCTTATCATGGAATTTGGTCATTTGAAAAATTGTTATTACAAAAAATTATTTTATTTCGAAAATACATTTTAATTTTTAGCACATAACATTTAAAGTAATTAATTAATAAATTGCCGCGACGCAGCGGTTTAAGATGTATTTACCTGTCGAAGATACAATTTAATAGTACCTAGTAGTGTTACCTTATGAAATAAGCAAGTGTTAAAAATGGGGAGATAAGGAAATGAGTATTTTTTAAGTGGAGTTTTGTTTTATTTTTTGTGTCTATAAACATCTGCTGAAAATTTTCTGCTGACGCAAATACGGTTTCTATCTTTATCGACGCACTGTCTACACTGGTCAGAGACTTGTAATTCACTATGTGGGTTCAGTGTATGATGTACTCATAAAGACATGAACGAAGTAGCGACGAGGCAGTTTTAAACCTATAAAAATACATTTATTTACTAAGTAATTATTTTTAATGTATATTTTAAGTTTTAGCCTTATATGTGGATAGTTTATATGTTTTATTTTAGAGATAAATCCTTCCACAATCATCCGGCCTCTCACATCGGATTTGAAGCCGTTGGTCAATTTGATTTTTTGTCTCGCCATTGAATGTCATTTTAAAAGTGCTAATACTTTTTCAGAAACTGAAATGAATAAATTTAGACAGCAACAAGTTGTTAAATTCAAAAATCTAATTATTTGTTTAATCTTTTACAAATAATTGTTTAATTTATGAAAGGACTATAGATACTTAAAACATTTTAATGACGTTGGAAAGTAATGAATCCAGATAGGAAAACACAAAATGAGGTAATTTTAATTTTTTAGGAAACCGATTTTAGCGTAAAGGGTAAAGGGAAAATGGCCGCTTGATATTTGGCGGGAACTGAAGCTGAAATTTAGATACCTTTTTGGATGAGTTAGTTTGTAATTTACTGCAAAATTTGTGGTTGAAGCGCAAAGCTGAGATGTTAATTTACATTTGTTATTAGATAGCCTTTGTAATTTTATTAAAAGATGTTCGTACATTTATTACAAATTGATAAAATATTTTTCAATAATGCAATTTGTACAAACTTTTGGCTATTAAAAGTTTCTTACAGAAACATGCTCTAGAATCGCATTTACTCAATAATCTTTTTCTTCTTCAAATATTTTTTCAATATACAATATCTAGCTGTTTCCAGCCTTATAGGTGCTAAGTATGATTAGTTAACTGAGAAAAGTTAGGTGAAAAGTTATTAGGATGAAGCCAACTAGATTTTATAAAACCGTATTCAAGTTTGTTGTATTGTAACGCAAAAAAAAAATGTTTGTGTTTTTCCGAGAAATTAAGTATTTTCGATGTGTAATAATCCATTTCAAGTAAAATAATAAGACCTTAGCAAATTTTATAATTTTTCTTTCAGTTTTTATTTTGTATTATTTTATTGTTTGTTTGGAGTTTGGAATATAATTTATAATGTTATTAATATTATTGAACCGATAAGGTGACCGTACTTTCAAGTACTCTAACTAATAATTAATAATACAGAAATTACAAATGATTACGATATTTGTCAGGCTTTCAATATGTTCTTCGCATCAATTGGCCCGGAATTAGCTAAAAATATAACACGCAAAACTAGTAAAATAGATAACTCAAATACACAATTTCACAATAATTGCCTAACCAATTTTAAACCATGTACAGAAACTGAATTACTAAACATAATTAACACCCTAGACAATAATACCAGCTCGGGAATGGATTGTATAACTACAAAAAGCATAAAACGGTGTAAAACTGAATTAGTGAAAAATTTAACTAAATGCTTAAATAATTGTTTAGAGAAGGGCATATTTCCTGACTCCCTTAAAATTGCAAGAGTAACTCCGGTCTTTAAAAGCGGTAATAAAAATGATCCAAATAATTACCGACCAATATCGGTACTGCCTGTACTTTCTAAAATCTTCGAACGTGTCTTATACAGTCGATTATTATATTATTTAAATAATATCAATTTTTTATATGAACATCAATACGGCTTTCGTCCAAAATCCAGTACATTAAATGCAACTATTGACCTAGTTACCAAATTGACCTACAATATTGACAATAAACAAATTGGGCTTGGAGTTTTTATTGACATTAAGAAAGCGTTTGACACTGTAAGTCATTCCATACTCCTGAAAAAATTACAAAGTATTGGTATAAGTGGTCTAGCTTACAAAATATTCGAGTCCAATCTTAGTGACAGATACCAAGTCGTCAAAATTAGAAATTATGAGAGTGATCAAGCTAAAATAGTGTGCGGAGTTCCTCAGGGTTCCATTTTAGGTCCACTACTCTTCCTAATTTATATTAATGACATCAGTCAGCTGGAACTTTCGGGTCATATTACCTTATATGCAGATGATACCTCTCTCTTTTACTTCGGATGTTCTATGGATGTTATAGTGGACGAAGCTCAAAGGGATTTAGATATTTTATCGGAGTGGTTTAAGACAAATCTTTTAACCGTAAATGTAAGCAAAACCTCTTACATATTTTTCTTGGCAAAGAATAAAAAAAAGTACAAGTTTTAACCCATTATTACTTGATAATGAACCGCTGAAAAGATCCACGCAGGAGAGATATCTTGGTCTTATATTAGATAACAGACTAACTTGGAAACCTCACATTGAAGAAGTAAGAACCAAGGTATCTCCCTTGGTAGGATTGGTGCGAAAAATATCCAGATACATTCCAAATTTCATCCGAAAATTAATATATAATGCTCTTGTGAAGCCATATTTAGAATATCTCATTCAAATATGGGGAAATGCGGCCAAGACTAATCTTAAAGACCTTTGTGTAACACAAAATAAAATAATAAAATCGCTATTTAATTTTCACAGACTTACATCTACACAAAAAATATATAAAAGCACAAAAATATTCAACCTAACACAACTATACACTTATCATACATGCGTACTTATAAAAAAAATTATTACTAACACTACCCACTCTAAGATAACATTTGAAAATAAAACACATAAATACCATACAAGAAATAAACAAAATCTAAGCTTACCACAACCAAGAACAAACTATGGGAAATGTAACATTAAGTTTGAAGGAGCTAAGGTATACAACAGTTTACCGATGGATATAAAAAGTTCAAAATCATTGATCGTTTTTAAAAGAAAATTAAAAGAATATATATTTAATATTTAGACTGGGACTAGGATAGTTGTGAAAATATTGAACTGTTATAAATAAGATACCTATTAGAAAAGTGTTAAAAATTCCGATGTTAAAAATTGTTTATTTTTATTTTAGTTTTAATTTTCTCTTGCAAGTGAACAGTTTGTAATGTTCTTTTTAGAGAAATAAATTCTTTGAACTGAACTCATATTCCACTAAAGTGATTGGCGGAAAAAAAATCTCAAAGTGATTGACAGAAATAATAATTCTATGATAATTAATGAAATACTATAATTATCTTAATATTTATAATAAGGTTAAATTATTATATTATTTTTATGTATGTCTATGATAATAAAACGTTAATTTAATACCAAATATTTTTTTTTTGCTTGCTTTTTCTAATTTAGCTTTATTTAACCAATAGTTGTGAAGTTGTAAATAGTGGATCATTTTTCGAAAAATGATGTCAAAAAGAAGTTGCACTTCTTACGTGTGTACATTAATACAAACACATTTTTGAAGTGAAACTTCTTTATCGGGGTTGGAAAAAAATTTTGTGTAACATTTTTTCGTTACGCGTCACATTTTTCCGTTACGCGCCATCTTTTTGAAGTGAAACTTCTTTATCGACAGATGGGATAAAATTTTATAGCAATGTCAAAAAATTATGACGTTTTTCTGTTACGCGCCATCTTTTTTCTAAGTCAAATTTTTCCGTTACGCGCCATATTTGAAGTGAAACTTTTTTATCGACGGATGGAAGCAATTTTATAGCAAAGTCAAAAAATTGTAACGTTTTTCTGTTACGCGCCATCTTTATTTTTGCTTAAACTTTATCTAATTTAGCTTAATTAGCCATTCCTGTAAAGTTGCAATTAGTAAATCATTTTTCAATAAATTATGTCATAAAGAAGTTTCACTTCTTACATGTGTACACTAATACACACACACATACAAATTTTTTATTTTTTTTAATTAGTTGATCACCACTTGCAGGCAGCCTCTCTACATCAATCCCAACAACTTTTGTTTTACGACTTTTTACAAATCTTCATAAACAATACAAAAAAAATGAAACAAAAAAATCCTTCCTCTTTTATTTATTACTCTTTAAGAAGTATTTAAAATGTCAACGCCCGGGCACCATATCGACGTTCAGACTTAATGCCAGAACAGAGACAACAAATAAATTAGGTATGAGTAAATTTAAATTTTAAAAACTATTAATTATAAAAAGTTGTAGAACAAATGTTGCTGCGATTAATGTAAAGAGGCTGCCTGGGTGGTCAACTAATTCAAATAGTCCTGTATATATATATTGTGTAAAATTTAATTCTTCTATAAAATTAAGTTTTATTTTCAATAAAGCACAAATTTTCCAAGCTGGTAATTGATTAAGAGTTTAAAAAGACATGCTAACAAAGTTGTAAAGAGGGCCATTTAATACTTTTTAATTAAAGCGTTTTAAATTACCATAAACTATGCCAACAGATTACTTTCTACCACTCTACTACTTACTAAAATTAAAAGTCAGTTCAAATGCAAGAATCCTTGCAGTTGCCCCACTTGGCACAGAACGTTTTGTAAAGGTATCTTTTAATGCATAAGCGGTTTCAGGAGTTAAGTTATAACCCGAAATTAAACTGGTAATTTCAAACATTATGGAAATTTAACTGTGGTAAAAAAGTTACGAATTTAAAAACATAACTGGGCATATAAGCGATATGTATATGATAATTTAATAGTCAAACGGAACTTGGTGGAATTCTTTGGTATTTAACAATAAAATTTAAGTAATAAATCGTGTATATATAATAGAATCATGACCACTATTAGCCTTAAAAATCGATTGAATATATATTTTCAATTTTATAGGGTTCAAGTTAAATATAATGTGTTCTAAGTAATTTCTTTTTCTACTTTCTCAATATTTTTTTAGAAACAAATATACGAATAAAAAAACTATGGCATATTTAGCACAATATTTACTCTCTTCCTCTGGATCGTTGTTTCCTAGCAAATAGCTTTTACTTTGAATTCACTTTCCGCTGTTTACATTTTCAATTCTTCGACGCATCTATTTAAGGTGCCTTGGGATTTAAATACATACGTATTTTCTCTTGTTCTCTTTTTAAATCACAATTTAGAGTTAGATTTTGTTTATTTTTTTCTGATCATATATTTTTTTTACTCTTTACAATTAGTAATTATTTCATTGATGAGTTTACACATTTGGGCTTTAAATTAAATGAATTAAAACTAATTATATAACTATTACTAAAATCATATCGTCGTTTGTTTTCTTATTGTCTTATAACAAGTATGTGTAACTCACAAGATTATGATTCTGATTATTTTTTCTAAATATTCTAAAGCTATAGTTTTAAAATATAAAGAAAGAATTACTACAACACTGAATGAATAATTTGTGTACTACTTTTGTATACCCATTCAGAATATCAACATTACAATAGAGAGCACTAGCCCGTCAAAGAATTTGTCCTTTGAATGATCCGGAGGGAAATCAGAAATTACTGTTAATCTGAACTTTAACAAGTAAAACATTTCAACGAGTCCCTTGGGTTTTATTCCTCAAATACTGCAAATGGACTGCGAAGGACAGTTATTTACAACATGTGTTTGTATAATTTTCACGTATTAAAACGTTTAAAGAAACGTTTAAATTAATTATTTAAAAATACTTTACAAGTTAATACTGAGCCTTACACAAATGAGTTCTAAATTGTTATGATTTGAAGGTCAATGAAAGTATGAACTTTAAAAAAAATCAAAAAGCAATTAAAAATCAAGTCTAAAAGTAACATTTATTTATTTTGAAATACTAGTGCAACTTTTTTTTCAAATAAAACATTTATCTGAATACCTGAATACTGATGGCAATACTGTACTTCAGATAATGATAATATGAATATAACCTAAAGTTTTTACTTTAGGTTATACCCTTTTCCCAGTTCCTTTACAATTTTATATTATATATAAATTATAAATATAATTTTTATCATAAGAAAGTATATAAATATGACAGTTATGTTTAATAACTGTCATTTATGAAATAATAATCTAAAATGGTGAAACTTACAACTTTTATCTTTACAGTTAAGGTAATCGATAAACATAATAGAATTGTCAATTGATCAATACAGATATCGAAAATGTAAAAAAAAACATATAATGGAGGGCCTTTATAAGAGCAAGACAACACAAAACAATAGTTTTTCATTTTGTCTGTATGTCTGACGCTAATCTCAGTAACGGATTAACAGGTTTGGATGAAGCTTTCGGGAATATATTGTCATGTGCTTCACTTTATAGTCAGTGTTTTTTTTTATTTAAATCGCTTATTAAATAAAGAAGTTTATAATCTTTTATAATATTTCGTAGCATTACTGTAAGACATTTTTTCAAAAATTAAATAGTGGTCCTCCCCTCAAGGAAAATCATATCCTTTCCAATTAAAAAACCGGAATTGGACTACCTACGCCCTAAAAATATCTGTAAATAAAAAATAAAAAAAATATGAAAATAAAATGGAAATACTCCTACACGCAAAAACTACTTGACGCAGTTTGACGAAACTTCGAAGGTCTATAGTTTATACATAGGTATGAACAAAGGGTACGTTTTATCGAAATCGAAATCTATGCCTACGAAGTTGCAGGCACCGCTAGTGTTTAATAAATATATAACTATTTTATAACTGCTCTCAGAAATACTCACCACAAACTTATTTCATCTGCTAATGTACACTTGTATTCGTATTTACTTTCAGTTTTGCTTGTATTGTAATTATACTTATAAATTTGTTTTTAATATTATATTTGGTTAAGTTTTTAATTTATATATGAAAATTAAGTAATACTGACATGTTATTTATGTGTAGCTATGGATCTGTGTATTGGTCTGTTTATCTGTGTTATCATAACTTACAACCGGGTGAAAACGATTGAGTGTAATATTTATGATGATTTTGTTTTTGTTTTTGTTGCTATATTTGGTGCAAATAAAAGTCATATTGGCAGGACCTCAGACAATATTGTCGAGGTTTTTTAGATTGAAATAATTATGACTTAATCGTAACAGTTATTATATACTGTTCATGCAACCACATAAAACAGAAAAAATGCACATAAAGTTAATATGTAGAAGAATTAAAAACAACGATTAAATTAATTTTGAATAATAATAATATTTCTGGCCCTTTCTTTTTAATTACACACATAACATTTGATTATTTAATATGTCTGTATTGAAACAACATTTTGGACCTAAACCCAGATACTAAATAGCAATGTAAAAGCTGGTGATAGTGCTGGCCATTTCTGTGGTCTAAACCGACCGAGCCATTGCTGTTCAAACATTTCACTTAAACTCTCTTGCCCAAAGCACGGATTATGGAGATGCTTTCAGTGAGGTCAATGAGCTTGTAAAGAGAACTGGGTTATGTTCTCAGCCATTAAAAATATAAACTACTTGAAGTTACGACTGTTGTTTTATTTTAAAATTATAATTATACTAGCGAACCCAGCCCGCTTCGCTGGGCTAACCCTTGCTTTACCTGGTGGCGAGTTACATCAATGGGCATGGCATATTCGTTTTTTTCGAGAAAAATACATGGTCATACCAATTTTTATGACAATCGGTTGAACGGGGCGGAAGTCGATATTTGACAGCGCCGCCTGGTGGCGAGTTACATCAATGGGCATACCATATAAACCTTCTCCGTGGAAAAATACATATACATACCAATTTTCATAATCATCGGTCTAATAGTTCCTGAGTTCATCGATTTCATATATACAAACATCTTTCTATATATTATAACTAGGGGTCGCCCGCGACTCCGTCCGCGCGGTTTTTAGTGTTTCCTCAGCGCACGCGAGGTAAGCTCTCAAAAAAGAAATCTTTTCCCGTTTTTGCAGCATTTTTCATTGCTGTTTGACTTCTATAAGTCACAGCGAGATGACATATACCCTATAGCCTTCTTCAATAAACGGACTATTCAACACAAAAAGATTTTTTCAATTCGGGCCAGTAGTTCCAGAGATTATTGCGTTCAAACAAACAAACTCTTCAGCTTTATAATATTAGTATAGATTATATTATTGATCACTTTCATATAATCAAATTAACTAATCACTTTTTTCTATATACAAAACATCTTATCTTAAATAATTTCTATTAGTTATTTATATTATTGATTTGTGTTATTATGTTATGCTTATTGACAGATGACAGATGTGAAGTTATTTGTTTTTAATTTTGGATAACGTTTATTTATTAGTCGATACATCGCTGCGCTACCTGGTGGCGAGTTGATGTATCAATGGGCATAGCATATTCGTTTTATTCGAGGAAACATACATGGTCATACCAACTTTTATGACAATCGGTTGAACGGGGCGGAAGTCGATATTTGACAGCGCCGCCTGGTGGCGAGTTACATCAATGGACATAGCATATTCGTTTTCTTCGAGGAAAAATACATGGTCATACCAATTTTTATGACAATCGGTTGAACGGGGCGGAAGTCGATATTTGACAGCGCCGCCTTGTGGCGAGTTACATCAATGGCCATAGCATATTCGTTTTTTTCGAGGAAATATACATGGTCATACCAACTTTTATGACAATCAGTTGAACGGGGCGGAAGTCTATATTTGACAGCGCCGCCTGGTGGCGAGTTACATCAATGGGCATACCATATAAACCTTCTCCGTGGAAAAATACATATACATACCAATTTTAATAATCATCGGTCCAATAGTTTCTGAGTTCATCGATTTCATATATACAAACATCCTTCTTTATATATATAGATTATATTAAGAGACGGTAATAAATAAGAGTCACGGCACACAGGTCAGGTGTCAGAAAATCAAATCACATCAAATATTGTGAAAGAACGGGGTCGACATCCCAGAGACCGCGGGTTCGATTTTTCCACGTTAATGTTTACTTATTTGAAAAAAAGCATAACATTCTAAAATTATATTCCATAAATTTCAATTTGTTTTGGAAAATTTTTCTTATGCCAAAATTTAAATTCCTATGTTTAATGGAGACCTGATAATTTAATACATAATGCTCAAAATAATCTAATTGTCTTTTACGTAAACTTGAACTACTATAGAGAAATACTAATCCCTATTTTACTTCAACTTTAAAAATAGATTTAGTAAAAACATTCCTACATCTCAAAAAACAATCAAGAAGGAAACCGTGAGATATTTCGTAAAACTTAAATTTAATAAATCTCTTCAAGGATGCAAAATTGGAACTAAACCGTTCATCCCCTGGCTACAGAACTTCACCGGTAAAGGATTTAGGTCCAAGTTATAAGTTAAATTTTATTTAAAAGATTGTAGATTATTTTTAATGTAAACTAAAGTCTTAATTTGATTTACATATTCTATAATGCTGTTATAATTACGTTATTCATAATTGGTTATTATATAGAATAACTAATCCTTTTAGGAATACATATTTTTTTAAAAGATTCAACCGGCCTAGGCCTGACGTTTCAAATGCTTTGCAGCAATCGTGTTCATGGTACGACGAGATAGAGGTATTTATTTATTTATTTAATTCCTTATTGCATAAAAACAAAATAATGTACAAAAAGTGGGCTTAATGGCACTTAGACATTCTCTACCAGTCAACCTTAGGATAAACAGGAGAGGATGTTGGTGGGCGTGCAAAAAAAAAACACTTACTTCCAACTCGGCGTTTGAACTACTCATGTGTTGGGACTTATATGTCGGTAAATCATTTTATTAGTCATCTATACGCTCAGAAACTTATAAACTATTGGACTACCTCTAACGGTTCCTAAGTTTCCGAGCATGTAGTTCATGAGTACCATGAGGTCTCACAATTCGGTCACAGACGTGGAATTATATATTGTTCAAGAGTGGGTCCCATGTGGCAGAAAATTCTAACCATTATCTCTATTAAAATGAGGATGTTTTTAATTTCTATATATCTTCGATTTTGTAGGTCAATATTATATTATTTTGTTAAGTAGAACAAAGTGACCAAGTGAATTGGTATTCATGGGTACTTTTTTATAATAATATAAAAATCTGCGAAATGTTTATTAGCCGATAGTGTACTTATATTATAAGATATTTGAATGTAATAGGTATTTGAAAAGAGAACAAAAGCTTATGACTTGAAGAATTATTATTCTCAGAAACGTTTTATCAAAGTTAGTTAGTTTAGGACTTACCACGGATTCATCAAGTTCTCATATAAATATTTCATCACGGAGTTACAAATAAAAGTCTTCAGCTTTAGTTAATTTTTAATTTACTTACAGTTATAATAAAAAATATTTTATTCTTTTTCAGTTAATACTTATTTAAAACCTTTTAATACTTGTACATGTCGCACAAGGAGTATTAAGGTGTCGTTTATTTTTTTATTTATGTAAAAAAATATGTTGATGAAACGTATTCCTTCTGATTAGTTTAAACCGACATTCGAGTATAATGTCCTGAGAGATATTGAAGGAACATAATTTCAGATAAAATATTACATTAGGGAATTCTGATTGAGCTTATTTCTTTCGAACGTAAAGTCTTTAACGTATTTGTCAACACATAACATAATAATTATGGTTCATATTGTCAAAGCGTTTAAAAAATTATAAAATCATATCATTATTATTTTTCTCCACTTTTAAAATTATTTGTAAAAAGAATTCTAATTTAATAAATAATTATATAAAATCTTACAAGTTAATTATAAATTCTATTAAATCTCAAGCTAATTTTAAATCAAATTCCCTTGGTCCGTAATCCTTTTCTGCGTTTCAGACCAAATACAAACAGCTAAACAAATTACACAGTTATCTCATCATCTCATTCATGTAGTCTTTTGACTCAGTAGGGTCGCTAATAATTAAACACACATACGGAAAGCAATATTCGAGTAAAGTTCAGTTTGTATTTTCCGTGCTGCTTTTGATGAAGCTTAACTTTGATCATGTTGCGAGAACCTTTTTTTTCCGGTTGCTTTTTTTACGACTATGGGTATTAGTCCTGCCTGTATTAATGGGTGGCTGTAATAATTCGACGCGACTACACTTCAAAATAACATGCGATTTTATAACATTTTCAGCAATTGCTCAACTATAAGTTGTTATATATTGAGACATAAATGAAATTTATATGTACCTTTAATTTTAACAATAATGGTCCACGTAACTTAATTCAAATTATTTCTTTTCTAGTATCGTTGTTTCAAATAGCTCAAAGCCTGGTTGTGACTAACAATAGTAATAATTTGTAAAACATACCTTGAATGGCAGCGAATTATTTGGTTATTTAGATTCCTAGTGGAGTACTAAGGACTAAGTCGAGTGCGGTCCCCACAGTGCACTTCGTTAGGATAACGCTCGTTACACACCATTTTTACCTGATATATGACCCTGTAAGTTATTCTCATACTGAGTCGGCCATACCGACTATAAATATTTGAGTTCTTCTCTTTAAGATTTGGGACTTAATAATAATAAAATAATAAATAAAATAAATAAAAACTTCCCTTTAGGTTGGTCGCCTTGCTCACAATACATACCTAAATATTACAAATGAAATTATGTTGTACAATTTGTTAGGTTACATTATTGTTAAACTACTATTTTATAATAAACCGTAATGTTTTTAGTCGTTTCAATATTTTGACGGTCACTATATAGATCCATATAAATTAATGAATTATTGATTTAACTTAAATAAGAAGAACCAATAAGGTCTAATTATTTAAATCGTTGTTTTATTAACCTTAATAGTAATATTTAGAATTGTTATGTCTCAAGTACCTAATTGCTATTTTCGTATACTTAAAGTAGTTTATTTGACTAAGACTATTATTTATGAGAGGAGGGACATTTGCTTGATTAGTAAATACTTGAATAAGCTAGAAAAGTGAGAACCATTAAGACTTCATAATTAAAACCAGTAATTAATATTGTGTTTACTGATACTTACAATCGTTCATTTACGAGTAGTTGTTATTTTTGTACGTTTAAAGTAGATGATTTGATTATGATTATTGTTTTTGCGAAGAAGGAGTTTATAAAGAAGGGTATATTAACAGAGTTTAGGACGATATTCGGGAGAGACGCTGCTGTATAGTACCAAGAAAAGGTTAAATAAAAGTAAATAAAAGTGAAGTTTGAATAGTAAAATCTGTGAAACAATACAATTGGACGTGGCCCTTATACTTATGTATAATTCAGTGACCCAAGTGAACCAAACGATTAAAAACAGTACCTTCCGTTGCAATTACGTAATCGCGATACACCCTATGTTATGTCAAAGACAAATCCACGTATAAAAGTTTGTATTTCTACAGCCGAAGTGTTATTCTTCGTCATAAACTACAATATTACCAAGTTTCATCAAAATTCGTTCAGTAGTTTTGGCGTGACTGAGTTACAAACACCCATCCATCCAACCATGTAAACATTTGAATTTATATATTAGTAAGAAGTAAGATAAGATTATAAAGGAGAAAGATTGCTTTTATAGATTACGCTAAAGCGTTTGACACGATCACTCATGACGCTATCTGGGAAACCCTGAATAAATGCCACATAAGAGAGATATAATACTTTTGAATTACAATATTATTATGAACTAGCTGTTGCTCGCGACTTCGTCCACGTGTTTAGTGACAAATAATGTTTCTTCAACAAACTTTCTAAATTTTTTTCTTCCACCAAAAAAAAAATAAAAAAAGAATTAAAATATCCTATGCCACTTCTAATACCTTCAAAAGTATGTGTATAACGTTTCATAATAGTCAGTTTAGTAGATTTTTCGTGAAAGCCGAACAAAGAAACTTACATTCTCATTTATAATATTAGTAAGATATTTCAAAAATATTGTTAATTATTATTTTTAATATGTATTTTCGATACAGTTCAGAACATTTCACTTTTTATTGTACTCTTACACACTCCAATTTGCACATTATGTTGTACTAATAATAATACTTCCAATATCTTCATATTGATAAAGTAATGACTGTGAATAATGTAAGAATCGTAATATTGTATTGATTTATTTATTTTTCTACTTTCCATTTTTATATCATATCTACGCCGCGCTGGTGTGTAATAATGACTAAAATATCTATGATACTTTTAGACGTGAAGTAGTTGTGAGAGCTACATCCTAAAAGTGAATAATTTTCTGGAAACTCTTATGTATTTCTTTTGACTATGTGCATCTTACTTGTTTTTAGACGACCCATTCCTAAAGGGTGGACGTACTTGGAATTGTTCTTATGTTGCAAAAATGTGTGCACGATACTTATGAAAAATAAACAAAAAAATAAGTAACAAAGAAGTTTTCAGAAATCGTGATTTATACTTGAAAAGCAGTGGTTAATTTAGTCTATACCAAGATTTTTTTTAAAGTTTGTGAATTAAAATTAAATCTTCCAGGGATCAAATGTTTTCGAAAATTTCTAGAAATACATTAAATACGTAATATTTACGACAGGGTGAATAAGCTGTTTCACTTATTACTAAAACACACGATTTTTTTGTTTTGTTTGTTTTGTAACTTTACGTTTCATTCATCATAATCAGTTTTTCTAGTATTTTATTTTTAAATTTATGACACGTTGCTTCAAGTTTAATTCTAAGTGTTATACTCATTATCTAGAAATTGGTCGTCAATTAGCAATTATAAATTAGTATGGTGTAAGGTATTTCTTGATAGAGATAAATACTCGCGTCGTTTGTCTTTCAGTAGTAAAAGCGCGGAACAGTGTAACAACCACAAAACGATCTGTAGAACTCGTAAAAGAAGGCTCCTCCGAAAAATCTAGCTCAAAAATCTAATCTCTACCGTAGCATTATTCAATTTTAGGCGCGGCTCCTGATTGAACTCTCATAATGGACTCGTATGAAAAGCATTACAAAATCCCTAGGGATTTTGGTGTTTTGTCATCCAGACCTGTATTGTAAACATATTGTCTAAGGCGTGTGATATTTGTGGAGTTAACTGTTTACTCGGAAACAAATATCCCCAGGGATCACACATTTAAGCTTAAGAAGCATTACGAACTGACCAAAGAACTGTCTATTAATAAATTTATAGTTAGCTTGTACCTGATAGAAGTGGGATCGAGAAGTATGACAGCAAAATCTCTCTATAACCTACTTAAATACCTTGGCCTTTCTAGAATAAGCACCGGTTAATTTTTAGAACGTTCCAAATTTCTTAAACCTAAACCTGGGTCGCAAGTCCCAGGCACTGTTTGCACTCCTCTCCATGCAACGTGATGGGCCTGGAAACCGCACGGTGAATCCATGGAATGCTAAGAAGCTTCGTTTTTGAGTTGGCGTTCATTTTTACCAGGTATCACAGGTTTTTTGCACATGTTTCCTCCATTAAAACAAGTTATACATTTTATAACAAAATCGTTTAAGAGTTAATGCAATAGGGAATATTCATGATTTTTTTTGACGTAAATTAGTCATTTACCTCTATATCGTAGAAAAATATATAAATAGTCTTGAAAATATTCTTTTTTTTTTTCAAAGTGAAAATTAAAACATTGAGTATACTTGAGCCATTCAAACGCCGTCATATTGCGCGCGCTGCGCGTGACGTCAAATGACACGTCATACATATTTTAACTTTTAATTGTCTTACAAATCATGGAAAAAGACAAAAAAGGTCTTACAAGTTTTGTATAGTACCGGACTGCAAAAATAGTATTAGAAAAACACCCGACAAAGTGTTTTTTGTATTCCAAGAGATTATTATTATTATTATTTAATTCTTTATTGCACAAATAAAAAAAAATGTACAAAAGGCGGGCTTAATGCCACTTAGACATTCTCTACCAGCCAACCTTAGGAAGTACAGGAGAGCTTGTGGTAGGCGTGCAAAAACAATAATTATAATAAAAAAACGGAAAAGCACAACAAAATTCTTAACAATAAAATATATATATTAATAATAAAATATATAATTATTATAAAAATACGGATGCAAATAAATATATTAATGCGTAAGAATAATTAATACGATACAATTTTCTAGCTATAATGGGATATATACTATATACGATTATAATACATATGATATATAGTACTTATATTGATACATAAATATAAATTATATTAATTATTTGAGATAAAGTTCTTTCACTCGGCGCTTGAACGACTCACGAGTTGGGGCTTTTCTTACATGCTCCGGTAATTCGTTCCACAGTCTGACAGCAGATACAGTAAATGAGTTGGACAAGAAACCAGTACGATGAAGAGGTGTATGAAGCAATAAATTTTTGGAAGAACGAAGCAATCTGTCATGTGTATCCGTTAAAAAGGAGAAATTACATTTTAAATAAACAGGAGTGGAAGGATTAAACAAAATAGAGTATAGTAGACACAGGGTTCTTAGATTTCTCCGTTTACGAATGGGCAACCATTTTAGTTTTGACCTAAAGTCAGAGATATGGTCAAACTTACGAAGTCCGAAAATGAAGCGGATACAAGTGTTAAGCAGGCGGTCTAATTTATTCAGAAGTACTTCATTGGCGTCAACATAGCACACATCAGCATAGTCAAGGATAGGCAGCAATAACAAATTAACTAACTGTAATTTAGCGCGAAGGGATAGGAAGTTTTTGAGCCTTAACAATGGGTGAAATGTGCTATAAAATTTACGTGACAGTTCTTTGACTTGATGCTGCCAACTAAGAGAGCTGTCCAAAAATATTCCTAAATTTTTAACTTGCGAAGAAAAGGGTATTACAAGATGTGAAAATGCAAAAACAATGGTGTATGGTAATTAAAAGACATAATATATTATGTCCTAAATAATGTTTATATTGTTGTGACGATCAATTTAAGTATACTTTATTTATAATAAGTTTAATTTAATAGTTTAAATTGATAGTAAGTTTCATTAGCTATTGAACGAAAGTAAATTTGAGTTTACAAAAGTTCAGTATAACTTTCTATAAATAAACCGTTTTTTTTTGTCTATTGAAAATTTTATGGTTGTCGATTTATTTCAAGTTAAGGAAGATACAGCAAATTGTTTTGAATATAATATGTATAACGAAACAGCAAGAAGAAAATGTAATCTAAATTTGAAAAAAGGAGTTGTGCCTCATATATTTCTGTGGCAAAAACACCACCTGAGAGAATGAGAATGTATATAAATAAAGAATGAAAAATAAACCGATACGGGCAGGGATTCGAACCCGTGACTACTGGGAAACCGTTCCGTCTAGTAGTCGCTATACATGTTTATAGATATTTTCAAACAGAATGAGAATGTGCGTAGTCAAAAGACAAAGATTAACATCGGTAAATGAAGCCTTTTTAAAATTAGCTATCAAAAGTAGTGTTTAAAAAAATGGTGAACCTTCACAAAGAAGTGATTTACTAAGTCAGTCCTAGTACTCCCCATACAAATGTCTGTGATATTAATCAGCCAGGACTCAGTACTTCTCCTATTGAATGTAATGATCATAGGGCAGAGCCTTTCTTTTTGCATATTGAAGATAAATTACCGAGTGAATAAGCTGTGCAAGTTAATATTAAACTGAAGTTAATATAGAAGTAAAGGTGTCAATGTAAATATAACGGCCGAAAAACAAAATGCAGCGTTATCACCATTTTCTCATCCAACACACAATATTGGAACTTTACCAGTAAAACTATCTAGATTAAAACTAATAAGAAAATTGTTTATTGAAAACACAGCTGATAGTAATACTAAAGCATCTTATATCTTCTATACCTGCTGATTATCAACCAAGTCATTTATCTGATTAAAGTGAAGTGGAAAATGATTCAGAGGAAGAAACATTTTAAAAATGTAATGTGTAGTAGCATGATAACTGCTATAGAAAAAGAGTTTGTAGGTATTGGTTTTGTTAGAGTTGTTTGAGTATTGAAAAAATGTTTTTAGGATTACCTAAACATTCGTATCATTTAATAAAATCTTTAAGCACGAAAATGTAGGTTTAAATTATTTATTTTTCTCAGTAACACTGAAACCACAGTATGAGCTTCGTTGCCGATAATTTGAATGGCGTGTCAAATGACGTCACATTTCCTTTCGACCAATGGTGGCACGTTTGAGAAGTTTGAATTTCGCTCCCTTAATTCACACTTTTCACAAATTATTTTATGGCCTTAAATAATTAGTAAATTAAAAAAATATATTTTTGTGTTATAATAAAATGATAATAAGTATCCGAAAAAAAATATTTGGAACCATTTTAAACTTCATGCATATTCCCTATTCACTTTTATAGGATTTATCTTTTATCGCATATCTTACTCTTATGGCATGTTACATTTAATTTTTGCTACAATTTGATAAGCCTTACTCAGTTTATATAAAGCTGTGAATTATTAAACCTAATTGTTATTTAAAATTCTCGATAAAGACACTATGTAAAAGTGTCTTTGAGATATTCCTGTAAATATCAAGATAAACCTCAACATTAATCAGGCTCAGCATATTTTTCCGACAGGCGTGTATGACCATTGTCTGCGAGGTCGTGACATTCATTTGTCATGGATACAGTGGCGAGCTTGCAACTGGCAGGTGTATTGTTGTAGATTCTACCTTTATCTCAGCACATGCTTGATAAAATATGTCTGAAGAATTTCGATTTACCTGGTATATAATTCAAATAACAAAAAGTAGAACCTAAGTCCTCCTGAAAATGTTTACGAAACGATTATTAATCCTTACGATTTATTTATTTAACTGCTCATTAAAAAAAATACAAATTTGTAATTTGAATATTTTAATTAGTATAGAAAGAGAATGAGAACGATAAATATTTAAAAATAATAAATAATGTGTGTCTATTAATAATTTAATGATTTGATATCCACTTGTAAAATACATTAAAATTACATAATGAGTCTGCAATGCAATGGTTCTGTAAAATTAGAAAAAGACATAGTGCTTAGAGGTTCTACTTACAGTTTCGACCATAATTATTAAAATCAGCCTGGTAAAAGATAAATAAAAAAAAATTAATAAATAAATAATATATCATGTCCATATATTATGTAACAAATTCACTAATGCTTATTCCATTTATCCGAATGGTAGTTTTGGTATTTACATTAGATAAAACCAAAAACTGTGTTTATAAAAAGCAGCTTCTCATTTACTCATTTATTAGACAGATATAAAAATTTTGTTTATAAATCGCTGCTCGATCGAATACCTACTCGGTTATGGAATACATATTAAAAAAATATATGTCTTAAAATCATATTACAGATGCGTATTCCGTACCAAAGTGTGTGACGTTCTTATAGTTCAATTATTACTGGGGTCTTTTATTGAAATTGTTCAGTTTCGAACAAATTAAAAAGGGTTTAGTTTGTAACAACATAATTCAAATATTGCATTTATCGTCTATTTCAACAATTTTGAATTTAATTAACTTTAAATTTATTAATTGACAGTATCAGGCAAAGCCCCCACTCCACCTTCATTGTGGATTTCTACAAAGTCAGATGACTGCATCTGGTGATAGCAACCGGCCTTACTTTGTATATCGGAGACATATATTTCTTATCAATCACTCAGCGATACTGCGTACTTGTCATACCTCGGATATAAAATAGTATAATAATTTTACCTCACGAAGGGGTATCCGCTATATAAATATAAACTTCTGATTACTTTTGAGGCTTCCTTATCGAATCTTGTTCGTTCAGTTTAATTCCTAGAGTAGACAAATTTAAGAATTTACTTTAAAAAAAACACATTCATCGTATCATAGTCGTTTAAGAACACTCCTTTCAATGCCTTGTGAATTATCCGAATACTGGTCCATCGACTAACTATTGTCCTGGACATATCCAGCTATTTTTGCGGTCACCTGGAGAGAAAATTTAAACTGGCCTCGAAGAAATTAGTAGTCATCAGAACGAGGCAATACTTTACGCCGCACCAAAGGTTTATGATTTCTAAAGCACAATTTTCATCCACAAACGTAGTACCAACTGTTTTCATCTACGGTCAGGGTCCTCCAGTATTAGTTTCTACCATTTTATCTAAAGACGAGCCGATCGACTTATCGATGATCAAGTGCTCAGTGACAAGCTTGATCTTTTTGCGTTGATATCGCATCTTTATACATCTTATATCGCATTTAACATGGAGAGCGTTCCAAGGAACTATTGAATCTGATTATTGCATCCCATTGCCTACGATCCCTTCTTTAGCGCCTGGATGCGTTGGGATGGTATATCTCAAAAGTGTAATTCTCAAGGAGCGGTGGTTTTTCCAGATTAATACGAAGTGATTGCTTTCAAAAACCAAACTACCAGTAAAATATAGGCATTAATTTAGATACCCCAACTAAATAAAACAACCAAGTTCATCCATTTCTTGGATTAATGTCGTATTAAAAAAAAATATCCTGATTTACTACGACTATTGTTAGACCATTATTTTTAACTAACAATATTGTTAACTAACTGGGATCTTTTGGTTTTTATTTCTTACCATCTCATAGTTTTTAAAATAAAGGTTAGGTTTTAAAATAAAACTATGAGAATTGAATTTCTCAATAGTCACACTGGCTTCCGTAGGATTAAATGATATAAATTTGAATATCATCGGCATATATGTTGCACTTGCCATATTTAATACAATTGACTACCTATATCAACACAATACAGACTAAATATAAAACCAAGTATGAATCTTTGCGATACACCTATATCGAAAGGTTTACATTAAAAAAATCTCTGAAACAATTTATGTTACTAATTTCAACAATTTGTTTATGATTGCCGAGATATTTTGAAAATCATTTTATTACAGGATTTTGAATCATTTATCAGGATTTTTAATTCTCCAATAAGAGCGGTGGCAAAACTTGTATTAGTAGTTATTTTATTTAAGATCGATGTAAGTTACGTCGTGATGGATTTTTTTCCAAACTTCTGATAGGCACGTACGGATACGGTCCGGGTATGGGTACGGTGGGTAAGTATGACTATGTGTTTGATTGCTTAGAACTGGAGCTATTGTAGTTCTGAAGCCTGAGGTAATAATGTTAAACCCACAATTCTTGTTATGAATTTTCAAACAAAGAGCCGATGATTTCTTTTTAATTTGTTATCTGTCTAGCTAATTTTGTAATTGAATTAATTTTTTCTTTGAAACCTATTTTTTTAACGATTTGGTTGGAAGTGTTTTGGATGGAAATATTATTGCTTGGTATAATTGTTGCCGTCTGTTGTTGTCACTTTTGTCGTAATTGAAAAGTGGAATGTATTTTAATATATTATCACTATTTGATAGTAATGTCCATTAAATTTGTATTTTTTGTGTATAAGCCATAATGTGATATCCAGTCTAATGTTTTATTAGTTTTATCGGTTCTTTCCTATATTTATTAATTTATTTTTTCCTGATAATTCTAATTGTCTTAGCCATGTGCTTTTGGTTAATTCTGGTTAATTCTTTTTTATTCTAGTCTGATCTACTCGTAATCTTTTACTTCTTCTTCTTATGTTCGTGTTCCTCACTCGGTCATAGCAGTATCACGACAAACCGAGAGCTGTGTTTATTTTGCCGACAGCGAAGACGATGCATGGTCAGACTCAGGCGAACAATGAAGATGACACCTTATAACATTTTAGAGCTTAATACCAAGTTGGCCATAATAACAAGAAATTATGCCATTGTGGAAAATAATAAAAATCACTAAATCAGTTTTGGAAGGTAAAAGTTTTTCAAAATACAAAAAAGGAGGTTATATCCATGGATATTTATAAATCACAACAATGTATGAGACTTTTAAAGTAATATGGGATTCTGATTTGACTAAAATAATGTTTGTGTAAGATGTCTTTAGACCTAAAAAACTTAGAATGGATGAGACGGAAGACAATAAGGATGAAGAGTGGCAATACAGTAATAATAAAGTGCTTAAAAAAGATAAAAAATTTTCACTGCTCGCTTTTTCAAAAAAAAATCATATTTCAAATTTTACAAGTTCTCTTCTATATTTGATTTTTAACCCCCGACTAAAAAGAGGGGTGTTATAAGTTTGACCTGTCGATCTGTGTATCTGTGTATATGTGTATCTGTGTATCTGTCTGTGGCAAATTTCCGGCCAAACGCGTGGAAGGATTTGAATGCTGTTTTTTTTAATCGAAAGGTTTGCTCGTCGAAATGGTTCTTATCCATGTTTGATTGAAAAAGTAATAGTTGTCTCCAAGATATTAACGTTTTATTCGTGCGGGGGAGAGGTTCTTATGCAATAATTAGTTGTTTGCGGCCAAACGCGTAGACGGATTTGAATACGGTTTTGTTCAATCGAAAGCTATGCTTGTTGAGATGTTTTTTATCTAAGTTTGATTGAAATAAAAATAGTTATTTTCAAGATATTGACGTTTTATTCGTGCGGGGAAGAGGTTCTTATGCAGTAATAAGCTGTTTGCGGCCAAACGTGTGGTCGGATTTGAATGCGGTTTTTTTTAATCGAAAGCTATGCTCGTCAAGATGGTTCTTATATATGTTTGATTGAAATAAAAATAGTCGTCTTCAAGATATTGACGTTTTATTCCTGCGGGGAAGAGGTTCTTTTGCAATAATTAGCTGTTCCTAGCGGTGTTGCCAAAAGGATGAAGGCCAAAAGGTTTTTACACTTACGTACTGAGGTAAAGTACTTTATTAGGGATAGCTGTTGCCCGTGACTGCGTCCACAGAGACTGTAAAACTATATTTATATGGCTTATGATCGTAGTCATAAAGAATCACGGTATACAGCTAGTGATAATAAAAATCCCTTCATTATAGTGTTATTAGTGATTGTTAATTATTTTAACTCTAAATGTTTATATTTATTAATATTTGTATAAATGAAACCTACCTACCTACCCATATGAAAAAGTTTTGAATCATGTTACTTAATACATTTATAATTTATTACATTGTCGAAACTTTCACGGGGATCCTTATTTTATTAAATAAAATATATTTTTCTTTTAATAAATATAACCTATATACATTATAATGAGGAGGAGGGCGCTACCGAGCCAACGTTCACTTCAAAGTCTGTGTTTAAATTGAATATTAATTAATTTAGTAGTGTTAAATCGATAAAATGGCAAAAATTCCATGGATTATTCAAAAAGTAATGTGGACAAATAATAGTTTTAGTGTGAAAGAGTGTAAATAGTGAAAAATATCAAAATAACATCTTAAACGCAACGGTCGTTTTTTAAGACAATTTCTAGTGCAAAACTAAACAGATATCGTTAAATATAGTGTCATGAACATAAATAAACAAGATATAGACTAAATCTTTTTTGTGAGAAGACGGATTCTGTTTTTTTTTTATAATAGTGCATAACCTAAAAATTAACTCAATATTGCATGATAAGTCGTTTTTTAAGACAATTTCTAGTGCAAAACTAAACAGATATCGTTAAATATAGTGTCATGAACATAAATAAACAAGATATAGACTAAATCTTTTTTTGTGAGAAGACGGATTCTGTTTTTTTTTATAATAGTGCATAACCTAAAAAATAACTCAATGCAATTTTCGCTAAGTCATATTCACTTCGCTTAAGTTGGGTTTGCGCCATCTAGCGACAAGTGCTTACACTGAAAGGACAAAACTCGATCGATTAAAGTACTTCTCAACTGAAATTTTTGTACTCAACGCAAGAGGGCGCGATAAATAATTTTAACAAAAACACAAGATAATTACCATTTATAAAGATAATAATGGATGAAATCAAAAATATGTTAGTTATTATGCAGGAAGAGATGAAACAACAGAAAGAAGACTTGTTGGACATGAAGGAGGAGTTAAAAAATACCATTATAAATACTATGAATGAAAAGTTTCAAGGACTTGAATTAAAAACGGAAATACTAGAACAGCAATTAGAAGCTCAAAAAAATAAAATAGAAAACTTTGAGAGAGAAATTAAAAAGAAAAACTTGCTGTTTTTTGGAGTTGAAGAACGTGAAAGATCGTATCTGGATTTGGTTAAAATCGTGCTCGAAATAATAAATAAATATTTGAACATTGAATGTAATGAGAACAGTTTCGAATTTGTAAGACGTCTTGGAAAAAGAGGGGAGAAAGTGAGACCCATTATTGTAACACTGTGCACAATGGGGCTAAAAATCAATATATTAAAAAACAAGAAAAAACTGGCATCCTCACCTTATTACATAAAAGAAGATTTCTCGTTGGAAGTACTAAAAAGACGTAGAGAGCTTCAAATCGAATTAAAAAATGAAAGAGAGGCCGGAAACAGAGCAATCATAAAATATGATAAAATAATAATTTTAGGAAAAAATTACGAACAAAAGGCTAATCCGGTACCAAAAATACACATTGAAAAAAAGAAAAATGACAAGAAAAGAAACTCTTCAATATCACCAGAATCATTAAGAAGCTCCAAAAATAGTGAAATCAACATACAGCCATCAAGAAATATTAAAAATAATAACATGAATAAGTATCTCATAAAAAAACCAACTCTAACGTTTCAGGGTTCTTCCTCCCAACCTACTCAGGAACGAGACAATAATAAAACACAAAAATAACAATTAATACGAGCCCCTCTCCACCATAATCTCCCAAGACGGCTGGTCACCGAGGGAGTATTAGACCAAAACCCTCCAGAGATTAAAAAATCTTTCATAAAAAGCTCAACATTATGGTATATTGCTACGCACAATGTAAGAACTCTATCGTCCCACTCACACCTTATAGAACTATTGTTAGCAATAGAAAAGACAAAGTTCGATATTATTGGCCTATCGGAGGTAAGAAGACTTGGTAATAAAATACAAGAATTCAAGAATATAATACTCTACTACATAGGAGAAACTCCAGGACTATATGGGGTGGGTTTTATAGTAAAAAAGTACCTAAAAAAATTCATCGAAAGCTTTACGGGTCTATCGGAACGAGTAGCACTTCTAAAATTAAATATAAATGGGTTCAAAATTAGTCTTATACAAGTTTACGCACCGACAGATGGGGCCCCTGAAGAAACAAAGGAGGCTTTCTACGACACCGTCGATAAAGCATTAAAATTATCTGATGAAAACATTGTCATCATGGGAGACTTTAACGCGCAAGTAGGACAACCAACGTGAGAGGACAGCCAAGTTGTAAAGAAATTTGGATATGGCAATAGAAATAATAGTGGTGAACGACTGATTCAATTCGCACAATCAAATAATCTCAAGATAATGAACACCTTTTTAATAAGAAAGCCAAATTAAGATGGACGTGGAAATCACCCGATGGAAATACCAAAAATGAACTAGATTACATACTCACCAACATGCACAGAAATGTACAAAATATGGAAGTGCTAAACATAAAATTCCCTTCTGATCACAGGTGCTTAAGAGCTACATTAAATTTAAACTGCATTAAAAAAAAGAGAAACAACTACTCAAGCTACTCAAAAAACACTTTGAAAAATAATGAAGAAATTTGTATATATCTAGAAACATTGAATAATTATCAAGAAATTCTTAATTGCCATGAGGGTGAGACGGTGCAGACTTATTACAATAAGATAATAAATGCTATTAAAAATAGTCTAAAAACATCTCTACCATCGGACAAGAAGCAGAGTAGCGCAATATCCGAACGCACAAAAAGATTAATAACACGGAGAATAGAACTACATAATACGAAACCAAAATCAAGAGCCATGAAAAAAGAATTAAGTGCCCTTTACAAACTTATAAGCAAATATATACGACAAGACTACAATGATCACAGAAAGCAAACTATAATAAAACACCTCAGCCTATCAGGGAGCTTAAAAAAAGCGTACAAAGCATTAAGATCTCAAAAAACGTGGATAGAAAGTCTTTACAAATCAGATAGAGTCTCGCATAATAGAAAAGATATACTCCATACAGCCACTGAGTTTTATAAAACATTATATAAAGCCCCTGAAATACTAAACGGAAACGCTCTACATCTACAACAAGAAATGAATACCGAAGAAGTAAGCCCATTAAAATATACCGAAATTATAAGAGAAATTAAGCGCCTTAAATCAGATAAAAGTCCGGGCCCAGATGGAATAACAAATGAAGCAATAAAAACAGCACATACAATTCTTGCCAAACCATTAACGATTCTCTTTAACAAGATTCTGGACACCTGCACAACGCCTCAACAATGGTTCGAGTCAGACATAATATTATTATATAAAAAAGGAGATCCAAAAGACATCACCAACTATAGACCTATCAGCTTATTACCATCATTATACAAACTTTTCTCATCAATTTTGAAAAATCGCGTAACCTCAACACTTGATCTCAATCAACCAATAGAACAGGCAGGTTTTCGGAAAGGATACTCTACAGTTGACCACATTCATTCAGTAGAGCTACTTATTGAAAAGTACCAAGAATTCCAACGACCACTCTATATAGCATTCATAGACTTTCAAAAAGCTTTCGACACTATACTCCACTCATCAATATGGGAAGCTCTAAACTCACAAAAAGTAGAGGCTAAATATATCCGAGTGTTAAAACAGTTATATGAAAACAACACCAGTAGAGTGAAACTGGAGACTATAGGACCCCCCATTCAAATTAAAAGAGGGGTAAGACAAGAGGACCCCCTGTCTCCCACAATTTTTATAGCAGTATTAGAGTATGTAATACAGAAACTAAATTGGAATAAGACGGGCATAAATATAAATGGAAATTATTTAAATCACTTAAGATTTGCAGATGATCTTGTCTTGTTTTCAGAGAATAGCGTAGAGCTAGAGCGCATGATAGTTACACTTCAAAAAGCAAGCTTACAGTCTGGTTTAGAAATAAATTTTTCAAAAACAAAAGCGATGACAAATTCATCTAAAAACGAAATTAAAGTAGAAAACATTGAAATAAAATACGTAGATTCATACATTTACCTAGGTAAACAGCTCTCCTTTGATATCAAAAGTAACGACCAGGAAATAGATAGAAGAATAAAAGGGACATGGAGAAAGTATTGGAGCTTAAAAGAAATATTTAAAAGTCAAATGCCAGTAAAGCTTAAGAAAACCGTCATGAATACCTGCCTATTACCGTCACTCACCTATGGTTGCCAAACATGGAAATTTACACGAAATGTTAAAAATAAAATAAACTCATGTCAAAGGAGCATGGAAAGGAGCATGCTGAAGATAAGAAAAATTCAAAAAATTCGCAACTCTACTATAAGGAAAACAACCGAAGCTATAGATGCACTACAATATTCTATGTCTCTGAAATGGCGCTGGGCAGGCCACGTCGCAAGAATGAGCGACGATAGATGGACGACTCGACTGACGTCATGGCAAGGCCCCCTAGGATCTAGAAAAAGAGGAAGACCTAGAAGCAGATGGGCGGACGACATTGAAGGAGTTGTGGGGAAGCTGTGGAGAAAAATGGCTGTAGATAGAGACTACTGGGCATCTCTGGAGGAGGCCTTCTCCCTCAACTAGAGGGGTTCACGATTCTTTTATTTTACTTTATTTATATTTTCTTTTTTAAACAAACAAATTAAATAAATAATAATAATAATAATTTATAAATAATTTTATCAAAATATTTACTAATATGTTTTTAATCTAAATGTAAAATTGATTGATTTTAGTGAAATATAAGGCTTTTTTATTTTATTTTTTTTTTTTTTTTTTATTTTTTATTTTATTTATTTTTATATACATTATAATATAGGATTCTAATGCTAAAAGATTTTTTTAAAAATTGGCCCCGTAGTTTCGGAGCCTATTCAATTCAAAGAAACAAACAAATCTTTCCTACTTAAACAATTGAAATTTTTTTTTAGGTTCATTTAGTACAATTTAGAAATTAGTAACATAAGTTTAAAAAACAGAAAAAAAAATAAAATTAAAAATTTAAAAAACCCCCCTTACAAAAAGACCTCTAAAAAAAAAGAACAAATAATATTTTTATGTACTTATTGAACTCGTTGCGTCGGGGGACCGTTTAATAAAGGAAGAAATTAAAATGCAAGTAACTTAACACGGCAAATAAAGAAATTACGATACCGAATCTTATAGACTAAGTCCTCAATGATTAACTTCGTAATATACCTGTACACTATCAACGTATGTACAATGGTCTCCCGACACAACGAGTTCAATAAGTACATAAAAATATTATTTTTTCTTTTTTTTTGAGAGGTCTTTTTGTATCGGGGGTTTTTTAAATTTTAAATTTTATAATTTAAGCTAGTTAATAAAATTTAGAAATGTTTTATTACAATCAGATGATGATTTTTTTTTATTATTTCAATTTAAGTTCTTACAGACTATAAAATTGTTTCACGTTATAAAAATAAAATTACCATAAATTTAAAAGTTTTATTTGATCTCGCATTGTAAAGTCTTAATTAAATTAATAAATCTCTTTTAATGACAAAGAGCGAAGATAATAAACATTGGTTCCCATGGCCACGCGAGAGAGTACTGTAAAGGGCTTTTATGATGTTTAATCGGATATTAGAACTTAATAAAAAAAGGAAAACAAAAATACTATAATTAATACCTTTTAATTGTAACAAAATTGAAGAGTTTTTGGATCCGTATCAGCCCCGAATAGTAAAATAGCCATCAAAATGTTGAGATACTTAACTTACAAAAAGTATGTAAATCTTAGGGGTATTTTATCATTAGGAATTCAAATTTGTCATAATAATCAATCTGTCTCATTTAAGACTAATTACTTCAGACAATATATTTAAATAATAATAAAAATAATTACAAAAAACGGCAAAAGGTGTAAACTATAAGAAAACTTTATGTTGGTATGCGGTAGGTTTATAAATATTTTGTTAGTGTATAAATTATTTACATATTTTTTTTAACAAATATTTAAGGAAAAAGAGGAAGAAAAATCAAAAAAATATTATGAGTAATTAGTAGAGCAGAAGATAACTATTATTGGGTTTAAAATTGTTCCTTCTCACCTCATTTAATAGGTTCCTGGTTTGTGTAAAGCTAAAAAAATATAATGTTGTTTGAAAGTATCTGTAAACATGTATAGCCATTTTAAATAAATATAGAATGAAACATAAACCGACACGGGCAGGGACTCCAACCCGCGATTACTAAGAAACCGTCCCGTCGCTCTACCAACTGAGCTACCGTATCGCTGCCCGTCTCGCTAAATTCACTATGACTGACAATTACTGTTACACAACTTCTGTAGTATATGCGCAACCCGACTACGACACCGCTTAATAAAGGAAGATATTAAAATCCAACTAAGTTACCAAGGCAAATAAAGAAATTACGATATCAAATCGTATACTCTTAGTCCTCAATGATTAACTGCTTAAAATAGACACCATCGTCATCGTACGTACAAAGCGAGGACTTCATAATATGTAATATTATTTTTTATTCTTATTGGAGGTCGTTTTGTATTTTTCTCCTTTTTAAAGTTATGTTACTGGTTTCATTATTAAGTGTAATTGAGATAAATAGTTGATCTATATATATGCAAGAAAGAGACAGGTAGTGGTTCCTGTCTACAATGGTTGACTCATATGTTGTTGAAGAAAATAAATATGTCAGTACTATTAAGTCTTATTAGAAACTAAATACATACTTTTACTTAAATTAAATTAAATTTTCAAATTGTTAATTCGCGACACCACCGCGCCGCAATAATAACCTTATAGCTGAACCGTACCGAAGGAGTGGTTGAATTTATAGAGAGCACCATGTCAACTGCTCACTGCAGACAGTTCAACCGAGAGATGATCCTCGGCCAGTTTAACGTGTCGTCAACTGAAAGACGTCACACCATCTAGTTGGAATTGTCATCAAGATACTGACGTCGTAACATCAAGTTCACAGGCGGCGCCAAATACACCGTTTGTAAGATTAGCATGAAATTTGTATTCGAGAGAGAGGATAACTCCGGTATTAAAGAAGATGATACCAATATCTAAAATCTCTATGTAAAAAAAGAAATTGAGAATCAGTTTAAAAAATAGATAACACAAATACTAACCATAGCACATTCCTCCTTTTACGTAAAAATATTTATCCGCAATGACGTAAAACAGTTATAAAAACGGACAATAACAATATCTCCTACACTACAATATTTACATAAAGCAAGAAATTCGTAAGAGCTAAACTTAGTACTTAGTCGAATTGCCTAAGCCTAAGTTAGTACTAGTATATTTCAAGTTTCTATGCGGGTTTTAACATTAGAACATGGTTTGTGTGCCGAGTTTATTAAATGTGTAGAGTTCTTGTAAATAGAGCATGTTGATTTATATGTATTGTAGGAGTTTTAGTAATCTTATGTGCCAATGTTTTGGATTATCGAAATGTAATACTTTGCTAATCTCTATGATACAGTAACACAATATTAATCAGGGAATAAAGATAGCTACATATTAAAGATTGTTAATCATTAATAAACCCCCTTACTAAAATATTTCATTAAAATATAAGGGATTTAAAAATTAACAGAATTTCATTTTTATCTTTACATATAATATAAAAAACCGTCGATACAAAAAGACCTCTAAAAAGAATAAAAATAATATTATTATGTACTTATGTAAGTCTTATGTAAGTCGTTGCGTCGGGGGACCGTTGTACGTAATGTTTTGCGGGATGGCCGATTAGAGTTTAAAAAAAATATATGTGTGTGTGTATTAGTGTACACATGTAAGAAGTAAAACTTCTTTATGACATAATTTTTTGAAAAATGATTCACTAATTACAACTTTACAGGAATGGCTAATTAAGCTAAATTAGATAAAGTTTAAGCAAAAATAAAGATGGCGCGTAACAGAAAAACGTTACAATTTTTTGACATTGCTATAAAATTTCTCCCATACGTCGATAAAAAAGTTTCACTTCAAATATGGCGCGTAACGGAAAAATGTGACTTAGAAATAAAGATAGCGCGTAACGGAAAAACGTCATAATTTTCATTCATATTAATTAATTAAAACGTAAGAAGAGAATCGACTGTTTCTGACGTATAATATTCTCATAGAAGAAACACATAAGTACCATAAAAACAGACAAATGTACACAATCCACTTTAAAAATAATAACTTTAGGCTTAGGCTTAACATGTTGGATCGTAACTATATCACAAATAAAATTATTCTTCATCATTGTTTCTGCTGTTTCGAGTTGTTGTTCGTTCTAGGTATAGCAAAACAGACCTTGTATAGATCAGGACCCCAATGCTCCATTTCTCAGCCAAAACTCGTATTTCTTTTTATTCTTACTTCTTCTATTTCAGACAATCAATGTATTTTAAAAATATTATAAATTATATTTCATAATTTCTTCTTCATGTTATAATCTTAATTTATTTATTAGTTTCAATAGCAAGTCCATAAAATCGTATTGTCCAGTATGTAATTACAATTCATTATTTAATTATAAAACTCTAATCCGATAAATTTATTTTTGGTTAATATAAATTGTGTTTTGTAATCCACATACTTGTCATTTTGATTATTTAGTATTTCCATAGCAACATGGTGTAAAAGAGATGAAGTTATACGAAAAAATCTGGCGCGTAACGGAAAAATGTAACGTGTAACGAAAAGAAAAAAATGTTATACTAAATTTTGTTCCAACCCCGATAAAGAAGTTTCACTTCAAATATTTAAAAAGTAATATCATAAACATCAAAAGTTTCTCGGACCGCGTGGTACTACTAGAATTACAAATATCTGACAACTCTATTTGGTCATTGGTACAATCATACGCCCCCACAGAACAATGCACTGCAAAACATATAGAACTATTTTATACAACATTACAATCCACCTTAGACTCCATTCATACAAAAAATATAATCTTGCTCGGAGACTTTAACTCTAAAATAGCTAAGGCTCGAAAAAATGAGGGAAAGAATATAGGATAATATGCACACGGAAATAGAAGCCAAAGACTAGTAGAATTTGCAATAGAAAATGACTATTTCTTCATGAATAGTATATTTCCGAGCAAACCGCATAAAAAATGGACATGGCGACCGCCAAATAACAAACACTACAACGAAATTGACTACATATTAACCAACCAACCAAACTATATAAAGAATTTCGATGTAATAAAAAACTTGAACTTTAACACCGATCACAGGATGATTAGGTGTGAGCTGTCACTAACTTTAAAACCACAAAGAAGACATATAAAATCCGTGGAATATACTAGAGTTAAACTGAATATCTCGGAAAACGACGCTAGAAATTGGGAAAATAAATTTATGGAAACGATTAATACAAATACAGTGGTACAAAATAATACGATAAGCTAGAAATAGAGTTACAGAATTTTTCTTAACAACTTCCGCGAGAAAGAAAACATGCAAACAAATATATAAATGATGAAACAAAAGGCCTACTACAGCAATGAAAAGAATTTAATACGAAGAAGAGAACAAATGAAGTGAAACGGGAATTAACAAGAATAAGCAAAAAAAATAATAGAAACATTATACCATAAAAATGGGCAATACGACAGAGTACCTTTGAAAAATATATAATTAAAACGGGGGGTCTACGTAAAGCTTATAAAGAGTTAAACGTCAAATCAGAATGGACAGGAAGTCTTAAAAATAAACAGGGACTTACACTAACTAAACGCTCTGATATTATAAACTAAGCCACACAATTCTACAAAAAACTCTACACAGCAGTAGGTAGCACACCAAGCCCATCATATATCAAATCGAATGAATTTAAAGAAGATAATATATACCAAGAAATACCAACAATTCTCACTTCAGAGATCGAGCACGCAATAAAATCCCAAAAAAATTACACGGCTCCAGGGAGCGACAATATAACCAACGAAACTATCAAAACTCTATCCACTATACTCTTGAAACCTCTGCAAGCTTTGTTCAATAATATCCTTAGAACCGAAATTACACCAGACCAATAGTCAAAATCCACAATAATTCTACTGTTCAAAAAAGGAGATAGAAGTAATCTAAGCAACTATAGGCCTATCAGTCTCATGTCAAATTTATACAAATTTTTTTCAAAGATAATATTAAATAGAATAACAAAGACCCTAGATGAACACCAGCCGCATGAACAAGCAGGCTTCCGAAAAAGATACTCAACTATAGACCATATCCAAACTGTGACACAAATAATAGAGAAGACAAAAGAGTATGGAAAGACGATATATATCTGCTTTATAGACTACACAAAGGCATTTGATTCTCTATATTTCGAAGCCATATGGACAGCACTTACACAACAAGGCATTAACCAAAAATATGTAAAAATAATTAAAAATATATATACCAAAAGTCAGGCCAAAGTGAGCCTAGAACGCGAAGGTGCAGAATTCCCAATAAGAAAAGGAGTTAGGCAGAGGGACCCGCTCTCCCCTAAATTATTCACAGCACTTCTCGAATCTATTTTCAGGCGTCTAGATTGGGAAACAAAGGAAATACGGGTAGACGGAGAACTACTAAACCACTTACGTTTCGCAGACGACATTGTGATTTTCGCAGATTGTTCCACTGAATTGGAGAGCATGTTCAATCAACTGATAACAGAAAGTCAGAAAGTAGGACTGTCAATGAACACAATGAAAACAAAGATTCTAACCAATGGAATTCCTCAAGATATAACCGTAAAAAATGAAAAGATCGAATATGTAAATGAATGATTGAGTATATATACCTGGGACAACTCGTAACATTTGAAAACAATACAGGGAAAGAAATAGAAAGAAGGATAACTCTTGCCTGGAAGAAAAACTGGGGATTAAGGGAAATAGTGAAGAACAAGGAAATTAATGTGAATATTAAGAAAAAACTCTACGAATTGACGATATTGCCTTGCTTAACATACGGATGCCAGACGTGGTCATTGAGGAAACAAGATGAAGATAGAATGGCTATATGCCAACGTAAGATGAAAAGATTAAAACTTAATTGGAAATCTCTAAACGAAACGTTAGGCAGTGACCACTTAATGATAAAAATTTCTTCTGAGACAAATATTTTACCCAGTATATATAATCGTCGTAATTTTAAAAAAGCAGATTGGGAGTCATATACCAATTTTGTTGAAACCTTATTTACAGACTTTAATTTCAATGATAATTTACAAAGAAGTTATGATAATTTTATTAAACATTTAAATACAGCAGCTGATCAATTTATACCTTACATTAAAACGTATTCAAGTCCAAATTGTAACTTTCGGCCCTTACCATACTGGAATGCGGTCCTTTCTAAAAAGGTTGCAGAACGTAGATTGGCTTTAGCCAAGTTGAGACGAAATCCTATACCGCAAAATTTGGATGATTATAGAGCCAAAGTTCGCGAAGTGCAAAACTCTTTTCGAAAAGCGAGAGACGAATCTTTTCACACATTTTGTAGTTCTTTAAATGAGTCGTCCAGTCAAAGTGAAATGTGGTATAAATTAAGGTGGTTTAAAGGTAAGAGATCACCTGGTAATTACATTAATAGGGATAAAATTATGAATCTTCTTAAAAATCTTACACCTGACTATGTATCTCCACCCATGCCATGTTTTTCATCACGTAACTCTATATTAGAATCAGAGTTTTTCCTTCATGAATTGAACAGTTGCATCAAAAACAAAGATACTACCCCAGGATGCGATAACATTTCCTACTCCATGATTAGGAAACTTCCAATAAAGGCAAAATATATACTTTTAAAGTTATTTAATTTATTTTATTTTAGTGGTTTCGTTCCTAATCAATGGAAAGAGATTACAATAGTGGCTATACCAAAACCAGATAGAAACCCGAATTCTGATTCCTCGGTGAGACCAATATCCATGATATCTTGTGTATGTAAAATTTTTCATGCCATTTTAATAAAAAGATTAGAGTGGTTCATAGAAAGAAATAATTACTTATCATCATCAACCACTGGTTTTCGGAAATGTCGGTCCGCTTTAGATAATCTGTCTTCACTTGTTACCACAATTCAAGTAGGTTTTACTAAAAGGTTGAGCACTATTGGCTGCTTTTTGGATTTAAAAGATGCGTATAATAACATTAACATATCTGTACTCTTAAAAAAATGGACAATTTGGGCGTAGGGAGTAAAATATGTCTTTATTTGTGGAATTTTTTAAATGATAGAATGTTAAAAATTAATGTGGATAATGATTTTATTACTAGAAGATCTAGTATCGGCTTAGCTCAAGGGGACCCATTCTCGCCTCTACTTTTCAATATTGCAACAACTGAACTAATGAAAAAAAATCATAACAATGCCTTAGCTATTTCTCAATATGCAGACGATTTTATATTATATATAACTTGTGAGAATGTTGAGAAGGGTACACAGCAACTTCAAATAGAAATTAATAAATTCGTTAATTCTGCTTTACAGTTAGGACTTCGTGTCTCTTCGTGCAAGTCTAAAATATGTGTGTTTAGTACAAAGCATAAAAATAATCTAGGAAAAATATATGTCGACGGATTAGTTCTTCAGAAAGTAGATTGTATAAAATATTTAGGATTATGGTTGGATCGTTCATTAAATTGGAATAGGCATATAAAAGAGTTGAAAGAGAAATGTTGCAATATATTGAAATTGTTTAGAATTTTGGCGGGTACTGGTTGGGGGATACATCATATACATTTGAGACGACTTTATATATCCCTGGTACGTAGTCGTTTGGATTATGGCAGTTTCCTATATGCAAGCAGTAGCAATACTCAGTTGAATAAATTAGACCGTATACAAAATCAATACATGAGGATTATTGGGGGTTTTATAAAGACAACACCCATTCATGTAATGGAATATGAGCTGTGCCTGCAACCCTTAAGTATCAGAAGACTATTTCTTGCTGGAAAATATTGGTTTAAGCACATGTCACTTTTACAAAACAGTATATCCATACAGTTAAATGAGTTGAGCCATGTTTGTCAGACTAGATCTTGGAGACGTAAAAATGTACCATTGTTGGCTGCTACACACGAAGAATATAAATCTATTATTTTCTATAGAAGCCCAGAGTTTGAATGTTTCTCGTTAGATACTTGGGTTAGCAATGTAAATCTAGCTAGTATAATTGAAATTGATATAAATGGAGTGGATAATTGTAAGAAAAGTTATAGCCAGTCAGTGTTAAAAGATATATGTGTAAATTATATTAATATTAAATATACAAATTATTACAAAATTTACACTGACGGTTGTAAAGATAAAAGAAAATCGGGAATGGCATTTTATGACTTTCAAACGGGGACATCAGCTAAATTTCAAATTAATTCGGAATTTGTATCGATCATGCATATCGAGTTGGCAGCAATAGCAGAAGCAATTTCATATTTTGAGTCATTAGAGCTGAAAAATTGTGTAATTTTGACTGATTCAAAAAGTGCCCTTCAGCATATTATAAAATGTACAACTGTATGTCGAGGCGCACCCATTGCTTATGAAATTATTAAATCTATTCAAATTATCCGTTCTTCAGGCAAAAATTTAAAACTTCAATGGATTCCGTCACATGTAGGAATACCTGGAAATGAGGAAGTAGACCGGCTTGCAAATGAAGCATGTTCAGATGGAATAATTCATTCGGTTCTTCCATATTTTAGTGAAATATTTAGTTTTGTTAAGAGAAGATGCTCTGATATATGGAAGGAACATTTTGATGCTAGGTCACTTACTAAAGGGATATGGTATAAAACCATTCAACCGTCACTTCCTCATACACCATGGTTTGCAGGCATTAAAATGAATAGAAATAATCTTGTAGTGGCTCTCCGACTGCGATCTGGACACATTCCTCTAAATGGTTTTGCATATTTGGTTGGCAAGTCTCCAACCCCAAAATGTTCAGAGTGTGAAGTCGTCGAAGACGTATACCATGTTCTGATCGAATGTGTTCGGGTTGAGCCGGAGAGGCACATTTTTTTGATTAAAAATAACATTAATTTATTAGATTTGGGTTTATGCAATGCCATTTTGAGCAAACCGTTGTCAACAAAGGCTTTATCATTATATAATTTATATAGACTAGTAGTTAAGCGTAGAATATAGTAACATAAGCCCCTATGAGGGTGACATATTCAATGTTTGAATAAACCCTCAATAAATAAATAAAGATTAAAAAAAAAAAAAAGATGAAAAGAAGCATGCTCGGTCTAAGACTTTCTGACTTTCTAAAATAATAGAAGTGCTGAAAAGAATAAGATCACTTAAGTGGAAATGGGCAGGACACGTCTGTAGGCTGAATAATACCAGATAGGCAATACGTCTATCAGAATGGATACCAAGAGACAGCACAAGAAAAAGAGGACGATCAAGTAAAAGATGGAAGGACATCTTCAATCACAGAAGTGGACCATTATGGATGCGTGAGGCAAGAGAACGCGATAAATGGAAAGGTTTAGGAGAGGCCTACGCCGAAGAGGCGACTAATACTAGTATTATCTAAGATTTACTCTTAAAATAGTTAGTTATATATATAGTTAAGTAGAATAGCATAATATAGTTAATATAATATAATATAGTTAATTAGATATTATTAAGTTGCAATAATATGTAGTAGAAATATAGGGTATTTTTATTTTTTATTTATTTTATTACTGGTTTCTGAATTGTACTAATTGAACCTACAGTCACACACAATTTTCAATTGTATAAGTATTTCTATTAATTTATCCTAATATTATTAAGAGGAAAGATTTGTTTGTTTGTTTGAATTGAATAGGCTACGAAACTAAGGGACCGTTTTTTTTTTAAATCTTTTAGCATTAGAAACCTACATTATGATGTACAAAGGTTATATTTAATACGAGAAATAAATATAATATATTTAATAAAATAAGGATCCACGTGAAAGTTTCGACAATGTAATAAATTATAAATGTACTATATAACATGATTCAAAACTTTTTCATATGGGTAGGTAGAAAGGTAGGTTTCATATATACGAATATTAATAAATATAAACATTTAGAGTTAAAGCGATTTACAATTACTAATAACACTATGATGAGGGGATTTATATTATCACTAGCTGTTGCCCGTGATTCTTTATTACTACGATCATAAGCCATATTAATATATTTTTTAAAGTCAGTCACGGGAAACAGCTATCCATAACAAAGTACTTTACCTCAGTAAGTAAGTGTAAAAACCTTTTAGCCTTCATAACAGGGTATTTTTTTCCTATATAGCACGGGCGATGCCGTTAGGAACAGCTAATTATTGCATAAGAACCTCTCCCCCGCACGAATAAAACGTCAATATCTTAGAGACGACTATTTCTATTTCAATCAAACATAGATAGGAACCATTTCGACGAGCATAGCTTTCGATTAAAAAACTGCATTCAAATCCGTTCACGTGTTTGGCCGCAAACAGGTAATTATTGCATAAAAACCTCTCCCCCGCACGAGTAAAACCTCAATATCTTGGAGACGACTATTTCTATTTCAATTAAGCATGAATAAGAACCATCTCTACAAGGATAGCTTTCAATTAAAAAAAAAACGCATTCAAATTCGTCCACGGGTTTGGCTGCAAATTTGCCACAGACAGATACACAGATACACAGATCGACAGGTCAAACTTATAACACCCCTTTTTTTAGTCGGGGGTTAAAAAAAAGGAGTCAAAGTAATTGCAATCACATATGTATAATAATAACTTTTTATTGTGTTAGACAGTTTTAGATTATAATAAAAGGACAAATAACACAATTAACTATTACAAATATGTTTTTTAAAAATTTAAAAATACTACGTTACCTATCAACTGCCAGTTTTTTTTCTGTTAGATTTTTCAACTATTACGATTCGGACACAAAACTTGCTATTAAACTACATTATATTGATCAAGCGATTTTATTGAACTTAAAATAAACACAAATAATAAATTTTACATTTAAAAATGTTTAACAATAATTATTTATTTAACGGGATGTTTCAATGATTTTTTTATACATTACTTGGATTATGTATGTATTATGTATTTTGTTTAGTTATATTATTTAGTATTATATTTTCTATTTATTTAAGCATTTAAGTCCACATACTTCATGTTCTTTACTCAAAAGTTGTCTGGACGAGATTAGGCCTTATAAATAAGGTCGCCTGTTGTTCTTTTTTTACTTGTGTTTATGAATGTTAGTATTAAAATGTTTTTAAATTTTATTTAAAGTGCTAACTGAACCAATCACCATAAAACTGTTGTGTATCATTTATGGAAAGAAAAATAATTTTAAAATCACTACAAGTACATTTCAAATAAATCATATATTAGAAAGAAACTTTTTATTTAAAAAAACATAAAAGTTCAAATTAAACATTTGAAACTATACTAGACAATTACAAAAATTTTTGATAACTAGTTCAAGCATTAATGAATACACCTATTATTAACGCAATGAATGCAAACTGAAGGTGAAATGAGCCGTAGATCTTGTAGGCAGTATTGCAGAGATTTTCAGCGCACACTGAGCAACGACTTGGTGTTTCTGTGTAGTTAGCGCCAAGCAAGCTCAGACATTTCTGAGCATCGGTACCAGAACCATATGCACAACCACGTTTTATTTTAGTTGTACTGTTTACTGAAAACGGAATATTTTATTTGTAAAGAACATATATTTTAAAAATTAATCATATTAATTTAAATATTACGTAAAGGATGGATTGTCACTAAATGTATTGTAATTTGATAAGAATCATCTTCAAGAAATTACCTTCATAAGAGGTTACAACACATCGGGCTTCTAGAGTGTCGTCGTCTCGAGTAGATCTCGCAAATCTGGTTAGATCCTTCCGTGACACTGTTCTATCCCCATTAGTATCAGCCATCTATACAGATACATATAAAACCATATTATTACTACATAATTTAAAATGTAAAAAAATCTATTCATTTAAAAATATTTTTAGGCGAAATGTTCAGATTTTTGATAAGATTAGAATAAGAAAAGAAAATTATTAATATGTTATGTTGTTGACGTGTATAAGTGAAATATCAATATAGTGGTTTTAAGGAACACTATTTTTATTTTGTTATTACCTGAACAGAATAATAATCACTATTTCCGAATCGATTGGCACTTTTTAGATTACTATTTTCATCGTTGCTCGCTACGCGGACATTAGGGTTTTCATATTGGCTGTTAACTCCGTTGTCGTTATCACTTTCCTCTTCATTGTCACCGCTACTGCCACCGCCACTGGCGCTTCCATCTTCGCTGCCACTGCCACTACCGCTTTCCTCACCGCTGCCACTGCCACTTTCTTCACCGCTGCCACTACCGCTTTCCTCACCGCTGCCACTGCCACTGCATGTTCCCTTTAAATTTTCATAATTTGTTTCGCAGTCAGTGCATACGTAGCACTCCAAGTCTTGCGCTATAATAACAAATAGTACGTTCAAGCAATGACTGTATTATGTACATCTATTTTAAATTGCAGTATTTAATAATGTTGTGGATATGAACTACATATTTAGTATTAGCCTGCATTATGTTTTCAAATAGTTTTTTTAGTTTACTTAAAACTTCTCACAATCAAATTTTCGTAATTGTGATTGTATTCCGTGCCCTAAGTTTAATTCGTAGAGTAGGTATAAAGCTTTAACTCTCCCCCCGTTTACTACCTATCTTCTTTTGATTAACTTTTTAAAAATAAAAATTATAAAAAAGTAAAAAAAAATGATCCGAAAGAAAGAGAACGTTTTAAAAATAACAGTATATATTTATTATCTTTTTTAATATTGTGAAATCTTCCGTTATTCAGAATATAAAAACTATACATTATGTTTAGCTAACCTAGACGTATAACAAACCACACTTCAGCCTATCTTATCTAATTAGTTTTAAGATAGCAAAATGATTAGCAAGTACTTCGATCCAGAAATTCACCGAGTCAACGTTTTGTGTGAATTAATAATTTATAAACTTAATTAAATTACATAATGATGAGAATAATGTTAAAAAAATTTTCGTTATTTCTTCGTTAGAATCTTTGAAAAAGACTATACTAAAAATGGAATTTATTTTATAATTGTAATATGATAAAAAAATAAACTAAATCGAAAAAAAACCATCAAAACATTTTGTTAATACAAGCAATTTAGGTTTAACAATTCTTTAATAGACTGTTTACACTGTTTTGGTTAAGAACAGTAGCTATTTAATATACACACATGCATTGCCTAACTATAATTTGTTTTTAGATCGGCACAGAAAAAATACATAAATATATACAAGCTCAAAGTCATGCAACTTGATTAAACTCTACCATCTCTACACCAATAGAAAGGAAGTTTGTCTTATGGAAGTTTGTCTAGAGTCTATGCTATAAAGTCTGTAAAATAAGTAGTCCATTAAAGTCACCTTGAATATAATTATAATTTCAATGTATCAATTACTTATAAGATTTTTTCGTTTTTATTATGCACTAACAGCTTTCACAACTTTTAAAGTTGTGAAATTTATTATAATACTGAAATTCAAGGATCATTAAGCTCAATTTGCTTACTAAAAAAAGTAATTAATACATAATATATAATTTATTTAGATTTTGATGAGATTCTTTTATTCAGTGTCCAATTTGTAAAAAAAGTAAATAACAAAACAACAAGTAAAAAAGGATATTGGTTTAATATTAAGATTAAAGCCAATATTATCTTCAAGAAACAATAATTATTGCAAGATATTTTTTTTCATTACCTTGTATTGCAGATATCAGGAATAAAACACCGAAAGTTATTATGAGCCTCATATTGAGTCGCTGCCAGGGTACCTGCCGCGGTATTGATGACACTACCTAATGAGGACGCGTACTGATTACACTAAGCTTATAAGTTAACATGAATATAGGGTGTTACTTTTTTGATCACCGGTATCTATTGTAATGTAACCAAATTAATCTTCTATTAATTTTTTGGTTAATCAAGTTATCAAACCTGTAACGGTCTTTAAAACATTTTCTTCACGATAAATGATTTATATTTAAAAGTTGATTAACTTATGGGCAAAATGGAAACGATAAAAATATTAACTCGAAGAATAAAGTTTCTTCTATCATTATAATAAATACTTTTACTGTATTTGAAATGAGGGCGATTTTTGTATTTTTTTTTATATTACCATGATATAAATGGTAAAATCTACAATACGTATGATTCACACTTTATGGATGTTACAACAATATTTTTTTGTTTATTTGTCCGTCTTTTAAAATGTAGTTACCGTATAAAAATATTTTACTTGTTACATCCTTTATAGTAAGTACTTTTGGCCACTTGTTTATTATCTGCGGATAAAAAGCATACCTCTTCAGTGATAAACAACAAACAAATATCAGGTAGAAATATAAATGGTTCTAAATAAAGTACTAATATAAAGTATATTTATGAGATAGTTAATCCTTACATGTTATAAAATTTCTTTATCTTTAATAGATTTTAATTAATTACTTAAGTAACTTAAGGAACTTGCTTTTATTTTTATTTATTTATTTTAATTTATTATTATATCAAATTTAAATACAACTTAAAATACAACATAGTTCCGCAAAACTGATCGATCAGTTTGACTGCGGAATCGGGAGTCTCTAAAAGTAACTACAAATAATAATTATTGCACAATTAACATATTGTGAACAAATATGAACGTAATTTATTCTTAAATTTATTTTTATTGGTTTCCTGCCGGATGTCCTTGGGTAGGCTGTTCAGAAGGTGAGGTATACGCTTTTTTAGAGTTCTGTCACCAAAGTAGTTTTTCACTTTAGGCACCTCATATTTACCTTCGGACACCGACCGTGTACCACTTTTGTGTTGAACCAATCGGAAGTCATGCTCCTGACAGCCATGGTTATTTAAAGCCAATAAATATTTATGCTTTAAGCCAACTGGAAGTATTTTGCAAATATTAAATAATTTAGAATAGTCACCTTTACAATTACTTTTGGTTTTTTTGTTTACTAGTAGTTTTAAAAATCTAATCTGTAGTGTTTCTAGTTTATTAATGTTGCTTTTAAATGTTAAACCATAACTGTCAAGAGCATAACCCAGGATGGATTCAACTAATGCATAATACAAAATTTTTAATGTAGAAATTGGTACTTTAAAACTTAAATGATAAAATTTACACAAAAGCAATCTTAATTTGTTACAGATGTAATCTATATGATAGGTCCAAGAGAATTTAGAATCTATTTTAACACCAAGATATGTTACATAATCCACATTTTCTATCGGCTCACAATTACAGTTTATTATGTTGGAATGTAGGCAGGAATAACTATGAGTATACATAAATGGCGGAATAATTAATTGATTAAGATATGGTGATTTAATTATAATGAATTTGGTTTTTTGGGAATTTAGGACGATACCATTATCATGTGACCACCTGACCACCGCATCTATATCGCGTTGTACTAATCGACACGTTTCTGCAATATCAGAACCGGCGAGTAGTGTGCACAAATCATCCGCATACATGTACGCTGAACAGTTGCGGAGTACACCACACAAACTGTTCACATGTAGTAGGTAGCAAAGTGGCCCAGTTCCAGATCCCTGAGGGACGCCGCATTTGACCTCGGTTTCTTCGCTAACAGTATTGCCCACTTTCACACAAAAAGTGCGTTCCTTAAGGTACTCACGAAACCATTGGTTCAATGGTCGCTGTACTCCACATTCAGCCATACCATTCAAGATTGTTTCTGCTTCTAAAGTATCAAATGCTTTTTTAAAATCATAAAATAATAACACTACAATTTTTTTTTCTTGTAAATGTAAATTAACCTCATTAGTTAATTTTGATAAAAGTGTGTTTGTACTTTTACCTTTTTGGAAACCATGTTGGTTTTCGTACAATATTTTTTTTTTTTTGTAAATAATTTCCTAGCTGGTTAGCTATGCATTTTTCAATAACTTTATCTATACAGGATAAAATTGCTATGGGCCTGTAATTACTGAAGTCTTTACAATCACCCTTTTTGTGGACCGGACGAATAATGGTTTCTTTAAGTTTTGCTGGGAATTTATGCTGGTTTATAGATAAATTAATTAATTTTGCTAATATGGGACTAATTTTGTTTACAACTACTTTTAGATCTGACATACGCACAAGATCGCTTCCTGGTGCTTTATTTTTACTTAATTGTCTAATTACGCGTTTGACATCATTTTCACTAACTGGCTGCCATCTCATAGACATATCCGATTTCTTAACATAGTTATCCCTTACCAACCAAGTATCAGTACACAGATGTTTTATTTTATTAACTTCACTTGAAAATTTATTGGCAAATTTATCGCATATCTCTTTTATACTCCCTTGACCTTCCATATTTGATACTATAGAACTATCTAAGGACTGTCTGTTGTTCCCCAATAAGTTATTTAATTTGTTCCAAACTTTCTTAATATTGTTTTTACAATCTAATATACTCTGTTTATCATACTCAACTTTACATTTAAATATAGCTTTGCTACATTTTTTTCTATATCTAGTATAATCCAGTCTTTTTATCATATTTTTTGGTTCATTGCACCATATATTAAACAGCCTGTCTCTCTCTAAAATCATTTTTTTTAAATTATTGTTTACCCAATTTTTGTTATTTCTGTTACTTTTGTTTTGAATGGTAGGTATTAATTTGTAACATTCATTGTAAATATTAGTGAATATATTAGTAAAAGATTTGTATAATTCTAATGGGCAATTTATGTCTAATAATGACATCATGTATTTCTTCTATCTTTCTTCTTGAATGATTATTTTAATTATTTTAAAATTTAAATATCTACTAAGAGAAATAAATAATGGTAAGAATATACAAATATTTTAAAATTATCATTGCAATATAAGCCTCGGCAAATTTAAAAATTCTGATACTCTAAAATTATCATTTCCAGGCATCCACATTGTCAACACTATCCTATATAACTGGTTTGGCAATAAAATGCGTTTATAGTGAGCTTTATTTATTATCTGCTACCTCAGTCATGAATCTGAGCAGTATGTGAAAAAACAAATGCCATTTGCCACACTTATCGACTCTCTTGATGTTTTGTTATTCGCTTCTCTGTTCCGTTTATTGCAAATGGAAGCAGTATCCAAGGATGGTTAAGTTGTGTAAGCAACCTTGACATCAATTTGGACAAAAATAGATACTAGTCTAAATTGCCCCAAAATTTATTTCGATTCCCTGTTATTTAATGCTCAACGTACTTCGAATCAAATATAAAAAGTTCAAAACCGGCTGTTGCTACGCAACAGTTATTACGCCTAAGGCCTTTGAATTGCTAGACCAATTTTTCTTTGACACAAGGTTATCACCTAACAAGACAAAATATGGCAAGACAAGGAATAATTGGTATTATCATTATTATTATTTTTATATTTGTTTTGCAAATAACAATATTATATTTTATATTATAAGAAAATTCTTGCCAATTTAGCATTTTTATTAAATACTATTCTGTACTGCGTTTGTGTTTTTTTACAATTTGTTTTATTAACCCCTGACTAAAAAGAGGGGTGTTATAAGTTAAACCTGTTGATCTGTGTATTTGTGTATCTGTGGCAATCTAGCTGCCAAAGGCGTGGATGGATTTAAATGCGTTATTTTTATCGAAAACTGTGTTTGTCGACATAATTCTTAGCTATGATTGGTTTGGAATAATTATTTGCTCCCAGCGAATTCGCCCGCGCTATATAGGTAAAAAAAAATAAAATATGTAGGCCAAAGGTTTTTACGTTATTTACTTATGTAAAATACTTTATGAGAGATAGCTGTTGCTTGTGATTTTTTCATTGAAATCGGTTAAGAATTTAAAAGTTGTGTCAATTTATGTCAATCACGTAATAGGTACAATGCAAATCTTCTTCTAGACATATAATAAATCTGTAAAGGAGTAGTCTCTGTATATTGAAAATATTTTTAAATATATAGCCGGTATGTGAACGGATAATCAACAAAATCCATTTCTAGCCTAATTAGTTGTGGTTGCTTTAGCTTTGGGTCTCTTTTAAGTAGTGAATTAAATAATGTTTATAATATATGCTTGTCTGGAGCCAGTAACCAGCAAAAATATAGATAATTTATTAAACTATGACTTAAAGTTGACGGAAAACAGTACTATTGTAACAGTAAAAACAAGTTCTAAACTTGTAGGTACTTTTTTATTTTTCCAAAAAATTTACTTGCTGGTAGGAACTACAAATCGAAGATAGGGCTTTTCCATAATTGATTAGTAGGTATTTAATAAAAAGCTAACCTACCTAACTACCTTTGCCTATCTTAAGTTTTAAGAAGAAATTATATATATATATTTTTTTTTTAATTAATTTCTACTTTTATCCACGGACACGTCGCCCGTGCACTTTTCGCATTTGGTTTGTATTTTGCATATTAATTGTTGAAATTTTGAGATAACATACTCAAAAAGGAGTCTATTACTACAGGTACCTTAAAAACTATATTAGTAAGGTAAGTCCTTTGCATAGCAATTACACATACTTATAAATATAAATATTATATATATATATATATATATATATATATATATATATATATATATATATATATATATATATATATATATATATACATATATTTTTTTTAATTTTTATTTATTTATTTAATTATTTTTTTTATTGTACAATGTTATAATGTGAAGTATAGTATAAGTATTTGATGTATAAAAAAGAAAAATATTATTAAAGTTAAATTTCTTACATTTTCTCATTAATGCCTTCCTACGAAAACACTATTGTGGTGACCTACTGTTATTTTTATTTTTTTCACTTATCAGAACTTAGAAATTATATATTAAGTTATTATAAAATATTTTATGTTGTTATAAATACATTTTAAGATTGAACTTGGCACCTATTTAAAACTTACTCCTTTGTCGTTGCAGCCAACCACCCAGACATATAATATAAAATTGAAATTTACATTTAAGTTTTTGTTGGGATTAATATTTTTCAATCTCAATTTTTAATTTTTCATTCTGCTGTAGTCAATTACTTTAGGTTTTTTTTTAAATAAGTGTATTGCATTTTAGGCATTAGGGATAAAATTTGGAAGAATTATTAATTAACTAAAAATACAATAAGGATACAATATTATAATGTGGAATTATTATATTGTGGAATTATAATATTGTGCTCGGAGGTGGTTCATAATTATTTAATTAAGTAACGAAATAAACAATTTCCTTCGTTATTGCTTAATTATATTTCACAACAAAATAAATACTTCAGCAAATCAAAACGAAGCAATAAAATTGTTTCGTATATGTGCACACAATACGTGTGACTAAACTAACAAAGGGTTAACTGATCAGTATGGATATAGATATGGATTTCTATTTATGATGTAATGAACACATAAAATATAGACACACGCTAACTAGTTAATAGGTTTTATTCTTGCATTTTTTTTTGTAGTAGTGATTTTTATTAGTAGAATATCTAAACCCATAAAACAGAATCTTCGCAATAAATAACGTGAGTTGTACATTGTAAACGTGCCAACATCTTATGAGAAAACAATACTTTGATGTTTCTTATAAGCTTTCGGAAATTTAAATATTTATAAAAATATATAATAAGGGTGATAGACGAAGCTTCTTTAACCAGGAGGCGCGTGTAAAATTGAATAAGACTTTTTTGGAGGAGCCTTCTCTTACAAAATCCACAGTTCTTTTGGTGGTTGTTATATCCTTCCGCGCTTTTGGTACTGAAAGACTAACCGCTAAACGCTTACCGTACGATTTCTAATACCTTATCCTGGCGACGTGAGTATTGACCGCTCTCAAGAAGTACTCTACACCCTACTAATAAGTGTTTCGCGGTTCCTACTGCCTCCCCACAGATGTTGTGTGACTTTTCGGTGGCTTTTCCCCATCTTAGCGAATTACTTTGATCTGTGAAAGTCATTTGGAATGCATTAAGATAAAATTTTAGTAATGCTGGGGAACAATCATAAAGCGGGGTGCGCTGTCTCAAAGTCAGTAAAATACAAAAATCTCCTATGGTCACCCATTTATTTTGAATTTTTAGGCTCATCGCCTGCAGTCGGTAGTTATCGTTTTCGTCTTGTCAAATAAAAGGTTTTGTTATGTCTATATCTTGAACTTTCTACTTTATTATAGCCTTTTTTCATTCGTTTGCGCACCTATCATATTTTTATTATGGAATTAAAGGCGGGACCCGAGCTCCGAGGCAACTTTATCTTTTGGGAGAGAAGTTACAGAATCATCTTTAGACTTACTTAACATATGTCTTTTGGTAACTCTTAGATGTTTATAAAGCTCCGATGGTTTCTTTAATTTTAACCCAACATTGTTTCGGTCTTTAAATAAGGTTGAAGAGTCCGCTGAGTACGCTAACCCGAGCCGTAACCTCAATGTTTTTATGACGCTTGCATCTAACTTTGACAAAAGTGTTTTATTAATATCATAAACGAGGAAATGCCAATTTAGACATCGTATGTTAAAAACACATCGTACATCCAAGCTTTTATGAGGTTACTTATTGGTTGGTTGTCTACCTTTTAGAGACCATTTAAAAAGCTATCTACTTTTGCATTCAACGATGGAATATGGCCTTGGTTATCGATTCTTTTACCTAAAAAATAAAATGGTTTTGTTATTTGGTTTTGTCCTCAATCCGCCCGTCCACGTAAAGAAATACTCCACTACATTTAAGAGTAGCGGACATTATTTTGAATTACGTGCCAGTATCGTGAGATCATCTGCAAAAGCTAGTAAAGATTTTGTTTGATTGATAACCCCACTTTTTAGCGTCTAATTAATTTGTCTATTAAAATATTAATAACTATATTAAAAATAATTGGAGAAATAGAACAACTTTGAAATAAACCTATGTTATAATTGGGTATTAAAATATTCAAAAGTGGTTTTGAATGTTTTTCGTTAAAAGTTAGGGATATTTTTAATTTTTGATAATATGTTGCAATAATGTAAATAATGTAAGTAATGAAAACTTTAAAATGAAGAACTTAAATATAAACATGGCTCAAACCACAATTTAATTCTCCGAAATGTTCATCTAAGTAAGTGTCCTCCGTGAACCGAGGTCGCTCGCAGACCGCAACTTGAAACCAATGCTTTAAACGTTGTCTTATTTATTATATTTAATACAAACATAGCAACGTCTGTTAAAAAATACTCAATAGTAAGCATTCTAAGATTTTACATAATTTTAAGAATTAAATTTTAGAAGTGAGCCAAATGTACTTGTCTCAGATATTTGTTAAATGAAAGGCAGTAGGGCATAAACCACCATATTATGTTTAAAAATTTTACTTCAATTGAGGAAGTTGCATGAAATTTTAGTTGTGTTAAATGAAAAATATATAAGTATTTATTTAGTAGGAAGCCTGAATAATTTCAGCCTTTTTTATACTACCGGGTAGTTCCACTTGGTTCCCGGCAATCACCTTTTTGGCTGGCGGGTATCCGTAATGGATTTTTTGAAGGAAAAAAAACTGTTATTTTATCTTGTAATTAAATAGTTTAAGGCCATACTAAAAATATATGGTAGTTAATGGATTATACCTTTTACTAAAGCTGATTGTTTCGTACCTAGACAACAGGAAGCAGATAGTCGATGTGAATGGAAAACGAACTGTTGGGTCAACCATAAAAATCGGTGTCCCAGAGGGTTCAATTTTAGGCCCATTTCTATTTTTAGTATACATAAATGATTTTAGTATACATAGATGATAATGAAAACCAATAGCGAAATTATATTATTTGCAGATGACACGTCACTATTATTTAAGATAAAACGAGGCGAGACTGTTCTAAGTGACGTAAACCATTCTCTGCCCAAAATTACTCACTGGTTTAATGTAAATAATTTACATTTAAATTGTAATAAAACTAAATGTATTAAATTTTTAACACCAAATATAAAGGGCGTCAAACCCAGTGTACTGTTAGATAGTAAAAATTTAGATATTGCGAACAGCATGGTATTCTTAGGCATTACCCTAGATGAAAAACTTCAATGTAGTTTACATATTACTAGAAAAGACTTAGCTCGGCAACTTTTGCAGTTAAGATAATACGCCAGCTGACAGACGAAGTTACAGCGCGGATTGTTTATTTCAGCTACTTCCACAGCGTGATGTCTTATAGTTTACTTTTACGGGGACACTACTCTGATATTCAAACTATTTTCATATTACAGAAGAGGGCTATTCGGGCAATCTATAATCTGCCTAGTAGGCACTTAAGAGAAATATTTAAGAAAATTAAATTTTTAACTTTACCATGTCAATATATGTTTGATAATTTAATGTAAACAATATAATGATAGAAAGTTACAGAATCAATCTCAAATTTAACAATACACTTATTATTTTTTTACAAAACATCGGTGCTGACACAAATATCATTTCAATCAATACATTCAATACTTTTCACATAACAACAGAGAAGTATTTATAGATATTAATCTCTTAGTAGAGAAATAATTCCTTCTATAGTTCAGTACTATTTACAAATGAAATTAAGTCATGATATTAATTTTAAGGTTGTAGACCTTAATTTCCAACAAACATTTTAGGTCGAGATATTTGTTAAACATTTTACTTTATAAAGAAAGTTTACTTTTGTAGCATTTATTTTATTATAAGCTAGCTGTTGCTCGTGGCTCCGCCCGCGCTTTTCGCGTAATTTTTGGAAAATACAATTATCCAGACCTATAGTAGACTTATAGTTAATTCTCTAGTATCCTATTCCCGTGGCAATTTTATACATTTTATACAGTGCTACGATATCAAACTTAAAATAATAACATGCATACACAGCCAAGACTAAATAATGTCTTGGCTGTGTGTGTGCGTGTGTGATATACGTAATAAAGCATATGAATACTAAATATTTTTTACCAAATATTATGTTTTTGAGATTTGTTAAATTTAAGAATTTCTTTGTTTTTTTTGTAATGGCTATACTGTTAGCCAAGTGGCTATTAGAGCGTCACCGGGGGAGTTGGCGAGTACTGAGACCCGCCCTTGAAAAACCCGGGCCTGAGGGGCCCGGGGGACACGTCTGCCTTAAGGGTGCCTATAAGAGGCCGGCCTCGGCTTAAGACAGCGTATTTATATTATGGGATAGAAAGGTATAATGACACTAACGCCCCCCGACGGCAACGAATTTCTTTGTAGAATTTCAAACTGCTAAACCAAATGCTAAAACATAACCATACAGAGTTCTAAAAAAGTCAGCGCCATCTATTGAGATTTTATGTAACTAAATTTAAATTCAATTTGTTATCTTATTAAAATACAGATAAAACAAAATAGACATCCTAGCTTTATCTAAATTATATACGTTTATGTTAACTGCATTCAATTCTGTTTTAAAGTTTTGTTACTGGTTTCTGAATTGTACTAAATGAAACTACAGACACACAAAATTTGATTGTTTAAGTATTTCTATTAATCTGTCCTAATATTATACAGTGGAAAGATTTGTTTGTTTGTTTGAATCGAATAGGCTCCGAAACTACAACACCGATTTAATAAAATATTTTACCTTTAGAATCCTACATTATTCGTCTGATGTACAAAAATTAAATTTTAATACGAGAAATATATATACATTATATTTAACAAAATAAGGATCCGCGTGAAAGTTTCGACAATGTAATAAATTATAAATGTATTAAGTAACATGATTCAAGGCTTTTTCGTATGGGTAGGTAGATAGGTAGGTTTCATATACACGAATATTAATAAATATAAACATTTAGAGTTAAAATGATTTAAAATCACTAATAACACTATGATGAAGGGATTTATATTATCACTAGCTGTTGCCCGTTATTCTTTATGACTACGATCATAAGCCATATAAATAAAAATTAAAAAAAAAAAAAACAAAAAACGCAAGATACAAAAAGACCTCTAAAAGAATTACATTCACTCTTTATCAGAAAAAATTGGTTAATATTAGACGACAACGAAAATTCATTATGCACGAGTACTCCTAAAAAAAAATGTTAAGCTGCGATTGTTTAAAAAGTTATTGACACAAAAATAAAATGCGATCATTCGTTCATGAAGCTGTTAATTTCATTATCTTGTCAACATGTCCCGGATCTGGCTTCGAACACAATTACTACAACAGACGGCCGATTGGTTCTCATGAATATTTATAAAATCCTTTTGGGAGTTTTCACTTTTGATGGCTCTTCAGTAATTTTTGAGAACAATCAATCTAACACGACCCCTTCCCTATATCAAATTGGCATAGAATGGTATGTGTACCGTTAGGTAGGTAATTGTATTTTAGTACAAAGTGAGTACATTTTTAATGAAGTGTCATTTTATATTGATAAATATCTTCATATCTTTATCAGGCTTTATTTTATGATTAAATTTATTTATTTATAATGCTATACATATGTCATGAAATAAGGTTTTACTTTTTAGCTAAACTTGACCATTTGTCTTGCTTTTTGTCATTAGTCAGGAAAAGAGGTAATTTCGTTGAAATGAAGTCCGTGCTAAGTTTAATGACGAAAGTTAAATTGCTGCACGCTTACTAACACAAAAACTAAGCATCCTTAACAAGCTTTTGTTTGTGACTACGTTCGTTTATAAAAGATGATATTTTATAATAAAATAAGATTTATTGCATAGTTAAATTAAATAAGTTGTGATATGATAGGAGGTTCTGTTATAAGACTGCATTTTTTGGGAAGCTACATCTGTAGAAATTGGTTTATGAATTTCTAATAAATTTTATTATCTTAAATAGCTTTGTCTTATTAAACATCAGTTCTGTCTATGTAACTCTTTTATGAACACATGGGTATGTAAAGATAAAAGTGTATATTATAATAAGTACAAGGGCACTAAGAAGGACATTAATGACTTAGACACCTTATTTGTTAGACCTAGGAGCAATGGTTACAAAAGGAAGTTACGTCATTTTGAGTCATAAGATAAGGCATAATTTCTGTCTAAAGATTTCTATAAGGCATAATTTATTTTAAAAACAATGTTCATTGATTAAGTAACTATATAACATTGTATATTTTAATGTGCTTTTTATACTTTCTAAAGTATTGTTAATTCTACATTCGACTACAGAAAAAATAATATGTACTCTTGATAATAGTATATAAATGTAAATAATACAACATCTTCGTCAATTGGTTTTTTATAATATTTATCCTGTTAAAATGTAGAGATAAATTATTGTTTATAAATAAACGACTAAACACACTAGCAATTCACAGAATATAACACTTTTAGTTACCTGTAAATAAGTTCATTTACTGCATTACGTGACTCTAATCTCACCTTGCATTAATAGCGTATTGAACAAAGTTATAGAGGCCGGAGGCAGGTTTATGGTAGTTGCACTTCCAAATTGGTTTATACCACTTTGATCTATCTGTACTGTTATCTCCAGTATATATATAAAAAAATTGTTGGTTGATGTTTTATGTCCTATTTGTTGTAATTATCAGTACATGTTTCGTTACTTGAAATTATAAGTTAAGAGTTATTATCAAAAAAGCAGCCTTTTTCTAAACTGTAGCTTTTGATGGAAATTCGATAAGGGCTTCGAGATACTTTTTTTTACTGTAAGTTATTTGTGAATTAAATCTTATTATAATGTAAAATACTTACATTCACAATCATCTGGAGATTGTAGTTTGACAAATCATCATCATTACGTAATATGATTGTTAAAGAGTAACTTTATTTAATATAGGATATATTAATTATATATATAATAATATAATTAATTGAAGTTAGTCCTAGACGATTATTCATATCCTATCATTTGGTTTGAACTATTTAATAGAATTTAAATTATTGTTAAATATTTTCAATTATGTTAAATAAACTAATTTTTATACAATATCCATATTGCAAGTGGAAGCGTACTAAAACTTATGTGAAGTCGAAGTCTTAACAGCTGAAGTCAAAGTTGAGTTAAAGTACACAACTGTTACACCCTTATAGTGTTTAATTATTCGTTTAGGAAGTTACTATCTCTTACTTAATCACTTTGTTATCGAATGAATGAATTATATACCCATAATATTAATAATAGAAACTTAATCTTATTGGAAATATTTTTTTTTTAATTTTAATTTTAATAAACTAAACAATTTTATTTAAGTTAACATACTTTCATGGTAATTATTAATGAAACTTAATGAACGATTTTTCAATTTGCAATTAATTTAAAGCTACAGAATTGATTAAGTTATTATCAATGGTATAGTAGATATGTTGGGCCGCATTTAACTTTAAAGATGGATTTAAATTATAATTAATAATTTTTTGCTTTAATCTATTACTTTTACAAGAATAAACACAAATTTTGTTTCAATTTGAAGATTTATTCTCTAAGAAACTAAACTCTGAAAATACTTCATTAGGAGACCGAAAGTCCTGAATCATTATTATAGTGCTGATAAAAGATATAAAATTCCTTTAGTGTCGCCGGTTTTATTTTTTATAAATAAGGTATATTTAGAATTGATTTGAATATATTTTTATATCATATATTTTTTATATAATTAGATTTTTGTAGCAACATCTTGTTCAAAGAAAACTGAATAAAACCAAATATTTTATTAAATGTCTAAAATGTCATATAAGGCTTTTTAAAATTTGGTTATTAGTCATTTATTTATACTGACCAAAATAAGCAAGAGTTCTAACACGGCGTATCTCTTTCTATATCTAATGGAAATCTCATACCTAGGCACTTCTTTTGAATGCATAAATGAGTCAACTGCGATAATTCTACGAACTCCTTACAACCATGGTTAAGTTGAAAGTTCTTGTCCGTATTACCATTTCATGAATAATCACTAAGTCTTCTAATAAAATAAATTACAGTATTTTAAATTTGGATGTTCTCCGGTTCACAGAAAAAATACGATTTTAGTCTGGATTTGATTGGGTACTGGGACAAACTAGCAAAAACTATTAAACTGAAAATGGCAGTGTGTAAATTTACAGAAAATAACAATGTAATGATATCAAATTCAGTAGACTAGTCATTTTCAGAATTTGATTCTGATATTCATCTAGAATTATTAGCGACTAAAAAAAATTTAAAATCGTATATAATAAATACTTCGGAAACATTAACACCTGTCACAATCACAATGTGAGAATACGGATTTTGATCGATAAATTCAGGCTTCAAACGAAATTTTTAGGATAACTACCTTGAAAAATAGTATTATAAAAGTGAAAAATACTACAAAATTTATATTTTAAATTTATTTAACATTATTGACTATACACATGTTTGCAATGTTGTATTGTATACATTAATATAACTTTTAAAATCTCGCGAATATTTAAGTTAATAGTGATTTGTAATCTCTCAGTAAAAAATGTTGTCATCATCTCCAACACCCGAATGTGTATCCCATCCAAAACCAATTTGACCATCAGCAGTTGTGAAAATAAAAGGTCAAAATGTTCATGTAGACAATCGTTGGATTGTGACATATTTGCCAATGTTATCAAAAGGTTTTAAGACTAACATCAATGTAGCGCGAGTACTGTAACTGTACTGTAGTCATTTTTGGGCCGGTCGTTTTTACATTACAGTGTCAGAATTGGTCGTCGACCTACAGCAGCGTTATATATTCTTCAGTCCCACATGACTCTCCGGTCACGTTCTTGTCAGCCGGTATCCGCAATGGATTTTCCCAAAAAGAATGTCTACTTGTCGGTAAAAAAAAATCAATCAATATCAAAATTGTTTACATGTCAGAAACAAATGTCTCTTTGAAGTTGAAGTGAAGATCATGGATCAAGAAGAATATTTACTTCAAGTCCTGTAGGTAGCACCTTCATTATTTTATTATTTTTGATATGAAGATACAATAATCGAAGATTATTATCTGTAAATATTTGTGGTACGACATCTTTTTAACCCCTGACTAAAAAGAGGGGTGTTATAAGTTTGACCTGTCGATCTGTGTATCTGTTTGTGACAAATTTGCGGCCAAACGCGTGGACGGATTTGAATGCCGTTTTTTTTAATCGAAAGCTATGCTCGTCGAGATGGTTCTTATCTATATTTGATTGAAATAGAAATAGTCGTCTTCAAGACGTTTTATTCGTGCGGGGGAGAGGTTCTTATGCAATAATTAGTTGTTTGCGGCCAAACGAGTAAACGGATTTCAATGCGTTTTTTTTAATCGAAAGCTATGCTCGTCGAAATGTTTCTTATCCATGTTTAATTGAAATATAAATAGTCGTATCTAAGATATTGACGTTTTATTCGTATGGGGGAGAGGTTCTTATGCAATAATTAGCTTTCCCCGCGGCATATAGGAAAAAAAGCCTTGTAATGAAGGCCAAAAGATTTTAACACTTACTTACTAAAGTAAAGTTAATTAGGGATAGCTGTTGCCCGTGACTGCGTCCACGTAGACTATGAAAATATATTGATATGGCTTATGATCGTAGTCATAAAGAGTCACGGGCAACAGCTAGTGATAATATATATCCCTTCGTCACAGTATTATTAGTGATTGTAAATAATTTTAAATCATAATGTTTATATTTATTAATATTCGTATATACCTATATTAAAAAGTCTTGAATCATGTTGCGGATGAACGACTGCATTGCATTAACTTATTTTCAATTTAGAATAGGAATATCTATCTGGTCAATTGCATAGTTCATTTCACTTATTATTAAACTTTAAAGGTTTTTTCCCTACTGGGCTTTTAATGCCCGTATCCACTTAATTTTCATAACTTTGACCACATCTCCGAATAAGGGTCAAAACAAAACTGTAAAAATTTAAATATAGAAATTCTGACTCTATTTACTTTTTTTGTTCAAATTGTTCACTGCTATTTTTTTAAATGTAATTTCTCCTTTTTAGCGGATAGGTACATAACATATTGCCTCGTTCTTCAAGCAATTTACTGTTCCGTATACCTCCTAATAGTACGGTTTTCTTGTCTAACTCATTCACTTTAGCTGCTACCAGACTGAAACGAATTACCTAAGTATATTCGAAAAAAACCTCGTGAGTCATTCAAACCCTAAATAAAGCAATATTATCTCAAATAATTAAATATATATCTGTAAAGCATATAATTTGTATACGTAATGTTTATCAAATAAAACATGTTGTATATATTGTCTCCTTAATTTGTAATTATATGCATAGGAAGTATCTATGATATTTATGCATATTTGATTATAAATGTTGCCTAATTATTTTTTGTACTACTATCAACGATAGAACTATGGCGAAAACATTACGGGTAATTGAAAAAACAATATAGTTTCTGAAAAACGCACGGCGTTACACAAGATCACTGTAGACACTAGACAGAATAGTAAAAGAGCTTTATGACATATCAAATATTTTTAAAATCAGATAATAAATGTCATAAGAACTATCAAACTACACACATCGAGAACCTAAAAATAAATGTTAACCGTAAGTGAAAAATAGCACAATTAATGTCAACGTTACTAGTACTAGTAAACATTTAAATTTCGGAAAGTTTTTTTTAACTTCTTTTAAGTTTAACCTTGTTTATTATTTACTAGCTGTGCCTGCAACTTCGTACGTGTAGATTTCGATTTTGATAAACCGTACCCTTTGTACTTACCAATGTATGTAAAAACTATAAACCCTCAAACTGGTAAGCAGCAATGTTACGACAATAAGAGATTATTAACTTTTTTATTTTTTAACCGATTGTTGAAAAAAAAAACAAAATTTAAAGTGAATCCCATGACAATTTGCTTCCGAAAACTACTTCCAAATCGATAAACCCGTTTCTGAGATTAGCGTGCACAAACATACAGACATACAGACGAACAGGCAAAGTGTAAAAAAAAAATGGGTTCTCTTGCTTATGTAAAACTCCTCCTGTATGAATATTAGCAAATATTTTTTTTCGTCTTGTGTGCATAACCAAAAGAAAAAAAAACTAACAAAGATTGAAAATGCTGGAAATGGATTCTGTAAGTTATCACTTTACATCCTGGGAAATTTTTATGGTACAAAGACTACTCCTCTACAGATTTATTACATGCATATAATAAGATTTGCATGGTACCTATTACGTGATTGACATAAATTGACATTACTTTTTTATTTCTAAACCGATTTAGATAAAATAAAGATTAAGTGTTAAGTGAAGACTCTGATAATAAATTCCTGAGAACCGCATTCAAATTAGTTTAGCCGTTTCTGAGATTAGCGTGCACAAACATACAGATATACAGACATACAGACAAACAGACAAACTGAAATACCATTGTTTTGGGTTCTCTTGCTCTTATAAAGCTCCATTATGATTTTTTTTTAATATTTGCCATGTACAGAAATGCATCAGTGACAATTTTATTATATGTATAGATAATAAATTAGACAATAGTTTAATGAAAACAACTACAGTAAAAAACTTTACACTTTAAAACCGACTTTAAAACTAAAAAGTAAAAAATTATGAAGATTTTTACTATTTATTATATACTACCTATTATTTAAATATCCTATTTACTAATAGGGATTAAAGTCGGTGCCAAGCCATTTAGTATAGGAATTCGGTCGAATGCATTTCTGTAATTATTTATACTTTGTTTTTCTTCGTAGCAATTCAAGCTAGTAATAATATTAAGATTTAATTGCTTTCTATTATGTTTATGTACGTATCTTAACCTTTAATTATGACGTTCTTTTTTGTCACACTTCCATGGACGTGAGGTCTCACACAGCGCTATATTTCAGGCTTGATTTTATTACAAGATACTTATATACTTCTTTTTTTTTTGTTTTTTTTTTTATCTATAGGTATCAAAGTTAACAAATATTGGTGTCTTTTATCAAAATATATTTATTTATTTACTTAACTTAAGCAATTAATCATTTTAAGGCACTTTCAGTCTTAATTTTGCCAGAGATCAATTAAAAATATTGATCTAAAGCAACGGGAACGGATAAAAGTAGTCGTCTCCGCAAAAATGCTCTTCGAAACATAATTTTCGTTCTTGTGAGACTATTAAAGATCGTGGAAAACGTTTGTTGGGCACGAAGGCATATATGAAATCCCGATCACGTCAAGAAACTCTTCATCAGCATAATTCTAGACTCGATAAGATCCAAGAGCGTCTTGTGAATGAGTATTTTGAGTAAAGAGCTAATAGACTTGGCCTCATCAATGAGCGTCTGGCCAACGAGTCAGCTGAGCAGAGGACTCATTAATGTGCATTTAGAGAACGAGTCGACTGAGCAGAGGGCTGATTTATTAGAAGTGATACGAAAGCGTACAGCAACCGAGTCTACTTAGCAACGTGAGAACCGGCTAGCAGCAGCGCGTCAGACTTCACAAAGACTTAGTTCAATGAATGAAAGTAATTTTATAACCACCATAAATCAATATGCTGAAGTACCATGTACAGTCTGTAAGATATTATTATATCCAAAACAACAAATGTCATTAGTCACAGCATGTTTTGATTTCCTTCCGGAGGAGCTAGTTCAAAACTTGGACAAAAATGCTCATAAAATAAAAACTAATGGGCCTACCTGAATCAAATATTTTTATGGGACCAATTTAAAACTATTCCGCATCAAACAAAAAAAGAATTACGTAAATCGGTTCTGAAACCTCGGAGAAAATGGTGTACATACATAATATATATATTTATACCGAATTGAGAACCTCTTCCTTTTTGAAGTCGGTTAAAACGAAAATAAACGAACGGAAATAATGTAGAATTGTGCAGAACTCTATCGCAGACATAACGATATATCTTGCAGTAGGCGTGAGTACTCAAAATTAAGGAATAATGAGATTGTTCCAAAAACTTTCTTTGATAGGGTTGACATGCTTTACATTAGTTACCTACGGCACATTTTAAAATCTGTTGAATGAAAAGCATGTTATCTTATTCAATAACTTTAAAAGGCCTCATTAAAAAAATCTTATTAAAAGTCTTTAATTTATGTTAAATGACATTAAAATTTTGCTATATTTTGCTCATCGACATTTATGTCAGAAATACAGATGAGTCAAAAGATAACGCAAATGATGTTAGTGGAGTTCAGAAAGTCGTAGGAAAGAATTTCCTGTAAGGTTTTATGTTATTGTTATTGTGACACGGATACAATATCAATACAAGTAGGTAGTAGTTTTTGTTTTTCTTCAGCTCAATCCGCTAGCTCGAGCAATAAAAACTATGAATGAGCAAAGCTATAAAGGAGTATATTAAATAAAAACTCATGAAACGCAATTTCGATGAATTTATGTAAAATTTCGATATTATAGACAACAAGCATTTATTATTTTTATAAGCGCCATCTGTTGGCAAGTATTATTCATGACTTTTGTTAATAATGAAAATAATAATATGAGGGAAGATCGCTATAGTATATCTTTAAAAAACATCCACACTTCCAAATTATAGATTTAAATCCTTAACACAACGCTCTTGTTATACACAACACAAACAAAATTCACAAGTAGGTATGTACGAGTATAACAAAGGTATGTTGCAGGACCATTGTAGCAAAGGACATTAATGATATCTCGGAGTGCAATGTTTACACAATGTTCTTGCTAGAGTTAGTTGAATCTACCGAGTCTAAGCTAGCGTTAATACATTTAAAGTTTCTGGGCGACCATAAATTTCAGAACACGGTGTCATTACATGTGTACAATGAGTTTATTTAGCTTGTAGTTCTTTGTTCATGTAAACAATGTGTCTTAGAATATATGAAATAATTGAAATACTTAACTAAGTGAACATACTTTTTACATTTTATAATCCTACTTGTTTCATAAAAGAAAGAAAAAATATTAAGAACCTCATAAGTAGACCTGACAGCTTTTGCCACTTAGATATTTATAGATATTACTTTCCCTTAAGAAATATTTAATGGTATGAATTTATGAATGGTCTTAAAGTCTGCTACCCAATAAAATAATATATTTCCTTAGGCAGATTAGTGTATCAATAAAGTTCTAGCAACATTTATGAAAGAAGCAATTACTATAAATATATAAATAGAACGAGAATAAACGAGAACGATACAAGTTGACCCGCACGCGGTCGCTGTAGAGATCTTTTAATTACTACTACATTCTCTGTGTTGTTTAGATACATACTGATTGAACTTGCACCTTCAAGTTTGATAGACGATGAGATAGGTTATATATAGATGCATCGCGGTGAGTGCGAAAGCGATCCCGTGGTGTCTCATTGTGACGGCGGCGGCAAACGTCAGGTTTAGTGAGTAGGAGTCTCACATAACCACCTCCATCATCCCCTTAATGGAGGTGTGTATCCATGAGGATTTATGAAGTTAAAAAAAAAAGAAAAGAATGTTATATATAGATGATATATAATTTTAGCCTTTTTATTTTACTACACATATCACATATAAAAGGGTTTACTTTATCTTATCTATTTATAAATACAAATTATATAATAAACATTATTGTATGTAATGTGGTAGTGTGAATAAGAATTAATATTTTTAAAGCTTTAGAATTATAAACTCCTGATAATATTGACTGTATTTAATTAAAACTATTTAAAAGAAACGAATATTATATTATCTATGTGGTACTTTAAAATAGAACGGAACTACTTAATGTCTTTTACTGAACTACTATTTTAATCTTAATTCTGTTAAAGTCAATGTCATTCATGTTGAATTGAATAATTGGATTTTTATATGGTATAAAGTAAAAATCAGCTTGAAAATAATTTATCCTTGAAATATGCATATCATGCAGAAGATGAGAATATCATGAAGATGAAATATGCATATACAAACTTTATAATGTATTTTCTTTCTTTTTTTCGGTGGTTTTTATTTTATGTTAAAAATACTGCTATGAGATTAATCACTAGCTAAGTATTATTGTCTTCAGTTACTATCAGTTTATATATTTTATTAATTTGTAAACACAAATGGTAGAATGTTATCTTTAAATGTCTTGTTCAAAATTTTTGTTCACTTTTTTTCGAGACTAACCAGTTCAAAAAGAAGCAACGAAATCTTCTTAGTTTTTATTTTCGGTGACATCGACGTTAGGCACAAAAATGTCAATATGATCACGGAATTTTGCTAATATTTTGATGTAAAATATAAGTTATAATCTTTAACTTTTAAACTCTTATTATTACATTTATATTTATAAATAATTCATGAAACGTATGATATAATGTCCGAGTGCCTCATAAAAAAAGACGCACTTAATTAATTTTAATTGAAATTCACGATGTAAATTAAAAATACAAGCCATTGCATAAAATCTAGTCTTTTGTGTGCATTGAAATAGGATTTGCATATATATTTGTCGTAGCAGAGAACAATTAACCACTACAAAGCAGTAAGAGAGCACAAACAGCTAAAGCAAACAGTTTTAAAGTTGGTTTTAAACTAAATTCACTAAAAGAACGAATGTTCTATATTTGAATATATTTTAATTAATTAAGGGAACGTGATTACTTACTTTACCATTTATATTAATTATAATAAAAAGGTAATAATGCCAAAAACATAACGTGTGTTACCTGTTATGGAAATGTAACTTAGGATTGTTATCTTTTCCCAAATATCATACCTACTCTTCGAAACAATATTGTGTTTTACGAAAGGAATAAAAAAATATACAGATACAGTTTATATATAGATAATAGCATATTCTATGTGATAATAATCATATACTTTGCGGACATACACATTGCATCTGTCAAACCAATGTAGAAGTCTTGTCATATTGCCCTAAATTTGGACGTCCGTCTAGAAAAGAGGAGAGAAAATAAAAGGTAACTTATAAAAAGCTTTATGTTAAAAGAGCTGGTATTTTCAATTATTGTCAGAGAATTTGTTTGTATCATTTTTTTCATCTCATCAAATTAAATCATAATGAATATAATATTAATATTTTTTATTTGTCGTTGACGATACGATGCTTGGAGTATTACCATTATGAATAAATTAAATTTTCATTGAATCAACAAAGATCGCGTTTTATACAATTTTTTACATACTATATGTATTTGAGAGTGACAATTGACGCACTGCATCATGCATTAATACTTACATATCTTTTTAAGTCTATAGAATTGGAAGGGTTACTATAAACGACAATTTTATAGGCTAAGGTTTGGTTCATAAAAAATTATAACCGAGGCTTTAGAATTCGAAAATAAATATATATATGTATTCATAAAATTATATCTGAAATACATAAGGTCAAATAAACCTATATCTATTTCAGAGGTGCACTGTAGTAACAACATGATATTTGTTAATTCTACGTTAATAGGTAAGTATGCAACCAATAAATAAAGCTTATTATATTTTTTCTTTATTCTGCTTTTCTCAGGTAAAACCTGGTAGCTATATAGTATTCTAGGAACGGACGTATTGCCAAAGATCCTAGTATACATTAAAATTAACTAATCTGTTCAAATAAAAAAATAATAATATTTTTACTTACGAGTATCTTCAGTTAAAAATGTCTTGCTAAGAATCGTCGTACTACTATCAAGTGTATCTCTTTCAGAAAGTGTAATTCTATTGTTTTCATGTATGACTCTAATCTGGACGTCTATTCTGAACGTTACTTCGTCTTTCGTTTCGTCCTATTCCTATTCCGAACTTACTTCGCGATCAAAATCGAGACGTCGTTCGATGCTGTGGCAACGTTTTTCGTAATTTGCTATTCTCAAAACACGAAACGAAGAAGAAATTGTCACTTTTGTCAAACTCTCGTGCGTAATTTAAAGCGAATATGAACGTTAGAAAAAGAGTTGCCGTATGAGTTTCGTAAGTATTATTTTTTACATTATAGCCATTGATTTTATTAGTTTTTAAGATTTTATCAAGTATGTAAGAATATATATTATTCAATTTACTTAGAATTATGGCGGAACTCACAACAATTGAGATACCTTTAAAGTGAAAACTAAAGAATGGCAACAGTGAGTGTATTGGTTAAAAAATACTTTTATTATTGATAGTATAACCGACGTTGAGTTTATTTCTTTAAATAGACTCAACCGACAGACATTCGAGAATTTAGTAGTATTATTACTTCGTACAACAAAAAGTTGACGAACTTTACATACGATAACAAAGGTAATTCATTCCTTATTTTCCTATTTCCTACTTTCCTTACTCATCATTTATTTTTGTGTAGGTTTTAATCGCTTTAAAACCCGACCAGAAAGACAAACATTAAAAATCAAATAATCAACTATTGTCTTATTTGCAACCGAGTGTGGCTTTTCCATTTTCATAAAAAAAATGTTTTAATACTTATTTTGAATTATGTACTTTATTTATGAGTATTTAATAAAAGTTTGAATGCTTTGGATTTTTAAATAAGAACAATATTCTTGGGGCTCTTGGCTGCATCAATTTTACACATGTTGCAATTATGTGCAGAACAATTCTTTAAAAGGAAGATTATAGTTTAGTATATCTTACAAAGAAAAGGTTTTTTTTTATTATTTTAAATAATCACATTTTGAGCTTCTTTTTCGTTGCTTTCATTTTCTAATATTTTGTAGTCGCGGCAAATCAAGTATTTATTTTTATTAGTTTGTCATTTTTAAAACGTCAAAAAAACAACTAAAATATATTTCATACAGCCGGAATAAAATTTTCGTATCTAAAATAATGAATAATATATATATATTATTTGATAGGATATCGGTAAAGATATAAATAACCAATAATTATACTTTTTTGGAATCTTCAAATGTACAATTTTGTATTTTAATTGTTTTTTTGGTCTATAAAGCATGCTCTTATAAACGATCCTTTTAAAACATGACCATATAAACGCATCTTCTTATTTCGAAAGACGTGTGTGAACTCGAAATAGGTTCAGAATAGCTTTGACGTCTTTGTTTCGTTCGTACCGTGTTTCGGCCGAATTTCGTATCTACGTATATTCAGCATAGGCCCCCTGATCAGCTAATCAATATAATGATATAATTCAATAAATTCCTTGTGCACTAAGGTTCTATATCCAGTAAGAGATTTTTCTGAATTGGTAACTATGTAGTAGCAGCAAAGTAGTTGAGTATTAACTTTGTTCGTATATTTCATTTGCTGCCGACTGCTTATGATTTTATAATGTAGACTTGAAAACACACAAATAAAACTATAAGTTGAAATTTATGTAAATATAGAATGAAAAAAAAAAAAAACGATACGAGCATTGATTCGACCCCGCGATCTCTGCGAAACCGTCCCGTCGCTCTACCAATTGAGCTACCGTATTGCTGTCCGTCTCGGTGACATATAGAATGCTTAATTCACCGGTAGCTAATTGGTAGAACGACGGAACGGTTGCCCAGAGGTCACGGGTTGGCCTTCCTGCTCGTATCGGTTTATTTATCATTCTATATTCATATTAATTTAAATAATAAATAATTTATACATGTTTAAAGATATTTTCAAACTGTAAGTCAAAACATACAAATAAAACTATTGAAAAAAAACGATATATTTACACATTTAGTATTAAAACAAAAAAGTAACACTGGAACACATTTCTTTTAGGATTTAGGAACGTATACTATATTTGAAGGTGAGTTTTAAAAATTTTAAAAAATAAATATTCGTTAAAGTGCGGAGTAGGAGTTGGAGTTGATCATGATTATTCGTCTGTTCATTGTTAAATTAAAAATCTATTTATTGAATGTTGATAATTAAATATTGTACTTATGCTGAAAAAAAAAATCAGGTAAATATTCCTACAATATTAAACTTAATGTAATAAAACCAATTATTGCAACCAGCAGACAGGCGAGCTAATCTTGGCCCTGTTTTGTTAGTTTTAATAAGATTACGGTCAGACTTAATTATTAACTGTGTATATGTATATGTTTATGTACTAGGCATTATATACTATAGGTATATTAATATTTTATTAATAGTGTTTAAGAGAAGGTTTTTTGTTGCTTTTAGTATCGGTTAAAGGAGGCGGTAATTGAGATCCAAGAAAACAAACAACTTAATTAAGTCCATTAACTTCAAGGCTATAAAATAAAGTCACAATAAGTCATTAAATGGAAGGAGAGCAAGCAACTAGCTCCCAGACCTCTATAGCTTTTAACTAATTACTTGTGTTAGAGTCCCAGTCATTTAACAGTCGAAAAAAATATATATTTATACTTTTATTATGATTAATCCATATAATAGCTCGTGACGAATTGATATTTGGGAGATATAGATAAAATATATTAACTAATTTCCCTTAGATTACACATACATATCGACTTATGTTACTTACCTATGTTATGAGCCTTCGAATGATTACAGGAATGGTGGCATTATTTATTTTTGCTTCAATAAATTACCATTTTTGTTTTGCAAAAAACCTAAAATAATAGATAATCTATAAAAAAATACTTTATAAGTCGTTTTAGATATTGGTGAGTAATAATGAACGCTATTTGGAAGCTGTCATTTTTATGAGCCATAAAACTACGTATCGTAACCTCCTAGCTGGAAACATCAGAACGAATATAGATTGGGAATATATATATAATATATATAAATGTTTTAACACTGATATAATATAAACTAATATATAACACTGAAATATGATACATATTTATGAGTGAAAATTGTGATGAAAGTAGTATAAATCAAAAATTCCTTGATGGCCTATTTTTGCCTAGGTGTTTAGTGTCTGCTCAATGGATCATTCTACAATAAATGTAATAAACTAGTTTTCATAAACAAACTAATATTAAAATGTACCGAATTTGTTACAAAACCGTAAGGCCTGACGATAATGCTAAATATAATTCTCTTTATAGTATTTGAAATCTATATTAAACATTAAATATGCATACCTCGATCCTCCCACGGTCACGCTGTAATAGCCAACAGGGCTAATAGTATAGACAAAAATAAAATAAAAAAAAATAAGCATACCTCGAGCTTTCTTGTTATCAAATTCATTTATTTTAAGGCAACATTGACTCTACGTGATGCTTATTTCTATCCACTAATCTGTGATTGCTGTGAAATCCTTGCACTATTAGTAAATTAATATTGGCATTGCAGATATGTTCATGCGACTGTTACTAGTATTCAAAAAAGGTGCAATTTTATGCATAATTAAAGATAAATCTAATCTTAAAAATCTAAAAACATTGTTTTCACTGTAGGCAATTTTGAATGCAAAAATTATCAATTAATATTTTAAAATTATTGCACTTTGTATACATTTTAAAATAAAAAAGGAGTGTTATGTTATTAATCAATAGCTTAAACACTTCTTCGTTCATGACGTTTCAGCTGCCGAATTTAACCAGTTGTCACAGAATGCCTAAAGCAAGGTCAGCATCATCTACGTGAGACACGAATATGTGCAATTTGTCCACTTGGTAATGACAATTTTACTTAACATTATTATTAGGATCGAAAGTGGGGGTATAATCTAATTACTATTAGAATAGATTTATTGGTTTTTTATTTAATTATTACTTGTATATTAAGATAAAAAAATCCAGGTCAGTTCGCTTTTTTTATTTACATATAGAAGTCAAAATTTTTAAAGAATATAGCCTAAAATATTTGCAAATAATATACTGAAGTTAATTTCACCTTTGGCATAAGTATAATTCATGGGGTCGTAGATCAAGTAAAAACGCTTCGTAACGAGCGATGGGGGTTAACGAACTGCACTCTAGGGATCACTATAAAGTACTAGGATTAAGGTAAGATTCATACACATATACCTCTAACGGGATGTGCTTAACATTTAAATATAGCAAAAGTTTTACTACTTATAATTTTTATTTCTTTGTCAATCCAACGTTGATTATATTTTCCTAAACAATTTTACCAACTTTGCAATACTAGTAAAGACAAAAAATATTATTCAATTCTTTGATGTTAAATATTATATTAATGTCATTTAATTTTATATTATTATATATTATTTTTATTCATACAAAATTATATATGATTTTTAGTCATCTAACGAAAAAAATTAAGTTCTTTTAGTAGTTTAGTAACGACTAGCTTTTCCCAATGGCCTCTACCGTCCTCTCTTGCTCAAATTATAAAAAACCTATACAAGCACCATCTTTTACAATTGATTCAAATTCATATCTTATCAGTGTTATTGGATTAAAATGCCAAACGTTTTTGTTATTCAAAGAAAAGATTGGATAATTGAAAGGTGAAAAGTAAAATTTTGCGTATTCATCTTGCAAACAAACAAAAAATAGATACACAAACAGTGATTTAAAAATTATTACTATAATCATGACTATAATTTCAAGTTTTTGTCATTATTAATTAAAATTTAATATAGAATTTTCGTAGGTACTAAAACTAAATATATAGGACAGACAGAAATATGGTTATTTAATTTAAATAGGTGTGATTTAAGAAAATTCAATATTTTTGAAAAAATTAACCTACGTGTCCAAAAGGGTAGCCTAGTTATGTAATTAATGTCAGTTGTACTAGTATGTGCAAAAAACATAAGCTATCTTACATAATTTCCATGTCTTTTCAGTCAATTGTAAGGACATAAAATAATAAATGGAATAAACAACTGTTACGTTCCATTGCACGTACATTCACAATTAAACATTTTAGAAAGTTTTCGAAGCTAATGAATGAAGATTAATATTGTGCGATTTATTATTGATATTTCGTTATTAGCCTTGATAACTTGCTTGCATTTTGATTTCTTCCTTTATTTACCGATCCCCCGACGCAACAACTTTAATATGTAGATAATAATGTTATCCTTTTTAGATGTTTTTTTTCTTTCGGGGGCTTCTTAATATTATTTTTGCTTTTTAAAGTTATGATACTGGTTTCTTTATTGTACTAAATTAACCCACCAACACACTTCACTTAATTTTCACTCATTTAGATGTTTACTATCAAAATTGCATAGGTACCTTTCAGCAGCATCAATGCTGGAATGCAATCAAAGCTAAATAGCTTGGAGACGATTGCTTTTATTTCAACCAAACATAGGAACATAGGAACCTTGTCGACGAACCAGGCTTTTGATTTAAAAAACTGAAATCTAATCTGTCTAACCGTTTGTCTGCTACGAGATCACAAATACACACGGGGGGTTAATAACTGAAATTCGAATCACTTATTTTTAAACATCAATTAAAAATAATGGACTATAACGTGAAAGTAGTTTTTGTTATTAGTTAGGTGTATGAACATTTTAAAACAGCTGTATACATTAACTATACATGCGTAATTCCTTTAAACGAAGAATCGACTTACGCAGGTGCTTTTAAAGTAAGGTCAATCACAGTGGTAAAGCTGACTAAACTAATTTTGCTCTAAGTTCATGAAACAAATATGAATAGTGAGGCATTTTGAGCTTAATAAGTTATAACACAAACAGAACTAAAAGTAAATACGAGTTCAAGTTTACTTAATTAAGAATATAAGGAGATTGAATTACCACATATTGTCTTTGAATACCACAAACTTTTAGACATCGTATTTATATTAATTACAAAGACTCGTAAATACTGACAAGAAACATTGTTTTTCCTTAAATATATTTACATTTTGGTGTCTTTTATGTAAGCATCGAATCGATTTTTTAAACATGAGTAATATGTGGCTGCTATGATAAAAATAGTGTACTGTGTTTAAAAGACTCCTACTCAAAAAAGAGGTGTTATAATTTTGACCTGTCGATCTGAGTATCTGTATATCTAGGTATTTATGTGTCTGTCTGTGGCAATGTAGCAGCCAAACGCGTGGATGGATTTGATTATGTTTTTTCTAATTAAAAGCTTGGTTCGTTGAAAGGGTTCTTAGCGATGTTTGGTCGAAATAGAAATAGTCGTCTCCAAGATATTAAGGTTATATTGTTACGGATGAAAGGTTCTTACTTGAATTGTTCAGATATATTTTTATTTACATATATACAAAAAAATATAACGCTTCTTTTAAAACAATCGGTTAATAAGAATAAGAAATTCTAATATTTTTTTGTAAAATTCAATTAACCAAACGTTTAAGAACAAAAGCTCCCGTTGCAAGTCCGTAACCGCGCTACAACTTATGGCATGTCATCAACTAAATCACTTGTAAAAGTTAATATATTAATAGCGAATGCGTTATTTTAATGTATGAGCTATGTTATTGTTAGGTTTATTTAAAATCCATTCAGTAGTTTTTACGTGAAAGAGTAACCAAACATCCATCCATCCTTACAAACTTTCGCGTTTGTGATATTAGTCGTATTATGTATTTTTTATTATTTGTAAAAATAACATTTATCGAACAATAGCATAATGATTATGTGGAGTCAAAAAACTTGTAAGTAATATTTTAGTCAATATAATTAAAATATTTGTTACATAATATCAGTATCTTTATTGACTTTACTTACTTCTTAAATAGCAAATCAATCAAAAAATTCTAATTTTTTGATCACACACAATACTTCAAAGCCCCTTAGATTAGTAAATTATTATATAATAATAAAACAAAGTATTGGCAGTGGGTTCTAAAAAATATAATAGTATTTCATTCAGCTTTGTATAATAATGCGATTTTCATAATGTTTTATTATTTTAATGCATTAATATAAAGATATTAATGCATTAAAATAATAAAACATTGAAATAATAAAGAAAACCTACCACTTGAATTTGTTTGTTTGGTTTATATTGATAACCCATTATTTTAAGCTTTTTAAAGGAAATATAGCATTATACTAGTATTCTAAAATGCTTTTTTTTTTTTAATTTCATTTAATATGCTGATAATTTTATCTGTTTCTCGGTTATCGAGTAAAACATTTTTTTTTTTGTAGATCATATTATCAAAGTGTTAACTTTATAACATACCGTAAAACACAAGTTTTTTTTATCTGTTTGCTCGTTTGTGCGTCATTAAAAATTTCGAAACACATTTGACCATCTTACAAAAATATAAGAACTAATTTGGTTTATAGATTTCAATAAGCATAAAAATGTTTTAGACAAATATTATAGAGAATCAATTTCAATATTATAGAGAATAGAAATCGCGCTGTTGTTAGTTAGAATTACAAAAAAACTAATTTAACATCTTTTATTGAACTTTTTTATATGGACGTTTATTTAATAATATATATTTAAATCTTACTTCTAGGCTCGTCTAAAAAATAATACGAAGAAAGAAGAGAAAGTGTATTTTAATCCCAAGACACTTTAAATGGTTCCCAGGAATAAAAATAATAAGAGCGGAAGAGAATTTAAAGTGCATGTACTTAAAACGAAATAACGCTCCCGAGACGAAAGCAACTAAAATATATTACTAATAATTTTCGGACTTGTTATGTATTATTTTATTCTCCCTTATTTTGTTTATCTAGCATTGATGTTTTTTAAAGTGTACAAAACACATTTCATGATAAAAGGTCATAGAAGACATAAAATATATAATAAATATTAAATTTTTTATCGTTTTTTTAATATGGTTATTTTTTAAGACCATCCTTTTGCAGAAACTAAAAATTCTCAAGGAATATATTATTGTTTTGAATAAACAAACACAGTTTCATGTTATACAATAATAAAACAAACACAATTGTTTTCTGAAATTTGTCATATAAAATCCGGTATAATCGTACCATATCTTGCGTAATGGTAGTATCACAAAACATTTTACGCGCCGCTTGTTACTGAAACCTGTACGTGTTGTATACGGTCATTCGAACCGACAAACGGTCTGGACTCTGTAGATCACACATTATGTACCTATTTACAGTCATACAATAGTGGAAGGTTAGGTGTGACAGAACCATTTGCATGAATTCACTATTTCACATTTCCTGAATGGTATTTTACTTGTTTACTGATTTTGAATTTGAATTCAAAATTTTAAATAATATTATATTAAATTAACATATTATTTTTACAACTTAAAATTAAATAATACAAGTTTCATGTTTCCACACATGTCTTCTCTCGTCTAGGAGAGGGAAAACGATTTCAGGGCGTTACCCTGTGATCGTGGTTTCTGGCGCCACACATTAAATGATATATGATTATATGTGTATTACGCTTATGTATTATGTGTATTTATTTTTATGTATGTTTACAATGTTTAAAACTTTTAGCCACCTATCTATGTATACTAATATTAAATTCCTTTCAATATGGTTGTCTGGAAGAAATCGTCTTTAGGCGATAAGACCGCCTTTTGTTTTTACCCTGTTTTAATTTGTAATTGTTTAAATGTATTTTTTTTATTGGTATACAATAAAGAATATAAATAAATTAAAATGCGTGGGGTTTCGGGTTGGGCTTTCTTAAATGTATTTACTTAATCTCTATGTAAGTGAACAGTGTATTCTTCATGAGAAATAAATATCCTTAAACATAACAAACGGTTAATAAATAAAGAAGTTAATAATCTCTTATTTTCATAACATTGCTGCTTACCAGTGATTAAATATAAAAAAATATTCATAAAAAAACTAAAAATACTCATACACCCAAAAAATACTTGATTAAGTCCGATGAAACTTTGAAGGTCTATAGTTTTTACATACATTGCTAAGCACATGATATTATTATTATTATTATTTCTGATCGCTATTCCTACATAACGAGCGTATTTTTTTAAAGCATTAACATAAGTCATAAGTTAATACTCGATTACATTCCACCCCATGGAAAGTCAAAATGAAGTCATAGGTGGTGGTGGCGCGTTAACCTAACAACCTATTCTCTCTTCTCTTAAGGATTAGAGAAAAGAAAGAAAAAAAGAGAGGCTAGTAATTTATCGTTATTGCGCCTTCATTTATCTGCAGTTTCAACTAATTGTTGATATCAGAACTTTTCTTAAATAATTGCGGATAAATAAGCGCAAAATATGATTATTGTAATGATCCCAATAAAGTATGGAATTTTGTACATTATTTGTAAAAAAAATAGTGTTTCAGTCCTGAAACAAACTTGCACGAATGCGGTTTTAGTGATATTCCAAAAAAATATGCAAGCTGTACATACAATTAAAATAATATATTCAGTTAAATATATTAAATTTATTCGAATCGTAACACCACAATAATAGTTAAAGATAATCGTCGATAAAGCGGAATGGCGTCGCCAACATGGCCGCTAGTAATAATTGGCGGGAACGCGATGATATGACTATTAATTTGTAGTTGGCAGTTAATTGTTTTTGGGATGGCTTTAATGGAGACCCGGCTTCTCGAATATCGACTATATTCTGTTGCTATTACACTTTAAACTACTATGCACTAATAAATTGGGTGTGCTAAATAGTTTTTGTGGATTTTCTTCAGCTAATACCTACAGTAGGTATGTTTTTGGTTAAATTGATTATAATCTTCACTTGGAAAAGTCACAAAATAAGTTAGGACTTACGTTTTTAGAAGATATTGTCGTTTTGTAGCTATGAAAGTTGGAAATTAATATAAAATACAAAATAAAATAAGAACTCCATTCGAGAACCTTACGGCCCCAACAGTCATCGGGTCATCTAGCTATGTGCCCCCCCCCACTGCCACTTCAACTTGTTAATCCGCTGGGCTATATCGGTGACTTTTGTTCTTCTACGGTTCTCCTCATTTCTGATTCGATAACGTAGAGAAACACCTAGCATAGCTCTCTCAATAACTCGTTGAGTGACCTTGAGATTTCTTATAAGGCTCATAGTAAGGGACCACGTTACAGTCCTATAAACCATCACTGGTAACACACACTGGTTGAAGATTTTCGTCTTCAGGCACTGAAGAATTTTGGACAAAAAGATGTGCCGAAGTTTTCCGAACGCCGCCAAGCCGAGATGGATCCATCGATGGACCTCTTTTTCAAAATTGGACTTACCTAGTTTGGCCAATTGGCCTAGATAAATATAATGGTCGACAACCTCGAGAACACAGTTCTCAACGGTGTTACCAGGGCCAGTGTCCGTTTATGATAGTAGCCGTTTTTCTGCCGGGGATTCTTAGTCCCCCTGCCCCAGCGTTACCATGACTACTACCGGAGCCAGTATTGGGGTATTGCTCGTACGTGCCACACTGAGCAGGCGGGTTGGCGAGCGTAGTACAGTAAGAATGTATAACTTAAGAAAAAAGAACGCTGCTGCCCATTCTTCTCTCGGTAATTTTATGCCGGGTTGCTCTCTCTGTCGCCTTTTACGACATCCACGAGAATATAGGGGTGGTGGCTAAATCGTTTTAGTTTAATTTATCACTATTTGTTGAATTTATTATTTAACCTTTTTATATGGCAATAAGATATTCTATTATATATAAATTTTATATTTTCATTCTCAATTGTCTTAGTCGTTTATGATTTAACTTCTTTTTATTATATATCAACACTCTATGACTCCTTTTTCGCTGTGTTTCATTCTATAAGTTCTATAAGTGTGAGAGCCGGAAACACAGTTCTTCGACCTTCTTCTTTTATGCATTTTAAGTTGTTTCTGATTTCAATGTTGGTTAATCAGGCTAGGGTTGATATATTACACTCACTTGCAAATATCCATGGGTTATTCATGGTATCCACTTACCGTCGCCGGGAACCTCCTCGTGTGCCCGTCTGTTTCCCTTGTTGCTCGGATTCGTCCGGTGACATCGGAAGCGGTACGGCCCGGTGCTCCCTGGGCAACAACGGTTAATGTGATCCTTCGGGTTTGCATTAGCCGTTGGCTAATACTCGGCGCGGTGGGGGTCGGCCATGGGGGTTTGTGCCCGGTTCATGGCTGGCTGGCGGGCAGGCTGCTTTTCGGGGTGGTCTGTCTGCGGGGGGCTCGGGCCTCTTTCCATCGTTTGATCACGTTGAAAAGTTGGCCTGGGCGTTGAGGGTGGGAGGGCGCAGGCCCTCTTTGCCGGGGTCGGCTGCGGAATTACTCCTGGTACTTCTCTGATAGCAGAGTGGACTGTGGAGTGGCTCCGCGGCTGTGTGGGGGGGTTCGCGATTAGGGTCTGGACCTCTTTCCACCAAGCACTTTAGAGAGGGTGCTTGGTGGGGAGACGGTCCGAGACGTTGCCTGGATTAATCGTTGCCAAGCGCGACGCCACGGTTGCGCATGGTGATGGTTGGTCTGGGCGTGGTGGGTTCCCGACTTATGCCTTTTTCTTGCTGGCCTCGGCTGATCACCGTGGCCGGCGGAAAGGGCTGTCGGGTTCGACGTTGGGCCCCCTACGTGAGCGGACTCACGTTCGACTCCAGTGTGTTGCAGTGAGGCTGTCTGCGCATCACTGGGTCTTATGGGAGTGTGCTCTTCCAGGGGGTCTGACCGGTGGTCTCCTCTCGGGGAGATAACCGGCGGCGGAGCTGGACACGGTCAATGGTCGAGTCGGTCTGTCCAACTGGCTCGATTCTGAGACTGAGTCCAGCTAGAAGGGGGTCTCGGCCCCCTTCAGAGGCAGCAGGCTTGGGTGGGGGGAAGGGGATCCCTCCACGATCTATCAAGCCTGCGAAAAAGGGATGGGTGCTCCTCGTTGCGGGGTGCCCTCTCCGTGGATCACGTCGGGGCATCGCGGTGAGTGCGAAAGCGATCCCGTGGTGTCCCATTATGACGGCAGCGGCAACCGTCAGGTTTAGTGAGTAGGAGTCTCACATAACCACCTCCATCATCCCCTTGATGGAGGTGTGTATCCATGAGGATTCCTGACGTTAAAAAAAAAAAAAAAAAAAAAAAAAAATGGTATCCACTTACCGTCAGGTACGGTTTTTGTAGGTTTAATTGATATAATAAAAAAATAAATATAATACCTTACTAAATTAATAATTAAATAAAAATAACGCTTGACGCGTTTTCTTCCACGATGGATCGTACATCAAACCATCAATTATCAATTGTTAAATTCTAACAGCAATTCATTTGATTATATGGGAACGAATTCATAACAATAATTGCCACAGAAATTTAGGTATTAAGTACAATGCTTAAATAAATAGTAGGCGAAACGTTCTATATTCGAAACTATGCTAAACTAAACTATTTTGTTAGAAAATAATATAGATAATAAAAAAGAATCTAGAACTAAATTATTTTATTATTCTAATTTCCTAATCCAAAGCAAAAAAAATAATATACTTGACTTTATTAAATAACAGTAACCAATTAAATATTACGAAAAAACAAATGATCCTTTCTAAGTTATCGTATGAAGTATTTGCCAAAATATATTGCTGTACATATAAGTTATCGACTTTTCACTATATAAATTATCAGTTTAGTAACTTTATTTACAATGACATGTAAATAATATTACAAAGAGTTCTTTAAGTGTAAACGAATCTGTACAATAAAGAAATTTAAAAAACTTGGTATGATTTTGTAATCTGCTGGACATTTTCAAAGGAATGATGTTAGGAAAATGATTTATTATACTTTTATTATTAATTTACTTTCTGGCAAATACAAATACAATAGCAAATACCCCCTGCTCAAATGTTTTAATTATATATTTCTGTATGTATTAAAAAAAATGTTTTACTAGCTTTTACTTCGCTCGCGTTGGAGTCCTTGAATAAATATCAAATTCCATTACGTTAAAATAGACCTGAATCAGTGTTATTCAGTACTTAAAATTTACTATATATAATAAAGTTTTAAATGCTGAAAACATGCTTTATCAATAATAAATAACCACAACAAAAGTTATAATGTATTTTACTGCAACAAAAATAGGTAATTTTAAATTGTAACCATTTAAAAGGATAAAATGCAGAGTATTATTCTGGAATGCTTTTGTATACTACGTTGTAAGTTTTTACGTCAGGTGCAAAAATGTGTAAATTTCGGTCATGAGAACACGCAAACAGGCTACATATATAATTCACCATGAGAAAAGTATGGTTCTACTAAGTGCACCCCTGCTACCTATAATGTCTGCCCTTGTGCTTTGTTTATAGTAACGGGAATAAAGTGCTTATAGTAATGAGAACGGAATAGACAGAAAACTGAACTTTTTTTTAATTGAAATGGTAAATCAGTAAGAATAATTGTAATCCAAATTATGATGATACTTTCTCCCTTGGCAATTCCTGAAATAGTGGTAGTGGCACCAAGTAGATTCTACTATAATTTCGTGATGTAAAGCCTGGTTCCATTCCATAAACGAGGAGCGTCCTGTTTGCGCATAAGCATGACTGGTATATGTAGTTTCAATTGTAATGTGGCGGTACACCCGTCAGTTCAAGTGAATTTTAAAAACCCTACAAGATATGAAGTACTTAGTTTCGTATCCATGATTGTTTTATCATTGACCAATACTCCTTAATTTTACCTGGCACCTCTTTTAAAATATCAGTATTAATTTTATAAAACACTTCATACTGCTCTCACACACCACCACTGATCACTTCGTGTTATTTTTCTAACTCTGATTTTTTTTTTGTAGTAATATCCTTTGTAACACCTAGGAATATGTGTACAAAGTTTCATAATAATCAGTTGAGTAGTTTTGTCGTGAAAGTATAACAAACAAATTTACATACCCATTTATAATATTAGCATGCATAATCTGTTTATGTATACTTTCAAATACTATTTATTATCGACTGATTTTAATCACAAAGATAAATTGAATGAAAACCTTCAACTCAAATAAACAAGTTTAATTTATTAACATTTTACATGTTATTATATTTTCAATACATATAATAAATTAAATAACTAATGTAATTCATATTTTATCTTAACAATAGATTATTTAACTTGAATAGATGCGATTCTGCATCTAGTAATAAAGCAATCTGTAACACATTATATACTTTACATTATTTGTAATACTGGGAATTAATAAACTCATCTCTAGCAGCACGTTGATGAACGAGGATATTGATGCCTGAGGAAACTGATATAAGGAATATTATAATGAATAAATAAAATGTTTAATATCCTTAGCACCTGTGCACTCAGACTTGTAGCACGTTTACATTAGGTATTATTACTTTCGTGTCACTGCAACTCGGTGTCAGTTTGATAAATGTAAGTTTCAAAATATAGCTTTTATATGATACTTCTATTAGTTTTGTTATACTATGAGCTGGTATTTTTATAACTTTGCAAAAATCTTGGGATAACTTTATTATAAGAAACTGAAAGAACGTGACGGCTTCACGTAGGTCGCGAATTAAAATACCTGTCTGTATCGATTTTTTTATACCATATTTATTTAAAAAAGATATAAGCTTAACATGGTCATACATGTTTATAGATATTATTCAAAATAAACGTTTATTTAAATAAATAACTACGTGATAGTAGCTTTTTGTACTTTTTAAGAACTTTTGATACATTTTCCTAAAACGGAATGGATATTAGTAAAACACCAGTTACTTAATAATAATTCTTGCTATGGAGTCAGAAGACGGTAGTTTATTTTGTTTCAAAATTGCAATAAAATCTTTTTTTTAGGACTTTGTTTATATACATGTAATATGAACTTGTTTAAGAGTTAAAACTGTATACCCTCTATTTCATATTCTGACCTTTAAATATATTAATATTTTGTCAACAATCATTTCTTTTTAGATTTGTCTTTGTTCTATATTATTATAATAATAATATAATAGTATAAGTTTCTTGATAATAAAAATAAAACACAAACTTTTAAAAATGAGTACAACTAGCTGTATCTGACTTGTAATCGGAGAAGAGACCTTCGTTAGTGTTTTTTTTTAAGTGTGACGTCGTATTGCTGACGTCACTGTTGTATTTTTCTGATGGTTTTCATTGTTACGTCTTCAAACTAAAACTTTACGAATAATTAGCTTCGTTTATTCTATGTGCAGTGTAACAGTGGCCCTAAGAGATCTCCACATTCTGAAGACTTGAACAAGAATGCCTGCAGCGCTCTCTATGTGGTTTCCTTATACTTTATAGGGATCGTCGCATGTTCATGTCGCTGCAAGTTTTGTACAAGAACTATTTTGTGTGTGTTCTTAAAACAAAACAACTATAAACGCTTTAATTTATGATAATTTTACACTGATAAATAATCAACGTTATCAATGAGTTAATTTAATAATTATAATTGTAAAAATATTTGTTGTTCTATTTAAAATTTCTATTTTTAAATAACTTTTAAATAGTGATTTCAGTAAAATAAAATATATTATTTTTTTCCAAAAATATATCTTTCGCTTATTAAAATAACTATAAAGTTAATTCATAGGGCCCTCTATCTCTATATTGTAAAAACGATTATATAAAAATTACGATTATATAAAACATTTACATGACAAAAATTTGAGAAGAAATAAATAAATATTTTTTTATTGACAGATATGAGATTGATTCATTTTAATAATATCTTAAAAAGCATGGGGTGCTTTTTTACATGCCTTTTCTCATTTTTTTTAATGTTCTTTCATTTTTTAGATAGATTTTTTAAAGCGTCTTTTTTTAACTATCATTTATTTTTATTTTTTAAAAACTTTAAAGATATTAATTTTACTGCTCCATACTTGCTCCTCGAAAATGTTGCTGATCACATTAACGGCGTCAACGTCAGCGTGCACAGGTAACAACGGAAAAACCAACGATCTCGAAAATTTGTACAATCAAGTCATGACACAATTTGGGATAACCCTGTAAAACAGAGGACTTTCAAAATCAACATTCAACTTTTAAATACGGACAAGCTCATCATTTTCGGTTGTATTATCCTCGAATACTAGATGATGCCCATTGCCAACCCACATAGCTACTTGGTTCGCAATGTATAGTGTAAGTCCCTTTTTGAATGAAACTAAGTTACCTTACTATTTCAGAGGGAGGATTTTATTTATAGATTTTTTAAAATATGTTTTAAATATGTGTAGTAGGTATTAGAAGTCCGTGTTGGAAACAATTAACCGTAATTTTTTTGTCATCTTGGTTTTTTATTTGGAATTTATGGCTAAAAATTATTTTTATAAAAGAAGTATACATTCTTAAAACCTCGACAAACAAATATTTTTTTTTAATTAATTTAATTTAAATATGCTTTAAGACCAATTTCAGTAAAAGCAATTTATGGAACCAAATCGACAGAAAATAAAACGGTCGCTACCTATTTTAGTTTGTTGTCCAAATTAGTTTATAAACAAAATTATATTGTGATCCAATATAATTTTATCCTCTAAATAGTTGGCGGCTATTTGGCCTTATTTTAATGTAAACTAAAATGAATGAATGAAAAATATTTATATACCTATTACTAAATATTTTTTATATTTTATTATTTATATTTTTCAGAGCACTTTAGACATAATTACATAATATTACAGAATATTATGTTTTATTGTTCAAAGATCACGAACAAACATTTTAAATAAATTTTGTAAGGTTATCGTTTTTTTAGTATTGATTATTACGTATGGATACATAAAAAAGAAAAAATAATTCTAATTACAAAAAAACAACTGCCAATTGACAAATGTCAATTGGCTGTTGTTTTTTTTTATATTATAGATATATTATTCTAATATTAAAAATGGCTCGAGCGTTACAAATTATATTACTAAAAATAAGTTTCTTAAAAAAACTGTAATGTCTTCAAATTTGCAAATAATTTTTAAAGCAGTAAGCAAGTTTAAATATAATATTATATAATATTAAAGTGTACATAAACTATAGTGTTTAATTCAACCAACCATACATTCTTGTTAATTTACACAGATTTAGGCATGCGTCCATTTCATTACAATAAAACAATACTGACTTAAAGCGGATTTGTTAACTGTTGTGAAGGCAATATTTCAGTGACACAAGTTGTTCCGGTCATCTCCGGAAAGCAGATTAAACTGTTCAAAGTTTGGGAAGATAATACTCAATCATAATAGTATATAAACAAATAAGTTTTTATATATTTTTAATTCAATTCAACATAATTGAAATTCCTATAAATATACAATGAAAAATAAGCCAATAAAAAGATAAGGGATTTAAACCCGTGACTTCTGGGAAACCGTCCCGTCGCTCTACCAAGAGCTACCAAGAGCTACCACATCGCTGTCCGTCTTGATGAATTAAGCATTCTATATGTGATCGTCTTTATCGGGACGGTGATGACATCTGTTTCTAACTTTGCTGTATAGATAAACATTGAAAAGATGCCACTACCAAAATTAATGTTTGAAAATATCTATAAACATGTATATCCATGTTAAGCATTTTTAAATTTATAAAAATATAGAATGAAAAACAAAACCGATACGAACAGGGATTCGAACCCGCCACCTCTAGAAAACCGTCCTGTCACTCTACTAATTGATACCGTCTTTCTCAGGACGGTGGTGACATCTATTTGGCTTTTTTCGAAAATCCTAAAAATAGTTCTATCTTTTCAATGTTAATCTATACTGCAAATTTACAAATATTGGTTAGAATAATACGATCCATATAGAATGCTTAATTCACCGAGACGGACAGCGATACGGTAGCTCAATTGGTAGAGCGACAGGACGGTTTCCCAGAGGCCGCGGGTTCAACTCTAATTTTAGGCACAAAACGTATACAAATAGTTAACAACACACGGTAGAATCTTTAATTTTATAGGGATAACTAATATAAAGATATGTATTTGTTTCAACACATTAGCGTCCTCATCGTGACGAAATCAATAATCCTTGAAGTATAGAATCCATATCTACAAAAGGAGAACATGTATTGTGAGACAGTGCTATTTTAGAATTGTGACATACTAATATTTTTTCAAACACAAATTCGATATATTATGTAAGTAAAATCCGTTGAAATTGTTTTATTAAAATTCCTTTAACGGAATAAATGATTTGAATAAATATACTTTCTGGGGTCGTCACGATGATGTGCAAAACATAAATTAAAATGAATAAATGAACTGCTTATTCTATTTCAAGCTTTAATAAGTCCAGCCTTAAATGGTTCCGGCGCTGTTTTAATAATTTTTATGCCTTTGGTTTGAAGTTTATTTGCCACCTTCTTTAACAGGAAACAATATTCTTTTCTATTAAGTATTAGTTTAAGGAATTTTAATCATCAGATTCAAATTATTCTATTATAGCATAAAAATATGTATATGATTTTTTTTATAACATAAGCGTTATTTTCGTCTAAAATATTTTATATGTAATCAAACCCATCACAGGAATATTAATTATTTTATTTGGAAAAGCGCTTTTTTCCTGTAGTGATGAAATTTTTAAAAGCTTTTTGTTACTCTCTGATCGGTATGACAGAGAATTTTAATGATTAATGTTTATAGTAGCTCTTTTCATACAGAAATGTTATTTTTATAGAATTATAACTTTAAAATAACAAAAGGTTTATTATTGAATTTATTTAAATGTGTCTATTACAAGTTATGATACCTGTTAAACTCTACCTAATATTCAAGTTTCACATTCTTATTTTTATTGTCTTATTTCTGATCTTACTATTGTATTATTTCTATAAAAGCACCACTATTATGTTTTGGTTATCAATAACAGGTATATTTTAGTTTACCATACATTACAATGAGAATATACAGAAAATGGTTGTCACAAAATTTAAGGCTTCCCCTCAATCTTGGAAGGCAGATTAAAGTTGGTATGAATATTTTTATTCGTAGCACGATTTGTTTACTCTAAGAATTATGCTGAGGTTATTGGAGCCGTGTCTGTCTACACTAATATATTATTTATATAGTAGTCTTGGTTGGTTAACTAAAGCTGGCACGTACGTACACACAACTGTTCACTACAACTGTGAATAAGCTTGCGTCGTGACTGAGCCGTGTAATAAATATACTGTCAGTCTCTATCAGAATCACAAAGGATACAGTATTTGTTTTATAACAGATGGCAGTTGAAATGAAGTAATTTAGTATTTAATTATTTTCATTGTCGAAGCCTTATCGCTCGCTTATAACATTTATTTCAATGGCTCATTCTCATCGCTTCTTACTAATTACTAACAATTGTTTTTTTTAAGACTAAATATTCGTAATATTATTTTTAGTTAAGGGCTACCACTATATCTTATGTACCCTTACCTTAAAACGAAATGTAAAAAGAAGTGACAATGATATTAAAAGTTTGTTTTCGTGAGACTGTAGTAAATCTCCGTTACCAAGATTTGCTTGGCATAGTGTCTTTTTCACTCTTCAGAGTACGTTTTTAAAAGCAATACAGTCTTATTTATTTATTTTAATTCTTTATTGCACATAAAAAACCGTTTTTTAAGTCGTCCGATTTTGGACATTTGAAAATTTGTATTATCCGCTAAAAATACCGAAGTTGTCCTTATTATATAATTTCTTTCATCTTATATTATTAGGTTAATTATTACGTTACCTTAACGTAATAATTAACCTATTAATTACATCTCGAAAGCAAAAACAAGCGCGACATCCTAAAATATATATTAGAGATTAGAAGAGATTATGTTTATACTTACAAGGCTTACATTTTGAAGCAGTCAAATTGATAAAGCAATTAATCCTAGGATTGAATAAATTAAAAAAAAAAAAAGTTAAAAATATTAGTATTTAATTTGACATTGACTAAAGGCGTAGGCGAGAAAACGAGGGACTATTTCCAGTTCAGAGTTCACGTTGGAGTTATTAAAGAATTAATCTTTATAGTTAATAATATATAGACCTCGGGTTTGTTGTGTTAATAAATGATATACTTGCAATTTTTTTTAGTTTTATAGTAGAATCGAAAAAATACATCAGAAAAATGTATCTTAAATTTGTTACAAAAATAAAAAATATATATTTAATGCTTAGAGGAAATCTTAAACATATTTTCCAATTAAATATAGAAATCATAAAAATCGTAAAAAAAATATTACTGGAAACCAGTTGTAAAAGAAACTTTTTTGAAAAATAATTCACTAATTACAACTTTACAGGAATGGCTAATTTAGTTAAATTAGATAAAGTTTAAGCAAAAATAAAGATGGCGCGTAACTGAAAAACGTTACAATTTTTTGACATTGCTATAAAATTTCTTCCATCCGTCGATAAAAAAGTTTCACTTCAAATATGGCGCGTAACAGAAAAATGTGACTTAGAAATAAAGATGGCGCGTAAAAGAAAAACGTCATAATTTTCATTAATATTAATTAGTTAAAACGTAAGAAGTAAATCGACTGTTTCTGACGTATAATATTCTCATAAAAGAAACACATAAGTACCATAAAAAAACAGACAAATGTACACAATTCACTTTAAAAATAATAACTTTAGACTTCTTAACATGTTGGATCGTCACTATATCACAAATAAAATTATTCTTCTTAATTGTTTCTGTTGTTTCGAAGTTTTGTTTGTCCTAGGTATAGCAAAACAGACCTTGTAAAGATCAGGACCCCAATGTTCCATTTCTCAGCCAAAACTCTTATTTCTTTTCATTCTTACTTCTTCTATTTCAGACAATCAATGTATTTTAAAAATATTATAAATTATATTTCATAATTTCTTCTTCATTTTATAATCTTAATTTATTTATTAGTCTCAATAGCAAGTCCTTAAAATCGTATTGTCCAGTATATAATCACAATTCATTATTTAATTATAAGACTCTAATCCGATAATTTTATTTTTGGTTTGTTTGTTTTGAAATCCACATTCCTGTCATTTAAATTATTTATTATTACCATAGCAACATAGTCTAAAAGAGATGAAGCTATACGAAATAAAAGTGATGTCTCTTTTCCTCCTATTGCAGGAATAGAAAAGCATTCGTTCATTTACGTCACGTTTACGTCACTAAGCAGGAATAAAACAACATTGTTTTATAAAGTTCATGGTACGATTCAAAGTAATATTATTGTAATATTGCTACGAAACGTCTTAAAACTATGATAGTTTTTAAGAGTTCATGGTAGGCCCCTATATCACAAATAAAATTATTCTTCATCATGGTTTCTGCTGTTTCGAGTTGTTGTTCATTCTAGGTATAGCAAAACAGACCTTGTAAAAGATCAGGACCCCAATGCTCCATTTCTCAGCCAAAACTCGTATTTCTTTTCATTCTTTCTTCTTCTATTTTAGACAATCAATGTATTTTAAAAACATTATAAATTATATTTCATAATTTCTTCTTCATGTTATAATCTTAATTTATTTGTTAGTTTCAATACCAAGTCCATAAAATCGTATTGTCCAGTATGTAATTACAATTCATTATTTAATTATAAAACTCTAATCCGATAATTTTATTTTTGGTTAATGTAAATTGTGTTTTGTAATCCACATACTTGTCATTTTGATTATTTAGTATTTCCATAGCAACATGGTGTAAAAGAGATGAAGCTATACGAAAACAAGCACACTGTTAAAGAATAACAAACCACGCTGACATCTTACTAAAAAGCTGTAATACGCAGCCGCATACAGTGTAAAATAATGTGTATATTTCTGTCTCATTCTTTACCGGCTTCATTCTACACATCTTTGTATTTGTGTCTCTTACCTGTCGTTTTTTCCGTTGCATCAGGTTTGAAATCACAACGATTCTAAAGAAGTTTCACTTCAATAATCTGCCTTTTTAACCCCCGACTAAAAAGAGGGGTGTTTTAAGTTTGACCTGTCGATCTGTGTATCTGTGTATCTGTCTGTGGCAAATTTCCGGCCAAACGCGTGGACGGATTTGAATGTGGTTTTTTTTAATTGAAAGCTATACTCGTCGAGATGGTTTTTATTTATGTTTGATTGAAATAGTAATAGTCGTCTCCAAGATATTGACGTTTTATTCGTGCGGGGGAGAGGTTCTTATGCAATAATTAGCTGTTTGCGGCCAAACGCGTGGACGGATTTGAATGCGGTTTTGTTTAATCGAAAGCTATTTATGTCGAGATGTTTTTTATCCTTATTTGATTGAAATAGAAATAGTCGTCTTCAAGATATTGACGTTTTATTCGTGCGGGGGAGAGGTTCTTATGCAATAATTAGCTGTTTGCGGCCAAATGCGTAGACGGATTTGAATGCGGTTTTGTTTAATCGAAAGCTATGGTCGTCGAGATGTTTTTTATCCATGTTTGATTGAAATAAAAATAGTTGTCTTCAAGATATTGACGTTTTATTCGTGCGGGGAAGAGGTTCTTATGCAATAATTAGCTGTTCCTAGCGGTGTCGCCAAAAGGATGAAGGCCAAAAGGTTTTTACACTTACATACTGAGGTAAAGTACTTTATTAGGGATAGCTGTTGCCCGTGACTGCGTCCACGGAGACTGTAAAAATATATTTATATGGCTTATGATCGTAGTCATAAAGAATCACGGGCAACAGCTAATGATAATAAAAATCCCTTCATAGTGTTATTAGTGATTGTAAATCATTTTAATTCTAAATGTTTATATTTATTAATATTCGTATATACTATACATGAAACCTACCCACCTACCCATATGAAAACGTCTTGAATCATGTTACTTAATACATTTATAATTTATTATATTGTCGAGACTTTCATGTGGATCCTTATTTTATTATATTAAATATAATATATATTTCTCTTAATAAATATAGCGTATGTACCTACATCATAATATAGTATTCTAATGCTAAATGATTTTTTTAAAAAATGGTCCCGTAGTTTCGGAGCCTATTCAATTCAAAGAAACAAACAAATCTTTCCTACTTAAACAATTGAAATTTTTTTTTAGGTTAATTTAGTACAATTCAGAAATTAGTAACATAAGTTTAAAAAGCAGAATAAAAAATAGAAGCGGTCTCCCGTCGCAACGAGTTCAATAAGTACATAAGAATATTATTTTTACTCTTTTTAGAGGTCTTTTTGTATCGGGGGTTTTTTAAATTTTTAATTGAATTTTTTTAATTATGTAATCAAAAATCTAGAGAAGTATGTCGAATTTGATACAGAAGTATAAAAACCATAAAATATTGTTATAATATTATAGTACAGCTCTAATGTGCTTTTTGATTCGACGAACTACGGCATGGTATGTACGTGCCTTCATTTATAAGTTCATTCTTCTGTTGATTTAAATTATATATTTTATTTTTTCCTTCTTAAAACTGCTGTCTTTGTATGATCATAGCGCTTTCAATAGTGACAATTTTTTTTTAATTATTATAGAAAGTCATTTTTATACAAAATATTTTTACATTGTCAAAGCTATCTTCAACATTGAAAAATAATTGCAAAAGACCTGAGAAGAGCTGGCGATAGAAACACAGAGGGATTGTTATATATTCTTTTAACTTAAATAAAACCAAACTTTAAAATATTGGGTGACAATAATAAAGAAAGATATGCTAAATATTTCCTAAAACGTTAATGAGTAGTATAGTAATAAAAAGTCTAATTGTCCTCACATTAATATAATGTCTTATAAAATAATTGTAATTGTTAAACCTTAGTACCAGAGTGTGAGGTGGTTCGGGAAGCGCTGACTTTATATTGTGCAGGTATATATATATCGAAGTATTATGTAAATGACATATAAAATGAACATCTAGATTCATATTGCTTCATATTATTTTATTGCGAAAAAGAAACGTGTAATGAATTAAAAGTTTCTATTAATATAATGTTACTTTAAATGCGACCCTCGAGAAATATGAAGACAAAATTTAATAACATTAACGACGAAACAATAAACAAAAGATTTATAAAGTACATACTGTACATATCTTTAGTATACTTTTATTTGATTGTATTAAATACAATAAAAAACACAAAAAATGTAAGTCTTTTTTTTCTCTTCTTACATAGCTTTTCGTGTCCCGCTCAGATTTGAAGAACGCCATATGTTTATTTTCGTTATGTTAATGTTACATCTATTGACTGAAATTTTAGAAGAATGTTTGTAAGCCTCGCCCCTATCACGATCATACATACTGTATGATACTGTAGTTGGGTTAGGAATACGACGAACTCCTGAGGTTCCCAGGATCGAGTCTCTGCGTTGATAAATCCAAAAATCATATTCATGTATCATTTTAATATAAGTTTTCGATGTCACAATAGATTTGGATGCTTCAAAAAGGATTTGAAAATCTTTCCTAACTATTATCACTAATTAGTGTTTTTTGTTCCACAAATCAATAACACAAAGTTAATGATAAAATCAAGTTAGTAATATATAACACTGCCAACGATGTTAATTTAACATCCATATTATATAAAACCATGTCGTTACACTAACACTTAAAAGCATTACTCCTAAATAAATAGAAAACCTCTTTTCAAGAGCGAATATAGCAAAGCTAAAATGTAATGTATGATAATTTATGGTAAGCGCTTGCAGCTTTGGGTAACCAAATATTTAGTTGTAGCACTTTCAGTTTAACCTACTTGTATAGCATCACGACTGACGTTACATTGCATGCATACCCTAAACTTTGGAATATATGTAAAAGTTTTTCTTAAAGGCATTTATTATTCAAGACTTTACAACAAATTTTTCTCTTTGAAATGTGGTCGTCATTCGAAATTTAAATTATAAATGAACATAGCAAAACTACGTAAAATAGTGTACTGAACACAATTTAATGTACTAAAAATTAAATTGAATTTAAAAAAACCCTACATACAAAAAACCTTTAAAAAGGATAAAAATTATTATTAAATACTTATTGAAGTCGTTACATCGGGGGACCGTTGTAGGTACTTTGACGATTTTAGACTATACGATTCGATATCGTAATTTCTTTATTTGCCTTGGTAAAATATTTTACCTTTGGAATCCTACATTATCCCTCTGATGAACATAAGTTATATTTAATACGGGAAAAAATTTAGATTCGCCTAAAAATTTCGACAGTGTAAAAAATTATGAATGTATTAAGTAACATGATTCAGGACTTTTTCATACAGAGTTTTTTTTTTAGAATTGAAAATTATTTACAATCACTAATAGCACTATGATGAAAGGATTTATATTACCACTAATTGTTGGTCCTGACACTTTATGACTAAGATCATAAGCTATATAAATTTATTGTTTATAGTCTACGTAGACGCAGTCACGGGAAACAGCTATCCCTAATAAAGTACTTTACGTGAGTAAATAAGTATTAAAACCTTTTGGCCGTTTTTTCCTCTGTAGCGTGGGCGAAGCCGCTGTTAACATCTAATTATTGCATAAGTGCCTTTTGAAGACGAGTATTTTTATTTCGACCAATTATAGCTAAGAACCATCTCGACCAACATAGCTTTCGATTAAAAAAACCGCATTCAAATCCGTCCACGCGTTTGGCCGCTACATTGCCATAGACAGATACACAGATACATAGATTGACAGTTCAAACTTATAACATTCCTCTTTTAAAGGTTAAAAACATGTGATTTAATAAAATATAATGAAAATCTCTTTGAAATATTATAAATCACCAATTCAAAAAATTACAAGTTAAGATTACTTACTTATGTGTATTATATGATATATATATGTATTACTAGTAAGTATTTGTGTAGTCATTAGTAAGTATATTTATTATAATCACACCACCTACCAGTATTTCATATTGTTATTTTTTTATTTTCCTAAACCTAAGGTCGTCTGGAAGAAAGGCGTCGCCGTTAGACGATAAGACCGTCTTTTGTTCTTTACAATGTGTTTTCTTTATACGTATTACTTTTTTTTTCTCATGTATTGTGGTGTGCAATAAACGGTGTAGATAAATAATAAAAAAAAAAACTAAGAGGTGTCAAGGGACACCATGGAACGAAGTTCCTTTCGATTCATTATTGAAGAAATAGTGAATATGCATAAAATTAAAAATGGCCTCAAATACTTTTTTTTCGGATACTTATTATCAACTTATTATAATAAAAACATTTTTTGTTGTTGTTTCTATTTACTAATCATTTGAGGCCATAAAATAATTTGTGAAAAGTGTAAATTAAGGGAACGAAATTCAAACTTCCAAAACGCGCCACCATTGGTCGAATGGAAATGTGACGTCTTTTGACACGCCATTCAAATTATCGGCGTCGAAGTTCATACTGTGATATTAGTGTTAAATAATTTAAACCTATATTTTCGTGCCTAAAGGTTTAATAAATGATACGATTGTTTAGGTAATCATTTTCCACTTCACTTGACTCAGATAAATAACTTTGTTGACAATCAGCAGATATAGAAGATATAAGATGCTATAGAAGTATTATCAGCTGTGTTGTCAGTAAACAATTTTCTTTTTAAAACATAATTTTACTGGTAAAGTAAAAGTATTGTGTGTTGACTGAGGAAATGCTAACAATGCTACATTTTGTTTTTTAGCAGGTATATTTACATTGACACCTTTACTTCTGTACTTCGGTTTAATATTAACTTGCACAGCTTACTCACTTGGTAATTTATCTTTAATATGCGAAAAGCAAGGCTTTGCCTTATGATCACATTTAATATTGTTTTGGCTGATTAATATCACAGACATTTGTATGGGCAATACTAGGACTTACTTATTATATCACTTCTTTGTAAAGGTCACCAATTTTTTTTAACACTACTTTTGATAGCTAACTCTGAAAAGGCATCATTAAACAATGTCAATCTTTGCCTTTTGATTGTGCACATCCTTATTCTATCAGCTGGTGTTTTTGCCACAAAAATATATAAGGATTAACTCCTTTCTTCAAACTAAGATTACATCTTTCTCCTTGTTGTTTCGTTACACATATTATATTCAATATTATTAGCTGTATCTTCCTTAACCTGAAATAAATCAAAAACCATAAAAATATCGTGAAACCAAAAAAAGAATACGGTTTTTAAAGAAAGTTATACGGAACTTTTGTAATCTCATAAAATATATTTTTTTAATATTTTTAAAATGAACGTACACAGAAATTCTGAACTGCTCCTCAAATAAGACGTTAGCTAAATATGTCTTCTGATTTTTTTATGGAGAAGTCGTTGTTCAAGATTATTTATACTCACTTTTTTAGATAACGATTTAATTACAAAAGCATTAGAATACAATAAATTAAATAACCTTGAGCACATGGATTTTAATTAAAATTGTACAAAAAATATTTGATACTAGCTGACCGGGCGAACTTCGTACCGCCTTAGCGTTGCAATGATGCACTACTTTATTTTGTATAGCTGACCTATCTTAGGTATGAGTACCTATTCAATTTGAACCGAATCCTCCATATAAAAATGAATCCATAATTCCCTGGTCTCGCTATTCCTGAAAATGACTTTACTAATTTTTAATTAAATAAAAAACAAAATATATATTTTCATAATAGTTTCATAATTTCACTAATATTTTTACAAATCACTATTGAACAACTTTGCATTTTTATTTAAACACTAAGCTCAATACGACGCTCTTTCATCAATGTAATCTATGGCTGTGAATGACATTGACATTTGTTACTCGCGTGTTAAAAATATGCAAAATTAAATGTACATTTTTCAATATTTCTGAGAGATTTTCTTAACATTTTTTCCGTACGAACCTTCTCCTAATAATAACAAATACAACAAAAAAAGAATTAGTGAAATCGGTCCAGCCGTTCACGGGTGATGCCGTAACCAAGGAAAACGGGTTTCATTTTTATATATATAGATAATGTAAGGTTTGATTAGAGTTTATGCAAAGTTATCCCACGTTATTTTTGAATGATGTGTTTCTTTTTGGTAAACCAAAAAAATATATGATTCATTGGATCACAATATGTTAATGAAGAAATACAATACCTTTTGTTTAACGGCGCGATTGATTTCAATTCATTACTGTTCAAATATAATGATTATGATTATATTACCATTAAACAAGAAATTACCTACAACAAACAACTTTATCTAGTAATTAAAAAATATATACAGTACGGAGTTAAGAGAGTGGTCAATATAAGTATCTCTGAGCACCCACACCCACTAGAACGAAGCGATAAATCAATGTCGATACTTTTACTTTACAAGATAGAAGCGGCTTACCAACAACGTGTAAAGATTTAAAACAATCAATTTTTCAGTGTTGAATTTAAAACAGATAAGAATAGGTTTTGTTACATAGAAATTTCATTTCTGTAGATAATTAAATATTTATAATTTTAATATTATCGATTTATTATTATCTGTCAAATTCGTAGACAAGGTAAATTATTTATCTGTTGACAGCTAATTGCAATATCTTAATTAGTCTGTGACATTTCTTTTTGTTTAAGATATTGAATGTTGCCAGCTGAAGCTAACTTTATAGTCCCCAAAATGTTATTGAAAATATAAACATTTTATTAATAATTACTATTCTAAATTTCATTTATTAATCATTATTAAGGATAGCCTATAGCTAGATATTTATTTAAAAGTAGCTGTCATATTGTTTCAGAAGTTTAATAGCAGCCAACGTTGTTTTATTGTTATATTTATTAGTATAACAATTTGTTATAAATTTATTGCACTCGTTTCTTCATTTAGATAATTAGGGCATTGTTCTTAAATTATTTAAATATTAGCCTTCTTCCGATTAATATCAATTTTACCCACATTTCGTGTAGCGCGGCGTGCGCATAGCCACATTGTTTGCTTATTATGCATATTTTGACTATAAAATTCAATGTCGTGACCTTTAGAGTCTTTTCTTTCGGAAGCACTTCCGAATTGAATATCTTATTAGCCTTCGGTGAGTGTTTTAGTTATTTGTGATCTTATTAACGCATGTGAAGCGTTGTTTCTTAAATTCATTAGCGTGTTTAATTGCAGGGCTAATAATTTAATATGGAATAATTATAATTCCTATTGCCGGCACTTCCCGGGCAGTTTCAAAGTTTGTTGGAACAATATTTCGTAAGTAATTTGAATCTTTAATCTATATTAGGAGATGTTTTATAGGTTTTGAGACTTTATTTAATGTTATTACGTGGTAATATTTCAGTATTTGTCCTGATTCGACCCTGTGAGTCGACATAGGCTAATATTAGTGCTTGCGAGGCCTTTTTCCTCCATAAGGTATTATAACTTATTGATATTTGAATAGATCAATATGTGATTAGTGTTATTATGTAGTTTTAACCTGTAATTTAATCATTACAGGAGGTTTTTTTTTAGTACCCTAGAAGATACGGGTAAATTTATAATTGGTTCGCGGGGGTAGACGTGAATCTTCGGAGCGTCGTCCTGTTGGTCCTGTATCCTGCTTCCTGACTAGCTGATTTTAAGAAGCTCGTCTTTATTGTAATCCCGATATTATGGTGATGTACAAAATTTATTAATATCAATAATCAACACTTCCATTTTTGAAAGTTTTAATAAAGAACAAGTGTTTGACTGTGGTTCTCCAGTACTGACAAGCAGGAGGATCATATATATGTCGTCGCTTGTTATTTGTCAGTGGCGCCTAGGATATTACTATTTTAGTAATGAATATATATATAATTTAAAATAAAGTATTATCTCAAGTAACCCACCGCTGAGTCTAGCTGGCATTCTTTTTTTGGCATTATTTTAAAATTATTTTAGCATTTCCCTATTTTGTAGAACTTAATTAATTATAAGGGATAATGTTTGTTTTTTTTGTATATTAAATAAATAAATATTTTAAACCTAAACCCACTTTTATTTTTGTAACAGTTTGTTAACACGTTTTATCTTAGATAATAGATAATAGCTAGCTATGACTATATTTGAGAATACCATACAATTTTCTTTCTTACTTTAAATTTAAATCGTCACATGTATTTCACACTCCTGTTACACAATCATTTGTTACTTATTTGATTATTTATCAGTAAGTTCATCATTATCATTAAGAAATACTAATCGCGGCCATACTCAAAACAAATTCTTACTGTTTTGCAATATGGTGAGGATCGAATCTAATAAAACCATATAGATATGAATCAATAAAGTTTGATACTTATATTACACTTTACTTTTACCCAACAACTTCTCTTTTTTTAATTAACCATGGACGAAAATAAGCTAAGCTTAATGATGAAAGTTAAATGGCTCCAAGCTTCTTCCAAAAACTTATTAACGTAACTTTAGTAGGTCCCTTGTCCATCTGAAAACTAATATAATTGCTTTGGTTACATAAATTTGTAAACACAGTAGTCTATAATTTAATTATTTGCATATAAAAAAGAAATTCGTGTCTATTTTAGGCAGTTAGTTTTGGAACAGCTGCGTGCGGAAAGTTAGTTTTGAATTTCTGGTAATTTCCAACTACCCATTTAAAATTAGAGTAAAATTAAAAAAAATAGAAAACTAGATGTTATAAAATTAATAGATATTAAACTAATAGATATTATAAAATTACCGTGGTATTTTGTGTTAGTCCCCGACCCAAAAATAGGGATGTTATAAGTTTGATGTGTGTATCTGTGTATTTGTCTGTGGCAGCAAAAAGAGTGGACGATTTGCGGTTTTTTTATCGAAAGCCTAGTCTATCAATTCAAGATATTGAGCTGTTATTGGAGATTATACGAGGTTCTAATGGAATATTGATAGTACAAATCTATACAAGTGAAAATTAGTTTTGTCCTTGGTTAAGTTAGTAGAATATAGAAACCAGTAACAAAACTTTAAAAAGTAAAAAATATAAATAAATTAAAAATTGAAACAACACCCGATACGAAAGGATAAAAAATATGTTATTATATATTTAAAGAAGTCAGGGATCTATAAAAAAAATCTAAATGCAAGTAAGTTACCAAGGCAAATACAGAAGTAAAATTATCTTATCGTGTAGTCTATGTCCTTATTCATTAGGTCCGAAAATTTCGTAGATACCATGAGCCATCGTCAACGTACTTATAACGGTACCGACGCAACGACCTTAATAAATATCTTTACATGTAATAAAATTATCATTGCTCGATTTCTTTACATGGAAAATATAAGAGCACCTTTAAAAGAGCAAGAGAACCCAAAACAATGGTTTTTCATTTTGTCTGTTTGTCTGTATGTCTGTATGTTTGCAAATCTGTATGTCTGTATGTTTGTATATCTGTATGTCTGTGTATCTGCATATTTTTGCACGCTAATTTAAGAAATGGCTTAACCAATTTGAATGCAGTTTTTTGGAATATATTGTAATATTTTTCACTTAACATTTAGTGTTTATTTCATCTGAATCGGTTAATAAATAAACAAGTTATGTCAATTTATGTCAATAACGTAATAAGTACCATGCAAATCTTATTCTATAGATGTAAATAATCTGTAGAGAAGTAGTCTTTGTACATTGAAAATATTAAAAAATATATACCAGCATGTGAAGTTATAACTAACATATCCATTTTCAGCATTTTTTAAATTTTTGTCAGTTTATCTGCGTGTCTATTAGTTGTGCACGCATCACGAAAATAAATTTAGCTAATGTGTGATATACATAGAAATTAAAATAACTACACACTCTTCCTAATAAACAATAAAAAAATACATACATAAATTAGAAAAACTCCTACACGCAAAAACTACTTGGTTGAGTTTGATGGAACTTTGAAGGTTTGTAGTTTTTACATACATTGGAAAGTTTTGTACTTTCCAATGTATGTAAAAACTACAAACCGTTGTATCGAAATCGAAATCTACGCGTACGAAGTCGCAGGTACAGATAGTTAATATTATTTTTATCTTTTTTGGAGGTATTTTTGTTTCGGATGTTCTTTTAATTTTTAATATTTTTTTTTGTTTGTGGGTTTATATGTCTTAATAAACATAAGTATGTCAATTTGTATATGTCTTTACTAACATAATTTATGTCAGTATTTAAAAAAAAAATTATTTAACTTACATATTTAAGTCTTATAATTGTTGTGTGTAAGCTGTAAACCTTTGAAAAATATAAACCAATCTGCATACCTTAAGCACAAATCAAACTAGGTCAGTCTTATCTGTTCCTCTCAAATAAGCGTAAAGGAAAGTAAATATTATTTATAGACTTTTGCATTTTCGTTAATATACACTCTTATATCCTTATTATTAACAACTCACCAGCCTAACATTATTCCAATTCCTTAGCAATATATTTTTTAAGTTGAATATATAGGTCGAAACAAAACAAAACGATGGTTCTACTATTTTTTAATTATAAAAAAAATGATATGAATCATATCAGTTAACAGTTCCAATTCATATAACACGTAAAACAGTATTTAAAAAATTATATTTTAAGATTGAAGAATAACATTAAACATGTAATAGTTTAACAGCTTATTATTTAAGTCACAAATAAAATAGGTATTTCGTTTTCAATATATATTTTTTGATTTTCCCGTACGTATATTAATAATATATTTATATTTAATATTGTTTTACAATCAACATTTGCAAAAAATTTAAATGTCTCCAACATTCATGCTACGTGAAAGAATTATTTGCTCCGTCCTGTGTCCCAGCATGGAGGAATTAGTTATTTTAAACGTGTTAATATATTTTAAAATTAGAATATTATCTATCTATATCGGACCTTAAACCAACAAAAAACGATAAATCTCTTTGGATTTTAGTTTATTTAGACACTAGCTGTTACCCGCGACTTCGTCCGCGTGAACCAAAAGACATCTTCATTGAGATCAGATCAGCAACTCTACCAAAAAAATATGGTTGCCTGTAAAGTCGGTTTTACGGGCGAAGATTTACGTGACCACGTCTTTTTCTCGGTAGAATATTTATTGATATGAATATTATTAAATTGCACAATATTTTAATAATTTGAGTGATTTTATTGAGGATAGGACGATGAAGACGTTGTCACGTAAAATCATTTTATATATAATTTATTAAAGTAAAACTTTTATTACATCGTCTCAAACTTTTTCGTCTGTGTGTTGCATGTCGCGTGACGATCGGCCGCGGAGTAGGGATAAAGTGAAAGGCGCTCGTATCGATGCGGTTTTTACTAGATACATTGAAAAAATCGAATGTAAGTCACTGTTCACGTATTTTAGTTACCATAAAATATTGGTTACATTTATAAACTGTGAAATTCATGATGAAGATGGAATTGATAATAGAATGATTGAAAATAATTGAAAAACGGATCAAAATGACTCAACGATTATAAAATATTGTTTTCAGTGTTTTAATATGTGTATATCATCTAAATAATTGTTAAGTATTATGTATGTCGTACTCTAAGACACAGAGTTCAATAAAAATATTAGTTGGAGACCTAGTCTACTTTTATCATTTCCCATTATCATTCCCATTTTCTAAGTATAAAATTAAGATTGATGAAGCAATTTTTATACCCTTAATGGAATATTATTCCGAAAATTTTTAGTTAAATGTCTATAATGTGAAAAATTGTGTGTGTCAGCTCCGACGCACGACTGGAGTTTACTCCTTAAGTATAATTGTCTAAACAGACGGAAAAAAAAATAAAAAAAGATTGATACCTTATAAAATATTATCTACACCCCTTTCTGCCATAGTTTATTTCGAAATACTTGCATTTCACTTTAGCCAAATATAATGATAAAGATTAGGTATAACTTCACAATAACAATGTTAATTATTGATAAATATAACAAAAACAGCAACATAAGTAAATTGATACTGATAGAAATAAACAAGCTTAATAACATATAGATATAGTCGCTTTGCAGCATATACATTACTCTATACACACATTTAATGTTTTCATTGATTTTATCAACATTCATGAGCATATTCGCTTTTATTAATACGATGAATATCTATGGTTCTGACTATGTTGTTAAGGCATCTTTTAATATTGATATTTTTTTATCAGTAATCATTTGCATATTAGCTTATATTAAAAATTTAATAACATAAAAATTAAAAATGTATCGTTCCTTACATGGAAATATAAGTCTTTACTTACATTACAAATAATAAATATTTTAGGTTTTAATTAATTATTTTCATTATTATTTTTTGTATTATGTTAAATTGCTTAGTAGTTCTTTATTATTTATTTCATATTGGAGTTTGTTCCCTTAGAATCAATTTACAAATAAGACAGTTTAAATGAAAAAAAAACTGCGACACTTGTTGTCTGCCGCGGTAAAGGTATTGCATAGCATTTTTATCAACTATTGCAATTATAATTATTTATGTAGTATTTTTTTTTATTGATGTTAATTCAAATTTTTAAGCTATTGCATAGCTTCTATCGCGGGCCTTGAGTATGGAGACCGAATCCAGAAATTCCATAACGAAAATAACCTAACACACCAGTATTGTGTACTTATAATTTAAAAATAGCATAAGCGCCAAGTTGATAATATGTATTATGATCTTTATTGAATAATAATTAATGTTTATTTTAAAATAAATGTTTTACTGGTACAAATGAATTTCTTTCAAAAAGCCTTTTCATTTTAATGACTTTCTGTTATGGTTTTACAAAAGTCCAGAGTACAAAAATTTAACAATCGTAATTGAACTTTATTTAACTTATTTAACTGATTATATTTTAAATAGGAATAGAATAATTTCATAATATATAATCATGTCATAATAGGAATAGGTCTATAAAATATCGATGTATCGATATATCAATATTATTACTTAGAAATATCGATATTTATTACAAATTCATTATCATCATCATTTCTCTTATCGTAGCGGTAAAAGCTAATTCATTCACACTAAATCATTCAATATCTAGTTTTATAGAAATAGTACATTGCCAAAATATATATTCTTTAATCATTTTTACCATTTTATGGTAGGTATGTATTTTAAAAAAGTTAATACAAGAAGTGTTTCATCGAATTTATGCGGGAAAAATATAAAAGCAGCGGTAATACAACTAATTTAGCAACTCACTTAAAAAATAAATACCATCTTGCATGTCTAACATGACTTGCAATAATTATTTTAAATAAAGACAATATGTCGAAATAACGATAATATTTTGAAATTCCAAACCCCAATATTGATGTATTTGAAAATGTCGATATATCAAGCTTTACTGCGGCAATCTCCGAGTGCCACACTTATTTTTTTGCGTTTATATTAATTGAAGTTGGATGTTGTGACCGATAAGAAAACAATTTTTTCTGTTATTAAAAAAAATACTATTTGAAGTTGTCATTCCTATGTACTGTCATAAAAAGGTTAAGATTATCATTAGCTAAAAATATTTTCAACCTTAAATCTCACGAATAAGTTTAATTACGTTTGTTAAACTATTAAGCAATAAAGTATATAATACAAGTATCAACAAGCCGCTTAAGCTATTTTTAAATGATATGTACGCAATACTTATAACAGCAAGTTATTAAAATTAAAGGCCTTGATGAAAAAAGTATATTTGTACAAGTATTATGCAGGATTACGCATGCGCAGTAACGCATCAGCGTTACTGCGCATGCGTAACAACAACCTATGCCCCCTAGAGGCGAGTTGGTGAACTAAAGAGACAAGCGTGATATTTCAAATCATTAAAAGTTCTGCTAATTATCGATAGATGGCAAAACTAGTTGCGCACGATAGGTTGCGCACCAAAAACGTAACGAGGTCATCGTTCAGTGGATTTTACTCCTCATATTTTTCTCATACCGGGCGCCTTATATACAAAAATCGATTCTTAAGGAGTAAACTCCAAAAAAGTTTCACTTTTACAGTGGTTTCATAAAACCACACAAGTTTTTTTATATTATATTATTGATGTTATTCTTTTTTACAAAATTTATTTACAGACTTTTTCGATAGGTACATCAATTAGTTGCGGAGATATCGATCATCGAAGTTATTGTTTGCTACCAGTATTTTATATATTTATTTTTTTCAGTTATAAAAAAATACTATTTCCAATTGTGTCTACCAAGTATGGCCACATGTACAGCTCTCTTAAGTTAGCGGGGAGAAGTATTTTTTTTTCAATTTTTTTTTGCTAATTCGATTGTTCGTCGTTTGTTCTTGATTGTTCGATTAAATTTAGCGTTTGTTCGATAAGGACTTTTTTTTAAATAATTATTTTCTAAATTTTATTTGAACCTGGCTCTTTATATTTAATTGTCTGTACTTTTTTTTATTTTTTTTAATCAATTTTGATGAGTTTTTGTTTGTTCGATTAAAAAGAACGTTTGTTCGATCGTATTTTTTTTATAATCATTTTTTTAATATCATTACACCCACGCTCCTGCACATATTCAAATAAATATTTGCCAAGAAAATATATTTGCTATTCAAACGCTAAAGGAGTTCCAGTACATGGACGGTATTTGAAAAGCAAATATATTTATTATTGTTATTTATCATTCTTATAAAACTATTGATTAGGATTTATTTATAAATAACTAATTGTTTTAACATCCTTAAAATGAATATTTTTTATTTTTGTTGATTGACTATTTCGATATATTATCACAACTACGTAAACAAACTCAGGTTCTTATTTACTGAATGTTTTCGTGATACTCTGAAGTATATAAATTCTATTATTTATTATATATTTATCTGATGTATTTATGCGAGATAAAATTTGTCTTACTTTTTTTATTTTACTTCTCCCCGCTAACTTAAGAGAGCTCACATGTACTGGCCTACATATTAAATAATATGTAGGCCAGTACATGTGAGCTTGGTGGATTCTTGGTGGTAGATCATAACATCCGGTCGCCGGCAAAGTTACCACCCATCGGGCAGAATCGTGCCGCAAAGCGACCTAGTCGTGTTCCGGCACGTTGCTCGATGAAGCCGTTTATGGGAAATGGGTCTGAACAGTTGCGGTGCGTTGGCGAACCGGTCTGACGTCGGGTTGGTGTTTGTTTTGTCGGGTGTCTAGTCGAGGAGGGTAGCGGGATCCGAAGCGACGGCTTTCCGCTGGCCGCCCGCAGATAGTTGGGGGCCCAATTAGTGGGATAGCCAACCACGAAAGGCTGCCCCGCCAGCTGTGAAAAATCCCAGGGTGGCTCCATCGTGCTGGTTGGCGACCAGACGAGGAGGCCCGATGGCGATCCCTGGGGGGGTTCGGGCGTCCCCGCAGTCTCCAGACTAGCCTCCCAGTGGCAAGACATCACCAATTTCGACGTCGGGTTCGATACGTGCCGTCTCGTTCAACTGCCATTTCCCATCCCTATTCACTTTTATATATATATTTTTTTATGAAAAGGTTAAGAAAAAGGAACAAGGTTTCACAGCGGTTGCACTCCTCCTCATATAAAGTGCACCTCACTAATATCAGGGGTTTGCACTCAAATCTTTTAGCTGTCCACCACCACCTGGAGACAGAGCAGCCGCACTTGCTCTTTTTGACGGAGACGCAGATACAATGTCCTTTGAGCGCTGCATACTTGGATTATCCCGGTTACTCGTTAGAGCACAACTTTCGCTCACGGGCCGGAGTCAGTGTGTACGCGCGGAACGACCTCTGTGTTCAGCGTCTCCGTCACCTTGAAGACCCCACTTTTTCTTCCCTATGGGTTTTAGTGGACACAGGAAACGAAAAAATCCTGTATTCCTGTGTCTACCGTTCGCACAGCGGTGACCAGGAGACAACTCGTTTATTTGAGTATCTCAGTGAGGCTGCAGATATGGCTCTGTATCAGTACCCTTCGGCGCAGCTCGTCTTTCTGGGGGACTTTAATGCCTGTCATCAGGACTGGCTGTTCCCGTACCAGAAGACCGACCATGCTGGAAGAGAAGCGCGGAACTTTGCGTTGTCCTTGGACCTCTTTCAGCTGGTGAGGCAAGCGACAAGGGTACCAGATGTGGTAGGCCATACAGCAAATTGCCTGGACCTTCTGCTGACAACTGATCCGGACAGGTATCGTGTAGAGGTCACGTCCCCCTTGGGAACCTCCGATCACTGTCTGGTGAAATCTGTATTTACATATTCCCCACCAGCTTTCGAACCACATGGTGTTAGGCGAGTATGGAAATACAAATCAGCAGATTGGGATGAGATGCGGCACTTTTTTGCGTCTTATCCTTGGCGGCAGGTCTGCTTCTCTTCTTTGGATCCGTCGAGTTGCGCGGATGCTATAACCGATGTGGTGCATCAGGCAATGGAGTATTTTATTCCTTTTGCTAACGTACCCATCGGTGGCAAAGCTCGCCCATGGTTTAATGCCGAATGTCGTCATGCACATGACCGAAAACATTCGGCATACCTCATTTGGGCTGATGCTCGAAGCCGCAAAACTCCGGATGTAAGTACAAAGAAGAGAGCCTTTAACCAAGCTGCCAAGTCCTATAAAAAGGCATTGCGGAAGGCTCGTCTTGATCGGATCGTTAAGAATGGCGAAAAGCTCTCTGTCAGACCAACTGGCAGTCGAGCTTTCTGGTCTCTTGCCAAAGCGATCGAGTCGAACTTCTGCCAACCCTCACTGCCTGCTCTGCTGAAGCCTGATGGATCCCTGGCCCACACAGCAACAGAGAAAGCGAATGTATTTGCTTCTCTGTTTGCTGAGAATTCGCATCTAGACACTGGCAATGCTTCTCCAGAACATCTTCCTCACTGCGGTATTTCGATGCCTGAAATCCGCATCACTAACAAAGAGGTATGGAGAACATTGTGTCGTTTAGATGTGAATAAAGCCAGTGGTCCTGATGGTATACCAGCCATTCTGCTCAAGACATGTGCAGCTGAGTTGTCTCCTGTATTGACACGTCTGTATCGCCTCTCTTTCAAGACTGGAAAAGTGCCGGAATCCTGGAAGCTTGCCAACGTGCAACCCGTGCCCAAAAAAGGCAGCCGTGCCGATCCTGCTAATTATAGGCCCATTTCAATCACCTCCATACTCTGCAAGATTATGGAGCGTGTATTGAACTCGCGGCTTCTAGCGTACGTAGAAGGTAACGATCTCCTCAGTGACCGACAGTACGGATTTCGCCGAAATAGGTCCACTGGGGACCTTCTAGCGTACGCAACACACATTTTAGGCGAAGCCATCGAGAGGAACGGAGAAGCGGTCGCCGTCTCTCTGGACGTCTCGAAGGCTTTTGACAGGGTCTGGCATGTGAGCCTTTTAAGCAAGCTTTCAGCGTACGGTATATCTCCTGGTCTGATTGGCTGGATAACGGACTTTTTGAGCCGGAGATCTCTCCGTGTTGTTGTCGACGGGTGTTCTTCGGAACCCTTGACAATAAATTCCGGAGTACCTCAAGGGTCCGTTCTTTCTGCAACTCTTTTTCTGCTGCACATTAACGATCTGCTGAAGCCCGGTATCTATGGGTATGCAGACGACAGCACAGTTGTAGAAAGATATCTGCCAAGTTCTCGGGCTAGTAGAGATGAAGTACAATCTGAAAGAGAAGCCATGGTGCAACGTTTGAATGACAAACTTCAGGCAGTCTCCGCATGGGGCAATGCCAATCTTGTCAAATTCAACGCCACCAAAACGCAGACGTGTTTGTTCACCGCCAAAAGGAGCCCCTTCACCTTGGCTCCTACTTTCCAGAATGTATCCTTGGAATACAGTGACTGGCTTCAGTTGTTAGGCTTAGAGATCTCCTCGAACCTCAACTTTGGTCGGTACATTGAGTCCAGAGCAAGAGCAGCTGCAGGAAAGCTTGCCGTACTTGCGAAGGTGCGACAGTACTTTACACCGGGACAGCTTCTTGTATTATACAAAGCACAGATCCGGTCGTGTGTAGAGTATTGTGGCCACATATTTGCTGGTGCCGCAAAGACTCATCTTGCGGTTCTGGACTCAATTGAGAGGCGAGCAAAGAGGCTTATTGGCGACCCTAAATTGGTTGACGCCAAACTCCACAGCCTTGAACACAGGCGTAGAATTGCCAGCCTCTCAGTATTCTATAGGATACATTTTGGTGAGTGTGCGCAGGAATTGCACGACCTAATTCCCCCATCCCCCTTCCATCACCGGACGACCCGACGCACGGCAGGTTTTCATCCTTTTGTTGTGGACATTCCACCTGTCCGAACGAAGCGCTATGCTTCATCTTTTTTAGTGCGTACAGCGAAGGACTGGAACAATCTGCCGGCGTCGGTATTTCCGGAAAAATATAATGTGGGTGTCTTCAAGAGGAGAGTGAATAGGCTTCTAGGTTAATGCGCTTTACCACCTAAGACTACATTTCACTTTCCATCAGGTGGAATGTAGTCAAGCATTAACCTAGTTTTGTATAAAAAAAAAAAAAAAAAAAAAAAGAACTGTAAACGCTTAAAATTAAACGGCAAGTTATTTGGTATTATAGGAATACGTGGAATAAGCCCCAATCGCCCTTGCTTTCTTCGGTTTAAATTGTTGCCTTTAGAATATGCCTTCCTAATTCAGTAATGAGCAACCTTGTACCGATACATTTAAAAGACAAAATTTATTTACATTCAATACTTAAAGTGACAGATGTATCAATTTTCATAAGAGTTTGATAAATATTCTAAAATGTGCATTGTTAAAATATATCCAATTAAATTGTATGTTTGGTTCACTATTATGGTCATAGTGACTTACACATAAAAGATGTATATATGCTGTCGCGGACTTTTATTTAGAACTATTGAAGATAAATAATCTTACAGTAATTATCTTTGTGTAACTCAAACTATAAGGGCAGCGCACGCCAATATAGCTCTCAGGGGGCTGATTTTTTGCCGACTTACATGACAGTTATCGTTATTTTATCACCCAATTTTAAAAAAATTCCTATATATTTTAACTTATTATGTTATTCTGATATCAAAGCTATATCATTGCAAAGTTTCATAAAAATCCGTTCAGCAGTTTTTGCGTGAAAGAGTAACAAACATACACACATCCTTACAAACTTTCGCATTTATAATATTAGTAGGATTAATAACAAATAAAATTTTAAATATTTTATGATGATGATCTGTTTTATGAGCCAATTCAGTACCAAACTCTGATATCGAAAGTAATATAATACTTTCTATAAGAAGAACTAAATATGAATTGTAAATTATAATACAGAATTCTGTAAATGACAGTTAGTTATGTGCCTCGTTGAACAAACAGCTGCCATGATAATTATTAAATTTCTTAGATTAAAGTTATACCAATAATTTCGTCCCAAAGCAAATATTATTTATTGAAAGAGTATATTTTTGTTAAAAACTAGCTGTACCTGCGACATCGTGCGCGTTAATTTCGATTTCGATCAAAATTTAAAGTTTCATCAAACTCCATCAAGTAGTTTTAGCGTACCTATAGGAGTATTTCTAGTATATTTTAGAAGAAAAAGTAAAAAAAAAACAATATGTTAGGTGAATCCCATGACAATATATTCCCGAAAACTGTATCAAAATCCTTAAATCTGTTTCTGAGATTAGCGTGCATAAGCATACAGACATACGGACAAACAGACCAATTGAAACACCATTGGGTTCTCTTGCTCGTATAAAGGACCTCCAACATGTATTTTTTTTATATTTTCACTGTACAGATTTCGGTTAGTGACAATTTTATCCCCGACGACGCGTTCACAGTAGGTAATAACGTACGCGTAGGCATAAGTGACATCACACAACATACATACACACACCGTCTATACCAGTATAAACGAGGTTCCAACTGAGTAAGTGCTCGGTTGCTCCGGCGTTCTGCCGTCGGAGGACGCTAGTGTCTAAATTACCTTAGCTTCCCTCCTGACTAACGACGCTCCAAGCCGAGGTCCGTGTCTCAATCTGAGACACCCTCGGGACGTTGTTCCCCATGGGGGCCATCCGGGCGGGTCTCCTGACCCACTCGCTCCCCCGGTGAAGCTGTAATAGCCAATAGGGCTAACAGTAAAGACGGACAAAAAAAATACAATTTTATTATATGTATATGTATAGATTCAACCGCCCCGTTGGTCGAGTGGTTAGCGCAGACACCTAACGTGTCACGGCGCAATGGGGCTCGGGTTCGATTCCCGGCGGGAGACAGGCATTTATGTGATGAGCATAGATGTCTGTGTTTCTGGGTTTGGTCGTTTATTAAATATATTCTCAGTATTTATATGTGTATTTCTATGTATTTGTATCGTTGTCTAAGACCCTTCACACAAGCAAATAATTTGCTTACTTAGGGGTTAGATCAATGTGTGTAATTTGTCCTGATATTATTATTATATTATTATTATAGATACAATTTACAAAACAGCTATTGTTACCAAAAAAATATATTCTGTTTATATTTATGTACTGTTGGAAATAAATACTATTAATACTTTCATCTAGTTACGAAGGTATATTCAATATTATATATTCCGATGTACTCGTATTATTATAAAATGTAATACAAAGGCTAAAATTAAATTTGCCCCTTAATCAATTATGTATGCCATCTGGAACAAGTTCAGGTTCTAACGCGGTTTACCTTTTTGGTCGATCTAATCAATACCCAAATCTGAGCTCACATTCTGAATCAATGCATGACTTAACTTTACTAATTATACGAATTAACTCCCCATCCACCTTTTGGGTAGAGATTAGTTAAACATTCCTGTTTCTCTCATCATTTCATATCATCTATAATATTTCATAGCTTATGAAATTACTAAGCAGGCACGAATGAAACCCGAGTTATAATCTGTTTATCGTTTTAATATTATGCTTGAAATACTACAAGATGGTGCCAACAGTTTCAACGATAGTAACCCCTTAAAACACAGTAGATTGCAGTCTGTCATGATAGTATGTGAAAGATATGACCCATATTTAAACCTATGCAAAAATGAGTGCCTACAAATAACTCACTAAAATGAATAAGTAAATAAGTTTATATATAACTTCTTTAGCTACCTTTATAATCGAGTATAATAATAAATATAAATAAAACCTTTTCGTTAAGCTTAAGAACACTTATTAACTTTAATATTTTTATTAGTATAAACACATTCATATGCAAAAGGTATCGGGTTAACAATAATCTATCACTGTTTCTTATTTCTGGTGCTGCGGGTAAGCCAGCCGACCTTTCAAGAATTTCTCCGTTTTTGCAAAAAGCTAAGGAATGAACCTGTGGATTGGTGGGTCAACGCACCTCAGATAAAACTTCGTACAGATAAAAGCGTAGGCCCTCGAGGCTTCCCTCTTTTTTTAGACTCGAGACTTGTTGTGTTTGTCGCTTTAAGCAGCAGCTATGAGTTCGCTAACTGAGCTTCTCTCACCCTAATTACATGAATAAAATTTACACTCTGAAAAAAATATTACCCTGAATACTGATTCTGTCCTCCCATGCGGAAAAAAAAGGAGAACAAAAAAAAAATGAGCTTCCGCCAACCCGCTCTGTTGTTTATTGGGTGTTCATCTAGAGATGTGGTCTCCTCTGGGGGAGAATATTGACGTAGAGTTCAGACCCAGATACAGATTTACATCTTAGCTTGCAATAAAAGGGCACCTCAGATTTTACAATGTAGTGTGAATTACTAATGATGTATCCACTTGGGAGAGAGTGGTACCTAAAATAGATTTCAAGACGACAAAGATACGTTTTTTCATGTGTGTTGTTTGTGTATAATGTATTTTAGCAACAAAAAGAACGTAATTCTGTTATGAGACATATCATGCAATGTATATATGTAGTTAAGATTAGTGACAATGTTTTGTAATAACTAAATACATGTAACACGTACCAAAACCATTTATGCTTATAATTTGCATGAATGAAATAAAAACAAAACCAGAGAACTGGCAGCTGTTCGGAAATCTGGATATCTAATAAAAAAAAATTTTATTTCAAGTTGCTTCATGTGGGGCTTAGGTTTCCTTTTAATGATTTATTTATCTTTTTACAGATACCATATCGGTCGTGTGTTGAATATTGTAAGGAAAACATTACAATGAGTTCGTATTAAGATTGCTTATCAATAATACCTATATAATAAAGGATATTATATGTAAGATACGTTATACTTTAGGTATTACTCTTTTTTATAACATTGAACAGAATAAATTTGTGAGCGAAACTTATAATTATAGTTAATTTGAATAATTGTACAACACTCATTATACATAGACAAAAAATAATAATTATATTATTAGTATTTTCCTTTTACATATTTTCTCATAACGCCAATTACTGAGCGAATTCTATTCATGATATTAAGTATAGTGGTAATTAAAACCAAGTTGCTAAGATAGTAGTACAAGTAAAGTACTTGTAAGTACTTGTAAGTACTTGTAAGTACTTGTAAGTACTTGTAAGTACTTGTAAGAATTTTGTTTTGGCTCCTTGTCTAAGTAGACAAGGAGCCAAAAAAAAATTCTTTAACTCTTCATCTCCTTGCTATTTATTAGATCAATGCTAAAATATAAGGCCGTTGACAAATATAATGAAACCTCCTCTGTTTCCGTTAGATTAGGCCAGATCATTTTATAACTCATAATTTTAAATGAATAGGCTATCAAAATAAAAGAAAACTTCATAACAAACAAAGGAACTATTATCCGACTTCAGTGATAGTTTGCTGAGGGGTTATCTATCATGGAGGACTCGCTTAACTGTTTTGTTCTAATAACTATTGTGAAGTATATAAATTTGAGATAAGTGAGAAAAGAAGGAAGAGAACATTTTTATTGAGGTTTATACGTTTTTAATGGAACATTTTGTATTAATTTATATAAGAACATATATTACAGTACATGGAATTATATAGTAAATGTAAACTAAAAATATGTTTAAGTAAAAAAATAAAATCATGTAAATGTATGATAAAGTTAATTAAATGTATTGTTAATTTATATCTAAATATAACCTATTTTGTTAACTGAAAAAATTGAGTCGTAATAATAAACAACTAAAGGAAAACCTAACGATGTAAGGATTGAGGATTGAGGAAGCATTACTGATTGCACGCCGTGGTTTAATTTCGACGTCCAAATCTCTAATCATTGCAAAGAGAATGCTTATGTTTGGAACAAGTGAAAAGAGATTGTGGAATTTATTTCAAATTTTAGTTTATTTAAAACCATCCTTTATATCAAAATATTGAGCACAGACAAGTTATTAATACTTCTTTTTCAATGAAAATATTTTTAAATATTTATGTATTCATTAGTTGAAAATTTTTAATATTTCTTTTTTTTTTAATAGTAGTTGTATAATGTAAAATATGATGTGGACTTGTAACAAAAGTTATCTTATTCACATAATGTTTTTATGTAAGTAAATATAATTAAACTGTGACTGTATTTTAAAAAAAGGCGGCTCTTCGCAGATGTAACATTATATCTTGGGGAAGATGGAAATTTACAAAATCCATGGATAATGAAATTGTGAAAACGGCTGACTAATTCAAATCAATCTTCTTGATTTAACAATAATTGTTATTTAATTGCACTTTTACCATATCTTTGGTAAAAGTGGAAAGCTTTGGTTAGCACAATGAACCTAGAAACAGTCTACATTTACCAATTTAATAGTCGTTAGTCATTCGTAATCTTGTCTCTGTATCATGGACCTAATTGAATCGATTATTTTGGTTCTGTTTTATTTTAATTGTCACAATATTTAATTTTCTCAAAATAACACCATCCTAAATATTTCTAAATTTATTGTCCTTAATTAAGTGAGTTCAATATTCAGTTTGCAAAGACGATAAGCTACCATGATGTATGGGGTCGCTAAGTCGAGTTGATGCTGCGGCTAAGTAACACGGGTAGGCTTTTGGATTGTTTTTGTAAAATTATTGCATACTTAATACAATGTTGTCTATAGCTTTAAAAGTATATATTTCAACTGATTAATAAATGTTAACTTGAGTATAGAAGGTTTTCTGACACTTATATCTGACATCATTCAATAATCAGTTAATCATTTTAACTGTTCAATAAGTCTTGCATACAAAGCAACATTATCATGTTTACTACATCGCATCTCTATTTGTTCGTCATTTATTCATAAAGAATAATTCGAAAAAAAAATCATAGTTTAATTCCAAGTCGATGTGAAACGGGATTTTTTGAATTAAGGAACGATCATTCCTCAAATTCTTAGTATTATAGTCGTACATATATATGTACATATATACCAAGACTACTTCACTACTATGGGTGGCGGTATATTTCAGAATAGTAGAGAATTATAGTAGAGAATTCTTAATATTATATTATAATATCACTAAAAACAATTGTGGATTTTGGTAATCTGAGAACAGAGATATAAGGCACTAAGTAAAAGGGAAGTAATGTAACTACTTAGCGTTACCGGCCTGTAACTGTTTTGCTATTTGAGACTGTTTTAAAAGTCACATTGGTAGTTAGGGTTTGAACCTAGGCCTTTTATTCATGAGGTCACATCCTTAACCTCGAATTGACAACAAGTAGAGAAACGTGGGTGAGATAATACTAAAATCGAAGATTTAAAGATGCCATAAATTGTTGGATGCTTTTGACGGTGGCTTGTCGTCTCTGAATAAAAAAAACAGTGTAGAATTCGATTGTCACTCGAATGTCAAATCGACTAATTAAACGTAAATCGATAATTTATTTTCTTTTAATCTTATGAACGGTTATAATATTTTTACTGATTGAATTAATCACTTGCAATCAACACATACTTTAGAGTCTTTAGATAGTACCTAGAAACTCCATTTTTTATCTCAAAGATAGAGTAAAGTTTTATCGAATACATTTTTACCGTGGATAAAACTTATTTTTTTGATTTTTCCCTTTTCAGATTGCGGTAAGAGATCATTTAGAAATAAGAAATAGATTTTTTAAAACTTTTTTAAACCATATCTCAACCTTTAACAAACTAGGCCCAGAAAGCCCCGTCTCCTTTGATCAATTAAATGTCTGAAATTAATCATTTTATCGTTTGTTTAAAGGAGTTTAAGGTCCAACAAATCAGATATATATATTATAAGAAGCTGTTCGAAGGCGTTGAAGATATACGTTCTTCGGTGATTTTTCTTTCTAACTCAAACGACATTCAGCTAAACAAGCTTGAGAAAAACAGGACTGAACATCAAGAATATTTACTTTGTTTAAAAAAGAAGAAATTTTTGAGTGTGATTTTAGATCTACTTGCCGGGAAATATAAAAACTGAAAATTTTGCAATCTGTCACTAAATCTTTTTTAATGAATACACTTAGAACGATAGGAAATAGGATTGTTTTCAATTTCAGACCACTAATGATAAAAGAAAAATATATTAACTCTTATCAAAAAATAATAAAAGCAAGCAGTAGACTAACCAGAAAAAATAAAATGGGCTGGACCTAAAAAAAACGATATTTATCTTTGAGATGTTATTGCAAAAATGAAAAAAATATTCTTTCACTCACGAAAATATACTAACCCAAATGACTAGGTTTTTTCGCTTTCAAATGTAAAATATTTTAGCATAAAAGGGTTGGCGGTACATTAATTATAAAAAATAATTATAGCGACTTACGTCGCTTTTTGAGATAAACATTTACTAGCTACCAAGAAAATAGCAAAAATATGTTATTATTGTTATTATTCAATGATTTCCGACTCTAGATTATCATAGATCATTCGCCTATATTTTTTCTGCCACGTAACCTAACCTAAACTAATTATAAGCGTAGTCTTGTCAAGTTGGACACTCTATTGTAAAAGAAATAAATAATACTGACCTTTCTACGGTTCTACTCTCAATTTATTCTAATTATCCTGACTTGATATTTGTCGAAACCATCTTATAAATGGGATGGGGAAATATTATTTTAAATATAAAGTAATAATACAATTACTTATCCAAAAGCATATCATTGAACCATGGATTACCATACCACTTTCTCTAGATTCTTTAAATGCATCAAGCATCGAGACAAGAGGTTTTCTCAATATCTGTCAAATTTGTATATGCAACTGAGAAGGGATATATATTTACATTGAAATAATTAATTAACTCACAATCAAAACCGTAATTTTTGCAACAACTTATTAAAAACAGGGTGAGTATGAACGGAATGAAATTAAACAAAATCAAAAATTATGCTGTAGCACTTTTAAAACGTACAAAACAAGTAGCTAACCTAAGACCTTTAAATAAAAACTGTACTAAGCATAGCTAAATACGCTATTAATATTCTGAGCTAAGCATAGCTCAGAATATCAATCGCGTATTTTATATTAATCGCGTTTTTGTCAATTAAGGCATTTTATTGAACACAAATCAATTTTAGCGATTAATTTTGTTTTATACAAATATAAATATTTTATTTTTCTCTCTTCTTTTCAAAAGTGTTTTAATTTTGTAATGTAAGCCATGTAAGGTCAAAAAAGATTCTAAAGCATTTTGTTCTGAGCAGTTTAATTGCTCTCTTGGAAAAAAAAGAAAATTCTTGTCGTTTAAGAGAACTAATTGATCTGATTAATTCAATCAAACGTTAATGACTACAGAAACAAACGCAATAAATAATATTATTCTTTTCTTTCTTATTATTAACTAGCTTTTTCCCGCGGCTTCGCACGCCTTAAATTCGTAGTAAAACAATTCCCACTTCCCTTTTTTTGTATTGGCTTCTATAAGACTTATTTTAAGTGATACGATCAAAATTACGACATCGGCAGATATCGCTCACTGTGAAAAGTATATTTAAAGTTTTTAATAAGGATACAATATTAGGTGCTGTAATTATATTTATACCTCTCTTGTTTTTACTTAAACATCCATTTAAATACTTCTTAAAGAGAGTACTTAATAATCATTCTAAGCACATATCACACTTACAGATTTTCATTGAACATAATCAAAATATTACCATGTAAACTTGAGGAATTCTGAGCTACACAATCGACGTTATTTTCACCATCACGTTGCAGGTCTAGTTTTATTAAAAAAAACTATTTTAAATAATAAACATTCAGTTAGCTATATGCATTAACAACATTTTCAATACTGAACATTCACAAAAGCCTTTTTTGAGATGGTTTGCACGGTTCCATACCAGAGTGCGCCGGTAGACCGTACGGCCGTAAATGCGAAGACCCTATATTTTAAATCTGTAATATCTTCGAAAATATTCATTAAAATGATATACTGTAAGGAGCTATATTGATCCATATTAAATGTAAAATGTATTTAAGTTACTTAATTAGATAAGGATTAACGCTGTATTTCTTAAAATCGCTTCGTAAATAACCTATTATTTTTCGTAAAAAGTGAAGGTAAAAATTTGGGTTTTCCCTAAGAGATAAACATATACCATCGCGGATTTTCTTGTAAAACTTTTTAAAACAATACTTAGTACATTATTTTGATCTATCTCGTGGAGTTCAACCAGCGTTTGCATTGTAAGCGCAAACAAAAGTGTTTGTTTACGACTTCGCATTAGAAATCTTGAAATTATCAGTGCTTCTCTGATAAACTAAGCATGTTATAATACATATAACATATATATATCATAATAATAAAAAAAACTGCATCAAAATCTTTTGCGTAGTTTCAATGATACATACTTACGTACAGACATAGTGACAGACGCGAAAAGCGACTTTGCTTTATAATATGTAACTTGCTGTGCGTGCAACTTCGTACGCGTAGTTTTCGATTTTGATAAAAAGTACCCTTTGTACTTACTAATTTATGTAAAAACTATAAACCTTCAAACCAGTAAGAAGCAATGGTACGACAATAAAAAATTATTAACTTCTTTATTTGTTAACCGATTGTTAAAAAAAAAAACAAAATATAAAGTGAATCCCATGACTATATATTCCCGAAAACTGCATCCAAATCGTCTAATCCGTTTCTGAAATTAGCGTGCACTAACATACAGACATTTAGACCAACAAAATGAAAAAAAACATTGTTATGGGTTCTCTTGCTTATATAGAAGTCCCCCTGTATGAATTTTCGAAAACATTTTTTTTCGTGTTGTATGCACAACTAAAAGACAAACACATAACAGACAAAGATTTTAAAAATGCTGAAAATGGATTCTGTTAGTTATTACTTTAAATCCGGGTATATTTTTTTTAATATTTTTAATGTACAAAGACTAATCCTCTACAGATTTATTACAGGTATAGAATAAGATTTTCATGGTACCTATTACGTGATTGACATAAATAGTCATACCTTTTTTATTTCTTTACCGATTTAGATGAAATAGACACTAAATGTTAAGTGAAGACTGTTATAACAAATTCATGAAAACCGCACACAAATTGGTTAAGCCGTTTCTGAGATTACGTGCACAAACATACAGACATACAGACATACAGACAAACAGACAAACTGAAAAACCATTGTTTTGGGTTCTCTTGCTCTTATAAATGTCCCCTATGATGTTTTTTTTTTCATTTCATGTACAGGAATGGCTCAGTGACGATTTTATTATATGTAGATACGTTCAGTTCATGTTCTCGTACTAATCGAATGAAATTAACTGATTAAGGAAAATGATTGCTTCAAATAGAAATAACATTAAAACAAACTTTCTTAAGTAAGATTATCGTCACGTTCATACTTTCTTAAACTCGTTTGTTACAAATTTATCAACTTTTTGTACATAAAAAGTTGTCATCACGAAGCCTACATAAAAAGTTTGTCATTTATTTTTTTACTGTTTAGTTAAATTGTATTTTATTTTAGTAAATACTATTTTAATAATTAATATTAATTGATTATTAAACAAAGCTATAACCATACATAAAACATAATATTGTTCTAAAACTTTTTGATTTATATAATGGCGTTATAACTGTTACCTAATGGATCCTAAAATAACTGAATAGTTCTATCATCCGATATGACAAGAGATAATAAATACATATTCGAAATATTTTGACCATCGGTCAAGTCTTTTCGAATGTTTTTACTTATATTATATTTTGCACTTTATGAAAAACTATATTAGAAGTATTATTATGAAATTTGGTCCGGTTCTAAATAGGTTGTTTGTCGTTCGTTCCGACATTTTTTTTAATTATACGTGAGAGGCCAAAACTTACTGTTTGAGTTATAATTACAACTGTCAGTCTTTTGAATTGACTTATATGTTTTCAATAATATCACTTTTCACATTCATGCCTCTCCCTTTATAATACGATGATTTAGGCGTCTGTGCTAAATTCTGGATCAATGGAGCAGTTCAATTTTGACAAATGTCATAGAAGAATATTTGTTAAACTAAAAAAAAAATAACATCGCAAATCAACCAACATTGTTAAGGGTTACAATTATAAGGCTGATTTTGATACAAAAGTGTTTGTGAAAACAACTACAGTTTGTGATGAAAATAATAACGCTATAAAACAGTAATTAATACATGATCCGACGATGGAACTACATTGAAGTTGCTAAAAGTTGAATTCGAATGTTTTTGTTCCCTATAAGTTATTCGTGCAAAAACATTAAACTTTAATTATTAATCTTGGCAAAAAAAAATAATAATATATATATTTTAGGTTATTTCCATTGGAGCGTGCTGATCAAATTTTGTTAAAGTATTCTTGTTCAATAACATTACCAATCAATATTCTAAGAATTAAATTAAGAATTTAAAAATCCCCGATACCAAAAGACCTTTAAAAAGGATAAAACGTTGTACGTCTGTTGACGATCTATTTTACGCAGTTAATCATTGAGGATTTAGACTATACGATTCGATATCGTAATTTCTTTATTTCCCTCGGTTTTTATTTTATCTTCTTGCTTTACCAAGCGGTCTCCCTACGCAACGACTTCAATAAGTACATAATAATATTATTTTTATTCTTTTTAGAGGTCTGTTTGTATCAGGTTTTTTTTTTATTTTTTTTTTCAGCATTTTAAAATTATGTCACTTGCTTTTTATTGTTTGTTTGTTTTGATTGAATAGGCTCTGAAACTACCGGACCGATTTAAAAAAATCTTTTAGCTTTAGAATCCTACATTGTCGCTGATAAACATAAGCTACATTATGTAATAATAATAACCATTAACATCATCATCAGTAAATATTAGAGAGATTTGATTATTTGTTTGTTTGAATTTAAGATTACTGAGTGGCCCTGATAATTCTGGACCGATTTAATAAAATATTTCAACTTTACAATCCCTACATTATTCCTCTGATGTACAAAGGTTATATTTATTACGAGAAAAATAAGAATCTGCGTGTAAATTTCGACAAAGTAATAAATTATAAATGTATTTCTTACATGATCGAGACTTTTTCATATACGAAATTAATCAGGTGTATACGAATATTAATAAATATAAAATTAAAATAATTTACTATCACTAATAACTCTACGATAAAGGCATTTAAATTATCTCTAGCTGTTGCCCGTCACTCTTTATGACTACGATCATAAGCCAAAAAAATGTAATTTTTACAGTCTACGTGGACGTAGTCACGGGCAACAGTTATTCCTAATAAAGTACTTTACCTGAGTAAATAAGTGTAAAAACCTTTGGGCCTACATAACAAGGCTTTTTTTCTATATAGCGCGGGCAAAGCCGCTGGGAACAGCTAATTATTGCATAAGAAACTTTCACCAATAAAACGTCAATATCTTGGAGACTACTGTTCTTATTTCGACCAATTATAGCTAAGAACCATTTCGACGAACATAGCTTTCTATTAAAAAAAAATGAATTCAAATCCGCTTACGCGTTTGGCCGCAACATTGCCACAGACAGACACACAGATACACAGATCGACAGTTCAAACTTATAACACCCCTCTTTTTAGTCGGGGGTTAAAATGGCCTCTTATAATTGACAAGAAAAAATACCATTATAAATTATAGTTCCTAGAAATTATTTAATCTGTTAATCTGGTAAACTGGCTTTTGTTACTACTCATATTGTAGTTGTTTAAAAAAAGAAATTATAAGTAGTCGATATTAAACTAACTAACTAACACTAACGATCAGTAATAGTTTGTTTTATAATAGCATAACATACTATTTAAACAAAAGCAAATCATATTATAATTACATCCTATTTTCAGAACATCTAAACAATTTTTTTTTTAAACTATGACAACTATGGTAGTATAACACTTCACTATTCGTCAAATATTTACCTAGCACCGCGACAGTATAGTATAAAGGACTTCAAGACACGTGTTGTGGCCATTTTGGGTACGCCTATTGTCCTCGGTAAGTACGTGGTTTATTACCATTAGTTACCGGGAAACCTCTTAACAGGTCACGCGTGTTATAATTAATGATTCTATTAAAGGGGTATTAAAGTGAAAGTTTATTTAGTAATTTGTTATTTTTTATTTAAGAATTTTTGTACCTATATCAGTTAATAGTATAAGTAGTCGTCGAACGACTATACAAATTATACTTACAGTTCTTTACATAATAAACAAATGAACAAGCCACTAATAGCGATTTACTTGCAAGAGATGGTTAATATATTATAGGTGATCCAATTCGTACATTGAATAGGTACAGATATAATATAATGTTGAATAGAATGAATTCCACTTTAAGTGAGATATTTATGACATAATGAAGTAAGAAATTAATATTTTCATCAAGAAATGTTGAAAGTGGTCAGTTAACAGGTATCTATTCAATTCGATTGATTTGTTTTAATATCAACAGTTCCAACAAATTTCAGCGTGGTTAGTTATTTTACTCTTACTTAAATTTACTCTTACTTAAATTATAATTCCCAAATATGAATAATGGCTGTGATATATATTTATATACTTTTATAACTAGTCTAGCCTTAAATGCTGTTACTGGATGTGTACACAAATTAAAAAAAAAGTATTAATCTGAATTTCGAACATTATCTTCTACGATAAAAATATAGGCTTCTTTCCCGTCATTATTATATGTTTTGTTTAGAAATTATTCATTTTGAAAATGAAGAGGGGCACTAAAAGGATCGCAGCACTGTACAAAGTAGGTAAGGATCCAGCCGACATTTTAAATACATTGAAAAAGCTAGGGATTAGCCGAACGTTTGTGTTTCGTATTATCCAAAGGTACACCAAAACCATGTCTGTTAATGACCGTGAGAGATCCGACCAACCGCAGTCAATTCGAAAAAAACCAAGCCGTCAATGCAAGACCAAATTTTTTCGTAATCAGATAAGGAAGCAGATAATCTTTCCAGAGAAATGAGAATCCTACCAAGGATACTTGCTCGAATTATCAAACAAGACTCAGGTCTAGGGGCTTACCGGAGATATAGAAAAGATAGCTTTAATGGGGCATTAAAACCAAAGAGACTTAAAAAATCAAAACAGCTGTTATTTCGATACGCGGACGGAAAACAAAAAAATATGTCTTTACCGATGATTTTTTTTTTACAATCATTCTTTCTTTTACAAAAGGTCGAGTGTATGCCCACAGCTCTAAAGCTTTCGAGTTAGTGGCCAAAATTCAGCGAGGCCATCTTCCAACATGCGTTATGAATTGGAGGGGTGTTTCCAACCAAGGGGTTACAAAACTACATTTTAGCGAAAAACGAGCGAGAACTTAAGCCAAATTGTATCAAGATACCGTGTTACAAACAGTAGTTAACCTCTCAACAACACCTTATTCAAAAACGAAGTGTGGACATTCCTACATGATTCAGACCCGGGTTATAAGGCGCGCAATACCCAAATTTGGCTTGAGCAAAATGTTCCAGACTTCATAAAGACTAATGATAGGCCTTCAGCTAGTTCGGACATAAACCTGCCTTAGGCCTGCACTAAGCGTCACCCAAATATTGAATCGCTCAAGTAATCTTTGGAGGCAGCAGTCATCATGTTTCCAATAGAAACCGTTCGTAAATCCATCGACAAGTGGATCGACCGTTTAAAAGCGTGCGTTAAAGCTAAGAATGAACACTTTAAATAAATATAATAGTTTAGTACGCTAACATAATATCTTATTCACTCTACATAATCACGTATAAAACTTAAAAATAAAATATATATTTTTTTAATTATCGGATATTTTTTTTGTAACAGAACTTATGGCTAGACTACCTAGTCTACCTATACCTATACGGGTATATATATATAAAAGTTAAATGAGTTTACTGCAGGTTTATCTGAATGGACCAATCTCTGAGGGTTTGGCAGCGCAACTAGATTCGGATTTTTCGTACGTGCAATTATATCGCCTATTTGAAAAACTTGGAGGATAACAAACATTTTGTGATATAGTTTATATTTTATTTATAAATAAATGACGGTATCATATGATGAAAATGATATGATGTAATATGGAATAATCTGATGATAGATCTATAATTTTACGTTTTAGGATGCTGTTTTGTTTTCGTTTACGTGGGGTGGCGAATAAGGATTTATAAGTAAACAGCACATTTTCATGAAATTATTGATTATGACATGATTTTTTCGATAATTCTAATTTGAAACTTAATAAATAATCGAGTTAAATTAGTATTATGACCAAGGCACTTCCTAAAGTAACTGTGTACCGCTGGAATAGCAAATTTGCGTGCGGTCTCTTAAATTTTAAGGACAAAGAAATAATTTGTCGTCCTATGATTGCTGTTATGAAAAAAACGAGTAAAAAATTTGATATATCAAAACCGTTGGATCACATACAAAGTATAGCATAATCTACTAATTGGATCGACGATACTTAAAATATTTCTATACTAACTTTGTGTAAGAAGAATAGTTTCCCGTTGTAAATCACACTGATGTACTGAAGCAAGTGCACGTGTCTTAGTTTAAATTATATAAATGATAAATCAAAAGCAGGTTCTTACCGCCATAGTCAAATTACGAGTATCATATCAGGTGACAAATTTTGAATTATTCAATATAACCCCAAAACAAAATGCCGGTCAATTATATACTAACAGAAACCAACACCTATAAAATGAATTATTATATTTGAAATTGCTCAAAATGGTAAATGATTAACGAGGCAATTACTATAAATTTCCATAAGAAACCAAAGTTAAATCAATGCATGGTGATATATCACAAAATGCTTGCACAGAAGTTTTTATTGCAGTTGGCAATAAAGGAAGAAACATGAGACTTCGTGGTCATTTGTTCCAATACGATACAAAGCTCTCCCACATCGCTATCAAGAGGAGATCCAGAGGCCACAACTTTGAAACTTTTGAGCCATCCTCTTTACAGCCCTAATTTGGAGCAGTGCGCCTTAATCATGCTCCCTAAAGTTTAAAAACCAACTCAAGTGGTTACAGTCTTAATCGCCAAAAGATTCGCACACTGCATTTTAGAAAGGCGTTTAGCAAGTATACATGTTGAAAATATGTTTTTGCGATTTTGTTTATATGCATGAAATTTTTTAAAGACGCTGTTGGAGACTTGTTTAAAATATAAATAAAAAATATAACTTGTAGAACATTTTCATTAATTTTGCTTAAAATAGTGCAAAATAGTATCCTAGTAAAAGTTATAATGTAATGGATGTTTTTGAGTTACTTTTTTCAGAATAATTATATTGTTCAAGTACTACAAGTATTTATTAGTTTTATTGCGTTATAATGGAACTGTATCTTAAAATTCCTCATGCTTTGTAATACATAATAGGTACAAATGTAAGTAAATTCTACTCAGAAGGAGTGAAAAATCTTGTTAGGCGTAATTAATTCCAACTTCAGATATTTTTCAACCCGTTTCTTTTCGAGAAGATTTTGTTACTTCACAAACTTAGTAACAAGTTCTACTTGAAAACAACTGAAGCAACTGCTACTGTCCGAGTACGAGTTTCTCTTTGTTCGCAAAAAGTTCATAGTTATGTAATGTTCCGTTAGTTTTAACCTAATTATACAATTTATACGGAGAATCTACTTTTTATATTTATAGAAATCATATAGAAATTAATTGAAAACGACATTAATATATGTAGAATCAGGATGGCCCCTATTAGATGTCTCCATGTTCAACGTATGTGGATAGGTGAAATGTATCTTATCACACTTAACAATTCTTGATTTACACAATACCCACTGCATTTATTGTCTAAAAGCTTCGATTCGTAGTGATCGTGATGAGCTGGCGCTTGCTACGTCTAGAAGGAAGGCCGCTTTCCTGCCACCTATTTGACGTTCCGCTAGAAAGACAGCTCTTATTTGTTGCTGACGTTAAAGACTGAGTACGTTAAGAATCATTAGTTGTGTCATCGTATATTTTACATAATTTTTAAAACATTAAAGTGGTTATTGTATATTTTGCGTTTCACTGCTACAGAGGTTGTGGTGCGACTGACTTAACGTATCTATGACAGTTATGTAGAAAAGTATGATGAATTGCTTATGACTAAATGCCTTCAATCTAAATTACAACATTAAAACTTATTTACTTAACAATATGAATGAAACATAAACATATATGTTATAAATTTATGTAAAACCAGAAAACGTACTCAAAACTACTCTCAAATCACACAGTCTCAAATCATATTTCTTAAAATTTCATCTATACCTACATAAATTATTTGAATCTTGTAATTGTAATTGAATGACTGCGTGTTAATTAATGATTTAATTTTCATTATAAATGTAATTCTGAATGTTTGTCAGATTCACACCCAATATGAGTTACTCATCAATATTGTGGCTACTCTGTGGTTAATTACTTCACTCTTTATTATTATAGATTTTATGTTCATTTGTAAAATACAACAAATATACATATTAACATCACATAATACAACGGTAACAAAATTTGTTTGAGTACAATTAATTAATAGTATGGATTAACACTAAACAAAACCAACAGACATTGATATAAATATAGAATGAAAAATAAACCGATACGGGCAGGGATTCGAACCCGCGACTACTGGGAAACCGTCCCGTCGCTCTACCAACTGAGCTACCGTATCGCTGTCCGCCTCGGTGAATTAAGAATTCTATATATATATACCACCAGTTTAACACCAGTTCTAGGTTCTTAAAGCGCCAAGCTCAACAAATTTGAAGAGAATAGGCTAAAGTATTTTCTGCTTTGGTACGAGAATAATTTAAAGGTACAAGTAGATCAGGTAAATTTTGCTCCGTAACGAGCGATGTGGGTAACAAAGTGCACTCTAGAGATCTCAATGAAGTAAAACAAGGATTACAGTAGGATTCATTCTTATGTATGTAACGGCAACAATTTAGAATAAAAGTATATTGATGTTAAGCAGTATTATTTAATATAGTACAGTCATGAAATCAATATTAAACACAAGTAAATCTTAAACCATTTAAAATAATTTACTCAAGTTTCGCGGCCAACCCTAATTAATGACAGTCATTTTAGACACAAAACAAGTATATAGTCAATAGTCAAATTTAAAATTAAGATAAGGTGGCATTTATCAGAATGTTTTACTCCCAGTTTAGCAAATCGTAAACAAAGTATCTTTAGATTCGGCAATTAGAGAACAAGTTTGTTTGTAAGTTACTTGTGCCAAGGAAACCAGATTAGGATAAGTTAGTAAAATTACCCAACTACATATACCTCGTAATTTAATTAACTACGATTTGTATGATAATTAACAGCTGCGTAACAAAATTCTAAAATCTAAATCATCGATATAACTGAAAAATGTTCTTTAAAGATACAGATTTGATGATGAAAAATAAAACAATTCTTGTTTAAATCGGTGGTTTTACAATGATTTTACATTTTAGGTTAGTATTCTTCTTAATCTTATTAGACAAATGTCATGATTGACATATAGTATACGGTTATAGTATATGGTATACAGATATGATTACCAACTTATCATATATATATATTACTACAATGCATTAGGTATATCCAAAATTACCGATTTATTATATATATATATATATATATATATATATATATATATATATATATATATATATATATATATATATATATATATATATATATATAATAAATATCGGTAGTGTAGTGATTTTGTTTTTACCCATATTTTATCTCAGTTTTCGATAATTATTTCATCAATTATATGTCCAATGTCTATTTAAATACATTTAGAAAAAAGCGTCAGCAATAAAGCTTATATAAGATTTAATGGAGATCAAACGGCTAATATAAATCAAACTTTAATTAACTCCCAAATTGCTTTCGGGATTTCTTTCATTAAATTTATTAACGACTTCACTGAGTCAAAGAACTTCACGAAAATGTTTTTGTAATTTATATAGTTGTTTTTATTTGCTGGTAAAATTATAAAAAACAAAAACAAACAGAATATCTTTTGACTGCCAAAATGCAAACATATAAAGATAAATAAGAAAATAAAAAATATATTTACAATTACAACTTTTATTAATATTAACGTGCTGCTGAATAATTTCAATAGATATTAGATATTATATTATTTTACAAAATAGTGTACAGTAGTTAGTACTTTAAAAAATATATAAACAAACATAAAGCAGTTACTTTTTATATGCATCTTTACACTCAAATTACATGTTCAAAGAATATAAGCTTAATCAGCGTTACCGAAGTGACCCCTATGTGATGTTATACACCATTTGAGCTCTATGAAGCGTCTAAAGATTACACGACCCTAGTAACTAACCCCGAAAATATGCTTTAGTTGTCCCTTCAGTAAGCTCGTACCTTTTCCTTTTTTATTGTGATAATACAAATAATCTGGCTCTAGTAAAATATTATTAAAGTGATAGTTGCTTATACCGTTAGCTAGACCTACGTGCATCGATTGCCCTTTAAGGTTTATCAAGCATAAGAATTATCATTCTTAAAGAAGGAGATCTCGGTATTTGCCTTTTTTAACCGTAAATGATTATGCATTTTAACCTCATCAACACTTTTGAAATAGTGGTTGAGCCGCTATACTTGTGCCAAGGTTTATCCAAGACACAAAGACACTTATACGGCAGGTCTGACCTCCGAAGTCATCCGACAACGGTATTAGAAGACTAGTAAGCAAGGCTATCGGTAATAGATAAGTCCAACCGCGGCCATCCTGTTATCCTATCTCTATAAAGGTTCGGGAGCTGAAAGCATGCTCACTTCATGTACAATTTCTTGCACTTGCGACATAACTCGCTAGGAACGTCAGAGAGTCGAAAAATTATTAAAAGTATTTTTTATCTTCGCCATGATTAACAAGTGCTATTACAGAGTGCCATTTTGCTTAAGTTATTTATTTATTTATTTAATCTGTTGTGTAGATTACCAAAATATTACTATTAAATAATTGTACATGTCTCTTCATTTGCTCTTGGTTTTTTTTATAAGCTGAAATATTTTTTAATTCTGGTGTAATCGGTGTTTTATTAGTAATTATTTTATTGTACAAGTGTACATGTGTTATAAGTAGTAATACTTTTATGATTGTATATATTTTTGTGCAGATGTCTATGAAAATTTAATAGCGTCTTTACCACTTTTTTTGTATTACGCGAAGGTCTTTAAGGTCACTAGTGGCATTTTCATATTGCTAAGTCACCTTAGTGGTGTGACAAGAACATTATATATTAAGCATATATTGAGCACATGCTTTAATCTCAAACTGAAAGTTGGACCTTCATTTTCAAATCTCTTTTGATCCGATGAAATGAATGGATACACTCCTAAATCTTTATGTTATAAATTTTTAAATATAATTTCATTTATAATAATAATAAAGGACAAATTACACACGTTGATCTAACCCATAAGTAAGCAAATTATTTGCTTGTGTTAAGAGTCTTAGATAAAGATACAAATATATAGAAATACACATTATACATACTGAGAATATATTTATTGAACGACCAAACCCCAGAAATACAGAAATCTTTGCTCATCACATACATGCCTGTCCCCGTCGGGAATCGAACCCAAGCCACGTTGCATCGCTATGAGTTAGGCGTCTGCGCTAACTTCTCGACCAACGGGACGGTGTTTATAATACACTTTTTAACATGTAATAAAGATAATATTGTGTTTATTGATAATTATTATAAATAATATTGAATACTTCGTTACGTGTAACTTATTGATGACTAGATTTAGAACGTAGATGTCCATCGAAGTAAGGTAATACGGAATAACAATTATAAGGTAATACCTAATAACGTATTACGAGAATATGTTTTTAAAATAAAGATTATGTACAATGTGTTATATGCACATAAGTTTAATTTAATTTATCCTAATGTTGTTCTCTTAGTTGCCTTTTCTTGTATTAATATTTTATATTTTAAGCGCCTTACTCTATGTTTGCACTGTATTCTCGGGTTGACTGGTAGAGAATGCTTTTAAGCATTAAGTCCGCCTATTGTACTAGTTTTAGGCAATAAAAACTAAATAAATAAATAAAACAATAAATAATTATATCGTCACAAAAATGTTCTACCGATTCTGACTGAAACTGTGCTAGTTCAATCACTAATAAATAGAGGACTCTTTGACCATACTGATGTGTACCGCTCCAACATCTCTGAATGCCACTTAAACAAATTGGATCGTCTTTTCAATAGCTGCATTCACTTTGTTTTTGGTCTTTGCTAATATGACCACACATCTCTTTACCATTCAAAGCTAAAATGACTTCTTATATGATAGCAAAGATACTGCACTTAGTTGTGTCAAATGGCTACTATTCTTAACGATCCACTTTGTCCCCGGTATTTGAAATGTGAATTTCAATAAGTAGGAAATACTCATCACTTACATCTTCGCTCCTACTCAAATCTACATGTTTTAAGCGCTTAACACTACTGTACAATGTACAGATGTAATGTGTTTTCGGGTTGATCTGATAAAGACTAAATCAGTAAATTACACAATATTCCTTTATATTTTTGCCTAAGAAATCAAAACAAATAATAGACAATCTGAGCTTAAGAAGTAGCAACACAAGCGGAATTTAAAGTAAATTTTACTAATATATGAGATGATGGAGGGATTGATGTTTGTTACTCAATCACGTCTAAACTAAAAGTGCTAAAAGGATTGTGATGAAACTTGGTAATATTGTAGCTTATGTACCAGAATACTACAAAGGCTACAGAAATAATATATTTTACACGTGGTTTTGTCTGTGATATAACATAGCTTGTAGCGCGATCACGTCATTGCTACCGGAGATCCTATTTACAATCGTGTGGTTTACTTAATTGTACACAAGTATTTGTTAAAATATTTCTTATTTCACGACTATTTTGGAAGGAGCGTTATGTACATGTTATGCGTATATACATAGCCACTAAGGCTTTTTGTATTTTCCCTGCTACAGCTTTAAGGTTTATGCACAGAGTACTTTAAAAAAAACAAATGGAGAGTTTGGGACGCCATAATGTCAAGAATAAAAATTATGTTTACAACCAAACCCATCAAAATAAAAAGCGTAAATCACGATTTCATAAAATTAAAATTTAACAACATTTTATGATATAACAATGTCTATATCAGCAATAAAAGTTCGTTCACAAATAACAAGCACAAAATAAAAAGTAAATATATAACATAAATAAACAGCACCAAAATAAAAAGTAACATTTACCGCCCCGTTGGTCTAGTGGTTAGCGCAGACGTCTAACGTATAGCGACGCAAAAGGGCTTCGGTTCGATCCTCGACAGGGACAGGCATGTATGTGATGAGCATAGATGTCTGTATTTCTGAGTTTGGTCGTTCATTAAATATATTCTCAGTATTGATAATGTGTATTTCTTTGTATTTATATCGTTGTCTAACACCCTTAACACAAGCAAATAATTTGCTTACTTAGGGGTTAGATTAATGTGTGTAACTTGTCCTGTATGATTATTATTATTATAATGCCAGTAACAAATTTATTTTGCGTGATTTACCATTTCATTAAGTACAAGCTACACACAGTTACACCAACAACTAAAATACATTTCAAAAATTTTTTTTAAAGAAAAAGAGCTGTGAAAAAGAGAATGTGAAAAGAAGGATTTTCCAAATTTAATCCACACATTTGTAACGATTGTCTTTGTGCTTTGTTAATGGTCAGTCCCACCTAGTGACGAGTGGCATCAATGAGCATATTATACAAACCTTCTCTGCGGAAAAATATGTATATGTATTTATATATACCAATTTTTATAGTAATCCGTCTACTAGTTTTTGAGTTCATCGATGACATACAGACAAACATTATTTTTTATATATAAGGATTTGGATGTTAGTGCCTTGATCGGTGTGTCGGTACTTTCTATGTTCTTGTTTTTTTCTAATTTCTTTTCTTATCCTTATTTATTATATATATGTACCTGAGCACATAACGTTTTAGTTTTTTGTGATAGAACAAGAATAAAGTCTAGCAGTGCAATTCACTTTTACAATGTCTCCATGTGATGTGAAAACAATTGTCCTAATATTTACACCAAATTCCGATTAAGAATTACACCTCAATATTATCATTAAATCTGCAAGTGTTTTATCACGCCTCATACGAATTGACAAACAACCTGAACTTGGTAGACCGTTATGCAAGAATAGCGATATAACTTAATGTAGAATTAAGTGTAGAACCATTTACGTTAATCCATCCTTACCAGATGGGCTAAAACGATAATACTATTTTTTTTATTAACAGAATTCTTACATCAAGTGGGTGATTTCAACTTTAAGCTCTTTGAATGTCTTACAAAAGTTGACTTTTGACTTTAATGATCATTTGAGTTATACAAATTACCCCTTTAGTTTAATTTGTGATAATGTTGTTAAACATTCTGATTTCATTTGTTTTATGTTTGATAATCAGTTTGAACCAATTTTTAAATGTTTTGAGAGTTTGAACGTTTATGCCCATTTCTATTATTGCTTTATCATATTTCGATTTGTCAGACGTGTTAGGTTTGTCTTTTTTAATAATATATACATATTTTCTTTTTGAAAAGAAGTAGCAAAAATAATATCTTTTAATTTTGAAAAAGTTTGATCCATTTAAATAATTAGTTCGCACTGTTTTCTGTCACATACAGTTTTGTTCTCAAGGTGGCCTTTTGTTTCATCGTCGTTTCCTCGAAATTAAAGGTTTTTTTTAGTCTTATTATAATAATAAGAAACCGGAAAGGTCCTTTGAATTATCTTCTAAACAAAGAAATAGGCCTGTTTTGTTCAAAGAAAACCGACTATTTCTTGAATAAAACAATTCTTTATTCTCGATTGCTCCGCTCTATTGTTTCTATTAGGCCGCGTTAATCAAAACATTGGGGTATAAATTACGGTATATTTACAGAATTAGCACGAGAAGACGTGCCTGTGTCTATTCTTATTGTTTAATCTTTATAACCGATACGTTTTTATATTATATTTTATCACGAACATAAGAACATAGTAACACGTATATTTAATATTGTCTTAATATTGCCGAACCGTGTCTATTTTTCTGTGTATGTAGCTTTAGTTTTTGTATGTATGACAATAAATGTCCCGTAATGTCTCATTTAATTAGAGATAATGATGATAAATTGCAAAATAAGGTGGTTCCTGTCTTATTAAATTTTAATTAATTATATACGCGATTTCAATCTGTCAGTTATGAATCAACAGATGAATCAATCTGTAGTACGTGTCTAACGCGACCTGTATCGGATCGATTTGTGGCCGTTCCAATTAATGGATCACAGATCACCAGAGCTTTCCAAACTTTGTTAACAAATAGGATGCAACTCTAATGGAGGTTTTATAACATTAGAAAAAAATATTCAGTATATTTTGTCTATATGTAAGAAACAAATAACTGTAAACAATTATTTCTTGAAATCTTTGAAAACTTAACGCACAAGTCTTGTTAACATTAATTTTAGTTTATAAACAACGGCAACAATCATAATAACGAACAAATGGTTATATGACAAGTACTAGAATAATTACTTAATGATTTTTTAAAAAAGACTTTATACGAATCATGAAGAATCGAATCTGGCTTCGGTATGTGTTACATAAATTTGTCTGTAATGTTATACTTCTATAAGTGTAATAGAAAAATATGTAACACTTTGAGAATCGAAGCAGGTGTTCTGATTTCGACAAGGATATAGCTCAAATTTCGGCTTTGGGTATTATGGAGGTCTATGATATGATGTCTACTAAAACGTAAATAATAATAACAGTGGTCCAAGTACACACGTTGATTTAAACCCTAAATAAAACAATCATTCGCTTGTATTAACGGTGTTAGACAATGATACAAATACACAGTATAAATATATTTAATAAACGACCTAATCCAGAAATACAGACATTTATGTTCATCACATGCCTGTCCCTATTTCGGGAATTGAACCCGAACCCTTTTGTACCGCTATACGTAAGGCCCAAGCGCTAGCCACTAGACTAAAGGTGGTTGAATTTATTAAATAAATGCATATATTTAGTAAGTATTATGTTAAATATTACGGATCAAATTAAGCTTGCACAAGGCTAAAAGAGTATTTTTAATATTGAATAATTTGAATAGCTAATTGGCAAATTAAATGGAATGTATGAAATTCTTTGTTATCATGTTAAGCTAATTCTTAATTTTGAATAAAGTAGTGTGAAACTTCGTCAACTCGTATATTTATTTCTCTATTTTTATTTTACAAAAAAGAGCTATACACGTTTTTTTTAAAGAAATCGGTATTCTTACTTTTTCTCAATATTTTTTTTAATAACTTACTATATATACGCCAAAATTTAAATGCTTATATTAAAAACAGCGACAGACATACGATCAATACAAAAAATAAAAAATAGGCTCGTAACGCCTAGATTTCGACTTCAAAAAGTTAACAAATCCTTCATGGGCTTGAGTGTACGCATATATAATAAAGTTCCAATAGTTATCTTAGATCTTCCTTTTCTTGGTTTTAAAATCTAAAATTAAAAGTATATTATTAAACAAATCTTATTATAACATACAAAATTTTTTGGTTGATCTAAATATGTGGAACTTGATCATTAACTCATCTGCAGGGCTGATGTTATAATGTATAATAATAATAATCATTTATTGAAGATAACAAGGATCCAGTTGTTAGTTACAATTATAATTTCTATAAAACTATATTAGTAAATACATAATCATACTTCTAAATAAATAAATTCTCATTTGATTAAACCAAATAAGACTCGAACAACATTAAATAAATTTACAACAATCTTGAATTATTATAAATTATACAAATGAAATCAAATTTATAAATTTAAAATAAATAAAATAACAATCTCAATCACTACAAGAATTAACATAATAAATCAATTTTAACACAAATTAAAAAATTAAAATATCTGAGCTTTAATATTTAGTTCTAACATTTAAATAATAAAGTAAAATAAAGTGGTCATAACATTTAAATAATAAAATAAGATAAAATTGGCATAATCACATAAGTCAAATCAAGTCAAAAAATAAATAAAAAATAAAATAAAAATTCAAATCAAATTAAATTACATCAAATTAAAAAATAAATTAAAAATAAATTAAATCAAATCGTATTAAGACTCCAATTTCATTTTAAAAATATCAAGACTTTAACAATATGATTCATAATCTCAGAATCAGCCTTTTCATTAAACATTTTTAGAATATTGTTTTTACTAGAACGAAGCCTTTTCAAAAGGGATGACGTTCTATTTCTCAAAATTGCATAAAAATCGTTTGTTCGCTCTTGAGCAAACATGAGTGAAGCAGAACAAAAACGGGGTAAGCCCAACAGCATCCTAAATCCATTATTATATTGAACCCTAATAGTGTCCAATGCCCTTTGTGTGCAGTTTACCCACAAGGCACTCGTGTAGAAGGTTTGACAGTATGCTTTAAATAGCGTTATCTTAGTTTCTTTACTACAACGAGCAAACCTGCGGGCCAACATATTACACCTTACAGCTAAGGCTCTGCGTTCACGCTCAATGTCCAACTGATCCCTGAGGTCCGCCGTAAGGAAGTGACCTAGATACTTATAGTAATTGACACGTTTTAGCAGTGTCCCGTTTAGTGAAATTCTAGGTTCGTATTTTACTTTCTTACCGGGAGCCTCAAAGATCAGGTATTCACATTTCGACACATTATATAATAGTCCATGTTTAGATGCATAATTCTGACATGAGTTAAGCAACTCTCTAATGGAACCAGTCGTGGGACCCAACAACACCATGTCGTCGGCATAATTTAAATTATTTATGCTGACGCCATCTATCCAGCAACCTACTTGTTTTTTGCTGAGTTCCACGAGCAATTCATTAATGTACAAGTTGAAGAGCCTCGGAGAAGTCAAGCCCCCCTGCCTAACTCCGGACATCAACCTGTACGATTCGGAGAGTCCCTCTCCCCACCTCACGTAGTTTTGTTGATTTGCATACCAATATTGCATGATCCGTATCAACTATAAGTATCAACTATAACTATAAGTATATCCGTATAAGTTAAACATTGTTAAATTTCATTTAATAAACAATAGTTTAAAAAACTAAAAAAAACACGCTTTTATTGCTAACCGAACTAAAAACTAGAAAATAATTTTTAATGACAAAGAGTATAAAATTACAGTAGTAGAAGATCGAACAATTAATCATAGTGAATCGCCTTAATATAAAATTATAATAAAATTTAAGTTAGTAACAGAATAATTCAATTCTGAGTAAAAATCGTGGGGTGCATTTTACTGTGATTCATAACTATCCTCTCATAGATAGTTGCTAATAGAATGATTGTAATACCTTAAATAACGAGCACCCCACGCTTTTTACTCAGAATTGAATTATTCTGTTACTAACTTAAATTTTATTATAATTTTATATTAAGGCGATTCACTATGATTAATTGTTCGATCTTCTACTACTGTAATTTTATACTCTTTGTCATTAAAAATTATTTTCTAGTTTTTAGTTCGGTTAGCAATAAAAGCGTGTTTTTTTTAGTTTTTTAAACTATTGTTTATTTTTTATTTTTTAGTCTGTGACAAACTCATAAATTGAGAAATCATTTCATTACTTAGATTTTTTTAGAAAGCATCACTCAGTGGTCTCCGTATGATCGATCAACGGGCATTGATCCGAAATCAATCGCCTTCACGGTTCAATGGGACTTACTTTCATCATTGTGGTTAGTTTTACCTCCCAATTAATGGAAAAATCCAGATTGACGTCGCTAAGTTGTCAATAGACCCTTAGTACTTCTACTGTTGAAGTCTCTTAGGAATAAGTCTAATTCATTAATTAGTTTTTTGAAGATTTAGGGTATTAAAATTTTTTACGAATCATTTCGTAATTTAATCATTTCATTTAAAGCTTCACTATTGCACGGGGTTTTTCCTGTTAACTTAGAGCAATCAAGTTCTTCAATCCGAATACCGTCCAAAGATCTTACACGACTAAGTGCTACATAAGCTTGTCCAGCAGCAAACAATCGCGAGCCTAGATAAATAACTGCATGATCAACTGTACAACCTTGCATCTTATGGACGGTTGAAGCCCAACTCAGAATTAACGGTAACATTCGTCTCTCGGCAGTCCCATAGCTGTATTTCGCCGGGAACTGTATCGATATCGGTTTAATCATGTGCACGCCATCTGAACCGGAACATCTGAACCGGAAACAAAAAGAACCAGGCAAATTCCTCTGCTTTCAGTTCATGGCCGACATTTACGATATTATCTTTCGTCTTGCGGGTAATTTCATTAAGGTTTCGTGAGACCTGTATCTCATCTTCCACATTAGGAGGCATTACATCAATCGGTGCCATCATTGATGTCTGCAGTGGGATAGTTTGATCAGTTAAATTCTGTTGGGAAGTAATTATTTGGGATGCTACTGCTACCTTTTCAGGGCTCTGCTGAATTTCTACCTCCTCAGAATCATCATGTATATCCAAGATTTCGACGTTGATGTAATCAAGAGTAAATTGTACATTTTTGCTGCCTGTTGTACGTTTACATATCCTCACAAACTCGTCAAAATTATCGCATTCAATAACGCAAGCTTTTCCATTGTTGTCGTTTGCTTTAGATCCCTTTTGGCCACAAGAATGTGAGTTACTGAAGTAATACTTGTTAACATAATGCATTACTCCAAATGATTGACCATCGGTTATTAGTATTAGGGTGCATTTTACTGTGATTCATAACTATCCTCTCATAGATAGTTGCTAATAGAATGATTGTAATACCTTAAATATCGAGCACCCCACGCTTTTTACACAGAATTGAATTATTCTGTTAATAACTTAAATTTTATTATAATTTTATATTAAGGCGATTCACTATGATTAATTGTTCGATCTTCTACTACTGTAATTTTATACTCTTTGTCATTAAAAAATATTTTCTAGTTTTTAGTTTGGTTAGCAATAAAAGCGTGTTTTTTTAGTTTCTTAAACTATTCTTTATTTTTTTTTTTTTTATTTTTTTTTTTTATTTTTTTTTTGGGAAACTTTTATCAAATTATTGCATTGTCATCGGTCCTTGATACGTGTGCAAAGTTTCAATTTAATCGGATCGCTGGAACCTGGTGAAAATTAAGCTCGAAGATTCCGTTACATACATACATTGATACATACAACCCAAGCTAATAAAAGCGTATTAAAAAGAGCAACTGTTGAGTTTCTGGCCAGCTCTTCTCAGCAGAACAACATTATGGTAGCTTACTCACAGACTGACTATACTGACCAATTTAATGTAATTGACCATTCAAAAGTGTGTGTAAATGTTTACTTGAATAAAGATATTTTGAATTTGCCGACATCTTTAGGACCTGAAATTGTACCCTCTAAGATGGCCATCCTTCTCTAAATAGGGCTACCGTGTAGTTACCCGTTTTGATGAATTTATAGTTGTTTATACCCTAAAACTACCTAAATAAAAGATAAAGTCCTTACTACGACATATTTTTTATAATTTTGATTTAAAAATGTCAACACGGAAAGGACTAACGTTTTTTTAGATTTTTCATGGTATAGTTTTTACATTATTGTTATATAATATTTACTTAGCTAATAAGTTTATCATAAATTTGAAGCAATATATCAATATATTATATTTTTATTAAAAAAGAGGCTTTTAGATAATAGTAACTCACCTTTATCCATGTTTGTTACACACCATATGCGACTACTATAAAGCTCGCTCTATATTTTTATAATAAAGCTAATAAACTTTATAAATAAACACGTTTTAATAACGGTAAATATTATAATGAATATAGAATGTATATAATCATTGTTTTGATTTAATTCCCAGTATCATGCATAGGTTTATCAAATTTTAAGATTTACATGTTCCACAAAGAAAAACTAAACATATTGCTCATGAATACAATAATTTTAACACAAATCTTTCAAGTTTGTCACTCTCAATAATAAATCCGTGATGTGTTTACAAATAGGAAAGTACACTAATTGAGTCCTCGGAGACAGAGTTCGCGCTTGGATTTTGTTATTAATAGTGACGTTATACAGACCAAGCGTGTGGTAAATAAAATAAACAGCTATTAGTCTGAAGGGATAATATCAATATGTATAGCAATTTGTAAGAACATTTGATACGGCATAAGTGATTTATCGGTTCATATAACAAATTATTCATATTTAATTATATGTGTATATACATTGCATAGATGGAGTATATTGTATATGTTCATTAAATTAGATATAAATTAGTAACCCTTTTAAATATAATAATCTCTCTTTAATCGTATTTATCTTGAGCATGTAGTTAGTTTGAATGGTTAATATTTTAATATGAAACAATCTAACAAAACCGATTTTATGTGCCATGTTATATAAAATCCTATGTAAGCAAAAACCTAAATTCTCCAAACAATTATTCTGTAAAATAAATATCAAATTGATTGTGATGAAGTTCTTTAAAACGTCTGTTTATTGTCTGTATGTAACGATTAGTAGATTTAAGTTAATAAGCCTACGTTCGTAAGTCATTATATATGCTACTATTCTGATATACATTATTCAATTTGTATATATTTTAATTCATTTGTCATAATAATGATGAATAATATTCACAACATTTAATACAAATAACAAAGTAAAAATACACCTACAAACAATGCGTTGTATACTTCAGACAAACAAAAATGTATATTTAAACTTAACAAATTTAACGATTCCTCTTAACGAAGTTTCATTATTTTCTTAAGAAATTCTTCAATTCTTAATCCTAAAATACTCTCCCGTGAGACACTCAAGGAATTTAAATTGTTGCTTTTATATATGGAGTGCATTTGTCTGTCTGTCCACTTTATTAGTTGGATTTACGGTTACAGGAGGCTATTTTAAAATGAAACTGTATTGTTTGTCAGATTTAAGTGTTACGATTTGGTTTCTCTTGGGTAAGCAATGAAAAATGTGTATAATTATTTTCAAAAAGGCTTACGAAACTTTGTTGTGACGTATTTTAATGACCAACATAATTAATTTTCGTTTCTTGAGTATTGTATGAATGAATTTCCTTATTAATAATATTTTCCTTAATAACGTTAAAAACATAAGTTTAAATCAAAAAAATATGAGTATTGGGCATTTGTACTACAGTGTTTGTAGTAAAATTAAAATCAACTCATCAAAAGAATCATCTTAGTTTCAGCTTCAGTTGCCATCAATTACCTAACGCTCATTTTCCCTTGGCAATTAAGCTTGGATTTGACTCTTAAAACCACAACTGTTTAATATTCTGTATATCTTATCTTTTTCACTGGTTCATTAAATACAATCGTCGTTAATTCATTATGAATTCCAAAGTTGTGTTTTAATTAACTGGATATTATAATATTAAACAATTCAGATTTTCCGTTCATTATTTGTATATATTTCAGAATTTACGAATGAATATTCAAAATATGTGTATTATGTATTTTACAATAACAGTCAAGAATTTGAGAGACCGTACGATCCTTCACTGTCATCGCGGACAAGCGTCGATACACGCTCGTTACCAAACAAGACTAATTTATTAGTGCGTCGGTTTGTGCATCCACATTCCAAATTTAAACCGACTTTCAGATTTGTTAATTGTCAACATCCAGATTTAATGAGTCAATATAGTTTATAAATAAAAAAAAAGGTAAATTAAACAATAACATATTTCAAGTGATTATTAGATTGTTATTTATTTTTTAGATTTTTGATTATATATTTTACAGGTTTATAGTTTATAACTAATTTATTTCAGCATAGTCTTATACTTTTGAATGTTAATTTGTTAATTACTCTAATTATTTTTTTACAAAGCAGGTGAAATATATGATGTATTATTATTAAGTTAATACATCACTGTCGGCGCAAGTTGGTGTCAGTTTGATGGATTGTAGTCGAGTGTTTTTACATCCGAAAGTGTATTCGTTTTGGGGTTCCGTAGCCTCCAATTAACTGAACAGTGCTCGTGTGTGTTGTTAGAAAAATTGCATTCATATGAAAAAGAGGTTGTTTTCCAACCTGTAAGTCAACATACTAGAAACAACGTTTCGGACGTATGAATGTTAACTTTCATTGCTAGACCTCTAAAAGTTAAAAAAAAAGGTTGTTACAATCCAACAAATGCTAGGTAACTCAAGTTACTTAAAACCTGTGCTTTAGGTACTATTATACTATTGTTTATAGAAATTAGAACAATCGCATAACAATAATAATAATAACTTATATTGATACTATAATATCTATTCAACGAGCGATGACTAAACATATAATGTGAAGACAAAAAGATAAATATTTTTGTTATCAAGTAGATACTATCAAATAAATTGAATATATCAGATGAATAGCTCAAGTTGATCTTTTAGTAACATGTGTGTTCCTGTATATATTTACAAAATGAGAAACTACCAAGTATTACGTTTATGTTAATACGTCTGAATTTAAATTTGTCAAACAAATATGAAAAAAAAATCTGAATCGATCACTCTGGTACTGTGATAAAATTATTAGAGCTCATTATTTATTAGCTATGTACTTGAACAGCTATGTATTTATTTTTACACATTTAAACTACAATTTAATCCGTGCATTAAACAGTATCCCAAAATCTAAATAAATATATTTTAATAATTCGAACCGTTACACCCCAATAAAAGTAAATGATAATTGTAGATAACGTGAAATGGCGTCGGCAACATGGCCGCCAGAAATAATTGGCGGGAATGCTACGATCTGACTGTTAATTTGTAGTTGGCACTTAATTGTTTCGTAATGATTTTAATGGTGCCGGGTTTCTCAAATATCCACTGTACTCCTTTATAAAATGGTTGTGCAAAATAGATGATTGTTTTGAACATGCAATGTATGTGTGTATTTTACTCAGATGGTTATAGATCTTAATTAAAAAAAAAAGATCTTTATTAAAATCAATAAGAGAAGCTCACTGACAACTTTATTACAACGGAAAGACTATAATTATTATGGAGATGAGGAATGACGTTAATTAAATGACATGAGAATTAACATTATAAAAATATATATGTGGGGTAATCATAATAAATAATTATAAATATTCATTTGTCTGAGTTTGATCAAAAATGTGTTACATTTAGATTATATAACATGTATGAAACAGTGATGGTGAGTTAAGCTTTACGAATTTTTATTTTTGAAAATTAAGTATGTAGTATAGAAGTAAGTAAGTAAGTATTGTATGTGTAGAAGTTAAATATGTCATCTGATTATATTTTAAATGTTTGAATTAATACATTTTATTTTTTTAATAAATATTGAATAAAAACTAAACCGATACGGTAGGGATACGGTAGCTCAATTGGTAGAATGACGGAACGGTTTCCCAGAGGGCGCAAATACGAATCTCTGCCTAGTATACATTCAGATCTATATATATTTAAAAGTTAACTAGGCATAACAGAGCTATAAATGTCTTAAGTCATTTTCAAATATTTTGTTTTTCTTAAATTTTATTTTAAAGTATGCATATAATTTAGTTACTTTAACAGTTCGCTTCGCTTTTGTATGATTTAGTTCGCTGTATACCAACAATACATCACCTCAACGACAACAGAGCAGAATAATGTATTTTTGGAGTTAACGGAAAACAACAAACGACTTTTGGAGTACTTTCTACAAATGCATTTGCAATGAGTTTTAAAATAATGGTATGTTTAACGCCATTGTTTGAAGCTTCTGCTATACTAATGTTCAGTTTCAAACACGAGTTATTAAAAATACATTGTAATAAAGTTTAATTAAATACTTTTATGAAATATAAATTTAGTCTGATGTAGTGAAAAAACAAGTCTTAAATTATATATTTATTGCATTATAGGCAAATGTAAATAATTAAATAATTTGGCAATTTATTCTTATTGCTTCGTTTTAGATTATTGGTTTTTCGTAAAATAACCGAAAAACGTTTTCACATATATTATTAATTGGTGTCGGTTGCCTAAATTTTCTTTAAAACTATATACTACTATTTATTTTTGTATTGAAATTCCTTTTAATTCATTCATAAAACTTTGGTCCATAATCCTATTAGCAGAGATATACCTATTATAATATTCAATACTAGTATAAACACTCGTTGAAAAAAATATGATACGATAATAGAAATTGTTAACTCACTTAGCATCTGTGAAACATAGTGAATAGTGATTCTCGAGTTAATTGAATGCAAAACTTTCGGGTGTGGTTTAGACAGATGCATTTACAACTGGGTTCAAACAACGGAATAACTAACGCAAAGGCAATAACTAATCAAATTGCAATTATATATTGAAAACATATTATGTTAAGGCTGAAGCTATATAAACTTCATAAGTCAATAATCATTAAATAATGAAGTGAAGAATAGCTTGATGATTATAATATCAACAACAATTTTTTTTAAAAATATCTTTTTGGCTGGAATTAATATATATAAAGTAAAGTGGTTTTTTTTATTAAAAATAAGGGATATACTTATCATTTGTAATCGATACTACGAAATATTTGGTGTCATAATGCTCTATCTCATGAACCACGATAGCTAGACATTTGAAATTTTCACCGATGATGTATTTCTGTTGCCGCTTTAATAATAAAAACATAAAATATCCATAAACATGTTAAGTTAAGCTTATTTAAAGTTATATAAATATAGAATGAAAAAAATATATTGTTGCCTGTAAAGTCGGTTTTACGGGCGAAGATTTACGTGACCACGTCTTTTTCTCGGTAGAATATTTATTGATATGAATATTATTAAATTGCACAATATTTTAATAATTTGAGTGATTTTGTTGAGGATAGGACGATGAAGACGTTGTCACGTAAAATCATTTTATATATTATTTATTTTATATTATATTATTGATGTTATTATTTTTTACAAAATTTATTTACAGCCTTTTTCGATACATCAATTAGTTGCGGAGATATCGATCATTGAAGTTATTGTTTGCTACCAGTATTTTATATATATATTTTTTTCAGTTATAAAAAAATACTATTTCCAATTGTGTCTACCAAGTATGGTCACATGTACTGGCCTACATATTAAATAATAATAAGTACAGATAATGTTATTTGACGTCACTTCTGATTTTATATATTTTAATATTTTTAATTTTAAAGAATTAATTTGAAAATCAAAACACTTATTCAGATCGAAGGTTCAAATTTTTGCTAAATAAATTTGAAATTAATTAAAATTTGTAATTATAAATAATGAAGTTGAAAATTAAAACATTTACTTAAATTAGATGTTAAAATTCTTGCTCAACACATTTTAAATCAAGTTTTCTTATATCTGCCACTTTTTCTTAATATTTGTAATTTTAAAGAATCAATTTGAAAATCAAAACATTGCTCGGCGGACCGATCATGTTTGAGTGGGAGAGAGACGCAAGGCATTCTATGTGTGTGTGACTCATCGTTACGTTACCGGGCGTTACACTTTTTCATAAGTGACTCCCAGCTTAACCTAATTTAAGACGTTGTCACGTCAAAAATATCAGATACCGTCTCGAACCGTCCCGCGCGTCGCTCTACCAATTGAGCTACAGTATCACTGTCCGCTCAATCGGTAAAGCGACGGGAAGGTTTCCCAGAGGTCGCGGCTACGAATCCCTGCACGTATCGGTTAATTTTTTATTCTATATTTATAAAAATTTAAATAAAAACAGAGTAAAATAAATATTTGGGGGGGCTTCCATATAGCAAACGTGGTTCTTTTTCTCGATTGACATAACGGCAGAAGGTTGGAGCTTGAAATATTTACAGAATATTTAGTTATATATTCACCTTAAAAATAAATAATTAGATTTTTTTTATTTGATTACTAATTATATATGGTCGCAGCGGAGGGTGCAAAAGAGAATAAGACATACTTATTATTATTAATTTTTTTATAATTAAATTACATTCTATATGGTTCTAAATCTGCGCCGATGCTAGGTCGCAAGCCGAATGAATTAAATGTTTATAAAATTCGTTGCCATACTTTGGCAGCGTTAGCAATATACGCTGGTAACATTCTATCAACTTGATTCTTATGAGCGATAAATTGTTATAAACCGGAGCACTAGTAACGGAGTAACATTTTGCCACGACGTGATTTTTTGCCGTATTTATATATAATTGCACGAATATTTTTACTATACTCTAATATATATAAATATAGAATAAAAATAAAACGATATGGACAGGGATTCGAATCCGGGACTACTGGGAAACGGTCCCGTCGCTCTACTAACTGAGCTACCGTATCATATATATAACTGAGATACGGTAGCTGAGTTGTTAGAGCGACGGGACCGTTTCTATAATTATATATATTCATATAAATTTAAATGAGCTTAACATGTTTATACGTGTTTATAGATATTTTCAAAATAAACAAAGGCATAGATACCTAAAATATAAAAAAAATATGGTTGCCTGTAAAGTCGGTTTTACGGGCGAAGATTTACGTGACCACGTCTTTTTCTCGGTAGAATATTTATTGATATGAATATTTTTAAATTGCACAATATTTTAATAATTTGAGTGATTTTGTTGAGGATAGGACGATGAAGACGTTGTCACGTAAAATCATTTTATATATTATTTATTTTATATTATATTATTGATGTTATTATTTTTTACAAAATTTATTTACAGACTTTTTCGATACATCAATTAGTTGCGGAGATATCGATCATTGAAGTTATTGTTTGCTACCAGTATTTTATGTATATTTTTTTTTCAGTTATAAAAAAATACTATTTCCAATTGTGTCTACCAAGTATGGTCACATGTACTGGCCTACATATTAAATAATAATAAGTACAGATAATGTTATTTGACGTCACTTCTGATTTTATATATTTTAATATTTTTAATTTTAAAGAATTAATTTGAAAATCAAAACATTTACTTAAATTAGATGTTAAAATTCTTGCTCAACACATTTTAAATCAAGTTTTCTTATATCTGCCACTTTTTCTTAATATTTGTAATTTTAAAGAATCAATTTGAAAATCAAAACATTGCTCGGCGGACCGATCATGTTTGAGTGGGAGAGAGACGCAAGGCATTCTATGTGTGTGTGACTCATCGTTACGTTACCGGGCGTTACACTTTTTCATAAGTGACTCCCAGCTCAACCTAATTTAAGACGTTGTCACGTCAAAAACTCTAATATTTAAAAGACACCGTGTTGAGTGATTGACGGGTACTTAAATTTTGTAATATCATTGAGTTCTATATTAGCAATTAAGCGACAATAAGTTAAATGAGATTTTCGGATGCTTATACTATTAAAATGGACTCTGAACGTTAAGTTCCTGGCTTATCGCTGACAGACACTTTTAGTCCGAAATTTTTGGTTACATAATGCACACTTGAAGCACGAACCATCGTATTGAACGAACACTTCAGAGGCTCTTTGCCCCATCATGGGTTATAAGTTCTTAATAACATTTCAATTTTTCATCAAAAAAATTAAATTAAATGTTAATGAATAACCGATACAATATTTTTTTATTTACAGTTTGAATTATTTTCACAATTTTTTTCTAAATATTTAAAAATATATACCTGATTCATTTATTTATTTGTTATAATTTATATACCTAAAACTTTCGTGTACCACAACCAGATATATTAACCCCGATTGATTAAAAATTATTTTATTTAGTTATTTTTATTTTTGGCGATTGGTAAACTATATGCAACTGTGTCAGATATACAGAATTTATTTTCAAGTGGCATTTTTAGGACCGAATCCCAAACTCTAGATAATATTAAAAAAAAATGATTACCAAATAATCTAAAATATTATCTACAGCTATTGAATAGTTCAATAATACAGGACATTTATTTTTGGGATTATGTTTGGGTTCGTTTCCTGTTCAAAATCAAACTTTTCCGAACACCTAATAGCAGATTTAGTTTTCATCAAACGGTTTGTAACTCCTTTCCCCTTTTTTTAATTTTTATAATAATATCAGGACAAATTACACAAATTGATCTAACCCCTAAGTAAGCAATTTATTTGCTTGTGTTAAGGGTGTGTGACAACGATACAAATACATAGAAATACACATTATAAATACTGCGAATATATTTAATAAACGACCAAACCCAGAAATACAGACATCTATGCTCACATATCACTATCACATATATGCCTGTCTCTGCCGGGAATCGAACACGAGCCCCATGGCGCTGCTACACATTAGGCGTCTGCGCTAACCACTTGACCAACGGGGCGGCTGCGGGTGGAATTAATATTTAAAAAATAAATAAAGAAAATACATTTTAAGCTCATATTTTGTTCAAAAAACATTATAATATTTCAGTGTCAAAAGTTACCGGGATCGTGATACGACAACAGGACATGCTCTGGAAGTGGATTAAACTGTTAAAACTTCGTAACGCTTTTGACGTATATTGGAAAAAGTTAAGTTCTATAAATATTTGTAATAGTCATGAATTTTTGGAAATGTTTTTCGTTTATATTTTGGTATAAAAATATATATAATTTACAGAAAATCGACTATTAGCGGCAAACTCTCATATAACACAGAAAAAAAAAATGTTTTTTTTCTAATTTCCCGCAACGTGGTGATCACGCGTCTTGTTATTGAGTATTTTCGTGTGATCTCGTCCTACAAGTGATAATGTTCTCAATTGAAAAATAATATGAGCTTATATACATACACTTTATTAATAAGTACATTTTGTGATAAATTATTTAATGTTAATTTTTTATTATCTATCTTAACTAAATTAGCACCATTACATTTTCCCTACTATATCTTTACTACAGTTTATTATACAAGGACTAATAGGCTGAACAATATATAGCATAATTTATGACCTAGTGACGGCTTCCAAGGACAACTAAATTGCTTAGGGTCTTACCATATCACGTGATTAAACCCCAGTTATTGTTTTAAACAGTTTATAATGAGGATATATTATATACCCGTACATATTTCAACATTCGTATACATTTTATAAAACAACAGTTTCGTTTCTAACATTATAGGCTTTTTAAATGTTTTTTTTTTTTTTAAACTAGGAAAATTAAATGAAACATTCATGAACACGAGCAGGATTCGAACATACAACCTCCTGGAAACGTAGCTTTGCCAATTGAATTGCCAGCATCGTTCCATGTATTACTTTAAGATTACCATCTAGTTCAGCTCAATTCGTTTAAGTGACCCAGTAGCAGCTACACTAGATAGCTACACTAGATAGCTACACTAGATAGGTACTTAGGTATACCTACACTAATTTACTTTACTAATCACAACGGTTATACCGCGGATAACCCAGTTTTTTTCGTATAAAAAATCAAATAGCAGTCAAATAGCATTTAAAGTTCACATTATAAATAGTGTGTGCCGATAATATATATTTATTATTATTTAGTTTTTAAATTTATATTTCCAAAAACTCAAGTTAATATACACATCTTGTTACTTAACTTGTTTTCTTGACTTATCCAAACCTCCATTTTACAAATTTGCTGCTTTTCAGATTACCTTAAACATGTTCACTTGTGTTCGAAATTGTCTAAAAACATGTTCATGCTTGATAAGCTTAAAACAACTTTTAATAAATATAGGTTGTACAAAGACTTAGCCTCCACCAAGATTAGGATCCTTATACTGCAAAAAATTATAGATATAGAATGCAAAATTTATGAAATAGTTTAGAAAGTTTCGTCAGGACAGTTATACAGGATTTCAAAGTCAATTTTTGTTTGCATCAATACATTTTTCATTCAATATTTATTTAAACATCATATTCATTTGTACAACATTAATGGTTTACTTTTCTACGAAGACTTGACTATATTGCTATCTTTATCAAATATTCTTTGTATTACTTATGTCTCTTTTTATTTTCTTCGCTATGTCTATCTCATTATAATTTGTTAGTCCTCAATGTCTTTAAACTTTCCACATATTTTACCCATTTTATAATAACATGCTTTCATCAAGCTCGTTATAATTTATAGAATTGCGTCTTTTACTGTCGTCTTAAAATTCTCAGATTGTTCCTGATGTGTTACGCATTCTAATATTGTTAGAACTTCGTCATCTTCATGGTTTTCACATGCGTCATCTTAATTTTAATTTCTCATGATTCATTTCTTTACTTACTTTTACTTTTAACGACATTACTTGTAATTGATATTCAAGTTTTCCATGACAATCTTAGCTGTTTACTTTATTTCATCAAAGATTGGATTGATTTCATTAAATAAAAAAGAAAGAATTCGTACAAAGTTAAAATATACTCATACCAAGCGGAAAATCATTGTCATACCACCTGAAACAACTGCTTGCCTGTTTAGCGGCAAGTGCAATTACCTAATTAATTTTTGCATAACAGATTATTATCTGCAGTCTAAAATTTACTACATAACAACTAATTAATAATTCTACAGTTAGCCGTTAGAAATAATGAATTATTTTTATTATTATATACCTAATTTTTATTTAATCATAATAATATAAATATATTTTAATTGTTTTTAGTTTTATGGTTTAAGGATACTAATGATCGGACAAATTTCAATGGTAAGTGGTACCGTCGACAATAATGGCGATAACTTAAGGCACCGTCCCATTTCTAATTTTAAATATAAATAAAGATAGTTATTATATGCCTTATTTTCGAACCCGGCAAAAATCCGTATTAGTACACTCATGCTCCGAAAGTGATACGCGTACTTAAAGGTGGCCCGCTCTGTCTGACCGTTAGACTGTTCAAATGTCTGTTCGAGCGAACAGATCGAGTGATGGCATATGATCACCACTGACCACGAATTTTTCTAAGAACAGTGGCATCATAAAAGTGATTTTTGCAGGTTTATAGGCTTATATAAAATTTGAAATGGGGGTTCTCTAAGTATCTCTATTTACATGTAGGCAATTCCTATTGAAAATCCATATGTTGTTTATTTACAATGTACAACTTAATAATTTTATGAATTTATTCGTTTTTATGTAGAGAAAATAAATTAAACTAAATAATAGCACAATTTTGACAATATTTTAAGCTTAAATATAAGTCTGGCTTCAGCGCCGCTGAAAACAGCCATATTTTATGACTTGGGCTTAACGTTATTAAATTTCCGCCATGTTGAGTGTGATAGCATTCTTTGACAGATAAAAAAAAAACATCCGTCAAAGCTGTTGTTTATATAGAGCAATATGAGAATTTATAAAATCGAAACAATTTAAAAAATTGTTTGATGTTATTTTAGTGAAATAAAGTGTATTGATAAGCTGTTTATAATAATATATATTTTTATGAACCTTTTTTTTGCAATATTCTAGAAACGGTTTTTTTTTAAACTTTTGTAATTATTTAACAAAACCGAATAATTCAAAACTTGGCGCAGCAGTTATGAAACATTGAAAATCTTGATTACTTTAAAGCAGGTTATCATTAAATAAGAAAACCTTATATTTTTGAACTAGTTACAGTCCGGGTGAGATTCTAGGATGCCGATTTCACTGATTTTATCAAATGCAGTCGCTGTAAGATTTTAGAGAGCACTCCACCGTTGCAGTCACTTGATTTGTTTTTTTATAACATCATTAAATTTACATCAATTTGCCGCTCAAAATCTACTAACTTGGGATTACATAAATGAAAAAAAATATTCTTCAAAAAGATTCCAAGGAATAAAACTTTGTTATTTAATAATAATGAGATAAACTGAAAAAATTAGGTCTTTATTCCAACGGATAAGTTTTAATATGAAGTTTTTGTTTTATTGTAAATATTTTTTAATTTGATGTTAAGGATCTATTGTTTTTCCTGGTTTTTCTTAAGATAATTTATGTAAAAAGAGATTATTGCCTATTTGATTTTTAGGAATCTCTATGGTTAAGCAACATTTGTTCATATAAGTAAATTAATCTTATATTCTGTTGGTTAGTCTTTATATTCTTTTTTTTTAATTCATAAATAAAGCATATTTATTTAATGAAATTATTAAATCATATTGATTGTCAAATAAGGTAATCTTAATTATTTACGACAATGGCGACGTTCACCAACCTCCGTACGTAATATACTATTTGTTCATGAAACTTCAACAACAAATAACAAACAATTTGAATATAATTCCAAACAAATACAACCGAAAGACGAGTTTGAACAAGACCCTCCCCAAGCGAAGGGTAAATGTGTGCGTGCAATCATATTGTGCAAAACTTTAATATTACTGTTTACCTCAAAGGAAGTGATTAACAGCTTCTAATAAATAATTTGGAATCAACAAAATCCGAGAACTTTATTTGAAGGACATATTTTAAAAGAAATATGTCAAACTTCAATCATAAAGCATTGTTTATTTAAATTTAAATTATTTTTTTAGTTGAATATTATAAATTAGTATACCTTCTTATAAAATCATATTATAAAAGAAAAGGCTTTAAATATTTGACCCCCGACTTAAAAAGAGTGGTGTTATAAGTTTGATCTGTCGATCTGTGTATCAGTCTGTGGCATTCTAGCAGCCAAACGCATGGACAGATTTGATTGCGGTTTTTTTAATCAAAAGCCTGGTTCGTCGAGATGGTTCATAGCTACGTTTGGTTGAAATATATACAGTCGTCTCCAAGATATTGATGTTTTATTGGTGCGGGTGAAAGTTTCTCATGCAATATTGATAGAAATATTTAGTTAAAATATGTGTTTCCGTAGGTTCCTTTAGTGTAATAATTAAACCAGTAAAGTTACTGTAAAAAGCAGAAAAAAAAAAAGAAATTTAAAAAACCCCCGATTCTAAAAGAGCTCTTAAAAGAATAAAAATAATATCATTATGTATTTATTGAAGTCGTTACGTCGGGGGACCACTTAATAAATGAAGGAATTAAAATCAGAGATAATTATATATAGACCAAGGTGACATCTATTGAACTCCTTTCAAAAATCCAAACCCGGTAAAAAATATGTAATAACATTCAATAGATGCAATAAAATAATATAAGAGGATGTTATGAGCATCATGAATAAACGAGATCTAATATACTATACTGAGTAAAGTTATATTTGTTATATAGTATAGTAGTTTTATTTGTTATATTTTATATTATAATTCAAACATTTTAATATATTTTTTTTAAACTCATTGAATTACTTTCTATATCTATTTTTCTAGTATTTTTTAAAGTGAAACTTTTATTACATCGTCTCAAACTTTTTCGTCTGTGTGTTGCATGTCGCGTGACGGTCGGCCGCGGAGTAGGGATAAAGTGAAAGGCGCTCGTATCGATGCGGTTTTTACTAGATACATTGAAAAAATCGAATGTAAGTCACTGTTCACGTATTTTAGTTACCATAAAATATTGGTTACATTTGTAAACTGTGAAATTCATGATGAAGATGGAATTGATAATAGAATGATTGAAAATATTTGAAAAACGGATCAAAATGACTCAACGATTATAAAATATTGTTTTCAGTGTTTTAATATGTGTATATCATCTAAATAATTGTTAAGTATTATGTATGTCGTACTCTAAGACACAGAGTTCAATAAAAATATTAGTTGGAGGCCTAGTCTACTTTTATCATTTCCCATTATCATTCCCATTTTCTAAGTATAAAATTAAGATTGATGAAGCAATTTTTATACCCTTAATGGAATATTATTCCGAAAATTTTTAGTTAAATGTCTATAATGTGAAAAAAAGTTTCACTTTTACGGTGGTTTCATAAAACCACACAAGTTTTTTTTTAATAAGGTAATTTAAATTACATTATGTATAGTTTTTTTATGACAAAGGTAAAATATTATTCCTATATCATATTATATTATAAGCAATAAATAATTATATTATCAAAGAAAAGTGAAAAAATCGTTAGGAATTTTGACTGGAAACAAAAAGTATGAAGATTTTGGCGTATGAAGATGAAGAATGAAGACATGACGTAACTGACTACTAAAAGAAGACTTGGTAAAATTCCTTGTTGTGTGGAAATAGAAGTGAGTATTTTATTTATTTAATGAAATTAATAGAAACTTTGTACAAACACTCTACAAAGAAGCAAATAATAATGTGATTGAACATATATGTACATTTCTACCTTACATAAAATGATAAACAAACACTCGGGGAATCGCGCGCAGAAAGCAAGAAACTAGATAGTTTGGTAGTATAAAGTTGGAAAATTATTATATTAGTACATTATACAAATTATAAAAGTAATACAAAATTTATAATTTGTATAAAAAAAAGCTTTAAGAAAATATTTCTTATTGGCATTTAAAACGAACAAAATTTTTAAAAGTAATGTATAAAAGAAAACAGTTGTACTGTGTATTCTATTTGGCAATAAAAAAAAAATATAGCCTTAGAAAAAAATGTGTCTACTGAAATATACTAATAGTCGCGAGTATTATCTTATTTATTAATGATATGTTTTTTTTACAATGACTTGTTTTATTTGATCTTAGTATCTTGACACTTCCTTTCATATGACAATATTTATAACGAAGCAGATACGGACTCCAACATGTGCAATTTGACAAGTACATAAATAATAAATACTAATACTAAGCGCTGCATAAAAATATCATGACCCATTTAAACGCTATCTTTTTGTCCGAATCGCACTTCAAGTATTACAATTACAAAGTTATAGCAGAAAATGATTTATTCATCTTTATAAAAAAAAGTGGAAGTAGCAAATTATAAGTAAGAAAATTAATAAAATAATATTTTACAATAAGTAGAATGCAAGGAAACTCAATACTAATTTTTAAAAAAAATTAAAATCATACATCAATAGGGAACATGCAAAAAAATTTAAATGGTCTCAATTATTTTTTTTTCGATTACTTTTTATCATCTTATTATAGTAAAATCATTTTTTTTAATTTACTAATCATTTAAGGCCATAAAATAATTTATGAAAAGTGTAAATTTAGGGAGCGAAATTCAAAATTCCAAAACGCGCCACCATTGGTCGAAAGGAAATGTGACGTCATTTGACACACCATTCAATATATCGGCGTTTAAGTTCATACTGTGGTATCAGTGTGACTGAGTAAAATAAATAATTTAAACGTATATTTTCGTGCTTAAAGGTTTTATTAAATGATACAATTGTTTAGGTAATCTTAAAAACATTTTTAAATACTCAAACAACTCTAACAAAACAAATACCTACAAACTCTTTTTGAATAGCAGTTAGCATGCTACTACACAATACATTTTTAAAATGCTTCTGCCTCTGAATCATTTTTCACTTCACTTGACTCAGATAAATAACTTGGTTGATAATCAGCAGATATAGAAGATATAAGATGCTATAGAAGTATTATCAGCTGTGTTTTCAGTAAACAATTTTCTTTTTAAAACAGATAGTTTTACTTTTAAAACTGTTGTGTAACAATGTTGTGTTAAATGAGGAAATGGTGACAATGCTAAATTTTGTTTTTCAGCAGGTATATTTACATTGACACCTTTACTTCCTTACTTCGGTTTAATATTAACTTGCACAGCTTAGTCACTTGGTAATTTATTTTTAATATGTGAAAAGCAAGGCTCTGCCTTACGATCATCACATTCAATAGGAGAAGTACTGAGCCTTGGCTGATTAATATCACAGACATTTGTATGGGCAGTACTAGGACTTACTACCTATATCACTTCTTCGTAAAGGTCACCAATTTTTTTAAACACTACTTTTGATAGCTAACTCTTAAAAGGCTTCATTAACCGATGTCAATCTTTGCCTTTTGACTATGCACATTCTCATTCTATCAGCTGGTGTTTTTGCCACAAAAATATATAAGGAACAACTCCTTACTTCAAACTTAGATTACATCTTTCTCTTTGTTGTTTTGTTACACATATTATATTCAATACAATTTGCTGTATCTTCCTTAACCTGAAAGAAATCGACAGACCATAAAAATTGCGTAAAACAAAAAAAGATTACGGTTTTTATAGAAAGTTATACTGAAATTTGTAAGATAGGTTAGGTTAATTTTAAACTCAAATTTTCTAATGTTTAATACTTACTATAAATATAAACTATTAGATTAAACTTATTATAAATAAAGTATACTTACGTTAAATTGATCTTCACAACCATGTACACACGATTTAGGACATATATTATCCCTATTAATTACCATACACCATTGTTTTTGTATTTTCGCATCTCTTGGAATACAAAAAACACTTTGTCGGGTGTTTTTCTAATACTATTTTTGCACTCCGGTGCTATACAATACTCGTAAGATGATTTTTGTCTTCTTCCATGACTTGTAAAGCAATTAAAACTTAAAATATCTATGAAATAACTAAAAAGTTCATAGTAAACATTCACTGGACGTATCATTTGACGTCACGCAAAACGCGCGCAAAATGGCGGTGTTTAAACGGGTGAAATTTACTCAATGTTTTAATTTTCACTTTGAAAAGAAACTAGAATCTTTTCAAGCCTATTTATATTTTTTTCTACGATATAGAGAGGTAAATGATTAATTTACGTCAAAAAAAAAATACGTGAATGTTCCCTATTGCAAAAGTATTTAATACAAGGAAGCACCTACTCAATTTCACATTCACATAATAAATTAGAAATTATTTCCAATGAATAATGAAGTACTCGTATGTCGAAGATGTCACATCGATCACGTTATAATTACTCGTACACTAATTGTCTGACCTCTACATACCTATACTGTACATGACATTTATAATCCTTTAAGAGATATGCAATTATCACAAATATCATCATCTAATCAACTTCGTAAAAATGTGTTATTTTTAACAACATTATAAGATTATTTTTAATTCAACCCAAATCATTAAAAAATATTATAAATACAAGCAATAGGTATTACTCGTATACACGTAATATATAATAACATTGATTTTATGGAAAACAGAAAGCAGAAAGAAACTCCTATTCGTTTATAAATAGAAACTATCTTACAACGTCAAGTCAGTGGTCAAAATAAAGATACCGAGAATATAATATTGTAAGGAAATTGTACATACAATTTTATTCTAAGCACGTTCTGGCACTTGACACTTAATTTATGGTAGTAACGTCTTCACTATTATAAAACCAAAACATACATCGAGCATACATTGTGTTTTTCTCTTACACCTCAAATTAATATCATTACTCAAACAGGAAAACAATCTTTTTTCTGTTGTTGACATTTTTAAACCTTTTTAATATTTAATTAAAAATACTGTCAAAGGGATAAATTATTATTTTGATATGGCCGATGGAAACAGTGAAGTAAAATAATTATAATTACTGTCTATATAATAACTTACTTATTTTAGTAAATAGCAGGTATTTAAAATACCCTTGTAGTTATTGGGAACGTAGAAATAGTTATTTTATTACAAGATAAAACAACAAGAACAAGAATAGATGTTTTATTACAAGCGCACATTTACCTAAGTAAGTGTATTTTTAATTGAGGGAAACTATTGTTTGAATTGGAGTAGCTTTTTAAGTTAATTAATTTTGCGGAAACTAAATTTATGCTTAATATTATTTTTATTTGCTTCCATATAGAATTAGGCTTTTATTATTTTTTTCTTACAGATTGTTTTTGGGTTTATTGAAGTGTTTGATGTAAAAATCTTTATTTAATTTATTTTTAAAATCGAATTTTTCATAACTTCGAGCCAGGCATTTTTTTTACATAGAATATAGTTTTTGTGTTTTTTTTTATATGCTACTTCTAATAAGAAGCATTTTGAAAAAAAATCTTTAAAAGGTATGTAAAATATAATAAACAATATTTTAAAAGAACTCTGTTTGATTTTTAATTTTTGTTAAATTCGACATTTGAGATCAAGATATCTTGTATTTTTAGGTAAAAAGGTACATAAACAAAATACAATTTACAGTTTGCCGTTGGAAAATTGAACAATGTATTTCAAATAACCATTTACAGTTTTTAAACGAACCAACTAAAAAATAAAAGATAACGAGACAACAAGAAAATAAAAGATACAGTGATTGAAATTGTTTACAAAAATGTAAGTCATGGTAAGCTTATTAACATTTATAATAAAATAAAATAGGGTTTTCATCTGAGAGTTAGAAGGTTCAAGTCCAGCTATTTTAATATTTTGTTCTAAATTTATTTAAAAGAAATAGAAAATTATTTACCAGAAACAATGAACTAAAAAATAAACCGTTATTAAAAAACATAATTATACGATTTACAAAGTATAAATGCAATAGAAAACAAATGATAAAAAAATAATAGCCAATAGCTTAAAAATATATTATTATCAAGTTTTCAATAGCTTTTATCAACAAGAGAATGAGAACTAAATTACACAAATATAGTGTAGTATTTCCAGTGAAGCAAGCGAACACCAACTTGCAGGTTTCCAGTTTATTATTCTAAGCGCAGCAAATAAAACTTGTGGATGCAATACCTATCATATTTACAACTTTAATACGTTTTGACATTCGGTATCCATTGCGGCAATTGGGTCAATATTCCTGTGGACTACGAATATGTATAGCGCAATGAAAGAAGCACATCACGAGAAGATAGTTATATAGTTTCAATAACATGTAAACGGTAGTCACGTCACGTCTCGAGGGATACAGTTGAATGTATTTTGTGGATACGTTGATTTCAACAACCATTCACTTATTCGCTTATTAAAAATACCTTATTTAAATAAAACAATCATTTTAAATATATGTATCTACCCGACTCTAATCATGTAGTATTAATCGGAAGAAACCTGGCGAGTTCGAATAGGAACCCCGAATGGATTCGAAACTAGTCGGGCAAATTCCGATTAATACTACATGATTATAGCCGGGTAAATATATAATAATCATCATGGTTCACATAAGCCTTAAAAAAACAATCATAATAAAAAATAAATAAAAATAGTTTTATATATATTTAAACTAAACATTTTAATAATAAACACTCTGATTTAATTAAGAAAACTACAAGTTATAAAAAGAATTCTGCTCAATATTTTTTTATCTGGAATAAAATGTATTTGATTTAAACATATAACATTAATTTACTTTTTTATGAAAGAAAAACAATTTCTTGAACCTGACATGGTGTAGATGGTAGATCGTTTTATAAAAACTGCGAAAATAAATATTAAACATTAAGGATTTGTATCGCTTAGAACTTTAAAACCAATAAAGTATTTTAGATTTTAGATTAGAGATTTAGATCTTGTAAGGTTTTAATAATGTTATATTCCCCAATTTAAGATTATAATTACTATTAACAAACCTTTAAATTATTTAGCAGCAAAGAATATATTTTCCAGTGTTGATGAAAATAATCTAGCCAGTGATTTAAAAAATACAATTTTTGTACTTCTTTTAGGAAAAATAAAAAATATTATTGTTAATTAAGTACTATCATATAAATCGTAAAACAAACAAGAATGGTATAGCTTGCTATTCATGAACACTCCGTAAGGGATAATTCCTGGAGATTAATGTTTGTTTAAAGGTTTTAAAATGTAAATTAGATCACTGTTAGTAATTGAAAGTAAACAAAACTTACTTAACAACGATATTTAATTAATTATTATTAGTAGTATAGGTATTTATTATTTGTTGTACAAATAAAATTTAAAATTACAAGTACACAATTGAAATACCAACAAGAGGCAGCAATTCTTGGAAGTAATCTTAAAATTGGGAACGACGCAATACCTATTGCTATATTATAATTGAATTATGTAATACTATTGAAATTAAGTTACAACTACGTAATAATTGATACTTAGATTAAGCGACAAAAAATATAAAACAAGATTGATTAATAACAATAATAATACATAAATAAGCAGCAATAATCAATAATTTTTACATCGTAAAAAAAAAAATACGTATTCAATATAATATGTATAGTCGTAAATCAAGCATAATGTCAATGACAAAAAATAAATAACCAAAACACTGAAACTGACATTTAGGTAAATTAAATAATATTTGTAGGTACATATAGCTTACGAAATATCGCACGTCGATATTATTTAAGTTACTCACTGACTTATTGATATTCATATTTCTAAATTACTTGTAGCAGATGAACCAACCAAATATTTATTCTTAGTTTTTATTACACAATAAATAGTTACTAAATTAACTATTTAGTGAATTACTAAAACAAATATTAGTATAACTATAACCTCCTGATTACTCCTGATTCATAACAGAATCCTTACATTTTGTGTTCTGTTGGAGATTAGTTACGTTTATATATTTTTATATGGTGAGCAATTGGGCGACTAAACTACGTTCAGATAAGTGCGTAGTTAACGTGATAGTTTTGTTTTATTTAAATTATTTATACTTTAGAAATCCCATTCTTACGTCGATATTTTATTTATTTATTTTTATTTACCTATCAATGATAATTAAGAGTAAGTACCCAATGTAATCTATGATGAAAAACAAAATTATGAACAATTATAATAATAAACAAATAATTATAGGTAATGTGAAAATTCTGACAAAGAGAAATTTGATCCCAGCAAAAACATTCACAACTGTTCACTTTGACTTAAATAAACTGAGAGCTTTGGAGATACTAACTATAATAACTGGCTGGTTTTACATGATTAACTGAAATGTTTTAAGTAAATAAGTAAGATTTATTGTGATCATCTATACAGGTGCTTTCATACGTGCTAATTTAAAAAAATAGGTTGGTGTTTCGTAACACCCCACAACTTTTTTACCCTACAACTTTTACTGGATTAAGTTTTGAGACTTTAATTTTTACATTTTATATTTTTGATGTGATAATATTTATGAGAAAAGTAATTAAAAATTATACCCCTATAGGAAAGATTATTTTATTTAAGCTTAGCATTACAAACTGTCTGTAGAAAAATATTTATATAAAGAACTTTTATTCTCAGTAAGTCAGTTTCTGTGAGATTGTATAAAGATGTAGTTTTATTTTATAAGAGAATCAAACCAAAAAAAAAGATTTAGCAACCCACTTAAAAATAAAAAACATCTTTCATATTTTATTTAATAAAAGAAAAATATCTTAGCGGTCACCACACTCAAAAAGTGTAACTTGATTTAATAAAAAAAAATACTGCATAAATAAATAAATAATTATAATTACATACGTTGATGAAAAATGCTAGCTTTAACGCGACAGTCTCCGAATGCCACACGTTTTTTTTTTATTTTCTTATTTAAGTTTCATATTAACTTGACAAACCATTTTAAACTGAAAAACGTATAGAATAGACTTCTGTTCATATACTTCTAGTTAACACCTTTTATTTACTTTTTTTTTTTTTTTTTTTTTTTTTACGATCTAGGGCAATGCTTGACTACATTCCACCTGATGGTAAGTGGAATGTAGTCTTAGATGGTAAGGCGCATTGCCCTAGCAACCTATTCACTCTTCTCTTGAAGACACCCACATTATATTTGGCCGGAAATACCGACGCAGGCAAATTGTTCCAGTCCTTCGCTGTACGCACTAAAAATGAGGAAGCAAAGCGCTTCGTTCGGACAGGTGGAATGTCCACAACAAAAGGATGGATACCTGCCGTGCGTCGGGACGTCCAGTGATGGAAGGGGGACGGGGGAACTAAGTCGTGTAGTTCCTGCGCACACTCACCAAAATGTATCCTATAGAATACTGAGAGGCTAGCAATTTTACGCCTGTGTTCAAGGCTTTGGAGGTCGGCTTCGACCAATTCGGGATCGCCGATAAGCCTCTTTGCTCGCCTCTCAATTGAGTCCAGAACCGCAAGATGAGACTTTGCGGCACCAGCAAATATGTGTCCACAGTACTCTACACACGACCGGATCTGTGCTTTGTATAGAACAAGAAGCTGTCCCGGTGTAAAGTACTGCCGAACCTTCGCAAGAACGGCAAGCTTTGCTGCTGCTGCTCTTGCTCTGGACTCAATGAACCGAGCAAAGTTGAGGTTCGAGGAAATCTCTAAGCCTAACAACTGAAGCCGGTCACTGTATTCCGAGGATACATTCTGGAAAGTAGGAGCCAAGGTGAAAGGGCTCTTTTTGGCGGTGAACAGACACGTCTGCGTTTTGGTGGCGTTGAACTTGACAAGATTGGCATTGCTCCATGCGGAGACTGCCTGAAGTTTGTCATTCAAACGTTGCACCATGGCTTCTCTTTCAGACTGTATTTGATCTCGACTAGCCCGAGTACTCGGCAGATATCTTTCTACAACTGTGCTGTCGTCTGCATACCCATAGATACCGGGCTTCAACAGATCATTAATGTGCAGCAAAAAAAGAGTTGCAGAAAGAATGGACCCCTGAGGCACTCCAGCATTTATTTTCAAGGGTTCCGAGGAACACCCGTCAACAACTACTCGGAGAGATCTCTGGCTCAAAAAGTCCGTTACCCAGCCGATCAGACAAGGAGATATACCGTACGGTGAAAGCTTGACGTCCAGAGAGACGGCGACCGCTTCTCCGTTCTTCTCGATGGCCTCGCCTAAAATGTGTGTAGCATACACTAGGAGGTCCCCAGTAGACCTATTACGGCGAAACCCGTATTGTCGGTCACTGAGGAGATCGTTACCTTCTAGGTATGCTAGTAGGCGCGAGTTCAATACACGCTCGATAATCTTGCAGAGTATGGAGGTGATTGAAATCGGTCTGTAATTGACAGGGTCGGCACGGCAGCCTTTTTTGGGCACGGGTTGGACATTAGCAAGCTTCCAGGATTTCGGCACTATTCCAGTCATGAAAGAGAGACGATACAAACGTGTCAGTACAGGAGACAACTCAGCTGCGCATATTTTGAGCAGAATGGCTGGTATACCATCAGGACCACTGGCTTTATTCACATCTAAACGACACAATGTTCTCCATACCTCTTTGTTAGTGATGCGGATTTCAGGCATCGAAACACCGCAGTGAGGAAGATGTGCTGGAGAAGCATTGCCAGTGTCTAGATGCGAATTATCAGCAAACAGAGAAGCAAGTACGTTCGCTTTCTCTGTTGCTGTGTGGGCCAGGGATCCATCCGGCTTCAGCAGAGCAGGCAGTGAGGGATCGCAGAAATTCGACTCGATCGCTTTCGCAAGAGACCAGAAAGCTCGACTGCCAGTTGGTCTGGCAGAGAGCCTTTCGCCATTCTTAGCGATTCGACCGAGACGAGCCTTCCGCAATGCCTTTTTGTAGGACTTGGCAGCTTGGTTAAAGGCTCTCTTCTTTATACTTACATCCGGAGTTTTGCGGCTTCGAGCATCAGCCCAAATAAGGTATGCCGAATGTTTTCGGTCATGTGCATGACGACATTCGGCATTAAACCATGGGCGAGCTTTGCCACCGATGGGTACGTCAGCAAAAGGAATAAAATACTCCATTGCCTGATGCACCACATCAGTTATAGCATCCGCGCAACTCGACGGATCCAAAGAAGAGAAGCAGACCTGCCGCCAAGGATAAGACGCAAAAAAGTGCCGCATCTCATCCCAATCTGCTGACTTGTATTTCCATACTCGCCTAACACCATGTGGTTCGAAAGCTGGTGGGGAATATGTAAATACAGATTTCACCAGACAGTGATCGGAGGTTCCCAAGGGGGACGTGACCTCTACACGATACCTGTCCGGATCAGTTGTCAGCAGAAGGTCCAGGCAATTGGCTGTATGGCCTACCACATCTGGTACCCTTGCCGCTTGCCTCACCAGCTGAAAGAGGTCCAAGGACAATGCAAAGTTCCGCGCTTCTCTTCCAGCATGGTCGGTCTTCTGGTACGGGAACAGCCAGTCCTGATGACAGGCATTAAAGTCCCCCAGAAAGACGAGCTGCGCCGAAGGGTACTGATACAGAGCCATATCTGCAGCCTCACTGAGATACTCAAATAAACGAGTTGTCTCCTGGTCACCGCTGTGCGAACGGTAGACACAGGAATACAGGATTTTTTCGTTTCCTGTGTCCACTAAAACCCATAGGGAAGAAAAAGTGGGGTCTTCAAGGTGACGGAGACGCTGAATACAGAGGTCGTTCCGCGCATACACACTGACTCCGGCCCGTGAGCAAAAGTTGTGCTCTAACGAGTAACCGGGATAATCCAAGTATGCAGCGCTCAAAGGACATTGTATCTGCGTCTCCGTCAAAAAGAGCAAGTGCGGCTGCTCTGTCTCCAGGTGGTGGTGGACAGCTAAAAGATTTGAGTGCAAACCCCTTATATTAGTGAGGTGCACTTTATATGAGGAGGAGTGCAACCGCTGCTTTAACTTGTTCTCTTTTTTAGACTTTTTCATAAAAAAATAAATATAAAAGTGAATAGGAATGGGAAATGGCAGTTGAACGAGGCGGTACATATCGAACCCGACGTCGAAGTTGGTAATGTCTTGCCACTGGGAGACTAGTCTGGAGACTGCGGGGACGCCCGAACCCCCCCAGGGATCGCCATCGGGCCTCCTCGACTGGTCGCCAACCAGCACGATGGAGCCACCCTGGGATTTTTCGCAGCTGGCGGGGCAGCCTTTCGTGGGTGGCTAACCCACTAATTGGGCCCCCAACTATCTGCGGGCGGCCAGCGGAAAGCCGTCGCTTCGGATCCCGCTACCCTCCTCGACTAGACACCCGACCAAACAAACACCAACCCGACGTCAAACCGGTTCGCCAACGCACCGCAACTGTTCAGACCCATTTCCCATAAACGGCTTCATCGAGCAACGTGCCGGAACACGACTAGGTCGCTTTGCGGCACGACTCTGCCCGATGGGTGGTAACTTTGCCGGCGACCGGATGTTATGGTCTACCACCATTAAAGTTAACTTAAGTGATCAGAATAATTTTCAGCCTGTAACTTTCGGGATGCTCCAATTATTTTGTAAATACGTGAGATATTTAAAGCAATCCAATTTGCTGAATCAATACATTTATCGTGTTATATAAGATACGATGGATTGTTATGTTCAAGAGCTGTTTAACGGGTTACCATAATCAGAAATGTTTTAAAATATTTTAAGGTAGTCATTTTAAGCTAATTCGTCTGACCCCAGAAGGGAGGTTTTCCCCTTCCTACTGAAATCATAGCCATGAATCGTCCATTTAAATACGTGATTTTAGTTTTATAGCCCCAATAAAAGTTTATGGTCCTGTGCAACTTTTCTAAATTTTCGGAATTGAAAAGAGTTATCTATATTTACTAAGATTAAAAGGAAGTACCAGATTGATTTGTATTAAAATCTGTTTAGTAGTTTTGATTTTTTAAATTGTATCCTAGAATCCGTTTTTATACTTTCCCATGAAAATGTTAATATTTGATTACGCACAAAGTATTTTAAATATTGACTGAGTCCATAATTCAAATTACTCTAAAATATGTTAAAAAAAGTTGCATTATGTCGCATCTCGCAAACGAACAAAAATGATAAATGTATATTGAGTTTTGTGTCAAACACATGTATATATGGCATAACATTTAATTTACAGATTAATACCATATTTATAGATTCATTCATATTTTCCATGTTTTTTTTATTTAGTAAGACTAAAATATTATTATATGATTTTTATTTTTAAAAATGTATGTTTTCAGAAATGGGTGCAGAAATAACAATTTTAAGAGAAGACAATTTGCTGTTTAATCAAAAATCCGCTAGCAGTTACAACTAGTTTTAAATGAAATTTTTGGTTTTAACATAAAAGTGTCATAGCGGTTTATTACAGAAGTGAAGTCTGGGATCCAGGGATTCGGGAAAATTTTAACTCCCTGACCAGAAGTAACCAGAATCCTGGTATTCCCCTAGGTATCTTGGAGTGTTCTTTGTTACGGTCCAAAAGGAAAATGCACCGATGTGGTTGTTAGGAGTCTATTTATCATGTCCGCCGTCCAACTTCTCTTCTAAATAATAGTCTCTTCTAAATAATAGTCAGTCTGTGACAGAAAACACAGATACTAAACATTATTTGAAATTAGCATAGAATATATGAAAATAATGAAACGAAATTATGTCATGGACAGGATTATGGCGTTATCGAACTCAGAGAAATATTTTTAAAGTTTTTAATAATACAATACAATAATACAATGTTTACAATAAAAAAAATCGTTGAGTAAAATATCTTGCCCAAAGTTATGTCCGTCATCAGTCACCTTAGGTTGACCTAATCAATGGATTCAAGCTGGTCGAGCGAGTCGGAAGATAAATGGACCTACCGTAGTGTAATATCAGCTCACCATAGACGCGGTAAATGTTGTAGCCTGAATTATAGTCAGTAATTCACCGTGGTCCAACGTTACGACAATTATTTGGAACATTGTGTTACAATGCTAATGAATTTAATGATGCATAGATGGCATTGTAAGAGCAGGCTACAATCTGTAATGAGCTATTTGCGTACCAATAGTTATTGGTATGTATTATTTTATAAATAATATTACTAATTTTGCAGCTATAAAACATTTAAATACTTAATATTAAATTATGTGCTACTTTGTAAATGTATTATTAAAATTTAATCAATGTAACATCAATTAGTGTTTAGAAAGATGCCAGTATTTTGTAGCAATAAAATATTATGCTGTTTTTTTATTCCATACCTACTTATTATTATCGTATTTACACTCTGTTTATTTACCTGTAACTACAGGCGTAGAAGAAATCTACTGCAATAGGGTACTACCCTGAAGACATTTTTCCTCTCACCCCCAGGGGGTTGATGGAGAATAGCATATCGCTGTTTGATGATAATACCTAGCTTATTTTAAAGTTGATCTTAATAGGGCATATTATGACGAAGTAAATAGTGTTGAACACAAAACTGACACGTGTTCAACAAACAGTGCTTGACCCTATCAGAATTATTTGGACAGTCAGCTTAGAAGCCTCCTTTGGGCCTCTCCTAACAAAAGTCTACCACCGTTCGATATGTGTTACAGAGGCTTTGGAACGTGGAGCAAGAGAAGGGAACGCAAAGGGCCGGCTCTTGAATGGCATGTGGTATTTTTGTTGTCCTCACTTGCACCTTCTGGGCTGCTTTTGTCAGACCAAGGTGTGGAGATGACAATACAATACCGACGCACTCTGCAACGATGTCTCTGCAATCCGGAGCGAGGATCCTGAACAGGCATCATCAACTAGTTGTTTTAATGACGGTCGCTGCAGCAGCTGCTGCCATATGCAGCCTTCGCCATATCTGGAAAAAGTTGGCAGTTTTTCATCGCAAAGCTAGCTCTCACATGATGCCTACCGAGGTAGTAAAACGATGATTGCCGATTTTTATTACGAATTTTAAATAAAAATATAATTAAAAAACTACTATGAAAATGTGTGTTTTCTTTTTGAAATTAAGGGAAACATACACGTTTTAGATTTATTTTAAATAAACACATGAGGGTTTTATATAATATTTCTTAAATATCCGTTTAAAATATTTCATTTATTTAATTAATCTCTGGAATCATTATACTTTTCTAATATATATTATATGTCGTACACATAATATTATAATGTATTTCAACTAATTGTAATGTATTTTAACAAAGAAATAATATCAAATCGTGTAGTCTATGTGCTCATTCATTAGCTCCAAAAACTTTGTAAAATAGACACCATCGTCAACGTACGTACAACGGTTCCCCGACGTAACGACTTCAATAAGTACATGGTAAAATATTTTTTTTAGGAGACTTTGTTTCGGATTTTTTTTAATAATATTGTAGTTGTTGCTCTACTATATTAATATACTGTAAAGGTATGCTACAGCTCAAATAATATGATGGTCTATAAAATACTTTCTTATTATTTCACACCATGCTACCGCAATAAAAAGGCATGAAACAAATTGTTACTAGAATGTTTACTTTGTCCTGTATTTCATTGACATAATGTTTCACTACATTTACATGCTCAATACAAAGGAAAGCGCTTAGTCGCTTAACATGTCCATTTCTAATACACCGACGGAATGGCTATACAACTCGAAATATTACACATTTTTCTGTTAGTATAAAGTTTTGAACCGATATATGTTAAAACTTCCAAATAGCCAACAATCTATATTTATGCTATATTGAAATTAAGCAGCCCAAATATAACTGCATTATTATACTAAGGTATGTATACAGAAAATGAAATTAATAGTTTGATAAATGAAATAATTTATAATACTGTTATATTATATTATTTATAAAGACCATAAATAGAACCATTATTAACAGCTAATGTTCCATATTATTGACTTAATTAGGGATATTAATAAGCATAGGATTGGTGAATTGGTTAAGTTACGATTTTAATGTATTTCACTGAATGCTATTCTGAAATACATCAATATTCTTTATGTATATTGTTCATTAGAAAAAATAAAACAAATGTATTTTATGTTTGTCGAACTAAAGATCCGTGTGTATAAACGTTTAGCCTTAAAAGCTCTATAGTAAAGTCGTCCGATATTCAAGTCTTCACTGCGATAGATTAGTGAATAGACTAGAATAGAAAGTGTTTGAATGTAAGCCTTAAGACATTTTGTGATTGAAGAAAGCAGTAGATGTTCTAATGTATAGTATTATTGAATAATCAAATTGTAAGCTGTGTCTTGTCCTGTATTCTTTTTAATATAATTTATGGTACATAATATAACTATGCTTTAAAAAATATTTTTTTTGTTTTTTATGTATATCAAAAATAGCAACGAATCTTGTTGCTAATTATTATATATTAAAAATGATATCAAAATAAATAAGAGTAATATATTTTAAACATAATGATTTTAAATTAACAAGTAGGATATTTATCGAAGAATCAAAGGTATTTTATGCGAAATGGACTACTTTGTCATTGATCACATACAAACTTTGCCAATTAAGTGTACTTTTATTTTTTTAGAAACCCAGTGATAAAGTGAGAGAGCTCTGAATAATTGACCTCAATAAACATCAAACATTCAACGTTCGTGTGAACGAGATATACTATTTTGCGTATGTAATTTATTAGATACCCTCGGCTGCCGGCGCCTGGCATGCATGTTCTGCTGTGTATTTATAGGTATGAAGTGAAATATATTTCGATTTAAGAATACACTTGATTCAAATAAAAATAAAAATAAAAATTAAATTATAGCAGTTACGAAACAGAATTTTGCCTATATAAACTTATTTACTAAAGATTTACTAAAGATATTGTTTACTTTTCGTAAAATATAGAGCACATTAACAAGATTTTATTCACTTTTTTTTTTTTAAATAAAAGGTGGATTTTGTGAATATTTTTGATTGCAAGCAGGTTGTTCTTTATTTTTGAAGTTTTTTTCTTTTTCGAGACAATCCTTTAATTTATATAGTCTGTAATCCTATGATGTTTTTTTGTTTAATCGTTTTGTTAGTGTACCAATAACTATTACTCGTATCTTATGATTTTATTTAAGATAAATAATGATTTAAGTAATAAGTGTTGGCACAGTAACAAATCTTTATTTACTCCTTATAAGGTTGCTTGCAATTATAAGCTACAAGAAATAGTTCTAAACTTGTTTTATTGGTAACTAAAGATATATTTTCTTTCTTAGATTTTCAAACCAACAAGGATGACGTCCAAATTCATTTAGTTAGGTCGTTAATCAACCTCTTTTCAGGAAACTCCTAAAATGTTCTTCACTGGGTAAAAACGTTAAGTGTTTTTGACAATAATGAGACAGCAGACTGACAAAATTTAGGATGTGTGTGACTTTTTAGTCTACAAATTGCAGATGTCAAAACCTGCATACATATTGTCTGAACAATAAATTCCATCAGGACCCGTGACAAAATTTGACCGTGCAATATTATAAGTTAATAATAGTCGTAATTTCCAGTTGAGAAATTATTATATTTCATCAACCCACATGACGTGTCAGCAAATGATGCAAATTAATATGAAGAGGCATATAAAAAGACATATTGGAAAATTTGTTTATTTGAAATATAACATGTCATTTTGTTACACCCTACAAGTAAGATAATTAACAGACTTTAATACGGTTCTAATTCTTGGTTTAAGTTATTGGAACGTAGCTCCTTATTTCCATACTATTTTGTCTTACGGCATTTCATTATTACTACCGAAATTCATATTTTACATTGTATATTTTGTATTCTATATTTTTTTTTATATTCCATATTTTACAAAAAAAGCTAGGGGTCCTTTATATAACTTAAAAGCTAGCGATTCCCTAGGAGATGGTTTTAAATAAATTCTTATTCTTACGGTCTCTTCTCAATACATTATTTTTTGATTTTATAACATATTATTTATACGCCAAAATTTAAATACCTATATATAAAATCTCAAATGATACATACAATAAATACATGAAATAAAAATAAATTTGTAACGCCTAAATTTCGTCTTCAAAAAATTGACAAATCTTTCGGGGGCTTGAGTGTATGCATTCATAATAAAGTTTCACAAGATATCTTAAATCTTTCATTTTCTTAGTTTGGAATCTCCAATTGAAAGTATATTTTTAAATAAATATTATGTTATAACATTCAAGAGGTTTTGGTTGATCAGAATGTGTGAAAGTTGGTTTGTTAACAAATATTGTAATTAACGATTCAGTAGTGCGTGTTAATGCTTATTTTTATAAGGATATTTAGAATTTGAATTAAAATAATATGCACAAATAATCAAACAGTACATATTAAAGCAACTTTCAAAATGGGTTGACGCAACACGCCAAACCATATAAACCTATATGCAGTTTCATATCTAAATTCAAATTTTCAAACACGGTAAGTATTAGTAGTCGCTAGTAGTGACGTTGTGATAATTAAACCGACTTTGCATTTACAAATGTTTTTTAAAGTGAAACTTTTATTACATGCATCCTCTCAAACTTTTTCGTCTGTGTGTTGCATGTCGCGTGACGGTCGGCCGCGGAGTAGGGATAAAACTCGTAATTGCGTCAATATATATTAAAGTAAATCAAAAAATAGATGATGTAATGGATTTTCTAGGTTTTCATCTAGCTCCATTTGCTACGTCATCGGCACAAATCTTCCGTTCTCGAGAAATATATTCACGAATGCCTGTTATTTTGTCTGGTGATTTTAATACAGACTTCAAGAAAGAAGAATCTGCTCCACTCATTGAATACTTGAGAAAAGTATTTAATCTTGAAATGATAAATGATAGAAATATACCCACCACGAGATATGGTACAACGATCGATGCGGTTTTTACTAGATACATTGAAAAAATCGAATGTAAGTCACTGTTCACGTATTTTAGTTACCATAAAATATTGGTTACATTTATAAACTGTGAAATTCATGATGAAGATGGCATTGATAATAGAATGATTGAAAATAATTGAAAAACGGATCAAAATGACTCAACGATTATAAAATATTGTTTTCAGTGTATTAATATGTGTATATCATCTAAATAATTGTTAAGTATTATGTATGTCGTACTCTAAGACACAGAGTTCAATAAAAATATTAGTTGGAGACCTAGTCTACTTTTATCATTTCCCATTATCATTCCCATTTTCTAAGTATAAAATTAAGATTGATGAAGCAATTTTTATACCCTTAATGGAATATTATTCCGAAAATTTTTAGTTAAATGTCTATAATGTGAAAAAAAGTTTTACTTTTACGGTGGTTTCATAAAACCACACAATCTTTTTTTTATATTTTTTTTTAATTAATTTGTACAACAGCATGATAGCCTTTGTTTTGAAATAATAAAAAGAAATTAAAAATACTAGTTTTAATAAAATCATATTATGATATATTTAAAAGTATAATAATTAAGACGAATTGAATGCATGAAAGCATAAATAAAATATTTTCAGTTTCATTTACTTTGTATAAGTTTAATTGTTTGGGAAAAAAATTGACGAAAAAGTTTTAATATATATATTTAATTTTAAATTTATGACTATGAAAAAGTCTCCTAGATGCATAATTTTATATTTACAATTCATATTCAAATATTTCAAATGAGTGCCTACTTAATTATTCAGAGAATAGGTGTTGAACAAGCGTAGGCATAACATAGACTCAAATTTATCCCTCGGGACGTGATGGAACTATGTACCTTCTACATGTAGATACAATTGCAATTTGAACAATAAATTCGTCCTGCAGATCATTCATCGTTTTATTCATACTCATACACAAAGCAACTGTAAATTTACAGACGCTAATTTAAAGATACCTAACGTGAATTTATGTAAAAGATTTAATATGATATCGTACACTGATATTTCTATCACAAACTTATTGTTAAGTGTAATAATAGCAACTTATTATAATTTTAATTAAAAAAATATATATTCTATGGTATGGTATTTATGTGAAAATTTCTTATAATAAACTAGGTAAATTTTTATGATTGAACTTCCCTATTGTTTCGTCTTAAGAAAACAAAACAAAAGGTTCTTTACAAAAACTTTATCTTTCAATAATCTGTCTAGTGAACAAACATCTGAAAGTGAATCCTTTGAGGTAACTTCAATATCGTTTTTTTGCATTTCCCTTTTAACATCACAAAGCAATAGTTATTAAGTCGTTTGGTACAAATAGTTGGTGAAATTAATAACAAAGTTTTAATAGACGGTCTATAACAGAGTATTAGACTAAGTCATTTGTAACTTAATTGAATAAATGTAAGTTTTAAGTAGTCCATTAAATAAGACACATTAAAGACAAGTATGTGAAAAGCTATTAAATATACGTGCTGATTAATTGTAATTGTTAATATAAATTTAGTAAAGCTATAATAAGTATTAAAACATTTTTAAAATGGGAAATGTTTATGGAACAATGAACCACGTATTCAATATTTTAAAAATAAGCGTACATTTAGCTCTTATATGATAAATATCTAACATTTTTTGTCTTAATACACGTAATATTTAGTAAGGGTTTCAAGTAAAAAAGCGATACCGATTTATTTACGTCAAATTGAAGACATGAAAACCTCGGATATTGTGAATCATACGAAAACATTGAAAATTAATAAAAATATGAAATTTTGTTGAATAAGCACGTTTATACTCATATCTGAGGAGATGTTACGTCTTTTGAAGCGGATTGTTACTTTGATGGAAAGTGAATCTTGTAAGATGTCATCATTGATATCAAACACGTTTGTCATATTCATACGATCGAGAAAATACCACCGAACTAAAAAGCATATTGTGTTAAGTGGCTGATAGTGTATATTGATATATCTATGCTAGAATTATTACAATAATCATAATTAAAAACACCGTAGGAGACCTTTCTTTTTGTTTATTTAATGGATACACGCCTCCACTCATAGGAAGATGGGCATGGTTATGTCGGACTCTCATCTTCTAAACCAGACTGTTGTCGTTTCGACAGCTGACCTCGGTAAAGAATGCCTGTGCCGTTCCACCAACAACACCTAAGCAAATTTACCACCACCTACAGAGGTAGATAGGAAGAACCCAAGCACTTCTCCGCAGTCAGCCAGTATTATCCCCATAGCTAGCCCCTACGCGCCAGCCAGCGCTTAAAGCGAACCCGAAGGTATTCATTAACTGTTGTTAAGAGAGAGCGGCTGCCCTTACCGCTTCCGATGCCACCGGATGAATTCGAATGGCAAGGGTAGTGAACAGGCACACGAGGAAGTTCTCGGCGTAGCCCCTGAAGAAGCTGGCTTCTTGATACCTGGAATAACCAATATGTTAAAATACTGGGAAAAATTGCAATTAATGATTTAGTGGCTTGTTAACAAACCACCGACACTTATGGATTTCATAACAATGACCTTCATTTCAAAAATGATTATGATCATATATAATGAAATTGTTCATACACTTCACAAGGGAATGTTACAGATTCTTCGATTGATGTTTCCTGATCACTAATAATCCATTATATGTTTATAGAACATTTCAGAAGTGCATAAATGTTAACGATTAGTTTCAAAATACAAAAAGATAACCGTACCGCGAAAGTACCATCTACAGCAATACAAACTCCAAGTTATTTTTCGTTAAATATATCGGTTTCAAGGGTTTCCATAGCTATATAAAAGTTATTTCATGGCTATATGAAAGTTATTCCATGGCTATATAAAAGTTATTCCATGGCTATATAAAAGTTTTTAGACATATTTTCAAAGCCATCTTATTTAAAACGATGATGATTAGACCACATTTTATAAAACTTGAGTTCCACAGGCTAACGCAATATAATTAAATTTGTACTATTGCTTGGTCATGTTCAATAAAGTAATTTATCATTATTGATTCAGTTCTAATTGATTTCATGCCACGTACCCACAAGAAAACTAAATGAAAGAAAATGTAATTGGAATCTAGATGTTCGCCTCATTTTGTATTTCATTTGCATAATACTTCGCTACATTTACATGCAGAGTGCACAGCGAGGCGCTTAGTCGCGTATCATGAACATCACTCACACACTGACTAAAACAATAATAAAATAAATTAGCGAAGTTTCCAAATGTTTTTATAAATAACCCTTAATTGATGTAATTTTTTTAAACTATATAATTCCTCATAGAGCAAATTGTGCACGAAATGATTTTATTTAACAGAATATCTAAAATATGCTTTATAAGTGTCAATCCCCTTTAAATTCAATCCCTTTATATCACGGAAGAAGACGATTTTGTTTTTGATATACAAGCTTAACAAACTTGTAGTCTGTATGTATTACTTTTATTCCTAAAAGGTTCCGCTTGAAGTCTAAGATAAAATAGACCAACATTCTTAGTGTTCTTATTAACAGGACGTTAAATAAAAATTGGCAGATTTAGGAGATTAAAATAAATAAACATAACTTCTGAGATAAGATATAAATTTAATTAAAAAACTGATACCCAATGATATCTTAAATATATTTTTTTTACAGCATTGTACTATAGTTAGTTCTAGAAGATAGCGAAACCTAGTAAATATGACCTTATGCAGATCTTAAAGCTCTTATAGTTAATAATAATGCTTAAAAATTTGAAGTAACTGAATCAGATTCAAATTTCGATTCCAGATTCGATTCGATTTAGTCAGAATTTTAAATATTCCAAAACTTTTCATATTGAACCTTGACGACAGTTTTCTCTCATGCCTTCCTACTCCATTTCCGCTGTTGCTGCTTGCGGAAGTAGTTCTTTGCGTGTGTAATAATGTGTGTGCCCATATATGTGTGAATGTGTTTACGGAATGTGTATTTTCATTCAATTAGTTATTTGAAATCTCCTACTACCTAGCTATTTGAAAAACTCTAAAGTATTTTTTTATATTACTTTATTTTTATTAGAATGATAATATGAAATATTCTTGTTTTATTAACGCAACAAAATTGAATTTACTTTTCTTAAATATTTTTTTTCAACCTAGAATTTTTAATGTTTTACATATGTTGGATAGCGTAGCTAGTAACTACAATATTTTTGTTGGGCGTGTGGGGTTAAGTAGCCTATTGAGATATCATAAGCAGGTCTGTTTGAAAGTAACTACCACCCATGAATATTTGTAGTACGAAAAGAGTAACTATCATTTAATATATCTTAGTTATCATTTAATATATCTATCTAATATAATAAAACTATCATTTAATATATCTTAGTTTATTTATTTTATTTATTTATTTCGTGTACCAGTAGTAATTATAAAAAAACTATCTATATTAACAAAGGCGTACCTACATAATATAGGATGAGCTTATGTATTCAAAGATATATCTTCGAGCTATCCAAGAGTGTTGGAGACAAGGTTATAGAGGGCAGAGATACGAGTAGGTACATAGACATTAAATATGATACACATAAACAGTATATAAAGTAAATAGTAAAATATAATATGTATTTATATGTAGATAAATTTACAAAAATAAATATAATTACAATATATTACTATATATACTATATAAAAATATATAGTATATATAGTATATACTATATATACTATATACAGGGTTATTTGTAATTAGTTGAGCACCTTTTGCAGGCAGCCCCTCTACATCAATCCTAACAACATTTGTTCTACGACTTTTTAAAATTAATAGTTTTAAAATTTTATTTTTTCCCATACAAAATTTATTTATTGCCTCTAAACGTACATTAAACTTGAGCAAAGAGAGGCCACGCAACTTGTCAAAATATGTGCCAAGGCCACGTGCATCGGGGCGCGGGGTGGCGGGGTGACGCAGCGGCGCTATGCACACAAAAAAATAGTCGAAACACATATTGTCTAACTGTTTAAGAATCTAATGAAAAAACAAAATCTCCAATAGAAGTTGTCCACAAGTTGAATGTCTCAATATTTTTATTTGGTTTATGAAATAAGGGCACTGTAACGATACCAAATTAATATTATTTTTACAAAACAATAACTTCTCTTCAACTTACTTTATACATATCATATTATCTCGTTTGTTAATATTTATATCATGACAATAAAACAATAAGTTACTTACGAATTTCTTGAAGATGGCGCGTAACAGAAAAACGTCATAATTTTCATTAATATTATTTAATTAAAACGTAAGAAGTGAATCGACTGTTTCTGACGTATAATATTCTCATAGAAGAAACACATAAGTACCATAAAAACAAACAAATGTACACAATCCACTTTAAAAATAATAACTTTAGGCTTCTTAACATGTTGGACCGTCACTATATCACAAATAAAATTACTCTTCATCATGGTTTCTGCTGTTTCGAGTTGTTGTTCGTTCTAGGTATAGCAAAACAGACCTTGTAAAGATCAGGACCCCAATGCTCCATTTCTCAGCCAAAACTCGTATTTCTTTTCATTCTTACTTCTTCTATTTCAGACAATCAATGTATTTTAAAAATATTATAAATTACATTTCATAATTTCTTCTTCATGTTATAATCTTGAATTTATTTATTAGTTTTAATAGCAAGTCCATAAAATCGTATTGTCCAGTATGTAATTACAATTCATTATTTAATTATAAAACTCTAATCCGGTAATTTTATTTTTGGTTAATGTAAATTGTGTTTTGTAATCCACATACATGTCATTTTGATTATTTAGTATTTCCATAGCAACATGGTGTAAAAGAGATGAAGCTATACGAAAAAAGGTGGCGCGCGCATTTAACAGTTTCTGACTTTCGCTAGCTTGCCGCGACCTATACTTTAGACTGCTTACAAAATACAGAGTAATAAATAATCGAGGGAGCAAACATTTTTTTTGTTCGTTTATTCTGAGTTATTTATCAAGATTTTTTAAAATGTTGTTGGGATTGATGTAGAGAGGCTGCCTGCAAAAGGTGCTCAACTAATTAAAAATAACCCTGTATACTATATATACTATATATACACATAAACAGTATATAAAGTAAATAGTAAATATAATATGTATTTATATGTAGATAAACTTAATAATAAATATAAATATATTGTACAAAAATAAATATAATTACAATATATACAAATACATACATAATAATAATATATATAACTTATGTTTGTGACATACAACAATTCTCCAGTCTACGTTTAAATAGCATGACAGAAGAACTAGGTGAAATATGACTAAGTAGGGAATTCCATAACTTTGCTGATTGTACGGAAAATGATTTACAATAAAAGCTAGATTTGTAGGAATGAATGTCAAAAGTTTTTAATATGACGCAGGAACGTTTAGGGCTGGCTCCCCCCTCTCAAAGGGGGGGAGCTGGTTCTGTCCCAGTCATCACGGAGGCCGAGCTGGAGGTCGCGCTGAATCGCCTGCGAGCCCGCAACACTGCGCCGGGGCCGGACGGTATTCCAGGGCGAGTGCTGGTCATCGCCCTGGAATACCTGGGAGGCAGGCTTCGGAAACTGTTCAACCTGTGTTTGCGCACTGGACAGTTCCCGAAAGCCTGGAAGGAGGGCAGGTTGTGCCTGTTGCGGAAGGACGGTCGTTCTGTCGATTCTCCTTCCGCATACAGGCCGATCGTGCTGCTGGACGAGATGGGCAAGCTCTTCGAGAGAGTCCTCTCTGCCCGTCTCGTCCAGCACCTCCAAGAGGTAGGTCCGGGTTTCTCAGACGCTCAGTTCGGCTTCAGGGCGGGTCGTTCAACGATCGACGCCCTGAGAGCTCTGAGAGACCTGACCGGAGAGGCTGTTTCCGAGGGGGATGTCGTCCTGGCGGTTTCGCTGGACGTCGCCAACGCCTTCAACAGCCTGCCGTTCGAGACTTTGGTTGAGGCGCTCCGGTTCCATGGAGTGCCTCCCTATCTCCGCAGGCTATTGAGGGCGTACCTGCAGGATAGAGAGGTCCTGTGGGAGTGCGGCGACCGGCGGGTCTACCGACGTGGTGTGAGCCGAGGGGTTCCACAAGGGTCCGTTTTGGGACCGGTCGGCGCTACGTTGGTAGCGGACCGCATAGGGCTGTTGGGACTGGAGGACTCTGTTTCCAAGACGGAGGCCATCCTGTTCCACGGCCCTCGCCGGGGTCCCCCTCGTCGGGCGTACATCTCCGTCCAGGGTGCGCGGGTGGCGGTGAAGGCCCAGATGAAGTATCTGGGCCTCACCCTGGACGGAAGATGGAACTTCGGGGCTCACTTCGCTCTGCTGGCCCCGAAGTTAATCTCCACTGCAGTTGCCTTGAGTAGGCTTCTACCCAACGCCGGAGGGCCGCAGGCTCCTTGCCGCCGGTTATACGGCAGAGTGGTGAGGAGCATGGCCCTGTACGGTGCTCCCATATGGTCGGGAGCCCTCACCGCGGATTTCAGGGCCCTTTTGCGTCGCACGCAAAGGGTCCTAGCGGTGAGGGTGATCAGGGGGTACCGTACGGTGTCATACACTGCGGCCACACTGCTGGCGAGCGATCCGCTCTGGGAGCTACAGGCGCGGGTCCTCGCCGGAGTGTATTGGCACCGGGTAGAAGCCCGGGTCGGGCGGGTTAGGCTCGAGGCGGATCGGATCAGGGCTCTAGCTCACCGAGCCCTTATCCGACAGTGGAGTAGGGACTTAGAGTCCCCGTCGGCCGGTCTTGCGACGGTGGGGGCTATTTCCCCCCATCTCGATCGTTGGATCGGCCGGCGGCACGGGACTCTAACGTTCCGTCTTGTGCAGGTGCTCACGGGGCATGGATGCTTCGGTGAGTACCTGTACCTGATCGCGCGCAGAGAGGCGGCCCCCTCCTGCCACCACTGTGACGAGCCCGTGGACACGGCGACGACGAGAGGTCCTGGGTCGCTATGGCCTCCTTCTGCGAGCAAGTCATTGCCACGAAGGAGGCCGCGGAGCGGGACAGAGAGGGAGCCTCCTCTGAACCGCTCCGCAGGGGTAGGCTGGGTCGAAGAAGGCGGGATTACGCCCGCAGCCTCCTTCCCTAGCTGTAGTGCCTGGACGGGAGAGGGGGGTGACCTCTCCCGCCCGTTATAGGCCTACGAGGTGAGGGTGTCCCTAAGTTGATCGGGGCCCCTCGCAGGGGGTTCCGCCGGGGCGTCACGGTGAGTGCGAAAGCGATCCCGTGGCGCCCCACTAAGGCGATGAGGTCAACCGTTGGTTTTTTAGTGGGTAGCCTTAAAAATTGCAGCGTCCTCTATGCTGCCGGGTAGTCCCACATACCCCCTCGGTCATCACCTTCCTGGCCGCAGGGATGATGCGTAACGCATTTTTCCAACGATAAAAAAAAAAAAAAAAAAAAGGAACGTTTAGGGCGGCTACTGGGTAATGAAAGTTGGATATCTGTAAAATGGTCAAATTTACCTAGTCTGAAAATATAGCTGATACACAAGTTGTCTAAATAGCACAAGTCGGCGTAGTCAAGAAGGGGTAATAAAAAAAATTGTGCTAGCAAAAGTTTAGTTCGCAGGGGTAATCAAGATAAATATTTGTCAAATGACTGTTTGTCAAATGTGAATTTTAACTTCATCAGAAAAGTGTATGATAAAATATGTCGTATAATGTATTACTCAGTTGATTATTAATAACTTATTCCGAAAATATCTGCTACCAATTATAACAGCCTGTGTTTTTTTAGGGATTCACTAAAAGCCCAAATGACTCAGCGCATTTTTTCAATAATCTTAGGTCATGATTTAGAATATTCACAATGCTATTAAGATTTTGGAACGATGAATGCCTATAGTGTTGCAAATCGTCAGCTTAGAGATGGTAGTGGCAAGAAAAAATTTTAGTGATTTCATTAATAAAAATGGAGAGAAGTAAAGGAGACAGAACGCCACCCTGAGGAACGCCAGCAGAAAGTACTGCCTATTCAGAGAATGAATCATCAGAACAAGTAGTCGATGCCCAAACAGGTAAGTATGAAACCAGGTTATTAAGTGTGAAGATATGTTAAGACATGATAGCTGCCAAAATATCATAATCTACTGTATTAAAGGCGTTACTAAAACTTAATAGGACGAGGATAGTAAGGTTTTTATTGTCCGTAGCATACCTGATATCTTCAGTAACCTTAAGCGAGGCGAAGGGTGTGCTATGCGCTGTACGGAAACCGTATTGGAGAGAACTAAGGAGGTTGTCATGATTTAGAAAATTTGTCAATTGTTTGGATACAATGCTTTCCAGGCCCTTGGATAGAAATGTTAGTATAGATATGGGACGAAAGAGGCAGAGACAACTAGGATTGTTGATGTTAGGCAAAGGAATAACATGAATGTGTGTATAACATCCAATATAATGTCAAAGTGGGGAATCTACAAGTCACTGCTAATATTTTCACTACCCACAGTTCTGGAACTGATATTAACTATAGCTAGATGGAATTGTATTATTTAATTTTATTTAGAACTGAGTTTTAAAAAATTGTTTGTCGAAATTTACCCACACCTATTGACGAAAAACGCTCTAAAATTGAAGAGGAGTATGGTTATTACCACATGTAAAGATATAACAAAATTTTGCATCTTTACACATCCTATTTCCAACATTAATAATAAAATTTTATCAAAATGTATATTTTTTTTATTTAATAAACACAATTTCGGCTACTTTATAGCGCTTCGACTTATTTTACTGCTTATAAGAATAGGCATGACGTCTACTGAATATTCCTAACGTAACACTACTATCATATGGTAACGAAATGAATATAAATTTTAATTTTTTTAGATTGCGACTAGTATCGGGGTAGTTAAGCAACAGCGTACTGAGATTTATTATTTTGTTATGTAGTCCTAATAAAGGAATTGAAAATAAAGAATGTCACTACTGGTTATGTGACAAAACACGATGATTTAATTTGCTGAGAGTAACATTTAAATGTTTGTGACAACTAGATGTCTATCAGTAACAGAATCGACATTTCAAACAAAACAGCAACTTAATTTGAAAGTATCGTGAGTGTTATGCCCTAAAGGTTTCAAATAGGATAATATAGGTTTTAATATTGTACAAACATATTTTTAAATACTTTACCAAATTGTGTCTCTGTACAACACTTGATATTGATGTTTTTAAACTAAATAGTTAGTATCAATATAAGTAGGTTAAGCGTAACAGCTTCAATAGTTTTGTTGTTGGTTGCACTGAATTTGAAGCGCTAAGCGTCAAATTTTACAAATTACTAATGAGATTTGTTTTAGTAATTAAGTTATGTTTATAGTTCAAAAATATTTTTTTAGTAAAATAACTTATTATTTCAATAGTTTTAAATGTTATGAATAGTGTAAATGTTATGAATAACATATATTTATTCGAATTAAAAAGGCGTGCAAAACTATTGTTTTATCATTTAAAACAAAATTAAGCATTTTTCTATTTTTAATCCTTTTTTGACATGTTTGATATTATATTATTAACTAAAAAGTTACTTCAAAAGTCTTAATTCTTAATGTTATTCTATCGGAAAATTCGTATACTAATCTTTATATATTAATATTTAATTGTTGTAGTAAGTAGTATATGTGAATTAATTTGTAACGAAACATCAGGAAAATTCATTGGTATATAATTTACTTTTATATAAATATAGAATGTAAAAAACCGATACGGGCAGGGATTCGAACCCGCGACTACTGGGAAACCGTCCCGTCGCTCTACCAACTGAGCTACCGTATCGCTGTCCGTCTCGGTGAATTAAGCATTCTATATGTGATCGTCTTTATCGGGACGGTGGTGACATCTATTAGGTTTCTTTCGAAAATCCTAACCAATGTTTCTAACTTTGCAGTATAGATAAACATTGAAAAGATGCCACTACCGAAATTAATTTTTGGAAATATCTTTAAACATGTATAGCCATGTTAAGCTTATTTAAATTTATATAAATATAGAATGTAAAAAACCGATACGGGCAGGGATTCGAACCCGCGACTACTGGGAAACCGTCCCGTCGCTCTACCAACTGAGCTACCGTATCGCTGTCCGTCTCGGTGAATTAAGCATTCTATATGTGATCGTCTTTATCGGGACGGTGGTGACATCTATTAGGTTTCTTTCGAAAATCCTAACCAATGTTTCTAACTTTGCAGTATAGATAAACATTGAAAAGATGCCACTACCGAAATTAATTTTTGGAAATATCTTTAAACATGTATAGCCATGTTAAGCTTATTTAAATTTATATAAATATAGAATGTAAAAAACCCGTCGCTCTACCAACTGAGCTACGGGACGGTTTCCCAGTAGTCGCGGGTTCGAATCCCTGCCCGTATCGGTTTTTTACATTCTATATTTATATAAATTTAAATAAGCTTAACATGGCTATACATGTTTAAAGATATTTCCAAAAATTAATTTCGGTAGTGGCATCTTTTCAATGTTTATCTATACTGCAAAGTTAGAAACATTGGTTAGGATTTTCGAAAGAAACCTAATAGATGTCACCACCGTCCCGATAAAGACGATCACATATAGAATGCTTAATTCACCGAGACGGACAGCGATACGGTAGCTCAGTTGGTAGAGCGACGGGACGGTTTCCCAGTAGTCGCGGGTTCGAATCCCTGCCCGTATCGGTTTTTTACATTCTATATTTATATAAATTTAAATAAGCTTAACATGGCTATACATGTTTAAAGATATTTCCAAAAATTAATTTCGGTAGTGGCATCTTTTCAATGTTTATCTATACTGCAAAGTTAGAAACATTGGTTAGGATTTTCGAAAGAAACCTAATAGATGTCACCACCGTCCCGATAAAGACGATCACATATAGAATGCTTAATTCACCGAGACGGACAGCGATACGGTAGCTCAGTTGGTAGAGCGACGGGACGGTTTCCCAGTAGTCGCGGGTTCGAATCCCTGCCCGTATCGGTTTTTTACATTCTATATTTATATAAATTTAAATAAGCTTAACATGGCTATACATGTTTAAAGATATTTCCAAAAATATAATTTACTTCCCATATTTTAAACTTGAAATTTTAACAAACAAGCAAACAAATTTTAAATTGAAACTTTGCCGAGTGTTTAATTATCCTTGTAGTATTTTTATTCTATCAATAATAATATTTGGTTTCTATTTACAAGTTTAACGCAATATTGTAAATTATAATCGTCTTTTAACATATGTTAGTATTTCATTTAGTTTAGTGTAGATCTAGTATTAAATCGAAATAACGGAGTTTATCTGTTTATTTCCTTGTGTTGGGAATATCAGCACAGCAATTTACAACCGTAGAGATATTGTAATAGGTATATACAGCGTAAAATATATGCATTATACAGTGTTTTCTATCTTAAAAATTATACTGTACTTATATTTCAGAGATTAAATAAATTACACACAGTAATTATTGTTGTTGGCCAAAAAATGTAATATAGTTGTCAACTTAATATGTAGATATTTGAAATATATGTAATAAATTTGTACATTAATATACCTATATCTATTTTTGCTGAACCTAGATAATGTAGTAATACTAGTAAAATAAAATAATATTTAAAGTTGTCAGATCATATTAAAGTCACATTTAAAATGCGACTATATGGACGCAAATTTGAAAATTAGATTCCTCTACGGAATATGCACCGGGAAGCTTTCAGTTACTAACATATTATATGGGTTTTTGATAATATTGCTCTCCTACATATCCCAACTATTTGCTTTCCTCAGAATAAATCAGAATAAACGAGATAAGATAAAGTTTTGAATATAATCAAATGTAATATTTATGCATATAATAATATTTATTCTTTTTAACTCGTCTATCGAGGTTTTGGAATTATTAACTGTAGAGTTAATATTGCTAATTTTGACAAGTAGCATCTTTGTGTTGTAAATCTTCACTACATTTAAATCTCAAAGACATTTAAGTACAGGATGAAATTTGGTATTGGAATAGCAATAAAATGTTCTTCCTTATTAATTTATAAAAGAAATTCTTAGTTTGGATGACTGTCTCTGATTTGACAAATTGGCAAATTAAGTGTTAGGTTTTTATGAACCCGTTTAAAATAATAAACATGTATATTAAAAAAAAAATTGATGGTTGTAATATTGTTTCTTATAAAATATATGTTAGGCATGCTATTTTAAATAATGTAATAATAAAAATCTTCGTAAAACGTTTTTATATAGATTTAATTTTTTAAAGAATTTAACATTTAAATGAAAATACTTACTAATATTAAACTTGCATTTTTGTGATTTGAATTTACATTATTTTATTCGCTTTAAACAAATTTTAAAATACCTTAAAATATTGTTATTATTATTTAGCTTTTATTCTCAATAATTTGATATGCATAGTGTTACCCACATATAAATCATATTGACAGCCACCTTAAATCTTAGCTATTATTATTACTATTACATCAATGTACGACTAGAAAAATATTTAACTTCATAAACTTTATGAAGAGTAGAAGAAATCCGTATTATGAAAATGACGAAAAACTTTCTTTGTTTTGCAAAATATATTTATAATTATGTGTCAATCTTTACAAATGAAATAATTGTGAGCACATCTGTCAGTTTAAATTTTTAAAATAAATATTTAACACGATGGACAGCGTGATCGGTGCTGATGCAAATTAACCACACATTTATTATTCGTGTTTACTTCGTGGTCATGTGACATTGGTCATGAGTACGTAAGCTTGTTTACGTACGTATTTGATTTTTTTGCTAGTCCTTAATAGCATAGATAGCTACATTTCCTTAACAGGATAGCTGTAAAATTTTGTGTATCTGTAAGTTCATTCAGTACATATTGGCATATTTGAAGTCATGATTACGTCAAGAAACTCTTGATCAGCATAATTCTAGACTCGGTAAGATCAAAGAGCGTCCTGCGAATGAGTATTTTGAGCAGAGAGCTAATAGACTTGGCCTCATTAACGAGCATCTGGCCAACGAGTCAGCTGAGCAGAGAACTCATAGAGTTAGTCTTATTAATGAGCGTTTGAAAACGAATCAACTGAGCAGAGAGAGAACGTGAGAACCGGCTAGCAGCAGCGCGTCAGACTTCACAAAGACTTCGATCAATGATTGAGCGTAATTTTATAACCACCATAAATCAATATGTTGAAGTACCATGTACAGTCTGTAAGAAATTATTATATCCAAAACTACAGACGTCATTAGTCACAGCACGTTTCGATTCCCTTCCGGAGGAGCTCGTACAAAACTTGAACAAAAATAAAAACTAATGGGCCTACTTGAATCAAATGTTTATGGGGCCAATTCGAAACTATTCCGAATCAAACAAAAAAAAATTACGTAAATCCGAAATGTATTAAATGACTTTTAATTGAAAATGTTTAATTTATTTGTAGCATCTATTTCACTACAATGGCATTTTTTTAATCTATTTCGTTTTTTTAACCACTATTTTTAATGCATTACACTGATTAGGTCGGACTGGTAGAATGATTTGTGGTTGATAAACATCATGTTAGGAAAGTACTTAAGGATGAAACAATATTTGTAACTTTCTTATTAAAAAAATAGAAATAATAAAATATATGTATGTGTGTATATGTATATTGTAAAATAGTTAGTTACAAAGAACATCAATAGAAGAATATCAATATATATAAGCATCTAAATCCAAATATATTTCCTTTTCGATGCGCAAAAAGCAGAAATTGCAAGCTAGTCCTTCACTGTATGCACATTGTTGCAGCAACCCCGATAATAAGGACAGAAAGTGTACGTGCCCAGATATAACAATCACAGACAGAATAAAATACCTGGGTATCTTAATAGATGAAACCCTGTCATTTAAACACCATATTGATATATTAATTAAACGACTTCGTAAATTGATATTTGTTTTTAAAAAGATTAGATATATAGGCGACTCAAAATTAATTAAACAAGTTTACTTTGCTCTATGTCAATCAATTTTAACATACTGCATAACGTCCTGGGGAGGGGCGCGTAAATCGTTGTTATTACCTATCGAGAGAGCGCAAAGAGCGATACTCAAGGTAGCAACACTCCGCCCCTTCCTATTCCCAACTAACCTCCTTTATAAATCCTGTGAAGTACTAACAGTTCGTCAGCTTTTTATATTAAGCACAGTACTAAAACAGCATGCAGCGCTTCCCTACGACATTGAGGTCGTTAAAAAAAGAAGGAAAGATATTGTATGCACTCAAAGAATCGCAATAAAGCACGAATATACAGCCAAATTTTATTTATTTTTAGGGCCCCTTCTGTATAATAGGATAAATGCTGTAACAAACATATATCCTCAAAATTATGGACTTTGTAAGCAAGTGCTAAAGACTGCTTTACAGAATATGTCCTACGAAGACACGGAGAGGTTAATCACTGTGTTAAAATAAATATTAGTAATCGTAAGTATCTTTAAAAATATAATGATTTATATATAGAAGACAAATAAACCAATTTGCATTATATAACACTTAGTAAGCTATACATATTTTGATGTATTGTAAGGCTGCACTTGAAGCCTGAAACACAGGACTACCTAGTTCAGGCACAGATCAAGTAATACTAGATTAATACCTGTTAAGATTCTCGTCATTTTGAGTACTCGCACGTAATAATATTAAATACATAATATATATAGATAAATATATTTGTATACTCGTAATATTTCTGCATTGTATATAAATTACGTTATACATAAGATAAGCTAAGAAATCATGTAAACAGAAATTGTACTATGGTTATTGAAATAAATTTATTATTATTATCATTTATTTCTGTTTAATCTTATTATTTACATTTATACATATAACATTTAAAAAAAAAACAACATTATAAATATAAATATAAAAAACAGTATCCCGCCGACGTGGGCCTTACGACCAGTCCGTCGGTGGTTAGGGCGACAGCGAAAGAAACCTCCTCACAATGCGTGCCGTACCCAAAACTGCTGCTCTTTGCATCCGACCCTTGATCCAGTTTTTTAGTGAGAGCCTCTTGAGATGATGATCGAGACTCTTCGCTATAAGACCATTGACGGAAACTACCATCGGGACAATTATTGTTGAGTCAACATCCCACATGTCGGTAATCTCGTGAGCTAAGTCCAAGTATTTTGACAGTTTGTCCTTCTCAGCTTTCACAAGATTAGCGTCACACGGGACACTGATATCAACAAGAAATGCCCGGCGCTCTAACCGATCTACCAGCACGATATCAGGCTTATTGGCTACAATAGTCCTGTCCGTTATGATAGATCGGTCCCAATAGAGCTTAGCATGACCATTTTCCAAAACTGGCTCCGGTGAGTACTTATAAAATGGCACTTCAAAAGGTACAAGACCGTATCGAAGAGCAAGTTCTTGGTGGATAATCTTGGCTACTTGGTTGTGCCTGTGCAAATACTCTCCATTGGCAAGACGACAACAACCGGAAATAACATGTCTGATGGATTCTCCTGGTTGGTGGCACGCACGACATATGTCAACAGTGCCATCCTTTATTATGTATTTCCGATAGTTGTTCGTCTTGACAACTTCGTCAGCAATTGCACAAGCAAAACCTTCGGTTTCACCAAAGAGATCACCGAATCGTAGCCAAGCCACGGACGCCAGAAGGTCTACATCAGGCCCATAGAGTGCCTGGTGGAACCGTCCATGAAGCTCCTTACTCTTCCATATACTTATACGGTCGTCAGTGCTAAGTACTACCGGTTTATGCCAGTTATCTTTGGCTAAGGAGAGCGGTGTAAGACCATTATCTACTGCAACAATGTCCCGATGCATTCCACACTCAGCATGAAGGAAATATTCCCTAAGAATGCATACCTCACGGTTGTGTAAGTTTTTGGCATTAAGGAAGCCGCGACCCCCACACTTCCGTGGAATATACAATCTCATCACTGATGAGCGCGGATGATGCATGCGATACATTGTCAATAGTTTTCGGGCCTTTCGGTCCAGGGCATCTAATTCGGTCTGAGTCCACCTTAATATGCCGAAAGTATACATCAGCAGGGGCATTACCCAACTGTTGAATGCACGCACTTTGTTACCTCCTGACAAAAGACTTTTTAGAACTTTTGTCAAGCGGTTAAAGAAGCGTTCCTTCACTAGCTGTTTAATGTCCCCACTTAGTATGCCTAAGCATTCCGACATACCAAGGTATTTGTAGGTTTCGGTTTCAGAGAGAGATCTGAGGGACATTGTCTCCGAGAGTTGTAAATATTCGCTATTTACAACTCGGCCATTCTGCACATGTGCAACCGCACATTTATCTACACCAAACTCCATCCTAATGTCATTACTAAACGTTTGCGTAACGCTTAGTAATGATACCAGATCTGCTTTATTTGGTGCAAATAATTTGAGATCATCCATGTACAAAAGATGTGAAATGATCTCACCCCCTCTGCGAAAGCGAAATCCCAGTTTTGAATCCCTAAGCAACGTGCTTAAGGGGTTCAAAGCCAGGCAAAACCACAAAGGACTCAAGCTATCACCCTGGAAAATACCTCGCTCAATCCTTACAGGTTCGGAAGTAAGAAGACTTCCTCCGCCCCCTGGAAGACAAAGGACCGTTGTCCATTGCCTCATACATGAATTAAGAAAAGCGCATAGATCTGTGTCAATCTTATACACTTCTAGTACTCGTCTTAACCATGTATGAGGCACCGAATCATAGGCCTTTTTATAATCAATCCAGGCGGCGGAGAGACCCTTCTTACCTCGGCGAACCTTTTCATTAATGGCCATGTCAATAAGGAGGAGCTCCTTAGTACCACGAGACCCAATCTTACATCCATTTTGAGCGGGATCTAAAATGCTATTTGCATACAAATGTGTGTTTAATTTTGAAGTCAAAATGGATGTAAGAAGCTTATAAAGTGTTGGTAAGCACGTGATAGGTCGAAAGTTCTTTGGATCCGTGATACTACCAGACTTGTGGAGCAGAAAGGTGATTCCTGTTGTCATAAAAGATGGTAGGGATCCGGACACGATGGCTTCCTGGAATTGCCCAGCCAAACGTTCGTGTGAAGACCGCAGCCATTTGAGCCAAAAGTTATGTAATCCGTCCGGCCCAGGACTTTTCCAGTTATGGGTCGAACGGATCGCATCCCTGACATTGTCTGAGCTTATAAATATAGCCTCCATTGGCTGCAGGTGTTCACACGCGCGCTCAACAACACGCATCCAGCCACCATCGTTGTGATTAATAGGCACCGACCAAATATTTGTCCAAAATGTGAACATTTCTTCCATATTTGGTAACTGCCCATCAATCACATTCGTAGCAGATTCCTCCCAGCTTCTATAAACCTTTCTTTGGTCACTTTGGAATATGCGATTCTGCTTATACCTATTTACACGTTGTTTATAACGACGGATACGATTTGCCCACGCACAAACTTTCTGCTTCAGGTAGTCTATACGTTCTGTTACATAGGCCATGTAATCCTGAGGTCTAATGCCAGTACCGGCAAAGGCCTGTGTAACATAACGCATGACTCTCGGCCGGATGTTTCCCGATCTGAAGCAGATTAACTTGCCAATAATGACCCTAGCTGCGCTGATACGCCGTTCAATCCTCATCTGCCATGCGGGTGTGTCCTCAGTGGACCGCACCACCCTATCAGGCTCAGGAAATCTGACACGGGCGGAGCGGCACGCTGCAACAGCTGCACAATAAAGAATTGAATGGGTATCAGTGAGACTATTGCTAGAACGAAGATAAGAGTCTAGCATGCAGTCTAGAGCCATTACTAGCGACATATTACGTCTATGCGTGGGAAAACGCGGTAACCGTGGCCTGTCGCGGGCTGGTATGTCTTTAAATTCCAAAATCGCATCCTCCAAAGTCCTCCTTAATTGCTCATTATCTTGGGTACTTACGGTTGTAATCTCAACGCCCCCCACATCAGCATTTCCATCCACTAACCCTGCCACCGAAGGAGCGAACGATAACTGGGCTCGCAAATGGATGCTTTCGGTGGTGGATGCAGAGATTGTCACCTCGGAGCGAAGCCGGTCAAGTGCGGAGTCATCCAACGCACGATTACGTTGAATAAACCGCACCTGATCCGATAGTCGTTGGGCCGAAACAGTCAACTCTGGTTCAAGGACCTGAAACAAAGACAACAAACGGGTTCGCCACGCAGTGAGGTTAGTTCCACCCTCTGTCGCCCTATAGTACGCTCGCATGACATTTTCGTTTATATTTTGCGTCCATTTCATGCGGCGCACTGCACCACCGACGGCGGGGGCCGAACGCGGAGCGGATGCCCCAGTAGGCCCCAAGCGCGGCAGCGGTGGCCTCCCTCGGCGCGGCGCTGGTGCTCGGCGCGGCGCTGGAGGCGGCAGCTCGTCGTCACTGCTCGACACGACATTCTCAGGAGGAGTGGCGTACTCCTCCTCTGATGACGTGGAGCTGCTCGGTGCGACGGGCTGCGGTGGTTGGCGTGCGTTGACGTTTTTACTCCTGGTGATCATCGGATCATCGAGTGCCAATTGTCACAGTTCATTTATTTATAACTTATTTTCGATTGTTGCTTTTGGTGACATTTTCGTTTGGTTTGGTTTTTTCCTTTTATTTTTCATATTGCATTACTGATTTATTTATTTTTAATATTGTAAAAACTTGATTTTTGTTATTAAATATTTTTACCAAAAATTGACAATTAAAAACGTGACAACTCGTGGCAGTTACCAAGGAGTATATATTATTATTATTATTATTATTATTATTATATGGAACATATTACTTCAATATTGTTTTGATATACACACATATGCCTCGTCACTATCTTACAATATGTAAACACGCACACACACACACACACACACACACACACACACACACACACACACACACACACACACACACACACACACACACACACACACACACGCACGCACGCACGCACACACACGCACGCACACACACACACACACACACATCATATATATATATTCAATAATTTTTTATTGCACCAAAGCAATTTATTATATTTTTCAACTAAGATATCTTCTTAATAATAATGTCACTACATTCAGGTCAAGCAGCATCACAAATATAGATATAATATTGTTTTTCAACATTTTTATAACGATCCAATTTAGCGCCGCTTTTAAGTGTCATTGACACTATTTCAAATTGTAACGATAATATTTTTCAAATCAATGACAAATCAAGTACAAGTTATACGCAATCTATATATATAAAGAAGGATGTTTGTATATATGAAATCGATGAACTCAGAAACTATTGGACCGATGATTATGAAAATTGGTATGTATATGTATTTTTTCACGGAGAAGGTTTATATGGTATGCCCATTGATGTAACTTCCGCCAGGCGGCGCTGTCAAATATAGACTTCCGCCCCGTTCAACCGATTGTCATAAAAGTTGGTATGACCATGTATTTTTCCTCGAAGAAAACGAATATGCTATGTCCATTGATGTAACTCGCCACCAGGCGGCGCTGTCAAATATCGACTTCCGCCCCGTTCAACCTATTGTCATAAAAATTGGTATGACCATGTATTTTTCCTCGAAGAAAACGAATATGCTATGTCCATTGATGTAACTCGCCACCAGGCGGCGCTGTCAAATATCGACTTCCACCCCGTTCAACCTATTGTCATAAAAATTGGTATGACCATGTATTTTTCCTCGAAGAAAACGAATATGCTATGACCATTGATGTAACTCGCCACCAGGCGGCGCTGTTAAATATCGACTTCCACCCCGTTCAACCTATTGTCATAAAAATTGGTATGACCATGTATTTTTCCTCGAAGAAAACGAATATGCTATGCCCATTGATGTAACTAGCCACCAGGCGGCGCTGTCAAATATCGACTTCCGCCCCGTTCAACCTATTGTCATAAAAATTGGTATGACCATGTATTTTTCCTCGAAGAAAACGAATATGCTATGCCCATTGATGTAACTCACCACCAGGTAGCGCAGCGATGTATCAACTAATAAATAAACATTATCCAAAATTAAAAACAAATAACTTCACATCTGTCATCTGTCAATAAGCATAACATAGTAACACAAATATGAAACAATATAGCTCCTTACAGCATGTAATTTTAATGAATATTTTCGAAGATATTACAGATTTAAAATATAGGGTCTTCGCGTTTGCGGCAGTACGGTCTACCGGCGCACTCTGGTATGTAACCGTGCAAACCGTCTCAAAAATGGCTTTTGTGAATGTTCAATATTGAAAATTTTGTTAATGCATATAGCTAATTGAACTTTTATCATTTAATATAGTTTTTTTTTTAAATAAAACTAGACCTGCAAGTTGATGGTGAAAATAACTTCGATTGTGTAGCTCAAAATTTCTCAAGTTTGCATGGTAATATTTTAATTATGTTCATTGAAAATCTGTCAATGTGATATATGGTTAGAATGGTTATTAGGTACTCTGTTTAAGAAGTATTTAAATGGACTTTTAAGTAAAAACAAGAGAGGTATAAAAATAATTACAGCATCTAATATTGTATCCTTTTTAAAAACTTTAAATATACTTTTGACAGTGAGCGATGTCTGCCGATGTCGCAATTTTGATTGTATCACTTAAAATAAGTCATACAATTTGCTTCTACAATATAAAAAAAGGGAAGTGGTAATTGTTTTACTACGAATTTAAGGCGTGCGAAGCCGCGGGCAAAAGCTAGTATGGTTATAATCTTAATGAAACTAACAATGTATGTTACATAATATATAAACCTACCGTATAATTTTGATAAATCTTCTAGTTTTATGAGTAGGCCAGCTGCCTTTTAGGTGATGATCTAAACTCAGATATATAGTCATACAGAAGCAATGTTTAAGGTTATACATGGGCTTATGTTTAGACATTAGCAGAATATTAATAGAACTATGTCGCACACCACAATCTTGTTTACTTAATAGTTAGACTAATAACTAGGTTGGGAAAATGTATTAAGTTAACAGCATTTATTGAAGCTTTTTAATTATCAGTTGTTACCAACTCTGTATCAGTGTTATATATATATATCAGTGTTAACAATATATATACTAATATTTACCATTTTGTTGTAGCGTATGCATTAATCCACTTATCTAAAAGTCATGGTTACAAAGTTTTATTCAAATCTACAGTTAAAGCATTGTATAAAAAATTACACCAATAAAACTCTGTTACCGCAAAAGTTCTACAAACATGATACGATTAAAGGAAAGCTTCAAATAAATCGTGAAACTAGACAATTGCATTAGACTGAAACTAAATTGTCGGTTATACGGAATTGTTAAAGTTTCGTATAAAATTTTGCTTTAATAAAATGATATTAGTTTAGCAAATTAGTATGGTTTTTAAGTTTATATTTTATATCCTATATTATTTTATATATTTAACCTAACTCTTATACATTAGTATTTTAGTCACTTAAGAAACTATTTTTACATATATTTTTTTAAAAACTGAAAATATAAAAAAATAAATTTATCAGAAAGCTTGATTTTTTGTTACAACAATCTACTGTTCTGATCTATGGAAAAATTAATATATGTCCAAATTTTAAAATATTTGTAAGTAATTTATAAAAACACAAAATGATACTGAGCCTACTAAGATAATATTTATAAATTAAACTCATCACGACACAAAGCAAACGGTATACCAAGTAAGTTCATAATTTATAATATTGTAGATGACGGATAGCAAAAAAAAATATACTCGTATATAATCTATATCATTGATTTAATGACGCCTTATGGAATCTGGAGGAAGTATTTCTTAACATCCATTGAATAGACAATCATTTTATACAGAAAAAATAAGATTTTCGAAGACCATAAAGAAACTGCCTTATTTTTATTTATATCTATTTATGATTATAGATTTAATATTTTTTTTCACGCAATAAGATTTTTTAAGGTGAAAATGTTTTTCTGTGAAATCAAAAAAAATAATTATTGTATCATTCAATAAATGAGTACAATATGCATTATAATGGTTAATGTTCTATAATATTAAGTTAACAATAATAATAAATATTTATTCTAATAATTAATATAAACAGCTTGCAAAGTACACTCAGTTTATTCAGAAACAGCACGTTCTATTTGTCAGCAAAAGCAGACCTATTGCATCTCGATTAAAAGCAAATCCTCTTAAACACACTCTATTGAAACATTTCACATTTTTTTAATTATACTTAGATAGTTATATAATGTAATAAAAGCACATTTATTATAGGTAAATAGACAAAACCACTTTGTTTTATACTATTCATGCAAAATCAAAACATATTTTTAACTTGCCTGGTTATAAAAAAGTAAAATGAATGTTTGTTATTTTATTGATTATTTAATAATCATACTAAAAATTTAACAATTATACTTAGTCTGGCCAAAAACACTGTTACAATTAAACATAAAAAAAGTATTACATTTGCATTTTGAATCTGTCATTTTTATACGATTGTTAATTGGATTTTCTCATTTTGGCGCCAATACATTGTACAATATTTTGCGATATTAAAATGGAGTGAAGTGACATCCATTTATGACAATTCCTCTGTTTGTGGCAGAGAAATATTTGGCCGTCCACGTAGTGTTCGTACGAAAAAGGTGTTCAATGCAGTAAGGAAAAGAATTTAAAGATATCGTGTCCGAAAGCAAAAGATTTTATCTCGGGAAATGAAGATAGCACCTAGAACCATGGCGCGTATTTCAAGAGATGACTTAGGACTTTCAGCCTCTAAGAGAGTTACTGGTCATTCCTTAACAGATAAATTAAAGATGAATAGGGTGGTAGAGTCCAAACAACTACTAAAGTGGTACGCAAAGGGAGTTCACAGAAAACTTAGTTTACTGATGAGAAAATTTTTACAATTGAGCAACATTTTCACAAAAAAAATATCGTTTTTATGCTTAAAACTCTAAGGAAGCTTTCCAAATAGTCGAAAGAGTGCACTATCCGACTTCAGTGATGGTTTGGTGGGGTTTTAGCTGTGAAGGAGTGACTGAGTCATATTTTTGTGAAAAAGGTATGAGAACATCAGCCCAAGTGTATTAACATACCATTCTTGAGAAGATAGTTAAGCCCCTTAATAACACCATGTTCAATGACCAAGTATGGTCCTTCCAGCAAAACTCGGCGCCGGGTCATAAAGCTCGGTCCACGTATTCTTGGTTGGAAGCGAACGTCTCGGACTTCATCAGAGCTGAAGACAGGCCGTCGTCTAGTCCCGATCTTAATCCGCTGGATTATGATTTATGGTAAGTTTTAGAGAGTATATACAGCTTGTTCTAAACGCCATGATAATCTGAAGTCCCTAAAACAATCCATGTTCCTGGCAGTGAAAAATTTCTCCATGGAAAGAGCGCGTGCTTCTATTGATGACTGATTTAAAGAACTGTATTGCAGGCAATGGACACCACTTCGAATAAGCTTTTTATATATATTTTTTTATAATTGTGTTTTAAACTAACACACAGTAAAGATAATAAATGTTATTTGCAATATATTTTTTCTTTGTTACAATACTTATGGCAATACTAGGTATAAAAATTAAAAAAAAAAGTAAATTTCCAAAATAGAAATTTAATTTAAGTATGAGCCTGACAAAACCAAAACAATATGCGTTTAAAAAGTAGTATAAAAACATTAAATAATAAAGTACTAACGTATTGAGATTGTAGCTTTAAGTCCGCCAATTGTAGTTTATCTTGTGCAGTGAAGTATTAAATAAATAAATAAATATGTCTGTATTTCTGGGTTTGGACGTTTATTAGCAAATTCGAAATACGATTAGCCCCTGACAATAGGGAACATGCACAAAAATTTAAATGGTCTCAAATATTTTTTTTTCGATTACTTTTTATCATCTTATTATAATAAAATTATTATTTTTTAATTTACTAATCATTTAAGGCCATAAAATAATTTATGAAAAGTGCAAATTTAGGGAGCTAAATTCAAAATTCCAAAACGCGCCACCATTGGTCGAAAAGAAATGTGACGTCATTTGACACACCATTCAATATATCAGTGTTTAAGTTCATACTGTGGTATCAGTGTGACTGAGAAAAATAAATAATTGAAACCTATTTTTTCTTGCTTAAAGGTTTTATTAAATGATACAATTGTTTAAGTAATCTTAAAAACATTTTCTAAATACTCAAACAACTCTAACAAAACAAATACCTACAAACTCTTTTTGAATAGCAGTTAGCATGCTACTACACAATACATTTTGAAAATGTTTCTGCCTCTGAATCATTTTTCACTTCACTTGACTCAGATAAATAACTTGGTTGATAATCAGCAGATATAGAAGATATAAGATGCTATAGAAGTATTATCAGCTGTGTTTTCAGTAAACAATTTTCTTTTTAAAACAGATAGTTTTACTTTTAAAACTGTTGTGTAACAATGTTGTGTGTAAAATGAGGAAATGGTGACAATGCTACATTTTGTTTTTCAGCAGGTATATTTACATTGACACCTTTACTTCTATACTTCGGTTTAATATTAACTTGCACAGCTTAGACACTTGGTAATTTATCTTTAATATGCAAAAAGCAAGGCTCTGCCTTATGATCATCACATTCAATAGGAGAAGTACTGAGTCTTGGCTGATTAATTTGTATGGGCACATTTGTATGGGCAGTACTAGGACTTACTACCTATATCACTTCTTCGTAAAGGTCACAAATTTTTTGACGTGACAACGTCTTAAATTAGGTTAAGCTGGGAGTCACTTATGAAAAAGTGTAACGCCCGGTAACGTAACGATGAGTCACACACACATAGAATGCCTTGCGTCTCTCTCCCACTCAAACATGATCGGTCCGCCGAGCAATGTTTTGATTTTCAAATTGATTCTTTAAAATTACAAATATTAAGAAAAAGTGGCAGATATAAGAAAACTTGATTTAAAATGTGTTGAGCAAGAATTTTAACATCTAATTTAAGTAAATGTTTTAATTTTCAACTTCATTATTTACAATTACAAATTTTAATTAATTTCAAATTTATTTAGCAAAAATTTGAACCTTCGATCTGAATAAGTGTTTTGATTTTCAAATTAATTCTTTAAAATTAAAAATATTAAAATATATAAAATCAGAAGTGACGTCAAATAACATTATCCGTACTTATTATTATTTAATATGTAGGCCAGTACATGTGACCATACTTGGTAGACACAATTGGAAATAGTATTTTTTTATAACTGAAAAAAATATATATATAAAATACTGGTAGCAAACAATAACTTCAATGATCGATATCTCCGCAACTAATTGATGTATCGAAAAAGTCTGTAAATAAATTTTGTAAAAAATAATAACATCAATAATATAATATAAAATAAATAATATATAAAATGATTTTACGTGACAACGTCTTCATCGTCCTATCCTCAACAAAATCACTCAAATTATTAAAATATTGTGCAATTTAATAATATTCATATCAATAAATATTCTACCGAGAAAAAGACGTGGTCACGTAAATCTTCGCCCGTAAAACCGACTTTACAGGCAACCATATTTTTTTTAAACACTACTTTTGTTAGCTAACTCTTAAAAGGCTTCATTAACCGATGTCAATCTTTGCCTTTTGACTATGCACATTCTCATTCTATCAGCTGGTGTTTTTGCCACAAAAATATATAAGGAACAACTCCTTTCTTCAAATTTAGATTACATCTTTCTCCTTGTTGTTTCGTTACACATATTATATTCAATACAATTTGCTGTATCTTCCTTAACCTGAAATAAATCGACAGACCATAAAATTGCGTAAAACAAAAAAAGATTACGGTTTTTATAGAAAGTTATACTAAAATTTGTAAGATAGGTTAGGTTAATTTTAAACTCAAATTTTCTAATGTTGATAACTTACTATAAATTTAAACTATAAGATTAAACTTATTATAAATAAAGTATACTTACGTTAAATTGATCTTCACAACCATATAAACACGATTTAGGACATATAATATCCCTTTTAATTACCATACACCATTGTTTTTGTATTTTCGCATCTCTTGGAATACAAAAAACACTTTGTCGGGTGTTTTTCTAATACTATTTTTGCACTCCGGTACTATACAATACTCGTAAGATGATTTTTATCTTCTTCCATGACTTGTAAAGCAATTAAAACTTAAAATATCTATGAAATAACTAAAAAGTTCATAGTAAACATTCACTGTATGTATCATTTGACGTCACGCAAAACGCGCGCAAAATGGCGGTGTTTAAGCGGGTCAAATTTACTCAATGTTTTAATTTTCACTTTCAAAAAAAACTAGAATCTTTTCAAGCCTATTTATATTTTTTTCTACGATATTGAGAGGTAAATGATTAATTTACGTCAAAAAAAAATACGTGAATGTTCCCCATTGTGAGTGCCAAGACAAACGTTGCCATGTTGGTGGTTCGTCAGAAAATGGAATGTTTATTTATTTTTTATTTAACATTTATGTACACACAGAATAAAAATATAATTGGATAGTTTCAAGCAGCGAGCATCAGCTATTTTAATATAAAAGATCTGAGAGAAGAGAGTTTTTTACGACACTAGTGCTAAAATATTCTTAAGTTTACGCTCTAAGCCGTTAAATAAGACTATTGCAATGAGTTATTCAGTTTTTTAAATAATTGGATTGGTCGTTGTTTATGTTTTGCTTGCAAATAATATTTATTTAATTAATAAAAAAATAAACATTACACACCATATCGCAATACATTACACATTAAAACTTATTTATTTATTTATTATTTATTAAATAGGAAGCCAACGCTTATACAATATTTATAATCTTACTCTATGAAACACAAAACATTAAATTTCTTAACTTATTAACATTGTATAAACACTTAAAGGCTAACTCAGCATTCATAAAAAAAAATCATTTTGCCCGCCTAAAAAGTAAAAACAGATCGTAAAAAAAAAACAAAACATTCATACAAAAAAAAAAACTTAAAAACTACAAAAATATAACAAAGTTGAGAAGTAAATAAATCTGATCCTTAGTATCAAAAAAAAAAAAATATGAGGTAGCCTTAAGCCTTCAATTCATTTTTAAGTATTCGCTTAAATAATGAGGATGACTGACAAAAAATATCTAATTTACCTTTTTTAAAAATGTTATTATACGCGAGTAATATTCTGTTAATAGGAGCGTTCAAACCTAAGTTAGTCCTTGTCCTCCGTGGCTTAAAAGTTTCTTTATTCTTTACATGAGACCTTGCATTATGTTTTGGTATTGATACATTTACTCTATTCAAAAGATCCGAGCTATCAAAGTGCCCATTTATAATTTTATGGAGAAAACAGAGATCAAATAAATTTCTACGATTAAACAGTGTTGAAGCTTTATATAGCGTTAGAAGATTAGTATACGACTTATCCTTTTCAGAGATATTATGTTTGAACCTTAAGTGACGTAAAAACTTTTTTTGAACCCTTTCTATTCTGTCCTTGTGTGTTTGGTAATATGGGTTCCATGCGATAGAGCTATATTCTAGCCTGGTCCGTACCATTGAATTATACAATGCAAGTTTGGTAGACGGTTTCTTAAATTCCTTTGTATTTCTAATAATAAGCCCCAGAACCTTCAGCGATTTTTTAATTATATTATCTATGTGCGGTACAAAACTCAATTTACAGTCTAGCGTTATTCCAAGATCATCAATTTGGTTTACGTTTTTTAAAATATTATCATGTATACTATAATTAAATTTAACATTTTTATTTTTTCTACTAAAAGTAATACCATAGCATTTTAGATGATTAAGTTTTAAGTTGTTATTGTCACACCATACCGACAGCCTATCTAAGTCCTGTTGTATTTTAATGGAATCATTAATATCCCGTACCACTTTGTACATTTTAAGATCGTCAGCATATAGTTGAAATAGACAAAATTGGAAGCAATCGACTATGTCATTTATAAATATTCCAAATAGAGTGGGGCCAAGAATGGAACCCTGAGGTACCCCTGATGTTGCAATAAATGTTTCTGACTGATATCCTCCAATAACAACATTCATGTTACGATTTATTAAGTAGGATTCTAACCAATTAATAAGATTTTCACTAATACCGTACCGTGCCGTATATTATAATTTTAACTAAATAAATGAGATATTTATATTCTTTTTAAGTGTATAATTGTAAGATGTAATTTATTCTTATCACTAATCAACATATTGAATGATGATGACGATGAATATGCATCGATCTCATTTTTAAAAATATACGTTTTTAAGGATTTTGTAAAACTGACTGAGCACAACCCTGTGTACCCTTCAAGGTTTAAAATGTAGTGGATTCTATTTTTATATTCTAACATTTTGTTCTAACCCTATGTTTTTTGTGTTATTGAAGACAAGAAGTTAAGTAATTGTTTTGTAATAAATTATCACTAAAAAAATCGTGGCTGTTCCTACTTAGTACATATTTTATGATTAGATTGTGTTAATTTATCAAATAATACAAGCAATAATTAGCCATAAAAACGAAGATCTTATATACCATAACATAATACATAATAATTGTTAAAATAATGGATTATTTTTTGTCAATTTCAGTATAGAAATTTGTTCTACAACTATATATACAGCTATTACAGTCATTATTAAAGTATTTATAACAACATAGAATTAAAACTTTCTTAGCTGTTTCTATTTTATGTTGTTGTTGTCGCCTGGGTGCCATACCTACGTTCAGAGTTAATGCCAGTTCAGAGGCAACAAAAAAATTTTGTTAGGAAAAACAAAAAAAAATAAAACAACTGTTGTTAGAATTGATGTAGAGAGGCTGCCTGCAAGAGGTGACCAATTAATTACAAATAACCCTATGTATTTTGTATTATGATCTTCATAAAATAAAATAATAATGTTATACTTTAAATTCTACCAAAATTTAGCTTCGTCACAAAATATTAAAATAATTTCGAAATGTTTTAAAATTATTATAACAAACAACCTTTCTTGAAATTGAAACAACCCAATAACATCGATTTTCATAACGATATCGCCTTTCTTCAAAAATAACACGATTTATTTATACGTGTATAATACTATCTTTAACCCTTTCGGTCTACGACTAAAACATTGTACTCTCTAAACCAAAGTTATTATTTGTAACCTTCTAAATATACATAAGAACCTACATATAGTATACCTGTAAAAAGTTTATTTGCCTCATCTGCGAGGTGAACAAACAATTTTACAGTGTCATTAAAAACACGTGCTTTAATGTAAAATTACTTAAACCATGTAAGTGGTTTGGTATGGTACTTAAGATTCCTTCAAGTATTTCCATTACATTGACGGGAGTAAATGTAGGAAGGGATTCCTAGAAAAGTAAAGAAAAAAAACAACGACCAACATTTGTTGATGAAACAATATAACGTATCGATTTCAATTGCCTAAAAAATTAATCCCATATTTCAACGCAAAATCTTCCTTTCATCAATTTATTTGGTTCCATGTTTTACAATTGGTTCCATTATTAACAAAATCATTGCCGGCCTTTGAGAAAGATATAAGTGCTCTTTAAGGTAGGGTAAATAAGGCAAGGAAGTCGTTACCTTGCTAGCTAACACCACCAAAGGAAGTTCATTAGATATTTTGGTGATTCGTAAAAGAAGTTTATTAAGAATGTTACGGGGAAGATCAATAAAAATAAAGAAGCTTTAGAAACATATTTTGGTAATCAAAAAATAATTATTTAAAAAGTTTACATCCGCTTCGAAAAAGATGGAGATTACGAGAAAATAACTTTTTTTAATAAATTTACGTATGTTTGCTCATTATTCAAAAAGTATTGACCGGATAGATAAAGAAGTTTCACTGTTGGACGGCTTAAAATCTGAAGCAGCTTATGGGTTACGTTACATCTAAATCCAACTATATTATATGGTTTTATAACCGTTGCGTCATTGAAGCACACAGCAGTACAAAGAATATCAAATTATAACATTGCCAAAATTATATCTAAATATTTATATCCAATCCATTCATAAATATATAGATATAAATTTTCCTATAAAAATTCAATAAAAATTTTAGCCCCAAGTATTCAAACGTTTATATTCCTCTTTGCTAAGCTTGTTTCGCTAAGTAACATGACTGAACTATTAGTAATTTATTTTTGTACTTTTCAATAATAAAAGCCATGTGTATATATATCAAAGGATGATCCAAACTTGGAGTTTTAAAAACTGTGACATCAGCATCGCTGATGTCACAAATCTCCTCGTTATCCTTACTCATTGTTATAAGTGACTATAAAGTTTTAATAATCAATTAAATATGGCAGTAGTAGTAATAAGAATTATAAGTTAAATAATAATTAATAAATAAATCAGTAAAGGCGACACGGTTATCCAAACTATTTTATTTTTACTATAATAATGATTAATAATATTTGGCGGGAACTAACAGAATAACAAAATTACTTTTACTCACAATCTCTCTTGTTAGAATATTAACAGGGTCCAGGAGTATCAGCGATTCCGCTCACAGATCAGACTACACAGTTAATGTCTCTCCCGCAAATTGTCCCTTATTATATTCTCTAGATCGCTACCGCCATTACAGTCATACCATAACAATTGCAAGATTGAATAATAAATACTTTCTTAAATTTGAATCATTATAAGACTATAATTAATTATCAATGATAATTAATTATTTAAACATTTTTACTTACAATTTAGTTTCTAAACATAACAATAATAACAATAGTAATACAAATATGATTATAATAGCAAAATACAAGGTCGTAGTAAAAAGTCATTACAATCTCTTATTTTAATAATTATAAAGCTAACCTTATGGAATTTGTAAATAATAATAATCATTTTGAAATAATTAATTTAGTAGATTGATTATCATTTGATTACCTGCCGTATTTAGGATCATTCAATATCAATTGCAGGTCTTGATAATAATTTCTTAGATTTTAATAATTAAAAGACTACAATTGATTATTAATAATATTTAAAAATGTTTAAATGATTATTTAAACATTTTCACATCTAATTTAGTTTCTAAACAAAACAATAATAACAATATTAATATGAAAACGCTTACAAAAGCAAAATACAATCTCATGGTAAAAAGTCAACATAATCACTTATTTTGATAATTATAAATTAGTACCTTAAATTTATGAAGAGTTATAATTAATTTTAGATAATAAATTTCGTAAATTTATTATTAATTGATTGATGGTCGTCTTTGCGCCGATACGGCCATACTGATCGGCAGTGCGTGCTCTGCACTAGCCTTAGCCTTATCTGGAAATAATTTTGTGTTTATTTTAAATAGGTATCCGTAAATCAGAATGTATTATGAGAGAAATGTCTTTAAAACAATGGTGTTCAATATGCTACTGTGTTATTACCACAGAATTTTATAGAGTACTCTCTTGCTTAACTATGTTAGTATTCGTTTATTATAAAAATAATTTATTGTAATTTATTTGTTGTACTTTTACCACAAAAGTCAACAGTTATTGATTTATAGGGACATGATGCTGTGTTCTGGGCGGTCCTGTTCGCCGTGGTACACAGAGGTTCTAAGGGATAAATGAATACAGGTTGATGCTGTGCTCTAGATCTATGATCGTGATACACAGAGGTTCTGAAAAAGAATAGGCAATGTTGCCAAGACATATTATTATTAATAATATTAATTATAATAATATTTTAATTTACTATTTTATTATTACTGTTATGATTACATCATTATTATTTTTAAAATCGCCATAACCTTATAAGTTAATTAAGTAGAGTAGATTAAAGTATGCTCACCATAGTGTTTTAATGGCTACTACAAGCCACTGATGCTTCCCCCTCATTGACGTGATTTGAAGTGGAGGATTGCGGTTCCAATGGTAAGTCCTCTTGCGCTAATGGTTCCTCTGTTGGTGTACCAGTGGTCTCGACTTGCGCCGATACGCTTTGTTGCTGTCCAGGCTGTGGGGCTCTGCGAAGTTGGTCATGAGCCACTTTACGTGGTCGTCCTCTACCTATTACTTTCTTGATTAAATAGCGATCATTGTCCAATATGCTACAAATTTCATATGCTTCACTGTATTTTAAATCCAAACATGTTTGATTACGTGGATTATTTTTTATTAAAACATAATCACCTCTTTCAAAAGCATGTATTTTAGCTTTATTCTTATTAAATCTTTCCTTTGCTTTTTCAACGGCAGTAAGAATCTTTTGTGTAACATGTTGATAAAGTTGATCTATGTTAATGGTCTGATCTTCAAAATTTACTAAAGATAGAAGCTCGGGTGGTACACAGTGCTTGCGCTGAGTAATTAAAGTAAGTGGTGCGGTACCTGTAGTATTTTGAGGCGTACAGTTGAAGGCTAATTGTAGGCTGTCTAGCATTGTCGACCAGTTATTGGTTTCATAGTTATTAATCATTACCAGACCATTTTTCAGAGTTGCAACCATTCGTTCAACTTGGCCATTTGCTCGGCTAACTCCTGGCGATATGGTATGAATATTGATGCCCACTTGTTCACAGTATATCTTGAATTCACCCAAGAATTCGCGGCCGCCATCAACAATAACTTCCCTAGGAGTTCCAAACAAATGTACTAAACGTTTTAATGCAGCCAAAGTACTTTGGGGGCTTTTATTAGTCGAATAATAAAATAGAACATATTTTGTAAAAGCATCAATTATAATTATGACATATTCATGGTTATTCGTAGTACCTAATTTGCCAGTTATGTCCATATGCACTACTTGAAATGCAGCTTTAGGTTTTGGAATGGGGTGGAGTTGTACTTGCACTGCACCCGAGTGCCCTTTAGACGTTTTGCATACAATGCAATTATCCACAAAGTTTCTAACGATGCTAGACATTTTAGGGAACCAGTATGAATCTTTTACCTTATTTAGGGTTTTTTCCCATCCAGGGTGTTTCAAAGCAGTGTGATATGTATTAATCAAACTCCACTGGAATGCTTTCGGTACGACAACCGCTTTTTGGGCTTGCGTGTTAGAATCCAACCACATTTTCATTAAAATACCATTTTCAAGACTATACCCTTCTACTGGTTCGTCGAGTGCGAGTGAATCTATTACTGGACGAAGATTTTCGTCCCGTCGCTGTTCAACCTTCAGCCATTCTAGATCTCGTGTCATAATATTAACATTCAACGTACCTGGATTTCGGCTGAAAAAATCGGCGTGCTGAATGTGTTCACCTTTCCGGTATTCTACTTCAAAATTATAATTCTGAAGGAATGCCCACCAACGATATACCCTCGGAAGTAGTTCTTTCTTATGTTTGGATGCTTTCAGGGCATTGCAGTCTGTTATTACTGTAAATTTACGTCCGTAAAGATACTGTTTGAAATGCTTTATGGCCCGGACAACAGCGAGCGTCTCGAGTTCATACGAGTGATATCGGCTCTCATATTCTGTAGTCCGCATGCTCATGTAGGCCACGGCGTGACGACGTCCATCAATCAACTGTACTAGAATGGCGCCATATCCAAGACTACTGGCGTCAGTGTATAATTCAGTAGGTGCGTTATCCTTAAAAATAGAAAGAACAGGAGCAGAGGTGAGATGTTCAATAATATCATTACGAGCTTGCTCATGTCGCTCGTTCCATTCCCAACGTGCTCCTTTTTTTGTTAGTGCATATAAGGGTAACATAATACGAGAAAAGTTCGGAATGAAACGGCGAAAATAACTAGCTAAACCATTGAATTGGCGAACCTTCTTCACATTATCGGGAATGGGCGATTTAACAAGAGCCTCTATCTTACGGGGACTCGGACGTACTTGACCGTCAGAAATAATATTACCTAGGTACTCTATTGATCTCTTGAAGAATGAAGATTTTTCAACGTTTATTGAAAATCCTGCATCCTGCAAAGCTATTAATATTCTTTCTATATTCATTAAACCTTGACTAACACTCGTGCATTTGCTTAGGACGTCGTCGACGTATACTTGTGCAATTCCTATATTAAGCAGTGGTTGTAAGGCCCTATTGATACATCGCTGATAAACTGAACACGCATTGCTTAAACCAAATGGCATTGTTAAGTATTCATACAATCCATCTGGGGTTACGAAAGCAGTTTTCTCTATAGAATTTGCCGAGATGGGAATCTGGTGGAAGCCGGCCGCCATATCAAATGAATTATAATATTTACCGTCAACTAATTGATCAATTTGGTCCGAAATTAACGGAAGAGGGTAGTGGTCTCTAAGCGTATTAGAATTCAACTCACGATAGTCGACGCATAACCTATCATCCCCGTTCTTTTTCTTTACCAATATAATCGGACTGGAATATGGTGACCTACTTTCTCGGATAATATTATGGTCTAGTAATTCTTGTATTATTTTTCTGACTTTTTCACGTTCTATAGGACTTAAACGATATGGCCTACGCTCAACATATTTGTCTAAATTTTTTAAACGTATTTCTAATTCCCCCGTCTTAACTCTTGTTGTGGGAAATCCTCTTATAAATAGGTGAACGTATTTATTAAGTAACATTTTTAATTTCTCTAATTCACACTCATCCGTTATATCACAATCTAATTGATCAAACATCGCATTATTTAACTTCATATGCATTACTGTCGGTTGATGTACTAATCTAGCTCCATTAGAAGTAACTAAAACACTTAAACGTGTATTACTAATCAAATCCATCCCGACTAAAACATTTGAACTCAACTCATAATCGGGTACTATACAAAAAGAAATTTCTACACTAACTCCATCTATTTCGCATACCGTTTTTAAACTCACAAGTGATATTACTGGAGAATGACCAATGCCGCGTAAATAATTAATACCGTAAATTCTTTTCCCCGGTAATTTAGAAGCAACCGTTTCACACATCACTGAACATTCTGCTCCGCTATCGAAAATAGCAAATATTGAAAAATTACCAATGATTAAGCGCATTGAAGTCGTTTTGTTATCGCCTATGCAATTAACATTTGATAGAACAGACCGCTGACGTTTAAAACAATTCTCATAAGTATGACCTACTTGCATACAAAACGTACAAGGTGACCTATTTTGAGGCGTAGTAGCCGTTACGTTTTTATCCTGTGAGGCATTTTTATTTTGATTTGAATTATTCTCAAGTGACTTAAAACGACAATCCCGGGTGTTATGATTATTCATTTTACAAATTTTACAGAAAGATGATATTTGAAAATCATTAAATCTTGTACGCTTACCTGTAGCCTTGACGTTTGAATCGCTATGAAAACGTTTCTTTCCTCGGATCGAAGAAGCCACGGAGATAAGTTCCGGAACCGACTTGGCACGGGCGTTCATCAGTTCGATGCGTAGATGTTCATCATTAATGGTTCCAATCACGGCTTCAACGGCGTCGTCAGTGCCTAACTTACCTTTGGTTACCCGTTGCCACAGAACCCATGCTTGTGACAGAAACTCCGCTATATTTTTAGTATGGTCATAGGAATGTTCCCTAAATTTAATAATATCACGCGAATACCTACTTTCCGGCTCAAAAGTAGTGATAAGATTCTCTTCTAATTCTTTCCATGAGTCCGTTGAAATAAGCCAACTATCTACCCACAATTTTGCTCGGCCCTTTAGTAAGCTTCCTACCTTCATGCGTATATCATAATCATCCAAGCTATACTTCTCAATAGCCTTGGATATATGTTGACACCATTCTCGAACGCCTATATTACTATCTGGGTCATATGAGGGTAGAAAAAGATCACAAATTTTTACCTTTTCGTTTTGTTGAGTGGTCATTATCTTTTCAGACATTTGACGCATGGTCTGCATCATTTGCATGAAAAAATCCGTGGAGATATTGTTAATAGTATTTGTATTACTTACAGTTTCAGATGAAGCGTTTGATGTACCAGGATTTCCGGCAGTGGAAGTGGAAGGGCATCCCACTTCTGATATCAAAGGATGATCCAAACTTGGAGTTTTAAAAACTGTGACATCAGCATCGCTGATGTCACAAATCTCCTCGTTATCCTTACTCATTGTTATAAGTGACTATAAAGTTTTAATAATCAATTAAATATGGCAGTAGTAGTAATAAGAATTATAAGTTAAATAATAATTAATAAATAAATCAGTAAAGGCGACACGGTTATCCAAACTATTTTATTTTTACTATAATAATGATTAATAATATTTGGCGGGAACTAACAGAATAACAAAATTACTTTTACTCACAATCTCTCTTGTTAGAATATTAACAGGGTCCAGGAGTATCAGCGATTCCGCTCACAGATCAGACTACACAGTTAATGTCTCTCCCGCAAATTGTCCCTTATTATATTCTCTAGATCGCTACCGCCATTACAGTCATACCATAACAATTGCAAGATTGAATAATAAATACTTTCTTAAATTTGAATCATTATAAGACTATAATTAATTATCAATGATAATTAATTATTTAAACATTTTTACTTACAATTTAGTTTCTAAACATAACAATAATAACAATAGTAATACAAATATGATTATAATAGCAAAATACAAGGTCGTAGTAAAAAGTCATTACAATCTCTTATTTTAATAATTATAAAGCTAACCTTATGGAATTTGTAAATAATAATAATCATTTTGAAATAATTAATTTAGTAGATTGATTATCATTTGATTACCTGCCGTATTTAGGATCATTCAATATCAATTGCAGGTCTTGATAATAATTTCTTAGATTTTAATAATTAAAAGACTACAATTGATTATTAATAATATTTAAAAATGTTTAAATGATTATTTAAACATTTTCACATCTAATTTAGTTTCTAAACAAAACAATAATAACAATATTAATATGAAAACGCTTACAAAAGCAAAATACAATCTCATGGTAAAAAGTCAACATAATCACTTATTTTGATAATTATAAATTAGTACCTTAAATTTATGAAGAGTTATAATTAATTTTAGATAATAAATTTCGTAAATTTATTATTAATTGATTGATGGTCGTCTTTGCGCCGATATATACAATTACTACTAAAAGCTCGGCTTTGTCCGGCGTTCCAGTCTTTATTCTTTAAAACGATTTAGGTTATTATCAAAGAATAGCCAAGACTAATATGTCATTTCTGTTTATTGGCAAATTAGATGCCAAAACAGACAACAGATTATTTTAATCTCCAGATATTAACGATTATCGTACAAAATGCATCTAAAACAGCTATTTCACGCTTATCTATTTTTTTGGTTTGCCGTATAGGCTGTTAAGCTTTTAAAAAAAATAGAATTTTTTATCACTACTCTTAAGTCAAGCTAGTTTATTAAAGTTACTTTCATATCATAAAATATTATGATATCCTACTAGTAGCAGGTAGGTAGATGGTGTTGCTGACATTAATACCACTTTCACTTTACAAAAGAGAGCTATATATGCAATTTACTTTCTAAGCCCTAGTAATTCTTTACCAGACAAGTATAAGCAAAACTAATGTACCTACTAACTTTTGTCGTTCAGTATACTTTTAAGTCTTACATTTGTAATAATACTGATAACTTTGAATAATAGAATTTAAATGTTGAGAGAACGACGCACCCTGGGAAAGTACGATCGTTGCCAGGATATTTCGATAATTGTTTAGAGTATTTTACAGTATTGTAATCTCAGTAATATATAAGTGCGATTGTTTGGATGATTAGATGAATGGATGGATGTATGTTTGTTACTCAATCACGCCAAAACTACAGAAAATATTTTGATCTAACTTAGCAATATTGTAGCTTATGTACCATAAAATAACACATAGGCTATAGAAATTCTAACTTTTGTACGTAGTTTTGTCTGTGACATAACATAGATTGTAGTGTGATAAGTAATTGCCTCGGGAGATCCTGTTTTTAATCGTTTGGTTTACTGAATTTTATATAATAATTTTAAAAATCTTTCTTATTACCCGACGACTTTAGAAGGAGTATTATGTTATTCAAATAAACGTTTTTTAATACAAATATAGCCAATTATGTTATTTTTATGTTCTCTGCTACAGTCTAAGCAGATTAAAGGATTTGGATGTATGAGGTATCGGTAGATACGTCAAAAAACGTCGAAAATAATATAAGCTAGTTTAGTTTTATATTTATGTGTTTATAATTTTATTAATTTTATTTTTACATGACAATTCCGCTGAGATTTTATCAGATTATTTTTCCGAGCTGAAGGAGCTTTGAAAATAAAAAATCCGTAGGAAACTTAGTTACAGTAAAGATTTATAATTTTTGTGAGTGGGTGGTATTACCTGAGTTAAGTAAAAACCTTAACAACAATAACATGAATACAACTAAACTCTACCGAATAAATAAAGTTTAAAATATATTTTGAATAATATTAAATTTCAATCTAAATGCTAGGTATGGTTGACTTTATGAGATTTTAGGCTTTGTCATTAAAATTTATGACTTGTATATATAATATCAAAGTTGGACAGATAGTTCTAGAATTCAATTGCGAGAATAACAGAAAACAGGAGTAGTAGTACAACAAACGAAAAATAAAATTCACTTTAAAATACAGAAAATGTCCAACAATATTGTCGGACGATTTATAACAAAAGATCACTCCGAATAATTATGGTCACATAATATTGTATTCTGAAGTACACAATTGACACTTGTGTAAAATACAGTTACTGAATATATTATATAAGTTCCTTTTAAAAATTATTAATATCATTGGCAAAAATAATAGATTCAATGGAAAGCATTATTTTTTAAACCAAGAGTCAATAATACTAATTGGTATTATTTAATTTAATATTATTATAAACATACAACTATGTTTCAATACGTTTGGAGACGAAATTAGTCGTTATTTTGTACATTGACCTAGCTGTAAGCCACGGAAATGGCGGTTGAAATGTAAAATTTATACCAATCTGTTTTTATTAGTAATTAAATTCGTGACTCGTTTTCAAGTATAAATTAAATAAATAGTAAAATTTCAAGCCAATTTTTTTACCTTGGTTATTTTATTAATATATAATCTTAAAATTTATATATTATCTCAAGAGCCACTTAGGCAAATATCATTAGTAAACCTATAATAGTAATAAACGAGCGTAACCGCATTTTATAGCCGCAACTAGTGCTCGCTATTCACAGCGCCAATCTTGTCGACTGAATACCCCATCCAATATGGCGGCCTATGACACGGCATTCAACCCTCTATAAATAAGTGAGTGAAGTTTTCACCCCCGACCCGCTTTATAAACGCAAACAACCCGATACATACGCTAAGTTTAAAAGATTTTTTTGGAGAGCATTTATAGTTTTAATAATAGATTACCTTGTCTAAATATATTTTTGTCTAATTGTTTTTTTTTATATTAGTAAAATAATCATAATTCCTTTAATGTTAACAAATAGTACATTCTAAAATCATTTTACTATAGATAGTATAATACGAGATGAATATCATAATTAATAATATTTTTTTGAAACGAGTAGGTACATTGTCAATTGACAAACAAATATTTGTTACATTTAGTATATTTCCAGATTAATAATAATGAAATAGCTTCTAAAAATAAAATTAAATATATTTGTTAAAAATTTGACATATTATATTATTGATTATGATGATGATGATATTGATTACAATGAAAGTTAAAATACACTTATATTTTATTCACTGCAATGAAAAAATATACGTTACTTTTTACAGGTTAGCATCTCAGTTAGTTGTTCTATACAGAACAATTTTACGGTCTGTGTAGTAATAATAACTTGAATAAAGTCAATTTACTAGTAAGTTTATTTTGTAGTTATATATTTTCCCCCATATTTCGTGTACTTGATACCAAAAATGCATTGAAATAATATTAATCGTAAAGTGAATTGACAGAGAATTAACATTTATGTAGGGCGGTGCGCACATAAAATATCAATAAACAAGTCTTTGATATCTCCGATTACAATAAAAAAATATGACGTCATTCTTAGGATATTTTTTTCGTTGACCCACTTTTCAACTATTTGGAGAACTAAAATGTATCTAGATGTAGTTAGATAGACAGCCGTAAGACGCTCAGGTTTCGTTGATATTGACCGTTTGGATTGTGATTTAAGGTGTTACTATCAAAACTAGATAAGCGTTACAGACGCCGTAGGATCGCTAATTTAGTGACTTCTCTAAGAGCTAAAAATATTATTATAATTCAACTGATTTTATGCATTTTATAACTTTTTGTATTTTATTAACGTAAACGATTAAAAATATATGTAGGTATATTTTATTATATCAAAAATAATTCACGAAAAAGTAATAGAAAAAAGATTTGTGTATACTTTTTTTTTAATAGATAAGTATTAAATAGTCTTGGTAGTTTGTATAGGTACACATACAACTAATATCTTTATTAGTAGCTTTATGTTACACAATATTACTTTAGTTCATTATACCTATCTATTACTTATTTTTTTTACTACTATATTTAATTAATATATTTTCCATTTTGGTTACTATAGTAGGACCTTGGGAGGTAACTAAGCCCGAATGTCAACATACGAGGCAGATGGTCCAGACCTAAACTTAACGTTTATTTTGCGACGAGTTTCAGCTATAAGGGATTGGGTTTGTGAAAATCTGTTTACAAACGAAAGTGGGTTGCAAAAATACATTAAAGAGTAATTAAGTAAAACGATAAATTCTTTCTGTACGTTTTATATTATTTCGTTTGTTTTCTCTTCGTTTTAAATTGTTGTTTTCCACAATACTGGATAATGTTTGAAGTACCTAAATTCGCATGCTATAAAATTATTTGATTTATTGTCAACTCAAAACGGAATGACTAACGAGGCCGTCAAAACAACGTTCCATTTAATACAATTTGTCTTTTGAAGTGTCTGCATGACTGAGTGTAGTCGGTGTTTGGAAAATTATTTTGTGAAACGTCACAGTTTATCCATTAGTTGGTTATAGTATCAAAATAATATACCAGACTTAAGAAAATAGCTAAGAACTGAGTTGACGACAGAAAGGCCTGGCAATAATAATCAACTTGTTAACGATTCTACAAATTCTTCACTTGGAAGTGCCAAGTATTGTTTATAATTATTATTATATTATTATAACTTACAATAATGGAAGCAAGAATACTTAAATCTTTACTAGAGTTTTAATCTGTTTTTAAATATCAATTATGTCTGTTACTCAATAGACTTCGAGTTTCTTGCCTGTCTTACTCCATGAACCGCGCAACTAGAGTCTGATGTGGTATGAGTGGATTGTATATCTATGTGATATCAAAAACTTAGAATTTCATTTAAATTTAAAATAAATTTAGAATGAAAAATAAATCGTATTTATCGTCCCAATAAATACCACCATATATGCTATATAATTAGACTAGCTTAAACCAACTTTCAATGATTATAACGTCTAATAATTTGAAAATTTTAATTATAGCAAAGCACAATTCTAGGGGAATAGGTTGAACGACGCAAGGTTATATTACATACTTAAGCGGATAGGAATGACACTACGAGGAATGAGAGCAGTGTGGGTATGTGAAGGGAGACGCGAGATGAATGGACACTATTTATATGCATTAGTTATCTTAATTAAACTTAATTCAAACTTGTTTTATGTAATCTCATATTATTTTATTGATAATAAAATAACACTATGACGGCTCTCTTTAAATGTTATGAAGGTATGTAACATGCCAGAATATAATTACTAAGAATGAACGAAGTCCATATACGCAAGGTAATTACTACGAATGAACTATGTAAGCACCAGTGGCAATATCGTAAAAATCTAATTGTTTTGGTTATATTTTAAAAAGTTTTATTTTACTTTATTTAAAAATATTTCAGCTGTTGCAATAGTTTTTAAGGCAATTCTATCTTCGATAAGATTAGGCTTGTCCTTAGTTAAATTTAGAATCGTTTTATTGAACTATTCAAAATTAAGCAATTTCTACATAATTTTATTGATACCTGATCAATTTAAAAATGTAATTTCTTTTTTTTTATTTGTTAAGCAAAACAGAATTCATCAGACATGATCATGTCACAATCTTGGGTACACAGCTTTCACTAAAAGAGGATAAGACAAATAATGTTTGTTACATGCACAATTCGTGCAAATCAATCTATAATATTTTTCTTCCTCTTCACCTTTTCCGACCACATTGTAGTAAGACGTGGTAACAATCTTCCATAACACCAAACTCTGTACAATTTAGTGATGTTTTTGAACAATTCGAAACGGCGTCGTTTGGCTATTACAATAGTCAAAGTCAAAACTTCTTTATTCTATGAATATGTTTTACATTTATATGGACACGTTAAAATGAAAAAAATATTACAAATAATAAATAAAAAAATATCAATTTTAATCTGTAACAAAAAAAAATCCATTTGAATAGTTGAGCACACAGAAACATCCAGGCAAAGAAAATTATGGCCACTCTTTTCAACTGCCAATAGGATTGTTACGAAGTTTTCTATTAGGTAGGTCTACAATAGTCTAGACCCTTTTATCATTTACGAGTACATAATCCTTAATAGTATAATAGGCCTTATCTTGCAGTTACTATTTTATTGTATGACTTGAGTTTTGATAGTGAAAGTTTTTGAATTTCTGCACGAACTTTATTATAAAAATAACTTACTGCACATAAAATGACTTACAAATCTTTGTCACCCTGGGGGTATTGTAACAAGTTTATTTTTTTTTCTTGTTTTTGCTTATCACTATTCTTTATACATTTTTTATAATTTTTGTGAACGTAAGTTTTAGTAATTAAATTAAATTATCAAACATATATTAACTCTATCTTGACTTCCTTAAGATACTTTTTCTGTGACTGCTTCTATATCTAGGCAATCTGCTGTTCTTTTTTTGGTATATCAATGTTTGAAGGTGGAGACCTCCGTTGAATTTTATGAATTTTGCTATTGCACTGCAAGTAGTTCCATCTTGCTTGCATCTATAATTTTTACTATACGTAATTCTTCTAATAATACTGTATTAGAAAAAAGAGCGTATTTGAGTAACTACAAACCTTAAGCAAAAGTCCCGTTTTGATTGTCGTTAAGTCTTAAGACTAGTTTTTAGAAAATAGCTGGGTTTTAGAATAATTTAAAATTGTTAGAATAAACTACGTCTAAAATATCGCATACTGTATATTAATAGTGTCCTAAAACATAAAATCTTTATTGCATACATGAACTGTATTTTAAAATTTAAACACTAAACAAGTTTTAGTGTAGATATTTTATGAAATGTCGTCTATATTTTATAATGAACTACGTAAATTTTGTTACGACTGATATAAAATATGCGAAACGGGCACTGCTATGCACGGCTCTCTATTATTATAGAATTTTATACTCTATTATAATAAAACATAATATTTTACATTCTTAAACCTAATACAAATTATCTAGACTATCTATTTAAAACCGTTTGTTCCAGGCATTTTTGAACAGCATGTTACTTTAGTTTACCTTTGCTTTCTTCTATTATTCTTTAGAACATTATTTTGCCTTTAAGCCTTTGCAAGCAAAGAGTGTAGGGAACAATTATAAAGACGAGAAAGTACAATCACACACAAACGTGGAGTACGTTTATACTTTATGTGGTGAAGACGGACTTGTCATTAAAATGCTCTTTAAATTATATGGCTTTAAAACATTCTAAATATTTACTTAAATTATTATAATTGAAAATCAAATGTTTCTCATAGTTTTATATTTAAAATGGTCATATGCTCATATTCTATTTGTTATTTTATTAAAATTCAGATTAAACAAAATAGAAATTCTAGCTTTATCTAAATTAAATACGTTTATATAAACGGCATTCAATTCTGTTAAGAAAATTCAATTGTCCATAACTTCTTTTTCCCTTAACCAATTTTGAGTTGAGTTTGAGTTTTAACAATGCTCCAGATTATATAGAATCCACCTGAGAAAATTGCGTTCAAATCCGTTAAGAAGTTTCGACGTTATAACGTACTAGACAGACAGACAATAATTCCTAAAATTGTTTTTTTGGTTTCTGTTACTCGTCTTTAATCGCTCCTTATCAGTTTTCTGAAAAAAAATAATACTTTTAGGTTTATAATTTATATATATTGCATAAGTAATACATGTGTATTAGTGTACACATGTAAGAAGTGAAACTTCTTTATGACATAATTTTTTGAAAAATAATTCACTAATTACAACTTTACAGGAATGGCTAATTTAGTTAAATTAGATAAAGTTTAAGCAAAAATAAAGATGGCGCGTAACAGAAAAACGTTACAATTTTTTGACATTGCTATAAAATTTCTTCCATCCGTCGATAAAAAAGTTTCACTTCAAATATGGCGCGTAACAGAAAAATGTGACTTAGAAATAAAGATGGCGCGTAACAGAAAAACGTCATAATTTTCATTAATATTAATTAGTTAAAACGTAAGAAGTAAATCGACTGTTTCTGACGTATAATATTCTCATAAAAGAAACACATAAGTACCATAAAAAACAGACATTGTGTACATCACAATTCACTTTAAAAATAATAACTTTAGACTTCTTAACATGTTGGATCGTCACTATATCACAAATAAAATTATTCTTCTTAATTGTTTCTGTTGTTTCGAGGTTTTGTTTGTCCTAGGTATAGCAAAACAGACCTTGTAAAGATCAGGACCCCAATGCTCCATTTCTCAGCCAAAACTCTTATTTTTTTTCATTCTTACTTCTTTTATTTCAGACAATCAATGTATTTTAAAAATATTATAAATTATATTTCATAATTTCTTCTTAATTTTATAATCTTAATTTATTTATTAGTCTCAATAGCAAGTCCATAAAATCGTATTGTCCAGTATATAATCACAATTCATTATTTAATTATAAGACTCTAATCCGATAATTTTATTTTTGGTTTGTTTGTTTTGAAATCCACATTCCTGTCATTTTAATTATTTATTATTACCATAGCAACATGGTGTAAAAGAGATGAAGCTATACGAAAACAAGCACACTGTTAAAGAATAACAAACCACGCTGACATCTTACTAAAAAGCTGTAATACGCAGCCGCATACAGTGTAAAATAGTGTGTATATTTCTGTCTCATTCTTTACCGGCTTCATTCTACACATTTTTGTATTTGTGTCTCTTACCTGTCGTTTTTCCGTTGCATCTGGTTTGAAATCACAACGATTCTAAAGAAGTTTCACTTCAAAAAGTAAATGTACAGACACTCGATTTTTACTGTTTTATTATGTATTTAAGACTTTTGAGATTATTTTTAACCCCCGACTAAAAAGAGGGGTGTTATAAGCGTGGACGGATGTGAATACGATTTTTTTAATCGAAATATATGTTCGTTGAGATGGTCTTTAGCTATGATTGGTCGAAATAGAAACAGTCGTTTCCAAGACATTGACGTTTTAATGGTGAAAGGTCCTTATGCAATAATTAGATGTTTCCAGCGACTTCGTCCGCGCTATATAGGAACAAAAGCCTTGTTATGTAGGCCAAAAGGTTTTAACACTTATTTACTCAGTTAAAGTACTTTACTAGGGATAGCTGTTGCCCGTGACTGCGTCCAAGTAGAATGTAAAAAAATATATTTATATGGCTTATGATGGTAGTCATAAAGAGTCACGGGCAACAGCTAGTGATAATATAAATCCCTTCATCCTAGTATTATTAGTGATTGTAAATCTTTTAAAATCTAAATGGTTATATTTAATAATATTCGTATATACCTATGTGTCTTGAATCACGTTACTTAATACACTTACATATTACATAGTTGAAATTTTCACGCGAATCCTTATATTTTCTCGTAATAAATATAACCTATGTTCATCACAGGGATAATGTAGGATTGTAAAGGTAAAATATTTTATTAAATCGGTCCAGTAGTTTCGAAGCCTATTCACTTCAAACAAACAAATCTTTCCTTAAACAACTGAAAATTTGTGTCTGTAGGTTCATTTAGTACAATTAAGGAACCAGTAACATAACTTTAAAAATAAAAAAAAATATGTAAATTTCCGTTACGCGCCATATTTGAAGTGAAACTTTTTTATCGACGGATGGGAGAAATTTTATAGCAATGTCAAAAATTGTAACGTTTTTCTGTTACGCGCCATCTTTATTTTTGCTTAAACTTTATCTAATTTAGCTTAACTAGCCATTTCTGTAAAGTTGTAATTAGTGAATCATTTTTCAAAAAATTATGTAATAAAGAAGTTTCACTTCTTACATGTGTACACTAATGTACACACACATATTTTATTATTACCTTTCGTCGATCTAAGTGTATCTATGTAAGTTTATGTCCACTATTTGACCCAAATAGTAATCAAATAGGAAATATCTTGCATGTTATTTTATGTTTCTGTTTTGGTATCTGGCATGTTAATCTGAAGTAAATGGTTTTGGTTTGTAGCTAACAAGCGTTTGTTCGTTTCTAATGAACGCATATTTTGAATATATTTAATATAGTAGTATAGTAATTAAACGATTATAACTATAATATAATTAGTATCTACTAGTAAGTAAATATTATAACTGTATATATATCAAAAATAAATTAAGAAATTTTAAAAAAATCCGATACAAAAAGACCTCTAAGAAGAATAAAAATAATATTATTATGTGCTTATTGAAGTCGTTGCGGCAGGGGACTGTTGTACGTACGTAGAGGATGGTGTCCTTTTTACAAAATTCTCGGTTCTAATGAATGAGGACTTTGACGATACGATTTTATATTGTTATATCTACTATTCCTTGCCTTTACGTCTTCAATAAGTACATAATCTTTTTTTTTGTATCGGGGGTTTTAATTTTTTTTTCTGCCTTTGAAGTTATGTTACTGGTTTCCTTATTATACGCAAGATTCTACGAACACACAAATTTTCATTTGTTAAAGTTTTTATATCAATATTGCATAAAAACCTTTCACCCGCACCAATAAAACCTCAACATCTTGGAGACGACAGCTTCTATTTCGACCAAACATAGCTCAGAAACATCTAGACGAACTCGGATTTCGATTAAAAAAACCGCAATCAAATCCGTCCACGCGTTTGGCCACTAGATTACCACAGACAGACACACAGATATACAGATCAACAGGTCCAATTTATAAAACAACTGTTTTTGAGTCGGGAATTAAAAATTGTACGAATATGTAATAGTAAGAAATATATTTGATAAAAAAAAAACTTAATATAATTGATATACCTTGTTTTTTGATACAATTGTGAGAAAAACAATGTTACCTAAAGTAATGATTTGACAAAGGTACTGATATTCAGTTGTAAAGATGGAAATAACATCAGACTGCAGAAAGGATAGTGACATTTATACCCGTCCTGTTTCAAAAAGCACGAACATCAAACAATTCCGGTAACTCTGTGAATTTCCAATAATTATACTATATATTATGAGAACTAAACAACAGATATTATGATGAAACTAATAATGATGTTAATGCTATACTGCTTAAAGTAGGTTACTCGAACCCTCGTAACAAATTAAGAATTCTAAAGTTAGACAGTGCTGTCTTGTCTGTTAGATTAGAAGAGAATCGAAGATAAATTAAATTCGCAACTTTGCGTGCTAAGTCAATTCGACTTGCTACTTAATCATGATAAGGGTAAGCCTGACGCCATTGTACCATGGCGAAATTAAAAAGTCGAACTAACCAGTGCATATATAGTACATTATATTTGTTTTTTTGAAGTGAAACTTCTTTAGAATCGTTGTGATTTCAAACCTGATGCAACGGAAAAAACGACAGGTAAGAGACACAAATACAAAAATGTGTAGAAAGAATGAGACAGAAATATACACACTATTTTACACTGTATGCGGCTGCGTATTACAGCTTTTTAGTAAGATGTCAGCGTGGTTTGTTATTCTTTAACAGTGTGCTTGTTTTCGTATAGCTTCATCTCTTTTACACCATGTTGCTATGGAAATACCAAATAATCAAAATGACAAGTATGTGGATTATAAAACACAATTTACATTAACCAAAAATAAAATTATCGGATTAGAGTTTTATAATTAAATAATGAATTGTAATTACATACTGGACAATACGATTTTATGGACTTGCTATTGAAACTAATAAATAAATTCAAGATTATAACATGAAGAAGAAATTATGAAATGTAATTTATAATATTTTTAAAATACATTGATTGTCTGAAATAGAAGAAGTAAGAATGAAAAGAAATACGAGTTTTGGCTGAGAAATGGAGCATTGGGGTCCTAATCTTTACAAGGTCTGTTTTGCTATACCTAGGACAAACAAAACCTCGAAACAACAGAAACAGTTAAGAAGAATAATTTTATTTGTGATATAGTGACGATCCAACATGTTAAGAAGTCTAAAGTTATTATTTTTAAAGTGAATTGTGTAAATTTGTCTGTTTTTTTTATGGTACTTATGTGTTTCTTTTATGAGAATATTATACGTCAGAAACAGTCGATTTATTTCTTACGTTTTAACTAATTAATATTAATGAAAATTATGACGTTTTTCTGTTACGCGATATCTTTATTTCTAAGTCACATTTTTCTGTTACGCGCCATATATGAAGTGAAACTTTTTTATCGACGGATGGAAGAAATTTTATAGCAATGTCAAAAAATTTTAACGTTTTTCTGTTACGCGCCATCTTTATTTTTGCTTAAACTTTATCTAATTTAACTAAATTAGCCATTCCTGTAAAGTTGTAATTAGTGAATTATTTTTCAAAAAAATTATGTCATAAAGAAGTTTCACTTCTTACACGTGTACACTAATACACATGTATTTTTTTTTTTTTAATTAAGCAGCTTTGGTGTTACTACAAAGTATTTTTTATTTGAAACAATTAGTAATATGGTTAATGTTTTATTTAGTAAGTTAATTATAATAAGCTTAAGCAATAGAGTTTACGAAATACTTAAAATAGGGGTTGTCAAGGTTCAACGCACTTGTTCGTTGTTATAAGTAAGTTTAGTTTTTAAGTTTTTAGAGCTCTTTTTAAATAGTTTCAAGTTTAACCTATTTTGTATAGCATTATTATATTATAATTTTGGTTTTTTAAACACATTCATGTTATTTTCCTTTTTCTTAGACACACACATTGTCGGGTACTTTTTTTTTTACTGAAGCTATTGATACTAAGCAGCCAAATAAACATTTATATTTATTTATACCTATTGTTTTAAAAAAATAATATATTTTTTTATAGGGCCGGAAGCCTTTGAGATTGGCATTGTAGTGAGTGTAGGGCATCGATTTTAAGAAAATTTAATTATCGTTAAAGTCTCTAGCGGTGTTCGAGATGTACCTAAATGCAGTAATGAAGATAAAGTGACGGTAGTTTCGGACAACTTAAATGGAATATGCCACACTTCGCTTACGATAGATGCTCTTGACTTTAATGGCGAAATAATTGCTCTTGTTTTTAACGAAAGTGTAACTTACTTTATATCTTTGAATTTTAATAACCTGCCACCTGCATCGAAACTTACAAGTACTGTATAAATGTGATAAGAATTTGATAACATATTAAGTATATTTAAATGTTATTTATCTTGTTTGTATCTACTTATTAATACTTAGGGCTTATTGATTTTTTATCAACGAAAAGGAAAAGTTTAACGTTTCCCAATTAGTCTTGCAATGATTTACGAAAATTGTATTGTGCTTCAATTTGCTCACGATGCAACTTTGATTCTTCATTGCAAAACTTACAGAATTCCTAACAACAGATTTAACTATTTCTCGACACATAATCGATTTTACTGCAGCTTAATAAGACTCAATGGAACTGCAAACTATAACTTAGTTTTAAGATAGCGCAGGTTCGCAGTTATGCTAGTTTACGAAACTTGGAGAACATCCAAAATGGTCCTTATTCCTCGTACACAAGGGCTATTGAAAACCTAAAGACGAATTCGACTTGAGATAAAGCAAGTTTCACGTATTTTTTCAATTATCGCTCTTATGCTGAAGTGTTAAGATTCAAAGTTAAATAAAAGTATTCTGTATATTGGACGCCGTTATCGGAATATAGTTAGGGAATTAAAATATCTAAATGGATTTTGACCAAACAATTTGTTAATTGAAAAATCTATTATTAACTTAAGAATAAGTCATTATCGAGTATTTGATTACCTGACTTTCAGATTCAGATTGATTAAGATTTTTGCAAATTAAAATATATAATTTGTCTATCAATTAAACTTTAAATGAAGAACATAGATAATAAAACGAAGTTGTCGCATTTATGTATACATGCAATATTGTTGAATGAATTCTTCCCTCAGGACCTTAGAATACCATTAGATTAAAATTAGTTCTGCTTAATGGCTCGGCTGTAAATATTGGAGAACTTACATCAAAGCAGTACTGAATCAAGGTTTGTGTGTATTCAGGGTACTGGCTTGAGGGTAAGTATCTAGTGGTCTCTTTGAAACATAAAGATAAGACTGTTATAAATAGCGCATTGCAATGCACAAGAATTCAATAATTAATAACTTTGACATGGTCACATACTGTTTCGAAATCCTCCATTCTGATTAGAAAATAACTAGATAATGTAGTTTTCATTTTATCTTTCATTTTGTTATCAGGTAGGAATATTTTTAAAAAGCTTGTATATAAATTATCTTTTTTATATTTAACCGGTAGAAGATATATCATGGTTAGAAAGTTTGCAATGTTTATTGTGGTTCGAATGTATTTGTTACCGCCCCGCGCGTTGGTCGAGTGGTTAGCACAGACGCCTAATGACAGCGACGCAATGGGGCTCGGGTTCGATTCCCGACAGGGACAGGAATGTATGTGACGAGCATAGATGTCTGTATTTCTGGGTTTGGTCGTTAATTAAATATATTTTCAGTATTTATAATGTGTATTTCTATGTATTTGTATCGTTGTCACACACCCTTAACACAAGCAAATAATTTGTTTACTAAGGGGTTAGATCAATGTGTGGGATTTGTCCAGTGTTATTATTATTATTTAATTTATATCTAAAGATGATGTGAAAAATACCAGTTATTGACATTTTATTTATACATCTGAATAATTAGTAAAGTAATATTTAAATACATTATAAGATCGTTTAAGTAAAGATGACACAATTTAAACGCCAAAATATCTTAAAAACAGCTCTTTAACGACTTCCGTAATGGTTGTCTATCATAACTTTATTGTTAATTAATAGCCCCCTCGACTTGAGCGAGTACTTTATATTTCTCTGGAACTTATTTCACGCCCTTATATTTTTTATTTACTATACCTTGATGCAATTAAAATTTAAAGTTTATATTTCTTTCGGAATTAAGTTTGTTTTTTAATGCAATTGCAGACAAATGAAAACATGGTAAGGTTTACATTTGACTGAAGTCAAGTAATTATATTATTTCGTTTAATAGAAACATCCGTGATATATACATAGTTAAACAGCAAATTTAGTTTATACAATTCTATATAAATAAATGTTTAAGTGCATGTTACAAGGTTCCCGTGGGTAAATATAGTTAAATAAATTATTATGCTTTTTAAAAATATTTTAATGACCTACTGTCAGCAACATAGAAATATCATTTCACGCAAAACATGAAAATAATTGAGCAGTTACATATCTTTTCAAAAATCTAATCCACAAACGTATTCTCATACTACAACTTAATGGTTATCTTCCTCCTACACATAATAAAACTGACAGCTGTGAGATCGTAAAGTTTTTATAGTACGCCCAATATATTCAAGGGAAACAATAGTGGATGGGTTATTGGAATATTTTTCCTTTTACGTACACAAACTTGGATTTGATGGACACCGGTTTGTACTTATAAAACAACTGTATCTTGCACGCAGTAGTAAAACGCTTCAATAATAAAACGTACAGTAAAACAGATTTTGAAATCTGTAATAAAAAAATGTTCTAGGTTATAAAAAAAATATTTTCTTTCTTTTCCTGTTTCTTTTCAATGTTTTTCTATACTACAACGTTAGAAACATTGTTTAGGATTTTGAATTAGACTAATAGATGTCGCTAAAGATCGCATATATAGAATGCTTAATTCACCGACACGGGTAGCGATACGGTAGCTCAATTGGAACAACGACGGGGTGGTTTACTAGAAGTCGCGGGTTCGAATACGAGCCCGTATCGATTTATTTTTCATTCTATATTTATTTAAATTTAAATAAGCTTAACATGTTTAAAAATATTTTCAAATACATTATGAGTAAAATGATGCATTATATATATTCTTGTAATTAAAACTCTTTTGTGGTTATCTTATTCCGTCTTTGTTAAAAATGTTCTATTCGATATTAAGCGGCAGCCGATAGCGTTATTGCTTATATGTGTAATTAAATTTCGCCAGACTTCCAAGACGCAATATTAAATCTGATATAGACTCTCTTTAGTAATATTATTCCATTTCTTAGGTTGATACATGAAACATTAATTGGATTTGTATGTTTATGTCTGTTAACATATTGTTTATACTTTTGTAAATTTAATTGGAAAGTATGTTTCCAGTATTATGAATTTTATTTACAAGGGAAGAGGAAATTTTGGTAAATTAATAACAACATTTAAATTTTTTATTTCTTTTTGCGAATTTATATTTTTACGCAGAAATTATAGCTTAAAAATTGAGAATAAAATCACAAACAAATGAAGATGAAATTATTTTATATTAAAAATTAAATTTAGGGAAATATAAGAGGAAATAAATTAAAATTACTTTACTGTTCTCCTTTTCCATACTTTATAATAATGTGAAACTTTTTTTATGAATATATTTTATAAATCAAGTATTATGTTTTATTGAACTATATAAACATAAAAACACATTTCTCCTGTAGGTACATAGGCTGTACTATCTTAAATATTTCCCTTCATTCTAAGATGAATTGATACCAAATAACATTGTATATAAAACCTATCCAGAACACGGTATAAAGTGTAATTATTAACCTTTTATGTTGGTACTCATTGTTTCAGAACAAAGGGGGCATTTTAAGCTGTAAGGGGTTGAAATGGTCCTCAACGTCCGATGGGATTCGGATCTCATGATTTTGATATTGTATACTTTTGTTACATTTTAATACAAGGTGAGTTTGCATTTCCATTGATAGCCTTTTCATCGAGACGATAAATGTAAAGAATTTAACAATAATAATTGTATTTAATCAAGTTCCATTAAATGAATATTTGTGAAACTTTTGAACAAGAATTTAAAATATAAGAGAAATAAAATTAGAATTTTTATATGATTATGAGAATAAGGGAAAAAAGGGTTAGGGTCCAAATGGAACTAAGATGTAGATATGGGATGGAATGAATGAATAAAATGGAATGACTAGACCAAATGTAATTATTTACTAAAACAGTAAAATTTTCTTTGTATATTAATTGAAAAAAAAAATTTAAACTATTTTATATTTTTTTAGCCAGCAACTTTGTCAAATCTTTTTATTTAAAGTTTTGTGCTAAAAATTACGAGTACCTAAAACCACGTATGTATTGTCCTGGAATTCAGCAACTTAATGTAATAAAACGCTTACTTTATAGCAAAACAATAGTTTTCTTTTATTGTTTTTATTGTTTTAACCTTTTGCAAATTTTCATATAGGAAAATAAAAAAAAATAAAATAAAAGTTTTACTTTAAAAATTCACATGTGTTGATTTGGACAATAAACTACAACAACACTAAATTTAAACGTAACTCGTCCAGTATATTATATATATTGTGCGAATTAACAAATATTTATACATTTATGTTATTACAAATTATACATAATACATGTACTCTAAATAAAGACTTATAAATCTTCAAAATAATAGAAAGACATACAAAATAAATTAATTGGCTGAACAACTTATTGAGTCACAATCGAGAGTTAAATGTTTTGTTCCCTAACAATCTTATACTTAACTGAAGAAAGCTATTTTAGGAAAATTGTTTGAAGCATACTTAGAAAATGTATATATTTTTTAATAAAACTTTTTTATATTTTATCTGTTTTAATAAAGTAGAGTACGGATATAAATTCACACATACTCGAAATAGCTTATCATCTGTGTACGACTAAAACATTTTTAATTAAATGAATACATTACTTTATTAATCTCAGCTTAAATCTCTGTAGTTTTTTAATGTAGAAAAATTAAAGATCCAATATTTTTTTATTCGGTTTAAAAATTTTGCTGGAAAAACGCGCCCGGGCGGCGAATGTGGCGCCTCAACGGCGTCCATCCGCAGTCTTGCTTCAGCCACGAAACAGTTTGCACGTAGAGATAGTGAACTTTTAACATTGATTTTCACGTGGTGTGTGTGAAGTGTGTGTGATAGTGTTGTGAGTTTTGAATTTGGAATAGCGTGACGTAAGTTTTTTTTTTTCAATTTTATGGTATATAAAGTTTTTATATTGGCACACAAGTTTGTTGTAAATCCTTAACTGGTATCTGTTAACTGATCCATTAGAATCTCTGAACATTTGAATGAAATTTATTTTTTGCATGCATTTAATTTATTAATTGGTCTTATAGAATATAAATAATTAAATAATTTGTTTTTTGACAGTTCTTAAAAAATCAATGAATTTAATTATAATAAAAGGGCTTCGTACGTACTTCCACAAAGTTGTCTCTAATTTCCACGTTTTTTATAAGAATGAAGAATTTCATAGTGATGCAAGATTACTTACTTCTAGCAGGTTTCTTCGATTTGACGTTCCTTTAAAAAATTATAAGGATCTATCAACATAATACTTTCAAATGATGAGTGTCACTATAAGTAGTACATTTTATATCCTTTTTTTTAATTAAGGAGATTGTTTTACTAAGTACATTCTACTAAAAAAATCAATAAATAAATAATAACAAATATACATATATCTATTATGAAATAATTTATAGGAGTAATTTAATACATTTAGTAATGAATGTATTATAGGTAGGTACAGGTATTATGTTCTCCCAATTCATTCAAGTGTCGGCACTTAAGCTGAAACGTTTACATGGTTTTCAGTCCTAATCTTCAGTAATTGCAACTCACAGTTAACGTGTCTTGTGACGTGACATTAATTAATATAGTGTAGAGTTAGTTTCAAATACTAGCTATATTAATGGTTGAATGCTGAATTGTATCAATGAAAATTAAAATGTTTTTTGTCATTTCTTCGTGCAGACACACAGAGTGTTTTATCTTTAACTAATTTGAATAGAAATATATTTTAATGATTCTAGTTATTTTATAAATATACATATTATACCAAATATCATCATTTGGCTATGATGATCTCTATTTTTATATTTTATTTTTGAATATAAATAATTATTAATTTAATTAATTACCAATGTTAAAATATATTTCATTATTAATTTTTCCTTTTTCATTTATAATATATTATTACGTTAAAAGATAAAATGTCGACTTATTTAAACGAAAAACATCTAAAAAGAAGCCATTATTTTTTTGTTAAATTCTTATTTATTACAGATCCACTTATTTTCTAAAAAATCTCAATTTCGTATAAAACTGCATATCGTCTGCATATTTTCGTGGACGTTCAAAGATTAAATTCATCAAAGCGCTTGCTCTGCGACTTATACCATAAATTAAATGTATTTTATGAGCCAGCTGATATGGGCCCGCATTTCGTCTAATCTCTCTCAAGGGACTTTTAGGTCAAGTGTACTGGAGCTGAGCGAAGTGAGGACAATATTTAAATAAATTAATTATGTACAAGTTCACATAACCTTATTTATTTACTGATTTTTTGTAATTGCTTCAATTGTGTTTGTCAAATATGACATGTGTCAAATTTGTTTTTTTTTATTTCACTGAACTAGTCGAGTATGATTCAATTCGTTAAAATTACTGCTTATGTAATACGTAGATTACAATAAGAATATTAATAATGAATAATTAATGTATATTATTAATATAATTCCACCGTTATCAGATAGTTGTTGGAGTTTATTGGTATTTGGTTATTAAGTTCAGCAAACCAGAAAAAGCCACAATTTCAAATAATATGAGAAAAAATATTTTTTGCCATCCTGTCCGTTAACAAATGTTCAGATTCAGTCAGCTAGCTTTACATACCATTTACTGATGGCAGCTTGCCCAGTCTCAGATGCATCAAAATGTTTCACAGTAATTATATTTTCTGTATATATTTTTAAATAATCGTTATTTTATAAATTCTTATTATTTTTTTTATATAAATATAGAATGAAAAATACCACCACCACCACCACCACCGTCCCGATAAAGACGATCACATATAGAATGCTTAATTCACCGAGGCGGACAGCGATACGGTAGCTCAGTTGGTACAGCGACGGGACGGTTTCCCAGTGGTAGCGGGTTCGAATCTCTGCCCGTATCGGTTTATTTTTTATTCTATATTTACATAAATTGAAATAAGCTTAACATGGCTATACATGTTTAATGATATTTTTCTTATTAATTATTATTTTTCATTAAACAGTATCTACTACATATATTTATTTCAGTAATATACTTACCTATGATTTGTTTATCGTTTACGTTACGCACATTTTTAACGCACGTTAAAAATTTGCAATTGTATAAGGGTCTTTTATAAACGAAGATATAATTACATAAAATTTATTGTGTATACGCAAATAAAAACCAAGTAGAAGCTATCATTACTTTCTCGCTTCGCTTATCACACACATGAATATTCAGAGCGGCTTTATAACTCATATCAGCGACCTCGGTTATCTCTGCTCTAAATATCCTAAAAAGCTTTCTGACTTTATTTAACTCGGCTTCATTTAAGGGTATTCAGTCCGATAGGATGAGACCCTAATAAATTTGTATCATACTTTTATAAGCATTTATTTATGGCTGTTTTGTAACGGAAGGTGTTCGATATGTGTGGATATGCCTAGTTTATGTGATATATATTTGTATATCATTAACACATAACACATCATATCTATGCTATTCCATTTTATAAAGAGATATTTTGTAGCCGACACTACGATTAGAACAATTATGGATATGAACATTTGAAATTTGTGAAATAAATTATCCTTTCTGGAATATATAAATATATTTACTATATTATCGAGGCGTATAAAATAACAAAAATACACAAGTCTTAATTAGCGCGTCAGTCTGTCGACACAATTTCAAATACTTGTTTCTATCACAATAGATGCATTTTTTAACAGTGGACAGTCTAAAGCAACTTTTCTTTCCATATTCATATAGTTTTTATTGAAAACTGGAATAATGTTTATTTATTAATGTTATTTAAACAATATATTTTATATATTTTTTAATAATTCCATTCCTTATAGACTCGTTATTTTAAATTATTGTGCTAATTTACATACCTTGACAAACATATGACCAAAAACTCAGCGCAATTTATGGATTTAATTATAATTGGCTGAATATGAACAATATGTTCTGCTTTAATTATAATTATGTTAAAGAAATAAAACCGTATACAGAAAACTGGATATGTTGAATGTACCCTAAATAAGTACAAGGGTTTTAACGATTTAACATTTTTGTTCTGTTCGTTATTGTCTACAAAAGGTTTGCATATACTCTTTTTTGATAAAACATAGAGACTTGCTTTTTTGTATAAAAAAGTAAGAGAATACGTTCTGTTAGACAGCTGGTACACAGGCAATGGACAGACTAAACCACAAGAGAGACAGACTGGTTATAAAATTGAAGTTCTTATTTTATTTTATCACTTTCTAAATTAACAAATTGCATCCATGTAAAGGCAGGTTGGGCGTATAGTGTTGTATTCAAGAATGAGCTGCTAAATAATCGGATGTAAACTGCGCGCATCTCCTACCAAAAGCCAGGTTTAGACACTAATAATAAAAAATGACCATGGAAAATGAAGAAGGCCTTAATTGTTAAATCAAGACACTAATATTTTTTAAATAACTTTATGAAAGCGACAGAGTTCTTAATTAAATAACGTTTTCCATTTAAATGATATTGCTATATTTCAACAAATTCCTTTCAATATAGCAAATGAAATATACCGGAATTTAGATTATTTTCATAAATTGAAATAATTTTCCAATAACGTTGCAAATATTCATTCAAAAACCTTTCTTCCTTTGTGAATGATAATAAAAATCGTATTAAGTTTAATATTATACTAAGAACTCATACTAAGCCGCATGAGGTTAATGAAGCGCTATTTTATGAGCCCGTGTTTCTGTTAATATTTGGTATTGTCTTTTCATATTGGAATTTTCGTATTACTCTTATTGAATTCTTCTTAAAAAAATTTATACATACATACAATCAGGCAACATTAATGTAGAGAATATTGAGGAATAAGATAAATAAAATGATATACCCATTACAAGTAACATGAATTATATTCATATTTACGTAGCTTAATTAAAAATGTTATATGTATAATTTACTACTAAAAACCATATAAATTTATGTCATACACATTTTAATAAAGTCATCTTGCTAATTAATGCCGCAGCAAAAAAGTGACAAAAAATCACATGTCACGAAAACATTGCGTACTTAAAATAATTACTTTTAACGGCCTAAAAGATTTTCCTCCTACGTTTTAAGGTCAGTATGGCTTAAAACTTTTTGAAACTTATTGAATTTAGTTATATTCGTAACACGTACGTGAACAGGGGTTTTAATTAACGAGCACAAAGAACGGATTCTATTATGCTAAAAATTTTACTTCTGAAGCATATTATTAAGATATATATGCTTATTGAAGAGGTTTTTAAACGCAAACAACTTAGTAAGTAAAATAAAATAATAAACACAAAAAGTTACAATTCAGCAAACATTTCGCTTAGTTGTAGCACTTTACTTTCTCTGATTTATATCAAAATTACTATTTTCATGTTTAACATATCCTATGTGACTATTATAATTACTTAGAAACTGCAAAGTTGAACTTAGAACTTAGAAACTGAATTTATACCACGCACAAAGCGTGGTATAAATAATACAAATATACTGTACTACAAAATAATCTAATTATATATTTATAAATGTATAAGTTGGTCTGTATTTCCACTAAATGTTTGTTTAAGTAATTGCCTCCTAAAATTTTTCATTGGCTCTGATTAAAACGTCTTTTCGATTATAAAACTATTATTTTGAAACCTAATTAATGATGGCTTAGAGCTAAGATTGCGTGACGCTGTTGAAAGTTGAGCCAGATTAATTACTTTATGACTGGCGATGATTGCTTCATTTCATTGGGATTTTCCTGTAATAAGTATAAGAATTTAGTGGGCCTTTAAAAAGTTTTGATGCCTGTTATTTGGTTGAAAATGTAAATTATATTTTGTTGTTATTTTACTTACACATTATATTTATCAGAATAAAAAAAAATAGTTGTGTAAAATGTGTGTTTAAATAATATTATTTCAATAATCTGGTATACATACCTACATGGCTATTTTTAATAATAATCTGTAATTACAAATAAACAAAAAAATAATTTGATAAAAATTTACAAATCAGAATTTTAATAAAAGACATTCTAGTGAAATAAATGTCATTCTACCGTTTTTTAAACGAAATATGAACAAACAGATTTGCAACTGAGCATTGATTTAAGCAAAAATTAATATTCTTTTTTATCTTTTTTCTATTTTTCATAATATAAATTGCTATTTAGTTTCAATGTTTATTGACTAAAACTGTAGTTACTATGAGATATTAAATATATTATATTTTTAAGAGTAGCAATATTTTTATTTTGTCCGGTAATTATGTTGAGACAGCCGAGCTGACTGTCCTAATAGGATTGTTACAAGTCTAATGTTCGCAATAATTTGATATTATTTTTGAGCAATAAAATAATTTTGTGAGACTCATCTTGCTGAATCCTGACATCGAATTATATACAAATAAAAATAAATACAACTTCAATAATTGTAGTTATTAAAATAAAACTGTAAATATTTCAAAATAATAAAAGTATGAATGAAATTATTGTACGGACTGTCTGTTTTTAATACGCTTTTATTAGCTTGGGTTGTATGTATCAATGTATGTATGTAACGGAATCTTCGAGCTTAATTTTCACCAGGTTCCAGCGATCCGATTAAATTGAAACTTTGCACACGTATCAAGGACCGATGACAATGCAATAATTTGATAAAAGTTTCCCAAAAAAAAAATAAAAAAAAAAAAATAAAAAAAAAAAAAATAAAGAATAGTTTAAGAAACTAAAAAAACACGCTTTTATTGCTAACCAAACTAAAAACTAGAAAATATTTTTTAATGACAAAGAGTATAAAATTACAGTAGTAGAAGATCGAACAATTAATCATAGTGAATCGCCTTAATATAAAATTATAATAAAATTTAAGTTATTAACAGAATAATTCAATTCTGTGTAAAAAGCGTGGGGTGCTCGATATTTAAGGTATTACAATCATTCTATTAGCAACTATCTATGAGAGGATAGTTATGAATCACAGTAAAATGCACCCTAATACTAATAACCGATGGTCAATCATTTGGAGTAATGCATTATGTTAACAAGTATTACTTCAGTAACTCACATTCTTGTGGCCAAAAGGGATCTAAAGCAAACGACAACAATGGAAAAGCTTGCGTTATTGAATGCGATAATTTTGACGAGTTTGTGAGGATATGTAAACGTACAACAGGCAGCAAAAATGTACAATTTACTCTTGATTACATCAACGTCGAAATCTTGGATATACATGATGATTCTGAGGAGGTAGAAATTCAGCAGAGCCCTGAAAAGGTAGCAGTAGCATCCCAAATAATTACTTCCCAACAGAATTTAACTGATCAAACTATCCCACTGCAGACATCAATGATGGCACCGATTGATGTAATGCCTCCTAATGTGGAAGATGAGATACAGGTCTCACGAAACCTTAATGAAATTACCCGCAAGACGAAAGATAATATCGTAAATGTCGGCCATGAACTGAAAGCAGAGGAATTTGCCTGGTTCTTTTTGTTTCCGGTTCAGATGTTCCGGTTCAGATGGCGTGCACATGATTAAACCGATATCGATACAGTTCCCGGCGAAATACAGCTATGGGACTGCCGAGAGACGAATGTTACCGTTAATTCTGAGTTGGGCTTCAACCGTCCATAAGATGCAAGGTTGTACAGTTGATCATGCAGTTATTTATCTAGGCTCGCGATTGTTTGCTGCTGGACAAGCTTATGTAGCACTTAGTCGTGTAAGATCTTTGGACGGTATTCGGATTGAAGAACTTGATTGCTCTAAGTTAACAGGAAAAACCCCGTGCAATAGTGAAGCTTTAAATGAAATGATTAAATTACGAAATGATTCGTAAAAAATTTTAATACCCTAAATCTTCAAAAAACTAATTAATGAATTAGACTTATTCCTAAGAGACTTCAACAGTAGAAGTACTAAGGGTCTATTGACAACTTAGCGACGTCAATCTGGATTTTTCCATTAATTGGGAGGTAAAACTAACCACAATGATGAAAGTAAGTCCCATTGAACCGTGAAGGCGATTGATTTCGGATCAATGCCCGTTGATCGATCATACGGAGACCACTGAGTGATGCTTTCTAAAAAAATCTAAGTAATGAAATGATTTCTCAATTTATGAGTTTGTCACAGACTAAAAAATAAAAAATAAACAATAGTTTAAAAAACTAAAAAAAACACGCTTTTATTGCTAACCGAACTAAAAACTAGAAAATAATTTTTAATGACAAAGAGTATAAAATTACAGTAGTAGAAGATCGAACAATTAATCATAGTGAATCGCCTTAATATAAAATTATAATAAAATTTAAGTTAGTAACAGAATAATTCAATTCTGAGTAAAAAGCGTGGGGTGCTCGTTATTTAAGGTATTACAATCATTCTATTAGCAACTATCTATGAGAGGATAGTTATGAATCACAGTAAAATGCACCCCACGATTTTTACTCAGAATTGAATTATTCTGTTAATAACTTAAATTTTATTATAATTTTATATTAAGGCGATTCACTATGATTAATTGTTCGATCTTCTACTACTGTAATTTTATACTCTTTGTCATTAAAAATTATTTTCTAGTTTTTAGTTCGGTTAGCAATAAAAGCGTGTTTTTTTTAGTTTTTTAAACTATTGTTTATTTATATGATGAGAAATGAGTAGCAATTTGCGAAAATTTAACTAGTAATTCGTTTAAATAGTTCCTCTAAAATTATTTAATATGTTGTTTTACTTGAAGAATGCTAAGCTATGAGTAAAAGTGACTCCGTGATCTGAATACATAAGGGCTCATTGTTAAGACTATTTCAATTATTTAAACGAAGTTTTTGGAAACGCTTGATAGATGTCTTTAAAAAATGTTGTTAATAAGCGGCTATTGTTCCTTAAAAATCTTCACTTGTATGGGTTCAAAAATCATGTACACTTGTATTTCAAATTTTAGTCTAGTATTTTTAGTGTCCTTGTCTGTTAAGCCAAACAACTTAAGTTCGATTTCTAAGCGGGTCATTTGTTTTTGTGTTCTATAGATTGTTGTGGCAATGCTAGGTGTGATTTATGTACGTAATACATTAATCAATTTATATGAGAGCAATTAAATAATTGCTTTAGCACAATGTTTATCATATACGGATTTGTTTATTAAAGAAGATTTGTATTTTTGTATAAAGTAAGTACTGAATACCCCAAGTTTACTAAGACTTCGAAAAACGCTTATTAAATCTTCATAAATCACAATTTTATTATAGATATCATCAAATAGTAAGTCTGGTGATTTCGGTAGAAGTGTCCAAGCTTTGGTAATGGTGAAACTTTATCATAAAATAAATCATTTTTATGGCTGGAGCGTTAGTATATTAAGTCTTCAAATACTTTGGAACTTATAATGGAGTGGAGACTACGACAATGAATTCATTATCAGATAAACTTTGACTATGATAGGCGTATCATTGAGGTGTTTGTAAAATTAATGGTCGTTTTAGATGATTGTTGGAAAATATTGAGAAATTGCTTCGATAAAGATCAAATTGAATTTAAAATAACTACCTGTTTATGTATTCAAATTTAACATTTAGAAGAAGAAGGACTTTTTATCAATTTAGAATAGTTACCATAATTATTTACAATACTATGAAATATTTATTTTACTAAATAACCTGTCTAAGAAAAGAAAACGCAATATAAAAAATCGAAAATTGTTTTATTTTGTCAGTTTAAAGAAAAAATATAATTCTATATGACGTAAGAAAATATGTTTTAAAATTAGAAAATAATTTAAAAAAAATTATTGAAGTTAAGATTTTACTCTCTTATATTTTGAAAATATAAGACTGTTTATTTCTATGGCAAAAAACTTGACTACTTTATTCGTACTCAACTATGTACACAGACAGACGAGATGTGTGTGGCTGTCAGTGAGTCGTGTTAATTAGTCAACTACAAGTACAAATAGTCGAGCCAGCAATTCATTAGTTGTGGGGCTTAGTATTCGAGATGAAGACCGAACATACTAATACTACTTGAGTTCTCACAGTTTATACTTTCAGACTGATATTTATATATTAGCAAATTCAAAATATTCATTAGACGCATGTTTTTTTAATGTAAATAGCAACTCTATAGGTTTGATTTAATTTCATTTTACTTGTCGTTAAGTTTGTCATAATGTCCTCAAACTTTTAGAAATTCAGTTTGGTTTCAACAGCTTCGGAGATGCTTTAAAATGTAGTGCTTTTTTTATTAAATTAATATAATGTGCTAGAAATTAATAAAAATCAAGTTTTATTTAAAATTGACAATCATTTCTAACTTATAAGTAATAAATGAATTATAAATTGTGCCTATGTAAACATTCTTGATGAACCTATTTTTAGATGTATTCTTAGAGGAATTAGTTAGTATTGCACTGTAGGTTTGTGATTGCTGCGACACAGGCGAGGCACCTTGTCACCCACAGTGTACTTGACATGCTCAAGCTAAGGCTCTGTTTGTTTAGTTGAAAGAGAAGACTTAAAAAGGAATGTATGTGAAACATTTACAATTCTACCCTGCTAATAATTTAAAAGTTGTAAGATTTTAATTCTTGTAAGAAGGTTTAGTTTATAATTAAAGAAAAGATAAAACTATTTTTTTACTCCCGACTAAAAAAGGGGTGTTATAAGTTTGACCTGTGTATCTGTGTATCTGTATGTCTGTCTGTGGCAAACTAGCAGCTAAACGCGTGAACAAATTTGAATGGGTTTTTTTTTAAATCAAAAGCTGTGTTTTGCGAGATGGTTCTTAGCTATGACTGGTCGAAGTAGAAATAATCGTCTCCAAGATATTGACGTTTTATTGGTCAAAGGTTCTTATGCAATAATTAGCTGTTCCCAGCGGCTTCGAGCTCACTATATAGGAAAAAAAGCCTTGTTATGTAGGCCAAAAGGTTTTTACACTTATTTACTGCGGTAAAGTACTTTATTAGGGATAGCTGTTGCCCGTGACTGCGTCCACGTAGACTGTCAAAATATATTTATATGTCTTATGATCGTAGTCATAAAGCATCACGGGCAACAGCTAGTGATAATATAAATCCCTTCATCATAGTGTTATTAGTGATTGTAAATCATTTTAACTCTAAACGTTTATATGTATTAATACTCAACAAATTCAATAAATACCTACATTATAATATTATTTCTATTCTTTTTAGAGGTCTTTTTGTATCGGGGGTTTTTAAAATTTTGTATTTATTTTTTATATTCAGTGTTAGGTTGTACATAAAAAAGATTTATTATAGAAAACACGAATTCTAATTTTCTTGCGATAATGTTCTATATTTATAAAAATGATAAAGATTTATTTGTTTGAAATAACAAGTACGTGAAAACTGTTAACCTATTTTTTATGTAAATTAAATTTGACGAAAGCGTACATATACCAGTGTTACAAATATTTGGAATTGTGCCCAATGGCACGTCCGTTTCCAATATCGCCGGAGATATTTTAAATAGAATTGAATTTTCATTTAACTAGACCTGATTAGATTATTGTGAATTGAAAATAGTTTTCTACGCACTAACGCATTTAACAATTAATTACCCTTTGATATTTAGTAGGTACATACGATCATGAACTATATATTGATGTTAAATATTAACAATGATTATATAATATTAATATAAAATGCAAATCAATGGAAACGTAACTTTATATTACTATTCAAATCCCAGCATAAAAGTGTAAATTAGAGTGATTGAGCTTAGTTTTTTTAAGAATATCCTCATTGCTACAAATGGATCATATTATACACTATTAGGTAATAGGTACTAAAAACAATCTGCCCTTGCTTCACATGGGTATAATGACATTCAGGTATAAAATGCTCTCATGTAGCGTACCGTTTATTTTGCTAGCACTTTGATATTGACAATACATCGTTACCAAAACATTTTAGACAATATCTTATTTTTTGTAGTGTGTATAAATTTTACAGAAGTTTTCGATATTCAAATATATTTTTTTATATACGATTTTTTTCTCAATAATAATAGATTATGAAATATTACGCACAATTAAATTTTTTTAACAGAAACTTTTCAAAAATATTACTTACTTCAGAAGAATTTAATTTAATAAAAAGATATATGAACTATATTTAATATATTATATTGAAATAAATGTTTTGGAAAATAATATGATAATTTTAGTAAATACATCAACTATTTTAGAAAGAAAATCGGGCCACCAGGCAATTCTGAGATAAACTTGCGCTCTTTCATTTACACTCGAGATATAAAATGTTCCTTTGTAGTAACAATGCCAATGCTCTTAAAGAAAAAGAACTCATTAACATAAAGACTCTTATTTACCACTTTACATGTTGTGTTTTCATTTTACGGTGTTCTATCTTATTTATTTTTGGAACCGTTTTGTAACCCGTAAGGCGTAAGGCACACTTACAAGGAATACACATTGTCATGTCATGATATGAAAGCATAAAATTAAACAACCGATCAATACACATCAAGATAGATGAAATCTTTATTCTGCGTCTTCATTTTTATGCAAATGTGAATACCCTTTTCAATATTTTCAATAATAACTATATCCATGATAGATAGAATCATTACTTGTGTTTGCCCCCCTTTTCCATCGTTTTCAATTCATTCCACCCCATGTTTACTGTTTCCTTTTATCACATATAGAATTTCATCATAAATCGATCAAATGGAACAAGCATATTTAATGCTACCAAAAACTCGTTTACTTCGACCTCAAACGTTACGTGACTTAACGAGCGACGTAAACGTTACATAATCTATTCTGTGTGACGTCATTTATTCTGAGTATCATCCCAATGATAAGTGAACAAAAGATCCAGCTTACATGTCCTGTTCTCATTCACATGTCCTGTTCTCATTCACATGTCCTGTTCTCATTCACATGTCCTGTTCTCATTTCAATGACAAGACAAAAGTGAATTTCTGAAGATATATTAAATTAATATAATAATTGTAATTAACATGTAATTAGACTTTCGTGAACCATGATGATTTTAAGTATATATTTACCCAGCAATATTGATATTATTTGATCGGAATTTTGTTCGACTAGTTTCGAACGTATAACGTAATAATGTGAATCTAGCCGGGTAAATATATATTTAGAATATTTCTTGGTTTACCATAAGAATTTTACATCATGAAGGGTTATATATGAATAGATACATAGATACACATTTCGTATATCTATGTATTATATTATATACCAAGTACTCTTAAAATGACTACTTGGTATATAAAATAAAATATTGGATATCAAATATACAAACATAAACTATATTCTGAGGTAGGGACGGTAAAATATTAGGTGAAGTCAATTTCGCGAATGGAACAATTTCAAATTGGATTCTCTTTCAAAAACTTACAATAGAACATTTGTTTGGACAAAGTGGATTATTATTTACTTAACATATTTATACAAAGTAGTACTGTCTATTATTAACCCCCCCCTAAAAAAGGGGAGTTATTATTTTTACCTGTCGATCTGTGTATCTGTGTATCTGTGCATCTGTGTATTTGTCTGTGGCAACGTAGCGGCTAAACGTGTGGACGGATTTGAATGCGGATTTTTAATCGAAAGCTATGTTTGGTCGAAATAAAAACAGTCGTCTCCAAGATATTGACGTTTTATTGGTGCAGGTGAAAGGTTCTTATGCAATTCTAGCTATTCTTATTGGTTTCGCCCGAGTTAAATAGGAAAAAAAAGCCTTGTTATGTAAGCCAAAAGTTTTTTACACTTACTCAGGTAAAGTACTTTATTTAAGCTGTTGTCCGTGTTATATATATATATATATATATATATATATACTTTATATACTTATTTAAGTCGTTGCGTCGGGGAACCGCTTAGTATAGGAAGAAATTAAAATGCAAGTAAGTTACCAAGGCAAATAAAAAATTACGATAGGATTATCATAGGATAATCATAGGTATGTATTATCCACTTGGCATTAATCCCGACATATAACAGGGTCTACCTTCCTGCTCAACCTACTCCACTTTTCACAATTTTTAACGTCCTCGGTGATTAGATCATTGTCATGTACTGTTTTACGACATCCAATCTGCCCTGTTTTGGGCGTCCATGAAGTCTCACTCCAGAAACAGACATCAAGGAATTTCCAACCGAAATAGTTCCTAGGCAAGCGCGCAACGTGACCACACCATCTCAAGCACCGCTCTTGGAGCCTATCCGCTACGTCGCGAACTTCAAGACTTCTTCAATGCAAAATGGCGTCCATAGTGCTCGATCCTAGCTAAAATCCATATTGAGACTCACAGACAGTACACTCTTGGCCGAGTCTAAGGTCGATTATGCGCCTCAAGAGCTTCATGGTATGACTGATAAGGTTAATGCCCCTATAACTACCACAATCTTGAACACTGCCCCTTCCTTTGTAAATATAGATAGTAAAACTATGCCGCCACTGAATAAAATAGGCGAAATATATAATTGTAGAAACTTACTAAAATAAACTAAACGAATGTTTAAATCTATGCAGTTTTGCAAGTTGACTTAGTAATTAAATAGCTCAAGCAGTAGAAATATTTCAATTGAACGTTTAATTAACATTAGATCATAGAAAAGACCATTTATTTTAAGTTTAATGAATATGAACTTCATAGCTATGTTATGTCTTCTAAAAAGATGTTGTGTATTACCCTGTGAGATAAGTACAACATAAAGTGACGTAAGAAATATAACCTTACAATAACAAATTTTGTTATGTTATGAAATAAGACTTTAATAAATTAAAATCAGTCAAGTGCGAGTCAGCCTCGTGCACGAAGGGTTTCGTACGTTATTTACCACATGGCTCATGAAAAAACTCTTTTTTTTGTATGGGAGCCTCCCTTAAAGATTTATTTTATTTAAATTTAATTATTTATTTTTAAATTCAATATATAACCTTATATTTGTGAATATTTCAAAAGTATATGTATTGCTTTTATTAATGTAAAAATCTGGTTTTTTGTATTTGTTGTTATAACGTCAACAGAAATACGTCATCTGTGAAAATGTCAATTGCCTAGCTATCACGGTCTTGCACAGCCTGGAGACAGATAGACGGACAGCGAAGTCTTAATAAATAGGGTTTCGCTTTTACCCTTTGGGTATGTAACCTACCTAACATTGGGTAAAATAACAAACTTTGTAACATTTTTGTAAACTATTATGTTGTTATATTTTCGTAGGTACATATTTTTAATGTTCTTTATATAATGAATTATCAGCAGTTGATAAAATTATTTGTTAACGTTTCTTGTTTTCCGTGCCGCTATTGTTTCAATAATATTGTTCTCATCTACTGTTTCAGTAAATTGATTTTCTTTTCACTTTTATGGGTTTCTCGGGTGTATAGTATGGTAGCGGTATGGTATTGCTATATTGTAATAGGTAACTGGTATAATAAAAAGATTTTAATGTACAAAATGCTCATTTAAAGGCTTTTGTAAAGTTTCTGGTATATATTTTCATATTTAGAAGATTTAAAAAGGTAATAAACGACGTTTCAACAACAAACGATTAATCATCTACAGATATTTCTCAACAGATAGAGATCAAAGTCACAAATAGAGGGTTCTTTTAAAAAAATATCTGATAAAGTAGCGAGAAAGAAAAAGACGTCACATATAAGTTTGAATGATTTTCCTGAAAGAAAAAGGGATACTGTCTTTTACTTAGAGATAGTAGAAGCAGTAAAGTTTTACAATTAATTTACGTGCTTTAGTTGTTAGTTGACTCATTCATTCACTTTTAATACTTATAAATGTAAATTATAAATATAAATGTAAATCAATGTAAATTTGAATTAAATATTTGAAACATGTTGTCTAGATTATTAATATCATTATTATGTCCTCTTTTCTACGGAACTTAAACAAATGTAGCCAATTCCGTATGTTACGGTTTTTCTAATGATACAATTTACCGCTCCATTTACAGTACTCGCACCCATGTAACTACATGTAGCCAACATTTATTGAATAAGGATGTAGACCTCAAACATAATTCTACTTATTTATTATTTTATAACAATTTGTCTGCTATGGGCAAACTATTTATTAATAGTCAACGTTTGTGTCTTTCTTAATTTATAATATTATTTTCAATTTAATTTTCAATTTATAAAGATAGTTTAGCGCAATTCAGTCTTATCTACTCCATGCCTTAATAGTTTGGAATTACTTTAGTTATATATAAAGGAAACTGTCTGTGTTAATGAAGACATTCTGAATGACTTACCATGTTGTGAAAAAAAAAAACTTAAGCATTATAAAAAATAGAAATGCATTTTCATATCACAAGATATAGATCGTTATGTTAGTTACGTCGACAGATTAATAGCATACAATAGTTTTGTTTAGGGATATAGTCCTACTAGTATAACACCAAATATGTAAAAAATATTCTCTAATCTCATCGGTCATAACATAACATAATACGACCCTATACAAAAGGAGCTCTAGCACCAAATAAACCTTAATAGTTAGTATTTTAGGTCTTCCGTCGTTCTTTCGGTTCCCTGTCGTTGAATGTAAGGTAAAGGTAAGTAAGATCTTACATGAAGGTGGCACTACCATTATAGATTATAAGTTAGATATTAAAATTACTTTATGAATAGGAAAGTTTTGCATGTTTATACAATTTAGATTTTTAAAACAAAATAATATATCCCTGTCCTTGTACCAGGTATATATTATTTTGTTTTAAAAATCAAAATGGTATAAACTAAATATATTGGGTCCTTAAGCTTCATCAACTATTATCAGTCAATCCAGATCGTGTTCGAATTTTTTATCGAAAAAAAGTAATAAAATCAATAATAACATATACAATATAACGTTACTTAAAATGCGGCAAACAGTTCTGACTATAAACATATGTATGCATATAGATATCAAGTATATTTTTATGTTTTAAAATATTTATAAACATGTATAAACAGGTTTTCTTCCGAAAAGCTTTTCTCGCATATGTTATTTCCACTTTTTTTTCACAAGCTAAGCATAGTTAAAAACTAGTCTAATAGTATTGTATAAAAATAATTTTAATATCATACCGTAATTAAAATGCCTTTCACATACTTTTCTCTTAATTTGAATTAGAAAAACACATTTAAAGTTTTTGCAAATGAGCTATTAAAGTTTAGCAATACATAAAATAATATTTACATTTAGCATGAAAATATTTGTGTACAAACACATAAATCTAGTCGCTAAATATGTAAATCTGGTATTACCATTTTTATTAATACGAATTACCCCTTTGTTTGAGAATTTACGTTCGCTTTCGAATAAACGCGAAATACAAAACGAAAGAATTTGAATGAAATTAAGGGGCACCCATAACCGGCGGTTATTTGAGTTTTGTACAAATAAAATGCTGTTTCGTATTTAGGATACAATGTGAGTGCGATACAGTAGATATTACATTTTGATAGGGTTGTACAAAATATGAAACAAATATTAATTATCTTTTATTGGAATGGTTGCTACAATAACACAAACATTATAATGGGTGCCTAAATAAGCAGATGAGATCTGTTAAGTGCAATTAACTCTGACACCATAACAGTCAGTCCAATTAATTATATATTGAATATGCACACGAAACGTATAAAGTGTCAAAGAATAATATAGCAATAACAGAACTTCTGTTTTTTTGTTACTTTTCAACTTCTATTTTTATTTAATAATGAGTTAATATGTCTATATTATCTAATATTAGATAGAGTTTACATTATTTGTAATGTTCTCAGTGACACAAAATTTTATACAAAAAAAATACTTAGAACACTTAAAAATATATTGAAAAGCAATAAAATGTTATAAAATATTTTTTTAAGCTACATTTACTATGAATTTTACCTATGTATAGTTTTATTACCTACCTATATGTATACACGTATATACAAGTTATTGCTTGAAACTGAATCTGCATCTCTCCCTTAAGTTTTTAAAGTCTAAGTCTAGTCTAGTATTGCATTTATAGCTCAACCTAATTTTTTGATTTCCCAAGAGAGTTTACGAATTTTAAGAAAAGTAAGGTTAAGTAGCCTACATGTTACTTGAAATAAAGTATCTATCTACACCAAACCACTACAAAAATATATTTAGTGGTTTTGTTGCTTTGCAATTAAAACAATAATCAGGTTATGAGTTTACCTCAAAAATAGTAGTACCTAAATTAAATATTCAGCATCTTAACCACGGTAATTACATATAACCATATCAAATTAAAAAAAAAACTGTCCGCCGTTAGTTTTTTGGTGATGCAGTAATAAACAAGCAGACAAACAGAAAAAATATCAAAATATTTGTTTGAATTCTGTGTCATCTATTGAAGACATAGAAGTTCTACAATTTGTTTTTTATATATATTTTTTTAATGTAGAGACTTTCTAACGTTATTTTAATTTTAGATACCAATTTTAAATCTGTACAATTTACTTATTTTTAATAAATATTACTAGTCTGACTAAATAACATAGTGATACTTATAGTACTGTAGCTGTATAGTACTTTCAGACCGGCATATCCAAAGACAAGCGTATATAAATTTGTATAAGTCGGTCCGGCTATCATATCCGGTTGTTCAAAAGTTTCCTTTTTAGCCATGGATAGGAAGTCCTATGAGCCAGCGAGCCATTAAGAGCCTCAACGAATTCTAATTTTACAAATTTCATTAAAATCTGTCAGCTCATATCAATTCCTTTTTATATATCGTCAATCGTCAGATGCTGACGGTTTAATAATAAAAGGAAGCTTTACAATAGCCCAATCTGTTATTTTCATTTTAAATCAGTTGGATGAGAAAAACTCTTGTATTTGTTAATATATTAATTTTATTGATACTTTTTGTTAAATTATATTAGGAACACAAGAAAAACGAATAATTTATTTATTAAATAACATTTAAGGTGCCAACCCTAAATTTCCATACTCCAGATAAAGTTTTCTAATAATGTCCGTACCAAATTGAACTAATATTTCTTCAGTCGGTAATGCAAACGAGTTCTTTGTGTTAGGTATTTTTTTTTTCTATTTGCATATTTCTAAAGTAAATTCTTGTTATTTAAAATGTTATTGAGTAATAAAGCTAAAGCATCCTCAAATTATCATTCCGTGACTGTTTTCTTTAAATAATATTTATGTACAATCAAATGATTCTAATAAAACTGTCGTGAAATAAATAAACGGGCCAAGTGCGAATAATACTTGAACACGAAGTGTTCCGTACCATTATCTTTTTAAAAAGGACAAAAAAATCATGTTTTTTTTCTATGGGAGCCCCTATTAAATAATCATTTTATTTTTTGTTATAGCAGCTACAGAAACACGTCACCTGTGAAAATTTCAACTCTCTAGCCTTAATGGTTCATGAATACAGCTAGGTAGACTGACAGACGGACAGCAGTGTGTCTTCATATTAGGGTTCTATTATTACGCTTTGGGTCCGGAACCCTAAAAATGTTTTAAATTTCACAAAGACAATAATGACATTTAATTACATGTTTCATCGAGCACATTCAGAACATTTGGAACCCGTTGAGGTTAAACTAGTAATAAACATATATACACACATTAATAGGTATCTAAATAGAGTTTAACGTGCCTTTGGCAGTTATGTGGGAATACCGACGTTAATATTGTTTCCATAATAAACAGTAACTAGACTAACTAGATTATCTATTAACAAGCGAAATCAATGAACATACCCATGTTTACAATGTGTGTAAAATTTTATCTAATTAATACAATCAGTGTAGTTTGAAGAATAAATTAATACTTGTTCTGATAAAAAAGATTTAAATGTAACAGAATGAAAAATAAAATTTTATTAATATTTCTACAGCCTCATCCAGTGATGAATCACCAAGATATAATACTTCATTTTCTCTGAGCGTCACTTGGCTTATTGGGAAGGCAAACCAATCTTCATCGTTCGATTTGATACTACATTGCTTTTATCGGCAACCAATTCACTTGAATACGCACAGTTTATCTTGAGGAAATGGTTGGTTTTGGAAATCTAATTAATAATATATTTTTATATCTTTGTAATATACGATTAATTGTTGAATGAATAATTTAAGATTACTGATTCTTGTTAAAGTAAAATTCAATTAAGTTGCTTGAATATCAAAATGTACTTACATTTATCTTAGAGAACTTAATGAAAAGGTTAACAAACGCTTACATTTCACGAGATAAACAGTTTTCCCACTCAGCCTGCGAAACCACAGTTAAATCCATTTAGTCTTACCTCACCACAAAAGGTTTTTGCTTTAATTTATTTTAAGCTTATTTTAAGCGCTTTTTTAATAAATAAAATGATCACTTCGTAATTAACATACTATAAATTTATTTTATGTGATATTTATATAAAACCTTATTTTAAGATACCAAAAAAAGAAATAAATGACATTTAATTCATGGTGATGGATTTGTAATTGGTGTAATATAATATTAAGGAAAGCCAATTAATATTAATATTATGGCACAACTGAAAGCCATTAAATAAATCAATGAATAATATTAAGGAAAACATTTCCAGGTTTTCAAAAAAGGCTATTTTCGTAAAAAAAAAGGTGTCAAAACATTGGCACGAGTGTATGATAAGGTAATCCTCTTGTTCCATAACCAAGTATGGTCCGTAATACAATTCATAAGATTGACAATGAATAATTTTCAGACACCCAGACTGTGTATGTTTCTATTGATAACTGACCTCAACGTTCAAAAGACTTGATTAAATCTTTATCTTGCTCTAACAAATATGTATTTATCTTACCTTATTTAAATCTGTCTTTATTTAGCTATTTCAAAAAGGATATATTTTTATTTATTTTATTATATATATTTTTGTGATACTGTCTTTAATTACACTAATATTAAAATTGTGAAAATTTGTCCGTTTTATTAATTTTATATTGTATAGTTTCTTTATTAGGCACAAAGCCCTAGATTAAAAGTACTTGATAACAAGCATTTATACAAAGTAAAATGAAAATCAAAAATAAATTGCCTACTAGATTATGTTTATATACCTTCCAACTCATTACCATGGATTTTCATTACTTTTTAATTAGGACTCGGCGGTTTATAGCAGATAAAACGAACTTTCACAGATGACTACATAAAACATGAAAGACCATTGTTTCAAACAATTCTGAACAAATATCGAAATATCAAAGAGCTTCCGCTAAATTACATGTTTGCTATTTGCATAGTAATCTGAAAAGCATTATATCGTACACCGAGGTCCCGGCACTGAAATTCAGATGAGTACTAGCATAGCACAGACAACTAACAACTTCTTTATAAATTATATGTCCTAAATATGTTTTTGACATTACATGTACTATATAGGTCGTAATTTATTAAGACATTTATTTTAATCTCATTTTATAAGCACCACTTTAGGACGTAGTATAATCTTTATAAATGTTTAAAACTGTTTATAAACATGTATAGCCCTGTTAATCCAACTTAAATTTATATAAATATAGCATGATAAATAAACCGATACGAGCAGAGATTCGAACCCGCAAACTGAGCTACTGTATCCGGCTGAGCGATACGGTAGTTCAGTTGGTAGAGCGACGGGACGGTTTCCCAGTAGTCGCAAGTTCGAATCCCTGCCCGTATCGGTTTTTTTTTCATTCTATATTTATATAAATGTTTATAAATATTTATTTTATTTTTTCTTCCGATAGTTTTAAGTCTTGCCAATAGTGTTTTCATTGCTTGTGCAAATATATATTTCAGGTTCAGCATTTTTTAAGAAATCATAAATTAATTACTTATTCAACGTTTGTCTTTATTATATTTATATTTTTTGTTATCGTTACTTTGCGGAAATACGTATATGGTTCGTATCGCACCTGCTTACATTTAATTCTTGTTTCTCCCCTAACTTTGTTTGTTACATTGTTGTTACATTAATCATTTTAGCAAGGAAATCATTTTAATGCTTTTAATGAAAGACATTTTGTATAATTTTATAATAGTAGATAAGTTAAGCATTGAGATATAGCTACTATGAAGTTCACATTGAACAAATAATTAAAATTATGCTAATGGGTTTAATTTTTTTTATGTTAAGTTTATATTTTTTAAATAGAAAAAAAAAATAATAATAATAAATAAACAATAGTTTAAAAAACTAAAAAAACACGCTTTTATTGCTAACCGAACTAAAAACTAGAAAATAATTTTTAATGACAAAGAGTATAAAATTACAGTAGTAGAAGATCGAACAATTAATATAGAGGATAGTTATGAATCACAGTAAAATGCACCCCACGCTTTTTACTCAGAATTGAATTATTCTGTTAATAATTTAAATTTTATTATAATTTTATATTAAGGCGATTCACTATGATTAATTGTTCGATCTTCTACTACTGTAATTTTATACTCTTTGTTATTAAAAAATATTTTCTAGTTTTTAGTTCGGTTAGCAATAAAAGCGTGTTTTTTTAGTTTTTTAAACTATTGTTTTTTTTTTTTTTTTGAGGATAATGGGAAACTTTTATCAAATTATTGCATTGTCATCGGTCCTTGATACGTGTGCAAAGTTTCAATTTAATCGGATCGCTGGAACCTGGTGAAAATTAAGCTCGAAGATTACGTTACATTCATACATACATACATACATACATACATACAACCCAAGCTAATAAAAGCGTATTAAAAAGAATGAAATACTCTTTGTTACGGGTAGGACTTAATATTACGACATCTTTGATATGGGGATGGTGTCAAAGAGATAGCAGGTTCGCGTCCAGCTCGTTTATAAATAATATACATTTAGAGCTTATTCTTGGTTTAATTATAAGTCTCTCGTAATTAATCAACGAAAATATTCTATATTTTCTAAAACCTGTTCGATAAAAGTTTTTATCCAATTGATTTCTTGAAAATATTATGATATCAACAATTTTTTTATGTATAATTTAATTTGTTCCTCATTATTTTAGATGAAAAGTTCTTGATAAACTTATATCTTGATATACTTGATATACATTTTTAGACATAAATTGTCCATGACCTGAAATACATGACTTTCTATCTCGAAAATATAGAATAAAGGTAGATATATCTATATCTATAAACGGTCGTCCAACCCCTATTCGAAATTCAGTAAACATTTAGTAATCTATACAGCTTTTTATTCTTTTATATAATGTACATAACAACACATAGTATACCAAAAACGTACAAATATTGGTTGACGGCTGGTTATACTACTTAGACCATATTGTACTTATAATCTCAGAGGAATTTAAACTTTAACGCTACCAAATAAAGTCCAGTGTTCTATTCGTCAATATTTTGTAGCTAACGATCTAAATCATAAAACATTAATGAACGTCCGTCGCATCCATGCATTAACACGTGAACGTCATACATATACATGCAAAATAGGGGTGCAGCTTATTTTCATGATAAAACAGATCAATTTACAGTGTTCAGGGTTTTACCTTTCGCTACTCGAGTAACGTATATATTTCGAGGAGTATGTATATAAATATGTATTTATTTGTACATCGGTCGGTGATCAGAAAAATGAAGGTGATCAGAAAAAAGCTTATTTCACAACTAAAAAATTGTAGTGATATTTTACCGCAGTGTAAATGATTTTTTATGTTCATTCCTAAATAAAAAATGAACTTACCATTCTACATAAGTAATTTTTTTTAACAATCATTTCCACCTCACCTCTCATATTGTTATGAATTGAAATACATTTTTTAAAACCAACTATTTCCATTAGTTTTAACTTTATTACAACATTGCATATGTAAAAATCTGTTTATAACATCAATGAGGATTGTAATATTTCAATATTTCTTTTCTTTTGTTTAGGTCAAATAAAAGCTTTCCAGCTATATTATTAGTGATAAGAAAAGAAAATATTGTTTTCTAATTAATGGTGAAAGTGTTTTTGCCTTGTGCTTTTCTTAAGCTAATCTGCTTTGCGAATGAGGAATTTTTAATGAACTCACATCACCATGTTGCTTACTCATTCAAAGCAATCGTACGTCTAGTTAATTGAACAAATGCTTCGAGAAATACAGAAAGTGGCTGCATTTTTCTATTTTTACTATTTTTCTTAGCTTGATTAAATTGCTCTTAAGATTTGCTGAAATCATTTAAGTAAAGCTTAGAGTTAATTAAGCATTCGATTCTTATGATGGGTTAAATAATAATATTCAAAATGTCTTTAAGATATTGTTTATTTATTAGAAGATAAATTTTGTAATTTTTCCAAACAAATCACCGGAAACAACATAAAAACAGCCATTACCATCGTATCCGATGCCACAACTCGCTGACAAAGAACGTAAAGTAACAAAAGACCCCAAATTTCCCCCAATTTCCTCAACGACGTGTGACAACTCCCCCCTCAGGGATTAACTTTGGTGACAAACGTTTTCAAGCTTCGAAAATATTTCCTCAGGGCATTGTTATTGATTTTCAAAGAAGCTAGAAATCACAATAGGTGATTCAAAGATAAACTAAAAAAAATATCGGTCATTAAATAAAATAAATTGTTCATTTTCACCTTGTAAGACATCTTTTATACAAATTTGTATACTCATGGCACATTCATATTGTCATATTGCCTACAAAGTAATAAATGACGGAGAACATCCGTTTCCGTTGAGTTCATTTTTATTATTTACTTACTTTATAAAGTGTTTACTTTAAATTATTATTGGTTTAAATCTCTTTAATTTTCTGATGGCGACAGCAAAACCAATAAACCAAGTTAGGCGTCAGAACGGTTTATTAAATTATCCAACCCTTTGACTAAAAAGATATAAGATTAAATGATCTTTGACCTTTGACTTTGAAAAAGTGTATGTTTTCTTATCCTGTACTGACAAGTATTTTTTATTTACCATGATAATTGTAAATATTATTTTAAAAGTAATAAAGCTTATAACATTTGAGTTCTTATCTTGTAATAACTAAAACCACTGTATTTAATTTAAAAATATAATATGGTTCTGTATCCTTTAGTATCATTTTGTTAATGTCCAGAAAAAACTTTTCAGTTTAAAATGAAAAAAATAATTGTTTGATCTACTAAAGTTATAATATTAATAGTTATTCACCAGGTTTGCTGTATTTCAAAAGAGCTTAAAACTTTAAAACTACTTTAAAAATGTTATTTTAGGACACTCAATCATTTTTATGATATAAAATTTATTCATTAAATGATAATAAATACAATTGACGCACTGTAGATATGGTGTTTTTTTTTTTATTAAATATCTTCTTTTAACCCCCGAACCAAAAAGAGCGTGTTTTAAGTTCGACCTGTGTATCCGTGTAACTGTGTGTCTGTCTGTGGCAACGTAGCGGTCCACCGCGTGGACGGATTTGAACGCGGTTTTTGTTAATCGAAAGCTTGGTTCGTCGAGATAGTTTTTAGCTATGTTTGTTTGAAATAAGACAATGGGCTCCAAGATATGGACCTTTTATTGGTGCTGGTGAAAGGTTCTTATACAATATTGATAGTAAAAAACTAAACAAGTGAAACGACTGTGTTCGTGGGTTCATTTTTAATTTTCATAGACGTCTAAAAGATCCTTAATGTTTACTTAACTTCAAAATCGTTTCAGTGGTTTTTTCGCATTATTTACCAGCACCAAACTATATGTTTTCGCTTAAATATAAACAAATTTCATTTATTTGATTAGTTATTTTGTTTCTTCGTTCATTTTTCGGACGTGACCTTAAAAATTAAAGACTACCTGGACTAAAAAATAGTCTTTGTATTGATTAGTATATTAATTTAGGACCACATCAAATTTCACCATATTTTGTTTCAGTAGTATTTTTTTGAGGCGCAAAAAATACTTGTTTTTATTTTGCTTTAAGTTAGGTTCATTTCTAGTCCCACCCTGAAACTGGTTTGGTGTAGATACTATCATGCTCTGCATCTGCTCGGATATTTCTTAAAATCACTAGCTCATCTACTAATTTAAGATGTCTCAAAAAGGCTGATTTTATATAAAATCTTGATCCGCGCCTTTCCAAGTTGCTAAGGATGTTTTCGAAAATTAATATAAATAGTGTTTAGGAGAGGAGATTCTCCCTGTTTTATTACTCTATTTATAGAAAACTCTGGGCCAATGGAATCGAGTATGATTTTTAGTATATTTTGTATATGATATTTTATTTTTACATGTTTTGTATTTTTTATCCTCACATATTTTGTATTTTGATGTTTCACCTAATGTTTTAATAATTTATCTTCATTTTTAAGCTAACATCCTACTTAAATGGTAAATTCAACACTGCTTATTTTATGTTTGTAGAGCTTACCTGCTCTTCTGATTGTGCGATGGTCAGCACGGTAGATCAGATTCATAACTTCAAAATTCGTGAATAATGATGGTTGATCTGAAGCTGCAATTAATTATCGTATTCTGTTGAAAAGCAAAGTCCACTATTTTGTGCTCCATATTATTTCTTGCTTCTTGATCATGTTGTATTAAGAAAAAGTCTTCTATTTCTTTAACAGCTCTTACCTTAGCATCGAAGTCGTTCTTAACCATGATGTATTATTGAGTCGTTGGTAGTACTTTCATAACAGTCTCATATTTTGCAAAAATTTCCATTTCCTTTGCACCTATCATATAAAGTACACCTGTATTTGTGAACATTTTGTGGGCTGCAATGTCAAAATTAGATAAAGCTTAGATATACCCTTGTTGCCTTTTTCTCCCTATTCTTAAGTCAGTCAGTCAAGGTCACTAACCATAACACCAATAGATCATCAAATATATATTATCTATCTTCTATCGTTTCATTTAAGTTTAGGTTGATGAAATATTTACTCTCCCTTTAAGATTTTATTACCAAAAATATTATAATTGCGTTTGTATATGTATTGGTATATCTTTGCTTGTATGTATATGTTTATCAGTATGTTTGTATGTATATACATACATACATAATCATATGCTTATTATAGCTTGGATATATATGCGCGTAAGTGTAAGCTTATGTTAATTTTTTTTATTAGAATAAAATCTTTTCTGTCAGATGTTTGTGTAAATATATTTTCATAGAATAAAACATTTTAACAAGGTTTGTGACAACAAATACTCATTGAATATTGCTAGGTTATCAAAATAATACACATTATTATAATTATTATTATAATATATATATTTTTTCTTTATGGAATTATAAAGGGAACGAGAAGTTCGGTATATTGATGTTCAAAAACTATATCGACTATGGATATCAGCAAAAATAAAAATTTGTAAATACCTTGTCAACCGTAAGGAATTCAAAAAACAGGGGTTGATATTAAAATAAACGTTAAGGGAGAGGAGTTGGCTTTCAGCTCAAACTTAGCTATAACAGTTATATTATCTAAATCTAGAGCGTAAGAATGTTTCTATCCGAGTAAATCCCCCCCCCCCCCCCCCCTATAAAAATTAAAAATCAAGCAACTACACGTAGGAAGTACCACCACATGATACTAATAAAAAATATGTTAATAAAAGATGGAAGTAAAATAATTGATAATTAATAGACATCAACATAAAATATTGTCTGTACGAACCTTCCTCACGTTATATGCAATAATTATCCGTATTTCTATTCAGTGATCTGGTATTAATGTGCGTAATCCATAGCATAATCTGTCTGTGGGTAGTTTTATTTTAATCAGACCTCGCATTCAACTATCCTGTATAAATAATTAATTACCAATATCATTATGGAATTTTATAAAAAGTACTACATTACAAATACTATTGACAATTAGTGGTCAATAAAGCTATATAATGAGTTATAAAATATAATGAGTAAGCCATCTTTTAAAAGACAAATTTATAAAATAAATGTAAACAATTTTTATATCTCTACATTATAAAATAGTATCAAATCAAACTGTAAAAAAACCATTAAAAAAATATACTACGTGCACAAAACATGATACATAACTCAGAACGATAGATTTAATCTGTGTTGTCTGTTTATTAGCTCACGCGTCACACAAAATTAATTTTGTTCAGTCAATATAGTATTATTTTTAACCCCAGACTAAAAAGACGGATGTTATAAGTTCGACCTGTCGATATGTGTATCTGTGTATCTGAGACCGCTTAGACTATCGGATGAAACCCGCACCAATAAAACGTAAATATCTTGGAGACGACAGTTTCTATTTCAACCAAATTTTACTTAGAACCATCTCGACGAATATAGCTTTCGATTAAAAAACCGCATTCAAATCCGTCCACGCGTTTAGCCGCTATGCCACAGACAGACACACAGATACAAACAAACAGATTGACAGGTCAAACTTATAACAACCCTCTTTTTAGTCGGGGGTTAAGAATAGTCTAGATTTAAAAATATGCAAAATGAATAACTCGATCCTGCCATTTTTAGGAATAAATTTTTCCCTATGTTCTTTTCTAACACCTATGTTCTTTTCTAACACCTATGTTCTTTTTTACCTACCTGTTGGTGAATGTTCATGTTTATCGGTTGAGTAGTTAAGATGTAAAAGTGTTAAAAACAAACAAACTCACTTTTTTATAGTATTTGTTAGGATTTGAAAAATTTGGTATTCTTAAAATGTTTTTATTTTTAAGCATTTTAATCGGTTAAGTAGTTACGTTTTTTTAACAATTTGGTTTTAGAAAAAAAATGTATGCTGATGTTGAACCTTGGGTCCTTAACTATCTTTTTGAGAAAACTATATTGAAATTGGTCAAGTAGTATAGATTTTTCATACAAACAGACTGCCTATTTTTCTTTTTTAACTTCTGAAATCCATTATGAATACACGCTCTCAAGGGGAAGGTGGGGATGGTTATGTCGGTCTCAACCACAGAACCAGATGATTACCACCTTCATAGTCAGATACCGGTTGACCGCTTTCGCATTCAAACCGATAGGAAAACCACAGAGGGGGCACCCTGCAATATGAGTCACTCTTAGTTTTTGCCCTAGACCGTTCCGGTCCTAAGGTAGAGTAAATCGTCAAGCTTGACCCAGGAGGTGTAGCGGATCCCTCAATCTGCGCATTCAGGCACAAAAGTCACAGCAGTCTACAGTTTAATGAAGTTACAGGTTTATGTTTGATTAAATAAGCTATGTTTGACCCTGGGATCATATAACCCTGGGTTTATATAACCATACAAATTGGTTTTGCCGTGAAAGCGTAACAAGAAGCTGACAGACAAATAAACAGACTTGCGCATTTTTACAATATTAGTATGGATAAATCACTTGATGCTTTATAAATCCCCTTTGACTAGTAATTGAAAACAGGCTTTGAAAGAACATCGAGGTCAAAGTACGCTGAATGTTTCATCTGCTCTAGTTTTCTGTCTTTCAATGATACCTTGAGCTCTATTTTCTGCTATATTTTCTAAAGACGCGGTATGATTTTCCAGTTATGCTAAGTTTTCTGTACAAAACAAAGTCTGCATTCTTATTCAACTCAGTGGGATGTGTCGTTATTGTTCTAGAATGTTTATTTATTTCAATGTTTTTGTTACAGGCACAAACGCTTGTGTGGACAAAGGTAAAATGTTAATGCCAGGTAAAATAAATAAGATAAATGAAAGTAAAATATAAAACAGTTTTCAAGTGTCACGTATTTAGTAAAATTTGCCATTTTATGATCCTATATCATATTTATGTTTAGTTCCGTTTTATTGTTTTTAACGAACTAGAAAGCAGCTAGCATATTTTAAAATGATCTAAAAATATTTGTTTCTGATATTCAGTTTCTAAACTTACGCTTAAAATGGCCTTAAGGTCTTGTAAATAACCATTTGATAGATGTGACTTACTTATAAGGGTTATATTTATTTTTGTTAAAAACGGGTTTTCTTGCATGTTTTATGTGTTGTTTGTACCTTAGATTTGATTACCTATATCTACAATTTGAGGATCCTTAAATGTCTTTGAAAATAATATTTTTTTTCTTACAAAATTAGTAACCTCTTCGTGGTCAACATTTTTATATTCATTTTCAGTTATTCATATCAAACGGGTATATGTGTGTATCAGTTCTACATAATATAAAACAGTAGTATATTTGTCATTAAAGAAAATAATAAACGATATGATCAATGTTTTATTAAACATGGACTTTGAATATCTAAAGGCAATTACGTCGGATAGTTTGAAAAATGTGATAATATAAAAATATTACAGTTAATTAAGAAACTCACAGTTGATACCAAGAAACAGTTAAATTTACTTAATCTAATTCCACGGCCATTTTCCTCTATTTACTCCAGAAATGGAGTTTAAATTGAATGTCCAAAAGTTTCCACGTCTAAATAGACAGATAACTCGATAAAAGCCGTGTTTAGATGACGTACGTATTAGGAAGCTCTACATTGAGGTAGGTATAACAAGTACGATTAGGTGAAGATCAGTATACCGTGAAATGGGTGGATTGTTTTTCGATTTAACGCTAAACGATTTTGGGTCGCGTTGACAAGATGAATTGGGTATTGCACTTTTATTTTATACTTAGAATTCTTAAAGTAGTAAAAAACTAAAGTCTATGTTATATTATAGCCAATGTTAGTTTATTATTGTTCTCGTATCCCCTACTATGATCTGTTAATCCGATTCAGATGAAAGTTTGGTAAGTTATTGTTTGCAGGTTGGCGAAGGTTACTGTTTTATTTGCTGTTTCTGTTTGTTTGTTGCTCGTGGGTTTTTTAATTATTAGTTTGTATTCATGTAATTTCGATAGAATTTAAATGAATTCAAAGGACATTACAGATTTTTTTTATGTAACACATTTAAAAAAATACTGTGGAATTTAATAAACAAAGTAAAAGTATTGATGACTGCATCAAGTGTACAGAAAAATAATGTCAAAGTGATATTATCATTATTATTCTTTTAATACAAAAAAAAATGTTTCTGAAAGCAACCATTTATATCTATTAGCATAGACGTTATTTGTTAAGGTAAGATTTTTTAATTTCAATGAAATAAAGTTTATCGGAAAATATATAAAAGATAGCATAAAAAAGAGATCAAGTTTCCTGACGGCGTTGCAACATGGCCGCCGTCAGCGCCTTTCCAACATTTCTTTTTTGATAAAAAATAGCTCAGATAAAAAAATCAACGAATTCGCGATGTCAGTGTAAGGCTCGTGGGATTTATTGGCTACCCTTTTAACACTCGATTTGAAAAAAACATTGTTTCTCTAATGTTTCGTTTTATTTTATAATGTTTTATGATATTGTTGTTTTAATCTTTATTTTTTTTAAAGTGTTGTTTTTTTTGCCAATTACATAGGACACATCACACTAGAAACTAATTGACTACTTTTTCTATCACATTTAATATGTTCGTAAAATGCTGTAAGGGGATTTGTTTTGTACATTATAAATTATTTTCTCCCGATATGAAACTATTTATAATTAATATTATTTTAACAAACTCAGTCTCAAATAAACAATAGTTTAAAAAACTAAAAAAACACGCTTTTATTGTTAACCGAACTAAAAACTAGAAAATATTTTTTAATGACAAAGAGTATAAAATTACAGTAGTAGAAGATCGAACAATTAATCATAGTGAATCGCCTTAATATAAAATTATAATAAAATTTAAGTTATTAACAGAATAATTCAATTCTGAGTAAAAATCGTGGGGTGCACTTTACTGTGATTCATAACTATCCTCTCATAGATAGTTGCTAATAGAATGATTGTAATACCTTAAATATCGAGCACCCCACGCTTTTTACTCAGAGTTATTCTGTAATAACTTAAATTTTATTATAATTTTATATTAAGGCGATTCACTATGATTAATTGTTCGATCTTCTACTACTGTAATTTTATACTCTTTGTCATTAAAAATTATTTTCTAGTTTTTAGTTCGGTTAACAATAAAAGCGTGTTTTTTTAGTTTTTTAAACTATTGTTTATTTTTTATTTTTTTTTTTTTTTTGGGAAACTTTTATCAAATTATTGCATTGTCATCGGACCTTGATACGTGTGCAAAGTTTCAATTTAATCGGATCGCTGGAACCTGGTGAAAATTAAGCTCGAAGATTCCGTTACATTCATACATACATACATACATACATACATACATACAACCCAAGCTAATAAAAGCGTATTAAAAACACAACGTATTTTAAAATTTCTGTGTTAGAGTTATAAATAAAGTTCTATAAATTAAATGATATTAGGTATATTTCCCATAAAATGAATAAAGGTTTGTTAGCATGTTACCAAAATAATATTCTCAAAAGTGATCTACAAATGACTATTTTAATATTCAGAAAATGCAGCAGTTTCAATATACGTGTTAGTTCAATATCATAGCTTAGGATGTAAATTTTATTACGAAATATTTGCGCCATCGACGCAAATGGATGGAATGTTTGCATCTTAACCATGACTTCGTTCATATATAGGTATTTAACCTTTAATATGTGTACATTTTTTTTGTGTAATTTATTTATTAAAAATAAATTACACAAAAAAAATGTACACAATTTCGTAAAAACTTTTGTTGAGACTATAACATTAATATACACATACAACAATTTTTATAAATAACTAGTTTTTCCCGCGGATTCGCACGCCTTAAATTCGTAGTAAAATAATTCCCCTTTTCCTTTTTTTTGTATAGACTTCTATATGACTTGTTTTAAGTGATACAATCAAAATTACGACATCGGCAGATATAGCTCACTGCCAAAAATTTGTTTAAAGTTTTTAATATCGATACAATATTAGGAACTGTAAGCTTTTTATACTTTTCTTGTTTTGACTTAAACATCAATTTAAATACTTTTTAAACAGAGTTCTTAATAGCCAATCTAACCATATATCACACTTATAGATTTTCGTTAAATAATAATAAAATATGACCATGTAAATTTGCGGAATTCTGAGCTACACAATCGACGTTATTTTGACCATCAACTTGCAGGTCTGGCTTTATTAAAAAATAATATAAAATATATTTTAAATGCTAAATAATATGAATTAGATATTCAGCTAGCTAAGTACATTAACAAAATTTTCAATACTGAACATTCACAAAAGCCATGTTTCAGACGGTTTGCACGGTTCCATACCAGAGTGCGCCTGCCGATCCTACTGCCGCAAACGCAATGTCCGTATGTCTTAAATCTGTAATATCTTCGAAAATATTCAATTTAAATAACATGCTGTTAAGAGTTTATTGTTAAATATTAAATGTAAAAGTATTTTAGACGTACACATAGGATGAACTTATCTCTTCAAAGAGATCTCTTGCAGCTACCCAAGAGTGTTGGAGACGTGGTTATAGAGGGCAGAGAAAGGTATATAGACATTATATTTTATAAACATAGCAATAGAAATGGTAAATAAAATACTTACATATATATCAACATAAATACATATAATTACATTACAATATATAAAAATACATACATAACAATAATAAATATAACTTATGTTTGTGACATATAATAATTTTTCAGTCTTCGCTTAAATATCATGACCCAAGGACTGGAAGTAATATGGCTAGGTAGGGAATTCCATAACTTCGCTGCTTGTACAGAAAATTATTTGTCATAAAAGCTAGATTTGTAGGAAGAAGTATCGAAAGTTTTTGCTAAGACGCTATTATTTTAGTTTATCAATTAGATAATAATTAATTAATAATTAAGATTTATAAAAATGGCTATTGTGCGTTATCCCTAGGAGATAAACATATACCATCGCTGATTTTCTTGTAAAACTTTTTAAGGTATACAATACTTAGTACATTATTTGGTCTATCTCGTAAAGTTCAGCCAGCGTTTGCATTGTAAGCGCTAAATAATGTGTTTGTTTACGACTTTGCATTAAAATTCTTGAAATTATCAGTGGTTCTCTAATATATTAAGCATGTTATTATACATATGAACCTTCCACTTGTATCACTCCATTAATTATAAAAAAAAAATACACAAATTTAACGAGGCTTTAGATGTTTATAGATGTTTTCAAATGCATTCACCGTTATTATAGTATTAAAATATACCGGAGTTACAGAAAAACAGAGTATACATATTTTATTATTTTATATAATTAATAAGAACGAATATGAATTATTCATCATTGGCACTTTAAACTATTCTATCAACTTATTACTATGACATCGGTTACAACAAGTTCAAAAATAACATTTACTGAATTATACTTAGCTATAACTAAATAGTCTCACATATCCAAAAGCGATAAAAGTGACAAGAAGTAAATGTATGTCAAAATTTATTGTTCACGGTCTCTGGAGCCTACAAAGTAAGCCCTTAGGAGTTCGTCTTATTAAAAAGTAAATTGATTATTCTGTAAAAAACAAGATTAGCCTCATTATTTTCCTTCAGTGAACTCCGTTCATTGAAATGCCATAAAAGCAGGAATAGCATATTTGCGTCGATCCAATTTCGAAGAAGCGGAAAAAATAGTTTTTTGCCAACCCTACCCGATGGATGCCATCAATTTTATGACATTTTTTTTTGCTATTTTATTATACGATCGTCTTTACTTGGGAATAGTTTTTGATTAGACATAAAAATTTACGAACAACACGACAATTGGATAAACTTTCATGTCTAACTTCAGTTTATTAGTTTTGAATTAACGCTTTAACGAAATACTCAAAATATAATAATAGTATTACTACCTATTGATGAAATTGTGTAGTTATTAATAAAGTTTAAATGTTAACCTTATAATATTTTACATATATAAATATTATTATAAAATTATACCATCAAGACAAGTTTAGTATTTTTTTTTATTATTTTGTTATTTTTTAATATTTAAGCTGTCAAAACCATAAATTAGTACTTTCAAAAGCTTTGTTGTACCTTTAATATAATCGAAAACTTAGAACAAAAGCGCTTTGAAAGTTGGCTAATTGTTAAAAACAATTGAGGCGTCTTTGCGAATTGGCAAATAAATCTTTCTTTTATCTTTTATAACTACATATACATTATTTTCAACAATAATTGTTAATAAATTTAATAAAGTATTTTCATATTTTGTTAGCTAACATAGTATGATAAACAATGTAAATATATTTATGAGTTAGTATATCATCTATTCGATTCTCTTATTATATTTGACAAGATATCAGAAAAGTAAGATGTATTTTATGTTTAGTTATCTTAGAACAAGACGCCGAACATCAAACTAATTTAACCTTCAAAATGACGATAACCTCCCAGAGTATTTTCTAATCAAACTTAGGGAATTACGTAAAGTTTTTCAAACGTCATTACAAACTTGTAAGCCCATGTATACGGTTTCTTGAGAAGTTTGATGGATAAAACCGAGTTTGTTGTCAGTTTCTCTAATAAAATACTCAAAGAACACGTGTTTTTCTTATTAAAACGCTTATTTTGCCGAAACTTTGACCTCGAACTGGATACGCGTTGATCATCCTCAGAAAGAAAACAATTTAGAAAAAAAATAAATTAAAGTAGTGTTTCGTTAAAACATGTTTGGGACAGAAAGTATTATAATGGTTACAAAAACAAATATATATAATTAATATAAATATAGAATAACCAATACATACGCGATACGTCCCATTAGCGATACGGTAGCTCAGTTGGTAGATCGACGGGATGGTTTCCTAGTAGTCGCGGGTTCGAATCCCTGCCCGTATTGGTTTATTTTCCATTCTATAATTATATAAATTTTAGTAAGCTTAACTTGGCTATACATGTTTATAGATATTTTCAAACATTAAATATATAATTGTAAAAGTGAAAAATAATTGTTCGATTTATTTCAAAAACTTCGTATGTACTAAAATACGATGAATTATTAAATAAATTGTATACCTATAAAAACAGTAAAATTAAAATTATGCACTAATTACTTAAAATTGTTTAAAATTAAATTTTGAGCTAAAAAAGTGAAAGATTAGATTATTGCTAGATTCATTAATAAAACTGCAATATACTACAAATTTATTTAAAAAAAATAAGTTACTTACTTTTATTTAAAATTTAGGAATGAATATAAAATGTAATTTTTGTTAAGTAAAAATAATAATTATATTGTTTCATATGTAATATTTCATATTTTCCCTGATTTTTTTTAAATTTCGTTAATCCTGAATTACATGTAGATACGAGATAAAATCAAAAAGTAAAAATAAACAAACGATATAGTCATTTGTATTTTGAGATCATATTTTACAAAATCCTCGTCAAAGGCACTGAAGAAATATTTACGCTGTGACTGCGCTTCGAAGCGTGAAAGTTTGTATTTTGAATTTATTATAAAAGTGAATTTGAATAATTTTTTACAAGGGACCGTGCCAACATATTGCCACTTCTCGTTGCGTATGCCATTACATTTTACGGCTCGCCTCCTGCTCTCATGTTTAAAGAAAAGAGAAATTCATCTGGCTTATACAATTTTTAAGACAACGAGATAACAAATTTAAAATAATGTAAAGTGTGAGTAAATCATGTATATTTTAAGTGATGGGTGAACCGAGATAATGAAAATCTGTTTCATAACATGTTTGGGTAAAGATTTCTGTTGAAATATATAAATATAATCAGTCTGGCCACAAATGTTATTACAATTCAAAAACACTTAATAAAACGACTCTAGTTTAAGTGATCATGTATGAGTAAAAAGAACTTGAAGTAAAACTTTCTTTTTAATATTTTTTCTATGATAGTGGAGCAAAATACTGTCAAAAATAAGAACCTCTGTTTTAAAGTCACTAAACTTGAACCAAATATATATTTTTTTCTTAAATAATTGGATACATATAAATCACATTTAATAAAACTACAAATAAAATTACAGATCAGTTTTATAAATCAGTCGTATCATAGCTTAGAACTGCGCAATCTCTACAGTACAATATTGTAAGCTCAGTGCAGATGTATTTGTTACAGTTACGGCGAGTGTTATTACTTTTTCAGTCTTTTTAGCAGGATAGTCTTGCAACCTTTTTTTGACATCCAGTATCTTTGCAGACGGTTCCTAAACATGGTTTCCTAAAAAATCGCGTATTCTTTTGCGCATTAGTCTTAGCAACTGCATGATGCCTTTACGGTCGCGCAAATTATCTTGAACAAAAGTAAGGCCAAAATTCTTTAAAAATTTGCAACACTTTGTAGCAAAGTTATTATTTATCTTACGAAATTGATGTGCATTTATTGCAGAAATAATTACTAGGCCGTAAAAATGTTTTTATCTTGAATTGCGTCTCAAGTTATTTGAAGTACATAGCAAACATCGACATCACCTTTTGTCACCTTGTAAAATGTATTTTTTTCCGATTTATTTTTTCGACTATAGATATATCAATACTACTTGATCCTGATGAAAGCTCGACATAAGTAAAACCACTTTATTTTCGGTATGTGTGATACGATCGTGACATCTTTTTGAAAACCAAAACTCGATTACTTTATTTGTTTATCCCTTGTTTTTGTTAACTCTTCTAGTATTTGTCTTTTATTTCTAGCAATCTTTTTCTGAAGAAGCATTTCAAGCTAATCGTCTAACACCTAGGACCTATTTTATACATTTTTCAGCTCTAAATCAAATGTTTAGGCTAAAGGCATCTATTGCCACTTTATTTCATCTCTTCAAAAAATATCTTGTACCTGGCTGTCAGAAGTGCTGATAAAATCCTACTGTGATTCTGTCCTGGCATAAAGTAGACCACAGCGTAATTTTATCAGGGGTTCATTATCACTATTCATTTCAGATGCATTTTGGTCGGTATTATTGTCTTGGCTGCACTGCTCAAATGATATACTCCATCTTCAGTTTCTCAATTTTCACTGTCGGAGTCTGATTTCTCCAAAATACTCAAAATTCGCTGTTGTTCGCGTTCTTTTAGATCCGTTATTGCAAAAGTCCTGCAAATAAAATAAATAAATATACTTTTTATATAATGGCGCGAAATTACAACATGATGTGTATGGTGCGATTGCAATACGACTAAATGGCGATATTCCGCAGTAGTAATACTCCATCTATTGAGAAGTATAACAATGTGGCATAGAAAACATTAGAATTACGCTCATTTAAAAATGGCACGGGTCAATTAGACGCAACTGTGCTAACGCTGGGTTAAAAGTAAAGAATGCCGAATTGCTGAATAGCATTACTACACAAAGTGGGTTTGGCGCCAAATGCAGTTTTTCAAACTCCGCCTGGTGTTAGCCGAATGTTTGTATGTTGGGTTATTGATATGGACAACAAAACCTGCTCCTGTGGCAGAAAAAGATCTGGCCATCTATGTTGTACTCGAATATATAGTATAATAAAAATGAAACAACTTTTGAATTTTTGATACTGCCGAAAAGATTTTTAATATTGAGCAATATTTTAACAAGTATAATGACCAAGTTTATGTTCATAGCTCTTTGTTAACTAATGGAGAAGATAAAAACTTTCCAATTTGTCAGCAAATTGCGATGGACATTAATCGACTGTAGTGAGGGTTTGGTAGATTGTTAACTACTAAGAAGTGGCTGTGCTATATTTTTGAGAATATGGTGTCAAAATATCGCCACATTTGCATAGGTGTAGCAGATACGATTTTTTGAGATGATTAGTCTTCTGAACAATTCCATGATCATTTCATCAAGACTCCGCACCAAGACGTAAGTCACGCACGGTCTAGTAAAGGGTTATTAGAAATATTTCAGACTACATCAGAGCTGAAGACTTTCTTTCATTTAGTCCCAATTTTGATTCACGCGATTAGAATAAATAAGCCGTTTTAGAGAGCAGCAAGCTTGCTTTTAAAGCCATTTCAATTTGGAGTTCCTACTACAATCTATAAGATTCCGTAATATCCGTGTTTGTATTGATAATCTTAACTTTTAAAAATATTTTATTTGTTATTCTTATAAGACTATTGGTACAAGTTTTTAAAAAGATATTACTTGAAGCTAAAGTCGGTTTTAAGTAAATCTTTAAAACATTTTCTAATGACTTAGAATAAAAATGTAGGGAAAGGAGGCAACAATTTTCCTCTATAAGTGTCGTTTTAAAAACCGTTTAAACAGATTGGGAGGAATCTTATTAGATTATAATCCAAATAGACATATAGGAAGGCCAAATTGTATTACTGATTTTATTGGTGTTTTTTCAACAGATGAAAAATAAAAACATGAATACAATTAAAAATATGTCTGTGAATAGTATTCAAACTCCAGTGCAAAAACCAAGTCTTATTCAATACCTAAGTTTAAATGATCATTATTAGTGTTATTACTTATTTATTGTGTTTAAATAATAATAAAGAAAAATAAATTATTTAAATATCTATATAACTAAATGTTTGTTGATATTAAGTCTGGATATACGTTTTACAAACATTGTTCAGTAGTTTTTGAAATAAGAAATGATACCGTCTTTATTTCCAGTAAACTTATAAATGAACATAAAATATATACGTAAGTGAATAATACATTTTATTGACAACTCAATAAATTCACTTTAAACGCCATTTTAGTTCTCTTGATATAAGACGGCATTGTTCTAATTCTGAGGTTCGGAAATGGTCTTTTTTGATGAGTCCGCCATTTCAGAGGCGGCCATTTTGTCGTACGGAAACAAATAATGGCGCCAGACCTTTGTCTGCTTTAGTTGCGGAATTTATGTGCTGCGGTAATGGTTTGAGATGTCATAAATGTGGTAACTACATACTCTCAGTTAACTTCACATTCATTTTAATTTGTGCATATACTTCATTTTGTACTTTGACATAGTTATAAAAATGGCTATTCTGCGATAAAACGGATTTGTACAATTTCTATCTTGTATATATCCCACTCCGAATACGATAGTCCTAAAACGCAATAAACGCACGTTCTCTTGCAAAACTTTCTTCTTGCAAAGATAAACTACCTTTAGTACTTTATATAACAGCAATTTCTCTTAAATGACGTGGAACCTCCCCACTTTACCTCCATTATGATTGGTTAACTGTCAATCAACTACAGGCATCGAATCCATTTATAATTTTTTTTATACTAAATATATCTTTAACCAGTATTTAAAAATCACGACTTTATTCTCATAATTATTTTTATTTAGAAATTCGAAATATTTAAGACGAAACTACCGTGATATATATTTTTTATTTATTTATTTATATTTTTATTTAGTTTTATTACTGTAATAGCAATAAAACATCAAAATGACGTCAATTTCACACTTGAATATATCTTCAAACGTTTTGTTTTATTTAAATGTTTAAATCACTAAAAGTTAAATTTCATATGAAAAAAAGATATATCGTAATAAATAAATCTTCCAGTATTTTTTGTAAATATTGTATAATTGTAAATACATTTTAATAAAAGTAAGGAAACTCTAAATTACAAAATCGCTTACAAAGGACAGGTCGTTGTCGTTAGGAAACAATTGAGTGCTCGCATAAATTCCGACTAAGGGAAATATGTGCCTAAATACATTTTATTTTACAAAAATATCGTCAAAAATAAGGTAGACGTAGTCTGCGTGTGGACGAATACACGACAAATGCCTGACTGATCTGCACCATTTGTCATTTAGGAAAAACTACCCACTTTTTATATGTTGGGTGTCCACGATATTCAATTTTATAGGATATTCAAAAACTAAAACAGAATTGTTCCTAGAGTTTTTAAAGCAAATGTTTTAAACGCTTTTGAAATTGTTTCCCGTGAAGTCACTAAGCTGTTGCTTAGGTCTCAGCCGCTTTGTAATACTCCAAGACAAGATAAAGTGCCTGTAATTTAGTTCTCCGTAATACTATTTAAATGGAAGAAGTATCATTACGCTTTTAACGATTAGCTACAATGTTTGCTAGTTTTAAACTAAGGTAATTAGCTGAGGGTGGTATAATTATATCCTTTATAAAATATAGCCAGTTTTTATGTCTTAGTTTACCTGTATAAAATTATTTTACTAATTAAAGGTCTACCTTTTAGTACATTTAAATTCTACTTTTATTTACTTCATTGATAAAATATACATAGACACTGTTCAACGTATCAACGTGTTATCAACGAACATTCAACTTATCCTAAAATAAAGATAAATCATTAAAGTTTCGGAGTATTAGTTACCAATACAAACATTTTTTTAAATTGATTAGTATGTTAGCCAAAAAATAATCACAGCAACATTTTAATAAAAGAAAAAGAAACAAATTCAACTTTTTGTATTATAGGATTTGTGGTCACTGTAGCTAATGTATTTCGATTCTGTCTAAGAATTTATCTGGCAATGATTTTACTTAGAGAAGGGTCGGATAAAGAATTCAGAGCGGTTAGAATAAGGACAATTGCTACCCTTTCCCCTGAAAAAGATTTTTGTGATGTTTCATTTCGAATAACATATTTATGTGAAAAATGGGTTCGGCATTAATAATTTTGTTTTATTACCGACCTTAAATATACCTTCAATTTTTACTTGTTATTTTTACAGAATGCTTTTTAGTTTGTTTTGTAATTCATATAATTTGCGCAAAAAGATAGGTTTCTTATATTTATAAGAAGATAAATATAATTTCTAGAAATTATTCTTCTTATTAAAATGTTATAGTGTTTTTATTGAGTGCTCCGTTGATCCGGCGTTCTGCCGTCGGAGGACGCTAGTGTCCAAATTTCCTTAGCTTCCCTCCTGACTAACGACGCCCCGAGCCGAGGTCCGTGTCTCAATCTGAGACGCCCTCGGGACGTCGTTCCCCATGGGGGCCCATCTGGCCCCCCCTTGTTAAGGATGGGTCTCCAGACCCACCCGCTCTCTCGGTGACGCTGTAATAGCCAACAGGGCTAACAGTATAGACAAACAAAAAAAAAGTGTTTTTATTGTTTCTAAAATATTAAAAAATAAAATAAGCCGAAAGCGGGAATCATATTATATAGTCATTTATACAAAACTATAAAATTATATATATATTATATTATATAAACTATAAAATTGTAAAGAGACAACATAGGCGTATTAAATATTTGAAACAAATGAATTGTTACGCACTCAGTACATAAAAAAAAGAAAAAGAAAAATGTCGCTTATCACATTTATTGATACAATTCATAAAAAAAATCTTAATTTCACGGGAAAACTAGTTCAGGCTGTAATTATAAAACAACAAAATGACTGGCCTTATTTTGATGATATTTGGTGTGTTATTATTAAATTATTTTCAATGTTAATAGGCATATAGAAAGATTGTTTTGCAATACAGATAGTTTTTTCCTTTTTAAGAGAAAATGACATATTTTTTTGTGGTTAGATTTTCAAATGTATAGTAAATATATTTTAAGTAAATATAGAAGAATCATATTTTACGTCTAATTGGAGCTGAGGGAAGCGGTTAGAAGTCAGATGAAGTCCCTGACAACAGTCGTTTAATGATTGATTTACTATTAATTCAAATATTCGATATTATTTTTTATTTATTTCATTATTTTTAATTTAAATTTATTTTATTTAAATTTATTTAGTTGATATATTAAGAAAAAGCAATAAAGGGATACATAATATATTTTTTTCGTATTTAAGTATATATATGAATACTAGCGGACCCGACAGACGTTGTCTTGTACAGGCGTCTTTAATTAAAAAATTTCAAACTTTAAAAAAATATATATTAAAAAGTTACCACAATATCTAAAGTCATTACATGTACATTTACGAGTATCGCAACGCCAACTGTCAGGGCAGACTATAATTAAAATATAATATTATTTATTTAATATTTGACATTGCCATGGTAACGCAGTCCGTCGGAACCAATGTGAAACATTCCTCAAAATCACCACCTACTTACACATTAAAAATTAATCAAAAAACCATTTTCTAGTGGACCAAATTGTGAAACTAAACAATTCTCAAGTCCCCTTGAACACACACAAAGAATTTCATAAAAATCGGTCCAGTCGTTTAGGAGGAGTTCAGTGACATACACACGCACACAAGAAATATATATATAAAGATACAGATATTTTCTGTGATGTTGGTTTCACGAGCGTAAATGAAAAACGGGTCATAATTCACACGGCTTACCATATATTATAAGGAACGACATAATTATGAATTATTTATACAGATGCGACTACACATATATATAGTAAAAACTATGAAAGATAATTATTTTTAAGGTATATATTTTATTATCATATTAATAAATGTAATATAGTAGATATTTATTGTTTTCTTAGTGAATTGTAAAAATATCAATTAATAATTATTATAAGTTTATTTTTTCGAGCTTTTTGCTCTTTGGATTCATCCGCTTAGCACATTTGAGACATTACTAAAAATTTTTATTCGTTAAAAGTGTCCTTTATTAATTGGATTAGGGCAAAATAAAACATAATCCGTGTTTACCATTCAAGAATTATAATATATATATATATATATATATATATATATATACATATTTAAAATAATTCATGATTTAGTTTATAGGATACATGATCAAGTCACATAAACCTCTCTTTTATTCCAAACTTTTTTATGAACAGACAACACAAACATGCAAATCCTAAGTGCATAGCGTCTTCGTTTCATAATCGTTGAATTTAAATACAAAAGCAAGTATGCAAATGTTTTCAGGATTGTGTTGATTACAAACTTTCAGCTGTTTTTACACTTTTACTGAATATAATGTCTATGTTAAATTTATTATGATTTAAGCGTTACAATAATATATTTTTTAACTAAATATTTTTGAAACCATGGCTTCGACCAATTAAATAAAATCATACATTTCGAAGAGTTAGTTATTACTTTTATTAGATAACTTTACAATAAAAAAAATAATAATTATACATGTAAATAATATAACTAATGAAATAAATTAACATTTTTGCAGGTTGGACCACTACGTTGTTATGAAAATGGTAAGTGCTAAAAGCATCACCGTTCAATTTTTGTCTGAAAAGTCTGTGTTGCTAAATCTTAATCAAAAATATTTAGAGTTGATGGAAAATACAGACAGTAAAAAAAGTCGTTGGAAGCTATACAACGAAAAATTTAGAAAAAGAAGACACAAGATGTCTAGCGCACAAAAGTATAATCTTTATTCTTATATAAATAAGATCTTTTATCCTTTGAACATTCAAATATTATAATCTTAAGTATCTTTACGGTCTGTAGAATAAAATGACGTACCATTAATGTAGATTGCAGTAATTTTTCTTGATTTGTGAGCTTTTTCAATGTAAAATTAAGTGGATTAGAGTGTCACTGTCGCGACAACATTAAAAAACAAGGTATTAAAAATGCTAAATATAATATGAAAACATTGTATATACCAAAATTTGGTTATATTGCTTTTTTTTGTCTTAGCTTGAATCCAGCAATTATTCACGGAAGTGTCACTCAAACTGACTTTCTTTTGTTTAATGTAATGAAAATAATATTTTTCAAAAAGCCCATTTTGCTGAGCTAATTTTATAATAAAGGTATCAAAAACGAGCTAAACAAAGCTTTGATTAATGAAGCGGGTCGGAGAAAAATAGATTTTGATATTATAGGAAAACCTTTTAGGATTGGAAATTAATAGGACATAATGTTTGAATATGATATTTTGCATGGTATATTACAAATAAACTTACAAGCGTATATATTATAATATTTTATTTTAATAAAATAAATACGGGGCACTAACATATTATAAAAATGAGTAGTATATTTTTATTTCATATTATAACATGGTTTGGTTGGTTGGTTGGTACCGACAAAGCAAATTAAATTCACATTTTGGTGGAACGGGGAAAAAAAATCATTGAGAACCCCACAGCGATGCAACTAGGTGAAACATATGATTGTCGAGTTAAGCACAATGTGATGAAATTGATGGCAGGAATCAGATGAAACAGCTCTTGAAAACTCTCTGTGATGAATACGGGCAAAGACGCATGAATATACGATATCCTTTCTTAACTCCAAATGAGCCTGTTACAGAGTGCTGGATCTCCGACTTCGATTCGAGCGGTTATATCGTGTTAAACGTGCTCAAATGGTACTAGCACAATCCTAATAAGAGATGAAACTAGTATCATATGTGTGGCCAGACCTCAGCTGTATAACACGCGAACCGTTGGTTCAGCGAAAAGCCTCATTATGTTGATTACTCCCAGTCTGTTTGATTTTAACCCAGCCTTATTCTCCAAATTCGATATGTCCAGGCCTAGTGTTATCTAAGACCGGTGAAACGACGAATGAGGTGTTAAATGTCCAAATGAGAAACACCTGCTCTAATACATGTCCGAAACATAATGGTATTGGGTCAATGCTTGAAGAATTTCAATTTAAAAGTAAAGATAAAATTTAAAAGTAAATATATTAAAGAAAAAGAACTATTTAAGTAAAAAATATTTTCTTCTGTTCCATTTTGTAGGAATGTTTCTTAGATTTCTATTAAAGTATTTCAATATAAAACGAAATAATAAAACTAATTTAAGACAAAGCACAGCTTATTCCTGATTTATTCCCAAAAAAACTCATCAAGCGACAAAACTAGACAAAGGCAAAACAATATATTTTAATCAAAGTACAAATTGCTTTCTCAATTGAGTATTCTTTGTTTCCTTCTCATTATGGGAGTGTACTGAAGACCATCTTGAATAAATTGGTACCAAATTTTGTTGTATGTCTCTAAATAATAAGTTAAATCTCGGATGATTTTTTATATACCTCATTCGTAAAAGTTTTATTTTATATGTATAGTTTGGAATTCATTTAATTAAATGAAATTATAAAAATGTTAGGTTAAGAGTGATGTTTCCAATCGGTTCATTAAAAAATATTTGAAAAAAAATATTTTAAGAAAATATGAAACTTATCTACAAAATATGCAATGAACATATAATCAATTAAATAATTACTATACTAATTCTTATATCATCTATAAAACATATAATAGTATTGAATTAAATTCCATATATTTCTTTCCATACCTTAACGGAAATGAAAGCTTAATAAACAACTTTCCTCGAATTATTTATTTCTTGAGGACCTTATGATTTATGTGATCTCCAAGTTGGGTGCTTTTAATATCTTATTTCCCTCCTTAATTAAACGCTATATTTTAAAACATCTGTTACGCCCGTTTGTTCAGGGTATGATACCATTCGGTAATTATTTTTAAAGTGCCGTAATTATATCAGACTCTGAAAATATTTTAACGACAATTATAAAGAAATAATTGGCTTGATGATTCCTAACCAATTAAAAATATTAAAAGAAAATATACAAAGGGCCTCATTAAGGATTATTAGTAATATCTGTGATAAAAAATATTATGAACGAATGTAAATATATAAAAATACTACTAGTTTTCTAAATGAAGACACAGTACATGTTTCAGACTGTTACTATTAGGGAAACTGACACTGCCAGGGAAATACTTAAACAAAAACTGGTCAGCATTATACTTACATCATGTTTTATTAATCCTCCTTTCATATATTTATTTCATAATAAAGTAACATATTATATATCAGTCAAAACAAATTACAAACACAAAAAGGAAATAAAAATCACAACAATGCTAATTTATATTTGATAAAACATGTCACTTAGTATATGATGTTGTTAAAATATTGCAATTTCGAACAACAATTGTTAAAAAAAAAATAAAATATGTGTGTGTGTACTAATGTACACATGTAAGAAGTGAAACTTCTTTATGACATGTAAATATAATTCACATTTTCTTTTAAATGTGACTTAGAAATAAAGATGGCGCTTAACAGAAAAACGTCATAATTTTCATTAATATTAATTAATTAAAACGTAAGAAGTGAATCGACTGTTTCTAACGTATAATATTCTCATAGAAGAAACACATAAGTACCATAAAAACAGACAAATGTACACAAGCCACTTTAAAAATAATAACTATAGGCTTCTTAACATGTTGGATCGTCACTATATCACAAATAAAATTATTCTTCATCATGGTTTCTGCTGTTTCGAGTTGCTGTTCGTTCTAGGTATAGCAAAACAGACCTTGTAAAGATCAGGACCCCAATGCTCCATTTCTCAGCCAAAACTTGTATTTTTTTCTTTCTTACTTCTTCTATTTCAGACAATGAATTCATTTTAAATATTATAAATGACATTAAATAATTTCTTCTTCATGTTATAATCTTAATTTATTTAATAGTTTCAATAGCAAGACCATAAAATCGTATTGTCCAGTATATAATCACAATTCATTATTTAATTATAAAGCTCTAATCCGATAATTTTATTTTTGGTTTGTTTGTTTTGAAATCCACATTCCTGTCATTTTAATTATTTATTATTACCATAGCAATATAGTGTAAAAGAGATGAAGCTATAAGAAAAAAAAAATGATGTCTCTTTCCCTCCTATTGCAGGAATAGAAAAGCATTCGTTCATTTACGTCACGTCTACGTCACTAAGCAGGAATAAAACAATATTGTTTTATAAAGTTCATGGTACGAATCAAAGTAATATTATTGTAATATTGCTACAAAACGTCTTAAAACTATGATGGTTTTTAAGAGTTCATGGTAGGCCCCTATATCACAAATAAAATGATTCTTCATCATGGTTTCTGCTGTTTCGAGTTGTTGTTCATTCTAGGTATAGCAAAACAGACCATGTAAATATCAGGACCCCAATGCTCCATTTCTCAGCCAAAACTCGTATTTCTTTTCATTCTTACTTCTTCTATTTCAGACAATCAATGTATTTTAAAAATATTATAAATTATATTTCATAATTTCTTCTTCATGTTATAATCTTAATTTATTTATTAGTTTTAACAGCAAGTCCATAAAATCATATTATCCAGTATGTAATTACAATTCATTGTTTAATTATAAAACTTTAATCCGATAATTTTATTTTTGGATAATGTAAATTGTTTTTTATAATCCACATACCTACTTGTCATTTTCATTATTTAGTATTTCCATAGCAACATGGTGTAAAAGAGATGAAGCTGTACGAAAAAAGAGGAGAGACCGATAATATAAAATAGTGTGTATGTTTCTGTCTCATTCTTTACCGGCTTCATTCTACACATTTTTGTATTTGTGTCTCTTATCTGTCGTTTTTTCCGTTGCATCAGGTTTGAAATCACAACGATTCTAAAGAAGTTTCACTTCAACAAATCTCGTGCGCTTTGATAAGGCGTTTTTACCCCAATTTAATACTACATTTACGAAGGGTTTTTATTCTGTTGTGATTTAAATTACAAAACTGTCTTGCTTCGTAACTATGCTTCCCTAACGTAACTTGCGCTTTCAATTACGAGAAAACGCTTCAAATACTAATAACTCCGGTTTTGTTTCATTCCTACTTATTGAAATAAGATGTAACGTGAACCATAACTGGCGTTAAGTTTAAAATGAAAATCAGATTTTTCAAAAAACCCACTTTCAATGATAGGTTTTGAATTCCTGGGTCCAACTGAGGCGAGCGGAAGCAGCGTAGTGAGTTAAGGTCCGCATTGTTTCCCTAATTAAGAAGGCGGATTACCAGCTGTAGGACATGTGTAGGTCGATACTTTATTTGACTTTTAACAGCTGTATTCCAAGTAAAGATAAATAAATCTGTTTGTCAGGTATACGGTAAAAAAAACTGTTTTGAATTAAACAAAGCTAAGCTACAGATGTCTGATTGGATTTACAAACATAAAAAAAATATTTATTTAGTAGATATATTCGTGAACACTGAGAAGGCTGCTTGATAAAGTTCAGACATGTCATAAAGTCGCTAAAATCATATTACATGATAAATATACTTACTTTATTTATCACTATTCCTAAGTATATAACATGAGTGATGAAGGTTAATAAAAATATATAAAAATACTCTACTAAGTAGGTATTTAACGAAAAAAGAAAAACAAACATCTATTCAGAAATATATTTATTTTTAATAAATGTAGGTAACATTTCTTAGAAAAAGTTTTTATTTATTTCATTGCTTTACAAGCTTTTCATTTAATCTTTCCGTTTTATACCATATTTAAGTTTTACTACTTTCCTGAGACGTTTAGTTTTAACGGCACAATAAACTACAATGAAAGTACTACATGACCACGTTTGCAAAAATGAGCTCTTATTGTAAGAAGTAAAGTTGATTTTTGTAAGCACATTTATTCATGAGTCCTTTAGAATGTTATGGAGATTTTTGGGTTAAAGCAAATATTCGAGGGAAATGTATTTGTTTACAAATTCACAATACCGTTTCGAGGGCATAAAAGGATTATCTGCGCCCTTCTTAACTTTTAACTGTTACTTATACAGAATTAATGGATTTTAGGATTATTTAATCAAAAGATATCATAAATAATAATAATTAAAGACATGTAGCATTTTCGGAATAATTAATTTACATAAAAGTTTCTACATCTAGTTTACATCAAAGAAATAGCTTAATCAAATGTTTATAAATTTTAACCTATGATTTATACTGCTGTTATACTGTAAGCTGTACTTTTATAGGTAAAACAATTTATAAAAATTCCGTAACTAAGTTTTGCTTGAAATAGCTACTTACACCATCCATCTTTACTTATGTACAAAAAAACATACATCCATCTTCATCACCTTTCGCTTTTATAAAAATGGTAAAATATTTACCAATCTATTTAGACATGTTCATATCAAGATTCAAAAAGCTGGGACATAATACAATAAACAGAAACATTCACTTTACTGTCACAAGTGTTAAGTGACGACTGTCTTTTTGTCATCCTCTTATGATACAAATAAAATACCTAAAGAGAAAATTGCGTACACGAAAAGATTTTCTGAGAAAAGATTTATTATTTATTTGGTTTACAAATATTCAAATGAAATTTATTAATATTTCACACGTTACTAGTAATTCTTTAAAAATTTAATCAACAGCCAAATTCGTTATAATTTTTCAATAATAATTAATTTTACCTTGTAAAATTATATACTAATATGAATTCTTAAATTCAAATTAGATAGGGCCTTTGTACTGTATACGTTGAAGTATAGTCTTTATATAACTCTACATAAAAGCTATGTGTTCCACAATACGCCTACCCAAAGCCTTTGTAACTTTTTCACATTCAACGTAATTACAAACCGCTTTGTTAATTGTACTGTGTAATATGGAATAGAATTTCTTAAGCTCAAAGGATATGTGATTTAAAAGGAATTAGTTAAGGTTATAATCGCCTTAAACTTTCAAATTGGTGCATCTATTAAACAATTAACGTGAGTATTTTTGCCCTTGAACTTTCAATATTATCACAATTATTTTGATATACTTGTCCGTCTATTTCATCCCAGTTTTATTTAATTCAATCCATCGGGGATAATTTATTGGGCTAGTTAAACATCATTCTAACTGCAAAATATCATAGAATTTGTCAACTAAAACAAATTATACATTGTAGTAAATTCTTAGTTCAGTAACATAATGTGTATGTCGGAGATAGTGGTATATTATTGACTTGCTCGTTATTGATGCAGTCATCTGGTACAGGATCCGAGGCATAGGTCTCAGGCAATTAAAGCACACAGACACAACATGATAATTCTTGTATTAAATGTAAGTAATCAGTTATCACAAACTACTTAGCAGGTATACAATTTTCAGAGTTGCGTGAACCACCGATCCCGTTTAGGAGGGTCCAGACTGTAAGGCTTTTACTCATCAGTTCCCCTTCAACTCATGCTCTCGAATATTTAAAATGTCTCAGGTACACCTCCAAATGATTCCGATCACGTAACTCGTGAAGTCACGCGCGGCGTTCTCATTCCACTGTTATAATAATATCAATTGAGTTACTAATTATAATCGTTAAATTATCGTGATCTGCGACATGTACATATATTTCTTAACCAATATCTTATTTACATAGATTTAGGAACAATAAAAATAGTAAAAAATAAAGTAAATAAAAATATAGTAGAAAAGCTCCAATCCTTCCGTGCCTTCTCACTATCTTCTCATATCAATTTTACCGTTTTTGTCAAGATATTTAAATCCGTCGTTCACTTCCAACTTTCTTTGTTCTTTTGAATATATAACTTACTGAACCCTTTGAAATTAAATTTCAAAACAAAATACGTCAAATAATTTATTAGCTTACAAAAAAAGCAAACCATCTTATTTCATTACCTTATATATACATAATTTATTGGAATACATTATTTGCTTGTAACATCAGCATACATTGGTGGTTGTGGTGACATAAATGAGTCAGAAAGCATAATAATACAGTTTTATTTTTAATACTAAAACAAGATAGTACTCTAAGTTCAAACCGTCGCGTCGCGTTGGTGCATTAAAGGAAGTCATTGTCACATAATGTTTTGAATTATGTAACTAAAAATATCAAGAAAAAAATAGGTATTAACATCTCATGATTTTTAGAGTTCCGTGCCCAAAGGAAAAAAAGAAACCCTCTTATTAAGACTTTGCTGTCCATCTGCCTCCAGAATGTATTTCATGATCCATGATAGCTACACAGTTGAAATTATCACCGATGATGTATATCTGTTACCAAAATAACAATAAATACTAAAAACTAAAAACCGAACCAAATCAAAATTTTTGGAGGCCTCTCATAAAACCAACTTGATTTTTTTGCTCGATTTTAAAACGGCAACAAACAGAGGTATGAAATTTTCACGAATTATTTAGTCACCTTTTTTTATTTATTTTATTTTTATTTTTATATTCACCTTAAAATAAATATTAAAATTAAAATTTAATATATATTTAACTAACGCAATGTTTTGACCGTTCTTTATATAATATTATGCTACGGAATCTTTCATGTGCGAATCCGTGTTTTATATTTCAAAACAGAATGTTTACTTTTCATAGTAGTAGTTAAAAATAAAGAGTGTTTTGAATATATTTTTAATATAAAAAATATTACAATTATTACACATTTTTAAAAAGATACCACACGTACCTAATTAGTTGCACCTGCATTTAATTGGATAACGTACACGCTTTTTCTCAGGTGATTCTCCCACTGTGTATATAATATGGTAGTAGTGGACAGTACTTAGTCGCATAAATACTATTTCCTAAACCAAATTATCCGTAAACTATAGAAATTGTAATTATATTCAATTTAAAAAAAAACTAAAATCTTATAAGTTCTAAGCAAAATATAGTAAAAAAGTTATAAAAATATTTCCAGATATCTCAGCCGTCATTGAATAAAAAATAATTCCAAAACAATCACGAAAATGACATTACTCACTGTTATAACATAAAAACCAGTCCACAATATCCCGCTTTCAACCAAAAGACGTGCCTCAAATACAAAAGACTTAATAAACTCTATGATAAGGATTAACTGCTGCCTTTATTGGAATTGTCTTATTGGTAAGCTTGTTAGATTCTTCATGGTATATTACAAGGACGTTATTAAATCTGACCTAACGCCTGGCCAAGGCTCTTTAATGATGTATTTTAAATTACAATAATTTCGGTTTTGACACTGTAAACTCTAAAATATTTTTTTTACAGAAAACTGTTATTTTTTATCCCCCGACTAAAAAGAGGGCTGTTATTTTGACCTATCGATCTGTGTATCAGTGTATTTGTGTATCTGCGTGTCAGTCTGTGGCAATGTAGCGGCCAAAAGGTGGAAGGATTTTAATGTGTTTTTTTTAATCGAAATCTATGTTTGTCGAGATGGTTCTTAGATATGATTAGTGGAAAAAGAAACAGTCGTCCCCAAGATATTGAAGTTTTATTGATGAAAGGTTCTTATACAATAATTAGCTGTTTCCAGCAGCTTCACCCGCGCTATATAAGAAAAAAAAGCTTTGTTATGTAAGCCAAAAGATTTTTACACTTATTTACTCAGGCAGGTAGTTAGTACTTTAGGGATAGTTATAGCCCGTGACTGCGTCCACGTAGACTGTAAAAAATATATTTATATGGCTTATGATCGTAGTCATAAAGAGTAACGGGCAACAGTTAGTGATAATATAAATCCCTTCATCATAGTTAGTGATTTAAAATCATTTTAGCTCTAAATGAAATTAATATGTAAAAGTCTTGAATCATGTTACTTAATACATTTATAATTTATTACTTTGTCGAAATTTTCACGCGGATCATTATTTTATCTCATATTAAATATAGCCTTTATTCATCAGAGGGATAATTTAAGATTATGACGGAAATTTTTTTTATTAAATCGATCCAGTAATTTCGGAGACTATTCAATTCAAGCCAGCAAACAATCAAATCTTTCGTCTTTATAATATAAGTGATGGTGATGATGATGATGATGATAATTATAAAATATAGCTTATGCTTACAGGGATAATGTAGAATTCTAAAGCAAAAATATTTTTTTTAAATCGGTCCTGTAGTTTCAGAGCCTGTTCAATTCAAACAAATAAACAAATCTTTCCTCTTTATAATATTAGGATAGATTATTAGAAATACTCAAACAACTGAAAATTTGTGTGTATGTGGGTTCATTTAGTACAATTAAGAAACCAGTAACATAACTTTAAAAAGCAGACTAAAAAAATAAAAAATTCAAAAACCTCCGATACAAAAAGACTTCTAAAAAGAATAAAAATAATATTATTATGTACTTATTGAAGTCATTGCATCGGGGGTCTTTTTGTATCGGAGGGTTTTTAAATTTATAATCTAATTTTTATAGAAATATAAAAACTAATATTTACTACGTAGAATCAATATTCAAAGATTTTTTTATAATACTTTAATTTCATGAATATAAATATATAAAAACTTTTTACAAAAAAAGATACATAGATTTAAAGATTATATTTATATTTTCTTCTAGAATCTTTTCAACAGATGATTATAGAATGTCGAAAAGTAAAATAATGACGAAAAACTAACATAAACATGATATGATATGATGAATATGATCGAACCCGTCTTAAATGTTATCTCTCACATTTTAACCCATATCTCAAGTATTTCATTGCTTATTGTAAATTTTCTGATATTTAGACAAGATCAAATTAAACCCATACTCAAGAAATCCCTAAACGTTACTGATATCTGGCCTCTCTTTATTTTAACTTTCCCTTCAAAAAAAAAGTCCTTGAAAGAAATGATGTCTTTTATTCTTAATTAGCATCACCTTCAAGATCCCGGTCAGTCAGGATTTCAACCTGCCTATAACACGGTTGCAACGGCTACACGGTTAGTATAAACCAATAATGACATTCGGTTGGTAATGGATTTTAAATAGTTTATAATTTTAATTCTTATAGACTTCAATTGTTATCTTGTACCTTTAGTACTTAAGTAGTGTTCATTTTTAATTTATATAAATTTAAATAAGCTTAACATGGCTATACATGTTTAAAGATATTTTCAAGTGTTCATTTTGACATTATGCGTATAAAGTTACTTTCAATTAAGCTATCTCTATAATATTTTATTTTTATTTATTTATTTTATTTTATTAATTTATTTATAAAAAACATATTTTGGTTGCATTGCATATATGTGTAGAACATATATTAGTACTGTTATGTATATAGATTATTATTAATATTATCATAAATATATATTTCAATCACATTTTTCATGATTCAGCAAAAGAAGTGTATATTAAAAAGTGAGCAAATTTATATAATATTATATAACTGACACTTCAAATATATTTTTATCTATAACTCATTATGCGGTATGGATTTCCTGGTGACTTACAATATTCGTAATATATTACAATGGCAATCCAATGATTTGTTTGTTATGGTAATTTTGAATCTAATCCAAATATATTACATGAACTACAATAGCATATTCCAATTTGATCTGATTTGATGCCATAAAATGGTCTCTGAGAGATAATTGAATGCTTTTATACACACAGTTTGTTTTTGTATTTAAATTCTTCGGGAGTCATGATTATTCATAAATATTTTAAGCCGGCAGTATTTACGTGAATTTTTGTCGGAGTTATTGAACAGAATTCCGCGGTTTTGCCATGCTCCGAACTCATAACTAAATACCCCGGAAAGGTTTGCAACTGGTATTTTTTATATTTGTTCATCTACTACCCTGTAACAACTTAACATTGTAATATTTGGATATGAGACTTTAGTTTTTAGGGTTCTGCACCCAAAGGGTAAAAAGGAAACACTATTACTAAGACTTTGCTATCCATTTGTCTATCTGAAAGTTTGTCAGTCTGTCTGTCTCCAGGCTGTATGTGCCTCATGAACTTTAATAGCTATACAGTTGAAATTCTCACCGATGATTTATTTCTCTTCCCACTATTACATCAAATACTAAAAATAAAATAATTATTTAAGGGAGCTCCCATAAATAGAACTTGAATTTTCTCTCTCGATTTTGATACCAGCAACTTTAACGTCTACCACGTTTGAAACATTCACGAAATACTTACTTCACTTTAAAAATAAATAGTTAAATTAAAATATAATAAGTAATTGTATTAAAATTCAAATATATATCCTGAATTTAATTTTTTTCTTCTCGTTTCTCTAGCGGGAACACGGATAGATTTAATTTGTCATAAATAATAAAACAAACTAAGAAAAGGTGCGGAATCAAATATTCAAATCAATCAAATATCTTAAAAGCAATTTACACATAGAAATAGTGACTTGGTATCTTAAATTGATAAGATCACTTCTCAATTGATGCACATCAATATATAGTTATATAGTTAAATATAATTTTATTGTCCAAAATTATTAATCAATTCAGTGAAAGTGAATTAAATTTCAGTGAAAAATTGTAGTAAGAAAATCAAATTTTAATTACAAACGAAGAAATTATTAATTTATTCTGAAAACTTATTAAAATACTGCAAATTGTGCATTGAAATGTGCAGTCACGGACAGAAGCTCCAGCGCGACGATTAATGGAAATTTGAATAATATTAAAGCTTTGAAGCTATTCATGAGGAAATGGTCACTTCATAAAAATATTATATCTTATTATTCCTTTACATATCTGTGTCCATATTAATGGAATTTACAATATTATTTAACTTACTTTTATCTTTAACTACTATATTATTGAAATTCACAAGACATACAAGATACATAAAGCCTATGACCTGATGGCCTCTTTGTGTTTAATGACTCTGACTGCTGAACTTCTTGATCCCCAAATGGGACAAATCTTTGTGTGATCCAAGATTGTTTTTTTTAAGTCTGTGCATTTTGTGTCCGTTAGTTACATGTATGTGAAATACCCCCCGCGAAACGGGGATTATGTAATCTCAAATGGGGGAGTTGTGTATTTTGTTTAAAAAAAAACATCATTTTTTCAAGGAAAAACTTTCTGGAAGTCAATGTTTTTCTTGTTACAAAATAAGCAAGAATGAAACATAATATTCATTGAATGTAAGAAGACAAAATTTCCTAATTTATTATACTCGTATATTTCTTTTCGCAAGCAAAACTTTATTTGTAGAAAAAATAAATCAGTAAGGCCCAGTTTATTCGAACATTAGGATTGATGATATTATGTTACCATTATTCCTTTCCTAGAAAATATCATCACAGTTAAAGGGAAGTAGCTTTAAATATATTCAAGAGCATTCTTGTTATTCTTTACTAAGTCAAGTATTTTTTTAAAGATACTTTTACCGGAGAAAAAGAAATTACATCTTAATTAGAATAATATATAAAAATTGTTTTAACTAATATGATATAATATATTTTTTAACAGGTTTATTTTATTAAAACTATTATTAAGATATCAATATCATCTAAATGATATCATCGTTTGATATAAACCTTACTATTAAAAAATATATACGGCAAATATTAGAAACGAATGTCTAGCCATTCAATGGCCGAAAACTGATAAACAAGCCTAAGCAAATTTCTGGTGGTAAAAGCCAATAACAGAGACATAGATCTTTCCTTATATTTATTTTACAACAGTATTGTTTTGCTTTTAAGGTAACACATGTCAGTATATATATTATAGAAGCACTTGCACATATAGGCAGATAAAACATATTCTCGGTTACAAAAGGCTGTTTGCAAATAAGAAATGGAGTCTTTGTTCTGACATGATATATACCTCCTTTGTTAGTTCCTTTGACTGTTTGTTTGGCAGTTAAGGTAAAAATTAATCTAAGTATATGCTTCTTTTTTAATATACGCTAACGAGATATGTTATGGTGAATTTTAATAAAGTAACTTGATTGAATACCTTTTAAAAGTGATTATTCAAAAAAATATATTCTTTTAATATACAATTGCAGGTAAAAATTAAAAGTCAGTGTTTTAAATTATTCAGAGTATTATCTTCAATATTCCAAAATATTGTTAAATATTTTTAAATTATTTATTATTATTAAAAACCGGCCAAGGTTTCCCAACCATTAAATATAAAAATTAAATTAAAAATTTAAAAACCCCCGATACAAAAAGAGCTCTAAAAGGAATTAAAATAATATTAGTATGTACTTATTGAATTCGTTGGGTCGGGGGACCGTTGTATAGTGCCCGGCAATAAATATTGCACATCGACCTTTGGAGAGAGGCAATCGGCTAATTTCGGCTTCGTAGAGCATTATCTCTGTCGCACGAAATTGAAACAATAAGGTAACTATAAGGAGCTGTTAAAACAAGTATAATTTATTCTATTGATAATTATTTTTATTCTTTGTATAAAAGCCACAAATTTTTCTATAAGTGGTGGCTTTAAGCTGGGGTAAAATAAAATAATAAAAAAAAATATGGTTGCCTGTAAAGTCGGTTTTACGGGCGAAGATTTACGTGACCACGTCTTTTTCTCGGTAGAATATTTATTGATATGAATATTATTAAATTGCACAATATTTTAATAATTTGAGTGATTTTGTTGAGGATAGGACGATGAAGACGTTGTCACGTAAAATCATTTTATATATTATTTATTTTATATTATATTATTGATGTTATTATTTTTTACAAAATTTATTTACAGACTTTTTCGATACATCAATTAGTTGCGGAGATATCGATCATTGAAGTTATTGTTTGCTACCAGTATTTTATATATTTATTTTTTTTAGTTATAAAAAAATACTATTTCCAATTGTGTCTACCAAGTATGGTCACATGTACTGGCCTACATATTAAATAATAATAAGTACAGATATGTTATGTTATGTGACGTCACTTCTGATTTTATATATTTTAATATTTTTAATTTTAAAGAATTAAATTGAAAATCAAAACACTTATTCAGATCGAAGGTTCAAATTTTTGCTAAATAAATTTGAAATTAATTAAAATTTGTAATTGTAAATAATGAAGTTGAAAATTAAAACATTTATTTAAATTAGATGTTAAAATTCTTGCTCAACACATTTTAAATCAAGTTTTCTTATATCTGCCACTTTTTCTTAATATTTGTAATTTTAAAGAATCAAATTCAAATTCAAATTCAAAATATCTTTATTCAAGTAGGCATTTACACGCACTTTTGAATCGTCAATTACATTAAATTGGTCAGTATAGTCAGTCTGTGAGTAAGCTACCACCAGCTCGGAATGCTGTTCTGCTGAGAAGAGCTGGCCAGAAACTCAACAGTTGCTCTTTTTAAATAAAATTTAACAATGTTTGACTTATAAATTATAACATGAACCCTGCAAATGAGTCAATTTTATTTATTTTATAAACTTAAATGCAATTTTGGAACAACTAGAACCGTCGCAATCAATCGGAAAAGAAGCCTAATGATTTCAGGCAACGAAAATTAAATAATAATAACAGTAAATATAAATATATATATATATATATATATATATATATATATATATATATATATATATATATATATATATATATATATATATATATATATATATATATATATATATATATATATATATATATATATATATATATACATATATATACATACACACACACACACACACACAAATCTTCGGCCTGCCACACAACCAGTCACCGCAAGCAGCACCCGTTCACGAGCATAACACAAATCAATTCGAAAATCAAAACATTGCTCGGCGGACCGATCATGTTTGAGTGGGAGAGAGACGCAAGGCATTCGGCGGGCCTCTCTCTCGTTCGGTGACTCATCGTTACGTTACCGGGCGTTACACTTTTTCATAAGAGACTCCCAGCTTAACCTAATTTAAGACGTTGTCACGTCAAAAAAGACGTGTGGCACTGTGAGACTGCCGCGATAATGCTATTGCATAGCAATTTTCATCAACTTATGCAAATATAGTTATTTATTTATTTATGTAGTTGTTTTTTTTCTTTGATGTTAATTTAAGTTGTGTAACTTGCGTGTGCGTGGTGATCTATAAAAAAACATTTTTTTTTTCTTTTAGTGAATAAATTACTCATTTACAGGGTTTTTCTACGCTATATAGGATAAAATTTTAAATAAGAATGGTATAATTTCTCAATTTAAATAGGACCATATAGTTCTATTTAAATGAGAAATTATCAGTGCTATGTAATATCATAAAAAGGTTAATAATATTAACAGCTAAAACGTTTTTAACCTTAAATCTCAGAAATAAAGTTCAATTACGATTGTTAAATTCTTGTACTCGGGGTCTTTTGTAACACCATAACAGAAAGTCATTGAAATGAAAATCCTTGTTGAAAAAAATACATTTGTACAAGTAAAACATTTTTTTTAAACTAAACCTTAAGCTGTAGACAATAAAGTTCATAACACATATTATCAACTTGGCGCTTACGCTATTGTTAAGTGATAGGTACACAATACTGGTGTGTTTTGTTATTTTCGTTACGGAATTTCTGGATTCAGTCTCCACGCTCAAGGCCCGCGATAGAAGCCATGCAATAGCTTAACATGCTTACATTATGTTCACATAATTTATTATTTTGGAAAATTATAACTGTAAATAATAAAGACCATTATAGCTATTCTTGAAATGAGACATTGTAATAATAATAATTCTAATGGAAGTACATTACACCATCTGTGCTCTCAAAGAGGTCAACATCACTGTCACTATCAGTGTATTTATCACTAGTCCATCAGTGTAATTGTCTAAACTGTGGTGAATGCTTCTACATTCATTTTCACATTTGATTGTATGATCGCAAACCTTTTTCCACTCTTCAGCGCCGATGTTTGATGTCGGCTGTCAGTGGTTTATTCTTGTTTAGTTTCATTTACGAATTCATATAGTTATTTACATATTTTCTCCGTTTTGTTGAAAGAAAATATGACCTAATAGCAAGAGCAATGTCCTACATTATAAGGGGCTGTAAATCCCATTCTTTCCAGAAAGAAAATTAAGTTCAAAACGTAACCTTCCATCGGTAAGTGATCCGACATGGTATTTTTTTACGTTGTTCTTCATTACAATAAACTATTTTTGTTTTTTAAATGGTTTACAAATTATAAAGAGAAAATCATCCTATGACCAAATTATAGGACTGCTATATGCAATATTTATTATGATATTTGAGTATTTTAAAGTATTCTATATTTTTTTGCTACAATGTTGTAAAAAGCACAGTTATCGATAAGCTCCTTCTATGCTTTAATTATTATTTTGAGAAATAGGTAATGTGGTAGATAATGCTCTACGAAGTCGAAATCAGCCGATTGTCTCTTTCAAAAGAACCATGTGTACTATTTATTGCTGGCTACTGTATTACAACGTCTCATTTTAAGAATGGGTATAATGGTTTTTATTATGTGCAGTTATAATTTTACTAAATAATAAAATTTTTAAATAATAAAAAGCATGTTTCTTAAATTATATTACTCCCCAATTAAAATAACCACTTACAGAAAAAAATGTTTTTATACATAAAATAAATATAATTAGAAAAGAAGAAAATTATACTTGTTTTAACAGCTCCTAATAGATACAGGAATGATTGTATTTCTTGCGACAGTGATAACGCTCTATGAAGCCGAAATTAGCCGATTGTCTCTTTCCAAAGGTCGATGTGCAATATTTATTGCCGGGTACTATACGTACGTTGATAGTGTATATATTACGAAGTTAATCATTGAGGACTTAGACTATACGATTCGATATTGTATTTTTTTATTTGCCTTGTTAACTTACTTGCATTTTAATTTCTTCCTTTATTAAACGGTTCCCCGACGCAACGAATTCAATAAGTACATACTAATATTATTTTTATTCTTTTTAGAGGTCTTTTTGTATCGGGGGTTTTTTAAATTTTTAATTTAATTTTTTTTCTGCTTTTTAAAGTTATGTAACTAGTTTCTGAATTGTACTAAATGAACCTACAGATACACAAAATTTTCAATTGTTTAAGTAGGAAAGATTCGTTTGAATTCGTTTGAATTGAATAGGCTCCGAAAGGTACGGGACCGAATTTAAAAAAAAATCTTTTATTATTAGAATCCTATATTATGATGTACAGAGGTTACATTTAATACGAGAAATATATATTATATTTAATAAAATAAGTATCCGCGTGAAAGTTTCGACAATGTAATAAATTATAAATGTTTTAAGTAACATGATTCAAGACTTTTTCATATGGGTAGGTAGATAGGTAGGTTCCATATATACGAATATTAATAAATATAAACATTTCGAGTTAAAATGATTTACAATCACTTATGACACTATGATGAAGGGATTTATATTATCACTAGCTGTTGCCCGTGATTCTTTATGACTACGATCATAAGTCATATAAATATATTTTTACAGTCTACGTGGACGCAGTCACGGGCAACAGCTATCCCTAATAAAGTACTTTACTTGAGTAAGTAAGTGTAAAAACCTTTTGGCCCTCATAACAATGCTTTTTTTCTATATAGCGGGCAAAACAGCTGGGAACAGCTAATTATTGCATAAAAACCTCTCCCCCGCACGAATAAAACGTCAATATCTTGAAGACGACTAATTTTATTTCAATCAAACATGGTTAAAAACCATCTCGACGAGCATAGCTTTCAATTAAAAAAACCGCATGTAAATCAGTCCTCGCGTTTGGCCGGAAATTTGCCACAGACAGATACACAGATACACATATACACAGATCGACAGGTCAAACTTATAACACCCCTCTTTTTAGTCGGGGGTTAAAAATGACAAAAAACGCCGTCTCGTGTAATGGAGACCCCTTAAATATGTATTTTATTTTGTTTTGTTTTTAGTATTTGTTGTTATAGCGACAATAGAAATACATCATCTGTGAAAAATTTAACTGCCTCGCTATCACCGTTAATGAGACACAATAATTGTGTTTCATGTGTGAAGTCTTAGTAATAGTGTTCCGTTTTTACCCTTTGGGTAAAGAACCCTAAAAATAGCACAAATAGAAGCAATTTTTTCTAAACCAAAAAAAAATATAGACTTTTTTATGTTAATAGATATAACATAAAAATATATATGTGCCTAAAGATTTACAAGACATTGCTCAAACATCTTAATTACTGGTATAATATAAACATTAACGAATCAAGATAATTAAACGAAGTTAGAACAATTAGAGATGCCGCATCAGCGCTCAACCATATTATTTCGAAGGAACATCGAGATTTCCATATTCAAAAGCTTCTCTTTAACATTTAAGTGGATACATTGAAAGCCACCATTTTAACAGAATCTGCTTAAGACGAGAGTATACTGGTAGCGAAAATATTAGACGTTATGAGCTAAGTAGTTATCACTTATATTTAAATACTAATTTGTATGATATTAAATTTATGACACAATGACAGAATTCTACCTCGGAGAGTTTATTGTTCCTAAAGCCGAGCATACTTTTTTTAATAAGCTATTCGAATTAATTAAATGTTATAATACTAGTATACTTATATATAGGCATAATATTTAATGCCTATATTTCAGAACTTATCTAATGCCTACATTATAATGATGATGTCAAAGTATTTAAGCTTGATATATTAACAGTTATTTTTTAATCACAAGTAAATATTTTTTGACTGTACTCTAATGTTAATTTAAAAGACACTGTTTTGACTGTTTGTATTGTGTGTTTGTTGGAAAATATTACATATTTAATTTGTTATTTAATTATTCACATTATTACGGAATTGTTTAAAATAAAATAGATTAGAATTAAAATAATTATTCATAACTTATACTAGACTAATTTCATTGTTTTATGCAATAAATAAATAATTTGTTTTTTGCATTCTGTTAGTGGCTAAAAAAATAAACATGTTTATTAAAAAAATATAAATTGTGATTTGAAATTATGTAATATTCATTATAATAATAAATTAGAATATTTATTGATGTTTAATACAGTATTTTAAATTATGTATTATAAGGGAAGTCCAGTTGTTTTAACTATATCACTATTTATATGTTATTTAAATTCATTGCAAATAACTAGATTGCATAAGATAATGTAAGTCTTATAACAACATTGGGTTCTTTATTAGTCATCAAGCGGAAATAAACTTAATGAAATTGTTGTGTGTTTATGCTGCTAAAGTGGACTCTCCACGCGAAATGCCTTGGCTTATTGCAGATATATACTTTAGATTGAAATTATTTTTTTATTTCTCTTATTTTCTTCTTACATAAAAAAATGGAAAGCTTAAAAAATCATTTATGCGAGACTCGTTTATATAATCTTATTATTACATCATAAACGTTCAAAAATTAAACACCTTATTTATAGCCTAAAAATCTTAAACATCCTCGCTTTCACTATGTATTAACCTTAAAACATAACGAGACACGTTTCATGGAAACGCAATTTTAATTCTGCCCTAATATCAAAGCGGCGGAAATTATATCATTAAGTGTGGATGGTCGGAACGGGAAGCGATTACGTCGGTCACGACGGTTAAGATTACCAAACGTAATGCTTAAGATTACGGGTTCGGCTAAGCAAAATAATTTTAAAGATTGGTATTTGCTAGATTTTATATGTACTATTTTTTTTCATTCCCTATAGGTAGAAAGTAATATATTTTGATGTAGAAAAATTAATCATATTCTCTTCTCAATCTTATGTCGATCTACAATTAATATATTATTATTATTAATGTTTCACTTAATATGAATATTTTCACATGTACAAATTTATTGGTATATAATATATTATAATATGTCACATTAAGAATATATTTGCCTGGATATATTCACATAAATTAATTGGATTTTTTCTTGACTGGTTTCATCAAACCTATTCGTGGTTCCTATTCAAGAGCTCACGGTATGGCCAATTCGAAGCGTGAACTGCGTGCAACAGCTACCTGAGCGAGTCACGGCGGCGATTATGTAGTGTTCGTCTTCAGAGGTCTCTTGCAGATTTTTGTTAATCGTCGTTGTAAGACGCTATGTACAATCTGAACTTACTGTATAAAATTTGTGTGCAAGTTGTTATTAGTATCCCTCATAGCGTCAATGACCGTATCTGGGCCGATGGTATCCAACTGCTATCTGTATTAAAATTAGGTAAATGGCTGATTTAGATAGCATCGAGTTCTTTATTCTTTACTGATTTTTTTCCTTTGCCATTACGGACGCTCTATCAAATTATATGTAATGAGCCTTGCCTACATCTAACCGAGTTCCATAATCGCTGAGTTATGACTATTCTTATTTTAGGACTATTTTCAGTTATCCTCATATTGAAGTTTCAACGAGTTTTCTTTACATAACATAAACGGCTGGGTTGCTTTTGTCTTTAGGGGACAGTAACATCGAATACAGTACGCGCGAAAGATTAACGACGTAATAAGAACCTTATCCTATCAGTGAGTCCTTAGATGTATGTTAAGCAAATTGGTGAGCGCCATGCCATTAATGCAAGATTGTAACTTATCCATTTACTACTCTTAAGCTTTGACGCCAATTGTACCCGTTGCTTTTTCTAAGACTTTGTTCAAAAATGTCTATAAACATGTATAGCTATGTTAAGCTTGAGCTATTGAGCTTGAGCTTAAGCTATTTAAATTGATAAAAATATAGAATGAAAAATAAACCGAATCCCTGCCCGTATCGGTTTTTTTCATTATATAAATATATAAAGTCTAAAACGTTTCTGTAGTGTTTAAGTTCATCATATTTAGGGTCACCTAGTTGTAGAGCTCTACTTACTAAAGTACGAGGCAATGATGCTAAGTAATAATAAGTTTCAAAGTAGGATACCATAATTCCGATTATTTATCTAATTTTACCGTATTTTCTTCTCTTCAGTATTAGTAGTTCTCTTTAGTATTAGTATATAGCACATTTAAAAGTTTTATATCGTTGAAGTATAAACCATAGTACCAAAAGCTTTCAAATTTTTACATTGGAAAAATTCTTAATGGAAAAAAATCGCTCTCCAGGAGTAAAGGCCAGTTTTAATAAGCCGCATAGCACCTCTTTTGCAGCTTCACCACTACAAATCTCTGCGTTGTTCGCAAAAAGGTTGTTGAATCCCGGTGAGTGATCAGGGTCAAATAAGAACACCGCATAATGGCAGGGCCATGATAATTGTCCTACATGAGAGTTATTCTGATAGCCGTGGAAAAAGAAGGCGTTTATCTTTGTGACAGAGCTCTACAGTTCCATTATCGCTATGCGTAGCCGCAAACCAAATTAGCACCAACCGTAGCAAATCGTGATGCCTTTCCAAAGTTTCTTCTCTTTTCCTGGGAAGAAGTTCAGGTTAATGTGGACAATGTTCTACAGAATCTTGGATGAACTCAGCAAACTACAATAGTGTCAGTGTCTGTAAGGAATAACAGATTCAGAGTCAAAGTCTTTCTTTTTAATATTTGTTTTCTTGAAAATCGTTTTGTTAGTGACCAAATGCTTCAAACGAGCAGCCCAATCTGATAATAAGTGATGTTGTCGGCGATTGCTATTTGCAAATATGAAATGTCGCAGATCACACTTGACCATTTTCAAGGGATGCAGGAGATAAGAACACAGAAATAAAGGAAGTATAGACATCAGCTCGTTCCACTTCATGTACAAAATGTAACAATAGTATCTTCACGACATTCATTCTTGTTGCTTTGAAAAGGGGTTTACTATTCCGGAGTCCCTTTCTTTCTAAAATCTTATATTCTATGCTAAAAATCACCTTAAATTAAACAAATTTAGATGTTAAAAATTTTACCGCAAATTTATGTTTAATAAAAATAAAACTACAATATTGATTGAGTCTTAGCTGGTTCCAAAAAATACATAATAATTGCCACTCTAAACACCTCTATGAATCTAAATCTTTTTTAATCCGTTTCCTGAATAAAAATCGTACAAAAGTCGAATATAACGGGTTAGCTACGTCTTATAAAGTTTTTTTACATTATTCATGGTCATAAATTCTAGCGCCCCACGCTGGTGTTTCTTTGATAACGGATTGTATCTTGGACGAGGAAAGTGCCCTATAATTCAATACATGACTACAACCGACCCACTTAGAGAAGAGTTTATTTATATTCTGACTTTTTGGTTGATAAGAAATGTTTTATGAGTTTATGAAGTTACAAAATATTTTTTGCTTCCAAATTACTGTATAAATTGTTCTTTAGGAAGTTTTACTAAGTATAAACGTTATAATAGATTTATATGTAACGTATTTTTTTTTAAATGTTTTATCTTCAATAATTTTATTAAAAATACAGGTAGGAATAGCAGATCTATGACCATTTTCTCGACTTAATACCGAAAGTACAATATCCGAATATCCATTTGGAATTTACAGAGGTCGTATAGCATCTGATCGTAAGACCCAGACAAATATCGCCCGATAGTCATATTTCCCGATCCACATACATAGCTTTATTCTTCTATTGGATAAAGAATAAAAGGCATCGTATGGGACGTAAATACGCGTACATCCGTGATAAATTTTACGGTTTATCTGTGTTTTGGTGGAATCGACTCGGGTAATCTTTGGCGTATATAAAATTATGCTCCAGCAATTTCACGGAAAGGTATCCATATTTATCTTTATAACTTTACAAATAATATATGCTTACTCCTGTTCTGTCTACTAGAGTTATGTGAGGTCCAAGCGCTTGTATAATATATTTATTTAACAACAAAAAGAAAAAAATGAGATTAGTTACGATAGACAAACTTACGTCTTAAGTCAAATGCTTCGAATGTCTTCATTTAGATATTTTTTCGTTCTACATATTAATTGGGTACACTTTCTATAACGGGACATATTTTTATTATATTACGAATAAATAACATTTTTTCTAGATTTAGTTTCGTTAAAATTATTTAAATTTGAAATAAATACCGAACATATAGACACTATACAACCAATGATGGACCTCCAAGTGGTCAAATAAGGGTGGACAAGAGTTCGCTTTAATGATTTTTTATTATATATTTATTAACAAAAAACAATTAAAATATGTGTTAATTCAAACTGAAACTAAACCAATTCGGCATTGTTATAATATGACCATTATGGAAAATCATTGCGTTATATGACTGTGAAAACCTTTTTCTCCAAAATGCGATCTAAAGGACAGACCAAAAACACGATTTTACGTGTTATTGTCCAATGTTATTCGCGAGAGTTCTTTTTATCCGCATCATGTGAAAAAAAAATGTAAACAAATAATATATGTAACTTTTGCGAACATAGTATATAAAAAAATCAGAACGTTATTTTATAACTAAACTTTATGTTATTTAAGGATCTATCTTATCTTAGAAGAGAGTCGATTTTAAATAATAATCAGCAAGAACTATCAAAAGATCTGTTTTTTAATTTACTCCTTACAAACAAAATTAATTTTGATATTCTGTAAATTTACCGTTTAGAAATCATCAGTTTCTAATTACATTAAGTTTAAACCCATGTTTTTGAAATTATTAGCAACCATAAACATGCTATACAGTTCAAATAGCCTGCTCTGCTATACAATTTACTGGATTTTATGTTGAATATCGTAAACAAAAATATTTCTGTCTAACAAAAATATTTCTATACACAATTAGTTTATTTTGTCATAAATATATAATTTATTTAAAAGTTATCACAAAAAAAAACTAAACTCCAGCTCGTAACACATACGAAAAGGCTCGAGTTACAAGAAAGCCACATATGCAGAGTTGTCAGAAAATTGATTTTAGCCTGGCATGTTTAACAGAACAGTTTATAGTTGGTTTAATTACTAAATAAAGCAATCCATATTATTTTTGATATATCGGTGGAAGAGTAATTTAATTTTAGTCAGGGATGGTGAGCCATATTTTATCGATACTATACAGTTATCAAGTACATTCATTCATTGTGTTTGTTTGTTGCATATCTCGTAGTAATATGCATGAATTACATAATAATGCGGTAATTTTCATGCAGTTGCTGTAATTATGTTAATATAGAGTTGTGGTTCGTGGCAATTATTTAGATTGCCATAATCATGTCGATGGCAACGCTTAGTATTAGTGGGCTATTAAGATACTACAAAAAAAATTACTACTTTTAGAAACAGGTCATATATTAAACTTTACTTTTTCTTTAGGATCTAAATTATAACATACTTTTATTATTTTTACGGCAGAAGATTGTATCTCTAAAAAAATAACAACATTAGCGGACTATTACAGAGACCTCTGTAGTAACAAATAGTGGCTGTGGTGGCATTTCCCCGTATATTTTTCGAGATTAGAAGAAGTATATGATCTTATTGAATACGCTTTTGTTACCTTCGGATGTATCTGTCTATCCTTGTGACGGAAATTATGTACGTGATTATGACCCACAACATTTTGGACATTTTTTAATGCATACTTATAAAGATCCTACTAGATAACTACCCACACCTTTTATTTTTGTTTTACAATTAAATATTGTTTTAATTATTTATACTATTGATCAAATTTGTTTTGTTTTGTTTTACTATTACACATTTTTTATTTTAGTTATTTGATAAAGCGTGTTTTTTTAATTTTTTAAAGTTTATATACAAACTATTTGTAAGATTAAATCTAAGCTGTTTGTGATTAATGAATGGACAGTACAAAACTTTTACATTATTAATATCAGTATGTGTACGTAGCTTAGTAGTATTATAAATTTATCAGTTTAATAAATTCAGTTTGTTATTTGAAACGGATTTATATCTAATATATTTTCCTTAGATAAGACCCAAAGGATAGATTAATTCTAGGTCTTAATTTATATCTTTATCCCGAGCTACTTTAATATAATCAAAACTTAGGGTATAATACATTCAAATGATCAAAACTGAACTCGTCTAAACCTCTCCATCGTCAGATTTAAGCCATTAAGATAACAATTATCAAAGTCTAAGTTAAGTCTTGATTATACGGAGTTGGATGCTGAGAGTTTATAAGTACATATACGGTTTATTTATAGGTAACATTAAAGTACGGTATTCACTTATATATAGTATAATAAAATAATGAGAATAAATGGTTTTATTTAAATACAGGTAGCCCAGGTATATTATGTTATAAAATTATTTTGAGCTTTCATAGCATCGAGACAAACATACATATTACTGCTTTAATTACTGTTAAACGTTAACGTTAAAAAAATTGAACGTTGAATTCTGAATTCGTGTAAAAATATTAAAAGTTTGAAAGCGTTGTTTGATAAACAACGGATTGCTGTTCTTATTTTTTGGTCACAGCAGATTCAATTACTAGCCCCAAAATTTTAACGTCCTGTTTTATAATATTTATTTAAATATGACATATAAAATTCGAGGCTATAAAATACATAATATAATAATTGCTTGTTCATATTTTTAAATATTTAACTAAGATTACAGTTATCATTGCGCTTTTATACTTTTATTAGCATTCTTAAAAAAAATTGAAACGTTTGTCAGACAAAAGACATAACCGTTTTAACTTTCGTGACGTCTACAGATATTTCAGACATCAATAAAAGCCATAAAAGTAGTTTTGGCTGAAAGTCATGTTCTAGAGATCGTGAGGAATTGTGATTGGACGCGTTCAATAAAACTAAATGTGATATAAGTTTGAATGTTCTTTTTTATTAAACCAAGAATAACATAAACAATATTACATATAACGGTTACCATTTTTGTACTCAACACTTTTAGTGTTATAAAAAATCGACACTTTAGGTTTAGGTTTTACTTTTGGTTTATGGTACAAATTATATTACGCTAACATATACCACTCCAAGATTTATTTACATAGTATTTTATTCATATTTCAAACACCAAAATATATAAATGTTCATCTACCGCATAATGTTCTAATTTCACAGTTTCAACCCACTTGAAAAATAACACATGGTGCTGCGAAATTTAATTGAAAATGAACTCCATATGTTCGCTTAGTTTTCACTTGTAATGAATAGAAGCAAAGTGTTCTTTTTGGAGCAAAATTAAGTTTTTCATTTCAGTTTTTTTGTCACAAAATGTTCATGCTAACGCTACAGTTCATTCTGATTCTAGAAAACTTTTAATGAAATTTACATAGAATATATACGTTACGACGTTAAGTACGCCCCATTGAGCTTATTAATTAGGCATTTTTTGTTAAAAGTTTTATAAAATATTCTTTACACTTTGGTTTGATAAATATTTTCAGGAGAGTTGCAAATTACCTGTTTGTAACAACTGCTTTATATCCTTATTAATACTATAGTTCTTATAATACTATCATTATTTTGATGAAATATAAACATGTTATATAAAAATAATAACCAATTTTCTACTAAAAATATATGCTTGGTTAAACCGACAATGTTCAGTTGAACCTTAACAAGTTATTGACGGTATATAGTGTATAAAAACCAACAGCAGCGGAAGTAATCAGAGTTATAATTAGCCTGTTAAAATTTTGCCGTTTTATATTTTATTATATGGAAATTTAAAGAGTTACAATAAAAAATTCTGTGGCAAATAATATTAAAAGGACCTTTACGATGAAAATGAAATAAATCGCGCGGAAGAATCGCAGGGTCATCTTACTTAGATTAAATGACGGCTGGGTTCGTAAAAACGTGACTATCATTATAAGTTGATTTATTGCTCAAATTGAGTTCAGTGCCGTGTCTACAGATGTTAGCGAGTGAGCTTTTGTTGACGTGAATTAATGTAATCCTTTGCACTTCATAACAACATGAACAGGAATGACAAAGGACAGACCAGGGAGGTAAAAGTATTTGGGAATTTTATGTCAATAATAAAATAAAGAACATATTGTAAACAATTAGAATAAATTGATTCAAGCATGGTTAATATCTATACATTTAATAAAATTGTCACTGTTCCATTTCTGTACATGGAAAATATTAAAAAAAAACATCATACGGGGCCTTTATAAGAGCAAGAGAACCCAAAACAATTGTTTTTCAGTTTGTCTGTATGTCTGTATATTTGTGCACGCTAATCTCAGAAACGGCTTAACCGATTTGATTGCGGTTCTCGGGAATACATTTTTACAGTCTTCACTTAACATTTAGTGTTTATTTTATCTAAATAGGTTAAGAAATAAAAACTTATGTTACATGTAAATTTATGTTAATTACGTAAAAGGTATCATGCAAATCTTATTCTATACATGTAATCAATCTATAAATCTGTAGAGGAGTAGTCTTTGTACATTGATAATATTAAAAAAAAATACCAGGACGTGAAGTGATAATCCATTTTCATCATTTTTGAAATCTTTGTAAGTTTATCTGTTTGTCTTTTAGTTGTGCGCACAACACGAAAAAAAAATATTTTCAAAAATTCATACAGATATATCCTTTATATAAGAAAGAGAACCCAAAACAATGTTTTTTTTTTCATTTTGTATATTCGTCTAAATGTCTGTATGTTTGTGCACGCTAATCTCAGAAACAGATTAATCGATTTGGATGCAGTTTTCGGGAATATATTGTCATGGGATTTGCTTTATATTCACTTTATATTTTGTTTGATTATTTAACAATCGATTAACAAATAAAGAATTTAAAAATCTCTTATTGTCGTACCATTGCTGCTTACCAGTTTGAAGGTATATAGTTTTTACACACATTGGTTAACAAAAGGGTACGTTTTTTAAAAATCGAAATCTACGGGTACGAAGTCGCAGGCACAGCTGGTATTTAATAATATTTTGAAATATGAGTATATATTGTCATTTTATATGATACTCCTAAATGTTATAACAAAATTATTACATGTAATTTATCCTTTCTCTCAAGTATGTAACTTGACACAGACATTAGTCAAAGTAACCACAAATTTGTAAGCCAAGGAAGTTTTGGCCAAATAAATACTTAAAGGTATATATAATAGGGTATGCTTTTGAATGCTTAACAGTATGATATCTAGAGGTATTACTTTATTACCTAGAACATAGTGAAACTTGTAGAAGTAAATTGTCTAAAAGATGAACAAAAAGATTTATGGAATGATAAACTAAATGTATTTTCAATTACTTTAATATTTTTACTTTCTGTCTGACAACATTAAAATCATATAAACTTGGAAAATCAGTTATTTATATTTATAGTTATTATATTTCGTACCCAAGTGTTGCCATAAATATACATTATTTATTTTATTGAAATATACAAATGTTGCAAAAATGTACTTCAATTATATCCTAGGGAGCTAGGTGAATGTTGCATCATTAATTTTCCGCGCGGACGAGGGATGTAATAAGAAGTGTCATTTTTCAGTCTCGCTTGTCCTTGTGACTAAAAATTTAGAAAGGTGACAAGGATTTCTTATTCATTTTTTAAATTGTAGTAACGGTATGAATGCTTCGTCAAATAAATTTTGGATTATATTATGAAATAAATAATAATATTCCATATTCTATTTAAAACACTTCATTTTTTATTTATAAATTTCTAGTAAAATTAAGCATCGAAGTTTTAATGAACTTGCTTAAATCCAGACAATGGAACAATATTATAATACACTATAATAATAATGCCCAAGCCAATTTTGGTGTAAATTTGTCCTGGATATCTCCCTAAAAACACATAACATTGATTTTAACCCAAAATTGAAAGCCATAATGCACATACGAACAATACTATAGTATTCATGAACCGCCTCAGTAATGGACCCGATGGTCTAAAATTACCTCAATCAAGCACACCCTCTACTATATAGACTATATGTACTCGAATTTCTATACGTTTAATATCAGTTGAAATAATTTGAATAGCATCCACTGTCTTTGTTGTATGTTTCTTTTTATTTACTGCATTATATAATCCATATATTTTATGCGAGTAAATTATTTTAATGAGATCTATTAAAACACTGATATTATTACTTTCATGCTACATAGTTACATAAATGATTAATAATATACAAAATATATCAAATTAATTAAAAGTTGTAACTCCTAAAACATTATTTTTAATTTATAACACATAACAATATTACTAACAACTACAATATTATTAAGGGCAGAATAAAAAAATCTCCAGAATATTAGATATATGAAAATAATAATATAAAATACTTTTATATAAAGTGTGAGATACCGTAAATAACTTTAGTATTTATTTGGTTAGCATTAAAAAATATTAAATTGAAAAATAAATAAAACTTAAAGTTTTAAAGTTGTAAAGCTATTCAATTCAAAAGACTTGTTCGATATTTACTACAGTTTGATAAGTTTTGCATGAAATGTTGGTTTAAGTTCTGAGTACAGTTGATTTGAGTTTCGATCTCTTTAATTGTGAGAAGAGATATAGTTTAGTTCTGGCTTATTTATTCCTCTGTAGAATAAATTAGTTCAGGAAACAATATCCAACAGATTTTTTTCTTATATATATAACTTATACTATAATTCAAACATTAAAAAATGTGGTGCATTGAAAGTATTGAATAGTTATAAATCTTAAAAATATGTGTAAGCATATCAGCCTCGGTCTTTTTAGTTGGGTTTTAAATAAATGTAAAATAAAAAAAAAATCCTTTACACGAGCAGGATAGTAACAGACAGAAATCTGTTTTCAGAGATTCGTGAAGTGAGTTATCGTTACATTAGAAATTATCGTCTTTGTCTGGCATTATATTGACTGGTGTATTTTTAACAAAATAGAAAATATATATTTTATCGATTATATTTATTGTTTAATTTAAAAAATAAATAATTGTATTTGGAAATGTGTAAAAAAAGACTTTAATATTACATAAGTGCAAAGTAGGAATATTCGTAGTAAAACAATTCCCCTTTCCCTTTTTAGTATTGGCTTCTATATGACTTGTTTTAAGTGATACAATCAAAATTATGACATCGGCAGATATAGCTCACTGTCAAAAATCTGTTTAAAGTTTTTAATAAGGATATTAGGAACTGTAAGCTTTTTATGCTTCTCTGGTTTTGACTTAAACATCAATTTAAATACTTTTTAAATAGAGTTCTTAATAGCCAATCTAACCATATATCACACTTATAGATTTTCATTAAATAATAATAAAATATGACCATGTAAATTTGCGGAATTCTGATCTACACAATCGACGTTATTTTGACCATTAACTTGCAGGTCTGGCTTTATTAAAAAATAATATAAAACATGTTTTAAATGCTAAATAATATGTATTAGATATTCAATTAGCTAAGTACATTAACAAAATTTTCAATACTGAACATTCACAAAAGCCAGTTTTGAGACGGTTTGCACGGTTCCATTTCATAGTGCTCCGGCCGACCATAACGCCGCAAAAGCGATGTCCCTATATTTTAAATCTGTAATATCCTCGAAAATATTCATTTAAATTACATATCTGTAAAGGACTGTATTGTTCCATATTAAATGTAAAATATATTTAAGATATTTAATTAGATAAGGATTAATGCTTTAAATCGCTTCGTAAATTAACCAATATTTCTCAGAAAAGGAAAAAGATAAAAATTATTCATTAGTAATCCTTGAAAAATAAACATTCTATCGCGGACTTTCTTGTAGACTTTTTTAAGGTATACAATACTTATATTATTTTGATCTATTTCGTAGAGTTCAGCCAGTGTTTGCAATGTAAGTGCAAAACAATCTGTTTGTTTACGACTTTGCATTAGTAATCTTGAAATTATCAGTGGTTCTCTAATGTATTAAGCATTTTATTATACATACTAGTTGCGACTTCGTACGCGTAGATTTCGATCTTGATAAAACGTACACTTTGTACGTACACATGTATGTAAAAACTATAAACCTTCAAACTGGTAAGCAGCAATGGTACGACAATAAGAGATTATTAAATTCTTTATTTGTTAACCGATTGTTAAAAAAAATACATAATATAAAGTAAATATAAAGTGAATTCCATGACAATATATTCCCGAAAACTGCATCCAAATCGATTTCTCCGTTTCTGAGATTAGCGTGCACAAACATACAGACATTTAGACGAATAGACAAAATGAAAAAAAAACATTGTTTTGGGTTCTCTTTCTTATATAAAAGTGCTGTATGAATTATTGAAAATATTTTTGTTTTCGTGTTGTGTACACAACTAAAAGACAAATAGATAAACAGACAAATATTTTTAAAATCCTGAAAATGTATTCTATTAGTTATCACTTCACATCCTAGTATATTTTTTTAATATTTTCAATATACAAAGACTACTCCTCTACAGATTTATTACATGTATAGAATAAGATTTTCATGGTACCTATTACATCATTGACATAAATAGTCATAACTTTTTAATTTATTAACCGATTTAGATGAAATAAACACTAAATGTTTGGTGAAGAATGTGATAATAAATTCCCGAAAACCGCATTCAAATTGGTTAAGCCGTTTCTGATATTAGCGTGCACAAACATACAGACATACAGACAAACAGACAAACTGAAAAACCATTGTTTTGGGTTCTCTTGCTCTTATAAAGCCCCCCTATGATGTTTTCTTTTTTTTTTTGATTCCGTGTACAGGAATGGCTCAGTGACGATTTTATTATATGTATAGATATATAGATAGTTATACCTACTCCAATAATTGTGCAAATAATAATCAAGAGTATTTTCAGTTTCAAGAACCATTGTCTTTGCGCTGTTCATCTCTTCATCTGTATTATTAAAATCCCCAGTATCCTCCATTTTCATATTATATTATGACACTGAATAATTCCCTTTGAAAGAAATTAGAGGCATTTAAATCCAAAAAGCGAGATTCAAATAATTTTACAGGGCTTTAAAACTTTTACCTTGGAAATTTTCGTTAGCTGAGCTGTAAATACGGCAACTTATTATGTTTCTCTTACTCTAATATATTCTAATATATCTAATATTTAATAAACGACCAAATCCAGAAATATTGACATCTATGTTCATCACATACATGACATACGTAGGGAATCGAACCCGAGCCCCATTTGGTCGCTATACGTTAGGCGTCTGCGCTAACCACTCGACCAATTAGGCGGACCATGAATATATATTTATTCAATTGTATCATTCATAACAATAATTATAATACGTCTATTTCAATAAACCACTGCATTAATTTGACTGCATGAGCCAAATTTAATGAATAGCAAAAGTACACACTATTTTAACAAAGAATTTTCCCTAATTAAGTAATTATTTTCAATTATTATTTTTTTATTTAAAACACCTACAGTTTTAATTAAATAAAACATTTATATTATTTTGAGTTATTCTTATTCAGTATTAATAAATAAGAATAACTCAAAATGTCATAAGAATCGAGAAAAAAATAGATTTGTTTTTGGATTCTTTTGTAATCTATATAAAAAAAAAAATGTAAATGTACTTGCTTGATAAATTTTCATTAAAATTGATATTTTAGACGTATTTTTAAAATTTCTTTGTTCTCTGTAGTATGATTTCTTTCCTTGATAGTATATTTGAATACGTTTCTGATTTGCTACTGTTTTAAGGAAATTTTATCTATACATATAACTAGGATCCGCTCCAATGCACTGCGGGAGTTGAGCTGAGCCCCCTTTTCAGTTTTTTGACCACATCCTTAAAACGAAACAATATTTTTTTTTCTGTTTTGTTGCAGAAGAAGCCCAGTCACGACCTTGACATGCGTGCTAATTTTGGTTAAAATTGGTCAAGTATTTTTCCTGTGATTTTGCCTCAAAAAAAATTATTCCCAAACAGTTAAAAGCTTCGCTTACACTCAGCTCAATAAAATTGTCACTGGTCCATTCATGTACATGGAATTTATTTAAAAAAAAACATTGTAGGTGGGCTTTATAAGAGCAAGAGAACCCAAAAGAATGGTTTTTCAGTTTGTCTGTTTTTTTTAATCGAAAGCTTGGTTTGTCAAGATGGTTCTTAGACATCTCTGGTCGAAATAAAAGCAGTAGTCGCCAACATATAAAGCTTTTATTGGTTTTTATTCGAAAGTTTTTATACAATATAGTAAAAACCTAAACAAATGAAAATTGTGTATTCGTAAGTTCCTATAGTACAACAAAGAAAAAAGTACAAAAATTTTTAAAAGCATAAAAAATATTTAAAAACCCCGATACTAAAAGACGTCTAAAAAAGATAATAATATTATTATGTACTTATTGAAGTCGTTGTGTGGTCCCCCGATTTTGTACAGTGTACCGAGTGGTTTTTGTACGTACATTGATGATAGTGTCTTTTTTACAAAATTTTCGGAGCTAATGAATGAGAACTTTGACGATACGATAATATCAAAATATTGTTATTTCGTTATTTGCCTTAATAAATTTACTTGCCTTTTGCATTCTTCCTTTTCTTAGCGAAACCCCTGGTTTTCAAGTTTTATTTTTTCTAATACCGTTACTTCCTAAATAGTTTACTACAATTTAATAAGTATATCAAAAACCTTAGCCACCACAGCAACGCGTGGCCGTATCTGCTGGTATATATATGTGTATTCTAAAAGGAAAATTTAATAATCTCAGAAGAAACATACTTTAAAAAAAATATATTAAACCTCTCTGACAATTTCGTTGAATCAAAATGTTCCTCCAAAACGTTTATTGATTCTACAACTAAAATTCAAACGCTTTGGGCTGCCGAGCTAAATTGTTCTTACATATAATATCTATAGAGTTGCAATTTAAATAATATGTCTTATGATGTAGGAACTCAGGAGAAGTTAACATTTCTAACTTCTCATATTACGTTTATTTACATATTTCACACATACAAGTACCAGCGAAGGTTGTTTAATTTTCTTAAAAAGAGCTGTTATGTTATGAGTAATAACATTTCTAAAGAACAGTTGTTTCTAGAAAGCTTACTTAATTTTGTTCATTTGTAGATTGTTACTATAGTAAAATACGTGGCTGCTGCACCCATATATTTATGTCCATATTTGATAGTAGTCACAGACAGATTTTTCTGCACTATAAAATATCGTTATCGAAAGCTTTTATCATAAAATATTTTAAGTGTAAAGGAATACGTAGCATTTTTATCTGAGTTAATTCCAGGGCTTGTTTTAAATAACACTTAATTTCAAATAGTTTATACTACATTTCTGCGCTTTGACGGCTATATTCCTATTAAATGTGAAAGTCTTTGAACTAAATCAAACTAGTTTTTGATTTTAATATTTCACACTCAGTTCAGATTGAAGGATAAATATATAAATAAAATTAATATGCTTATCTGAAAAACAAATGTAATATTCCAACTAACTGTTGCAGTTACCATAGTATACATTTATTATTCAGAATTTTTCAATAAAAAAATATTTAAAATTATATTATATCATCCATGGATATGACAAAATTCATTTCGAAGAATATTTTCTATTTAATAATATAAAAATTAATGAATTTAATGAAATTTTATGTTTAATATGGCTCTGTGATTCTGCCTTGAAAAAATATTTACATGGAAATTAATTTATAATTATAATTTCCTTCGATGTTTTCCTTCACAGTTTTTCAATTAACCGAGCTCAAACCATCATTAATAGAATAAACAATAACAAGGAGAAATATTAAAAATTCTAAGAGCCAGCATAATATCATTCAAAATCAATATAATGATGTATTTAACAGTTGAAAGGCTGTACCAGAAGGGCATGACATTATATAAGTGCTTTTGCGACCTAAAAGCCTTCTCAATAACATAATATTCTTACATCGAACGAACTAAAGATCCGTAAGGAAATCACTTTATGCAAATCAAAGTACCCTTGTTGGATGCTTCATGGTTTATAAGATAAACTTCCCGCATATTTTACATAGCAAATGCCCAACATTTTTGTTATATGTGCTTCGTACATATTCATGCCTCGTCTTCTACTTAAATCTGTTGTAATAAATTGTATTGACATTAATCCATACTCATTAAATATTTATACAGTTAAAACACAGTAGTAGGTACATTGTTTGTGTTGATAAAGTAAATTTATGAAAACACACAAGCTACAAATTAAAGACAAGAAAAGCTTGAATTTACGTTTCGTATAATAAGAATCTCAAACAAAAGGAAAACTCGTTACCTAAGCACACAGAGGGGCCAGAAATATGAATTTAAGTTATTATGAAATTCATCTTCAATATATCATTATAATAAGCTTTTGATATTCCTTACTTCTTAAAACTTTCTGAATTCAAAATCCCACCTTTGCCTAGGTGAGATTTGTGACATGCAACGATATAGGATTGAACTTTTATCTTGAAACATTTAAACGCTTTTGTTATAAAGTGTAACCTACCTGCCTTACCTAATTAACAACTGCGTCGGAAATAGTGTAATATGAAACTAAACAAGGATTTGTCCATGTTAGCCACACAGCGTGTATGGTTTATGAGAACTACGGAGTTAATGCTCTTAGTCGTTACAACTTGCATCGTCTCTCACTCTCCTAAACTTGTCTTACGAATTATAATGTATAATTAACTATGATAAGCACTAATCCAAAAATAAATTTAAAAATATTAGAACAAATTTTAAATTCAAACCTTAAAGATAATATATTAATATCCCATGTAATAGAGATTGTAAGCGGTGAAATTTTAAGGGATCTACATAATGAAGTATCTTTTTATGTAATCGTTTCCATTACCTACCCTTCTAAAGACAGTTTTGAGCTTCTTTGGCACTTAAGTGGCAAAGTTTTCGTTTTTGTAGGAACTTTCACTTTATTTAAGGATCCCTTTTTAGTGGTTTAAGAATTTAAAGTTTTTATTACTGCACTATGGAAATTATAGCGCAAAGCACGTATATGACTAACGTGGTCGCGCTAAATTATGACTTTAAATATATTCCTTTCTCAGTTCAAACTAGATTTTCTTTTAAATGTCTACAAATCTACAGTCAATTGTTATAAAGATTAACACAATGATTGTTTTTAAAACAAATACTTTATACTTGTTAACAACAGAGTCATAACAAATAAATACAACACGTGTAAATAGGGCAGTATAAAATAATAAAATTACAGACGAAATGGAATCTAATGGAATTTTTATTGTCTTGTATGGATCATGTGAAAAATAATGGTAGAGCAAAATCTTATTAATCCTATCTTATTTTTAGTCTAAAAATACATGACTCAAATATTATAAACCTAACAATTCATTATATGTTAGTTCTACGACCATGTCAACATCCATTTCACTCAATATTCTAGCCATTTAGTCCTGGATATGTTCCCCGGTCAACTTGAAATTCAGAAATATTATGTGTACAAACCCTACCAAGAGCCCACACTCCATTAAGGTCTGATTTATTGCTCTCAACTAAAAGGGTCTCACAAGGAACGATCTTTGGTCCATATAAATATATGTATATCACATACATTAGTTGTATGGAAATTTTGCCACGAAATATTATTTGCTTTGATCGTGTAAGTACATTATAACGCTTTTCGGTCGTTTATTGATTTTACATTAGAAGTCTTATTTTTTATCATCCCTGGAGTATCTACTGAGTTGGTGAAATGTAAATATAATGATATTTATCAAAGTTAAATGATTTCGTCGAATTTAAATATTAAAGTAAAATGTTAAATGAATCTTAAGGTATTCAAAATTACATAAAACGAATAATTCTATTTAAAAAAAATGGATATTTATAAAAATAAATAAAATTATTGTTTGTAAAATTTAGAATGTATTTCTTAGTTTTCAGATATTGTGTACCAGAAACTAATTTATAGTTTGATGTTTTATCATATTTCTATAAGTTATCTGAGAAAAAAGAAAAATATTCTGTAGTAAAGAACTAGGTATATGATAATATATCGGTCATATATAATATACATGTTCTTACATAAATTCTAAGTAATTTATATAATAATTTATAACATAATTTCAAAAATATGTGTATTTACATGTTTGTTCTATGTTTTAAATATCTTAAAAAATAAAATCATTAATTTTTGTTATTTTAATTTTGATAATAACTCTTAACATTTACTCCAATTAATTATGTTGGCTAAGTCCCTCTTTTTGCCATTGATTTTGATGTAGTGTTTTTTTAAACATCAGAAAAGTTAATGTTCTTGAATATCTTCATAATATGGCAATGAGGTTCGTATTTAGTTTACAAAAATTTGATCATATTACAAAACCGAATAATACATTGAAATAACATCCGATTAAATCACAAAAACACTCTTGCATTGCTTTACTATATATACACACTTAATTCACTTATATACTTTAATTCTATGACGTCCACTTAATTAAAAGAGCATTTTTAATATCAAGTTAGCATTAATGACATTAATTTGAGATCACCCGCTAATTTAGAATTCGCGTTTGCAACTCACAATGGTGTGCAAGGTCATTGACTGCTCGTGCGGTAAAACTATGGAATGATCTACAAAATAATAGCCAATAATCGCCCTCGTTAAGTTATTTAAAAATAAACTAACTATAATGATAATGATTTACATTTTATGCAATCTGATTTTAGTCTGTTCCTTGTGTTACCGAATGATAATCCATGTCGCACTCTTCATTACTGAAGGTCGTGCCCGTCTTGAAATATCTTGGTGGCTTTGGTCACCAGGTTCTTCTAATCTAGCCTATCCCCGGCCTTCTGTATTGCTTTCTTCATGGGGAGGCCAGTGAGCTTGGTGACTTGGTCAGTCCATCTGGTAGGAGGTCGTCCCCGATGTCGATTGCCTTCCACTTTCCCAAAAACTAATATTAATATTAATACCGAATGATATAGCAATATATTTGGAATTGAAAAGTAATTGTTACTTGTTTACTAAATTCAAATATATTATGTACCATATATATTATGTAACATATATATAATCTATGATATTTGAACAAGTAGCAGTAAATTGTCAAATGCAATATCATTCTAATTGGATCGTCTGATCCATTCTATCGAATCAGTTCTATGTTGTTTATGTACACAAACAAAGTACTATCAAAGGAAACTGATTATAGCAATTAAGAAATATACCCATAATTCTTGTTAAGATTAATTATTTTTATTCCAGTACCTTGTACGTGTAACTAAAGTATATTAGTTTCAGAGGTTTAAAACCCAAAATGAAACGATGTGAAATATAAAAAAACGGTAGAAAACTGGTATTTCTTATTAAATTATGTCATTATCGAAAAGTTTTTCGTAAGGTTCTTTTAATTTGATAAAATATTATGCCCTTAGGCTATTGATGTTTTTAATATTTGATTAAAAATTTTAGGTCTTGTAATGTAAAAATTGTTGCTTATATTCAAATAGAAAAAAATATTTTACTATTAATTTCATAAAATAAGGATTCTTCTTAAATTAAATTGGGATACTTAAGAACAATAACAATTGACCTACATTATTACAGACAGTTAACTTTAATTCATTCTAATTTTTTTTTCATAAAATAATGAATTTTCTTGCCTGCATTGAACTAATAAATATAACCAATTATTTGTCCGTTACATCAATGCAAAACAAATTGCTTTTGCAAATGACTTCAAATCACGAAGTTTGTTACAGCTTGAATTTACTTTATATCTTAACACAGGTCTATATTTTTTACGACAATTGGTTTCATTACGATGTAATACCTTAAAACCATTAATGTTCGCAAATTAAATTGACATTTATATAATCATATGCCAAATTGCTTGTCATGATTTTTTATATCAATATTGATTGTAGAGAGCTATTCATAGTAAAATATTTAAGTATGAAATGAAACATTTAATTCTAAAATTTAGTTCAAGTCAATGATGAATTATATGAATTTACAACCGGATCCATTGATAATTCTCGAAAATATAAATCCAGTTAACTGAATTTGATCTTGGTTCCAATAGCACAGCGCTAAAACAAAACAATTTAAAATCATATTTTAAGAATTATCATAATTATTTCAGCCTTTTGTTTGTCAAGAAACATTTAGCACTTGTTAAAATAAATGGATAAATGAATTTATATATCAGTATTTGATTTATATAAGTGTACGTTAATATATTACTTGTTTGCCACGCATTTGTCTAATAATATTACATTAAAGAAATTGTTGGAGTAAGACTTTTTTGTCACATTCGCTTAACATAAGAATTGTAATAGATCGTGGGTATCCTCGGCCAGTGTAGTAACACCCTCTGGGGCCCACATAATCTATTTATTATATGTAATCGATAATTGTCTGATTTAGATGTAGAAATATATCTCTTGTTCTTCGTTTGTCATTTTTTCTATTTGCCTGTTTGACCTTTCTAAAAAGTAAAAACGCTTTTAAAACTTAACATTTTTGCAAATATTCTTAAGTGACGACAACATTTATCATCATGTAAATTTTTACTTTTTGGCTAACAAACTGAATAAACCTAAATTTTTCTTAACATTTACAAAACGCATAGGATGTATCGACAACATTCCTTATCTTAAATATATCACTAAATAAAATATTTAAATTATTATAAGAAATCAAACCTTCGTAAAATGAACCATATTGAATCAATTCAGCAAATTGCTCACGTAAGAACCGAAGCACTTGCCGGCGGATTTATTTGTGTTAACACTTCAGGATATGTCCAGAATACTTAACATCCAAACATCTTCTAAAATCAAATAAAAATATGTTATATATACATAACAATAAAAAGGCTAAAGGTAGAAAATAAATACAAAATTCATGTTCACGTGGAGGAATTCTATTTGACATATTATTTTTAAGCTGTCTGTTTAAATACAATTACAAAACAACTACAATGTAACATATACAATGCATATTCATTTAGGTTATGTTAATTTTATCCTGTCTATCAAGAGAGATTGTCATAAATTAAAAAAAAAATGCTATTTATCATTTGATTTCAACTTCTGCTAATGGTTAAATTGTTAACTTTTCAGTTTATCTTTTCAAGTAAAAGCTATCTTAACTTTTATCCGAAAAAGATTAGTATTAGAATAGTCATTGAATTCTTTAAATAATTGCAAATCTGTGCAGATTTCATCCGAAACTCTTACCGCATTGCGGACCGAGACATACATAGTTGTGTGTGTGTTCGTACTCTACTTTGACTGCTTTAAACTCTTATCAAGAATATTCAGTTTCCCTAATACTTTAGTTTTATATTTAAAAATCTTCTACAAAGTATAACGGTATTTGACTATTAAAACTATAGTACAAATAACACAGCTTTTACTCTTTGAAATAACCTCCTTTTTCTAAGTTTTATCAAAGTCTGACATTTAACGCTAATTAGCGTTTCGATTCAAATAATTGTCTAGGATTTTTATATAAAAGAGATAGCTTAAGATAACCTCTATATAATTTGTTCTGAGCTTGTATAAAATATTGTCAACAAGAAAAGCGTTTTAACTACATTCTAATAAGTAAGATAAATTCATTTTAATTTATTATTGTAGATTAAATTGTATATTTTTTAGTAAAATATTGAATACAAAATTACAAGACTCCGCAGTTTATTTACCAATTTAAATAAAATAACAAGATCAAATAAGACTCCGTAAATATTTGCTCAAACCAAAAAGTATAAAATGTTTTAAGTCTAGAATCGTAAAGCTTATCGAACATCTGAAAATGATTTCCAACTATTATATAAATATATTATTTAGTATGGAGTATTTCGGTAATTGCAAATATTTTAAAGTAAATGTAGTAGTAAGATAATTTAAAGTTTTAAGACAACATATTGATAAATTTAATTATATAATTTAATTGCGTTGTTGAACTGTATATTGTACACGATAACGTAATATAAGTTTCAATTTATTATATTTATAATTAAAACCGTACAAAGGTTGACTTATCCCTTAAAGTGATTTATTCCAGTTAACCTTGGAATAGCTCCATAAAGCTGGCAAACCCATATTAGCAGAACCAAAAAAAAGTGGTAGCATAATTTAGTGCTATATAATTGCTAATTAATTATCGTGATAAAAAAAATCTTGCTCTCTTGTCATACGTGGGCAAAAGTGTTTAAAACTTTTAAATATTGGAAATGATATTGGGGCCTATAACAGGAACAGCAAACATATGTTACCCGATACCAAATTGGACTTTTAAAATTTATAACCAATTATAGGCAAAGCACAAATGGGATTTGAATTTAAAATTTTATAAGAAAATACGCTTGTATAATAGGAAAATCATTTTCATTTTGCAGTATTTCTTGAAAATTGATTCAATAAGTTGTCTCTTCAGTTTTCATAATAGACTTTAATCGAATTTCCAATAGTTAGGAATCCAATAAGAGAAGCGATGGAATGAAGAAATAGAGGATCTTTTTATTGAAGCGGTGTCCATAAGGTCAACTCCCTATTACCGAACATTGGCCACTTTCACGGAGATATTTTTACCATCGTTTATTAAAGGAGCACTTAAACTGGTTGCAACTTTTTTGTATTTTCTGTTTATAATTGACTTCTTTTATGGAAATAAAATATTTTATAAAAATTCTAATATTTTTGGTTATGAGATGTAGTGCGATTCAATTTGTTTCATCTTCATATTATATTAAGTGCTCTTTTATTTTAGTTACAACAACCAATCAACTTTTTTGTTTCCAAAACCGATTCTTAAGATATAACTGTAAATGTTATCCAATACCGAGTTTAGTTTTTAATTAAATAAGATTGTTGACTATGACAAGACGAACACACTTTTGAAATACTACTGTAATTTCTTGTAATAATTGTATGTGCAATAAGTTTTTAGAATAAAATAAATAAAATAAATATTTCTTTTTATTTAAGAAATTGTAATATATTGTTAGGGGTCGAGGGTACTTCTAGATAATTAGTAGGCATTAAGTGCCTTAGCATTAAGTCCGCCAATTGTATAAATTTCTTTGTATAATAAAGATTTTATAAAGAAATAAAAATAAATATTTTTTTTACATTTTTACTTTCTTTATTTACTCTGTCCGTATCAATATTGAAAATATTCTTAACTAAAAAAAAAATAATTATCATTAGTGGGAATAAAACATTTTATAGTCCTCTTTTTTATTTTGAAGATGTAACGATACTTTTCATACAATTGGAGAACATTATAAAACCAAGCATATTTCTTTAGAAGTTTACTATTTATATTATTATTTCCAATTGTTCTAATTTGCACTAAATCAATAACTATAATGATTAACTATTTTATTTATGAAGCATTAAAACGTAAGTCAATTAAATTTTTAATCACTTGTTATAAAAGTGTTATTAATTTTATTCAGAGTTTGAAATCGTAGTTTTGTACATTATATACCTACATCTAGTTTACTATAATATAATCGAAACAATGAATGATACAATTATTCAAATCGCATTTTATTTTTTGTTTTATTATTATCTACAGTATAAATTATTTAATAGAATTCAACTGCATTAAACTTTACAAACGTTATAGTGAAAATAATACGATTCTTGGAAACTTAGGGGGTTGGGGCTTGGGGGTTTAGGAGGCCGTGCCATATATAATATTACTTCTTATACCCTAAGATACGACAATATTCCTTGCTAATTTTCTTATGTTTCTCTTGTCTAGAGTTCAAGTTACCAGAGTCTTTAAGTCTAACGTGTTTATGTTTCATTTTGCTAATAAGAATATTTAGGAGGCATGTTTTATAATAATTCTATTTTTAAGTAATAAACAGTCATAATCTAGAAAATTATATATTTTTTTTAAAGTTCATAATTTGAAATACCTAATTTGAACTGTCTGAACTGTCAATTATGGTATATTGTTTAGGCATGCAATTATTTCTTGTTTAGTAAAACTTTTACTGTGGATTTATATAATTCCTCGATTTGACAGTTCAAAAACGTGTGTAAGATAATTCATCGTAGTTATTTCTTTTCTTCTTTAACATACTATCGAAAATTAAATAATCGAGTGCCACGCATATGGTTTAAAGATTTTTTTTTTTAGAAGACCTAATTGCTTGTTTTATTTTTTTACAATTTAATACGAAATGTACGCGTTTACTGGTTTAGTTTAAAATCGATCTAAATGTTAAACCTATATCATCATCATTATGAAATAATTAATCGATTCTAACGAATTTATTTCGGAATACCTATTGCGTTTTACTTTTTCAATAATCGATTGAAATTTAAGATCATAAATTCGTACAGATACTTACTACTGAGAATTAACACTCAGTTAATAATTAAAACGGTCAAATAAAAGATAATAGAAATATGTTTTAGTAATAACTACCAGTATCATTGCTTCATATTCATACGCGCGATATATTGTTTTATTGAATTAGTCTGTTTAGTTCGGAATTATATTTAGACAGTACCAGTTCAGATTTTAAACGTTTTTAAACTTTATTTTTACCCACCTAAAAATGGTCTTTTCAAAGCAAATTTGATTTATGAAAGTAACCAATGAAACTTCTCAAAACAGATATTATTGGGTTCCATAAAATTTAATTTCTCCACATGATATGGCATAACCCTATCCTCGTGGATAACCAAGTATCCAACTTGGTTTTAAAAACGAACTTCTATCGCAACCCGATGCTAAACTTACAAATTCAAAATTAAATATAAATATTTTAAGATCTATGGAGTAGTTTTAGCAAAACAAAATAAAATATAGTTGCACAAGTAATAAAATAATATCGTGAATTCAAATCTTTACCTATTTAATAAATGTAAACATATCTAAATCTACCCCCTATAGCGTCAAAGCATTGGCTTATTATTTCCATACGGTCCTCAAGGCCATTTAGATCTGATCCTACCAAATTTATAGAGTTTAATATTTACCGAGTCATATTCATTTAAGTCTATCTATAAGATATTCGAGAATTTTAATTTCTCTGAAAGGAGACAAGTCTACATTTTAATCTGTATAAATTAAAATTATACTTCATCTATTCATATTGTGTATACCTACTATAAGGAACTATTTACTATCTTAAACAAAAGGATCATTACGATTTGAAAATGGTTTTATGATGTTAAGTGCTTTTACTTTAAAAAAAAAATAATATATATATAAATATCTAACGTTATTCCTTTTCTTTTTGTTTAATATTGGGTATTATATTTTAATCATTTACGACTGATATATACTCTTTTTTTAAGAAATCGTTCTTTAAATAACCTACATACATTTTGTAAACCGAATATTACCCCTTCATTGAGAGTGTTCACTTCTATGTCATATATAAAGATATTAAAGTCTAAATCGTAATCTAAAATACTAACATTACTTTTATATTGCAAGTCTCAACTACCGCGTCAGTTATATAACTTAATAAAAGCAAAGAGAAAAAAAAAAAATCGCGTATCTAACCTACAACTGGGTCTTAAAAGCTTTGAAAGTTGGTATACGTAGTAAAAATAATATTATAAATCACATGGTCACTTAATTATGCAAAACTTTTCTAGGGCTAGTTTCTTATAATAAAGTTTATCTGTCACCTTGTCGTTGTATTCAGGTCCATCGTTGTATAGTGCTGCTTGCTTGCACTGCCATCCCGCGATCAGAAAGAAAGTACTTGGTCGACCTCTTCTTCCAGTAGCTGTAGGTGATGTTGATATGTTGTTGATTTTCATAATACAGCAACGAATTCCCTTCCAGATTAGCAGTCAAGTAGTAGTTTAGAGTTTTCCATCTCCGACGTATGTCTTCACCAAAGGCTCCAAGCGATGTAAACATGTATGGAGAGATATTGTATTAGTAACACTGTAAAGTTTTGGTAAATATTCAGGCTCTTATTGTATTTCGCATATGATTGAACTTTAACAGGATATGGTTAATAGTGAATATGATATATAGAATTTAATAGTAGTGCTATTAACTTCAAGCTACAAAGTTATTAATATTCTATATTGAGCATGCTGCCGAATAACCAGCTAGATAATTAGCCTGCTAAGCAGATGGCAAAACGTGGGTATTAAGAAAAAAAAAAAAAAAAAAAAATCTTACGCACTTGCAATATCATTTTAAATCTACGACTCGTTGTCGCTTGAGATTACTACAGCAGCACTCAGAGAAGGCCCAAATAGTAACTTTAACGTCGTCTCTTATTTTCGTGGCTTTTCAACGGCAGTGGCAGCACTCCATCTTCATCAGCATTCTTAGACGTAACTTTAAGGTCGTCTCTTATTTTCGTGGCTTTTCAACGGCAGTGGCAGCACTCCATCTTCATCAGCATTCTTGGACAGGATATCTTGCGAACGGTGTATATCGACACGTGGTGCGTAATACTACAGCGGTCGAACACTTCCGACTTGTTAAGACTTGTTTCAGTAATACACAGTACTTGCACTTCAATGTTTATTATACAACAATTTGTAATAGAATGGGCGAGAGCAGCCCTTACAACTCGTTTTATAATATTTTGACACTATAATATTTAGGTGAGGGTAATTTACAATTTCATAACCAACTTACAGATGATATTATTTATACCTTATAATAAGTTCTAATAATTAATAAAAGATTAAACATTATGTTAAAATATTCTATGCTTCTAATTCTTAAAACATTTAACAGTAAATACTAAATAATATTCCATAATTAATTATGTAGGTGGCGCTACTGTTGAAACTTATGAACTAAAACATGTAAATTCCAATGTATTTACCATTTAAATTATTATAAATAAATATGACTAACATTAGATACTATTCGTTGTTTAGATATGTGAAAAGATACTTAGTCATAAAGTTCATTTACTTTTATTCGTTTGTATTGAATGCAACATTTATTATAATCTTATAATGATTTTCATTTCTTGACTATCAAGGAAAACAATAATAGTTTAATACTTTTACGATTTCATTTCAAATTGGTTGAAGTCCAAGCAGAAAGAAAGTAGGACACTATTTTTTTGTGAAGTTACATCACGTCAGATAAATGTTTGTGAAATGAATTTGAGTTTTACCTAATTCAAAGTGTAGTATAATTATAATAGTAATTATAGTTAGGATCAAAAATTGTACTTTTTTAATGTTAACTGAAAGAATAAAGAATGTCTTGGTTTGCTGTTTCTACCAGAAGCTATAACAAAATTAAAAATATGACTCATGAGAAGAAAATGTTTTAAAAAACATCAACAATCTAATGATTCAGACAAAGTTCTATTTTACTGTACAAAACTGTTTTATTTTGACGTGACAACGTCTTAAATTAGGTTAAGCTGGGAGTCACTTATGAAAAAAAAAAAAATAAAAAAAAATAAAAAAACAAAAGAATAGTTTAAAAAACTAAAAAAACACGCTTTTATTGCTAACCGAACTAAAAACTAGAAAATAATTTTTAATGACAAAGAGTATAAAATTACAGTAGTAGAAGATCGAACAATTAATCATAGTGAATGTCCTTAATATAAAATTATAATAAAATTTAAGTTATTAACAGAATAATTCAATTCTGAGTAAAAATCGTGGGGTGCATTTTACTGTGATTCATAACTATCCTCTCATAGATAGTTGCTAATAGAATGATTGTAATACCTTAAATATCGAGCACCCCACGCTTTTTACTCAGAATTGAATTATTCTGTTAATAACTTAAATTTTATTATAATTTTATATTAAGGCGATTCACTATGATTAATTGTTCGATCTTCTACTACTGTAATTTTATACTCTTTGTCATTAAAAATTATTTTCTAGTTTTTAGTTCGGTTAGCAATAAAAGCGTGTTTTTTTAGTTTTTTAAACTATTCTTTTGTTTTTTTATTTTTTTTATTTTTTTTTTTTTTTGGGAAATTTTTATCAAATTATTGCATTGTCATCGGTCCTTGATACGTGTGCAAAGTTTCAATTTAATCGGATCGCTGGAACCTGGTGAAAATTAAGCTCGAAGATTCCGTTACATACATTGATACATACAACCCAAGCTAATAAAAGCGTATTAAAAAGTGTAACGCCCGGTAACGTAACGATGAGTCACACACACATAGAATGCCTTGCGTCTCTCTCCCACTCAAACATGATCGGTCCGCCGAGCAATGTTTTGATTTTCAAATTGATTCTTTAAAATTACAAATATTAAGAAAAAGTGGCAGATATAAGAAAACTTGATTTAAAATGTGTTGAGCAAGAATTTTAACATCTAATTTAAGTAAATGTTTTAATTTTCAACTTCATTATTTACAATTACAAATTTTAATTAATTTCAAATTTATTTAGCAAAAATTTGAACCTTCGATCTGAATAAGTGTTTTGATTTTCAAATTAATTCTTTAAAATTAAAAATATTAAAATATATAAAATCAGAAGTGACGTCAAATAACATTATCTGTACTTATTATTATTTAATATGTAGGCCAGTACATGTGACCATACTTGGTAGACAATTGGAAATAGTATTTTTTTATAACTGAAAAAAATATATATATAAAATACTGGTAGCAAACAATAACTTCAATGATCGATATCTCCGCAACTAATTGATGTATCGAAAAAGTCTGTAAATAAATTTTGTAAAAAATAATAACATCAATAATAAATAAATAAAATAAAAATAAAAAAATAAAAAAGCCTTTTATTTCCTAAAATTATTACTATTATTTTTTCTTCTTCTCCTCTGTTTTTGTGTTTCTATTAGGTTAGGAACCCCTCACAGGTAAAGGCCTCTTCCAAAGATTGCCATTTATGGCGGTTTTGTGCTATCTGTGTCCATTGTGGCCCAGCTATTTTTCTAATGTCGTCCTCCCAGCGCGAAAGGGGTCTACCTTTGTGACGTTTGCCAAGTGGTCCATGCCAAGATGTTACCGTGTTAGCCCATCTGTTATCTTTAAGTCTCGCTACATGACCGGCCCATTTCCACTTTAATTTTTTCGCGTATGAGAGAGCATCTATTGTTTTTATTTTTGCTTTTATGTCTGTGTGCCTTATTTTTTGTAATCTTTTTATATTCAACATACTACGCTCCATACCTCTTTGACATGTTATTATTTTATTTTTTGTTTTAGTAGTAAATTTCCAAGTTTGGCACGCATATGTTAAGCATGGGATGAGACATGAGTCCATAACTTTCTTTTTTAGCTTTAAGGGCATGTTACTTTTAAATATTTCTTTATAGCTCCAGTATTTAGCCCAAGTATTTTTGACTCTTTTCTCAATTTCCAGCTCATTACTGTCTTTATTGAAACCGATTTGTTTTCCTAAGTAAGTATATTGTTCAACATACTCTAGTGTCTCATCATCTATGTTTATATTATCATTTTTGGAATTGGACATGATCTTTGTCTTATTAATGTTCATTTCAAGGCCCACTTGTCGGCTAACTTTGTGTAGAGCTACAATCATATTTTGTAGTTGTGAGTTTGTATCGGATAACAGAACCAAGTCATCTGCAAATCTGAGGTGACTTAAGTATCTTCCTTTGATATATATTCCTTGATATCTCCAATCTAATTTATGTATTATAGATTCCAGTATCGCGATAAATATTTTTGGGGAAAGAGGGTCCCCCTGCCGCACGCCTCTTTCAACAGCAAAGCTTGGCCCTAAAGTATCTAGCTTCACTCTGGTAGTGCATTTGCTGTATATGTTTTTAAGTATCTTAATGTAAACTTCATTAACATTTTGTTCTTCCAGTGTTTCCCATATGCTGTCGTGTGAAATTGTGTCAAATGCTTTTTGATAGTCTATAAAAGCGATACTTAATGGTCTTTGATATTCTTGGTATTTTTGTATTATCAACTCTAATGTGTGAATGTGGTCTACAGTTGAGAACCCCTTTCTGAAACCGGCTTGTTCAATGGGTTGTTTTTGCTCTAGTATTGTGCCTATTCTCTGGTTCATAATTGTAGCAAAGAGTTTATATATAGTTGATAGTAGGCTTATGGGTCTGTAATTTCCTATATCTTTAGGATCACCTTTTTTATAAATCAAAATAATGTTTGATTCAGACCACTGAGAAGGTGTGTAACACGTATCTAATATTTTATTAAACAATATCGCCAACGGCGCAGCTAGTATGCTGTGGGCTGTCTTTAAGGCATCGTTAGTAATTTTATCTGAGCCTGGACTTTTATCCTGCTTAAGCTTTTTTATAGTCTCTTCTATTTCAGAGCGCTCTATCGGATCTACGTAGTGTTCTTGTTTAGGGTCTGCTGTTGAATCGTAGTACGAAATGTTAGTTTTATTGGCGGCACTGTATAGTTCTTTGTAAAAATTTGTGGCAATGTTTATAATGTCATTTCGATTATACGCAGTTTTTCCCGCAACTTTTAAGCCTTCAATCCATGCTTTCTTTGATCGTAATTCTTTGTATCCTTTTTTCACACTTCCCTTTTGTTCTAGATGTTTATGGATGATTTCCATTCTATGTTTCTTGTAGTCTATTTTTATATATTTACTTATTAACTTGTATAGGGATTTTAGTTCATTTTTCATGGCTCGAGTTTTATTGCTAGCTTTTTGTAGTTCTTGTCTTCTTTCCATGAGGTTTTTTGTGCGTTCTGATAGTACATTACGTCCCTTTGATTGAGGTTTTGTGTTTTCAGACTCGCATAAGCTGTTTTGGATAGCGTTTATTAATTTGTCGTGATATGTTTGCACTGTTTCGTCTGGGTATGTGACTAGTAGCTCGGGTACATATTTATTTAGTGAATCCATGTAAAATGAGATTTCCTCTTCAGTTTTGAGTGTACTATATTTGTTATTATTGTGGTATTTTGCCCTACTTTTTAGTGTCTTCGTGAGAGTTATTACTGTTCTAAGGGGTCTGTGATCTGATGGGAAGTTTATACTTAGGGTTTCAATATTTTGAACCATTTGTGGTCGGTTGGTCAATATATAATCTATTTCATTTTTATATTGGCCGTTTGGGGAGCGCCATGTCCATCTTTTTTTCAGGTTCTTTTTGTAGAAGGTGTTGATAATCGCTAGCTTGTTCTCCAAGGCAAAATCTACAAGTCTTTGACCTCTAACGTTTCTCTCCCCGTAGCCGTTCTGTTTCATTATCAGGTATTCGTCTCCTTGTGGTTGCCCTATTTTTGCATTGAAATCTCCCATTAGGATGAAGTTATTGCACGCTACGTCCATAGCTTTGTAGATGTTTCCATAGAAAGTGGTGACCTCCTCTTCATTCGCCGACTCCGTAGGGGCATAAGCTTGAATTATAGTAAGTTTCTTACACGGAAGGTCCAGGTGAAGCAATGCAACTCGTTCAGAAATGCCAACATAGCTAGCCAAGTATTGTTTCAGGTATTTCTTGATTATGAACCCTACCCCATACATGCCTGGTGTTTCACCTGTGTGGCAGATAATGAAGTCGTCGTATTCTGCAATTTCATTTCCTAGCCGACGCACCTCCGATATACCAATGATGTCATATTTTATATTTGATAGGGCTTCAAATAAATCAATAATATAATATAAAATTAATAATATATAAAATGATTTTACGTGACAACGTCTTCATCGTCCTATCCTCAACAAAATCTTAACAAATTTTAAATTATTAAAATATTGTGCAATTTAATAATATTCATATCAATAAATATTCTACCGAGAAAAAGACGTGGTCACGTAAATCTTCGCCCGTAAAACCGACTTTACAGGCAACCATATTTTTTTATTCAATTAATCGTATTTGAAATACGGTTTATTTTTGGAAATAATTTTTCTAATACATTTTTGAAACAAAATATACTGTTACTTAAAAAGTAAAAATATTTTTTAATAAATGAAAATAGTGTATTTTTATAAATACAATTCAATGGATTATAACTCACAGATTTTTAAATAATAGGTATTATTACGATCTTTTGATAATAAAATGTTTATTATTATTTTTGGTTATGTGCGTAGAGTTACGATGAGAACAATTTCTAATATTAAGCTTCATGACATTCCAAACCTCAAATACTCACTGCATTGTAAAGGATTATCCATACTTCAGTGGAGAGCAGGAAGGAGCTCCAATAAGATAAAGCGTTCCGCCTTGCAATAAACTGTGTTAAGAATTTCTCCAAGAAACTGACCGTTTAGTTATATTGGATTGATTTTATGAACACAGTTTCAATAAAAGGATCCGGCTATGCATCTCTTCTCTTAGCTACATATTAAATTTCCTAGAAACTACATTAAAGTCTAGATATCTTGGAATTTAAGAAAATCATTTGAATATATGAGATAAGAATGAAGGAATGTATGAAAAATGATGTTGTGAAGAAGCAAGTGAGATAATTGTGCCGACACTCAAAAGTTTGGTTAAAAGAATTGGAATGACAATTTATTTCAGGAAATTGAGGAATAGTGATCTAAATAACTAAATATGTCATTGACTATAATTACAAATCTATATTATTTTTGTAATATATGTTTTTATGATTCTTGTAATATGTGTATATGTAAACTTATATAAATAAATAATTCTATAACTAGTTTTGAAGTTTCTTGCTGAGTTAATTTTAAGAATATAGGAATCAATACTCTCTTACTTAGTAACTTTTCAATGACGGGCTTCATACTCAGCCAAGAATACCGAAGTTTATTTATACACTTCTTATTATCCACACCCCCAAGTTAAGAGTCTTTGTAAACTTGCAAAAGTTTTCTTGAAATTTTAAATTTTTGTAACTTTTAACCTCTTTATTTTAAGTGTAAAAGATTTTAATTATTTAGAGCTTTAATGTTTTTATATTGTCGGAAGATAAAAATATTTTTAATTAATATATTTTCTTACAACTCTTATGTATAATAAATAAATACTCGCCAGAGCTCAATAGCTGTAGCAACATACTTGTAAAAATCATTATTTTTATAATCATTTATAACAGTATATTGATTATGCTTTGACGTATTATTTTATTTTGTTATTTATTAATTCTTGTACGCCTCTATCAATAGTTTGAAGTTGGCCAGTTATAAAACAATTGCTCTATGGGATTTAACCATGACCCTTCATAAAAAATACAAACTTTAAATACATTTTATAATTATACGACCACAGTATTTGCAAAGTAAATTAAAATGTTGGAGTGAATAAGGTGCTTGGAACGATGGAGTGCTTTCATAAATAATTCAAAGAGGGCAAGGTCGTTACATAAACTGTGCTAACAAATTTCGACATAGCCAAAAAATATGCTGAGATGATTATTTAAAATTCCATTTTTATTTGAAGGTAGGCTATTAATACAATCTTATATATATATATATATATATATATATATATATATATATATATATATATATTTCTTTAAGTAGAATTAAATATAAGGATGGATAGCTTTTTATTATATTCAATGGGGCAGCAATAAACTTTATAATAAAATATTTCATCTACATTTTTCCCCCGTTGATGCTGTCAAAGCCACTTTAGCTAACAGCTTTTTATATTAATAAGAAAATAAATAATAAAGACCATGAATAAAACTCAAGCATTATATTTGATCTAAAAGAAGAGTAAACAAAATAATTGCCTATTCGGTTAAAAGTTTAATTCCTTCTTCTGACTTGCATTCCTTCTATTCATCTGTTGTAGATCTATCCACAAATACATTAGAAAAAACATTTTTTTTTTGGTAAGATATGTATTTTTATTTCAACTTAACTAGTGCCATTGTCCATTATAAGGAAATGTTATAACAATTTCGTCATTTTTAATGTTTTGTTAAAAACTATATGATAAAAAAATTAAATACAAGTAATAGATAAAAATTGTGGTAATGACATATTTACAATTCAAGTAGGAAATAATAAATGAAAATTTTGAAAATAATCTTATACAAAAAAAAAAGATATTTTAATACCAAATAAAATAACTTAATTTTAAATATATATTTACAATTTATATAAGGGTCACTGGGCCATTTTAATCTGAAAGTTCACGAGACATTAAGCTTCAACGACGTAAAAGATTTTCTTTCATCATAAGCGAGAGGAAATCGCGCATGGGTGGTGTGACGTCATGACCTAATAACCTGACGCTAACTATTAACCCTTATAACTGGATCTTGGTGAATGTTCTGTTATTTCAATTTCATTTTGAAAGATTCCTTTGAACATAGATCATAGTACCTACTTCTAATAATCTGTGTAAAAGTTTAAGTATATATGTGGTATCTGGCTATATATAACTATGTGATATCATATTTTCTGATTAAATGATAAGTTTCGTCTTATGTAAACTTTTTTTCAACATTAAATCCCCATTCATAATATGAATAATGGAATTATTCATAGTTTATAATTTTAAATTGGAATAATTATTTTTATAATATGAAGTGCTTTATATGTTAAACATACGCTTTTTAACAAAAAAAATCATAACCTTTCGCGGTTATAGATTTTTTCGTTTCAGTGAGCAAGTTCAGTGTTTCGCTTCAATGTGCGCGAAACAAGTTTAATTATACAACACGAAAAAAACATAGTTTATAAATCAATTATAATGTCGTTTAATATTATATAAAATATATAATAATATAATAGCTTATAGTGGCGGCTTCTTCCGCTGTATAACACAGTCGAATTGTAATTTTTTTCTTCATAATAAATAGCACTTTTCAGAATTAAATATACCCTATGTCTTTTCGGTATAAGCAAACTTTGATGATGTTCAATTGAGTAATTAAGAAGTAAAAGCGTAATAAACAAACAAACACAATTTCTCCATTATAACAATAGTTAGGATTTATACTGTCATGATACATGTAACGAAAATTTAAAAAACATATTGTATAGTTATAAAAAGTTAATCATTCTGTATATTTCACTCATTGTATATAATATGTTACGAATCACGAAAAAAAGAAATAAACAAAATATAAAACTAATGTATGTATAAGTTGTTTACATATAATATACATATAGATAGGATAGTAACTTACATTACTTTAATAAATATAAAATGATATAATGCTACAAAGAAGTATTTAAGTCCGAATAACCGCACCTTTTAAAAGTGTGGTTTTAAGTTTTATTTTACAAGACCATTAAAGAAAAAAAAAACGAATCCCTCCTCAATTTCTTAGATTAGATTACAGAAAAACAAAGTGCGACTTAATAGCCCCAACTATAATTAAGATATATGTTCTAAAATTATGAGCTCTACAAGGCTTTAGTCCACTATCTACTAACTGACTTAAATTATCGTTGTTAACAGTGCACGTAACCAACTGTACTGTGTACCGCAATAAACATTATTTAATGGAATCTTGGATCTGGTGTATTAAACTATTTCTGGAATGTACCAACTCTATTGTAAACAAAAATATATTAAATTACTGAAATATAATGCAATGTACGCTTATAACTTATTATTTTAATATAATTATTTTATATTACATTTATTATTCTATTTTGGGTTTAATGGAAATAAATAAATAATAAAGTTTTAAAAATAATAGGTAATTCGTCATTCGTTTGTTATCGAGGTAATAATAAAAATAACAAAACTCAATTTTATATTAGGAAATAAAAGATGTTGATGATACATATTTATAGAATCATTTATTATTTTTATGTTGGTTATTTAGTATCTGTTTATATTCAAGATATTAAAAAAAAAACATTGTTTCACCGAACTAGTTTCACACAAGCGTAAACTAGAAGGTAATAAGTTATTTCTTTTGCAGGAATATTAAATATTTCTATTTCTCTGTAAAAAAGACAACTGCTTTTGAATTTATCTCTGGTAAAAAAGTGATCATCGAAAAATAGGACTCTTTATTTTAGTTTTTTTTTATAAGGTGAATAATTAATTTCTAAGCTTAAACATAAACATTTGCATTATATAAAAATATATATATTTATAAATATAAAATTGCGCATAATATGCCTTAGAATTAAAGCCCCCCTACATTTAGTTTTTGGAATATACATTTTTAAAATATATTTTTCTCAGAAGTAATAATAAAACCGTAAATGTCTTATTCTTTAATCTTTAAGTTAACATACTTTTGTGAGAAATTGGAGGTTTACGAATAAAAAACAACTGACACAAGATATTTCCTAGATACTGACATTGTAATTTGATATATGCGATGAGAACTTTCAACCAAAAAATAAATATATGTTGAAAGTATCATTAAATATTAATAGTAATTAATAGTATTTACAAAAAACCAAAAATTTTAAAGGTCGAATCAAGAACCAACTAACAAATTATTAAACAGTTCTTCACTAGTTCAAAAACAAAAAAAAAAGAAGTAGAATATGAGCATTTATAAGTCTGTTTCTGGTGAGTTCATGTACAGTAGGCTTTTGTTGAACTGTGTTAGATTAACAAAATGATATGGCTCTTATAACAGTCAGATGTGTATGATGTCAGAGTAACGTGTGGTTGATGTGGCCAAGTTAACATGTCAAGCAAATACATTCGTAACGTGAACTGAGTTACCGCGTCACAATGCCTACAGTTAACTTGTAAACCTAATTAACATGAATATTCATAAATGATTAACAAAAAATCATCATTATGTCAAACAATATTTAATGAAAATACATTACTGTATTTCTGACAGTCCAGGGAGAGTCCACAGTTCGTGAGTTATACTAAAAACCTCACTGCTTTGTGTGTGTGTTACACTAAAAACCTCAGAGTTCGAAAGGTGCTCGCCGACACAAAGTTAGCTATGAATATTCTAAGCCTGTCCCCTGTTCCTGTGTCCCTGTCCATTGATCAGTTTTATCTGGCTCTCAAGTCCTGATCTAAATTACTTGGTAACTAAATTCTCAACAACGACTCAACACGAAGTTCTATAATATTATAACGTCCGTTGTGATTAACAGTACCATCCGGCAGGGCTTCATTCCGCTGCAATAGTTCTGTAGCTCTTAATCTGACCTTTATTAAAAAGCCTACTTCCTTTCACCAAATATCTCACGCTGGCTGGAATGCAAACTGCGCCAACGACAAATATTTTATTTATTAATAAGTATGTTTTTCGAAAGACACTATTTTATTTATTAAAAAGTATGTTTTTCAAAAGACAATTTCAATATAAGGCGTATCTTAAGTAGTATCTAAAAAAAACAAAAAAAGTTAAATGCGACCTTAGTCAAAGCATAAGTAGCACTAAATATTTGTGCAAATAATCTTTCCGTTGAAATTGCCAGTAAATCTAGATAAAGCTAGATAAGGACTACTAATAAGGGTACTCACACGTAAAAATAATTAACATAAATGAAAAATACTTAATACGTTCGTGAATTAAAAAAATGGTGCAAATATTAAATGCAATTAACATTTAATTAATTTGTATTTAAGTTGGTGGGATTATAAAGATAAAATTTACCTATACCTAGACAAAAGTTTTACACACAGAGTACCTTTTTTAATTTATTCAATATATTAATGTATATGTTAAAATTTTAATCATTCAATTAACATTTAGTTTAAAGCAAACTAGCAAAAGTTCAATTAGGCAACAAATAAGAGCGATCTTAATGGTCACTGTAGAACTAAAACTGGAAGCAAACAAAACAAAAGGTGTAACTCCGATGACATCAAAGAGGCTTCAAGGCATTTAATCTTCAACGCTTAATTAATAGAGTCTGTTTTTGTCCACAGATGTACAGCTCCATAAAGGTGTAGTGAAGCGTTAAAGTGGGATTATGAACAGACACATGATCTAGCCATGACTATGGCTTTTCTGTTCAGCGCGTTTGGTGCGCTCGCCCTCGTCAGTCGCACGGGTGAGTAAATGAGCCTTTAGTAAACTGATAATTTTTTCCTTTCTTTTCTACCCTACATGAAGCAAAATTATGTATGTTTATAGATCTAAGTAGTATAATTTTTCAATTATTCTATTTATGAGGTTCTTGATCTAATTCATGCTTCCGGTTTGCAGTATCGCACTGCATACTACAGGCTACATTAACATCCCTAAAGCCTAGATTTCATTCTTCCATCATGCGAACTATCTGCCATGTACCACTGAGATGTGTGATTGACTACCTTTAGCGGGGTTTCTACATTGATACGAAATTGGTGCATTTAAAAAGATTGATACTCCCTCCTTATAAGTCAGCAATCGTCTGATTGTAATCATTTGATCAGGTCTGACCCCAAGACTGACTTAATATATTTTTTAATAACATTTCTTTAAACAAATATTTATACCCCAATTTACCAGAGCACAAGTTATTTTTACCTTTCCTGAATATGCGTTATTATAGAAGATAAAATTATTATTGTGTGCAATCAATGAAAAATAAACTTTTTCAACTGAATTTTTTTTTTCAAAAGAATTGATATATATTAAATATACATTTAAGACAAAGTTAGTTAAATATGCAATTAAGTAAAAATAATCAATTTATTTAATACAATTTTCGAAGTTATAGCTTAATAAAGTAAAAGAACTTTATCAGAAGAAAAGTGAGACAACTTATTTTTAATGTTATCATTATGTTCATCACTTATGTGTTTAATTCATATTCTATAAAGTATTGTCACTCTATTTTTATTCGTATTGTTTAGTTCATTAGTTAATATCAATTATATATAATAACATGGATATTATGTTTATCTATTCATGTATAATTATTATATTTCATTATTGATATGATTACATTGTTTACATCTTTTTGTCACCTCTCTATATGCACTAGTATTAAACTCTGAACAATAAGGTTATCTGGAAGAAAACTCCATTAGGTGATAAGACCGCCCTTTATATTCTGGCCCTTTCGCCCTGTGTTTTTGTTTCTAAATTTCATTTGTAACTTTAATATATATATTTATGTGGTATACAATAAAGTACATTGATAAATAAATAAATAAGAAACAATAAGTAACGAACAACGGAAGAAAATAAGCACACAGATAATCCAGCTTTTTAAATAAGCGAGACAGAGTATAATTACAAGATTTAAAAACAACTTAATGTAATGAATCTGCGAATAAAATGATAGCTTTAAAACCATAGAATCCCTTGGATTACAGTCGTGACCACTTTAATCAAGATTAAATTTCATTGATTACTTTAGCTGTTGGTTCTAAAGTTTTAGGTTTATTATTTTATTTAATCATCACATTATATATTTCTATTTTATATTCAAAGAACTGTCTTTTGTAGGTTTTCTATCTTTACTATATGCCTTCTCAGAATATCCTTTTACCAATATGATAAAATTTTTTGATCGTAATAGGACTCCGTTGTAGTCCTTATTTTTTTTAAGGTGTGCAAACGAGTCTGCGGGCAACTTGATGTAAATTTATCACCGCCGTTCATGGTGTCTTGCACTCTTTGACAAATCACAAGATCTTTTCCAGCCTTCGGAAGTTCGGTCGATATCGCTCGATATTTACAGACCTAGTTGTTCCGATACTTGGCGAGGCATTAAAGGGAGTGTTTTAGAAAACAGTGATATAACGAATGTGGTTATTGTGGAGGTGTGATGAACGCGACAACTTGTGTCTTCTTGGATTTAAATTAAATAAGGTTTAGTTTAACCTATTTTGATCTTTTTTCTAAGGAAGTGTCAACAACAGAAGATACAAATTTATATCGGCATTCATCAACGTTTTCCCGAGAGAATCTTGCACAGCCGGAATATACAGGATCCCAGGTGCTGTTATTCGCATAGCAATGAATATTAGGTGTATCCAACATATCATTAATATGTAGAAGAAACGATGTTGGGTATATCACGCAGCTCTGGTGAAATCCAGCATTCACAGGCTTAGGGTCCGGGCAAAATCCATCGATAACAACCTTTATACTCTGCCTAATTAGAGAGTAGATGATCCACTTGCATAAGCTCTCGGGTAGCCTAAAGTAAAGAAGCTTAGATACAAGTGCCTTGTGCCACACACGATCGAAAGTTTTCGACATACTCAAGCTAACTATTAGGCCCTCTCCTTTATTTACAATACCAGTCGCTTATCAGTTGTTAGATACTCCAGAAGATCGCCCGCTGATTGACTTCAAGATTGATCTTCAAGGTAAGTCTGGACCTAGCGATTTATAATAATCCCCATTATTTTGAAGAGCAAAGAGATAATTGCAATAAGCCTGCAGTTAGATGGGTTAGATTGGTTGCCTTTTTTGGAGATCGGATGGAAAAGGAGGGTTCTATGATTCCGGAACTACGCTTTTTAAATAGGAGTGGTGAAATAGACGCTTTAGCACAAGAGTCAGTTCAGGAGCACATGTTTGGAGCACAATTGAAGAAAATATATCCGGCCCGTTCGACTATGGACTACTTATGTCTATGGACGACTAGAGGCGTTCAAGGAAAGTAGGAAGGTAGTAGTAGTTCGTCGTATTGATTTTTGTCGGAATACAATGTCCGGGATAAACTCTGACACCGTAAGAAGGTAGGCGGTGACTTTCCGTTGTCGTCTATAGCCTTTGAGCCAACAGCTATGGTATGAATGTATATGTGGTGATGGCTAAACATATCAGTATATATATATATATATATATATATATATATATCTTATTTAATTTAATTTTGCCATTATTGTATTTCTATTGTTATTCTTTTGGAATAAATAACTCTATTTATTATAAATGAATAAATATAGTTTAAAACTAAAAAATACGCCTTTTACTTCGATGGTACATAGGCTTATATTTCTGTTATGTTGGGAATCATTTTCATCTTGGTTTGTTATCAACACCACATCATTGTAAAGTGATAAAATTACTGTCTCTTCAGCACAAATCACATAAGCACAAATCTTGATAAGTTGTTATAGTTACCATTGTGCATTCGAGAAACGGTATATTCATTCTTTGTAACGATAAGTAAGCAAACATCTTATAGGGTATTTTTGTCCTGGGTAGTTATTTTTAATTGTGACTGAAAAAAACATAAATTGCTCTTATTAAAAAAATCTATAGTACCTAACGCATGGCTCTGGGGGACCTAAGATTTAATTTCTTCTCAATATCTTCTCCCAAAAACATAACGAATAGTTCAATCAATCCCGGTAATCGTCCCATATAATCTTTAATAACCTTTGTCCAGTTCTGCATTATAAAACATTTACAAATATATAATGTTCGTCTCAGCAACATATTCTTTTACATAATCAAGGTATATTTCAACAATACACATTTCAAGGTATTCCTTCTGTGCTTCTATGTTTTTTACGGCTCACCTGGTAATGTATAGAGCTCATATACATTCGCTAAGAACCACTTAAAAATAGTTTGCAAATAAAACATCCTTATCCTTTTTGTCTATTTTAAAAATAAATAAAATATAATCGGTGTACAACTTTATTTTAGATTTATTGGTTTGAAAGTTAAGTAAATCTTTTATTAAACAAAGAATGACCAAGATCATTGACGCTTGACGACCGAATACGTCTAAGCTTGCAAATAATTTACATTAAATTTGCAAATTTGGTATCATGATGAAAATCATTATGAAATTAAATGAAAATAACGTGCATTAAATGAAAATAACAGTATTTACAGTATAAATATTTTTTCCAATTAAACTTTTTTAATCAATTTTAAAATCAATTCAACAATATAAATGATTAGCTAGATCGCCTTTTTTCAACACTGGTCAGTAAAATTGGTTTTGTAGCGATGCCGTGAATTTTAATAATTGTGTGTCCAACATTTATGTATGCTGTTTGCGTGGAACCAACCTGAATGACAAATTTTTTTACAAAGTGTAGGAAATTCGTTCAAAGTTTTTACGCCAATAAAATACTTTGATGTTATTTCACACTGTGAAACAAAATTATATTGTGAAGTATAAAAAAGCTTTGTATAAGCGAGTGTAAAAACGAAATAAATGCCGCAAGGGAATACATTGTGTTTTAATAGGCTGTTACTTTTTATTCCTCTGGTAACTACAATTTATTATATTATGTTTATTCGAGTTCGTGGATTTTTTTTTATAATAATAATATTAATTTTTAATTGACGTTAAAAGAAAGCTTTTTGTTTTTAAACAAAAGTTTTTGATGAAACAAAGTTGGATAATTCTAAACTTGTTACCGGTTTATTTATAATTAAAAAATGGTAAATAAGGAAGATGTATAAATTTTGTTAATGCTTTTTCCAAGTACACATCAAATTGAATTGTTAGACAATTAGTTTTATTTATGCAAAATATATAAAACAAGTTTATTAAGATTTTTGACATTTATCACAAGTAAACGAGGAAATACTTAAAAATGATAAAAGTGAAAAAAAAAATTGTGTTTTTCACATTTTAAAGTTTTTCTTAAAAGTATTTGTAGATTTCCTTTAATTTTTTTTTGGGTAAAAATCAATGGTTTTTTTAGGAAGCCAAACTTTGGATTGTAAATAATTATGACATTAGAGGGAATTGACAGATGTAGACCACGAGGAATATATACTTTATATTATATAAAGCAGCTGTACTGACATTATAATTATAAAAGTAAAATATCCTGTAATTATAAAAGTATGTTCTTGTTCAGTTTTTATAAACAAGTTTAGTACAATTCGAACAATTCTCTATTATGCAATTCCGCTTATAACTTAAGTTGGACTTGGATTCATTACGTGGCTATAGATATATTGCTTTCATGAATCACAAAGCACAATAGCTGCTCGCTTTGAATGGACCGATAATGTTGTGGAGACAAAAGTCACTTACTGAACTGAGTATTATCGTGTTTAATATTAAAGTTCTCATTATTTATTGCTAAACTTACTTGGATTTACTTTATATTAATAAAACTAAAATTTCAGGTAGTATTTGATATTTCAATTTGATTCAATTTGAAATTATTATTTTTTTGTATGTCGACTTTGTATATAACAAACTGTTACATTTTGCTTTAATTTCAACGTTTAATACAATAAAAAACGCACCTGTAAATAGTACAGTCGTTTTAATTCATTATTATTTATGTATTTGCTTAGACGACGAGAACCATGTTTTGAAATTAAACATATAAAATATACTAGCTGATTTCCCGCGGCTCCAACCGCGTGTAGGTCGCTTTTCGCGTAATCTGTGGAAACAACAATTATCCAGACCTACAAAAGACTAATAGTTGATTCTATAGTATCCTTTTCCCGTGGAAATTTTAAATTTATACATATAGGCATTACATTGCTACGATATCAAACTGAAAATAATAACATACATACACATCACACACACACGCAGCCAGGACATTGTGCAGCTATACGTAATAAAGCATATGAATACGAAATATTTTTTACCAAATATGTTTTTAAGTAATGTTCAATTAAAGATTTTCTTTGTAGATGTTCTTTCTTTAAAAAAGTAAGCGCCATCTAGTAAGATTTAATGTAACTAAATTTAAAATCGGCGTATGCTCACATCAATTTGTTATTTTATTAAAATTCTGATATATCAAAGTAGAGATTCTAGCTTTATCTAAATTAAATACGTTCGTATATACCGCATTCAACTCTATTTCAAAATTTTGAAACACTGCTTGAAGTAAATTTTAAATTGACCATAACTTCTTCTTACCTTAACCTTTAGTTTAGACGATATAAAGTACCAGACAGACAAATAGACTGAAAAAAATTAAAAAAATTGTTTTTTTTGGTTTCTGTTACTCGTCTTTAATCGCCCACTCTCAGTTTTTTGGAAAAATATTTAATGTACAGACACTCGATTTTTACTGTCTTATTATATATTTGAGATAAGTATACCTAATTATACAATAAAGTATAATTGTGTTTGAGCATCGATTATTATTTTTTTATATGTTGTATATGATTATTTATAATATTAACTATATTAATATTCAATTTTACCAAGTAAACAATTGCTTTTTTTTAAATATAAAAAAGAGCAAGTTAAGAATATTGATATAAAAATCTTCGTTTTCTGAAAAAGGATAAGCTTATCTTATGTAAGAATTTTATTTATGCGACAACAAGATAAGGGTCACATGAAAAAATGTAATTTTGTTGGCTTCATGAACATATTTACATTGTGATACTTTTTTTGTTAAAATAAAATGTACTTTATATGTGTGGGTAAATATCGTTGTTTTTGGACGTTACATTAAATCATTATACTCTTAAGTGGTAGTGTTGCTTAATTATTATGTTATTGTTTACTAAAACACAACTGTTTTCCTCATATTAGACAATAATGACCACTCATTATTATTATATTATGCACAATGAAAATAATAGTCTTTATTTTGTTAACCATGATCATAATAATTATTGCAATCTCAAAATGATAGGGAAATAGTAATATCGAATGAGGTAAGGTCAAAATTATTTTGAGTTCTTATTAAGCCTTACATTCTATCTATGAGACGTCCAACGCTATTGGATGGTTCTAAATAAAGAACGACCCAACATTTTAAAAATATTATAAAGTTACTTATTAATTATGTAAAATAACGGTATTGATATCAAAATAACTTCAATATCATGTAAAGATAAATTAACTCCGACACAATAAAACAAAATCTTAAAAAACTTTGTACTAAAGAAATTATAATAAGTATAATTTAAGTAATTAATTGTATAAACATAAACTGTACAATTCTAAATTATATAAATTAATGAATATATAAATTTTCACAAAGGAATACTCGTAAAAAACAAGCAAAAATAAATTTTAAGTTTTAATTGATCCAATTTTAAATTAAGTATTTTGCAAACATACAACACATATTTTTGGAATATAGCCCCATGACCGAAAATTATTCTTAATTTTGTCAACAAAATATTTAGTCTTATAACATTTTTTTTTCTTAATACGTTACAGTTTTGATATGAGTGTACGAATAACTTTAAATCAATTGATATACCTCTTTAACAGGTTGTACAGACAATACAAGTGGACTAAGCAACGGTGTACAAGAATTAGAGTACCCAGACGTGGAACTTGGACTGACCCAGCGTGGACCACATTTTGATGTTGCCTTTTCTAGGAATGTCACTGCACTTGTTGGGAAGACTGCTCAACTGAATTGCAGGGTTCATGACCTTGGTAATAGAACGGTAAGTCGAAGTTTGCATTGTTATTTAATAGCTAAAGTAAATGTATTCCTAAATACGCTTCTTTAGAATTGTATGTACATGGAAGTTAAAAGAGATAAGTGCGCCAGGGTATTCTACCCGTTTGACAGGTTGCACCCAATTTAGATGACAATAGATATGTAGATGATCTCAGAGTTTTTCGTTAATGATAAACTTTTTTTCAAATGATCTCCATACCAAAAACGTTACATTTTTAGATATATAGATTATTTTAAAAGGAAATAATAGAGAAAGTAAAGTAATAGAAATATAAAATACCATAGTAATTGGCATCCTTCGTAGAGCTATTGAGTTCATTCCGGCCTTTGAATAAAACATTTCTGTTTCAATTAAAGAGCTACTCAAGCATTCTGAAGATGGTCTTTGTAAACATCTGAATTAAACATAAACACTCTTTCGCGATGGTTTTTGCGTCAAATATATTTTTTAAAGTAGGATAAACTGAGATATGAAAATATTATAATATATAAGAAGTTGTATGTTCAAAACGAAAATATAAACCTTTTTTTTCAAATGATTATTGAAAATGTAGGAATTTAAGTATCCATATCTTATTACTTAAGTTATAATCTTTATTGTTCTACCGTCATTTCTTTAATTACATACAATTTTATTAGTTTACCTCTGACAAAATATAAAAAAAATCTTATATTCTTCAAATGAAATATAAGAATACTTTTACGAATTACTTGGTATTTTTAAAGTAACACAGACTCTAGTAAAATTGTAACTTTTCTAGGTGTTGTTATGAATGCTCAAAGCCATTATATTAAATGTTGGATACATTTTTAGTGTAAGAGTGGAACGTTTTAAAAGCGAACTTTTATGAAGCACTATTTCTTGCTCTTCATAAAAATAGCTCAAGAAACTCAACAACTGTCACTACAACTTCATAAATATTTTTTCTGATGGCAACTTAAATCTTTAGTTATGTTTTATAATAATGAGAAATCAGAATGTAGAAAGTTAATTATATTAGTTTTAAAAATATCGATATTTTAGTGAACATTATCTAATTATGTCCTTAAATTATATTTTATTCATTGGTAATGGAAAAATCATGTATTAATTTTATTTTTTAATTTTATTCTATTTTTTCCAAACTATTTTTATATTTGTTTATTCGTTATGATAAAAGTTATTATATATTAAAAATATTTTTTGGTCTGATTATTGAAAACACGCCAAAGGTTTTCGACCAAATACGAGCCTCTATGACGTCACAGTTTAAATTTCTATTTATTACATACAGCTGATTGTGTTTACATTTTTGGTTGATCAAATTTCGTTATTATGGTTAGTTTATTAATTCATTTACTGGAAATGTCGAATATTAAAAGTTACAGTGCTGAATGTTTGAAAATATCTACAACCATGTATAGCCCTGTTAAGCTTATTTAAATGTATATAAATGTAGAATGAAAAATAAACGACACAGGCAGGGATTCAAACCCGCGACCTCTGTGAATCGTCCCGTCGCTCTACCAACTGAGCTACCGTTTCGCTGTCCGTCTCGGTGAATTAAGCATTCTATATGTGATTGTTTTTATCGTGAGGGTGGTGACATCTATTAGGCTTCTTTCGAAAATCCTAACCAATGTTTCTAACTTTGCAGTATAGATAAACATTGAAAAGATGCCACAACCGAAATTAATGTTTGAAAATATCTATAAACATGTATAGCCATGTCAAGCTTATTTAAATTTATATAAATATAGAATGAAAAATAAACCGAACTATGATTTATTTTAAGTAAAGTATACCCAAAAATCATAAATAGTAAATACTAATACGTAAAAATTTTCATTATGACATAACGAACGAGCAACCAATCACGGCACGTTTAGAATAACGTGATATTTTAAACACTTATTATAATTAAAAAAATATCTTCATTGACAATTTTTTTATACTTAAGAAATAAAATAACCAAAGGTTTTTTTCATTAATCCTATTTTCATGGTTCTGTTCTTTAACGATAAAACCGTAAAATGTATAGCATTCATTTATGTTTTTATTTTAACCGATTATTTTGGTGTACAATAAGGAATATGTTAATATGAAAATATTTACTATCATGAGTAATAAAAATGGTTAACATTATTTTCCGGGATTACTTGAACACTGTTACAGAATACTAAATCATTCACAATTACAAAATGTAAAAATATATAAAAAATCAACAAAAAGTTTAGTAATCAGATTAAAGATGAAAGATCCAGTTAGACGGGATTTGCGGCCCCGGTAAGAAATTTCTTTGATAATTTAATATTTACCTTATCGTTTGTCATAACTATTCCTTCATCCAAGTTAAAATATTGTGGAATTTTTGTTATTAATTTTTTAAATAAATATAGAATAAACAAAATATGAATATTGACAAAATTCCAACCTGCGATTTTTAGGTTTAGATTTCTGACTATCTCGTTGCTCTGCCAATTGCGCTTCCATATCTTTGCCATCGAAGCAAACCATTTAGCATTCTATTTATGCTTATAAATAAAAAAATGAGGACGGTCAATAGATATATTAATAATTAAGAAAATGAAATGACATTGCAAGAACTATAGCAATTTCTAACATTAAAAGAAAAAAATCACCTGAAACGGGCAAAAGAACAATGTAGGTAGGCCGAAAAGTGAATATTAGGGAGAGTCTGTGCAGATCTTCTTTTATAGTCTCAGCGGCGAGAGAGAGGCCAATTGTAGTGTTGCCTTTTCACACGACCTTGTCATCTAACAATAATCATCTTTATTAAAATAAAAGCGATGTCTGTTAGTCTTCTTTCAAATATCCTTTAAACGTTATTTCTAACTTATCAGTATCGACTAACATTGAAAACATGTTTCAACCGAAATCAATATTTAAAATTCCTTAAATCTACAAACTTCTATAAACCATGTATTAAATTATTTAATTAAGTTAAAATTAAGGTTACAACCGGTTTATGTTTTTTAAATCCACAGGTGTCATGGATCAGGCATCGAGATATCCACCTCTTGACCTCTGGGAGAATGACCTACACCTCTGACCAAAGATTTACGAGTGTTCACAACCCACACACTGAGGACTGGATACTAAAGGTAAAACAATTAAGCTTCTTGTAAAAAATAAAATATTTAAAGTTATTTATACGTGACTAAAGTTATGCTTTTTAACATTTTCAATTAATAATTTGGACTTAAAATATTAACAATATGAGCAGAACCTAAATCCGTGACCTCTGGGAAAATATTTAATCTATAAACACTTAGTAATAAAAATGTATTTATAAGAATGTAATTATAAAATGAAAATATAATATAAATAATTAATCCTTCATTTCATTTTTATAACTGAATAGTAGGTAAATATTTTATTTCAATAATATGATTTTGTTGAAATTTTATTCTTTATAATATTATATACCATTTTAAAAACGATACGCATCAATCAGCTAAAACGTGATGTTATTTATTCAATAAAAGATAAAAGAAAAATAATTTAATAAACATTGATTCAACAGAATGATATGATTTTAAACTATCAAAGAAGTTTGTTGATCTTGTTTTATTCAATTATGACTTTGTGAGGCATAAACTTTCAAATAAAAATTAATTTTATATATAAATGTTGTAAGACAATATTGACATTGAATTAAAAATAAATTTTATATAAGCTCTACTTTATATACGCATTGCGCAATGTGGTATCAGATACGCTTACAACTTCGTAAATTCTTAGATGGGCCAATGAGTGGTGGCCAACTTAGGGGAATATGGTATTAGTTGCGTAAACGTGTTAGAATTAATATGACTAAGGAAAGCAGTCTGAGAGTCGATAAATATTTAGGATAAAAAAAGTTAGGCACAATTATGTTATGCTAAATAAAAATATTATTAATTATTTCTTGAATAAGCAAAGGGATATACAGTTAAATAAGAGGTCTTAAAAAAAATTTTTGATTAAAAACTTTATTGTAATGCTTTTCTACTTTTAAGCAATTATCATCAGGTATATTTTAAGTAAACCCAAATTTGGTAAATAATATTTTAACTTGTAATACTTTGTCGCAGTTATCAGATATAGGTGCTAAAATTATTTATTTACAGTTTTATACAAATATCACTCAATATATTGATGATCCATTCTAAGAAATGAAGGGTATGACATCATTTGTGTTGCTATCTATACTCATCAAAATACTGTAAATTACACTTAAAGCATGATCCAGTAGGTGTACCAGCAACACAAATTTTATTACTTCACTAGCAGGTGGAGTCTTTTGGCTTGGACCCAGCTATATTTCACACATTGCATGTAGGCTAAGTAATTTACTGACTTACTTCCTAGCCAATTTCTAGCTGACCATTAATAAACATAAAACATCTACAGATAAGATTTCCGCAGCGGCGTGACTCCGGTATCTACGAGTGCCAAGTTGGTACGACACCGCCCATTGGACACCGGATGTACCTTTCGGTTGTCGGTAAATATAAAAAAATATCCATTATATTGTTTTTATATTTTTTTTCATTTTAAAAAGTATATTTCCTTTTTCAAAAGCTGTTGAGATCTCGTTTGTCGTGAAATTAAACTAAGAAATTTATTCAAGTCTTAAATATTTGTAAAATTCATTAACTGAAGTGATATAGAGAAGTCAAAGCAATTTTATTTAGAATAATCTAGATAAAATATTTAGCTTATTTAATTTATTTTAATCTTTTTTTATAAACAGAACCTCTGACCACAATCTTGGGAGGTCCAGAGCTGTTCATAAACATGGGAAGCACTATAAACTTGACGTGCGTGGTCCAACACTCGCCAGAACCACCCCCTGCGATTCGCTGGACCCATAATGATGAAGTGAGTTTAGAAATATAGTTTTTAAAGACGTAATTTTATTAAACCGTTCTTATATGAAATATTGCTACAGTAATACAACTATGAAATTTATAAAATTAAATTAATGTTTTTTACGACAGTTACTGCTACTATTATAAAATGATTTTAATATATTTATGTCAGATTTTGATTACTTTGTACATTTTTAAAAAGATCCTCAAGATCAAATGAGATTTTACTTGTTAAAATATCCAACAAACAATCAACTTAATTATTTATTTGAATCACAAAAATTAATGTCACATTAAAATTTTAAAAATAGGAATTTCAACAAAAAACTAAAATAAAATTTGAATAAAATTTGAATTAGCAAAAGTAATAATAATTATTAGTAAAATAATAAATAAATGCTTACTTCCAAAGGGCTGCTCCATAGAGTAGTTATTATAAGTATAGGCTGATCTAATAAATTTGAGCCGATTGTCTCCACCAGCCAACATACACTTAAGCGTAAACTTTTAACATATTTCAAATTGAATAACTTCATTTCTGTTGAATTGATTTTTACAATTGGTATTACATCAAAATCTATGCCATAATAATAAAGATTTATGAAAATCTTAAATTAATTAATGATTAAGTAAAATAAGTGTAATGAATTAAGGTCAGTAAACTAACCAACCTCCAAGTCAAAATTTCATTCATTTACACTGATTTTAAAGTACACATAATAAAAATTACCTACATTTTTAATATGAGTACTTGATACTAAGCAAACACATCTAATTTAGACAATAGTTAAAAGCACACAAGGATAATTATTTATCAAAATTTAAAGTGATATTGTTATCAAAATACGGATGAAAAAATTAAATTTATTAGAAATGATTAACTTACATATTACATTAAACTAGGTTCGTTCCTTAATTTATTCCACTAAATCGTTGCGGGGACATATATACATATTATATATATTTATATATATACATTCTTAACTTTCTGAAATAAGTTTGCTATCAAGTGAACATACAATAACTTACTAAACAAAATTACTTTTCTTGATTATGGTCAACAAAAATAGTTAAACTGTTTTAATTGCCATATGACTATAGTTTTATATAATTTATTTCAAATATAAATTTGAAATACTTTAGGAAAATGGAATTTATTTTATTAAAAGTACTAAAAATAAAAGAGTGCTATTACAAAACCTCAATATTGGAGTTAGAACATTACTGAAAATTCTGCGGGTAACTTTGCAACTTTCGCAGTAAGAGATTTATCAAATGGCTCACATTGGCGTAAAGCCGCTTACTTCAGACAAGGCATACATACATCTGTTTGCATCGAATTACGCAATCAGAGATGCAGAACATTTGGCGAACACCAAGAAAGTTCCTCTGGATTTATTCACAAGAAACTTGAAGCTTATTTGAAACCTTGCCAAAATGAGGAGTAAGCAACCTTGCAAATGCACTGCCAGAAAATAAAAGCCCAAATCTATTGTTACATCAAATCCAGTGCACAGTTTGACGGTAGTTACTCCGAATTGTATTGACTTGTCTAACAAACGTTTAACTAACTGTCCTTGAGTCACATATCTTTTCTCGACTGTTTAGGACAGCTGTCTTTCTTGAGTCTTTTTTTAAGAAGTACAAAGTTAGAGATTATAGTTCTAACTATATTTTAAAGAATAAACTCAGATAAAGAATGTGATAACTATAAACGTGGAAAACTGTGTTTTATTTTAGATATATATACATTATAAAAAGTATCAGCCTCAAGAGCCTGTTCTTTGTGTGAACCTCTTGTTTAATTATAAAAGGAGTGTGTAGAACCCATGCAGGGACAAACCCAAGCAGTTCCAGTGCATTTTACCACTTTATATTAGAGATATATTTTATGATTATTTTATAATCTAACACTTCTAATTACTCAAAATTGCTAAGCCATGTAACAATGTTAAGAGCACACCTTGTTTTTTACGATCTTCATTATACAAAGCAATATTACCTGCTTTTAGGGAAGAATATTGTTCATTTTTACGCAATTTGAACGGAAATTGATGAGAAAACAAAATCCATTTGCATATTTTCTCAAGACGTTATCAAAAAATACTCTAGGGGCGTTGTACATTTTCCGTTGAATTATGAAAAAGTATATTTTTACAAAATTTCTTTTTCAAACATTCAAAGGAGATTTGTATGAATAAATATGTAATTACAAAAATATCAACACCGTTTAGATTCGTATACGCGACTTCTACAATACAGTTGCGTAGTTATAATAATTGAGATTACTGTACTTCTATGAGCCTTGAAGTACCTACTATTAAATTTGTGTTCTTCATCGATTTATGTATTTGTCTTGGGTTGGAAGCTCATAACGAAATCTTTATACTATTAACAATTAAACTTAACATGTCTAAACATGGTTATAAACAATTGCAAACACTGTAAGGATATGTTAGGATATATTATATTTATATTACAAATTCTAAATATCTAAGAAGAAATAAACGCATTATATTAAATTTATTTAATCAATATTACTAAAAAAATATGTAACACAACATCGTAATAAAGTATCATAAGCATCAATAGCCTGTTACTGATGTCCATCCCATCAAACCCATACATAAAAACCATGAACAATATGGAAAATGGAATAAATTAAACGACGATTTCAGTTAATAATAATATAATATGGGTTTCTTGATATTTGATACTCATTAAGTGTATAGTTAAAATTATTTAGTATTGATGTTCTCAACAGGAAATAAACTACGACTCTCCTCGAGGTGGGGTGTCAGTGATCACGGAAAAAGGAGAGATGACGACATCTCATCTCCTGGTGCAGAAGGCTCGAGCACCTGACTCTGGCCGCTATACTTGCGCTCCAGCCAATGCGAATCCTAGATCCGTTCTCGTTCATGTACTAAGTGGTAAGTTTCATGACCCTAGTAATACCAAATGAATATTATCTCAAATTTTGTTTAGTCATACATCATATAGAAAAATATACAAGGTTCCAAGTTACAAAGAATTATTATAAGATAACTAAATGCTTTGTAGTTTTATACAATACATTCCCAATTAATTTTGACTACTTTTTCTTATTAAATATTTTGAAATGCGGTTCAAACGAAAATTTTACCAAAGAAATGGAATTGAAAAGATATGATCCCATAACTTTCCGTAGTTCATTGCAATCATTGGATTATTTCCAAAAACTGTCAGACTATTCTAAAAAGCCAATGCCAATTTCAATTCAAGGATTTAATTTTATATATTTTTAACGAAATTTTATTATAGTCGAAAAATTGGTTTCATTATTTTAACAGCACTTTATTGAATAAATGTCATATTTTAAATTAATTTGATACTAATATATTTATTAATAAAAGCCTATAGATATAAAACAAGCTGATTAGATGAGGTCTCTAATAGTGCCAATTTCAAATCTCCTTAAAATCTTTGAAATAAAAATCGAAATTTCCACCCCAGGTTTTAATCCCAGCAGTTAAATGTTAGGATATTATTGGTATTTAAATGATATTATAGGTAGATTTACAAAGAAAAACATATTTTTAGATGCTTGGGGTACAAGTGTAGTAATTTGATGAATATGTTTTTTACTACAACAAATATGTTAAAATAATATAAATATCGTTTAAAAAACTAAAAACACGGAAAAATTATCTTAAGATAATTATTAATTCTGGAGATCCTAATCAGGAAAATGAGATAATCTCATCGAATTATCAAATTAATGTCGGTTCTTGATATGGGTACAAAGTTTGAATAAAATCGGTCTGTGGAAAATGAGACAAAATGGCATTCAAAAAAGACAGTTACAAACAAACAAACAAGCAAATAAATACGTAAAACTAATAAAAGCGTGTTAAAATATATGTAACTGGACAATTACCGGCAGAAAATTGTGTTCTGTATGAAAAGTGTGTGTAAAAGATAAAATTTAAGTTGAAGTATTGTTTTCAATTAAGAATGTATTACAAAATTACATTTAGAAAACGTATGATTCCATTATGAAGCAAGATAAAAAATTACATGTATAATTAATGTAATTATTATTATATTTAGTGGTTTAACAGATTGAAAACCAATTCCAATTTTTATATCCAGTTTACTATAGGTTCTTTTTTTATCAGGAGAGCATCCAGCCGCGATGCAACACGGCGGTCAACTGCGTCTTCAGTATCCAATCACCGCTGCGCTACTTAGTGTCATCGTAACTTTGATGGGCTGCTAGTACTAACATTACTCAGATTTATTGTTTTTAGGTTTTTAATAGGTTCTGTTTTATTTAATACGTTATGAGTTTTCTGAGCCATGAGCACATGTGTTTTTTTTTAATTTTAATAACTATATCCAGGATATATTTTTTTTGTCTATAATAATTTAGTATTGTGACCAAAAACATGTATACCAGGTATGTTATTTATTGCATACATTAATTAATAAGAATATAATAATTGTTCATTGACAAATAGTATATCTGCAAAAACATAGGATTGCCGTGTAAAATACAAATTTGGCAAAAAAGTAACAAAATTTGTTAAAAATCTACATTAATATATATTTTTTTGTAAATAATAACATGTAAAATTTTGACTTAAAATTACTTTAGATATTAGACATATTATATGATAGGAGATAAAATCTATTCATAAAACCCGATATACATTGGTACAATAAAATAAGTAGTAAGTCTATTGTATAAACTGCTTCAATACATTTTTGATTCACAGAATACATAGAAATAACCACATTATCGAACAACTGATTGATTCGAACTTGATTGGAAATCTATTGAGTAAATTTATTTTACTATTAAGATACATTTATAATAGTTTATTAAATTGATTTTGTAATGACTGTATTATGATTAAATTATTAAGTTCAGTATGTTACGTTTTGGAATTTGTCATAAAAATAAAAACATTTAAAAACCTTTCATATTATGGTATAAAAGAAGTTTGTATTTTCTTAAGTAACGTATAAAATGTATGTATATATGATATAAAGTATTGTCTCTTGCAGCTTATTTCCGTGCTCTCAGATTCCTATCGACAAGCCGCTACCCTTTAATTTCCTGAACGTGATGGCGACTTGAGCGTTTTTATATATTATGTTGGTTATTTTCCAACAAATCCCTAACAAAAGAGGCTGTTCTAATATCTGTAGTATTTTTTTATTATTCTTGTATTATATTTCAAAATATAACTTGAAACGATTAAGTTATATTATACTAATCATTTTTATAATCGTACATACGGATATAAAAACATTATTCGGATTTACTTCTTTATAGGTTGAATCTCAATAAAATGAAATTGCTAAATGCGCGACGTTGGCACAGATACAAACCTTAACGATAATATTTATATGTCAAATAAATATCAAAAAGTTTATCTTTTGGCTGCAATTTTAAAATGAAATGAAAGTTCGGAAAATCTTCGCAAAGCTGTCCTTTTAGCTCAATATTGTGTTGAACACTTTTAGTAGTTGTAAGATATAAGTCATGCTGAAAATTGAGCTTGCAACAAGAGATTTATATGTTAAAAGTATTTCCATTTTCAATAGTTTCAACTCGAGCGGGCAACTTATCAGTTTTATTATTTATAGATCACGATTACTCTAGCTTATTTTTTTTATTGGAACACAAAACAGAACCGTGGCAATGTCCATTACTTTAATGTTTATCCTATTCGTTTCAATGAACATACTTTATGTCAAGGCAATAAGTAAGTAGTAACATTCGACCTTTGTAGAAAATGGGAATACATAAAACATCGAGCCTTAATTCTTAGAAATCTGGACAGACCTTGACACGAATTGAAACCGGTTGCCAGTTTCAAATAACTTCCAAATTCATTGCTGTGAGATTTCAGAACGAAATAAAATGTATTTTATTAAAAATTTTATCTTTTGCGGTGTTTTCAGAAGACATAAATCTAACTGGAAAAATGCTTAGTGAAGTTTAAAAAATATATATTTTAGAATTTCTGTTATCTTTGTATTTCGGTTATTGCAGTGATTGGGAAATAAGATACCAGACGATACGAATTTGTAGTAATGAGAGTTACATTATTGTTATTTTAAATTTAAAGGTGTATTTTCATGCAATAGAAATAAACATTTTGATAATATCATTCTTAAGCTTTCCTTTTGAAAACAAAATAAAACAAACGCATAACAAATATTTCATGTATTTGTTAAAATAGAAACCTATCTCAAAACATTTGTTCTAGTTCTCACAGTACATTTCACAATAGATAGTTATTTCAGTCCCAATAGAATATTCAATGTAACAATAATTTGAGAATTCAATCCAAATTGTTTATTTAGTATCGTCAAAGAATCTTAGGTTCTCTATTTTGAACTAAAAATGTAAATATGTTATCTATTTTCCTGTGTATTTTTTATTGGTAAAGATTCTGTGATTAATAGATATACTTTTTAACATTATTCTTAAAATATATTCTAATCTAAACTGATATTAAAATGTTAATAAACTCTTAATATTCCATATTAAAGTCGACTACGGAAAATTGCGTTAGCGATGGTACGATGGTACGTACGATGTTCCCTAGAGTTATTACATTAATGCAGTTTTTATTCCCTTGACAATATTGTTTTTGATATTCACGAGGCATTTTGTGAAAAATCTTAATTAAAAAAGATAATCAGTTATAATAGGAGATCATGACAACATTACGATTATGTCATGCACTCTCAAATGATGTGGGATATTATTTTATTTATTTGGATGATTTTTCACACAAATGTAATTTTCAATTATTTTATTTGTGCCATAAACCTGTATTACTTTTTCAATGTATTTATTTTTAATTATTATTTTAAATAACTTAATTGTAAAATATTAACCAGGATAATATACAGTCTTTGATATTAGGTAATTATTTTTAGTGGTAAATGAGGTACCTATGTATCATTATTCCATATCTCAGTGTTTTTTTTAAACTCAATAAATGTTTGAATTTAACTTATTTTTAAATAAAGTTTCTCTAAAAAAAAAAAAAAATAAGCAGTAAAATCAAATGTAAATAATTAAACAAGTATTTTTTGTGTGAATCGACAATCTGTTCTGTTTTTGAATTTCTTACCTAATATGCAGATGAGAGGTGACGTAAGAAACTGTTTTTAATATAATGGCAAGATTATAATACATAGGATGTATAATACATGTGGCCTATCTGCTTATGCCAAGAATATACTTATTCGGTAATAAATTCAAGAGAATATGGCTTAGATTTCTGAATGATTGTTGGATGAAGTAGAACATTATCTAAGGCGGACACGTAATCTACTTAAGGTCTGCCAGTCTCCCTTTACGTCGTAGTAATCAATAACTAAAGAAGATTATATAGAATTTCATAATAAAAATCAGATCCCGAAAAAAACAGTTTTATTTATGATGTTAAGTTATTTTTTTTGTGCATTATTTCTACGATATTCCATTTCTTTGTATCTGCTTAAATACAAACCCCCCTTTTTAGAATATGTTTCAAAATCATCAGAAATCGAAATATGTTTAAAATTATCTAAAAAGAGTATTTATTTTGAAATAAATGAAATTAAAAAGTATCATAAAAGTATAAAACGAATTTTTCGTATCCATTAAATTCAATTTTAATATTAGTGGTTTACAGGATTAGTGCAAAAATATAAATCGTTTTAAAGATATAAGTTTATATAAATAATTATATATTTATTTATTATTTTGGTATTCAAAACTTATACACGTAACGCCATTAGTAAAACGGTTTTCCACTAATTCGTAAAAAAAATGTCGCTGAATTCTTCGTCGTTCAAAGAAATCTTACCGTTTTTCCGCTTTCATCCCCGGCTTAGCTAGTTTGTTTAGAGGTCCATTTGGGATTAAAATACTCGGTGAGATCGTGAAAATTGACTCGTCCTTTTAGGCAAATTGTAAAGGTTCTAAAAAGAGGCCCTCAACGTAAGTTGTCATTTTACTTCGACCGTCTTTCAAGCTTTCACTGAAAGAATTATAATTGTATTGTATTAATTATAAGAAATATTTCTTAAATTCAGAGGCTTGTATTTTTTTTATATATAATGTTATTTTTTTACAGAAAGTATTGAGTTTATTGTATTTAAAAGGAAAATATGTGTGAAGCGGCTTCATTAGTCGAGGCTCAGTTGTCGGTTCTGCAAAACATAAGTAACAGTTAACATTTAGATTTTAAAATATTACTATATACATATAAATAAGGTTATTTCTTATATAATTTGTAATTTATGAAACAGTAGGTTTATGTAACCTAAGATTGTAAGTATGAACTTCGATTTTTAATTTCAGATGGGGTTTTGTAAATAAATAAGTTTGTCATGTTACGAGTATTTAAGTAAATAAAGTTATTGGTCGTCGATATTGTTTTATTTCGAAATTATCAACTATTTTATAAATTAAATATTGACACTTCATATTAGGGATTATCTAATAACTTCTATAAAATAAACTTTAATATGAAAGCTGCTTTATAAACATAAATCCATTAATAATTACAGAGATACTCAGAGTCTTTATCTTCTTAATTAGCTTATGAATAAATTATTACTCCGAAATAAAATATAATTGCTTGTTTTAAAAAGATATTGGTTAATTACTAGAAAGAATGTAAGTAGTATTTTTCAAATTGTAGAATAAAAGTATGTCCTATAATCCATTTACAATTTTTGAACTGATGTTCCTATTCTCTGGGGCTAATCAAATTTAGCAGAAAGATATATTACGATCAAAAAAGGCAACCAATTCAATAATAACCATCAACTTACGTCTATATCTGTTTTATTTACAGCCTCAGTAAGAAGATATGAATTTCGGATTGTTTTATAAGATTTTCTGAAGATAATTTTCTTCGAGAAAACTTGTGTTTTATTACCTAAAGCAAAAACCATCACATAAATAATGCTACTGTAATCGAATTTCAGCTTAACATTCCAGGTTTATTGCTTATAGCTTTATTATAGTTTATTATTATAGCTTATTTTCAGACATTGGACTGCAGCCTGTATAATAACTCTCTCTTAATCGTAGCAGTAAGTAGCATCCGCTTAGAAAATATCAGAGTGAAGCTATTAGGTATGCTAAAGCTTAGGCCACTGATTGAGAACCGGATGTTTGAACTTCTTACCGCCGTGTATCCTCGTCTGCTGTAACCCTCCCAATTCCAGATGGAGTAACCCTTCTGCCTATGTTTAAGCCATGTCACCACTGGATATTTTGAACTATTTTGTCATTTTCATCGTATGGTTAAAAAAGGTTTTTTGATTCAACGGCGTATTTTATGTTAAAGATAATTAAAATCTAGTCAATGAAAACACAAAACAACACAAAAAAATCTAAAAATATTTGACAAAAAAAACACCTTTCAATAAAAATTTACCTCTTCCATTTAAATGGGCTTATGTCGTTTTTTGTGGCCCTAAATGGTTGTTATCCTCTCTATTCTTTAGAAATTGATCGTATTCAAATCATCATTCATTCACCGATATGAATGTGTTGGTAAATAAGAATTTTGTAATGTTAATAATTGTTTTTTTTGTATTGGTAATCAAGTTGAATCTTCTAAATTAATGGAATAACATCATAGAATAGATTTGAATTCATTTAATGTAGTCGTCTTAGTTAATAAGTCCCATCATAAATAAAATTATAATATAGAATACATTTTCAAATGAGTACGAGTATGAGTTTCGATACGATAGTTTGTTAAGTAGATGGCAGGCACGGAATCAAAAAGGTCGTAACTCCAAGTCAGGCTCTATAACAGCAATTATTCCCAATAAATTTTAAATGTTAGAAATTACTTTAAGTAAAGGCCACGCGATTTAACCTCTTGCTATCTATCTATTTGAAAATTTAAATTTGAAAAGACAATTTCAAATACCCCACTTCATAGATCAAGCCTAAATTTATTTTAATATAGGGCAGAAAACTAAAGTAGTAGATCCTAATTAGGTATAAGGTAGATTTTGTTACCAAGGTGACGAGGGTAGGACTGAAACCACTAATCGCTCGCATTAAACAGCTAATACCCCCAGAATGGGTTTGTGGCCGAATTAATGCCTTTTGATGGTTGGTTTCAGATTAAATTGACTTGATAACCACACACGCTTTGGTCCTTCAATTGCATGAAAATGCTTTTGTTAATCTAGTCAAAGTAGATTGATATCATGGAATTACTTGGTATATCTAAGACACTTGCTTAATCATTAGCAACAACAATTGAGAAGTGAAAAATATTATAATAATAGAAACATGATTAAAATTGTAAAAAAAGTCTTTAAAAATGTTTATTATTTGCAAACAACTTTGGAGTGCTCATAGTTTCAAGATGTAAATCGTATTATAACTTATGTTAATTATTAGGTTTCCTTATTTATATATACATATATTTAAACCATTATTACACATCGTAATTATAAATATAACTATCGAGAGATACTCTAACTTTAAACCAAGCTTTATAATTGTTACAAAACGATGTTTTGACTTTATTTCTCTTAGTAAAAGATACATGAATATAATAGGATTCATTAAAGCTCTTTCCTAAAAATAGTTTATTTAGAAGAGTTATCGGAAAGGTAAATAAGAGGTAGGTTTGAGTGCTGCTTATCTTTGTATTGTTTTAATTCTTTAGTTATTGAAAACGAAAGTAAGTATATAATACATATAAATAGTAATAAGATATTATCATTATCATTATGACGATACCAATATAATTTTTAAACAATCAATTTCATGCAAAGCTATATAAAAAATATCGCTCTTCAAAGAAACGAATCGTACTTAACTTTTGGAAATAGCGCCCCCAATACAAAACGTCAGTTTATATAGAAGGGAAACCTTTTAAGTGCCTGAATGTTAAAGCGTAACACTGTTTAAAGCTTTTAGTCATGGATTATTGATTTTACTCTTAGTTAGTGTTACCACACGATTTGTGCTGTACTATTTCTAACCCCCGACCCCAAAGAAAGGATGTTATAAGTTTGATGTGAGCACCTGTGACCTATATGTCTTTCTGTGACCTCGTAGCAGCCGAACGAGTTGACATATTCGATAGCGGTTTAATTTTTATCGCAAGGCTAGACCGTCAAAATGGTTCTTAGCTATGTTTGGTCGAAATAAAAGCGGTTGTCTCCAAGATATGGATTTTTTATTGGTGCTGGCTAACGGTGCTTATGCAATATAGAAATTTAGTGTGTTCGTAGATACTTATGGTATATTATAGAAGCCAGTAACATAACAAAAAATCAGAAACAAAATAATAGCGTCGGGGACATTATTTAAATTTTTATAAATTAGTGAAGACTTTAACTAATTGTTTATTTATTGACTAAAATTACTCCTGTTCGCAAAATGTAATGTCGTAAGCGGCGTTGATCAAGTTATTTCTTACAATAATTTGTGCGTAGGCATAAGATAAATTTCTATTCTGTGTTTTTTATAGAATGTTATATATCTAAATTTAAAAAAAAGTAAGTATTGTTTATTTGATAAAACATTTATCCAATTATAAAAGTCAATATTTATTTGGACACGTCAAGATAAACAAATGTTGCAAAAATAGCTATATAATAATCAAATGATATATATATATATATATATTAATTTAGGATTTTGACTTGTTAAAAAGCTCGTTCAATTAGTAGAGCTCCTGAGAAGATCCAGGCAAAGAAACTCATGGCCACTCTTTTCAACTGCCAATTACAGATTTATGAGTCTGAAGTCTGAAGTCTGAAGTCCTGAAATCATTAGGCTTCTTTTCCGATTGATTGCGACGGTTCTAGTTGTTCCAAAATTGCATTTAAGATTGACGTTTGTGAAACAGTGATCACAATAACAAAAAATATATCCGGCTGAGTTTGTTGTGTGGTTCTTTTCAGACCAGGATGCGTTTGGAACCGTCATAGCTTTAACATTAAGATGGAAAGTGCTTTTACAGAAGGGCTTATTAAGATAAATCTAGTGTCGTGATAGGCCCTCCTGACACTTCCATGTTGACGTACACAAGTGATCACTGATTATGATTCTAAGTGGAAAAGATATAAATAAAATAAAAATAAAAAAATAAAAATATTATCATTTATGTAATCCTTAATTGTATAGTAGGCCTCATCCTGCAGTTTCTGCCTTACATGCAACTTGAATTTTGAATGTGAAAGTTTTTAAATTTCTGGAGGGACTTAATTATAAAAATAGACACATTGTGTTTTGTGTGTGGTTTTCACGAGTACTACACATTGAAATAAAACTATTTTTACGGATTTAACTCGCGTATATTGAATTAAATTTTAAATTTATATTTTAAATCTGTTGTGTTCACGGTAACACGATTGCTGCAAAGCATTCGAAATGTAAGAAAATAATTTAAAACATTTAGTTTTATGTTAGTTTTATGTTTAGTTATATTTCAACACTAGTACGTTAAGTCAGTCATATTAAAATTCAAAAATAACACGCTCGTAAAATAAAATAAGCGCGTAAAAATAAATTTTGCGAGTAAAAAATAAAAAGTTTGCTTTCAAGTACAGTTCTTTGTCCTGAGCTAATAAATGTTCACCTTCACCTTTATGAAAGCAAGTATATATAACAGAGAAAGTTTAATTGGGTTTAATGCAGAAATATCAACTTTTCTCATTACATTTACTGTTTTTTACTGTGTCTATTATAAAAATAGTAAAACTAACTAACTTCTTATTAATAATGTGTCAATATATAGTGGTATGATGCCTCAATGATATTTATTTTTCAAATAATTTTATTCGATCGAAAAATATAGTTTCATACTAGCAGTGCCTGCGACTTCATACGCGTAGATTTCGATTTGGATAAAAGGTACCCTTTATACATACCAATGCATATTTTAATTATTGAACAAAATATTTCCAAAAAATCATAATGGGTGGCCTTTATAAGAGCAAGAAAACCCAAAACTATGTTCTTTCATTTTGTTTGTTTGTATGTTTGTATGTCTGTATGTTTGTGCACGCTTATCTCAGAAATGAATTAGCCGGTTTGGATAACATTTTTGGAAATATATTATCAAAGGCTTCACTTTACATTTATTGTGTTATTTTTTTATTTAATCGGGTAACAAAAAAATAAGTTAATAATATCTTATTTTCGTACTATTACGGTACCCCATAACTATCTGTGATTAAAAGTAAACAAATAATAATAATGTAAATTTAAACTAGATATAATCCTTGTCCACGTAAAATCTACTTGGAGTACGAAATTGGATGAATGGGTACATTTTATCAAAATCTAAATCTATGCGTTCGAAGTCGCAGGCACAGCTAGTGTATAGAATAAGATTTTCATGGTATCTATAACGTGATTGACATAAATTGATATAACTTTTTATTTCTTAACCGGTTTAGATGAAATAACCACTAAATTTTAAGAGAAAAATATAACAATATACTCAAGAAAACTGCATTCAAATTGGTTAAGCCATTTCTAAGATTAGCGTGCAAAAACATACAGACATACAGTCATACAGACAAAATGAAAAACCATTGTTTTGGGTTCTCGTGCCCCCATTCAATCATGTCTTTTTTATATTTTCCATGTACAGTTATTTGTATAGATTTGGCTAAAATATATATAGGGACCTAGTAAAGAAAAAATATTGAGAAACAATTATTCTTCGGCTATAACTTTATTACTTTTGTGCTTAAACGTAATATTGGAAGTAATTAAATACAAATTTCATGGTGATGTAAAACTGCATGAATTGTAAATATTCGGACGTAAGTTAAAGATCGACCTTAAGTAACGATGTGGTTTTTGGCACTCGATTTTATTTTATATACGTTAAATATTTCTTATGCTTAGATACATGTTGGTTTCAGCAAAAGCTCTCAGGTAAAAGAAATCTTTAAAAGATTTTTTTTGGTTTGGGTTTACATAAAAATCTTTGTAGCTTGAAAACATTTTTAGACAGAAAAGTAAATTTTAAATATTGTAAAAAAAATTTTGCTTAGTTTAGTTTAGCTAAAAGACTATGAATTTAATATTAATTAATAAAAACTAATTAAAACTATAATTTGTAATCAATGCTAAACACACGAAATGTTAACATATTCATTATTCTTAATATTATTAACGTATTCTTCATTATTATATCCAATAAAAGTAAACACACATTTCGCTGGCGACTTGAAAGGTATAAAATAATAACAAAATCCCCTTCACGACAGTGTTAGCGACATTTCACCTTTAAATATTTACAGAAAACGGTCCTCGAGCAACATGATGACTACAAAATGCAAAACATATAGATAGTATTATTTTTCTTTTAACAACTGTTCAAAATTTAAACCGTCATTCAAAAAGTCTTTTTATTGGAGGAATTAGCTCTATTTACATATAATATATAAAATTGAATAGTCATAAAACTTCAATAACTTATATATTTAGAAGGGATTGCGAGATAGGCTAAATTAATTTGTGTGACACAATGACGGGTGAGTTGCTAAAGCTGCTTACTCGCCGTAACGCTATAAGTAGCTAGTCGCTTGAATATTAATCAATGATCTATGAATCCTTATAAATATATATAATACCATGTCGTTAGCCCCGGTGTCTTGGCAGTCTTATATAACGTGAAAATTATTTTGTGTTTTTATATTCTTGTTAGGCTATTTAATTATTTTGTAATTAAAATACATTGAACAAATTGATATGAATTTGATAAGATAATATTAGATAAGCCACTATTTCTTTACATAACAAAGCTGATGGTAGTTTATATAAAAGTATTTTAATAATGGCATGGTATCGAATACTCTCGGTTAGGGTTCAGGAATAAATTATGAAATGTTCGTCAGCGCTTAAACTGGCTTGCCATGACCAGCAAAGATGACTTTATAACATTTTTGAAAAAATAGTTTTTAGCTTGGATAAAATTTACACATTTTGTTAAATAAAAGTCATTTCAAAGTGTATTAGATGCACTTATTTATTTCATATTTTGTTATGAGATCATTTTTTATTTTAATATATTTAAAAGAAAAATATGCAAATATGTTTATAAATAGACATTTTATCAATTTTAAATTTCTTACTTTCTTTTGGTTTTATAATTAAAATGGCTGTCGGCTCTGTTCATTTATTCTTTGGTAACGAGATTAAAAGCGACCTGGTCGTTGCTGACGCGAGAAAACAGCTAACAGAAAATAAACAGAAGATATAGTAACAATTCTCCTTTCATTATCGTGAATAATAATCTTGTATTATTTGTTTAAAATAAATATCAGTGTTTTATTTTAATGAAAATAGTAAGTTATAATTTACAAGGCCTTGTCTGATGAAATCTATTGCTGATATATCATGTTAGGACCTGTGAACGGATAGCTCTAATAATGTTGCTAGATAGACACCATATCGCAATTATAGATCTTGTGACAATTATGAAAAGAACGAAGAGTAAATACGAGAAAGGCTTAAATACTTTATCAAAACGTTTCTCCTCTTAGTATTTTATACACACTAATAAACTACATTACACTTCACTACTACAATATACTACACTACTACACAATGAAATGGAACAATTTTTATAGATTTAACTCGCAAATAATTAACTTTTAAAAGTACATTTTAAATTTATTTTTTTATGATAGGAGGTGAATATTAGTGGTAGGAGTAGATATGGATGGTTTGCGACTACTGGGTTGCGACCACTATAATTTCAATGCCGAACCGCTGAATATCATTGGATGTGTTGCGGTTCGATGACATGTAAGCCAATTTCCCTTATCCTACCCTATCTTTTCTCTTTCTGTGTGGTATCTTCGCCAGTCTCTGCTTCAGTACCAGTAGTCGTCGAAATTATCTGGTGCCTGGTGTACTTATTGTTCACGGGAATGCTGGAACTACAGTTACCAAATCCGGGGTCACTTGAAGAGCAAAGCCAAATTGGCTGCAAAAAAGCTCCGGGCTCTGAACAGGGCGGCAAGGTACTTCACATCGGGATATTGGATATTGCTTTATAAAGCTCAAGTTCGTCCCTATGTGGAGTATTGTTCGCACCTTTGGGCAGCTGCCCCGCAATACCAACTTCACCCATTTGATTCCATCCAACGCCTAGCAGTTCGCATTTATATATATAGATATATATACATATGTGATATTAGATATATAAACATGTATAATATAACATACATACATACATACATATGTTAAGGACAAATTCAAAAGTTACGCAACAGGAGTTATTATAAATTTTTAATGCGTTTATTTTCATATTCATCAACTTATTCGGACAAACAAAAAAACAAGTATATATAGAATCTGAATTTTACATTATTTAATCTGACATATCGTCATAACGGATTAGTCTTATATTGTCATAAATTTGTTTATTTATTGAAGTGAAACTTCTTTAGAATCGTTGTGATTTCAAACCTGATGCAACGGAAAAAACGACAGGTAAGAGACACAAATATAAAAATGTGTAGAATGAAGCCGGTAAAGAATGAGACAGAAATATACACACTATTTTACACTGTATGCGGCTGCGTATTACAGCTTTTTAGTAGCGTGGTTTGTTATTCTTTAACAGTGTGCTTGTTTTCGTATAGCTTCATCTCTTTTACACCATGTTGCTATGGAAATACTAAATAATCAAAATGACAAGTATGTGGATTATAAAACACAATTTACATTAACCAAAAATAAAATTATCGGATTAGAGTTTTATAATTAAATAATGAATTGTAATTACATACTGGACAATACGGTTTTATGGACTTGGTATTGAAACTAACAAATAAATTAAGATTATAACATGAAGAAGAAATTATGAAATATAATTTATAATTTATAATTAGTTAAAACGTAAGAAGTAAATCGACTGTTTCTGACGTATAATATTCTCATAAAAGAAACACATAAGTACCATAAAAAAACAGACAAATGTACACAATTCACTTTAAAAATAATAACTTTAGACTTCTTAACATGTTGGATCGTCACTATATCACAAATAAAATTATTCTTCTTAATTGTTTCTGTTGTTTCGAGGTTTTGTTTGTCCTAGGTATAGCAAAACAGAAAGATCAGGACCCCAATGCTCCATTTCTCAGCCAAAACTCTTATTTCTTTTCATTCTTACTTCTTCTATTTCAGACAATCAATGTATTTTAAAAATATTATAAATTATATTTCATAATTTCTTCTTCATTTTATAATCTTAATTTATTTATTAGTCTCAATAGTAAGTCCATAAAATCGTATTGTCCAGTATATAATCACAATTCATTATTTAATTATAAGACTCTAATCCTTATAGTTTTAGGAAGACAAAAGGAAACTCTCCGCTTCTGTATTATAGAATACAAATTGCTACTTTAATTGCATAAATAAAATTTTATTATGATGATGATAGGTAGATGATGTAAATTAACAATTTATTATTATGATTATAGATAGATAGATGGCAAGGAATCAGAAGTGGAACTGTTTCTTAAAAAATATAACAATAGTTTTTTATGCACTACAAAGCACTGGTTTTCAAAGAGCAACAATATTATAAATATTCTAAATTATAAATTATCAAGTTTATGTTGCATAGAAAGAAAGCTATTCGTGGTGGCTTACATATCTTTTTACGAAATGATGTAACTGTAAAGTGTTGATTAGACTTTTATGTTAATACCAACCGTCCTCTGGTAACTTAGATGAATTTGAAAACAAAATGGAGGATATTTTAAATAAGTTTTGTTTTAATTATAGGTCCGTTTTAATGTGCGGTGACTTCAATGTAGATTACAATTAACTTTGTTTGATGTACGTTTACTAAATTTCTTTAAAACTTATATTATTTATTTATCTACTTAATACTATACTCTAAAGATTCATGTAGAAAGGGCATAGCCGGATTAATATGAGAAATCTGCCCCCGAGACTTTTTTGGCTCATACTCAGGGGATCGATTTAGTATCGAATAAAAATAATTCACACCAATTTTTAGCTCTTTAACTCTAACGGTTGTCGAGATTTCCAAAAAAAACTGTTTTTTCAATTTAATTTTTATTTTTATAGTAAAATTCAAATCTTATTAATGACGATTTTTTTTCTAATTATAAGGAGTTTAATACATGAGAAAAAAATAAAGTCATAATTTTTTAACGAAAAGCCGATTTTTGGCAGATGAAACCATTTTTTTTTAATTTTTTTTTTTAGCCTTTTTGAAATATGTCACTCACCAAAATTCGACAGAAAATGTCTATTATACTCCTCTACAAGCAGGATTATTTCAATTTTTTTGAAGTGGTGGAACAATATGAAAAAAATAAAAAACTATTTTTTTTCTAAGGTCTTGCGTTTTAAATAACTATGGGTAATAATAATATTATAATAATATTTATGGGTGAGCTTTTAATAAAATTATCAAATTTAAGTAAATAATTAATTATTTGAAGAGATTTAATTGTGAATATCTAAGAAAATAATTCAATAAGTGTGCACACATCTTTACAAAACCTACTGAATCACTACCACCGGTGAGACCTGTATTTATAATATACTTAGAAATATTTTTCAAGCTTTAAATATAAAATCAACATATTGGTTATCAGTTTATCAAGTTCAAAAGCAATAAGAAAACGAATATTAAAAAAAAAACTTTTGTACCAGTAACTGCAGGCCTTAAAAGTAAATTTTTAAATGATTTAGATTGCTATTTACCTTTGTTGGAAAATTCAAACTCGGATAATATGTAGAATGATTTTTTTTATATTTTACTAGGTACATTAATTATCTTGGTGTTAACGCCTAAATTGGTATTTGTTACTGATGCATAAGTATTTAATGAGTGAGTTATCAGCAGAGTTTTATAGAAATAGAGAAAAATATATCAATTATATGCGGTAAAGCAATGTTATGCTGGTGAGGATTTTAGAAATAATGTTTTTTTTTTTTTTTTTTTTTTTTTTTTTTTTTTTTTTTTTTTTTGTCTGTCTATGCTGTTAGCCCTGTTGGCTATTACAGCGTCACCGGGGGAATGGGTGGGTCAGGAGACCCACCCTTAAAAAGGGGGGGCCAGACGGGCCCCCATGGGGAACGACGTCCCGAGGGCGTCTCAGATTGAGACACGGACCTCGGCTCGGGGCGTCGTTAGTCAGGAGGGAAGCTAAGGAAATTTGGACACTTGCGTCCTCCGACGGCAGAACGCCGGAGCAACGGAGCACTTACTCAGTTGGGACCTCGTCTATACCGGTACAGACGGTGTGTGTCTGTATGTTGTGTGGTGCCAATTATGCCTACGCGTACACGTTATTACCTACTGTGAACGCGTCGTCGGGGTCAACGAGTACCGACTTGGGTCTTCTTTTTCTGACTAAAGTAGTCTTACGTGGTCTATACTCTGCGGCGTCAGCCACCAGTGGGTTCGGGTGTCGCTCAGCACGTTCAAAGTACTTTTGGGAAAGCCCCTTGAAGTACTGAGCGATGGTCGGAAGGTTCAAGTCTCTATGGAGATCGATGTTGCGTACGAACCACGGCGCCCCGGTTGCAATCCGTGTAAACCTGTTCTGAATCACCTGAAGGGGTTTCAGATTAGCGTGCGCAAAAGCGGGACTCGCATAGGACATGACGGAACGTATGCAAGCTTTGTAAAGTGTCACCTTATTGCGAAGGGACATTTTACTCCGCTTGCCTAACAGCGGATATAAACGACCTAATATGTAGGCCGCTCTGCTACGAACGGTCCTAATATGCGCAGTGAAAACTAACTTTCTATCTAACGTTACTCCTAGGTATTTTGCCTCGTCTTTCCAAGGTATCGGTTTATCAAAGAGTTTGATTCGCGGGAGGATCCTTGGGGGGCCCCGTTCGAAGAGCACCGAAACGCTCTTCTCAGGGTTTACCTCTATCCGCCATTTCCGCAGCCAACTCTCAAGGGAGTCGACTGCGGATTGGAGACGTTGGTATATCTCCCAGTGATCCTTAGAGGACGTGTAAAGCGCGGTATCGTCCGCGTACATGGCAAGGTGCACTTTAGATCGCGGTCTAGGAATATCGCTAGCGTAGATGGAATAGAGGATGGGCGAGAGAACTGAACCCTGGGGAACACCCGCCCTGATGGGGCGGGGGGTTGACAAGACGCCTTCCACTCTGTAGCGAAAGGAGCGATTCGTCAGGTAGTCCCGTATGATGAGTACGAGTCTGTCCGACACCTTGAACTGGTATAACTTGTACACCAGTCCATTGTGCCAGACCCTGTCGAACGCCTTAGCTACATCGAGGAAGAGCGCTCCTGTCCTATGCTTCTTGGCCCTCACAGTGGCCCCTATCAGTATGTGCTCCGTGAGGCGTTGCACCTGATGGGAACATGAATGGTTGGCTCTAAAGCCGAACTGCTCATTTGGGATGATTTTGAGTCTCTCGACTTCCGATCTAAGTCTACAGAGGATGATTCTCTCATATACTTTCCCTAAGGAACTAAGAAGACTAATGGGACGGTAACTACTAGGCAGATGCCGGGGTTTGCCCGGCTTATGGAACCCTATCACTATGGCCTCTTTCCACTGGGCCGGAAACGAGCAACCGGCCAGTAGAGCGTTAAAAATGGTAACCAATAGGTAAATTAAAGGAGGCGGAAGAAGCTTTATCACTTTGTTAGTGATCCTATCGGGACCTGGCGATTTCTTGACGTGAAGCGCCCTAACTATGGACGTCACCTCGTCTAGGTTCGTTTCCTCGATTGGTGGACCGGCCGGTGGCTGAGAACACATTATATTGACCGATTTGTCGACTATTTCGACATGATCGCGATCAACGGATTGAGCAGACAGACGGCACTGGCTCTCTAGACTGTCGGCTAAGCACTCAGCTTTGTCAGAGTCGTCAAACGCGATGGCGGAGTTAGGTCCAACCAAGGGAGGCATATCTGAGACAGTGTCCGCCTTCAACGCTCTCTGCAACCGCCAGAATGCCTGGTGTGTTGGAGAGAGCGTCGCAAGCGTCCTATCCCAGCCGCTATCTCTGAAGTCGTCGAGAGCTTGTCTCGACTCCCTCTGAAGACGGCGCAGCCTCCGTCGGTTGTCATCTGTCGGGTATCGGTCATGGGCTCTAATCGCGGCGTTTTTACGGGTGATGAGGAGTCTAATGTCCGGAGGGAGTGCTCGGTAACCCTCGAAGTTCACTCGGACCTCCCTCGAGGACTTTCCTATGCTGTCTACCAAATGTTCTGTGAAGTTAGTCGCGGCTGAGACAGCGTCCTCGACCGATGTAAGCTGGTCAGGAATTTTGTCGAGGTGCGCTGGTACGGGGGAATGGAGTTGCTCTCGAAGCTTCGTCCAGTTAATAATTGTTTTGGTCGCGGGTTCCCTAAGGGGAGGAAGTCCTAGCTGAAATAGGACCGGTCGATGGTCAGAGTCTAGCTCGGATAGCGTCTCGATAGAACCTAACTGGAGTGTCACGCCCTTCAAGAGTACTATGTCGAGCACGTCGGGTCTGTCATGTCGGAAGTCTGTGTCGCAGTATCGCGTGGGACTCAAAGGCGCGGTGATCTCGAAGTCGAGACCAGCCTTGTAACTTAGCCTATCAAGGAGATTTCCTCTACTGTTTGCGACAGTGGAGTTCCAGCGGGGATGTTTGCAATTTAGGTCGCCGGCCAGAATGGTTGCGTTACCTAATTGGAGTAAGGACTTAAGGTCCCTCTCAACTAAGGCTTTATTGGGAGAAAGATAGACGGATGCTAGTACGATCGACTGATGGCCGGTCATACCCACCTGACATAATGACGCTTCTACGTTGACTAGTTGGGGCGGATCGAGCGGAGTGCAATGAAGAGACCTTCTGTAATAGATGACGGTTCCCCCCTTCGCGGTTGCCCTATCGTTCCTAACGAGACGGTAATTTGCGATGCGCGGATCACGATTACACGGCTTCAGAAAGGTCTCTTGTACTAACAGGACGTCTATCTGGTGCGTGACCACGAAGTCGCGCACTAGATCTATCTGCTTAAGTAGCCCGTTCGCGTTGAATGTAGCGACAGTCAGAGAGCGAGGTTTTACCCTTCCACGCGATGTCATCATGTTGACATCGTGTGTTCGTATATCGATTTGATTAGGACGGCGTGCTTGAGGAGCACTTCCATCCTCGCGGGAGGGTTCCGCGCGGAATCCCTCATTTCATTTGAAAAGACTAGGAGCTCTTCGATGTCTATTACACCGAAGAGGCTCGTGACGCACGCGAGCGAACTCGCAACTCCGTCGGTGGAGTTCCGAACCGGCGGCGGCGGCAACGACTGGGGGACGGGCTGTGGGATAATCCTCGGAGGCTTCACCCAAGCGTTCGCGATCGCGTTCGCGGGTGCCTGAGGGGCCTGGGATGCCTGAGGGGCCGCGGGCCTCCCAGGGGCTAGAGGAGCCCATGGAGGCTGTGCGAACCGAGGAGGATGCCTTGCCGGCTGTGTCCTGCGCGGCGCTTTGGGGCACCCGCGATAATTCGCAGGATGGCCCTTCTGTCCGCACAGGACGCAGCTGGGAGGATCCTCAGGGACCGGTCCCTTCCGCGAGCAGTCGGCTGTCGCGTGGTCGTCCAGGCACTTGACGCACCTTGGACGCGCGTGACAAAAACGTTGGGAATGCCCATAGAGCTGGCAGCGATGACACTGACCAGGAAAACCGCGACCACGTGGAGGTTCGACCCTAAGGCCGGAGAGTTGGCAGACTGCCTTAACGTTAAAAATTTGCTTTCCTTCCGGGGAAAGCTCGAGATGGACGAGAACAAGATCGAACGGGACCCTAGTGGTCGCTCGGTACATGCGGTGCACCGAGATGACGGGGAAGGATTGAGACTTAAGGTCCTCGAAAATCCGCTCAGTAGTGAGCTCCACGGGGAGCCCTCGGATGACCACCGTTAAGCGGCGTTCATCCTCTAGCGCGTAGGTGTGGTATCCGTAACCACGTTCGCGGAGGAGACGAGTCAGACCACGGTGGTCCGACGAAGACGCGGTTTGAACGCGGATACCGTCGGCGGTATTTCGGGCGGACGTGAAATGGAGCTTGTGCTCCGTCATAAGTGCGGACAGAGTGTCCCACTTAGACTTGTCCCTTATGTAAAGCGGCGGCGGCGCGGGGGACTTCCGTGGCGCTGAAGGCGCAGGCGCTGAAGGTGCCTCCGCGGGCGCTGAAGGCGCGGACGACGGCGACGCGGACGCGGGCGCTTCGGGCGCGATCGGCGCGCGTTCGCGAGTCGGGCCCGGGCCCGAAGAACGGTCGGGCGACGCGGGTTCGCTACTAGCGGGTTTTGAGGCCCGTTTTCGCGGGACGTTCGAGGAGAGCGCTTTCGTCGCCTTCCTCTTGGCCGATTTGGTCTGCACGGTCGTGAAACCGTCGTCCTCGTCAGCGTCCGAGGAAGGGGACGAACTCCCCGACTCGGAATCCGAGGCCGTCTGCTCCGTAGGAGTGGCGGCCTCGACCTCCATGTCGGAGGTGCTCTCGGTCACGATCGCGGCGCGCGAGGTCGAGGGCGGAGACTCAATGCCTAACAAGACAGAGTAGCGCAGGCATAATTGAGGCGCAATTCCGTGGACCCAACCATAGAACTGCGACTTGGACAGATCTTCGGGTTCCGCCGCGGATTTGGGGTCCATGGTGGAGCCCGGAGATATGAGCCGTCCTCCCTGCGTGAGCAGGGAGGCGAGTGCCTAACGTGAACCCTATCGAATCTCTGTCAGTAGGTGACAGAGGTGTGCCTAATACCCTAACGACTGTGTACTTACACGACGCAGGCTATTACGACGAAGTCTTTGAATTGCGTTTCGTACCCTAACTAGGGCGACGTCGGACTTGTTGGACCCCTATGCAGGCTCGCCGGCCCGCAGGTGTGCTTGCGGCGATGACTCACACACAAACACAATCACACCGCTGGCTTGCACACAATGGAGGTCGTTATCTTGACTGGCGCAGGTGTACGAACGGTCGGTGCAGGTGGCTGGGCGGTCAGCGTGACGGCCCAGGTAGGTGGCGCGGATAGGCGGAGCAGGTAAGAGGGACATGTGTCCCGGTCGACTGCTCAACGGTGAATCTAGAAATAATGTACTATTATTTTCTAAAACTGCTATATTACTTGTCCTGACTATTTAAAACAATGTTGTAATAATTTTAATTTTCTAAATGTTACGGACCAAGAAATAGACAATAAAAACAGTTTTTAACTTAATAAGTTTAAGATAATAAGTGATCTAGGAAAAATAACATCCGTTAACTTACTAAAGCCACCAATAGACATTGTTGCTTCAGACTAGCATAATACTCAATAACTGTGTAGATTTTGGTATATTTGCTGATTTAATGAAACATAGTAAAACAACACACTTATTTAACTCCCGCAGTAAATTAAATTCAACTTACTATAGACATTGAAAAAAATATATTTTTTTATGTTGTTGAACATTATTATAAAAATAACCTATTAAATAAAAATCAGTTTGGAGTCACTCCTGATTGCTAAATAACTGATTCTAGTGTAAATTTATTGCTAAATATTAATGAAGCCTAGGAAAATTCATAAGTCGTTATTGGTATTTTTGTGATTTCTTAAAGGCGTAAAACTTTAGACTTAAAATCTACTTTTAAAATTACAGTATTATGGAGGTAAAAAAATGTGTTTGATGTTAATAATTTATATCTTAATGAAAGAATTCAGAAACTTTTCTTATTTTTAAGTTAATAAACATCAATCGGTAATGGACGAAGTAAAAAATAGTCTCCAGATGTTGTACAATGGTTAACGCTAATAATTTGTTGTTTAACACGAAGAAATTGTTTTCTTATATAAAATTTTAACTTTTTAATTGTACTCTGGTTTTAACTAATGTACAATTAATGGGATTGGATTTGGTTAAACCTACTGTATTTTTTGTTTGGTTAATCCTAGTACATTATCTTAAATGAGAAATTTTAATGGAGTCCTCATATATTTTGTGATTTGTCAAACAGACATAATTTTACCGCATATGTAGCTCAAAAAATATGCAAGTTGACCATACGTTGCGACCATTAAAATAATTTACTTTAGTTTTTTCGCAGTATAATATCATAATATGCTTCCTTTAATTTTTTTGCAAACTTTCATTTTTTTTTTAATCATTAAAAAAAATGAAAACTCATAGGCTTAAGCGTAAGGGTAAATTAATGAATAATGAATGCCAGCTCTTATTACGAGAATACACATATAGGCATGAATAAGGGTGTGTTGTTGAAGCTGCTAACACTGTGTAACATTCAATATTATCGCTCAAACAAAAAATTAATTGCTTTTAAATCCTTATCGTGCGGATTGGATTTACAGAGCTTATAAATTATTGTTCTTACATATTTTTTTGGGTTGAAGTAGATTATTTTTCTAGACCATTGGGCCTCGATGATCACTCTCATATTTTAAATGAAGTTTTACATTATATTTAAAGTATTAAAACCGACCATTGCGCTAGGACTCGCTCAAGAAGAGATGAATAAAAAAAGGAAAAAAAAACACGTCTGTTATATTCCCATAAATTCCCGTATTTTTTTCCCACTTTAAATGTTTATATCATTCTTAATAATAAAAAATATAATAATAATTAAAAATAATTATTGAATGTAAATATCTATCACGGTAATTAAAAAGGAGCGTTATAATAAGATTATATGCGACGTAAGTAGTCGTCGTTACGGATAGATATCCTATGAATAATATACGTTAGTTCTATACATAGTACAGTATTGCTACACATCACACTTACATAAATACTTTTAAAAAATATATAGTTTACGACAAGGTTGGCACCTTTAAAATAATTATTAAACAGTCTAAGTGACAGTATAATATAAAAAAACGTTGATGTTTGCTAAAATTAAAAAGAACATCTTAAGAACAGAAAAGAACATCTCTAAATAAATAAAATGATCGTATAAACTCTAAACGAAAATAAATATCGTTTTATTAAATCGTGGTTTATTTTATAGAAAGAAAAATTACTTAGACTTTTTGGAGGAAACTTGATAGATGTAGGCTCCTTCAAAATCAAAACAATTATATCAATCAAGGCTGCCAAAATGGAAAAGGAATAAATATTTGGGTCTCTTCTATATGTGTGATTTGTTCATTCTAAATACAAATACACAAAAATAGCAAGTTTTAAAAACCTTCGAAAAAAAATAACCAAAATTGCTTATATAATACTTGAATAGGTAGAACTAAACCTTTAGGTACATTATGTTTATATAATATTATGTTTATAATTATTTTGTGTATCTCTCACTACCCTATCATATTTAACAATTAAATCTTTATATTTATGAATTTAACAATTACTTACTTATTACTATAATTTCGTTTCGTAATTTTCTTTTTTTGGAATAGACTACAAAACCTCAGATTTTTTAAGAAATAAATCTAAAAAAATAATAATAATATACTATATACCAAATTAATAATTATACATCCATACATACAATATCATAACATTCCATTTATTTACCTTTACAGTTCTTTGAAACATCCAGCCAGTCCAGTTTTAATAGACTAACTTTCAACCAGTTGCCGCAGGAAATTACTTCTCATCGGTGGGAGAAAAAAAAAATACGATCGGTCTAGAAGTTCTGAATGACCGGAACTCATAAACTTAAGAATTCTATATTAAAGTAAATATAGTGGAAAGCAACTCGCTAAATTGCAGTTTCTACATTGTAGAGTTTATACATCATAAAAACTGTTTAGGTGACTTGAATAACGAGATATTTATTTTGTAAAGATATTTTCATTTATCTTGATTTTCTAAGTATTTTGCTTTCTTTCTTTTTTTACTTACATTTTTCTTAGATAAGCAATCAGATGCTTATTTTATATTTTACCTTAGAATAAAATCTTATAGCATATTAAAGGTTATTCATAATATTAAAAGAAGTCATAAATTATATTAAATAAGGGTCTTATTTAATGACAAAAAAGACGGAAAAAATTAATTAAATTAAATAGTTTAATTTAGTTTGAAGATAATAAAAAATATAAGATAAGAAAGATAGATAAGCTGCTAATCTCAGCACCAAACCCCTAGGAAATTAAAAGGCTGTTTAAAATCACACTACAATAATTAGAAAGTACTTTGATAAAAATATAACCAAGTATTGGAAATATCTATTACTAAAATGTTGCAAATACGGTCTTTACCCAAATTTATAAACAGTTATAGAGTAATTATTCCAAAAGTTTTACGTCTTTTGTACTCTATGAGGTTGAAATACTCTTCATTAGTACCAAGTTATGATTGCTATCTAATGTGGATGTGGTCCATTCAACTTGGCAAATAGACCACTCATAACATCTGGGATGAGCCAGTCTGTTATCAAACTGTCTAATTGTTACCCTATCTAATAGGCTGATTTTACAAAAATATTGCTTCATTTCATATAAGTTTTTGTTGAAGTAATGAGTGATGTAATCATAAATCCTTAACTCTTTAAACAACCCACGGAATTCTCTAAATTCAATGTAAGGTAATTAAAATTTTATAAATAATCTGTTTGTCGGAATAGGACTAACTATTAATTGGACACTAAACGTTGTCATTTTAATGGGAATAATGGAATGGAATGGAATAATCGACCACTAAATCGTTCTGCCTTCCAGTACGAGAAACATAGACTTTCCATTTTAAAACTATTGTTAAGTCTATGTTTCTCGTACAAGAAGACAGTTCTTGTATTTGTGTTAAGTATGTATTAAGTGTTACTGGAACGTCCTTTTTTGTTAATATTTGAATATGACATTTTTGGCTCAAATGGTATTGCAGCTTATTGAAAATTATCCCTTTATTCATAACATTATCTGACACTATTTCTTCTTGTATGTGCGAAACATTTAGGTAGGTAAATATCTACTTAAATGTTTCGCACATAGAGACTAACTTAATTGCTTAGTTGATATTGATTTAAAGGTAATTAATATTGTTCTTATTATATTTGTCTAGTAAATTACTATTTGTATATTAAACCTGCCAAAGCGAATTTAGTTATGTGTATTGTAACTAAATACTATGTGTATGTATGTGTAACTATCTAACGATGTGACAAATTATTAAAGACCTGACGGAGTACATTTCATGATTCTGAATCGGTTTTATTCTTATTAAACGGTTGATAGTGATATCTTTGTAGTAACTTGTAGTTGAGGGAATAATTTAATATGTTATAACAACATGGTTATGGATTAACACTTACAGATTAATTACACATTAAGTCAATTTGTGGATAAATAGATGAACTCCTTAGAAAATAAAAATATAGTTCTGAATTAATTTCATTCTGTTTTTTCAATTTTGTTTATAGATTATGCGCTTGTTACACTAAATAATATTATACAATTAAAAAACACTTAAATAATTTGACTAATATACTGCGATTGTTTGGATGATTGGATGTTTGGATGGATGGATCTTGGTCTCATCTTGCGGTTCTGGACTCAATTGAGTGGCGAGCAAAGAGGCTTATAGGCGATCGAATTGGTCGACGCCGACCTCCAATTACACGATTTAATTCCCCTGTCCCCCTTCCATCACCGGACGTCCCGACGTACGGCAGGTATCCATCCTTTTATTGTGGAGATTCCACCTGTCCGAACGAAGCGCTTTGCTTCGTCGTTTTTACTTCGTACAGCAAGGATTCGAACAGATTGCCTGCGTCGGTATTTCTGGCCGAATACTATGTGGGTGTCTTCAAGAGAAGAGTGAATAGGTTGCTGGGGTAAAGTACCTTACCACCTAAGACTACATTCCACTTACCAACAGGTGGAATTTGGTCAAGCATTGCCCTAGGTTGTATATAAAAAAAGAAAACTATGTTTGTCGAGCTGGTTCTTAGCTAGTATTGGTCGAAATAGAAACAGTAGTCTCCAAGACATTGACGTTTTATTGGTAAAAAGTTTTTATGCAATAATTAATAGAAATATTTAAACAACTGAAAACTTGTGTATCGGAAGGTTAATTTAGTTCAATTAAGAAACCAGTAACATAAATTTAAAAAGGAAAAAAAAAAATATGGTTGCCTGTAAAGTCGGTTTTACGGGCGAAGATTTACGTGACCACGTCTTTTTCTGGGTAGAATATTTATTGATATGAATTTTATTAAATTGCACAATATTTTAATAATTTGAGTGATTTTGTTGAGGATAGGACGATGAAGACGTTGTCACGTAAAATCATTTTATATATTACTAGCTGTTGCTCGCGGCTCCGCCCGCGTGTAGGTCGCTTTTCGCATAATCTGTGGAAACAATTTCATAGAACATCATTTTTTCGTAACTTTCACCGTTTTCGCAGCGCACGCAGTTTTTTGTTTATATTTTTACACCTTGCGTTAGAATATTCAAGTTTTAGTAATCATCCCTAATTTTTTTAAAATGAAACATAGCCTATGTCACTCGGGAATAGTGTAGCTTGCCAAGGGTGAAAGAATTTTTGAAATCGGTCCAGTAGTTTCGGAGCCTATTCATTTCAAACATACAAAAAAATAATCAAACCTTTCCTCTTTATAATATTAGTATAGATATAGATTTATTTTATATTATATTATTGATGTTATTATTTTTTTCAAAATTTATTTACAGACTTTTTCGATACATCAATTAGTTGCGGAGATATCGATCATTGAAGTTATTGTTTGCTACCAGTATTTTATATATATTTTTTTTTCAGTTATAAAAAAATACTATTTCCAATTGTGTCTACCAAGTATGGTCACATGTACTGGCCTACATATTAAATAATAATAAGTACAGATAATGTTATTTGACGTCACTTCTGATTTTATATATTTTAATATTTTTAATTTTAAAGAATTAATTTGAAAATCAAAACACTTATTCAGATCGAAGGTTCAAATTTTTGCTAAATAAATTTGAAATTAATTAAAATTTGTAATTATAAATAATGAAGTTGAAAATTAAAACATTTACTTAAATTAGATGTTAAAATTCTTGCTCAACACATTTTAAATCAAGTTTTCTTATATCTGCCACTTTTTCTTAATATTTGTAATTTTAAAGAATCAATTTGAAAATCAAAACATTGCTCGGCGGACCGATCATGTTTGAGTGGGAGAGAGACGCAAGGCATTCGGCGGGCCTCTCTCTCGTTCGGTGACTCATCGTAACGTTACCGGGCGTTACACTTTTTCATAAGTGACTCCCAGCTTAACCTAATTTAAGACGTTGTCACGTCAAAAAATTTAAAACCTCCTTTACATAAAAAACCTCCAAAAACAATAAAAATAATATTAATATGTACTTATTGAAGTCATTACATCGGCGGATGGTTTGATGAAGGAAAAAAAAATACAAGTAAGCTACCAAGGCAAATAAAGAAATTACGATATGGAATCGTAAAGTCTTAGTCCTTAAAGATTAACTTTGTAAAATAGACCCCATCGTCAACGTACGTACAACGGTCGCCCGACGCAATAACAGACTCAGTAAGTACATAATAATAAAATTTATAATATATAAACAATAACTAAACTAAATATCCTTAACATGCACAAAACACTTGGTTGGCCCCGTTGGTCGAGTGGTTAGCGCAGACGCCTAACGTGTCACGGCGCAATGGGGGCTCGGGTTCGATTCCCGGCGGAGACAGGCATTTATGTGATGAGCATAGATGTCCGTGTCTCTGGGTTTGGTCATTTATTAAATATATTTTCAGTATTTATATGTGTATTTCTATGTATTTGTATCGTTGTCTAACACCCTTAACACAAGCAAATAATTTGCTTACTTAGGGGTTAGATCAATGTGTGTAATTTGTCCTGATATTATTATTATGATGTTATTACTTCCCCCACCCTCTCGACCCGTAAGCAATACGCGCGCGAGTTGTCGGCGATGAAATTTGAAAAACCGGAAACTGAAACCCGGTATGTGAAGTGACAGAGGCGCTAGAACAATATTTATTTCTGAAGCAATATCACTCCACCGAATATGGTGACAATATAAAGACTGAAATTGAACTATATCACAATACTTGTATAAAACTTGTTTGAAGTGACGGGCAAAAGCTATAGTATAGTATAAGTTGTATAAAGTAGGTATAGTATAAGGTGTTTAAACAAGCTACTTCATACTTCAAAATTATAACATATATCAATGCATTATCTGGATTACTTTAAAAAAAGAACTAAATAAATAAATTATTTAATATTACAAAATAATTCCCGGTACATGAATATAATAAAAACATTAATATGTACATATAAATGTCTACTTGTGTAGACCCAATTACTAATAACTCATGATTATAAAATATCCACAAAAGATATAACCTTAAATACGAAATTTATAAGCAATGTAAGTATAAAAATCACTTATCCTACCTTTTACAGAGGTTTACAGCCATATTTATGATATAATGACATCGACAGAAGCGCTAACAGCAGCTTCTGGAGACTGGTTATATTCACAACTTTAAAGATCATTAAATGTCTCATAACCACAATATAATAGTAACAATCTTATTTTGCACATTTATAGCTTACACAAAGTAAGATATGAAAATATAATAATTTAATATCTTAATAATATAATATCTTATAGTTTTTCAAATCAATAGCTCTTGCTATTTTAGTAATATACCAATAATAACAATGTAATATAGTTCTAATTCTAAATTCTTAAAAATAATTGCAACAACTATATTTCGCACATTTATTGTCAACAGAATTATGTAGTTATATAAATAATAATATATTTATTTTATCTACATAACAACTTTATACGTAGCAATATTACAATAATGTAACACACTCCACACTGCGCTAGTTAGAAGGCATCTTTTTGCTGAGACAGAATTCAAAGAAATCAACATCTCCCCTTACCAAATCTGGTTCTTAGCATTAATTTCCTCTTTTCAAATTTGAAGAAAGACCTTCGGAAATGGATATTTTCCAGTGATAATGAAATGAAAGCGATCGTAAACGAACATTTGCAAGATATAATGAGTATCTTTTGACCGGGATAAAAGCCTTTTACATTAAATGTATAAGTGTTTTGAAACACAGGTATTTTAGACGGACAAAAAATATTTCAGAGATTATTAATAATATAATTGTTATAATAATAATAATAATAATTTTTATAATATGAATAATTTTAATACTTTCAATCTAAGGGCTAAAGCGCTGGCCTTAAAATTTGCAACCGCCTCGGTACCAGCACGTTTAAGAACTTCGACCTTAATTTACTTCTGAGTTTGTTAGTTTTTTTTAATATCTTTATCGTTTAATAAATAGTTTCATAGCTATCTGCATCGACGCCGAAATTACATTCCCATAACAAATATATTTTTTCATTGTTTTATTAGTTGTCTCGGTGAGTACGAAAGCGAACCCGTGGCGTCCCACTCAGGCGATGAGGTCAACCGATGATTTTTTAGAGGGTAGCCTTAAAAATGGCCAGCGTCTTCTATGCTGCCGGGTAGTTCCCCATACCCCTTCGGCCATCACCTTCTTGGCCGAAGGGACGATGCGTAACAGAAAAATGGGGGAAAAAAGGGCTATTGTTAGTTACCATTTTATAGGTGCTGCTTGCGGTGACTGGTTGTGTGGCAGGCCGAAGATTTATATATATATATGTATATTTTTCTGTTATTATTATTTAATTTTCGTTGCCTGAAATCATTAGGCTTCTTTTCCGACTGATTGCGACGGCTCTAGTTGTTCCAAAATTGCAATTAAGTTTGACGTTTGTGAAACAGTGATCACAATAACAAAAAATATATCCGGCTGAGTTTGTTGTGTGGTTCTTCTCAGACCAGGACGCGTTTGGAACCCTCATAGCTTTAACATTAAGATGGAAAGTGCTTTTTCAGAAGGGCTTATTACAATAAATCTAGTATCGTAATAGACCCTCCTGACACTTCCATGTTGACGTACACAAGTGATCACTGATTATGATTCTAAGTGGAAAAGATATAAATAAAAAAATAAATAAATAAATAAATTTCTCCGTATTAATTAATACTTACTTTATTTATTGTTCTGTAACATGTATTACGATTACCAAATTTCAATAATAAGATTTTGTTTTTGACCCACTCAGTATGTGTAGTAAAAGTTGTCGTCTATTTTATTTAATTATATTACTAGTATACTACACATATAATAAAAATCTTGGAATAAATTTAGATAATATCTGATCAAGGTTCTACCTAATTAAGAAGGTTGGAAGATAAAAACCTGCACTTTATTAAAAGAGTAGTTCATACCGCCGCGCCATAAATAGTAACTTAAATTTTACGCTGAAGAAAAAAATAAACTATGCAGAATAAAATACAGTACAGACCACATCGGTAAATTTGATGGATTGGTTTTTCCAATTAGAATTGATAATATCTGTGTGAAATATTTTCTCTAGATCCGTTGTTATATTAAATTTTACGAGCATACAGTTAGACGCGGTAATACTTCTAGTCACATATAATTATAATAAACGTTTTATCATTATTACTATAACAGATTGTGGTACTGCTTAATGTATCTATATTAATGCATTGTTGTTTCAAATGGACTATAATTACTCATTGGGTCATGTGATAAAATACATATCTGCTCAAATGTCTAAAGTATATTATATAGAAGGATGTAAGTTTCGCTAAAATCAAAGTCTGGAGGCTTGATGCCAATTAATAAGTTCGTTACAGTTTTGGAAAGATTAAATACATTTATTTTCACTTAAAGACATGATCTACCCTTTTATTTAGTTGAGCAGTAATGTATTGTGCTATTATAGATAATAATTCTTCAGTTGTTACTCACTATATTATTAGACATCATAATCTTCTGCAGTGTTAATCCTATAAAATAAAAAAAATACTAATATCGTTTTAATTTAGCGCAATTTAAAGAGTTTTTAGTACAATAATATTTCACACAAATTTCTATGTTTTCCCGTATACAACATATTTTAGACTTGAGAAGTATTCTGAATGATGGTTCATTTAGTGTGACAGCTATATACCAAATTTATCCAAATCCGTCGGTGAGTTGTATTTAATTTTATAGCTAAAATCATTTATTTATGTTTTATCATGTATGAAAATTTTGCGCAATAAAAAACTCTCCGATAAGCTGACTAACAACAAGTTACAACCATATCAAACATCATAAAAATCCCTGCAGTAGTTTATGCGTGATGCACAAAAAAGAGTTGACCTCGTTATTATTCTATTATATGTTCCTAGGAATATATGAAACTAGGAATTACTTATAAGTCCTAGGAAAATTATATTATGCCCGAAATAGTGTATACAAATTTTAGCGTGATTAATACTATTTACATTTTTAATAATGTGAAAAAAATACAAAAATTATACATAATAAAAATAATTTTTAATTTTCTGAAATACCTCAAATGTTCAGGAAATGTTTGAATACATTTTAATTATAGTAATTCTGTACAGTTTTTTACGATTAAATATTAATCATTAAACATTAATCATTAAACATTAATTATTAAACATTAAACATTTATTAAGGTAGGTTAGGTAAAATATAATAAAAAGGAAGTGTCTTATAATACTGTTGAAAAAATATTTTTTTTATTAAATCACAACTCTTAAACTAGTTTGGCAGAGTAAGCAATTCCTAGAAATTTTATAAAATTTTTAGTCAACTTACTTTTCCAAAAACATACTTTTATATAAAACTGTCATAATGCAAAGGTATATGCTTGAGTTAAGTATGGTTTGATGAAACCTTCAACAATCCGATAAGTAACGGTGACCTAGTTCAGCAGTATTTCTATTATTATCTCATTTATCTGGACTCATTCAAAGAAGTGATATGTGTATATATATATTTTTTTATTTAGGTATATATAACTAATATACGTAAATATAATGAAATTCGGTAGTAGTATTTTTCCATATTAATATTTGGAGCAAAGTTACAAAGATTTAATATTAATCATACTGGAAAAAAGTCGTCTCCGTCCTGAAAAAAAAATATATTTGTTTTTAATATTTATTTCCATATTAAGCTTATTAATTTCAAAATTATTATAAAATAAAAAAATACCGATACAAAAGATATTCGAATCGGCGACTTCTAGGAATCCGTCTCGTCGCTCTGACAATTAACTGTAACACTATAATGCTTTGATGAATTTGCCTTTCTTTATGTTATCATTTTTATCAGAATGGTGATTACATCTTTTAGACTTCTTTCGAAAACCCTAACCAATTTTTTTAGCATTGCAGTAAGGGTAAAATTAAAAAGATGCCACAACGGAAATAAAAGTTTGATAATATAATCGAAAGCATGGTCCTTCGGGATGGTTTTTAGCTTTATTTGGTAAATTAAAGCAGGCGTCTCAAAGATATAGAATTTTTATTGGTGTTGGTGGTTTTTATGCAATGTTAATAGTAAAAACCAAAATAAGTGAAAATCATTTTGTTCGTAGGGTCATATACAAAAAACCTCTTAAAAGGACATAAATAATATTTTTATGTACTTATTGAAATATATAGAGGAAGAAATCAAATTAGTTTCAAAAAATATTCATATAACGAACTTCGGGGGTCTATAAACACTAACAACAATGATCACGCTTTAGCTTTGCACAGGCTGTTTCAACAATCCGCTCTACAGAGGGCTTACAATATTTTATTACGTTCCTTAAATTTTTAATTATTGTCGACAAGAATTAAAATGCCATCACGTATAGCATTCACCCTGCAGAGCGAACTAGGCACCTTATGATTCTCATGCCAATGTTTTGTAACACACATTATATTTATTTGATTCGTTTTCATAAAGAGATCAATTTATTCTTTCTTACTCATAATTCCTTTAATATTATTATTGGCATTACAATGATTAGTTGATGGTTATGGTGATGTTTTTATGTAAAAAAAACTGTTTATTGCTAGAGAGTACCTCCCTTTGTCTTATTTTATAATTCAAACTATGTGTCAAATTAGATGCTAAATTATTATTTTGAAAAGTCATTATATTATATTCCTGCTCAATAGAAGCAATAGTCTTATTAGCCAATGATTTGGGTTACTTTAAATTTAAATAAAAGCGCTCTTGTTACCATTTTCAAATTATAATATGATAAGAAAAACCTATCAGTTGTCATAGTAAAAAATATTAAATTATACAATTAACATCTATCACGTAAAATTTCTTAGAAAACTGATTATAGATATCCTTGTCATATTTCAATGTGTATAACAATAATTCATTTAAAGAAAATCTTACGTTATTTTCATGAGGCAAATCCTTTATACATTGAAATGTAAAGAAAATAACTTCTTTAATATTTAATTCTGATATTCTTAGAATCATTTTATAATGTTTTCCTTTTATTATTTTCCCTTCTCCCAAATAAAATTCATAGCATGTTAGTATATACATATTCGTAGAAATTATTATTATGCACTATATAATGGTCAATACACTTTATAATTAGGTTAGTACTGCTATGTTAACTAACAAAATATGTATTTGTTATTTTATCTGAAATATTTCCAACGTAACAGATATAGAGCTATGTTGGTATTATATTCTTTAACAAAAGCCTTAAAAATAAAATTTAAGACACACGTCTAATGTGACAACAATAGTATAGATTATAAACTTCTAACACAATGGCAAATACAATGATAACTTTATTTCGTCACATTAATTGAACAAAAGTTATTCTATCTAAGAGAATATATATTCTAGTTTGGTAAAGTTGAAAGCAGTCGTCTGTCAATAACACGTACATGCCGCAATTTTTTGTAAGGTTTGGTAGAAGTGGTTATTGAAATATAAGATCTATAAAACGTATTTGTTTCACTGTATTTGTCCACGCTGTTTCAGTGTACGAGCTCTGTTCTCTTAACAGTCGTATAGTAGCTCCATAAATGTTTATATCCCAAAATAGAAACGAAAGTTAATGTAAGTTATAATTGTTTTTTTTTGTCTCTTTTCCTTATATTCAAGCCTAAGACCTAATGCTATAGTAACATATAAAGTTATTAGTATTATGTTCATACTCCATCATTAATTTTATTATGGAGGAATGGGTTTTCAAGTACTATCAAATTATTTATCTCTGTAAGCAACGCGTGCTTAAGTGTGGAGGCAAAACAATTAATAATGTACTTCTTGATGTTGTTGATTGATTGATGTACTTGTTTAATTACACATTTTTTTTACTATGTATAAATGTTTTTTTTTTTGTTCACGACTCCGTCTTACAAATGAAATAAAAGATCATGCAAGTGTGCGTTAATGGATCAGGTCTTCTTATGTATAAATAGTGCGCATGAATATCTTCTTTAGTGTTTCTTCAAGAATCATCAGTACGTTTGTCTAATCTATGTTGAGGCTTTTCTCATATAACTGCTTTACTAAATCCTTTTATAGATACGTATAAATTGGCTTTGTGATGTTAACGATATGTAAGGAAATAAAAAAGTAGATAAAAAAACATCTTCTAATTCATTTTTCAATAGAAACTAGTACCCAAATAAAAAGCGAGATAGGAAATGATATCAATTATACAAATATATATATTTTTTTATTTTATGAACTAGCCTAAAACAAAGTTTTAATTTCCAATAAAAGATATTGATATTAGTTGGCGTTATTATTTGATTTCAAATATTTAAAAATGGAAAAGTTAATTTAAAAGTTCTTATTAGAATGAATTATTCAAACATTGAAATTAGTATTACGTTTTTGAAGAAATATGATATTTTTCTTTTATATAATAATGTTTCCAAGTAATGGAAAAAAAATCATTAAAAATATTAAAAAAAACTACAATTATTAAAAAGTCAAAGTAAACATTTTTATCAATTAGACATACATTGCAGTTATGAAATATCGAACTTTAGCTATAGATTATCATAATAATTAAATAATATTAATTTAAACTAAAATAATAAAACAAATAAAAAGAATTGAGGTGCTTTACCCCCATTAACTTACCAGCTGTATAAAAAATTTCGTTCATGTTAATAATACGATTTTGTTCCAATAGGCTTTATCACACGTAAGTTTTTTTGATGTTATCAATCAAGTCGCGGAATAACCACATTTATTTAAATAATTGAATATTAACAGATCCTTTAAAAAACTTTTTTAAAACTGACAACTTCTTATTTTTTTTTGTAATTAACTTACATAAATCAGGATGATTATTAGCTACTGGAACGTTTTATAAAATATCATAATTCGTTTTCTCTCAAAAAGTGTTCATTTAGTGATTATTAGTACATAATAATATAATTTTTATTCTCTTTAGAGGTATTTTGTTTCGGGGTTTTCTTTTAATTTTTAATTTAATATTTTAATGTAATCATTGACGATTCAAAAGTGCGTGTACATTAAATTTGGTGTCTGGTAACTTTTAAAATATGTACTTATCAGATCCAGGGCATTTTTTTAAATTCCACATTGCTTAAATTTCCTATAGGCATAGTGGTTATAGTTACGGTTATAACCGCCTGAAAACCTTTAATTGCTACATAGGACACTAATAATAACTTACATTCAATAGTGATAAAGTAAGTTCCATGAGTAAACTTACTACAACTACAAAAGGCCTGCATAAGACCTTTTACAACCCCCAAAATTCTGTACTGTGAGGTTAATTTATTTTAAAACCATATTATCGGTATATTTTATTAGTCAGTACAATCAATTATATTAAATTTTGAAATTAACCAGATAAAATTAAACATGAAGTTTGTTTAATAAAATATATTGTGATCTAATAACCGCGATTAACAAATCCATTTTGTTCATTTAACTTCGACATATTACTGATACTATAATTAAATCTAATGGAATTTTAATTAAACGCCTAAAGCACTTACTCAATTGTTAATGTAACTAGTTTCTATTTTGACCTATTTTTATATTAGGAGTTTGTAATCCATTGAGACAGTACCTACTGCGGACAAAGGCTAGTGCGAAATATTTTGGCATGTATTCAATAAGTCTTATCTTTCATATATTTGCATATGGTTCAAAAACTGCTTATTCACGGTGGAAATGTAGCGTGATTATAATATTGCTAGAAAATAATTTATACATCTGATATAGCGGGTGAAATTTGTTTTATTATATGAAAATATTATTATATACTATAATGAATTGACATATAATTACATATTGACATATAACTCATCCATATTAGATAGTTTCTTAGGGCAGCATTTTGATTTTATACTGCAAATACTTGCATAGTAAGTGTATTTGTGCTTTTTATTTTGTGTGTAAAATGTGAACATTCAGTTTTTTTTTCTTATGCAAAAAAAAAAAACACAATTACCATTACTGATTTTCAGTCTGTAACTAAAACAATTTATATATTTAAAAAAACATAGCAAATTAAAAAATAACTGGAGATTATGGAAATACCAAAAACAAAACAAATGACCGCCACGTTGGTCTCGTGGTTAGTGCAGACGTCATACGTATAGCGGCTCAATGGGGTTCGGGTTTGATTCCCTATAGGGACAGGCATGTATGTGATGTGAAATGTGTCCTGTGATATTATTATTATTAACAATAATAAATAAATAAAAATAAAAAGCCTTTTTATTTCTTGCAAGTACACAATATAGTGAATTGTACAGTATCTTCCTAAATTGGTAGGGTTAGTATCTAATAATTAAATTTTGTTAGTAAAATAGTTTAGCTACAATTTATAGATTAATTAGTGTAAATTAAAAACACAGATAATAAAGGTTTATTCCGCAAGAACCCCAGCTAGGGTATAGGCCTCCTCTAAAGACGACCACTTTTCTCTGTCCTGCGCCACGTCACTCCAGTTCATCCCGGCCGTTCTTCGAAGGTCGTCTTCCCAACGGGACACTGGCCTTCCACGACTTCTTCTGCCCAGCGGACCGCTCCACAGAGTAACTCTCTTGGTCCACCTCTGATCTGTGGATCTCACGACGTGGCCTGCCCATTTCCACTTTAGTTTTCGTGCGTGACTTAGAGCATCCGTCGTTTTGGTGGTTTTTCTTATTTTTGAATTCCTCACCTTGTCTATCCTTTTAATATTCAGCATACTTCTCTCGAGCCCCCTTTGACAGGTGTTGATTTGAGTTGCGACTTTAGAAGTGAATTTCCATGTCTGACAGCCGTACGTTAGGCATGGTAGGAGACTAGAGTTCATGACTTTTGTTTTGATACCGATCGGCATATTACTTTTAAAAATTTCTTTTAGTGACCAGTATTTATTCCAGGTTAGTTGTACCCTTCTTTCGATTTCTGTTGTGCCGCTGTTTCTACCAAAACTTATTAATTTTCCCAGATATATGTATTTTTCTACATATTCCAGGGACTCTCCATTGGTTATTATGGGTCTCGTCGAACTGTCATTGGTCATTACCTTGGCTTTGGATAGGTTCATCTCCAGTCCCACCTTGACACTAGCTTGGTGTAGAGACTCCATCATACTCTGCATCTGGTTGGGCGACTCTGACAGAAGTACTAGGTCATCTGCGAATCGGAGGTGGCTTAAGTATGCTCTATTTATGTAAATGCCTGATCTGCTCCAGTTCAGCTTGCTAATGATGTTTTCTAGGATTGATATAAATAGCATTGGGGAGAGGGGGTCACCCTGTCTCACCCCTCTCTTTATAGAAAAAGAAGGGCCAATGGACTCGAGTTTGATCTTTCCTGTGATATTGTTGTATATACTCTGGATAGTTTTAATATATACTTCTTCTACACCTTGATCTTTCAAGCTTTCCCATATACTTAAATGTGACACCGAATCAAAGGCTTTTTGGTAGTCAATAAAAGTTATGTATAGGGTTCTCTGTTGTTCTTGATACTTTTCCATGATTAGTTCTAATGTATGTATATGGTCCATTGTTGAGAAACCCTTCCTGAAGCCCGCTTGTTCTACAGGTTGTTTTGATTCTAGTGTGGTACTTATTCTATTGTTTATGATGGATGAGAACAGTTTGTAGAGGTTGGATAGTAAGCTGATGGGTCTGAAGTTGTTAATGTCATTGGGATCTCCTTTTTTGTATAACAGTATGATATTTGCTTCTGACCATTGGGTGGGAGTTTCCGAGTTTTGGAGTATCAAGTTAAACAGTTGTGACAGCGGTGCAGCCAAAATTGTGTGACCGATTTTTAGTGCTTCGTTTGTAATGTGGTCGGAACCTGGGCTTTTTTCTAATTTCAATTTAGAAATATTATTAACAATACAAATAATAAAATACCATAACCACAGCTTGTCACTACCCATAAGTTCAGGCGACATGTCGCCGGCATGAAAGATGATATATCGAAAATAAGAACCAAGTTGGAACAGCCTCACACTCTGCAACAGACTCTAAGGCGGATTTTTAAGATACAAAGTTATTGTTGCACCGAGAGACTGAGCATAGGTACGTTAAGCGGGATCCAAGGTACACTGCTGGCCAGCCAACTGTCAACACAGTTGAGGCAACCTAAGCTCAAAACAACCTAAATATTCGTGAATGGCTGCCATATTACTGTTTAAAATCTGGAAATGCAAATTTATGTAAGTTGGCGGCCTGTGGGACATCCCAGTAAGGCTTGAGAATACATCATTGCTTATAAAAGACAAGGTAGCGGTTCTGTTTTTTGTACAAAACAAACTTTGATACTAATATAGAGTGGCATGCGGCTTTGTATATGAGAGGTTTGCTCGCAATAATTATATATTTTTTAGGAATCCTGCTCATTGAGCGACTTAATAGTATTTTCATTACCATATGGAAGTTATATTAAAGACAATTTTTTAAATCGCTTAAGTTATGCAGATCTTACCATGTCGGTTGGAATAGTTTGACATTTTTGTCAAATCCCTACACACAGATTCTATAGAATCTTGGGTATCGAATACAATAATTTATTCATAATGTTTGTATTGTTCTTTCTGACGGATATGCAAAACAACCCCTAAATATTGCGTGCCCAACAAATATCGCGTAGAGATAACCTCTACCTTGGAAAAATCTTTTGTTAAAATGTAGGTCTGACTGTTTGTTCAGATTTTTGTTTCTGACACAATTGGAGTAATTTGACGCTTATTTTTTTAGTTAAGCCAGGTTTGCATAAAAGTCATTATTTTGTATTCATGTTACATATATTTATACAAGTTACGGATTCACTATATTTATATATTGGAGCAATATGCAATAATTTAGAGAGCAAGTAAAACCACATTTCTGACTTATGCTGCCCTTCAAATAATATTTACTTATATATTATATTGAAGCAAAAGTTATATATAAAAAATTAAAATTACAAATGAGACCACATTCTATTCCAAAGAATTACTTGAAGAAACAACATTTCAAAATGGTAAAAGATATAGTTTAAATTTATAGTTATCAAATTGGCTTACTCAGGTCGTATTTTGAGAATAGCTTGAATATTTTTCGAGAGCATCTGGCGTTCTAGGAATAATTTCTTTTCCAATATAATCTTATTTACTTTCTTACCATATCAGTTCTCGTTTCAAAATTTCGGAGATCACATATTTTTTGAAGATATATGGTTCTTACTATCCAATATAGTTACCATAGATAAAAAAGGGAAGATTACTTAACTGTGTTTGTTTTTTGCATTATATATATATAAAATTTTCCATTCATTTTTTTTTTCATTTTAAAGTTGTATTTGGTAAGTATGTCTTATTAATAATATGTATTTAAGTATGTCTTTAGTTAAATTTTGGTTATTTAAATTTGAATATGTATATAAATATCATATGTCAGTAAATATAATCATATTTAAGTATTGGTAATTAAGTTTAAACTATCATATTTTTGTAGATACCTGTAGTCGTTTGAAAAGAGATCTGTTTGTTGTAAATTGTAATAAGCTCATCCTATGAACTCATCTTGCCAAATATTTTATGTAACATTTATATTGTTTATATTATTAATAGACGTCTTTTTGTATCAGGGGTTTTTAAAATTTTTATTTTTTTTAATAATTTAATTAACGGATATTGCTATGGTTAAAATTTCTTATATAACCTTTTAATTTGTGCATTGATATGATCTCGTTTTAATATTTGACTAACGATAAGTATGTCTCTGATCTGAATAAACCACCAAATTGCCAGCACTTTATGTCATTAGTACATATAAAAAATATTATTAAATGTATAGTTGTCAGTAATTTTGTCTGATCACACTCCACCGCGTTACCAATAATAAGCTATCTATCTTTATATTATTTTTTTACAATCCCAAATATTATTAGTTTTGTATTAATGCCTTAGTAAGATGAAATTTTGAGTTTTTCAGTGAAACTTATAAGACCATACGTAGTAAAATTCATTCTATATGTTGAATAAATATACGTACGTTGAATAAAGTAACTTAAAGTGAAATTCAATGTTAATTATGTTAGTTAATTGTAGCATGGTTTAGTTAGCCATGGCTTGGCTCGGTGTTTAAGAGTTTTCTTTTTCTCTTTGTATAATTTTAACGGTACTGCATTTTATATTAATTAAGTTTAAAGCAAAACTCACATTTGGTTATCATATATTATTATTTTTATGGTAGGGTACATTTTTGTTAATAACCTTGGTGAGGATTTTTGCGACTATCGTCTAATAAAGCTGCTCTCATGATTGACATCGAACTTCACTTTGTTAAGTTTATTTTATGTTTTGTACGAATGTTTTGGTCACAAATTATAATTATGTGATATGGCTATAGTATTAAAACATTTATAGCAATCTACTACTATTACGAATATGAATTATGAATTCGAGTCTTACATTTTTCTAACCCAATTATGCGTTTTTTCTGCTTCTTATTTATACAAACTTCTTTACTTATTATATATATTCAAGCGTTTTTGAAAATGTGAACAGAATGTAAAAACATATATTCAAGAGACCATAGACAAAAATAGGTAAGGTTCGAATATTGTTGTTCTTTCGTTAGTGTTAGCACTGTAAGTGTTGCCGAAATCAGTATGTGTTTTCAAGAAGGAAAAGGAATCTTTTTCGTACTTTTATCCTGATGTCAGCACAAGTAAGAAGACCAAATTTAAAACTGTAAAATTACTCAATCTTTGTTACACTGTATACCGCATAAGTTTAGACCCCTAGTATTTTTTTGTTTTCAATTTATAACACTATTTTTACACTTTTATTATATTATGTTAAGAAAGATATTCCAGTATTAAATCTGAACGACTACCTAAAATACCCGTTATACCTCTTACCTAAGGCGCAGTAAATGTAATTTTGATGTTATGTAAAAAGGGAAAAGTGTGAGGAAAATATTTTATAAGTAGGAATTTGTTATAAGTTTCAATATTATGAAGGTACATTCCAAGTTCCAATACATATATTGAAAATGTAATACCTGTTAAAGTGTAAGTAGTTCTAGTAACTATGATTAAGATTAATTATTTATATGAAAAGTCGCCTCAACTTAAAAACTCACAAAATGCTCTTTGGAACCTATGATATACAGTAGATATTAAAGTCACATGGCAAAATAAAGGCCGTCAGTAAAGTCAATATCGATTTAAATATATACATAGATATTGAATTTATCAATCTCTTAATATGTGGATATTATACTCAGATATTATCATACTTTATACAAACATAATAATGATTTCAAAATAATAAGCCAATAATAAATATTACTATTATTTAATTTTTTTTTGTTTTTGTTTTTTTTGTTTTGTTTTTTTTTTAACGTCAGGAACCCATCATGGGTACATCATGGGCATCATGCGCCGGGCCGCATTAAAATCCTCTCAAGCCAGGGGACCCAACGTTGAACCCCACAAGTTGAAAAAACACCACGCCCAGACTAACCAGCTCTCCACAAAATACTCTTAAAAAAGTGCTTAGTAGAAAGAGGTCTAAACCATCCCGCCGTTTGCCCCACTCGAGTTCCAGTCCTGGTTATGTTTATATTTAAAATATATACAGATCCTTTCAACCCTGTAACTGAGAAGAAGAAAAGATTTCTTTGTAAAAATATACAAATAAATCTTTTCTTTTAATTATTTTCATCAAGCAGTGTGTACTGTCAGCCATAGATGCTAGTTTGTCACACAAAGACTGTTACTTTATAATTTTATCACCAACCCTAAATTGTTCACGGCTTGAAATGTATCGCACTAATTTTATCCTTTTCATGTATGTTGATTTTTAGTTTGTATTAAAATTTTATTCAAAGTATTTTTTTTTTATATCCCTAGCTACATTAATATTTATTATTCTAATGACAAGTGAAATTTTCATTTTAATATGATGATATAAGAATCAATTCTATTCAAAACTTATTGAACAGGCTGTATTATTGGATACTCCGCAATCAATAGAGTGCAACTATAAAACACAAAGTTTTCGAATTTTTAAACTTCATAATAATGATACCTTTAGAGTTCTATTTAAAATAAATCGTTGGTCCAGTGCATCAACGATGTTCGTTAAGGCCCACGCGACATCTCTCGATGCATTAATCAGGCATCGGGTTACCAGATTCAGACAATCACTGTTTCAGTCTGGCAACTTGATAATCGGGGCACTATGGAGTGTGTTAAATGAATTGTTCAGATTTTATTCTAGTGTTCTTCCTAAACCAACAGTAAACTTTGGTTTATTTATTTTGTATTTAGGTATTTATTTATGTTTTAGATTTATTTATATTCAATTTGTAATGGGTCCATGTTGCCTATTGTAATTATTTTTTATCAATAAAGGAATTGTTATTATTATTATTTAATAGATTCAGAGCTCAATTCAATAGTAATATAACAGAAATTAAAATGTTTTTTTTTTATATACGTTATATGTTTATTGAATTGATCTATGAATCTGTTCATAATATTTCATCTCTTACAGTAACCACTCTGATTAGTTTATTTACTTATTCTTCTGCCATTTGAAGTTATTTTAAGTATCAATAAGTAAACTGGTAGGTACTGTCAAGTGACTAAAGTTTTATAAGTTATAGATTAAAGTATCTCATGAATAAGAACCCCAAATGGGTTCGAAACGAGTCGGGCAAGATTCTAATTAACTAATGTGAATAAGTACGCCTAAATATATATTTAATAATTACTACGGTTCACGAAATATTAATTAAAAAAAAGTAACGTGTTTTATTAAAGGCCCAGTCTTTGTTAACCTGAGTAACAGAAGTAATATTTACGTTATAAAGTATCATGGCCAATAACTTTATTTTCCTTTAAAATTTTGTTTAATTTGAATAATCCCTAGCAGTTACGACAATAATCATAGTTAATAAACTAAGAATGACTCAAGCGTGATTGCGTTAAAATGTTTCTAATCTGCTGTTTTTGTCATGCGAAACAAATAACTTAATTTCATTGTAAATGTTTGCAAACTAACAAAATGTTCATTCCATAGAATATTTGACAGCACCCAGTGATATTATACGATATATATGAATTCTGAGAGCTACTTTTATATTATGAAAAAATGAAGCTTACACTGGCCAAAAAAAAAGTAAAAACACATAGCTTTAACATATTCTTTGGTTGAGTTGCCTTTTGCTATCCACTTAACTAGGTTACGAAGTGAGAAAAACGTAACCCTATACATACATACCTTAGAGTAAGGGTAGGAAATATTTCATTACGATTTTGTATTATTGTATCAGTGGATCATTTATGAATATTAAAAATTAAAAAGGGCCTAACATTGAACCCTGGGGGCTGCCGATTTTTGTGATTGACTTAACAATTTGTTTTCCACTTACATCTACTAAATTCTTTTTTTTTTTTTGGGTGCAAAACTATCAGCTTTAGAGTGGTATCCCTAATACCATAATGATGTAATATTTGGATTAGTATCTTACGTTGGACACAATAAAACGTTTTTGAAAGATCTGACAAAACACCCAAAGTATCCATTGAATGCTCCTTTGATTCGAACATATTATTCTTTAATAGCACAAATCCAACGTTTATTGTTGAGCAACAACTTGTGAAACCAAGCTGTTTATATGTTTAAATGTCGACACAATACACATTATATTCACATGGAAGGAATTTGAATACGAAACATGCCAATAAATAATTATTTCCTCCGATACAATATTAAATAAAGTAAATTCGTACTGAAAATTTCGAAATGGTGTATTTGGAATACTCCTGTCACAAATATTAATAAATGATGTCAGTCCTCGGTTCCCCCTAAAAAATAAAAGTGTGACAAAATACACAAACAATCAATGAACAATAGGTTTTAAAAAAACTTTGTGTTATTATAAGATTAAAAAATAAAAATTTTGGTCAACTTACATTTGTAGCTGGGAACTTGTTTTTTTTTATTTATTTTTTTGGCTCATATTCAAATAATTTTGTTTCATAATGACTTTATCTAAAAAGCGTAGAAAAATTTAAGTTTCAAATAATAGTAACTATTTGTCTTATGAAAAAAAAAAGTTAAAGATTTGTAGGAAATTGGATTCATTAATCATAGGTCAGAATCAAAATGTCACTGTCATATCTATTGTTATAACAGTACGTATTAAAACAATTCGATTTTTCAAACCTTTTCAGGATTTCGTATCCAAAGGGTAAAAACGAAAAATGCAAGAATCATTATAATAATAATAATAATATTATTATTATTATTATAATGTTTCTTGCGTTTCTTCGTCATCGATCTACCCTACTCCTTGAACTTTACATCAAGTCTGACGTTTTAAAAGTTAAATTTTTGCTTACTTAAGATAAATAATTTGTACTGTGAAATGAATTTAAAATATTTATATTGATTTTTATATCAACTAAATATTTTTAATTTTATCTACACAATAATTTTGAATTATTTATTGAATTTTTACTCAATAAAATGTTACTTATTTGACTGGACTTTGAACAGTAGTTTTTAAAAGTAGTTTAAATTATATACCTCACTTTGGTGTGTAAGATAATTAAAAATACTAGTCAAATTATTCAGAGGCAATAACCAGAAACAAATATGTGGTACGAAATAAATATGTATAACGTATTAGCACAGCTGCTCAGAGAGGAAATGTGGAATGCATTCTCGCCACTATTCCATGCGGACGTGATCTATAGGACAATGTACGGTAGATAGATTTTACAATTTTATTGTTGCTATATTTATTTAAAAAAAGTTGCAATATAACGTCAATGTAACATTACTCGTATAACGTCTGTTTCTTGCCGTTTTTCCATTTTACTTTTTATGATTTATTCTTTTTATACTTTTTTTATTCACATTAATAAACCAGATATAGCTCCTATCGATTAATAATTTAGCAAATATTTTTTGTTTCTTTTATTATAAAAATCGAATGCGAAAATATATTTCCTTTTAAGGCAATAATATATCTGTAGGTTCATTGTGTAAACACTATACATTATTCGGCACTTTCTTTGATCAACAATTATTATTAAATTAAAATAACATTTAAAGAAAGAATATTAATTTTTGTGGGCAAGCTTACTGAACAGTTTTCGTTCAAGTATTGGATCGATTAAGGCCAATAATAAATAGTTTATTAATAATATTAGTTTAGCTTTAATTAAAAATAAAGATATAACTGTGAAAAATAAGTGACTGATCATCTTCGGCGTGCTCCTAATAAGCAGACGTTCAATAAACGTGTTTGTATACCTTCCTTTAATACCTTCTCGAGAAGACGAATTAAATTTTTTCCTTCCTATATAGCGTATATATATAGCGTAATGATTTATTATTTATCACTTATGATGTTGTATATGTAGTAGTTTATGTATGTAAGGTATATGTTTAAGTTTGTTAACTTATGATATTTTAAATTATACATAAATGTGTATATTATATCTTAAATTTCAAATGTTTTTTTTTTCTGTATGTACCCCAGTAGTTTTTATTCTCGGTGTAGTGTTTCAGTTCACTGGTAGAGAATGCTTTAAGTCCGCAAATTGTATATATGCTGAAGTATGCTGAAATTCCCCAATTATATTTATTTGTACCATATAGTTTACATAAATATAAATAACCTTTTATAAAAATAATTCAATAAATTAATAAGAGTAGCATAAAGAAACGTCACCTAGCAGCGAGCTCGCTCACCGCTACGCTACAGCCCGTGCCAAAATTCCAGCCCACCATAGTGCGTAGGACTCTGCAATAAGGCTACCCGCTCTCCGAATCATGCCTGAAACGACTTTAGTAGGAGTTGGTGCCTCCTCCCACCTTCCCACACGCCGTGGCCGTATGCCACCTGAACTAGGACTCTCCTGGAGTAAACAGGAGTTTCAAAGGCTGGGCCTTGGCGGCATCAGCTCATCCCTTCTTAATTTTATCGTCGATAATAATACCAAGGGTAAAAGCCCCATCAAAGGACATTGTATCCACAAGTGTTGCCACAATCCTGATACCGTCTTCCCTCTAGGGAGAGGGAAGAGGGAAGAGAGAAGAATGCATGACGATGAATTGGGTGAAACAGAGTCTCATATTCATTATATCATATTATGTACCGAAACGATACGATATTAAAGCACAATCTTATTTTACTTTATAGATATTTTTAAATATTCTCAAGTAATTTCGAATTTTTCTCTCCATGTCTAGGAGCCTGCGAAAGCAGACTGAAAAAATTTTAATCAATAAAGTTTTTAGCTTGCACGTACTTAGTTGTTGTTAGAAATTTATGAACTCTCGAGGCAGTTTATTTTGTTACACACAAAGCTTTGAAATTTATTTAATTACTTTCTATTGACTGTAATTCATAAAAAGAGATTGAAATATTAAAAAATCAGTTCCATGGATACTCAATGAATCAAAAACAGGAATTGTTTTATTAAAAATATATCCTTGGCATTTCTTGCAGTTCTTCGTCAGTAACTCTACATCTTAAACCCTACATCTAGAGTCTGACGTTTCATTAGTTTAAAGTATTCCTATTTGAAATACATAATTTGTATGTAAAATTGGTTTAAAATATTATTATTAAATTATATATTACCTACATACTTTAGAATTAAGGTATTAAGAGTAAAAACTAAATGAATGTATAATATTTTAGAAAGAATATAAAAACACGATTTTTTAAATAATTTGGTAAAAAATATATAGTAGTTAAAAAAAAGTGATAGATGGGGTGCTTTTTAAGATAATACTAAAATGATGGTGTTATTATGGTGGTGATAATTATAAATATTTTATAGACAGATGTGAGCAGTCTTTAAAATATTTATAATTATTGACACAGTGGCCCCTATGTATTTTTTACAATTAAAAACATTGAGGGTTCCGTATCTCGAAAAGATAAAACGGAACCCTTATAGGATCACTTTGTAGTCCATCCATCCGTCCATCCGTCTGTCAAGACTCTTTTCCTCAGGACGGATTCTTGGTATCAAGCTGAAATTTAATTATAATTATAATGAGGTCTACTTTTCTTTGGAACTTAGAATCTTGAAACTTAGGAACTTAGGATCTTCCCGTGAACTTAGAATCTTGAAATTTGGTACCAAGGAACTTCTTATTGGTTCCACCTTATATTTTTCATTTGCTGTTATTTGTTTGTATTTTTTAATGTACTCGTTTATCTAATACTACGTTTTATGTCTTTTACTTTTGTTTATGAATGAACCTCAAATATAAATATGCAAAGTCAAACCCAATAAGGGTTTAATGGTATTATTGTAATAAAAATGTAAGTGACATGTAATTGTTATATCTTAAATAAAAATGAAATAAAAATAACTCGAATAAAGAAAAAAATACGATGACCATGAAATTGAAAGAAAGTATTTATGATTTACAGTTTACGTTATGTGCAAAGTGTTATTTGCACATAAGTTTTATTTAATTTATTCTAATGTTGTTTCCTTAATTGCTTTTTCTTGCCTTACTGGTAGAGAATGTTTTTTTATTAAATCCGCTTCTTGTACTAGTTTTAGGCAAAAAAGACTAAATAATTAAATTAAAAAATAATTAAAAAATAATTTAAGTTATTATTGTATGATTTGCTATGGACTTGACCAAGTCTTTAGTTATTTTCATCCTAAAACTTTTTATGATAATAATAAATAACTTAAGATCCTTTTAAAAGGTCTTGTTAAAGAAATAATTCCTAATTTTGAAAAATATTATTATATATATAATTTTGCTTTTTCCCACAAACTTATCAGACATTGTTAGAGCTATAAGCATTAGAATCACGTTTCTGGCAAATAAACGCTTTCGGATCGTGGAATGCATACGATTCCCTATCCCTCGAATTTGTTTGTTGTTAATAGAAATTCAATGTTTATAGAAAAATATCTATTAAAAAAATATTTCACGAATTTTTGGTAAGCTCAAGTCGTTTTTAGAGACAATTTTATTTAAAATTATATAAATATATCGGATATAACGAATTTGCTGGCACTACCCTTAGACATTTGTAGGATAGATAGGGTAATTGAGTAGAAGTGAAACATAAGAGTAACACTAAGCAAACTAGTACTTTAACAAAATGAATTATAGTTTCCAAGCAGAAGACCTAACTGTACAAACAGATAAGTCTTTGTCATCTCAGCCTCGTCCCATGATTTAGACTCTGATGTAGCACGAAGTTACTCGAATGACATCTCACGTAATTCGTGCCCTGTTTTGTTTAACGTATAAAAAACCGTTTTTTTTGGTACTGTGTATCAAAAATTCTCTTGTATTTAAGAGTTGTAATTTATATTTACTTAAAGCCCAATCAGAAAAAGGGTAATAAATTGAATAATCATATATTTTATAACTTAAAATTTATCATTCTCTCAAAAAGTTACATTTTAAAATAAATATTAAAACTAAGCTTTGGATTCTAAGTAAAAGATAAATTAAGCTTCCTTTTACCATGGTTATTTTAATGATGATATAATTAAACTAACTTTTAAGTTAATTTAAACAAAACATAAGCTTATATCCATTTACCGTCACATCTCAATAAGAATAATATTATAGTTATTGTTATTAAAAAATTAAATTAAAAATTTAAAAAACCCCCGATACAAAAAACCTCTAAAAAGAGTAAAAATAATATTATTATGTACTTATTGAAGTCGTTGCGTCGGGGGACCGTTGTACGTACGTTGATAGTGTACATATTACGAAGTTAATTATTGAGGACTTAGACTATACTATTCGATATCGTAATTTCTTTATTTGCCTTGTTAACTTAACTTACTTCCATGTTAATTTCTTCCTTTATTAAACGGTCCCCCGACGCAACGAATTCAATAAGTACATAATAATATTATTTTTACTCTTTTTAGACGTTTTTTGTGTCTGGGGTTTTTTAAATTTTTAATTTATTTTTTTTTCTGCTTTTTAAAGTTATGTTACTAGTTTCGGAATTGTACTAATTGAATCTACAGATACACAAAATTTTCAATTGTTTAAGTAGAAAAGATCTAGTTGTTTGTTTGAGTTGAATAGGCTCCGAAACTACGGGACCGATTTTAAAAAAAATCTTTTAACATTAGAATCCTATATTATAATGTACAAAGGTTATATTTAATACGAGAAATATATATTATATTTAATAAAATAAGGATCCACGTGAAAGTTTCGACAATGTAATAAATTATAAATGTTTTAAGTAACATTATTCAAGACTTTTTCATATAGGTAGGTAGAGGTAGGTTTCATATATACGAATATTAATAAATATAAACATTTAGAGTTAAAATTATTTACAATCACTAATAACACTATGATGAAGAGATTTATATTATCACTAGCTGTTGCCCGTGACTCTTTATGACAACGATCATAAGCCATATAAATATATTTTTACAGTCTCGGTTGACGCAGTCACGGGCAACAGCTATCCCTAATAAAGTACTTTACCTCAGTACGTAAGTGTAAAAACCTTTTGGCCTTCAAAACTAGGCTTTTTTCCTATATGGCGCGGGTGACGCCGCTGGGAACCGCTAATTATTAAATAAGAACCTCTCCCCCGCACGAATAAAACGTCAATATCTTAAAAACGGCTATTTTTATTTCAATCAAACATAGATAAGAACCATCTCGACGAGCATAGCTTTCGATAAAAAAAAACCGCATTCAAATCCGTCCACGCGTTTGGCCGGAAATTTGCCACAGACAGATACACAGATACACATATACACAGATACACAGATCGACAGGTCAAACTTATAACACCCCTCTTTTTAGTCGGGGGTTAATAAAAGTAAAACATATAATACAAATAATACTAATAGTAAAATTTTTCATTAAAAAATAATAATTTGGCAAATATTTTTAACTATTGTTGACAGAAGCCCACTGCCCAAACAATATTTTTCAAATTAAATAGAATTTCATACCATATTTTCAAATTAGCAAGATAATAAATGTTCAAATTTAGTATTTCCAAAGTAATTAATATTCACGACGTAGGGTGTAAAAAAGAAAGAAATAACTCTTACTTTTCTACTTCAAGTATTTAAGTGTCACCGGAAAAAGTTGAGGCCATCTTCTTATTTATTTTGATTAATATTATCAAAAAAAAAATAATTGAAAATTTCAAAACTTTAAATAATATACAATTCATAATATTTGCCTTTGTATGAGTGATGACTATGTGTGGGTTATATCATAAAATATTTATCTAGTTTGTGCCTTATAAATAAGCTTTTGATATTTTTAATGCAATTATTACTACCATAGTTGTCGATAGTTCTGATTGTTAGATAATACCATGGTACATTTATCTTTAATGAAACGTAGTTACTCAAAGTTTTCCTCTACCAACATCATTGAAACAGACGTGAAATATGAGTCGTATACTGTTGCCATGGAAAATACTTCATAGACAAATGAACAAGTAACTTCAATATTAAAAACTTAACCGTTATTTGAATCTTACATTTATTTTATAATAAAGGCATTCCGGTTATTGTTATCAATATATTCATTAAATATCTTTAAATAGCGTGTACTGTTCCCTTTGTAGATTACAATATCCTAAACTTCAGTATTTTTATGAAACTGTGTTTCCGTTCGTTGAGAAGTAATTGTTTACTATGTTCTATTTCCTTAATAAACATCATATTTTTGAATTATTTTTATTGTCTTAATGTAATATTTTAATAATACGTATTTAGTGTTACGCCAAGATGTTAGTTCTTCATACTCTATGGGAAGCATAAAACTGATGTAGAACTGATGTACGATCACAATAGTGATGTAGGCATAAGGTCATGTAGGCATAAGTCTACAACCTAAGTATATCTGACGCCGAAATCGGTAATCAAGCGCGTTCGGTTTCGAGGTCTTCAGATAGTTCCAGCGTACGACATACTGAGTCTTAAAAAACTTGTTTTTAAATTATTTTAACGTTGAAAAATATACGACCATTTAGGATAAATTTAAAAAAGGATAATTTTTTGAACCATTTAACCGAACCAGTGCTTACAAATTGGTTTCGCAAACAAGTCGTGAGAAAGCTACTCGCTACTTCAAGGAAAACGTAACTAAAGTTTAGGAAACCTGAGAATGTTAACGCTGACGTCAGTGAGACCGTTCTGTATGCCTTGCAGATCTTTTGTGCGAAACTTATTTGGAGCGCATTGAGCTGTTTTTGCATCTTTTGCAGCTCAGTTTTTTGCGACCATACACCTGAGGCGTACATCATAATAAGTTCTACTACGGCTTCGTAAATGGTTCTTATGATTTCAGCTTTCGCAGCTTTTTTGATATATTTACTGTCTATATATAATTTTAGGCGCGATTCTTGTAAAAGTAATAATAACGACTAGTGATATGATTCTACCATTCGTAAAATATGATTAGTATTGTAGGGTTAAATCATTAACATTACTATAATGCAAAAGCATCTAGCTTTAAGTTGTTGTTTCCATTTGCATATTAATTTCAGAAATTAAAATAGGATTCAAACTTATATTTTTTAACAAAATGGTTTGAATCTTTTTACTGAGAAACATCTTAAATCAAAGTAAAGTAATTAAGTTTTCTTTCAACAAACAACATCATTTATTTTAATGGAAAGTGTTCTTACCAAAAGACTTATTAGTCATTTAAAAATCATTGAATGAACTATTCTTAAATAGAAACTAAACTGTTAAATATTCTTAAATAGAAATAAAATTAGTTTATCTTATTTAGTGCAATTTCACATATAAATTATGTTTAAAATTAATTTGTAAATTAAAATTTCAATAGAAGTTTTATATCTAAGAATGATAAGGCACAAAAAAAAATGTGTGTGTCAGCTCCGACGCACGACTGGAGTTTACTCCTTAAGTATAATTGTCTAAACAGACGGAAAAAAAAATAAAAAAAGATTGATACCTTATAAAATATTATCTACACCCCTTTCTGCCATAGTTTATTTCGAAATACTTGCATTTCACTTTAGCCAAATATAATGATAAAGATTATAACTTCACAATAACAATGTTAATTATTGATAAATATAACAAAAACAGCAACATAAGGAAATTGTCACTGATAGAAATAAACAAGCTCAATAACATATAGATATAGTCGCTTTGCAGCATATACATTACTCTATACACACATTTAATGTTTTCATTGATTTTATCAACATTCATGAGCATATTCGCTTTTATTAATACGATGAATATGTATGGTTCTGACTATGTTGTTAAGGCATCTTTTAATATAGATATTTTTTTTATCACTAATCATTAGCATATTAGCTTATATTAAAAATTTAATAACATAAAAATTAAAAATGTATCGTTCCTTACATGGAAATATAAGTCTTTACTTACATTACAAATAATAAATATTTTAGGTTTTAATTAATTATTTTCATTATTATTTTTTGTATTATGTTAAATTGCTTAGTAGTTAATAAGACAGTTTAAATGAAAAAAAAAAAACGTGCGACACTTGTTGTCTGCCGCGGTAAAGCTATTGCATAGCATTTTTATCAACTATTGCAATTATAATTATTTATGTAGTATTTTTTTTTATTGATGTTAATTCAAGTTTTTAAGCTATTGCATAGCTTCTATCGCGGGCCTTGAGTATGGAGACCGAATCCAGAAATTCCATAACGAAAATAACCTAACACACCAGTATTGTGTACTTATAATTTAAAAATAGCATAAGCGCCAAGTTGATAATATGTATTATGATCTTTATTAAATAATAATTAATGTTTATTTTAAAATAAATGTTTTACTGGTACAAATGAATTTCTTTCAAAAAGCCTTTTCATTTTAATGACTTTCTGTTATGGTTTTACAAAAGTCCAGAGTACAAGAATTTAACAATCGTAATTGAACTTTATTTAACTTATTTAACTGATTATATTTTAAATAGGAATAGAATAATTTCATAATATATAATCATGTCATAATAGGAATAGGTCTATAAAATATCGATGTATCGATATATCAATATTATTACTTAGAAATATCGATATTTATTACAAATTCATTATCATCATCATTTCTCTTATCGTAGCGGTAAAAGCTAATTCATTCACACTAAATCATTCAATATCTAGTTTTATAGAAATAGTACATTGCCAAAATATATATTCTTTATTTTTTACCATTTTATGGTATGTATTTTAAAAAAGTTGATACAAGAAGTGTTTCATCGAATTTATGCGGGAAAAATATAAAAGCAGCGGTAATACAACTAATTTAGCAACTCACTTAAAAAATAAATACCATCTTGCATGTCTAACATGACTTGCAATAATTATTTTAAATAAAGCCAATATGTCGAAATAACGATAATATTTTGAAATTCCAAACCCCAATATTGATGTATTTGAAAATGTCGATATATCAAGCTTTACTGCGGCAATCTCCGAGTGCCACACTTATTTTTTTTGCGTTTATATTAATTGAAGTTGGATGTTGTGACCGATAAGAAAACAATTTTTTCTGTTATTAAAAAAAATACTATTTGAAGTTGTCATTCCTATGTACTGTCATAAAAAGGTTAAAATTATCATTAGCTAAAAATATTTTCAACCTTAAATCTCACGAATAAGTTTAATTACGTTTGTTAAACTATTAAGCAATAAAGTATATAATACAAGTATCAACAAGGCGCTTAAGCTATTTTTAAATGATATGTACGCAATACTCGGCCGAGCTACATAGTAGGCGGAGTGGGGGTTTTAGGTTTTTTTGTTACGAAATTTCTTGATTCGGTCGCTGCACTCCAATCCCACGATATAAGCTATGCAATAACTTAAAAATATTTGAAATAAATATCGACCACGATACCTGAATTTCAATATCAAAGTATCGATATATCGTACAAAAATGTATTAGTAATAAATATCGATATTTCTTAGTAATAATATCGATATTTCCATACATATTTTATCAACAGTCCTATTTAAAATGAGAAGTTTAACTGCTTTGTAATATCATAAAAAGGTTCATAATATCGGCTAAAACTATTTTCAATCTTATTTCTGTGAATAAAGAACAATTACGATTGTTAAGTACTTGTACTTAGGGTCTTTTGTAACACAATAACAGCAAGTTATTAAAATTAAAGGCCTTGATGAAAAAAGTATATTTGTACAAGTATTATGCAGGATTACGCATGCGCAGTAACGCTGATACAACCTATGCCCCCTAGAGGCGAGTTGGTGAACTAAAGAGACAAGCGTGATATTTCAAATCATTAAAAGTTCTGCTATTCATTGATAGATGGCAAAACTAGTTGCGCACGATAGGTTGCGCACCAAAAACGTAACGAGGTCATCGTTCAGTGGATTTTACTCCTCATATTTTTCTCATACCGGGCGCCTTATATACAAAAATCGATTCTTAAGGAGTAAACTCCAAAAAAATAAAGAAAAAGCTTTCTGCAGATATAATTTTTTTTAGGATGGCCGCAAAAATCAAACATTTTTCTTACAATTTGAAAAATGGTTCGCGAGCGTATTAAATTTAAAAATATCAAGAATAGTTGAAGACTCTTTGGTACATTGGACTTAGTTGTGTACAATGTGTTGTCCCATATCTGAGACTACTCTATGTGACGTCATGATATGATTAGTGAATTTTGTGTGCATCCTGAATTATATAAACACTCGGTAACTTGGGAACAGTTGAAGGCAGATGACTAATTAAATAACTTAGTGACAGACATCACTATGGATTTTGTCCAGGTATTTGAGCATTTAGGAATCGTTGGATGCACTAAACACAGAAACAGTAATAATGTATTTTAATAGTAATAATAATAATAATACAAAAAAAGCTACACACATTGATCTAACCGCTAAGTAAGCAAATTATTTGCTTGCTTGTGTTAAGAGTGTTAGACAACGATACAAATACATAGAAATACACATTACAAATACTGAAAATATAATTAATAATCAACCAAACCCAAAAATACAGACATCTATGCTCATCACATTTATGCCAGTCCCTGTCGGGGATCGAACCCCAGACCCATTGCATCGCTATACGTTTGCGTCTGCGCTACCCACTCAACCAACGGGGCGGTAAATATATAAATTGAAAAATGATTCACTAATTACAACTTTACAGGAATGGCTAATTAAGCTAAATTAGATAAAGTTTAAGCAAAAATAAAGATGGCGCGTTACAGAAAAACGTTACAATTTTTTGACATTGCTATAAAATTTCTCCCATCCGTCGATAAAAAAGTTTCACTTCAAATATGGCGCGTAACAGAAAAACGTCATAATTTTCATTAATATTAATTAATTAAAACGTAAGAAGTAAATCGAGTGTTTCTGACGTATAATATTCTCATAGAAGAAATACATAAGTACCATAAAAACAGACAAATGTACACAATCCACTTTAAAAATAATAACTTTAGGCTTCTTAACATGTTGGATCGTCACTATATCACAAATAAAATTATTCTTCATCATTGTTTCTACTGTTTCGAGTTGTTGTTCGTTCTAGGTATAGCAAAACAGACCTTGTAAAGATCAGGACTCCAATGCTCCATTTCTCAGCTAAAACTCCTATTTCTTTTCATTCTTACTTCTTTTATTTCAGACAATCAATGTATTTTAAAAATATTATAAATTATATTTCATAATTTCTTCTTCATGTTATAATCTTGAATTTATTTATTAGTTTCAATAGCAAGTCCATAAAATCGTATTGTCCAGTATGTAATTACAATTTATTATTTAATTATAAAACTCTAATCCGATAATTTTATTTTTGGTTAATGTAAATTGTGTTTTGTAATCCACATACTTGTCATTTTGATTATTTAGTATTTCCATAGCAACATGGTGTAAAAGAGATGAAGCTATACGAAAAAATCTGGCGCGTAATGAAAAAATGTGACGCGTAACGAAAAAATGTTACACTACATTTTTTTCCAACCCCGATAAAGAAGTTTCACTTCAAAAAATATTTACTATTACAGCACAAACAGAGTTGAAAGAGTCGGAGAAGTAATCAACATAGAGAGAAAAGCCTGGAAATGTGACCCAATGTCACCAAAATATGCATAGCAGTCGAGTCAATACCATGGATTGATCGAGCTATTAAGATAAATGGGAACTTCCTAAGTCACCTTAAATTTTCCGATGACATCATTTTATTTTCAGAAACCCCTCTTTAACTAAGCAAAATGGTAAATGAATTAAATCAGGCTAGTATAAAAAGTGGACTTGAAAATAATCTAGAAAAAGAAATGTAAAATGTAACCACATTGATATTATTAAATAACACACCTCTCGAGTTTGTCAACCAATTTATTTACCTAGGCAAACAAATTTCCATTAATAAGGAAATAAATAAAACGTATAGTGGCGATTACCTGCAACGAGTTATGCAACCATAAGGAAATACCAAAAAATAGTCATGGATACAGGAACACCTCCATGCCTCACCTAAGGGTATCAAACATGGACCTTTGATCTTAAAACCAAAATAAAATTCTGACTACCCAGAGAAGAATGAAAAGATGTTATCTAAGTTTGAAACTGAAAGATAAAATAAAGAACGTTGTCATTTGAAAAAAGACAAGAGTGTGCGATACCTTAACCTTTGCAATGGAGGCTAAATGTAAGTGGTCACTTACCTTGTTTCAAGGACGATTAATGGACCGTAACGTCAGTAAAATGGTCAGGGCCTACAGGTACCAGAACAAGATGTACCACGAACCAGGTACAGACAAAATCGTCAATGCAATATTATTAAACAATGTTTAATAATTATAAATACATAATTTTTTAATCTTATAATACAGTTTGTAAAAAGTTCATCTTATTGAAATCAGTAAAATATTAAAATTAGTTTATCCAACCTAATTTGTTTAATTATAAAGTTTAAATTAAAACAAGGATAAATTTTAAATATCATATTAACTATATAATCAATTAACCAAAATAGTTGTCTAATTGCATCAAAACATGTTATAATATTAGTTAAATCATCCAAAAATATTATTCGGTGTCTAAAAACATTTTGAAAGGTATTAAAAGAGTGCTTATTTTCCCGAGCAAGGATCTCTGGTTAATAATATAGCAAATTTTTGGAACCCTAACCGCCTACTTCTCGGTAAAAACTTGATATTAACTTCTTTAAATAATTGTTTTATTCTTCCTGCTAGATAAGTTCGTGAAGCTCGCTTAGCTGAGCTCCTAATTTCGTTGTCTAACTTAATAATTTTCTTGATCTATCAATGAAAAAAAAACGGTACGATAAAATTTAAAGAAATGTTATACCACGAGACTAGGCACTAAAACAACTGATTGTTTTTACACAACCAATTAGTATAGTTGCGACAGAAGAGAAGATGATAGTTCTGAAGTAAATAAAGTTAGTTACAAATGGAAGACTCGGTAACAAAAAAAAAATTGTCTTTGCAAATATTGTTTGCAATTTTAGTGATTAATTTGTAATTTGCAATTTATTAGTATTAACTATTAATAATCCCTTTAAATGTAGATAGATTATCTTCACTGCTCAATTAAATTCTAAATTTAGATATTTTCTAATTGTGATTTTGAAGATTTTGGATATTGGAGTTTGCTATATAAATGCTGCATAATCTCAGATTATTAAGATTCATAGAATTATTATTAGGTATTAAAAGTATTCCATATTTCTAATTTACTTCATTTAAAAAGGTGTTCCCCGAGCTAATATATAGGCATTCAGGATAATAGAATGAAAATCATTTACGATTCACCAACCACCATTTCAATCAACCAGAATTTATGACAGATTAGGATCACAAGAAAGTTTTCATGTTTTACTGCGTAAAAAAAACATTTGAAAAGTCTACACACACCAACATTGTTAATTTTTTAACACCCAGACCAAATATAGTCAGTAAATTTAATGAGAGCAGTGTTATTTTGTGCCAAGGGCGAAATCCAGACTGAGAAGTAATAGGTTTTTTTACATTCTGTAAAGTGAGAGAAGTTTTGCATATCTATACAGGTTTCTAATATTTTAGAAAGGAATGGCAAAATAGAAATGGACCTGTAATAATTTGGAATAGTACATGAAGGTATTTTACGTGAGGGATGCACAAGTTTTTTTCCAAATATGAGGATAATTCCCAGCAGTTAATTAAGTGAGGGATTGGTGCTAGGAGGCAATCTAAGATATTAAATTTGATAATTTCGTCACAGCCCACAGCTATAGATTAATGAGGTAAAATAGTTTTCTTTACTACATCCTTTTGGATGCTTGTGAAATTAAAAAGTGGGACGAAAAAACTTTGCATTGATGCAACAAAGGTAAGCCTTTCTTAAAGACTTTCCTTTTTTGCTTTGTTGATTTTTGCGGTAAAATTTTGAATTAGTGATAAAATAACTAACTGTAAGTAAGTAACTATGGCTAGAGAAGAAGTAGAATCAGAAGTGGTGGCTTTCTTATAAAAGAATTAAGGAATTTATATATGTATATCAAATTCAAATTAAAAAAACTTGTGTGGTTTTATGAAACCACCGTAAAAGTGAAACTTTTTTTCACATTATAGACATTTAACTAAAAATTTTCGGAATAATATTCCATTAAGGGTATAAAAATTGCTTCATCAATCTTAATTTTATACTTAGAAAATGGGAATGATAATGGGAAATGATAAAAGTAGACTAGGTCTCCAACTAATATTTTTATTGAACTCTGTGTCTTAGAGTACGACATACATAATACTTAACAATTATTTAGATGATATACACATATTAAAACACTGAAAACAATATTTTATAATCGTTGAGTCATTTTGATCCGTTTTTCAATTATTTTCAATCATTCTATTATCAATTCCATCTTCATCATGAATTTCACAGTTTATAAATGTAACCAATATTTTATGGTAACTAAAATACGTGAACAGTGACTTACATTCGATTTTTTCAATGTATCTAGTAAAAACCACATCGATACGAGCGCCTTTCACTTTATCCCTACTCCGCGGCCGACCGTCACGCGACATGCAACACACAGACGAAAAAGTTTGAGACGATGTAATAAAAGTTTCACTTTAATCCTCACTTAAGTAGGTATTTATTTAAAATTTAACTATGTCTGACGAATATATTAAAACATTAAAACTTTTTGTAGAGTTGGAAAGTTGGAAAACTGTAATTACAGATTATTGTTTTTACACATAATTGTAAAATCACCCCTGTTGGTCAAGTTGTTAGCGCAGACGCTTAACGTATAGCGACGCAAAGGGGCTCGGGTTAGATTCCCGATAGAGACTGGCATGAAAGTGATGAGCATAGATATCTGTATTTTTGAGTTTGGTCGTTTAATAAATATATTCTTAGTATGTATAATGTGTATTTCTATGTAGTTATGTCGTTGCCTAATACCCATAATTCAAAGAAATAATTTGCTTACTTAGGGATTAGATAAATTTTTAACAATATCGGATTATTGTTCGGTGGCTCTTATTTGTAGGACAAGCAAATGCGGTCAGTCGCAAGAACACAGGAGCTTAGTCCGTAGATCTTTCTAAAATTAGGAGAATCTGTGATTAATTCTATCCAAGAGTCCTCGCATCTATGTTTTATCTTATTGTATGTAGCCATTCTCCTTATAGTATTATCAGAAAGATAAGACGCCGCTTTGTTAAGAGGTATTGTAAAAATATTGCACTGAGAATATATATTACGCTAACATATTTTTTGCAACTTTGAAATAATTGCTTAAATTTTGAGATGAGCTGTAAAATCCTTAAAATTGTTTTTAGTTGGTTGATTGAATCTAAAACAAAAATGTTCACGCATCATTATAAAAGTTCAATAACTGAATTAACTATTGAAATGAATGAAAAGGACACTCGTTTTTTGTATAATGTTAGTTTTTGCATATGGAAATATGCCATTTGGGAAGGTATCGTAACAAACATTAAAATTGATTTTTCTAGAAAAATTATTATTATTATCATATATTGCGTGGGCGTATTTATTATTATCATAGAAACAATTCATAATATTATTACTATTCTTACCAATCCAATTAAATTTTCAAAATCATCATTACGAAATACTGTTTGTGTACGTGGTCTAACAATACTCCTGTGTACTGTATAGTGACAAGATGAAATTTGCCTGTCTATTGTATTATTTAGAGTTCCATAATTATTGTACATTTTAGTTTCAATTGCACACTATATGAAATATTGAATTGAGGTAAATGAACATTTAGTAATTAGGAAAGGGTAAAACAAGGGTTGTTATATAACTTGCATGGGCCTCCTGAGGTTACACAATTAATTTATCGTAAATAATTTCTACGAAAATAGCAAGTTCAATAACATATTTTATATTCTAGGGAAGTACGAAAAAAACTTTCACAATGTTTGTAGATCTCAAAAATATGTACGGCGGAGTGCAATGTTAGATTTTGTGCTAGGCGAAGAAGAAAATAGGTGTATTTATCATTTGCAATTAAAACGTGCTATATAGGGTCAACCTAGAGCAGTCCAGGTGTTCAATCAGTCAATCGCGGCCGCTAGTCGAGTCGATTCCGGCGAGGCAAAATTTATTTATAATTTTACAGATAAAATTAAGATTGACCTACCCTAAAGGTCCCTTAGAATATTAGGAAGTAAGTAATTCTTAAAAATAAATAAAGTAGATCTAACAGCTATTCGTCGGTAAAAAGTCGATCTTAGTTCTGATTAAGTTGGCCACCCCTGATCTAGAGTGTATCCCACAGTTTTGATGTCTCAGCAGGTTTGTATGAATGGTTGGCTGTAAGCACTTACCTCTTTCTATTGATAAGAAATTCATCAAAATCGTGCATACAGGAGGAGGAATCGTGTTATTTGATCTATGACTTTAACAGCAAACAGATTTACAGGCAGCAGCAGATTGTTAGAACGATTTAGATGTCACAAATAAATATAGTTTTTAATGGGATTAGGAGGCAAATGAGTAAATGATCGAACTTGAAGACAAGGAAGAAGAAGCTAAGCGAAGACCAATGGCAGAAGAAGAAAGAAGTGTAAAAGACATTTAATAACTGTTGAATTTTCTACAACAAATAATTTATAAGCCTAAAATATTTAGAATAAAAACAGATTTTGTATTTATAATTTATTTTCCAGACGTGAATGACAAAATTCTTTAGATTGGTGGCAGTTGAACATAAAAGGATTTGTTTACATTCTTCATGCGGTCGTGCAGCGATGTATTCCCTTTTAACAAATCCACGATTCAACGTTTCAGAACGTAAATTAGAAAATACAGGGCAGAAGCAATAAAAACTGACTTTTAGAACAATTTACCTGACTTGGTCGCAATCCATTGGGATGGAAAATGATTCCAGTAACAACTCTCCGTTCAAATAACTATGTAGTAATAAACAAGTCTCTTGCAGGGTCTTAAAACCATCTATGCTTATTATTTTATGAGTACATTTTGTACAATTTATTAATAAATAAAGTATTTTTCTTTGAAAGATCACTACTGTTACTACTAATATTATTGTTTTTCAACAAACCGGTAAATATAACTGTACCACTGTATAAGTTTCTATCGATAAGAACGGGGTTTAAAAAAAATAATTAGAATGAAAATTATTAAAATTATATAAGCCACTTTTAAACAATCACTTTTTTAATTTATTTATTTATTTAAAGGATAATCAACAAAGCATACACTAAACTTAAATAGATTTTTCCATAATTAAGCAAAAATCCGGAAAATGATTATTGCTTATTTATGGAAAAATTACTTCATAAGATATAAAACCTTTTTTTTTTCGTTGGAAAAAATGCGTTTTCGCATCATCACACCAGCCAGGAAGGCGATTGCCGGGTGGTATGTGTGGCACCCGGCAGCATAGAAGACGCTGCCATTTTTAAGGCACCCCACTAAAAAAACCAACGGTTGCCCTCATCTCTACAATGAGACACTCCCCCATACAGCGACGGGACCACTCCACAGTCAACTCTGCTATCAGTGAAGTACCAGAAGCGATCCCGCGGCCGACTCCGTCAAAGAGGTCCTGCGCCCTCCCACCCCCGACGCCCAGGCCAACTTTCCAAGGTGATCACACGATGGAAAGAGGCCGAAGGTCTGAAGATATAAAACCTGAGCTAACCTTAGAAATAACCCAGTTTTTTCCTGCGCCTCAAGGTAATAGAGTACTTTGCTTTTGTTTGGATATGACGTGCAATATAATATAAATTTCACGAAAAATCCTATACTAGAACAGATAACTTTATGTGTTGTGTTGTAGTTAGCAAATGACAGAATACTGACATAAAATTAATTAAAAAATAAACCTTATATGTATATTTCTACAATAATAATAGGAAATGTTCCAGCTCAACTCAATGGATCCACCACATCCACCAATTTGATGAATAAGAATTACTGTTTAAATATTGCAGTCTACTAGTTTACCTCCAGTGTCTTCGCCCGCGTATAATTCGGTTAGACGGCGTTTTTAACGAACTCGACATGGCAATGAACTTTCGGACTCATAACATAACTGATGAAGTGTGGTTATAACATTTAATGTCTCCACCTCTGCCTATCCCCTAAGAGATTGAAAGCCGTGATATCAATTACGTTTTTTATGTATGGACTTATGGATGTTAAGGAAATTAGAAAGTAAATTGACACGTGACCACGTCTGAAAATTGTCATCACAAAGTCGGATACACCTTTTAATCTCATAAAGGGTGAGGTAGGGTCAATTTACAAAAATCCTTTTTTAGTGCCCATTTGCTTCACTGGCTTCAAGTACGCAATTTTTTTAATATATGCTTTTGACAATTAGAGACAAGATTGGTTTATGCAATTCTAGCCAGATGCAGCACTTTAAATTAGACAACTACAAATAATACTGTTTAATAAACTGTACTATTGCAATCTTTTGTTTTTTCTTCTCCTCAAGTCAAGATCGAGCCTGCGTCTCTCATATATTTCTTCTAGTTCGTCGTACGATTGCTACGGTTGGACTGGTTGTTGCGATCTAAGCTGTTACCACTTCGATCAATCGTGAAGTGCAATCATGCCATTTTTTATTTATTATAATATGTAATACCCAACAAAAGTAACTATGATAAATTCTAAGTCAACTAATGCTTGTTACATAATATTGTACTATTCTAAGGAGGCATAATATTGTTGTAACAAAATAAATCAGAAGTTTATTTTATAATTAAAACCATCAGCACTAAAAAGCAAACTGTTTTTTTTTTATATAGATTTTGTTACCAAGGGCTAGATGAGTATCATTAAAAATCAAAACCAGAATCATCATTAGTTTTTCTATTTTGTAATGATAAATACATTTTTAAAGTGTTTTTTATTTAACCACCTTCTCGGAATAAACCATATTATTTTATAAGACATGAACATACAGAAACTGTTAAAACAATTTTAATACTATTTTATTAATCGTCTGTTTCATGTTTTGACACATATCAATTGTTTTTGAGAATAAATTTTGATACGTAGATATTGCCTTTTTACGTTTTTATTTCAATCTATACATTTATTAAAATATTATTTACTGGATATGCGGTAGGATCAAAGCACACGATCGGGATTTTGTAATGTGGAAAATTGGAACTGACTGACCTCAGTATCCGAACTATGCTTAAAGATGCGAAATTATATAATGGACATGAAAAATAAAATAATAAAACATACATAAAATTATATATATGACGTGACCACTAAAGTTTATTTAGTAAAAATATATTTATTTGTTTTAAATTAAATTAAATTTAATCTTGTGTCATTATTTATTACGAGACTTCAAAATGTTTATTATTATTTCAATGACTTTTTATAAAAGTAATCACATTATTTAATTAATCGGACTGCACTGAACACCTATTCCAAATAAGAAAACAGAAATAGTAAAAAAAGTTTGTGAATAAGAAAATAATTTAAAGAGTGACCCGACTGAGTGCAAGACTTCATTTCTACATGAAAAGACAAGGTGTCTTAGTTTTTGTCCCTCAACACTTGAGCACGCATTGCATGCTTCAGGGTGTTGTGTTGTGCTACATCGTATATCTTTAATACAAAGTCTTATAACAACTTGTTATGCAGCAGTGCATGACTCCGAATTAATGCTGGAACAACTTTGCTCGTTCAATTTAGAGCAAGTGTTTATATTAATTTGAAAAGGTATAGTGCTAAAAGTTTCTCAAAGTGTAACTAGTGTTATTGCTTATAACCATTAATCTTAGTTTTTTACAAATTAAAGCATTGCTTATTCTAAATAAAATCATGAAGATGAAAAAATAATTGCAACAGCCCGTTTATACAGTATAATTGTTAAAAAATTAATTTCTGATGAAACAAAATATTTTACTGCTTTTATAAGTATTATGCCTTACAATATTGATATAGTAAATGAAAAATATTATAAAAATGACTGCGTGAAGTGATCAAAAACATTGTTAGTATCTATTTGTGCTTAAAAATATTCATTAAATAAATATCTTTCGCTACTTACTTTTTAATTTTTATATTTTTTTAATGAAAACATTATCACATCAATCTTTTACATCAATAAAAACAAATAGTCAGGGATTTTTATGGTATCAAACTCTGAAGTGAATGGTATAAAATTAATTAACATTTCCTGAGTAAGTGAGTTCAGTTTATGCACAATCTAATACAATGACGAGTTATAAAGAGCTGCTTCAGACCTCTGAAGATAACCCTTCATCCTAAGGATCATATAATAATTAATTGAGAATCAGCTTCATATAATAATTTACAATAGTCAAATAATGTACGACATAACCATAAAATATGCAATATTTATTATTTGTGCCTAATTAGTAGAAATGATATAAATGCTATACATGTATATACATGTATATACTTATATAAGTATATAGAAGAAAATATTAAGGACATAAATTAGATCAGCATTATGAATAGTTATATGATTGAAAATATGCTATTACGAAATATAAAACAAAAGGAATTCGTTATAGCTTCTTATAATAAATAGAGATATTACTATACCTACTGAAATGAAATCTTTTAACAAATAAAATATTGTTTGAAAATATCTATAAACATACATAGACATGTTAAGCTTATTTAAATTTATATAAATATATAGACGGTTCGGACGGTTACCCAGAGGTCGTGGGTTCGAAACCCTGCCCGTATCGTTTTATTTTTCGTTCTACATTTATATGAATTAAAATAATATATTGTATACATTAGCAAAATTATTCAAATTAAAGTTTTAAATTAAAGATTTTTGTAAAAAAATATAAAAATCTTTATAAATTTATAGAATAACAACTAATTAGCTCAAAATATAATAACAGATATTTAGTCTTTTCTTTTCTGTTTTAATACAATCTTCGTTAATAATAAAAACTTCAATTGTTCAATATTAAACTTTAAGCACTTTAATATATGGTTGATATTACAATATTTCGTAATGGTGCCATTACAATAATATGGCGACTATGCAAAATGTTAAAAATGACACGAAATTCAACGTTAAAATTTTGCAAAGTTGGTAAATGGTTTTCCTCTCTTTAAATGATTATGAATAACAGTATATTATCCAAATTTATACATTTAAAAATTAATAAACATAGATATCAAGTTGGTTTAATTATAAAAAGGTGGGCGGAAAAGTTTCTTCGCATTTTACATTGAAAAGTCAAGACATTTTTTTTCAAAGTTTATTTATCTTTATGTGTATAGTATATAAGTCCTATTTTGTTCAATAACTTTTTGCCACATTGTGACAAAAAGTTGCTGTAAAAATGTTGGAACTTATGATAAAAAAAAGTAGTTTTAGCAGTCTTCTCTTAATTTCCACCTGACAGAGCCTAAATAATTATGTAGAGACGGAATCAGGTCGAAATTTGAAGGTCAGGGATACGCGTCGGATGCATTAATACCTCCGAGCCAAACTCTCTTAATTTTTACTAAGTGGCTAAAGATGTGTGAGGTCTAGCGTTATTGTGATGAAAGACCATACCCTCTCTACTGATCAATATTTTCCACATTCTTTCAAATTCTTGCTTTTATCTCATCAGCGGTTGGCAAAAGGATCTGACAATGAAATTATAATATAAGATATATGAAATTATAATATTAAATAGAAAAAACATACAAAATAGATTCTAGAAAATCTATGCATTGTCATGGGTAAACAGAAAATTATTTGGAATTAAACTATACCATCAGCATATCATGAAGGTGTTTCTAATAATTCTTTAACCCGAAAAAAGCTCATTTTCAGGGAAAGTAACTATAGCTTTCATACCTACTCGTATGTGATACATATGTAATTAGGACATGTCTAGTAGGCAAACACTTACTTAGCGGGTATGATATATTTTTTATAGTTTAAACAAAGGCTTACACAGCTATTGAATTCGATAGCTGCAATTTAATTAAATATCAATTTAACATCTGATTAAGTACAATGCTAACCACATTTATATATATGACAGCTTATATAACCCGCATTCAAACGAATACGATATCAAATATTCATTCGCGTATGAATATTAAATATTTGTATTGTAAGTTATGTGGTATTGTGATAAAAAATGTGTGTGTCAGCTCCGACGCACGACTGGAGTTTACTCCTTAAGTATAATTGTCTAAACAGACGGAAAAAAAATAAAAAAAGATTGATACCTTATAAAATATTATCTACACCCCTTTCTGCCATAGTTTATTTCGAAATACTTGCATTTCACTTTAGCCAAATATAATGATAAAGATTATAACTTCACAATAACAATGTTAATTATTGATAAATATAACAAAAACAGCAACATAAGTAAATTGATACTGATAGAAATAAACAAGCTCAATAACATATAGATATAGTCGCTTTGCAGCATATACATTACTCTATACACACATTTAATGTTTTCATTGATTTTATCAACATTCATGAGCATATTCGCTTTTATTAATACGATGAATATGTATGGTTCTGACTATGTTGTTAAGGCATCTTTTAATATTGATATTTTTTTATCAGTAATCATAAGCATATTAGCTTATATTAAAAATTTAATAACATAAAAATTAAAAATGTATCGTTCCTTACATGGAAATATAAGTCTTTACTTACATTACAAATAATAAATATTTTAGGTTTTAATTAATTATTTTCATTATTATTTTTTGTATTATGTTAAATTGCTTAGTAGTTCTTTATTATTTATTTCATATTGGAGTTTGTTCCCTTAGAAACAATTTACAAATAAGACAGTTTAAATGAAAAAAAAAAACGTGCGACACTTGTTGTCTGCCGCGGTAAAGCTATTGCATAGCATTTTTATCAACTATTGCAATTATAATTATTTATGTAGTATTTTTTATTATTGATGTTAATTCAAGTTTTTAAGCTATTGCATAGCTTCTATCGCGGGCCTTGAGTATGGAGACCGAATCCAGAAATTCCATAACGAAAATAACCTAACACACCAGTATTGTGTACTTATAATTTAAAAATAGCATAAGCGCCAAGTTGATAATATGTATTATGATCTTTATTGAATGATAATTAGTGTTTATTTTAAAATAAATGTTTTACTGGTACAAATGAATTTCTTTCAAAAAGCCTTTTCATTTTAATGACTTTCTGTTATGGTTTTACAAAAGTCCAGAGTACAAGAATTTAACAATCGTAATTGAACTTTATTTAACTTATTTAACTGATTATATTTTAAATAGGAATAGAATAATTTCATAATATATAATCATGTCATAATAGGAATAGGTCTATAAAATATCGATGTATCGATATATCAATATTATTACTTAGAAATATCGATATTTATTACAAATTCATTATCATCATCATTTCTCTTATCGTAGCGGTAAAAGCTAATTCATTCACACTAAATCATTCAATATCTAGTTTTATAGAAATAGTACATTGCCAAAATATATATTCTTTAATCATTTTTACCATTTTATGGTATGTATTTTAAAAAAGTTGATACAAGAAGTGTTTCATCGAATTTATGCGGGAAAAATATAAAAGCAGCGGTAATACAACTAATTTAGCAACTCACTTAAAAAATAAATACCATCTTGCATGTCTAACATGACTTGCAATAATTATTTTAAATAAAGCCAATATGTCGAAATAACGATAATATTTTGAAATTCCAAACCCCAATATTGATGTATTTGAAAATGTCGATATATCAAGCTTTACTGCGGCAATCTCCGAGTGCCACACTTATTTTTTTTGCGTTTATATTAATTGAAGTTGGATGTTGTGACCGATAAGAAAACAATTTTTTCTGTTATTAAAAAAAATACTATTTGAAGTTGTCATTCCTATGTACTGTCATAAAAAGGTTAAGATTGTCATTAGCTAAAAATATTTTCAACCTTAAATCTCACGAATAAGTTTAATTACGTTTGTTAAACTATTAAGCAATAAAGTATATAATACAAGTATCAACAAGGCGCTTAAGCTATTTTTAAATGATATGTAGGTACGCAATACTCGGCCGAGCTACATAGTAGGCGGAGTGGGGGTTTTAGGTTTTTAACCCCCGACTAAAAAGAGGGGTGTTATAAGTTTGACCTGTCGATCTGTGTATCTGTGTATCTGTGTATCTGTGTATCTGTGTATATGTGTATCTGTGTATCTGTCTGTGGCAAATTTCCGACGAAACGCGTGGACGGATTTGAATGCGGTTTTTTTTAATCGAAAGCTATGCTCGTCGAGATGGTTGTTACTCATGTTTGATTGAAACAGTAATAGTCGTTTTCAAGATATTGACGTTTTATTCGTGCGGGGGAGAGGTTATTATGCAATAATTGGCTGTTGGCGGCTGAACGCGTGAACGGATTTGAATGCAGTTTTGTTTAATCAAAAGCTATGCTCGTCGAGATATTTCTTATCTTTATTTGATTAAAATAAAAATTGTCGTCTTCAAGATATTGACGTTTTATTCGTGCGGGGGAGAGGTTCTTATGCAATAATTAGCTGTTTGCGACCAAACGCTTGGACGGATTTGAATGCGGTTTTTTTTAATCGAAAGGTTTGCTCGTCAAGATGTTTTTTTCCATGTTTGATTAAAATAAAAATAGTCGTCTTCAAAATATTGACGTTATATTCGTGCGGGGGAGAGGTTCTTATGCAATAATTAGCTGTTCCCAGCTGTTTCACCCGCTTTATAGGAAAAAAAGCCTTGTTATGAAGGCCAAAAGGTTTTTACACTTACTTACTCAGGTAAAGGACTTTATTAGGGATAGCTGTTGCCCGTGACTGCGTCCACGTAGACTGTAAAAATATATTTATATGGCTTATGATCGTAGTCATAAAGAATCACGGGCAACAGCTAGTGATAATATAAATCCCTTCATCATAGTGTCATAAGTGATTGTAAATCATTTTAACTCTAAATGTTTATATTTATTAATATTCGTATATATATAAAACCTACCTATCTACCTACCCATATGAAAAAGTCTTGAATCATGTTACTTAAAACATTTATAATTTATTACATTGTCGAAACTTTCACGTGGATTTTATTATATATAATATATCTTTCTCGTATTAAATGTAACCTTTGTACATCATAATATACGATTCTAATTCTAATTCTAATAGTCCTGTAGCTTTCGGAGCCTATTCAATTCAAAGAAACAAACGAATCTTTCCTACTTAAACAATTGAAAAGTTTGTGTATCTGTAGGTTCATATAGTACAACTCAGAAACAAGTTACATAACTTTAAAAAGCAGAAAAAAAAAAAAATTAAAAATTTAAAAAACCCCCGATACAAAAAGACCTCTAAAAAGAATAAAAATAATATTAGTATGTACTTATTGAATTCGTTGCGTCGGGGGATCGTTTAATAAAGGAAGAAATTAAAATGCAGGTAAGTTAACAAGGCAAATAAAGAAATTACAATATCGAATCGTATAGTCCTCAATGATTAACTTCGTAATATATATACACTATCAACGTACGTACAACGGTCCCCCGACGCAACCAATTCAATAAGTACATACTAATATTATTTTTATTCTTTTTAGAGGTCTTTTTGTATCGGGGGTTTTTTAAATTTTTAATTTAATTTTTTTTTGTTACGAAATTTCTTGATTCGGTCGCTGCACTCCAATCCCACGATATAAGCTATGCAATAACTTAAAAATATTTGAAATAAATATCGACCACGATACCTGAATTTCAATATCAAAGTATCGATATATCGTACAAAAATGTATTAGTAATAAATATCGATATTTCTTAGTAATAATATCGATATTTCCATACATATTTTATCAACAGTCCTATTTAAAATGAGAAGTTTAACTGCTTTGTAATATCATAAAAAGGTTCATAATATCGGCTAAAACTATTTTCAATCTTATTTCTGTGAATAAAGAACAATTACGATTGTTAAGTACTTGTACTTAGGGTCTTTTGTAACACAATAACAGCAAGTTATTAAAATTAAAGGCCTTGATGAAAAAAGTATATTTGTACAAGTATTATGCAGGATTACGCATGCGCAGTAACGCTGATACAACCTATTCCCCCTAGAGGCGAGTTGGTGAACTAAAGAGACAAGCGTGATATTTCAAATCATTAAAAGTTCTGCTATTCATCGATAGATGGCAAAACTAGTTGCGCACGATAGGTTGCGCACCAAAAACGTAACGAGGTCATCGTTCAGTGGATTTTACTCCTCATATTTTTCTCATACCGGGCGCCTTATATACAAAAATCGATTCTTAAGGAGTAAACTCCAAAAAGTAGAAAAGATTGCGAGTACATTTAAATACAAATTTTAAAACCCATTGAACTAAGTAATCATGATTATTACATTTTTCGAACTCCCATGTGTATTTTATATATGCCCAAAAAATATAAACATAAACATATAAAAAATAATATTCGAAAAGGTAATGTAACTACCTACTTTTTATATTCAAATAAAATAATATTGCAATAAGACATTCAGGTCTAGTTTTTATAGTATATTCAAGGAAAACTTTACACATAAAAATATAATTTCCAAAGCTTGAATAATATAATAACAACAATTACCCAAAAACTAGTAAAATATATTAACGTACATTGTTTTGTAAATATTTGCTGCCTTTGCCTGCCTGACATTGAGACTAGGCTTTGTTAAGTACAAATTAGTATAAAGACTTCTAATTTGAATAATGAGACTTAAATCTCAATCATTCATTCAAACCATACAATGAAACACTAAACACAAAAATAAATATATTTAAGAATTAAAAAAAAAGTAAATACATTTTAAAACAATTTTTATTGCTAAATAATTTATAACTTGCAAACTTCACATTCTTTCCAATAAATTGTTACTGGATTAATTTTCCTCATTTATGTTTAAAAGTGTTATAATTTTTCAGAAAAATCGTTTTTTTTTATATCAGAGTAGTTAATCTTTAAAAAAATCGATGATACTAAAATCTATAATAAAATACGTGAAGGTAATGTTTTAAAATGATAATAATGTAAAGTCCATTAATAAAGTGATAAAGTTAAATTACAACATTTCATAGGCGGGCTTACTTGACCGGGTTAATGCCTTCCTCTTATAGAATATTTAATTAAATATAGCTACTGGTTGTACCAGTGAGATAACCGGAAGCCCAAGCTTCCTGCTCCTTCCGCTCTCTGCTAGTATGTCCCGCTCTGCCCAATTTCTCTTTATAACTTTAAAATGTTACATTTGCATGACGGATAATTACTCATTAGTAGGTATTATATACGGTCAGTGTGATGAAAGAACCAATTAAAGAAGGAACAATTATCAAATTCATCATCATCATTCATCAATATCAAAGGTTGAAAATCAACAATATTATATACAATTATATGTTATTCTAAGACGTATATGTTCCGTGTGAAGGGATCCAATACCTATATTTTATTTTTTGCACAATGTTTAAAATGAAATGTGTAAACAGGCGGGCTTAATGCAGTTTGGCATTATCAACCAGCCAACCTTACGAGGTAAGAGAATACAATAATTCTGTAGGCGTGCAAAAAAACTAACAAATTAAAAAACACGTACTTATTTATAATTATACAAATATATATACATATATATATAAACTATCGTTTACGAGAAACTCTTTAAAACGACATTTAAAAACATCCCGAGAACGGATTTTACGCGCTGACTGGCAATTCTGTTAAAAGTAGTACGACGGTTAGTGTAAACGATTTGGATTGAAAAGTAGTCCGATAAGAAGAAGTCTGAAGCAATAAATTTTTATAATAAGATGTAGAAGTTTTTTTTAAAAGAGATTATAATGACCATTTTGGAATGTTCTCAAAGAAATTTCTTGACTAGAAGTAAAAATGGCACCTAAATTTAGGTAATGAGATCTTGCCTTATCTTTCCCATACTTAAAAGGATAAATACAATACATACACAAGGTAGTCGATACAATAAATGACAGACAGATGTCAGATTCAGAATGATCTATTATAGTCATTCTCTAGAACAAGAAGGTTTTAATAGAATATCATCTCTATCACCTTAATTTCCCCTTTTAATAACTAGCTAAGCTAATTGGTTACAGAACAAAATTGATACCTAGTTATTTGTTCACATATATATTAATGTTTAAAAATCTTCAAGAGTAACAATTTCAAGTTATTTATTAACTAACAAAAAATATTTATTTAATCAGCAAGATACTCTGGTAAGGAAGTTATAACAGTAAGAATAAATATTTTCAAGTTTTGATTTCTAAATTGTGTAATAGAATTCCGTTGTGTAATAGGTTTAAGTTGAATTTAGAAAGTTTCCATCAAGGTTAATTTTTAGGCCCATTATTCTTTTTTTATTTATACAAATAATTTGCCTTGTAAAGTATTGTTCTGCTGCCGATCATACCCCTTCCATTTTTAACCCCAACCCAAAAATAGAGGTGTTATAAATTTCACCGGCGTATTTGTCTATCTGTCTGTCTGTCTATGGCAATGTGGCAGCAAAACGCGTGGAAAGATTTGAACGCATTTTTTTTAAATCGAAAACTACGTTTATCGAGATGGTTTTGGCTATATTTGGTTGAAATAGAAGTATTCGTCTCCAAGATATGGAACTTTTAATGATGCTGGTGAAATTTTCTTATATAATATTGATAGTAAAAACTTAAACAAGTGAAATAAGTGTATTCGTAGGTTCATTAAGTACAATATAGAAAAAAATAAAATAATTTTAATCAGCAGAAAAAACAAAAAAATAAATTAAACAGAACCCCGATACAAAAAGACGTCTAAAAAGGATAAAAATAACATTATTATTTAGGTTTGGCGTCAGGGGATCGCTAAATATAAGAAGATTTAAAATGAAAGTAAACCAAGGCAAATAACAAAACAACAATATCAAATCGTATAGCCTAAAGTATAGCCTAAGAAAATTTTGTAAAATAGACACCATAGTCAACGTACGTTCAACGGTCTCCCGACGCAACGATTTCTTTGTATATATGTACTTCTTTCTATGTATATATAGTTACTTTTATTTGCTTACAATAATATGATTGTTATACTGTAGAGTTAGAATTATTTGACTTGATTAATTTAAAAATAACAAATGTTCAAAAACGAAAAAAATCTGATTGGTCTATTCAACGACTTACCTTTAAAATTTCAACTATTTTAAATTTTAAGAATAAATTTCTTCGTCACGAAATGAACTGTCAGATATAACACATATTTTTTGTTTAAATGAAATAATTTTTTTTTATTATACTTCATCATGTTTACTATTTTATTTTTGTTGGTTGTGTTCGCTGTAGGGGCTATAATTTGATAAATTGTAAGTTAAAATTAAAAGTTAAACACTGTGAACTGACTGCCTAGACTTTGACCACGTTATATCTTGCACTTAGCCTATTTTTTCTAAAAGCCAACTAAACCTGCATATAAATTTTCATTTTTCTCTATAAAACTCTTGGTTCTAACAACTTTTGTAAATATGTCAAAACGCGGCTGAGCAATTCTTTTATGGTCGAGAGCCAAAGTGTCGAGATCATAGCAATCTTATATTTCGTTCTTCTTCCATCCAGTCTAATTTTAATCCTTGTTTCTTTACTATGTCAAGCTATATTATTATTTTATAATAACTAAAACGAAAAAATATGAAAAGGCGAGAAATCAATTTAAGGCATTTCAAATTTGAATATACAAAAAATAATTGTCTGAAGTTTGAATCAATACATTATAAACAATTTCGATACGATATAAAGATACGGATACTGTAATCGAGTATAATATTAAAATAAAATAAAAATATTTAAAAAAACCAAAAAAACACGCAAAATTAGCTTAAGATAATTATTAATCTCATGGAATTATTAATTTACTATCGGTCTTTGCTATGTGTATAAGGTTTGAACAAAATCGATCTTTGGTAAAAGAGATAAAATTGCATTTTAAAAAATCGTTTACAAGCAAACAAACAAGCAAACATACACGTGAAAGTAATAAAAGCGTGTTAAAAAATAGGTGGTTCTATTCGTGATTTGTAAGGTTTATATTTTACCATATTTAAAAACAAATTAGCACAGTTTATACATTTCACTATTTTATAACGGCCCCTGCATGTTAGATGATCGTAATTTAACTAAATGCTTGCCTCACTGCATGTTCAACAATAATTTTAATATTTAAGAAATTTTTTATATTTTTATTTACATACGAGCAAGTGACTGTTACCTTGTGATGACAAAATATACAACTTTAATTGTTTGGACATTTTCTTGCATCTCGTATACAAATTAACTTCACCAGGGTACCCTAGTACTAATATAGCTGGCAAGTAGAAATGTGTCAGAGAACATCGTCATCATCGAAGGTATTGCATAGAGTGTGGGAGAGCCGCATGCTTAAAATGATAGTACATTTTAATAGTATTTATTGATAGTACGTATTGATAGTATACGTTGATAGTACATATTGATAGTATGTATTGATAGTACATATTGATAGTACGTATTGATAGTTCGTATTGATATTACGTATTGATAGTACGGATTGATAGTACATATTGATAGGACGTATTGATAGTATACGATGATAGTACATATTGATAGTAAGGATTGATAGTACATATTGAAAGAACGTATTGATAGTTCGTTTTGATAGTACATATTGATAGTACGTATTGATAGTACATATTGATAGTTCGTTATGATAGTACATACTGATAGTATATTTTGATAGTATTTATTGATAGTACGTATTGATAGTACATATTGGTAGTTCGTATTGATAGTATACGTTGATAGTACATATTGATAGTACGTATTGATAGTACGGATTGATAGTACATATTGATAGTATAAATCGATAGTACGTATTAATAGTACATATTGATAGTACGTATTGATTGAACATATTGATAGTTCGTTTTGATAGTACATATTGATAGTTCGTTTTGATAGTACATATTGATAGTACGTATTGATAGTATACGTTGATAGTACATATTGATAGTACGTATTGATAGTACGGATTGATAGTACATATTGATAGTATAAATCGATAGTACGTATTAATAGTACATATTGATAGTACGTATTGATTGAACATATTGATAGTTCGTTTTGATAGTACATATTGATAGTGTATTTAAATAGTATTTATTGATAGTACATATTGATAGTTCGTATTGATAGTACATATTGATAGTTCGTTTTGATAGTACATATTGATAATACGTATTGATAGTATACGTTGATAGTACATATCGATAGTACGTATTGATAATACGGGTTGATAGTACATATTGATAGTACGTATTAATAGTACATATTGATAGTTCGTTTTGATAGTAGGTATTGATAGTATACGTTGATAGTACATATTGATAGTATGAATTGTTAGTACGTATTAATAGTACAGATTGATAGTACGTCTTGATAGTACATATTGATAGTACGTATTCATAGTACATATTGATATTACATATTGATAGTACGTATTGATAGTACGGATTGAAAGTACATATTGATAGAACGTATTGATAGTATACGTTGATAGTACATATTGATAGTACGTATTGATAGTACGGATTGATAGTACATATTGATAGTATGTATTGATAGTATACGTTGATAGTACATAATGATAGTACGTATTGATAGTATGTACTGATAATATGTATTGATAGTACATATTGATAGTACGTATTTATAGTACGGATTGATAGTACATATTGATAGTACGTATTTATAGTACGGATTGATAGTACATATTGATAGTATGTATTGATAGTACGTATTGATAATATATATTGATAGACCTCCTGTCAGGGAATAATAATAAACTTTAAAAAAAAGTATATATTATTGGTCGACATACTCATTAAAAAATATTTGTGATTAAAAATAATAAAATATATAAAAATAAACAAGAAATACTCCTACATGCAAAAATTATTTGCCGGAGTTTGATGAAACTTTTAACGGGTACGTTTTAACGAAAACGGAATCTATGCATACGAAGTCGCAGGCACAACTAGTATAGTATAAAATAGCAATAAATGTTATCAATGCATGTTAACGAATTGGCAGTACAGCTGGCAGGCTCAGGAGGAGTAAAATTAACCATTAGTTTTCGTTAATAACTTATGCTTAATTAACTAAGAAGTTATTTTTAGCTATTTTAGCTAGTTTATTTCGTAGTTTTTATTTATAAATATAAAATTACTATTTTATTAATGTCTTTGTTGTTTAGTTTTCTATTCGTTATATTATGTAATCAACACAAGATATAAAAAACTTAACTTTCCCCAGATAACATTAATTCATATTAACGCAATAATATAGCAATGTCAAGAGGGAAAATAATATAAAATAAGATCCTATAAATATTTCATACATGCGGTCGGCTTTGAGAAGATTATCTTGAATTTTTGCTTATAAATTGGAGCCGAAAGTTAAAATATTAGCTATGATGAATACCATTGCACTGAAAAGTTATTAAGATAAAGGAGATCTATAAGCATTCTTTGCGACTTTTTCATTTTTGTATAACTACATTTTATTGTTTTAAAATAAGGGAAATGAAGAAGTGAAATATATGAGAAATGTAGAGAAATAATGTGTAGGATTTTTTATTTATTTATATTTAGACAAATACAATGAGGTGAAAATCTAAGACGCTTAAAATTAAATAGCATCAAATAACTGTTGAAGACCTAATATAGCTGGACTTTGGAATAGGAACTTCATATAGCTGGATTGTCTAATAACCTTAGTTCTGCGGTGTATGCTGTTAAAAATATATAAAGACCCTTCCATGATGAGCTGATTCTAAGGCAACTTTTGAGATTTAGTTGTTTCATAGCGTAATGTTGAATGGTAATATAATCGGATTATGATTATATCCATCTGGATATAAACATAATTTTAATTTTAAAAGTGTAATATTTTTTACTTTTTACTTTAATTTAATTAAACTAAGAAGGTATACCAAAAGAAGTTGAGAGCTCTTTAGATTGCCTTCGCGAAATACATAACACCAAATACTTTTCAAATGTTTTAGTTTCCCGATTGACGATTAAAAAACACGATTTATTTATGTTTTTGCACACATCATGCAAAGACAAGCATTATGCCATAAGTATTTTTTTCCAGCGAGCCCTCAAATAAAAAGTAAATCCATAGAGGTGCATAAAATACCAAAATAAAATAGTAATATACAAAATGAGAACAAAAAAATTAACCTAATAACATAAATTTCTAGCAAAAAAAGGGATAAAACAAAATCTTAAATGAAAAATCAATTTTACAAACGAATAGACATAGATATAATTTTTTTTTAACATTCGAAACGATATCCGTTAGAAGATTTCTTAATATCGGTAGGTAATGCATTCCAAAGTTTTATGGCCTGTGTGGTAAATGAGTTGAATGTAAAGTCAGTGCGACAAAGAAGCGAAGTGTTAAATTTTCGGTGGAGCGAAGTTGACGACTATGAGCATCACCGACAAAATGATAATGGATAAAAACCATTTATGGTTTATTATTTAATGATAGAAACGCGATGAAAGCTGAAGAAAAACCTAAGTTTTATATTAATTTATGATAATTTTTCTTGTCTTAAATATCGTGATATAAATACAAGTAAATCAAATTTATTTTTTTCCATGAAAAAAATATGTTATTAGATTATAAACATTGTCTATAAAATAGTTTATAAATAATGAATAATATAAAAATATATTCATTTTTAAATTTGTTTACTATACTGTACTCTCGAAATGAATAATTAAATAAAGTAAGTTAAAAATAAAATGGAACACCTGATTACGTGTGATAATCCCTTATAACTTTGTGTTTTCATATTTTGAATTTAAGTGTTACTTTCCTGACAGTTCATTGCGTGAATATACAAACAAAAAATTAAAATAAACTGTTCATTCACGAAGTGTGAACTTTTTTATTATGTTTAATGTAGGTATTTATTTAAACAGTATGTTAATTTTATTATTTACCGCCATTAGACTTATTATATAATATTATATGAGTGAAATAATTATTGTAGTTATCACATCTTTACTCTTTAATCGACATTATAAAATAAAGTGTAAAAGATAAATTGACAATAAAACATATTCTAAATGCTTATAGAAATTTTTAGTAAGTATTAATAACATTCCTTGGAGTGGCTGTCTACTCCAGCACAAACTGATTTAAATTGTTTCTGTATGTTTACATTTGTTTTATTTTAGTCTTCGACATCGTTGTTTATACATGACATAGATAACATTTTATTGTCTGTATTCCATATAGTTTAATTATGGAATTGGACAGGAACATCTTGAGATCTAGATCTAGAATAATGATATCACGTCTAGAGGCAAATGAGAGACAATTCACCGAGAAAGTGTCACTGCGTAATATCGTATGTCAAGCAACAAGTCCTGGTGTCAATCAAAAATGGAACATAAGACACTAGGAGGGAAAATAGGTTTCAATTACAAAAATTTTCTTTAAAAAATATCACACCCACAAGATCTTAAACAAAATAAAGCATATTTACCCAGGTAGTGATGGGGCACGGTAGGTTCTCGTAGTACTGGCATAGGTTCAAACGCAAGGAGATTCCACCCTGCTTAAGCGCCCAGGTTGAATCGGTCTTCAAACTCATTAGCAAAATGAGATATTTTAAAATATAAAAGAATTGGACTAGGAAAAAATAAATATAACTAACTAGATGGAATAAGTAAAATAATAATCAAAACAAAAGAGATGAATTTTTACTGTATAGAAATATCGAATAAAACTTATTTAAGAAATAAGGGTAAGTAAAGTATGCTATGTCTGTATATGATCTAACAAATCATATGTAATTTTAAGCATATAATATAACGTAAGGTATTATTAGATACATTGTATAAAAAAAAAATTAAAAATTTAAAAAACCCCCGATACAAAAAACCTCTAAAAAGTTTAAAAATAATATTATTATGTACTTATTGAAGTCGTTGCGTCGGGGGACCGTTGTACGTACGTTGATAGTGTATACATTACGAAGTTAATCATTGAGGACAGACTATACGATTCGATATCGTAATTTCTTTATTTGCCTTGTTAACTTAACTTACTTGCATTTTAATTTCTTCCTTTATTAAATGGTCCCCCGACGCAACGAATTCAATAAGTACATAATAATATTATTTTTAAACTTTTTAGAGGTTTTTTGTATCGGGGGTTTTTTAAATTTTTAATTTTTTTTTTTTCTGCTTTTTAAAGTTATGTTACTAGTTTCGGAATTGTACTAAATGAACCTACAGACACACAAAATTTTCATTTGCTTAAGTAGGGAAGATTTGTTTGTTTGTTTGAGTTGAATAGGCTCCGAAACTACGGGACCGATTTTTAAAATAATCTTTTAGCATTAGAATCCTATATTATGATGTACAAAGGTTATATTTAATACGAGAAATATGTATAATATTTAATAAAATAAGGATCCACGTGAAAGTTTCGACAATGTAATAAATTGTAAATGTATTAAGTCACATGATTCAAGACTTTTTCATACGGGTAGGTAGGTTTCATATATACTAATAAATATAAACATTTAGAGTTAAAATCACTAATAACACTATGATCATGGGATTTATATTATAACTAGCTGTTGCCTGTCATTCTTTATGACTACGATCATAAGCCATATAAATATATTTTTACAGTCTCTGTGGACGCAGTCACGGGCAACAGCTATCCCTAATAAAGTGCTTTACATCAGTACGTAAGTGTAAAAACCTTTTGGCCTTCATAACTAGGCTTTTTCCCTATATATAGCGAGCGACGCCGCTGGGAACCGCTAATTATTGAATATAAGAACCTCTCCCCCGCACGAGTAAAACGTCAATATCTTGGAGACGACAATGTATATTTCAAACAAACATAAATAAGGACCATCTCGACGAACATAGCTTACGATTAAAAAAGACCGCATTCAAATCCGTTTTCGCGTTTGGCCGCAAACAGCTAGTTATTGCATAAGAACCTCTCCCCCGCACGAATAAAACGTCAATATCTTGAAAACGGCTGTTTTAATTTCAATCAAGTATAAAAAAAAAATATCTCGACGAGCATAGCTTTCGATTAAACAAAACCGCATTCCAATCCGTCCACGCGTTTGGTGGCAAACAGCTAATTATTGCATAAAAACCTCTCCCCGCACGAATAAAACGTCAATATCTTGGAGACCACTATTTTTATTTCAATCAAACATGGATAAGAAACATCTTGACAAGCATAGCTTTCGATTAAAAAAAACTGCATCCAAATCCGTCTACGCGTTTGGCCGCAAACAGCTAATTATTGCAAAAGAACCTCTCCCCCGCACGAATAAAACGTCAATATCTTGGAGACGACTATTTTTATTTCAAACAAACATAAATAAGAACCATCTCGACAGGCATAGCTTTCGATTAAAAAAATCCGCATGTAAATCCGTCCACGCGTTTGGCCGGAAATTTGCCACAGACAGATACACAGATACACATATACACAGATACACAGATACACAGATACACAGATCGACAGGTCAAACTTATAACACCCCTCTTTTTAGTCGGGGGTTAATAAGTAAAACTAACAATGTTAGATATAAATAGATGTAATTAAATGGCTTTAGCATCGTTTCCGAAACTATTACTGAGGATGAAAAGAAAACTAAGAAATAAGAAAATAATGATGTCATAAATATTTATTTCTTTCATTCTATGTGAAATATAAACATATTTCACATAGAATGAAAGAGAGTATATAACACATATTGTTAACTGTATTATGGTCAGGTGTGAGTTATCTTAGTTAACGGGACGGTTTCCCAGAGGTCGCGGGTTCGAATCGCTCCCCGTATCGGTTTATTTTTTATTCCATATTTATATATATTTAGGTAAGTGATACAGTTAAAACTCTCATCGGTCCTCTCCACTCCACCCATCCTCGAGACTACAAACTATTTGCAAATTTTCATGCGCAAAGGGACTTTTTTTGTACTTACACATCGGTACATTTTATATAAAATTTAAATAAATAAAATAAATTCTTAGTTATCCAAGCAATAATAAATGTCTTTATTTGACAGAGTATGATCATATATTCCTATAATATATATTTATTTAAGTATAGGAGTAATATGGAAGTATTTATATACAAATAATCATAGTTTCACATTTCATATTACCATTTAAATAGTTGGATATTTAAAAGCTGAAAAAAATATTTTATTGTTTTATTTATTTTATTATCTTTTGTTTTATTTATTTTATTATCTTTTGTTTTATTTATTTTAATATCTTTTGTATAGTTTTAGCGTAACTTTACTAAGTTACTAAACTGTAAAGTTTTAGGTTTTAAAAAAGGGTCCTCCTTATTTTAAACACGTTCGACTATTTTCTCTAGTAATATAATACACCCACTTCTTCTGGATTGTTATCATAAAGCTTACTTGGCTCGTATTTCTAGAGTAGCTTGAACATCTGGCCTTTGAGAAAATTTCTCAGGCATATCAGTTTTACGAAGATAATTTCAAGAATCCTATATTATTTTGGACATAATAGATGGTTTTACTATCAATTTATATTTTAGAGGAAGAATCATGAAGTTAAGAAATGTATTAGTCACAATAACTTTGAACAGTTATTTTATATTATTTGAAAAATTATGAGTAATAAAAGAAAAAAATATGTTTCCAAAATTATCCATTTGATTTAGACATTATAAAAAAACAACTTATTCCATTGTTACACAAATAGCTGCCAAAATTGTCATTTGAGTAAATTATTTAAAAAACAAACCAAACAGAATAAAGAATTATTTTTTTGACGTGACAACGTCTTAAATTAGGTTAAGCTGGGAGTCACTTATGAAAAAGTGTAACGCCCGGTAACGTTACGATGAGTCACCGAACGAGAGAGAGGCCCGCCGAATGCCTTGCGTCTCTCTCCCACTCAAACATGATCGGTCCGCCGAGCAATGTTTTGATTTTCAAATTGATTCTTTAAAATTACAAATATTAAGAAAAAGTGGCAGATATAAGAAAACTTGATTTAAAATGTGTTGAGCAAGAATTTTAACATCTAATTTAAGTAAATGTTTTAATTTTCAACTTCATTATTTACAATTACAAATTTTAATTAATTTCAAATTTATTTAGCAAAAATTTGAACCTTCGATCTGAATAAGTGTTTTGATTTTCAAATTAATTCTTTAAAATTAAAAATATTAAAATATATAAAATCAGAAGTGACGTCACATAACATTATCTGTACTTATTATTATTTAATATGTAGGCCAGTACATGTGACCATACTTGGTAGACACAATTGGAAATAGTATTTTTTTATAACTGAAAAAAATAAATATATAAAATACTGGTAGCAAACAATAACTTCAATGATCGATATCTCCGCAACTAATTGATGTATCGAAAGTCTGTAAATAAAATTTGTAAAAAATAATAACATCAATAATATAATATAAAATAAATAATATATAAAATGATTTTACGTGACAACGTCTTCATCGTCCTATCCTCAAAAAAATCACTCAAATTATTAAAATATTGTGCAATTTAATAATATTCATATCAATAAATATTCTACCGAGAAAAAGACGTGGTCAAGTAAATCTTCGCCCGTAAAACCGACTTTACAGGCAACCATATTTTTTTGATATTGTTTATCATTAGAAATCTTTAGTTTAAAAACTTTGTAAAAAATAATGCAATGTGTAGTATCAATTGCTATACTACACATTGCAAGAATTGAAAACAGTAATAATATTTATAGAACGAAAGTGAAATATTATATTTTCAAAAGAAGTTCCTTAATTACAACACGAGTGAGAAAAATATTGTACTGTGTAACATTATCGTAACAATATGATCCCGGACTTAAAATATGATTGTTACTTGATTTTTTAGTCTAATATTTTCTTTAGTAGGTATTAACCTACGTTAAATATTATTATCTGAAATTTCATCAATTTATAAATATTTAAATTATGATAATTTATACATATAAATGTCTCTGATTTCAAAAAATAAACGATCTCTCTCTGATTTCAAAATAAATATTATGTTTCTATGAATTATTTTAGTATACGATAACAATTTACATTTTTAAAAATATTTTTTACCCTATCCCTAGCCTTCACCCTACCCCTAGGATAGGGTAAAAAACATTAGAAAACCGAGTCTCGTTGATCATAATTTACATTATCATAAATACTTAAACTAATCTAGTTTATTTTGATTGGTTGGTTGGTTAATGATACTTAGTGTATTGTCGTGTAATATTATATATTGTTCACCCAAAAAACATTGAAATACTAGATTTGCATTAAAAACATTTTGAACTGAAATGCACTTTCCTTGATATAACAGCTAAAAACCGTGCTTTAACAAACTTATAGGGTTTCGTGTCAAGACATCGTTTAGGATAAGAATGTAGAGTATGACCATAATATATACGCGATAAATGTTAAGTAACTACATAAAATTAAAGTGTTTTTTGGAAAACTTTATTCAGAGATCAAGTAGCAGTATATTTCTTATAACAATAACAAAAAAAAATATTATTTTTCTCAAAGAGTACTAAGGAATCGTCATTAATTCATTCATTATTATTTATCTTCATGTATTTTATAAGTTATGCCAAAATTATTGTATAATTTATTAAAATATATTACGGTTTAATGAGAAAAAATAAAGTTCCATTTTTACATATTCCAGACATCTATTAAATAGTTTACAATTGGAGCATTAATTAATCTCTTTTTAATTAATAAAATCATATTTTTATTTTAATAATTTGAATAAGAAGGGTTGTTCTATGTTCTTTTAAATTTGTGGTAGTGGAAATAAAAATAATACAAATACTAGCTACAAACTGATTTCTATCTGGAGCGAGCACGATATTTCCGACAAGACTATTTTAATATTACAAATTCTTTTATTACGTATTCATTTTTTTTTGTGATGTTTATTTATTTTCTACAAAAAGGGACCCAGCTTATACGACCGATATGGTTTTCTAATCTCAAAAATTCCATTTAAACATAATGATTTTATGGATGTATTGAAATAATATCATATTTTTTAACGTTTTTTATAAATCTTTATTGCTATCAATATCATTCGCATTATTCATACTTAATAAGTTCATCCCCGCGGGGAATACTAGCAATACACATTATTCCGGCGCTTGACACCGTATACAATAGTTGATATCTGGTACTCTTATTTTTCCATGATACGAGTATTAATTAACTTTTTAATCAGTGCGTACTTCTTACGTCATTTGACACTGAAAATGATGAATTCCCATATAAAAAGTTTATTTTAAAATATTGAACTTTATGATAATGATTAGTGTCAAATAAGTAAATTTACTTACACAATGCTAATGGTTTTAAACTTTTATATAAGGTAGATACACAGTTTCAAATGAATTTATATACTGTTTATCCTGGATGTTTTTTGTCAGGGTATTCTACTCAAGCTCCATTGAAAGCTCTAGTGTTTTCAAAGGATGAGAAAATATAATCTGTGTCAATCTGTCATGGCATAATGCTGATAAAGGGTGAGGTATATGTGTTTACAGTCTCTTGTTAAATATTGACTTTATTGTAAGGGTTCAATGATTTCTTAGAATATAAAGAGTTTTTCTTCGTGTTTTCAGAAAATTATTTAATATTAGACTTGTGTTCGACTTCATGCTAATAAAATGGTAAGAAGAGTTATTATTTTAAGGGTTATAAAGTTATATAATATGATTTGAATTTAATATGATTTATGAAATATTTACGCAATATTTTTTATTTCATAACTGTTCTGATAATTTAGCATGGTTGGCTTATAAACTTACCAAGCCTTTAATAAAGTTTTCGTGAACCATGCTGATTATGAAGTATATATTTAACAAGCTACGTTCACGTAAATTAATAGGTCCGACTAGTAGAAGTAGAACCCATTCGAGGTTCAAATTATTAAGCTCGAAATAAGGTGGACTCGCAGTGTGAACTGAACGGAACTAAAAAACATTTTTATCTAAATATATGAAAAAATTTAAATAAAGATAAGCAATTTTGTTTAATCTACGTAATAATGATTCTCTTACTTCAAAATATTATAGGAAATACCTATAACTCGATTTTTTAATCCCACTATGTACACACAATGTAGCCAGTTGCAACTGCAAAGTGGTATATATGTTGTCATTTGTTCCAATATCAGGTTGCGGTCACGTAAGTGATGATATGGTTTTAGTTTAGTCACCATTGTATATAATGTATTTGTTCTAAGCATATTATAAACGATAAACAGATTTTAACTTACAACCGTACGTATTCCATGATTAATGAATTAGTAACATTTATAAGGTAGCTAAATATTACATTAAAACGATTCTTTAAATATATATCGCTTATATTTAAGTATAATTTAACTTGACTTATTTAGAAAAAATCCTTAAGAAGAATAAAAACACTCGTCTACTGCAAATAATTCAATGGAATTTGACAAATAAGGTTAAAGCTTATGTAATCTTACGACATTTCCCTAGAAACGGTTTCAGAATGATTCTTAAAATGTTGTCCGCCATATCACCGCTTTTTGAACAATTATTATAATTTTTGTATTTAAACTTTCGTGAACCATGATGATTATTAAATAAATATATATTTACCCGGCTATAATCATGTTGTGTTAATCGGAATTTTCCCGACTAGTTTCGAATCCATTCGGGTTTTCTAATCATGAGCTCGAAGCATGGCGGACTGAGCGTGAACAGTTCACGCCGTAGTCCGCCAAAAATTCCGCAAATTCTGATTAATACTACATGATTTTAGCCGAGTAAATATATATAATTATTATAATTAGTCACATGAAAACCAGAATGAATATCTTAGAAAAATGGTCAATGTAGCAAAACATTATTTTGATATAATAAAAGCTCACGTTTTATAAGGCACAAATACAAACGATATAGAATACTATCTCTGGTTTAGAGAAAATATTTTACCATAGCGTTTTAACGTCAACACAATTTGGGTTCCTAATAAGACAGCGTCTACTCCATTATCAAAGCCCTGGTTTTTATCTGATGTTCATTGAGATTACTAAGATCAGAGTAGCTGTACATTTGTCACAAAAAATATAATTCTTGTTTGAAAAATGTAATTTTTATCAAGTAAGGTAGTATGAGGCGTTTTTAATAACCATTTAAATAATTCCTACAAGCATTGCTCAACAAAATGCTTTTATAAAATTAAAATAAACCACTTATTCAAAATTAAGTTTGTTTCATGTTTTTAAAACATTTTCCTTTCTTACAGTTGTAATTCAAAGTAAATATTGCCTAAGTCGGTATTTGTGTTTTTCCCTGAACACGAGCCTAAATTTAATAAAACATGGTTTAGTTTTAAAAATATAAACTTATTTTGAGTTTTTATTATTTATTAGTTTTTCAGATTGCTTTATTTTAGTCCTTTTTAAAAATATTTATGGAACATTCCGTACTTATAGTTCAGTAGAATAATGTTAACAACAAATATACTATGTTTTTCTGTTGTCTACTGTAAAATATCTTAAATGATGAACAAAATATCTTATCGAGTACTTGAATCAACAATAGCGTCCAAAGCTTTTCTAAATTAATGCTTTTTTTTGCTCATTATAAATTTAAACTTGTCAACTTGTCGGGCTGTGCAGTGGAGACTGGTCGAGAAGGCGGGAGGGGAGGGGGGTGCATATAATTGGCACACGATCCTATATATATATAAAAACCTTTTTCAACAAAAAGGGTACTTAACATTAAGTACAACGAAAAAGTATACAAAGTTTTCTCAATAGGTTAGACCGCCCTCGAGTAACAGATTATTAAAACTTTTATTTTGAGTTTTCAGGCTGTTTCGTGCCCCTTTATTGCTATTTATGTTAACGTATATTGATATATATTATGAGAACCCAAAGTGTCATCAAAATTGGTCAAGTTGAGGTAACTCTACGCAACCACAAATTACGAAAGCTTTTTCACCATGTTTTGAAGCAATTGCCTTCGTTCGATGAATCAATAATTTACAATTTACAACAATATCATTTTTCAGAGGCATCTTTTATTTTTTTCTTGCTAATGTACTTAAAATGTTTTTAAGTCTTAGTTTAGCAAAAGAGCTTGGTATTACATGTTGTTTGAAGATTTTATATTTTTGAAAATTGGTTATTATAAAAATGTCTTTGGTATATATTTTTTCATTTTTACCCACCACTGATTATTTCACAAGATATAAACCGAACATAGATTGCCATAGAACTATAAAAGATTGAAGTGACTTACGCTACAACAACATTATTATTAAAGTAAACCAAAATAGATCCTATTTTATTCGGTGTAAGAATAAAAATGGGTAAATTAGGAACTTCGTGTCAAGACCTCGTTTAAGACATAAATAGTATGTTTGACCTCTATCTTTAAACGCAAAGAACGCTGATAAGTGCTAAGTGAGTGCATGTGATCAAGTACTCTGTCTATCAGCGATCGAGTACGGAAGAGGCTGAATGAATGGGTCAGGAAAAGTATTTTGTATTACAACTTGTGGGAAAATTTGTTTGGCTTTTCAATTTTTATCTAGTTAGCAGGTTAGTTTTCATTAATCATATTTAATAAAAATACTTTTAAGAATACAATGAAATATAAATTGACCATTAAGTTAAAAAGTAATAATAATACCACTTAATTAAAAAAAGATATTGTCCAGCTTAAACAAATCTTTTTATTTAATTAAAAAAAAAATCCTGTGAAGAAAGAATTAAAATATTTTTTTATTAAAAGCAAAAGTAAGGGTATACCCTTACTTTTATTCATTAACATTAATGTAATTTTACCGTATGATAAAGTTATAAATGACATTTAGATAAAAAGACATTTTTAAAGTCATGTTTAGTCAATCAGATTCAGTAATCAATTGAAGAGTATTGCATTAGTCTTCAATAAATCTTCTAAAACGCAAATGATTATAAATGGTTATCGATTTATTAAAATAGGAATCGTGGTTCTGAAAAGTTAAATCAATGTTAATGCTAACAAAACTCGCATTATCCCCTAAAAATATTATTATTATTGGTTAGTAAAAATACCTTTAATACTACCCAATTAAATTAAAAACTATTTGGTTTCGATATAAATGTCTTATATTAGTCCTACAATAACAATGCAAAAGTCAAATAATTTTGTGAATTTAATATTGCAAAATAAGTACGAGTTATACAATATGGGTTAGTAACCCTTTCGTAATTTAGCTACGCTTTACAGAATTTTTCCAAAGTAAATATAAATATTACTTTAGGATTTTATATTCAAATAGATTTTTTTGAATCTAACGTTTTCATTATAAGAAAGTACCTAGAGAAGTTTTTTTCTATTAAAGTTATTTACATTGTAAAACTTTTTAATTAATCGTCCTGTCTAGTTGCAATTGAATTATGTAAGTCTTTCAGTAGAATTCATATTTGTAATAATTATGTAAACACAAAATTCTAATTACGTAGTTAGTACTGATAATAGTAAATCATCAACTAAAATTCTAACTAATATGCGTACTATTGTATTATCTTTGTTTCTCGAATTACGTGCACGGTTAACTAGATTCTATATTAATTCTGACGTTAATTAATATTTGTAATATTATTATAATAGTAAAACGTCTTTCTTATTGTAAACTAGTTTTCGACTACAACTTTGACATGGTCTTAAAGAACTTTCTTGTTGGGTGACCTAAGTTATTCTAACTTCCTAAGCCCTAAATTATTACACTATTTACACAGTTCTTAGTATATTCATTTTCGTCACGTAATGTGTCCATTTTAATAATTACATACATTTCAGCATACAATTTATCAATTTATTTGTATCCATTCATTCTACTACTCCCCTTTAGTTTAAGAGAAAAACCGGAGTCGATTATTGTTTTCGTAATCAATCTCCATGCATTTCATCCAACTTTTTCTTAAAACTTCAGGAATCCTGACAAAGGCTCTACTTCCATAATTTTAAAAACATAAATGCGATACATTTGGTTTCATCTCTAAAAATAGCTCTCAAAAAGTGTTATTTCCTACTGTGTCTATAATTATTCGATTTTTATAAATATGACGCTATTATTACTTCATCTTTTTCTCTCATTAAACATTTATCTATGTTTTGAATTATTATTTCTTTGGCCACTTCATTTAAATCATAGATGGACATGGTTCTATACTCTTAAGGCTTATAAAATTATAAATTTGCTTATTTAAATATTTTTTGTTAAATTAATTTTTACTTTTTTGTTAAATTTATTTTCTACTAAACTTACAAATTTAATACAACAACAAGCAGTTTCAGCTTAAATGTCAGATGTCAAAAAATATTTTTCACCACAATAACCTGTTGTGTTATATGTACCATTCAAGTCATTCATTGATTCTTAAATTTCAGTTATATTTGTTATATTGTTATGGCAAGGTACATTAGCCACTTTTATTTACTTTTAATACAATTCGAACATTTCTTTGATTTAAATCCTATCTGGTAATATAATAATAATAATACTTTTATTGTACTCCACATTACAGAAAAATAAAAAATAAAAAATACATCGGAAACAATTATAAAAGTACAATAAGGCGGCCTTATCGCTAAATAGCGATTTCTTCCAGACAACCCTATTCGAGTAAAGAAATAAGAAATCGTAAAAGATAGGGATGGTGCGAAGTACATATTATTATCAATACATAATATATATAATTTTATAATAAACAAACATTAATTCATAATTTATACTGTATACATATTATATAAATATTAAATAACATATTACATATCTACACAAAATATTAAGCTAACTAACCTGATTAAGAAAGAACAGTTTTAAAGACTTTTTAAAAATAAAAATATTTGGGGATTGTCTGATGCTCAGTGGTAAGTCGTTCCACAGAAGGATAGCTCTAACGACAAATGAGTTGTTGTAAAATTTAGAACTGTGTGAAGGAATTTTGAGTGTAAGGCTTCGAGATGGCCTTACAGCTCTTGTATCAGTTTCCGTGAAAAGAAAAAGGTCTCTTAAATAGGAAGGGCTAGAAGGATTAAATAATAAATTGTACAAAAGTGAAAGAGTGTGTAGATTCCGGCGAAGTCGGATAGGTAGCCACTTTAGTTGTTTGCGAAATAAAGAAACATGGTCATATTTTCTTAGTCCAAATATGAAGCGGATGCCAATATTTTGGATCCTCTCAAGTTTGTTTAACTGTACTTCAGATAGGTTAAGGTAACTTGCGTCGGCGTAATCAAGTATAGGAAGAAGAAGAGTTTCCGCAAGCATAATTTTGGTCGGAATGGGTAGAAATGAGCTAAAGCGTCTTAAAGAACTAATAGCCGCAAAAGTTTTCTTACTTAGTACCTTAACCTGGTGAGTCCAGGATAACGTATTGTCCAGATAAAGGCCAAGGTTTTTAACAGTCTCACTGTATGAAATAATATGACCATTAAATATAGTAGGTGGTAAGTTTGGCCAATCAGCTTTTGAAATAATATGTAAACTACCAATAATAATTGATTGACTTTTGGACGGGTTAACAGTTATTCCGTAACGTTTACTCGTTTCAGATATTAGCTCGAGGTCATGATTCAATACAGTAACTGCGTTGGGAAGGTTTTCCAGAGAGGCTTGTGTATATATCTGGATGTCGTCTGCATACATGTGATAGAGAGAATTAATTGAGAGAGTTATAGTATTTATGAAGATAGAAAAAAGTAAAGGTGACAACACGCCTCCTTGAGGAACTCCGGCACGAATGTCACGCCTAGATGACATACAGTCACCAAGCCGAACTCGCTGCCGGCGGCCTCGAAGGTAACTTTGAAACCAGTCAATCACTAATGGAGATATGTTAATAGAGCCAAGCAAACTCAATAAGATGTCATAATCGACCGAATTGAAAGCATTGCTGAAATCCAGCAATGTCAAAAGTGTGAGTTGTTTTTTGTCCATGCCCAACCGAATGTCATCAGTTACTTTGACAAGAGCCGTAGTCGTACTATGACCTAATCGAAAACCAGATTGTAAAGGATTAAGAATTTTGTTGGTATTTAGGAAAATATTTAATTGTTTGAAAATTAATTTTTCTAATACCTTGGATAGAAAAGGGAGGATGGAAATAGGTCTGAAGTCAGTGTAGATGGCAGGTTTAGGATTTTTAGGTAATGGGATAACATGGGCATTTTTCCAGGCTGCAGGAAAGATACCTGTAGACACTGATTCATTAAGGATGTGCGTAATAATTGGAGTAACAATGTCTAGGAGAGAAATGATCATACTACGGCTAACGTTGTCATCACCAACGGCATTGGATGAGATTGACAAAATGCTTTTCTTAACATCACATTCTGTGAATTGACTAAAAGTAAACGGAGGAAAACTAGGAGTTGGAAGAGCAGCTATTGAATTTAATGTGTTCAATTTATGATTAGAATTAAATGAATTTAGTGAAGTAAAGGAATTATTGAGTTGCTCAACGTCTACTTTAGACATTAGAGTATCATGAGAAGGTTTTCCAACTCCCAACGTATGAAGAAACTTCCAGACTCTGGCCGTGTCGCCGTTTTCGACTTCTTTATGGATATGGCGTCGTTGTGCATCTCTACACAATGTATTACAGCGATTTCTAATCTTATTATACCTATTTCTGTTAATATCTGAATTATCGTTCCTTAACGTGGCTTTTGCAATATTTTTCTTTTGTATACGACACTTCAGGTCGTCATTAAGCCAAGGAGCGGGTAGATGCTTAATTTTTACCGGTTTAATAGGGGCATAAATATCGTATAAATTTGTAAGAAGAGAATTGAAGATATCTACCTTGTCATCGACAGAAGAAGCCTCCATTACAAGTGACCAGTCAGTTGCAATGGCATCACTACGCAAGCTACACTCATCCATTCCACCAAAATTACGCCGCAGGAGAGTATTACGCTTTCGCTTAGGAGCACGTAATTTATAAGAAAGGTAAATTAAGTCATGGTAAGAAAATGCATCTGCAGAACACTGACCATACTTAGACATAAAATCGGGAGAAGATATCATTATAAGATCAAGAAGAGACGGAGTACAATTAGGAAAGTAATGTGTAGGAGATAGCGGTAAGATTTTAAAGTTACATGCCTCTACAATAGATACTAACTGCTTGGAACGATTATCATCTCTTAAAAGGCATGTATTGAAGTCGCCCATGATTATAGTATGAGCATATAAAGGAGAAAGTTTTTCTAAGATTACTTCAAAGGAAGGAAAGTAGTTAACAAGAAGTGACGGACTGTAAAATACACCTAATAGAACTTTAGTATGACCTAGTAAGATTTCGGCGATTAAATGTTCAGCTTCATCAGATGGAGGCGGTTGGGTTGACGAACTAACAATATTAAAGGAAATGTGTGATCTAAGATAGATCGCTACTCCACCACCCCCTTTTCCAATGCGGTCATTTCGAAGAAGATTAAATCCAGGAAGACAGTAAGATGTGGACGGTAAGCACGGTTTAAGCCAAGTCTCAGACACAAGGATAGCATGAACGTTTTGACATTCGAACGACGCAAGCATGTCAGGGTAATGAGCCGGTATACTTTGAGCATTTATGTGAATGACATTGAAATCTTTTATATTATTAGAGAATAAGGAATTAAGTGTAATATTTAGAGGAAGTGGACTTGTACTGTGGTAACTCAAGTCACTAGAGCTAGAACTTTCAGACAGATATTCATCATTTTGTATAAAATTAGTAAAAGACATAATAAATGAAGAATATAGTAGTAAGTATAGTTAAATATTTTTTTTTTCCGGTTCCGGATGTCAAAAAGCAAATACGTAAAAATAACTGTTCCGAAAAAATTGCCACAAAAAATATTTACAATAAGTTTTTCACAAATTATTGCGTTTTGAAATATAAAAACAAGCGCGAGTGATTTAGTGCAACAACAAGATCTACCTAATATCACTAATTATCTCCGAAAACATTGCTAATAAATTCAAATCGGAATTTGGAGGTAAGGATTTATGATTTATGACAATCAAATAACAGAAAACATAACAAACAAACGTCACTACTCACTAGAGCTTGAGTTGAAAGCATATGGGTTGCCATAAAAAGATTTTTGAAGCCTACTACAACGATTACGTTTCGTTTCACGGGAGGGATAAAAATTATTAAAAATGAATAACTCACTTAGAGAACTACTTGAAAATATTAAAATAGAAATGAGCAAGCAAACTCAAGAGATCCACGATTCTGTAACTGAAACTATCATGATTAAAATGGATGAGAAGTTAATGCCATTAATCGAAGAAAACAAAAAACTTACACTAAAAGTAACACAACTTGAAGAAAAGGTGAACAAATTAGAAATAAAAGAAAGAAAGAACAACATACTGCTATTTGGTTTTAAGGAAACTGAAAAATCTACAAATGAGTTATTTGTTATGGTGAAGGAAAAATTCAAAACTGATATAAACATTAATCTATTAGAAGATGAGATCAACAAAATTCATAGAATTGGACGACCAAAACCTGAAGAAAATGCTAATCCGCGTCCTATACTAATATCATTTGTAAGAGAATGGATGAAAGGCCAGGTTATGAAAGAAAAGAAAGCGTTACAAGGTGTGTATGTTAAGGAGGATTACCCAAAAGAAATACTAAACAAAAGAAGAGAATTGCAAGAAGCCGTTATGGAAGAGAGAGAAAAGGGAAATACAGCGTATATAAAGTATGATAAGCTTGTAATCAAATCTGGTGTTCAGGGGAACCGAAAACGCATGCCATCCGCATCGCCAACTACCGACAACCAGCCACGGAAACAACAAACAACCAGCATACCAAAACATAATAGAGCAAACGCCTTCGACATAATGAGATCCCGGTCCAACTCATTCACATCAGCAACCAATCAAGATTCACACAAAAATACTGAATAGGATAGGACTGACATCGGCAACCGGAAGTATAGAAATATTTAAAAAAAAACTAAACAGATAACTTTAAATACATGTCCCAAGACGGCTGGTCCCCGTGGGACATTAGACCACAACCCTCCAGACAAGATAGAACCACAACTAAATAAAAAAGATTTTAGATTACACGAATATAAAGCAGTTACAAATTTACGGAACATAAAAGAATCAATATCAGGAGAACAAGGAAAACACAAAGTAAATAAAAGACAACATAAGTTCTTTATATCAACCCTGAATACATTAACACTTAGAACAGATGAAAAACTAGCAGAGCTAGAAAGGGCTCTAGAGACCATTAATTGGAGCATACTAGGATTAAGTGAAGTAAGACGTATGGGAAAAGAAATTCGCGAGTCTGAAGACTACATATTTTACTATAAGGGAGAACAACAGGGGATGTATGGAGTTGGATTTATAATAAAAAAAGAATACAAGCAATACATTGAAGAATTCCGAGGGAAATCGGATAGAATCGCGACCTTGAACATCAAAATACCAACAAGCAAGCATCCTATATCCATTATCCAGGTATATGCTCCTACCGAGGAAGCAAAGAACGAAGACAAAGACCAATTCTATAAGACGTTAAATGAAACAATGGAAGAAGCTCACAAACAAAAGATAGTAATGGGTGATTTCAACAGCCAAATAGGAACAAAACAAGAAGGAGAAGAATATATAATGGGAAACAACTGTACAGGTACGAGAAATAAAAATGGAAGACGACTAATTCTCTTTGCCCAAGAACACAATTTAAAAATTATGAATACTATTTATAAGAAAAAATTAAGTAAGAAATGGACATGGATTTCACCGGGGGGCAGATATAGAAATGAAATAGATTTTATATTAACAAATATGCACTACCATTTCGAAAACATAGACGTAATCAATAAATTTAACTTTTACACAAACCATAGAATGGTCAGAGGAACGATAAATATGAATAGTTCAAAAAGATCCACAAAAAACCTGAAAATCGCTGTGACGAGAGATTTTAAAAACTTAACAGAAGAATTACACTTACAATTGAAAAAAGATTGCCCAGATGTGAGGGGAAAAATCCCACTACAAGACAAGTACAATAAATTAGAAAGATATATTAAAGGCATAGGAAAAGAAATCGAGGTAAACAAAACCAAAAAAGATAAAATAGGTGAAGAAGCTAGGCTACTAATTCAAGAAAGATGTAAAATTCTACATAACAGAAAAAACAATACTAAACAAATTGAAGATATCAGTAAAAAAATATTACAAAGTATAAGAAAACATCAGAAGACAGTAAGACAAAGTACTATCAGAAGAGAAATTGAAAAAACCGGTGGTATAAAGAAAGCTTTGAAAGAATTAAAGGATCATAGCATATGGATACCTAAAATTAAGAAGAAACATCGGTCAGGCAAAGAATCACACATATCGAAAAGGCTAGAAATGAGTAAGATAGTAACAGAATTTTATCGAAAGTTATACAGCAAGACTGGAAAAGAAGAAGAACCCGAAGCTGAAACGGGATTCGAAACTTTTACATCAGAAGAAGAGATTCCTACCATACTCCTTTGCGAAACCAGGAAAGCGATTTTATGACAAAAAAGTTGTAAGTCCCCAGGGGATGATGGAATTTCGAACGAGCTATTAAAAACCGCAATAGAGTTGATAGCTGAACCACTCACAATGCTTTTCAATGAAATAATAGCTACTGAACAAATACCAAAACAATGGATTGAATCGACGATAGTACTTATACACAAAAAAGGAGACAAGAATATTATAGACAATTACAGACCCATTAGTTTGATGAGCAACCTTTACAAAATATTCTCAAAAATAATACTTGGAAGATTAACACAGAAATTAGATGAACATCAACCAAAAGAACAAGCAGGCTTTCGTAGTGAATACTCCACCATAGATCACATTCATGTAGTAAACCAGTTGCTAGAAAAGTATAATGAGTATGGGAAAACTTACTATATCTGTTTTGTCGACTATAACAAAGCCTTTGACACATTAAGTCACAAATTTATCTACAAAGCACTAAAAAATCAGGGAGTTGAGAATAAATATATCAGTATAATAAAAAATATATATCAAAATTCAGTATCCAAAGTACAACTAGAAAAATTTGGAGATATATTTCCAATAAAAAATGGAGTCAGACAAGGAGATCCACTCTCTCCAAAACTGTTTACTTCGGTACTGGAAGAGATATTTAGGAATTTAAATTGGAAATTAGGTATAAACATAAACGGTAACAACTTGAACCACCTACGATTTGCTGATGACTTGACATTGTTTGCTGAAGATCCAGTTACTCTCCAAATAATGTTACAAGAACTTACCATACAAAGCAGGAAAGCAGGGCTAACTATCAATGTACCCAAAACAAAGCTCATGACCAACAGATCTAAAATCAGAATCTCGGTAAACAATGAAGAGATACATTATGTAGATGAATATGTGTACCTTGGCCAAGTCATATCACCTAAACAGCAAGTGCAGAAGGAGGTTCAAAGGAGAATAACAAACAGTTGGGCAAGATACTGGTCATTAAAAGAGGTAATGAAAAACAAATCCATACCTACAACAGAGAAAACAAAAGTTTTTAATACCTGCATACTCCCGATACTAACTTATGGATGTCAGACTTGGACAATAACAAAAAACTGTATCAAAAGATTAGAGGTTTGCCAACATGGTATGGAAAGGAGCATGCTTGGACTCAAATTGAAAGATAAATGCCGACTCACGCATATTAGGAAAAGAACAAATGTGGTCGATGTTGCCAGAAAAGTAAAAGAACTAAAGTGGCGATGGACTGGTCACATGTTGAGATCCAAGATAGAAAAATGGTCCAAAACCATAACAGAATGGTACCCTCGAGATGGAAAGCGTCGTCGAGGCAGGCAGGTCAAGAGGTGGGAGGATGACCTTCCCAAGAAATGGAGAAAGTTAGCCAGGGATAGATACCACTGGAAGAGTCTGGAGGAGGCCTATGTCCAAGGACAACCTGACGAGGAGGCCGATGTCAATAGTAATTAAGATTAGTAAATAATATTCAAAACTAGGCTAAGTTGTCAGAGAAATAAAGGCTATTTTTATTTTATTTATTTTATTATAGTTAAATATAATGAGTTATATGTATGTATATATGTATATATATTATATATGTATGTATAGTTATATATATATATATATATATATATATATATATATATATATATATATATATATATATGTATGTATAGGCGAATGGTCCGACATAGTCTTTAATTAAAGAGGGTGTAGTTTTATTCCCACGTTTATTATTTTTCACAATTTATAATTTGTAAACAAATCAAAACAATAACAATATTGTGGACGTCTGCACTCGACTGTCGTAGACGAACGAATGCAACTGGGTGCCATCTGCGCTTTCCTTATCTGGCGGAATCGACTGGTAGACGATCGGTGGGGGAACTGAGACGTTGCGTTCGTTCATCGTCGTTCATCGTCGGCCTGTTTCACCCGAGCGATAATAGATGGCGCTGTTATATAGAACCAAAAAGGGCTTGCGCCGTCACGGCCATGCTGACATGCGCTCGTCCTCGTGCGCTTCGTTATTCGTATTCTGCGGACAAGAAATAATTATGCTCGTCAATCCTGATATTTTGACATACCAGTCAGACAACTTAAATCGTCAGAACAACAGCCTAAATCTTCACATGAACTGGTCCAGTTCGCAAACCCTTCAGTATACACAACTGGTCCGGTTCCAGAAGAACCCTTCAGAATACACTACTGGTCCGCATACCACACCCTTCAGTAAGTGCTACTAACCTCTTCAAGCTTTTGCTTGGACCAGATGCTATGCTAGACCGGATTACAATCCCTTTAGCAGAGTCATAGGTCCGGATTCACCCTTCAATGACTCCTACTCATTACTGCCATTATTATCTTTTCATATTAATTCTCTCTCTTTTTTGTTTGGTCAATGTAAATGTGGCCACTTTGCGCCGTCACGTCATCCTCGACATTATCATTATAGTTCTCAGACACTTTAATAAAACCCGACGACCCATGAGGCACCGCACGTAAGTTTTTCGTGGGCGTACTTGTAAATTCTATTTGTCCCACTAACATTTCTTAGTATTAAATGAAAATCCAGCTTTGGACAAAGTTCTTAATAACCTAACGAGGCGCGATGGCTCTTCTTGGACTGAAACAGAAGCGGACAGTAGATCATCCATATAAACTAGGACTTTATCCTCTTTTAGTGGATTGAGTGCAGTATTAATGGATCGTTGGAAAACCTGTGGAGCATTGCGAAGCCCGAATGGCAAAGTCAAAAACTCGTAGTGTCCTGTAGGAGTAACAAAAGCGGTTAATAATAATTAACAATGATAATTTAATAATAATAATAATTTAATAATTTCAGGACAAATTACACACATTGATCTAACCCCTAAATAAGCAAATTATTTGCTTGTGTTAAGGGTTTTAGACAACAATACAAATACATGGAAATACTTATATAAATACTGAGAATATATTTAATAAACGACCAAACCCAGAAATACAGATATCTATGCTCATTACATAAATGGCTGTCTCTGCGGGGAATCGAACCCGAGCCCCATTGAGAGCCGTGACACGTTAGGCGTCTGCGCTAACCACTCGACCAACGCGGCGGTTCTCTCAATGGAGTCTTTGTGAACCCTTATTTGGTGGAAACCGGAAACCATGTAGCTTATCTATTTGGTCAGTTATTAGAGGAAGGGGGTAGCTATCTGCCCGCGTATACTATTCAGCTCTCTGTAATCCACACATGATCGATCACTACCATCTTTTTTTTTTTTTAACTAATAGTATAGGGCTGGCGAACGGGGAGGAGCTTTCTCTAATGGTTTTAGCATCTAATAATTGTTGATTTTTTTTCCAACGACGTTGAGTTCAATGTGGGACAACCTATAAGGTCTTCTGTGAACGGTCCGGGAGGGGTCAATCAGGTCAATTTTAAGTTCACCTGTTGTAACACAAGATGTTGTTAACACAAAGTTTGAATAAAACAATGAGAATATTTTTCTAGTATATCAAGCAACTGATCCCTATCTGGACCTACAAGATCGGTATCGACCATACTTTTATCAAAGGAAGCTGCAATATCACACACATTCGACACCCGGGTATCGTAATTTTGTAAGAATGTTAAACTATCATTATTAACATTGACAGATATCCCTGACTCTAATATATCGCGACCTAACAACACACCCTCCTAAGACTTTCATCCGGTAATGCGTGGTACAACAAATCGAAGGTGATACCTAACGCTAAAGTCTGGCATTTAATTTGTCATGGAGAGGTGACCGTAGTATTTCCTACCCCCTTCAACGTCACTTGTTCGTGAAACCGTTTGCCGTTACTTAATTTACATAAACTGAGTTTGATCAGACTACATTCCGATCCAGAATCAAATATAAAACGTAAATCATAAACACTTATCTTTAAAAGTCCATGTGATGTCCTGGAACACACGTTGACTTGCTTGCTGGGGCCTGCGCCAGTACCGGAAACCGTACTCCTGACGTATCGCATGGGGCACGAAGAGGCTATGTGTCCTGGGTCAGCACACACATAGCAGGCTACCGGTGGTTGACCACCCTGGGTCGATGGGCGTGGCGATTCTTGTTTGGAAGTAGTGCCCGAGTTCTTCGTCATAATGTGAAAATGGCTCAGTTTATCGCGACACTCATGGCCGCGGTGTCCAATCATGCCACAAAAATGACAGTTCCCACGAAAGGAAGTGTTGTTACGAAGACGCTTCGCGTCGGTATCGGCGGGCTCTTGATCTTCATTTCTTCTCTTCAAGCTGAAGCCACGTAGAGTACGGCAAAGTTGAGATTTGTCGTAAATCACGACAGAGTTCAACTCTCTGCGGATTTTGTCGTCGCATTGTGATAGGACCGAAATCACAAATCCAGTAACAACATTTTCGGGCATGTTACATTCGGGCACTTTCTCTATTAGCTGCCATAGTCTCATACCTGCTTCAGCTGCACTCTCTTTGTTATTTATTTGAAACTTGATTATTTGATCGAAGTAATCTTGCATCATCATTGGTCTCGCAAATCTTGATAGTAGCATCTCCTTTATGGTAGTCCAGGAAATGTTATCGGGTTGTATTTTCGACAAACATGTAGCGGCACGGCCCTTGAGCGAGTGAGTAAGGGCTAAAATTAAATCAACTTCTCGCAGTTTCTTCTCATTGATGATCAATTCGCTGAGTGCGCACCAATTCACGATGTCGACTTCTGGTTCGTCGGGATCGAAATTGACCAATCTCGTTGGCGTACTTTGGAGCGCGGTGGGTTGGTTGGTCATCATATTGTCGGCGATTTTCTTGAATATTGCTTCCATGCTGGATGGAAACATCGAAATTTGCTGTATCACGCTGCTTTCCGAGCTTGAAGTCTGTACTGGGCGCGGATTCGCAACTTCTGATATAGGCGAATGGTCCGACATAGTCTTTAATTAAAGAGGGTGTAGTTTTATTCCCACGTTTATTATTTTTCACAATTTATAATTTGTAAACAAATCAAAACAATAACAATATTGTGGACGTCTGCACTCGACTGTCGTAGACGAACGAATGCAACTGGGTGCCATCTGCGCTTTCCTTATCTGGCGGAATCGACTGGTAGACGATCGGTGGGGGAACTGTGACGTTGCGTTCGTTCATCGTCGTTCATCGTCGGCCTGTTTCACCCGAGCGATAATAGATGGCGCTGTTATATAGAACCAAAAAGGGCTTGCGCCGTCATATGTATATATATTTCTAAAGATAGTAATTATACAATATTTATAAAGTAATTAGAATAACAATAAATAAAATTATATAAATAAATAAGATTTCCGAATCTGTATTTCAATACCCGCCAGCAATATGAAAGAAATCGGCAAATATACAAAACAAAGTTCAAGTAAAAAAAAAACGAGAAAAAAAAATAAATAAATAATTAATCTCGTAAAATAAACAATAAAAACAAAAATGAATAAGCAGCAACACTTGAAAAGACAAATGTCAAACTTCAGTCAAGTGTCAGTTATCAAACTGACTGCAAGACAGTATTGACAAGATAATATAGAATTTCTTTATAACTTTTTTATAACACTTAACACTAAACAAGTACGGTAAAAATAAAAGAAAAAGAAAAAAAAAATAATAACATAAAGAATCAACAATTAAATTAGTAAACTGTTACTAATGTGTACTGACATTAGAAAGAAAACTGGAATAAGGTAAAACAGCATAAAATAAAGTATTGCTGTTTACTTTCTAGTGTTTCTCTTGGATCTTGACATATACGCGACCTTACTTTGACTCGTCCCTGGCAATGTAGACTCCGGAATACTGGTGCTACCAGTGCCAGCACAAGGAATGGTGTCCAGTTCAGCAACACTAGACAGACTGTGCCTGCGTCCATCAGACCCGAGGACAACTACTGCGCCATTTTTAGTCCAGCAATTAGGGATGCCGAAGCGCTGACGGGCCATAAGGAACGCCTCATGTCTCCCCTTAGTGAGGAACTCTGACAAAGTTATACCAGGTCCTTTAAGTTTGGTCTTAGCAAACCAAACTTTATCTCTGGTTTCAAGATCACAAAATTTTACTAATATAGCTCGAGTTTTCCCTTCACTATAGTGACCAAGCCGATGGCAGCGCATGAAGCAGCTCACCTTTATATCTGGTATAAAAAGACGATCTGCCAATAATTTAGTCACACTTACTGTTGTATCTTCTTTTTGTGATTCGTGTACACCATGGACTAGCAACATTTTTGTCCTGGATCTCATCTCCATTTCATCGCATTGTTTTGACAGCAGTTTTAATTGCATTTGTAGGCTCTCAAGTGCACTGAGTACAAATGAACGGAATGAAATAAACTGTGCCTCAATATTTGAAGTGGTTTCTTTTGGACATGATGATTTTAAATCCTTTTGGAAGTCAGCCATCCTGGCATTGAAGTGATGTGTTAGGTCATCCAATGTATTTTTAATTGAATCCATTGAAAAAGAAAGTAGAAAAAAATAAAATATTTTTTTTTTGTGACAAATTAAAGATGTTTTGTTATTATCTGGAGGATACAATGCTGGTAGGTTTATGAAACTATTCTTGATTTTTCATGTAGATTAAGTTACTCTGGATAATTTTAAATAAAGAAAAACTAAGAGCCATAAATATTTGCTGTCACTTTTACACCTACCCACAACTGTAATACCTAATATACTAATTTATTAATGTCATTTCTTTTTTTATAAGTTAATTTTGTTAAATGTGGATGCATTACTTTTTTATAATCCAATACCAAACTTTTTATACATTACATACTGTTTATTTTATCTCTTGAGATTGATTATAAATTATTGCACTTACATTTTTTGCTACTATCGTGCAGTTTCTGGTAAAAATATAAGTTATTTATGATAAACTTAACAAACTTTGTTATCTTTCACGAAATAAACGTGTTTTTAATCTACATACTTTAAATTATAATACTTTTTTAAAACAAGTTTTAACTTTGGCTGGTCTGGCAATTTTATATCAACAGAAATGTTTTAATCTATCGAATTATTAAAATAGGTATCATTATTAATTATATGGTCTGCACACCCACTACCTAATTAAGCATGTAATTTTATGTTTATTATTGCAAAAATTCTTTTCAATACACCCAAATACCGGATTTATTTTCCAATTATATACTTAATAGTATGCGGATAATATTTTCTACTTGCGAAAAGTCTATCAAAAATGTTAAGGGCATGTTTTAGAAACAAAGACATCGATCGTCTATGAACATACCTATATGTATTTCGATTTAGCTCAAAATATACAATTTATGTAATATATAAAGAAACCTTGGAAATTTATTAGAAGAAAAAACAATTCCATTCCCCTGGGTTGTACACATACTTTTGGAGGTATTGGAAGTAACATGGGATACTTTTTTATAAAAAAATATTTTTTTTTAGCGGGCAGTTTAAAAAATTTTGTAAGATAAAAACATTGTTTGTCTAGAAACATGTAGACGGAATCGCGGCCAACAGCTAGTATTTCATAAATTAATTAATTACGCTGTGGTATTGTAACTAACAGTTTTACATCTCCAGTTTCAAAACCGATGCTTTAAACAGAAGCACACAAATGATTTATACCAATTAGAACCAGAGAACGAAAATTTTAAAAACGTTTGACGACTTAAACTTCTTTTTCCAAACTCTTTCATATGAAATGGGTTGACTGTCATTTGTTTTTAAATCTTTTGCAGTAGTTCATGACTTAAATTTCCTAGAAAATCACAATAACATATAAATTCAAAATCATCCTAATTTTTTTTTCTTGAATTGTGATCTACTCTCAAACGTTTATGGATTAAGATGAAATAATATAATTTTAGATTTTTAAAACAACGTCATAACAAAAAAAAAAAAACAAAAATGTCTGTTTAGTGGCAATAATGTAGTAATCTCTCAAAACCACTTCCTTCAACATATTATTATACAGCTACGATTACGATTTTAATTAGAAGACTAATATAATTTTTTACTTTTGTGACGATTTTCAAGATTTCCTACAACTTTCATGCCTTAATTATCCTCTTAGAGTGAAATAAAATACGTTTTTAAGTTAACATTAAGATATCCAAAGCCGGTTCTTAATTTTCAAGCTTTTAATTAAGTTGTTAAAGTTGTACTTTATTTATCAGTAACTTAAAGAGGCTTTTTCAGTGTTATCCAAATGATTAGAAATATTCACATCATTTTTAATTCACTTTAATAAATTATTGATTAATATAAGAATGGTTTAAATATATTAATAAGAAGCTATATGGACTGTATTTTCGGAATTGATAATTAATAAATGAGTAATTTACATCAGCTATTTACTGAGGTTCCAGTGATATCAGTAATGCAATACGATTTTACATAAAGTTGCTCTATATCATGAATCAAGTGCAATTAAGTCTATAGCAGTTTCAATTGTATAGTTTATACTCTTATAGATTACATTAAGAAATGTTTAAAAGAAAAATAAATATATCTTCTGATACAATATTTAGATATGTAAAGTATGTAGAAATATAAAATATTTATTGCATACGATAAAATTTCGATACATACATTTTTGATGAAAATAATGACTCGAAAATCATTTCAAAACAAAATTGAAGGATTATATTTAAGTGAAGATTAGTGGAGAAATACATGTAAATCCCAATAATGTTAAACATAAATTGCACAAACTCCTATAACAGAGGATTTATCATAGATTATTAACTACTTAAGGTGGATTGTATTATGGAACTTATCATCACTAGCACAAGAATAAGAAAAATAAAACATATGTTGTAAAAATAATAATATCTTAAGAATAAGTGAGTATTGTTAAAAAACATATGGTTTATTATAACCAAACTATTACAGTTATCTAATTTTCTCAGATAAGAAAATGAATATTGGAAAGTACATTAAAAACTTAGTCAATCATCTATTTTTAAATCCCGACTAAAAAGAGGGGTGTTATAAATTTGACCTGTCGATGTGAGTATCTGTGTGTCTGTCTGTGGCAATGTAGAGGCCAAACGCGTGGACGGATTTGAATTCGGTTTTTTTAAAGTTATGTTTGTTGAAATGGTTCTTAGCTATGATTGGTCGAAATAGATACAGTCGTCACCAAGATATTGAAGTTTTAGTGGTGAAAGGTTTTTATGCAATAATTAGCTGTTCCCAGCGGCTTCGCCAGCGCCATTTAGGAAATAAAGCCTTGTTATGTAGGCCAAAAGGTTTTTACACTAATTTAATCAGGTAAAGTACTTTATTAAGGAAAAAGCTGTTGCAGTCGTGGGACTGCGTCTACGTAGACTAAAAAATATATTTATATGGCTTATGATCGTAGTCATAAAGAGTCAGGTGAAACAGCTAGTGATGATATAAATCCCTTCATCATAGTGTTATTAGTGATTGTAAATCATTTTGACTCTAAATGTTTATATTTATTAATGTTCGTATATACCTATATGATAAAGTCTTGAATCATTTTACTTAATGCATTTATAATTTATTACATTGTCGAATTTTCACGCAGACCCTAATTTTTTCTCGTATTAAATATAACCCTTGTACATCAGAGAGATAATGTAGGATTCTAAAGGTAAAATATTTTATTAAATCGGTCTAGTAGTTTAGGAGCTTATTAAACTCAAACAAATAAACAAACAAACAAACAATCAAATCTTTCCTCTTTATAATAGTAGTGATGGTGATGATGATGATGATGATTAGAAAAATATAGCCTATGTTTATCAGGGATAATGTAAGATTCTAATGCTAAAAGATTTTTTTAATCGGTCCTGTAGTTACGGAGCTCATTCAATTCAAACAAACAAACAAATCTTTCCTCTTTATAATATTAGGATATATTAATAGAAATACTTAAACAATTGAAAATTTGTGTGTCTGTAGGTTCATTTAGTACAATTAAGAAACCAGTAACATAAGTTTAAAGAAGAAAAAAAAATCAGTTATGATTTAAAAAACCCCCGATACAAAAGACCTTTAAAAAGAATAAAAATAATATTATTATGTACTTATCGAAGTCATTGCGTCGGGAGGCCGTTCAATAATGTAAGAAATTATGTATAATATATTATAAATCATATTTAATATATTAATGCAACTAAGTTACCAAGGCAAATAAAGAAATTATGATATCGAATCGTATAGTCTAGGTCCTCAATGATTAGCTTCGTAAAATAGACACTATCGTTAACGTACGAGTACTTAAAACGGTCCCTCGACGCAACGACTTCAATAAGTACATAATAATATTATTTTTATTCTGTTTATAGGTCTTTTTGTATCGGAGATTTAAACAATTTTTTAATTAGTTTTAAAGTCGGATTTTTAACGTAGTTATTTTTATTTATCTATATATCTGACATTAATTCTTATAATTTTTCAGACTATGATCACATGTGGCAACTAATCTAACCATATGCATCTTTCCTTAATAACAATAAAAAACATTAACTACAATAAGCATAAATTCTGCTGTAATACGAATTATCGAGTCAAGATAACTTTTATATAGACAAGTGACTAAAAAAACTTCTTTAAAAAGAAACATGGTTATTGTTTTAATTAAAAAATATTTGAATTTTCGTTCTCGACAGATAGCCAATTTAATTACAATAATTTATGAGACTTCTCTGCCTTACATAGGTTTCTTAGCCAGAAACTAGTAAGAAGTGTGATATAATCTAATGATCACAATGATTTAAACTTTTAACAAATATTTTTATCAAGATAGTTTTAGAAATACTATGGCTATTTACCATTTTCTTAACTGTTTCAAAATCCTAACGGTTTTATGTAACTTACTTATTACTTTTAACTAACAAATATAACAAATATTACTTATTAATATAAGTCAAGAGGAATTATTCACCTTTTTTAAAAAAAAAAATTAAAATTATGTAATCAAACATTAGAAAGAGTGGTAATACAGTACCTAAAATATATCGATTAGTAATCTTTATATATCTGCATAAGTTCAAAATCCTATTTCTTTTATTCCTTATATATAACTTTATGCCTTAAATCTATATACATCTATATTATGGACAAACATACCACTGTCTTGTTTTTCCTCACCTTAAGTCAATTTTGTTGTGGAATATGTAATACATCAAATTCATATATTCTCAACAGTTTTTAAAATATTCATCAGGATTGACAAAGATATTGCGATAGAATAAGACAAGAAGTTGCGATAAATTTACCATTTGTCATATTTTTCATTTTATCTTTATCTTTTTATAATCCAATTTAAACAAATTTCTTAGCTATCGTTAAAAGATTAAAATGTTTTGCATCTAATTTTCTAATCTCAAACATTTTCAACTACTAACAACGGAATAAAAAATAAAATTAACATACTATTAAGCCAATGTCTCAAAAAGTAATGATCTTATGATGCAGCACATATGTGTTACACAGATACTGATAATAGATTTGTTCTAGACTAGCTCTCGTCTCATTTTTATACTTTTATTAATTAATAACATCAGAAACGTATTGCAAAATTCTAAATAACAGTTTAGCATTTTAGTTAACTTCATAAAGCTACATTTAGAAAATGTAAACAATAATATTTGTAAAAATAATACCTAATGCAAGCTCTTCCATATATATTTTAACATTAGTAAATTAGTTTGTTCGCAAAACAAAACATTGCATACCCTGAAAAGAGTAGTGAACCCTATGATTCCATGAAATAAATTTACTGTAACTATTTTTCTTATCGAATGATCATTTAATACGTAATTTTAAATATTATATAAATTAAGAACCATTGTTTTCTATGCACTTTTTCCATCTTATAGATAGTTCATTGATCCTTTTACTAAAAAAAAAGTCGGACGGAAATGAAGTAAATCTTTGAAGGTAATTTGGACTGCCCCATCGGAGTTGAATTTTTTCCCTTGCAAAAAGTCATCCAAATATCGAAAGAAATGGTCACCTGAAGGAGCAATATCGGGATTATGATGGACATTCTATTTGAAGCTCTCCTAATTTGGTAGCCGTCCATTGCGCAGTATGTGGTCTAGCGTTGTCGGGAACCAGCAGTGGTGTGAAGCGATTGACCAGCGTAGGTTAATATTGTTTTGCGTTGCTAACATCAGCTGGCCAGATTTGTTTATATGTTTATTCATGAAACTAGTTCATCAAACACTTATAAGTATTTTTTTTGGGTCAATTTTAGCTTGAGGCAGGATTTGGCTGATCAGGATCCAACCATTGTTATGAGGCTAGAGATAAAGCCAGGTGTGAATTTCAATGGAGTATGTATATATACAATACGTGAACTTTAACAGGTTAGCTCGCTTATATGAATATGGATGGCAAGAACTTTGACAAATGATAAAAGTAATAATTATTGATCTGGTAAAAGGATATCCTTCCTTTCCCTTTATTTTTTTTCCTTATGACAAAAGGATTAGCATTTTTTACGCCAAAAGCAATATAGCTATAGTCATAATAACATAATGGCATCAGCATTCTTGAGAACATCTTTATGACAAATCATGGACGATTTTTAAATATTTTTTTTATTTATATTCATCCAAATTATAGCAATTATATATTTTTTGTAAACGAAAGGATTTTGTAATCAGCGTAAAATAAAAAAAAATACAATATTTAAATTAACTAAAATAAATATTTTGGGACAAACACCATTTCATAAAGTGTAACCCGTAACATACCACAGCTTTAATCAAAACCTTTGATTAAAAAGGGGTAAAAAAGATATTAAAAGGTTAAATAAAATATATTTTCATACCTAAACATTTTAATACTAATACATATACAGGTAAAGTAATATTTTGTTAGAATCTAATTCAAAAGGGTACTTAATAACAAAAAAGATTACTAGTTTATGAAAAATCATTTTAAAATCTACATTCTCAATTTGAAAATAAAATCCTGGTTATTAAATAGTATGTACTACTGTTTGAACATTAACATCTATTTGCTTAAACGTTAAATGATTTCGATGAATTCGTTATCCAATCCTCCGTCATGAATATTATCCTTAGTGACCTCTGAGGGATGATCGGACCGGTTAAGAATGTTATCTGACAGCTGCGACCCTTATCAATCAACTGTAATTTAATTATTACAAACCATTCCATTTGTATCGTATTTGCGTCGGACTGCGAAATTCGATTTATTTGGAGTGTAGTGTTATTACACAGAAAATATATTTTTATATCGTTCTATGTCTCATTCATTTACTTTTTTGATTTCTAGTAATAGTATAGCAGTTATAAAATATCTGATGATTACAGATTAAGACACATTAAAGTTAATCTTTTCATTCTTAATGTATACTGCAAAGTTGGAAACATTGGTTAAAAATTTCAAAAAAGCCTAATAGATGTCACCGCCGCCGACCCGATAAAGACCAAATATAAAATGCTTAATTCACTGAGACGAGTAGCGATGCGGTAGCTCAATTAGTAGAGCGACATTAGGTTCAAATCTTTGCCTACATCAAATTATTAAAATTAATTTAATTACTTAATTTAATTAAAATCAAAGTAGACGTTCTTTATTTCAAATAGGAAAAATTGCTATTATGAATAATCCAATTCTTATACTTCTCTATTACTCTATGCCATGAAATTCCTATAAGTCGACATGACAAAAAAATAGTAGGTACTCAAAATCTTTTTCAAAATCAAAATCTTTATTGAAAAATAAGTTTTATACAAATTATAACATTTTTTCCTTATCAAAGCTACTTTATCACTTTATTTACAACAAATCTCAAAGGACAACAACGTAGAAGTTAATACTAATAAATCCCTGCTGGAAGCTATAAAACGACTATGCACCCAAATTAAATATCAAGTATTAAAAATATAGTAATATATTTTAAAAAATATCTTATTTTACCTATATTCTCTTATATTTTTTTATTTTAGTATTCAGTTATTTTGTTGGAATTTCTTCCTTTTTTCAAATAAGGTGTTATAGTTGTTCTTGTATCGGCCGGAACTGAAACATACATTCATTATAACATTGCATTTCATATTAGTGCAAGGTATCTTTCTCCTTCCTGCTAAAACAAGTATTGAGATAATTATTATGTTACCTAAGAATGACAAAAATGATATTATAAAGTTACGGCTATTCGATGTCAATTGACTAAATGATGACATCATAATCAGTCAACCAATGTCCACTGCTGGACATAAGCCTTCCTAATGCGCCTCCAATACGGACGGTATTGTGCGGTTTTCGTCCAGTGACGCAATGTGACTCTTAGGAGTTTGTCTGTCCAGCGAGTAGGGTGCTGACCCACGTTGCGCCTTCCAATTCGTGGTCTCCATTTGAGAACCTTACGGCCCCACAGCCATCGGTTTATAGACCTTTGTGCCCCGCCAAATGCCATTTAGACTTACTTATTTTCTAGGATATGTTGGTGACTTTTGTTCCTTTACGGATCTACTCATTTCTGATGCGATCACTCAGAAAAACACCTAGCATAGCCTTCTCCATAGCTCGTTAAGTGACCTTGAGATTTCTTATGAGGCCCATAGTAAGAGGCCATGTTTCAGTCCCGTTTGTCAACATTGGTAACACTCATTGGTTGAAGATTTTCGTCTTCTGGCACTGCGAAATTTTGGACAAAAAGATATGATGAAGTTTCCAGAATGCTACCCAGCCGAGATGGATTCGTCGATTAACCTCTTTCTCAAGTTGGACTTACCTAGTTGAATCACGTGACCTAGAAAAATATAATGGTCGACAACTCTGAGAACAGAATTCTCAACGGTTACAGGGTTGGGCACAACATGGACATTCGACATGACATTTGTTTTTTTAATATGTACTCGAAGTTAAAGTTGATGCCGAGCCCTTTCCACTGAAGAAGGTTGAAAGCGTCTTCTAGCGCGGTATTATACAGTTTTGGATATATAACGTCTCCCTATCTTACCCCGCGCTGTATTGGAATAGCCTTAGTACGTTCTTCTTGTACTCGGATCTACATGGTCGCGTTTTTGTACAAACACTTCAATATACCGATAGTCAATATGACACCGTTGGAGAGACTGAAGCACAGCCCTTCTCGATCGAATCAAAGGTTAAGCCCTTTCGGAAAGTTCCCTTTTGTTCAGGAGTTCTCTTTTGTTCAGGAGGCTGGAAGTATCAAACTAACAAGTGATGCGATTCGTGATGAACCTTGAAAACAAATTGTAGATATGGCTCAGGAGCGATATCGGTCTGTAGTTATTCAATGGGGTTTATCTCCCTTCTTGAATAACAAGACGACCATGCTGCTGTGCCGGCGTGGTACTTTCTTCGAGCAGAACGGAATTGGAAAGGCACGGATGTGGCGTTGCAAAGAAGTTTTAATCTCTCTATTGAGTTGCCTATACGACACTGTCGTCGGGTGACTGCAGCACCATTGAGCTTCGGCTTATCATGAGCTCGAGAGTATGGGCGAAAAGTATTTGAGGTCTATCCATATTACGTTGGGTAAAGAACTTTGATCCCACTTCATTGCCAGTTTCCACAAACCTGTTGTTAACATCTTTCACTGTAACACAAACCTCTAGACAACTGAAGCGATTCTGCAGTTCTAGTTAAAATCTCTCAGAGTTTTATTTTCAATGTGCCTCTTACCATTCGGTGATCACTTCCGGTGTTCACCCTCCAGGTAGAAGAATAAGTTGCCAGAAAGCAAGGTCACGGTGTCCTACCCCTCTCTTCGGACTTCCGATAACCCAACTATGTCTCAGTTCAACTTACTCAATTCTTCTTCTAGTTCCACAATATTATCGTCTGTCCTCAACGTGCGTATGTTTTGTGTTAGCAGGGCCAGTTTCCGTTTATGATGGTAGGCGTGTCTCTGCAGGGATTCTTAGCACCTCCTGCCCTACCGTTACCGTGACCGGTACCGAAGCCAGGAATAATGGAGCTGCCAGGGACTAGGGACCTGGTTTTATTTTTTTGGTTCATGAAGGGTATTCCCCTAACTCGCCACGCTGGGCAGGCGGGCAGTTAGAATGTAAAACTTAAGAAGGGAGAACGCTGCTGCCCATTCTCCCCTCAGCAATTTTATGTCCGGTTGCTCTCTCTGTCGCCCTTTACGACACCCACAAGAAGATAGAGTTTGGTGGGAGTATTATTCTTAAGCCTATAAGCCTTATTCTTCAGCGATATAACGAAGTATCAATAATTATTTTTGAAAGATAAACCCACGAAATTAAAAATGTTGTATCAATTGTTGCATAAAAAACGGTTGGTTTTAAACCAGGATAAATATACCTGAAAACGTAAAACCTCTAAAAGCAGTATAGGTTATAATTAGTTTAGGGAAAATCAGTGAGAGGCATTAATTTAGGGTCTTGTTAATCTCGTTTAATTTCGATTGAGGTCGCTCTTGGTTCTAATCATTCTGACATAGGCTTGACGCTTTAACTCCACTGCAAAGCCTCTCGTGCAAAAATATATTATCTCCTTGATACAACAAAACCTTGACTACATTATTATGTGATCAAAATAATTATGATTATTATTTATTGAATTCTATAATTTCATTATTCATATTAATTTTTATTGTTACTAAATTTTTTGTGCAATTTAATAGTATAATATTTAACATCAACTGGAGGTTTTAGTATTTTCGCAAGAAATCGAATCTTAAAACAATATTGTTAATCTCATAAATCATTAAATTATTTTTTAGTAGTATAGTACACATGGTAATATGCGTTGATGTGCTGTGTGATTAGTAGTCTATCTAATATTATTATATACTATATAATTGAGATATTACTAATATATACAATATTGGATAAAGTATGTCAATTCGCATGCTTTCATAGAAGACAGTATTATACTTGCATTTACTATAGTTAATGTAACGTTGTGCCAAGTAAGCGAGGGTTGTTTGGTTGAAATCATAACGTCAAAACAACATGCGGTTCAGAGTTACCGACTATTAACTTGGCTCTTGGCCAAAAACTGATAAGATAGTATAAAATGTAATAACCCGATAGCATCATATGTATTATATTATTTGTTAACTTGATAACATATGATGTATTGCACTGGTTTTTATCATATAATGAGCTTGTTCCAAATACAAACATTTTGATGGAAGGTAATTATCATATTAAAAATTTTTAAGTAAGATATATTTTTATATTCTATTCAGTACCTATGAATGATTTATATTTATTAACAGATTTTAGTTAGCCTGATAGCGCGTGAGACTTATTAGGATAAGTTGTTTATAAAGAAACGTTAGTAGTTAGATAGACAGTACTTCACTCTAAAAAGAAACAATTTGTTACGACATAGTGCATACGACAACTTGTTACGACATACTGTTATATAACAACATCTTCGGAAATTACTTACTAGGTCATCGTATACAAGCACGAGGCATTTATAAACTTACTTCGAATTTCTTTTACCACATAAAATACAGGGTTATTTGTAATTCTACGACTATTATTTTAAGTGTGAAAAGATATATGAGACAGGATAAATAAATTAAACATAATATTTAAGGATTTTAAGTCTAAACTTAGAAAATAAAAACTCTTTATCTCTACTAATATATAACACTGACATCTAATTGGTTTCTCTATTAGTTTTATATGTGTAGGTAAATAAATAATTTAATTAATACGTAAAGCAAAAACTTTGTACTTCGCTTAACAAAATATACGGACGGAGAATTATTGAAATTATATTTTTATAATAATGCATTTTTAATGCATTAAATTAATTATACATACATTACACATACTACTTCATTGTTAACATTTACATGTTAACAATGAAGTATATTAAGCATATTATGTTAATTTGATGTCACTAAGTGGCAAGGTGATTGTTGCCTGACCTATTAGATCAGTGGTGATGTTAGTCTAAATCCATAGACCCGAGAGGTTGAGAGAGCATTTTACAGGTAAATTGTATTGAAAAAAGAATTTTCACCAGCAGGCATAGTGCAGATAAAAATATTTGTTTGGAAAAGCAGCACCTCTTAACGTGTAATTACGAGCAAATAAAGATAATAAAGCTCATTAGATGTCGTTCTGGCACCAGATTGTACAGCTTTCAAATGGCTTACTGTCTAAGTTAAAAAACAGTCTTGTCGCGATGCCACTGTTTTCGCCGCCTTTTATTTTGACTTTTTACTGACCAGAGTGTGCTTTGCTAATTTTGTTATTGTTTTTTTGTTATTTGATATTTTATATGGTTATTGACGTCTCTTTACCTATCAACCACAGATACGTTTTGACGTTTGAGGCTTACGTATTATTCTGAAAGCTTTGCTTTGCTTTATAAGGCTATGCCGGTGGCGTGTACACCGATAGGTAACTCCCCGCTCTAACCATTAGTATGAGTTCTCACTCATACTAATGGTTAGAGCGTCCCTTAAAGGAAGTGAGTAATAGAGTAATAAATGATGATTAATTTTAGCCATGTACAGTTTTTTTCTTTTTTTTTAAACTATAATTCATAATAAATAAGATCTGTGTTAAAATTTCAGGTTACCTTCGATTATTATAAATATTCTTATCCGAAACCGTATTAGAATATTTTTATTTTATGTCTGGACAATTCTAACAGCGCTAGACAAATATGTTTAAAAATAAATATTTGTTTAAAATAGTTTCGTTTAGTTAAATTACTAAGAAATGGGTTACCATTAATCGCATTTCCAAATCTGTTCACTACAGAAAGTAAAAAATATTTAAAATATATCTATTAACATGTATATCCATGGCTTATTTAAATATAAAATAAATATGTAACGAAAGACGGGGAGTGGAAGGTTTTTCCAAGGGTCACGAGTTCGAGTACCTACTCGTATAGTTTTATTTTATATTTAACTAGCTGACCGGGCGAACTTCGTACCGCCTTAGCGTTGCAATGATGCACTACTTTATTTTGTATAGCTGACCTATCTTAGGTATGAGTACCTATTCAATTTGAACTGAATCCTCCATATAAAAATGAATCCATAATTCCCTGGTCTCGCTATTCCTGAAAATGACTTTACTAATTTTTAATTAAATAAAAAACAAAATATATATTTTCATAATAGTGTTTATTTCTTAGGATTCAATAATTTCACTAATATTTTTACAAATCGCTGTTGAACAACTTTGCATTTTTATTTAAACACTAAGCTCAATACGACGCTCTTTCATCAATATAATCTATGGCTGTGAATGACACTGACATTTGTTACTCGCGTTTTTAAAAATATGCAAAATTAAATGTACATTTTTCAATATTTCTGAGAGATTTTCTTAATATTTTTTTCCGTAAGAACCTTCTCCTAATAATAACAAATACAACAAAAAAAGAATTAGTGAAATCGGTCCAGCCATTCACGGGTGATGCCGTGACCAAGGAAAACGGGTTTCATTTTTATATATATAGATTAATTAAAAAAAAATACAAATATATTTTTATTTTATTAATTAACATTTTATCTTGAGTATTTCGAAGTAATAAGTTATAGACCAACTAAAATAACAAACCTTAACCCTATTTAGCCCCTGGAATGCCATTTATATTATATATGAGATATAGTATTGAAAGTCATTATGTAAACAATGACACGCTCACGCTAATACTGCCGCTTATATTATATACAAGTGAAAAAATTGTTATGTCATGAGTAACTCATTTATTAATCCAAGTAAAAAAAATCCTAAGTAAGAATTTTATTTTCTTATAATTGCTTAAAATAATAAATATATTTTTTCGTGACTAAGAAGAAAACTTAAAATCTTTCAAGTCCATATTACAAGTAGCACAGAAATTTATTGAAGGGTAAATTTATCAACTTGGTATACAACAAAAAATTATTAAATGTTCCGAAATTCACAACAACATCCTTGAATTACTAAAATGAAACAGATACATAGTTAATTACACACCGGCTAGGTGATATAACCTTATATGTAAATTGTGTTTGTAGTAAACAGTGATAACGCAGAAATATAGTAATTACGCGCTGTACATTTATCATTGCACGAAATACAATACGATGCCTGAAACATCATACAACTAATATTTATCTCTTCATTCAAACGTAATGTATTATTTCATATTATATACATAATGTTTTCGACTTTACTTTGACTTATAAAATACATTTTTAACACCTACAAAGTAGTTATCTTAAGCATGCTCTTATACATTTAATCTATATTTATAATATACTTTTATACATTACATATATCACATATCTATACATATTCTTTACATTTAATCTATTTTTATAGTTGTCTGTCTATCTTACGATTCCAGTCCAATAACATCCCAGTAACATCACAAAAAATACAAAATCCCTATCATAGGTAAAAATAGATGGAAAAACAATAAACTTGTTGACAAACATTATTAGGATTGAAAAATTATTGTACGATGGCAGATGTATTATTACCGCAGCTAGATATGTAAGAAATAAAATACCAAGCAGAAACTATTTTTAATATTGTAATATAATATATTTTATAATTAAACATAATTATTATTAGTCTGTTGTGCATACGAATTAATTGAGAGTTTTATTTTTTATTTAGATTTTTTTTTTTTTTTAATTATTGATGTTAAAACAGACATAGTAGAAGGTGTTAGCTAGACAGATTTTACTTTTAAAAGTAAAAAAATATTTTCGTCGTCTGTGAGTGGCGGTTCTGACAAATATTTTGCAAGTTGTACATTAAAATTGCTTTTTAAGGTTTTTATTTGTGCAAGAATATGGTACAATGACATTATTCCAGGTAAGAAAAGATAAGTTATTGAAAACAATTTTAGAAAATTGTCTAGGACTACCTACAATAGCAACCTGAGATTTGTTAGCATTAACAGCCAGGCCAAATGCTTTACTCCATTCTAAAACCTCTTAACAAATGGTTTCTTCTACTTTTAAAAATGTATGACTGTTTGTAATGATTTTAATATTTAATAAATTACATATGATGTCATAAATTACGCCACATGAATTTCGTATTTTTTTTTACCCCTCCTACATCCTTGTCACAACTGGTCACGTTGGTAATACTACCTACCTAATATAAACATAATTAAAATTAATGAAGTGTCAGTAAGTCCCAAAAAGAAAAAAATATTAGTTTTATTCAGTCGAATATTTAAAAAAAATATATGTTTAGGGGACAAACTTTCTTGTCAGAATATATAAAAATCTTCATAATGTATTTATAAAAAAATATTTTTATTTAAATCAGCAGTTGAAAGCTGAACATGAAGGAAATGAAACGAATGAAATTCTTAAATTGAAATATTTTCAACGAAGCGTTTCATTACTTACATTACACTACATATATTATACACTTCCTCTTCATTATTGACTACACTTCATTTTAGCCGTTCCGTAAAATATATTTTGAAAGAAACACAAAAGTTTACTATTATGAATAAATATTTTAAAAAAATGCTTAATACAATTTTAATTATTATAATATATAATACGATACATTTTTTGTAGGTACGGTGATTTTATTTTATTGATTCCCATACAATAGTTTTATTGGATTTATATTTCATTATAACAATAATGAAAAAAATATTACATAATTAAGAATAAACAAAAAAATATTTGTAAATCTCATTAAATTGATTATCAACCCTAGACCCCTACTTAGACAGTAAATCCTTACGTTATTTTTAATCTAAAGCCTAGTCCGTCGAGATAAGCTTTTCTTAGCCATCTTTGGTCCAAAAAAAAAGCAGTCATCGCTAAGATATTGAGCTTTGATTGGTTGTGGTGAACGGTTCTTACGGTAAAAACCTAACCGAATAATATTAAAATAGTGTGGTTGTAGTTTCATTTAGTTCGTTATATAATCTAGAAACATAACTTTAGAAATCAGAAAATATATGTAAAAATTAAAAACCTTCAATACATTTAATTTAAAAAAAAATAAAACCCCCAATATAAAAGGACTTCTAAAAGGAATTAACAATAATATTATTATTTACTTATTGAAGTCGTTGCGTCGGGGGACCGTTGTAAGTACGTTGACGATAGTGTCTATTTTACGAAGTTAATCATTGAGGACTTAGACTATATTCCGGTGCGGTAGTGAGGGTCATACCCGAGCTACTTGCACTGGAATGTTGCGGTGCGTGGTCTGTGCGCGCCGAGGTCCCAGCGGGTCACCTACTGAGGAGCCGAGTGTGCAAGGCTCCGCGAGTTCGAGGGTTAGCTCCTGGTGCGATTTCCTCGAGCGCGGGGCCCAGCACGGAGCCGGCTAAGCCTATATAACCTGATGAGGCTACATGGCAACATAGCCTCATCGAGCTTCAGCGGGGGTGGTTGGGAAGGAGAAGAAGGGTTCAGCCCGTTCCTTCCCAGCCGTAGGCCCAGGTGAGAGGGGGGAGGGGGGGGGGCGACCTCTCCCGCCATTGCACGGGTCTATAACTTAGGGGTACACTGGTTGCTCGGGGTACCATAATCGGGGTATCATAATTATTATTCTTTTTAGAGGTCTATGTGTATCGGAAGTTTTAAAAAAGTATATTTATTTTTAAAATGTTATATAATGCTCAATGCTGCTTTCTTTGCAAATTGCTATATTTTGTAACAGGATTGTTTTATATAACACCGTCCTCGCAGTGTCTAATGGTTTGGAAGCGCTCACCGAGTAGTACCTGCCAGTCTAAAACATACTTCAAGTTACAAGCGTTCGATGCGGATAAAATGTTCTTTTACATGATAGACATATCAATTTTTTCCGTCATTATTAAATCATTGTTAAATTCTATGATTAATTATAGCCTACTAATAAAAATATACTGTGAACACAACCTTAGTATTGTCTGAATAAAATAATAGACATTTTTAAATTGCACCACATTTAGTGAAGTAGTTTAATATATACCAAGTAAGTAACAAGCGATCCTTTTTAAAATATTATTGAAATATACACTGTATTTGCACATCTGGTGCTTAGTACACCAGATGTGACAGCGTTTGTTAAAGTGAATTTTATTCTTAGACTTTAGACTTAAAAGCCTCTTAGTACCGCTTGAACTGTGTCCTTCTTCTGTAGTGCGAGGTTAAGAATCTGTTGATTTTTAGTCAATAGACAACTTAAAAGATTAGTGTTGGAAAAATATTTATATTGTTTAATATTTTTACTTTAATATATTGACTTGGTTATTCATTCAATTTAATAGGACCATGACTGCTAACTACGTTAATTGGTGATGTTCTTGAATTATTCCGTGAACCATGATTATTTATTTTATATATACATATGTAAATACCCTGCTGTTACAAATATATTGGAATTGGGCTCGGAAAGTTTCGACCCCATTCGCTCTTCCTATCGAGCTGGAAGCATAGATGACTCGAGGCGTTAACAGCTCATAACAGCTTCTTTGGCGCACCGCGGGGTTATATAACGGACCTAATATTGATTAATATTCGAATTAATTAATAAATAACAAAATACAAGAATTTATAAAATTACAATTGTCGATGATTGTCTAATTCTACTTAAATAGTTTTTTATTTATTATTCTTCCGGAAGCTGATACAACAATTAATTGCAACTGAAACAATAATATATTATTGTCTACTTTATACGACATTAGTTTCCAATGAGGTGATTGCGTAAGAGGTATGGTATGTAAAACTAACATGCATATTATCTTAAGTATAAAATGATGTTTCATATTGCAAGGAGCTCTGTTTCAATAACTTTTCTGAAGCTTTATAAAGTAATAATATGTATAGGTATGTAATAAGGTTAACTTGAGAGGTGTGACGAGAATGTATAAAGTAAAGGATGTGTATGTAAGAGGCACTTTGAAAGTAACACCCATAATTGGAAATATGAGAAGTAGTCGTCATAGAATGGAATTACATTACATGCATATTATGTATATCATTTTAAAATAAACAGAAATAATTATTTAAAAATATATACATGTATAAAAAATATATAAATTTAAAATATTAAATAAGTTTCATTTATACATTACTTTTTTATTGTACATTATGTAGGTATAAAAGATACTTTAGAACTTACGATTGCCTACGAGTAGCAATAGCTAGTAAAATAAACAATGAGGATTACAGCTTAATGTGCTATATACATATAGAGAATAAGATTTTTGAAAGCTTGCGTAAAAGGAATAGTTATATATATTTAAAGGTAGATAAGGTACTCAATAAATAAATATTCACTCCTATAGTGCTTCCGCTCTCAAAAGAATATGACACAATAATTCATAAACTCAACTCTTATGTTCCTATTTATAACACAAAAATCCCCACCACCTGCTTAGAGATCTACTGCTGCTATTTAGGACTATCGTTGAACTCATTCAGGGTCTAATACACGATGTTTTCTATTGACTCTTTGTATTATTCAGTGTTACATTTTTGTTATTTCTTTACATCGACCATTTTTAAGTTTCATTTAATTTCCATATAAAAAAAAGTTTTTAATATTTATGCTTAGTCTTTTGATATAATTAAAAAAAATATTATCAATTATTATTTCAACAATACAATGTCCTAATAATAGTTTACATTAAAATACATTATTCTACTACAAAATGCTGAGAATGACCGATAAGGTGAGCCTTCAAGTTGTTTTGATGGACATCATATAGCCGTTCCGGCATTATTCACATTGACGTTGGCTATTACTCATAGTACCACGTACATAGCATAAAATATATACGAAGTATTATATTTTATATCATGATGATAAATCTATTATGCTGACAAATATTATTGTAATTTTTTTAATAAGTAATAAAAATATGTACCCAGTATTTAACATAAATTACTTTTAGTAATTGCAAAAGTAAATAATAAGTTTTTTTTTGGGTGGAAAAATAATAAATACAATTTTTTAATATTTTTAATGTTAATTACAATACAAATATTTGTGCTTTGATACCAAACCAAACTCTCTTTAAAAATTAAGAACTAAATTACATTGTAAATACTAATGATATGAATTTGCTATATGGACCGCTAAAACCTTTCTTGACCCTGCACACAAAGAAAATACTTTAGTAAAATACGTAACTTTCATCAATATGGAATTTCTTATGTATGCATGGTAAAATACCCTTACTTATTCGATTTTTCAATTGATCAATTAAAGGGCCAAGAAAGGGTCTAGAGTCAAAAAATATATCTTAAGTTTGTGTCCGACAGTATAGGTAAAAGTTTCTAATAGCAAACATAAAACAACTAAATACTCTATACACTATCAATGTCATATATACCTTTTTATATTGAATCTTGTTTTCAGCGATCCTTATATTTACATTTTTAACCCCCGACTAAAAAGAGGGGTGTTATAAGTTTGACCTGTCGATCTGTGTATCTGTTTGTAGCAAATTCCCGGTCAAACGCGTGGACGGATTTGAATGCAGTTTTTCTTAATCGAAAGCTTTGCTCGTCGAAATGGTTCTTATCGATGTTTGATTGAAATAAAAATAGCCGTTTCCAAGATATTGACGTTTTATTCGTGCGGGGAAGAGGTTCTCATGGAATAATTAGATGTTTGCGGCCAAACGCGTAAACGGATTTGAATGCGGTTTTATTTAATCGAAAGCTATGCACGTCGAGATGTTTTTTATTTATGGTTGATTGAAATAAAAATAGCCGTATTTAAGATATTGACGTTTTATTCGTGCGGGGGAGAGGTTCTTATGCAATAATTAGCTGTTCCCAGAGGCGTCGCCAAAATGATGAAGGCCAAAAGGTTTTTACACTTACTTACTGAGGTAAAGTACTTTATTAGGGATAGCAGTTGCCCGTGAATGCGTCCACGGAGACTGTTAAAATATATTTATATGGCTTATGATCGTAGTCATAAAGAATCACGGGCAACAGCTAGTGATAATATAAATCCCGTCATCTTAATGTTATAAGTGATTGTAAATCATTTTAACTCTAAATGTTTATATTTATTAAGATTCGTATATATGAAACCTACCTACCTAACCATATGAAAAAGTCTTGAATCACACTTACTCCATACATTTATAATTTATTATATTGTCGAAATTTTTACGTGGATCCTTATTTTATTAAATATAATATAAATATTTCTTGTATTAAATATAACCTTTGTACATCATAATATAGGATTCTAATGCTAAAAGATTTTTTTGAAAATCCATCCCGTAGTTTCGGAGCCTATTCAATGCAAACAAACAAACAAATCTTTCCTACTTAAACAATTGAAAATTTTGTGTGTCTGTAGGTTCATTTTGTTTAATTCAGAAACTAGTAACATAACTTTAAAAAGCAGAAAAAAAAATAAAAATTAAAAAAAACCCCGATAGAAAAAAACCTCTAAAAAGAGTAAAAATAATATTATTATGTACCTACTTATTGAATTCGTTGCGTCAGGGGACCGTTTAATAAAGGTAGAAATTTAAATGCAAGTTAGTTAACAAGGCAAATAAAGAAATAACGATATTGAATCGTATAGTCTAAACTCTAAGTCCTCAATGATGAACTTTGTAATATATACAATATCAACGTACGTACAACGGTCCCCCGACGCAACGACTTCAATAAGCACATAATAATATTATTTTTACTCTTTTTAGAGGTTTTTTGTATCGGGGGTTTTTTAGATTTTTAATTTAATTTTTGACATGTGACATGTCAAAATGTCCGGGATGTCTAGATTGTCCTTATTTTTTGGTGACCGTAACATTTAGCGTAACTAACATTATGTATTAATGATATAATTACAACGGTTCCCTGTAAGTAACTCTTTTGTTATGGTATGGTAATAAAATAGATGAACGCCTCTAAGGAAGTATTGTAAGTTTTCGCATTTACTAGTCTTCTATACACCTTAGTTATTATACACTTTTAAATACACGTCTTCTAGATACTGTACTACTAACAGGTTCTTATTCCACCGTTACCACTTTACCATTTTGTATACGGCGTTAAGGTGCAAGCTACAATACATTAGGAGACCCCATAGCTACATTAAACATTTTGCATTGTTATTTGGAATTGAGTTCCAAAATATAGTGTTATAATGCATGTGTGACTTAACAAATTATAGCATATTAGTTATTATTTAGTATAACATGTATGTTCGATTTTCGACCAATATTTTACACTCACACTACATAGCCACGATGATAAAGAATTTTTAATCATCATTTATTTGTAGGCTACACTTACCGATCGGACTGGCATTCCGTCATGCATTATTTGAGACGTACAACGCTATAAATTGTTTTCTTGATGAAAACAATATAAATAATAATAATTTACAAGAGATTTCACTTTCAACATATCTCACATATATACACACACCCGGACCCTGTAGTTTACTGATACTACTACTACTTACTTACTTACTGTTATTACCGAGTCAGTCAGTAAGTGTTAGCTGCTTTAAAACCCGGCATGAGATACTTTCAAATTAACCATGAACATTTTTACACACGTCATCAAAACAGTCTCAACAAATATAATAATCAGTCTCGTCTTAATAAGAATGATTTTAGATACAACAACAAAATTATTTTCATTATAAAGGTATGTTTTTAAATTTTGCTCTTAGAATAAGGCAGCTAGTTTGCATAAAAAAAGTATAATTAGCAAATATAAAACTGTAATTTAAAATGAAGTTGTAAAATTGCTTTAGCATTTCCATTTTAGTATTTCTAGTGTAAAGAATTTACTTTATGGGTAGTGTATTTAGCTACTATTTCCACAGTTGGTTGAGATGTTTAATCAAATGAAGTCAGAACTCTATTTTAATGACCAGCAGGGATTTTAATAACTTCGTGTCGGTTTCAGTAATTGAGTTTTCTAAGTGTAATAAGTATGAAAATACTGTGTATATTTTATTATAAACTATATAAAAAAATATTGACCTGTTTTTTAAAACAACTTATGATAATTACTTATTTGTCGTAGAATTTATTTATATTTGGACAAATTTACATTTAAGTTACTGTTTCTGATATATAAAACCATTATTATATGTTTTAAATGACGACAACATTTTAAAACTTAATATTAGAACATAACTTTTTTATTTTAATACTTTTATCAATATTTTAAAAACAAAACAAATAAATATTATTGCTTAGGTAATTAAGCTTATAACTCACTTTTATTTTCCTATTATTTATTTCTTATCTTTTCCACGTGTCTGAGGTTTTTTCACCCTGCACTTTGTAAGATACTAATTGGCATACAGCTTATTGCATTACTAATTACAAATAGTAAAACAAAGTAATAAAAAAAAAGTTACAAAGTAATAGAAAACAAGGAAAATACTAAGAACCCGATGAAAATATCCAATATTGGGTCCTAATTGTGAACCAAAATATCTCAGCAGACATATGAAACATTAATCCAAATTCTTTCAGAAATTTTAAAGTTTTAATGAGACTAACGAACAGCAAATGATTGATATATACATCCATATTAATCAATGCAAAAGTATGTCTGTCTGTCTCTCTATTACCCTTATACCCCTAAACTACCGACTTAATTTGAATGAAATTCAAAGTATAAATAGTTGAAGACCCGAGTTCAAACATAGGCTACTTTGTTTTTTTAAATCATCTTCTAAATTATTGAAAAAGGCCATGAACATTTTTATGAAAACTCTATACTACTTTACCGATCTCCATAAATTATCTTAGAGAATTAGTGTACGCAACGTCAAACATGCGCTACCTATTTTTTTCAAAACCTGGGTTAGGTTTTGAAAAAAAAGGCAGCGATAGGGTATGTAAATTTGTATAAATAATCTGAACCGCTAAATCGATTGCTATTAATTTTAACATAAATATTGCCAAAAATCCAGTAATAAATAAAGGCAACTTTTTTTAAATCTATACCTAAGGCGCTAAAATAGAGGATGAGTGAGTGAGTGAGTGGGTTCATGGAGAAATAGCATGAGATTCCATGGATGAGAGTTTCAATATTATTAAACCTATTTTTCATAAATCCTAATAAAACTTAAATATGAATACACATTTCCTATCGTTCCACAATGTTATCAATGCCAGAATTCATGTTCCTACAAAAATGTACACGACAAACTCGACTTTCCTTGTACATAAATAATACTTAAAAATATGCTACAAGCTGATTGAGTTGTTAATATTAAAGTGCTTTGCATAGGAATTTCGTGTCTTTATGCGTCTCATATAGCGCTTATATTATAAAATACTCTATTTTACGAATAGAGATTTCTCCTATCGCACTGCATAGCATCTCCTTAACTTTTATCCTTAACACCTGGATATATGGCTTTGCTTAAAAGTCAAGGTTCTTAAAATCCTTTCTTCAATGAACTATGAAGATGTGGAATGAATGCTGTCAGACCGATACAACATATGCCTTCAAACACAGCACCTATTCCCTTTAAGGCCGGCGAAGCACTAGTGGATCATTTGGTATAACAAGAGACTCATATTCTCTGACCTTTCAATATCAAGTCACCCATAGACTCTTTTGCCCTCGATTAAATAAAAAAAAAAAAAACTTTTTTCCTTTGTAAGGCAAAGAAAAAAATATATTATGTTCATGAAATACGTAGTATATTATACGAGGACTTTAAATCAACAATTTAATGTATATTTATTTTTTTTATCTTCACAGTTTTACAACGAAAAAGTCTTGGTACTTTTATTCATGACCCTATATACCTAGACTTTTTCAAAGCTTGAACGAGTCCCACCCCCACTACGGATAAATTGGTTTCGGAGACCGGGCAGTGTGAGTAGATAATAAAAGTGGAACAAACCTACTTTTAAATTGAAGTTTCAGTGCAATTGAGATTCAGTTCAAAATTTTAAATGAAACAAAAAAAAAGTAGATAAAAAGTATGTCGATAGCAATAAAGTATATTGGTATCATAAATTAGTTAATATTTAGATAATTTTATTTTCATATTTAAAATGGTCGTTAATACTTTAGAAATAAAAAAATATTTTAACCCACTATCAAGAATATATTAACCCACCATTATAAGTATTTATTGAATTGTTTACAAACGTGATTGTCATTTAAGTGATTTAAGGAGGACTTATTTCTCCTATAAAGGGGTCTAAGAATCGCAATGTATATCCGACCAGTTGGTTCAGTGCGTTTGGATGTTGTTTCTAGTGTGTGGGTGTTGTGGTACAAGACGTTGTACTACTATATTTATTTTGCAAAAATTAAAAATTTAATAAGCCCCTGACACAAAAATACCTCTAAACAGAATCAAAATAATATTATTATGTACTTATTGCGTCGGGGGACCGTCGTACGTACATTGACGATGATGTCTATTTTACGAAGTTAATCATTGATTACGTAGACTACGATTCGATATTGTCATTTCTGTAGTAGCCTTAGTAACTTACTTGCTTTTTTAATTTCTTCCTTTATTTTAAACTGTCCCCCGACACAATTTAATAAGTACATAATAATATTATTTTTATTCTTTTGCGAGGAATTTTTGTATCGGAGTTTTTTTTTTGCTTTTTAAAGTTATGTTACTGGTTTCTTAATTGTACTCAATTACCCTACAGACACACAAATTTTCAGCTGTTTAAGTATTTCCATTAATCTATTCCAATATTATAAAGAGGAAAGATTTGTTTGTTTGTTCGAATTGAATAGGCTCCGAAACTACTAGACCGATTTAAAAAAATCTTGTAGAACTAGAATCCTACATTATCCTTGATGAACATAGGCTATATTTTATAATCATCATCATCATCATCATCACCACTACTTTTATAAAGAGGAAATGTTTGATTGTTTGTTTGTTTGTTGGAATTAAATAGGTTCCGAAACTACTGGACCGATTTAATAAAATATTTTACTTTTAGAATTCCAAATTACCCCAAGAAACATAATAAATATTCTAAATATATTCTCAGTATTTATATGTGTATCTCTATGTATTTGTATCGTTGTCTAACACCCTTAACACAAGCAAATAATATGCTTCCTTAGGGGTTAGATCAATGTGTGTAATTTGTCCTGATATTATTATTATTATTTATTATTTAATACGAGAAAAAATAAGGACCCGCTTGAAAATTTCGACAATGTTGTCTATACTAATATTATAAAGAGGAAATGTTTGATTATTTTTTTGTATGTTTGAAATGAATAGGCTCCGAAACTACTGGACCGATTTCAAAAATTCTTTCACCATTGGCAAGCTACACTATTCCCGAGTGACATAGGCTATGTTTCATTTTCAAAAAATTAGGGATGATTACTAAAACTTGAATATTCTAACGCAAGATGTAAAAAAATAAACAAAAAACTGCGTGCGCTGCGAAAACGGTGACAGTTACGCAAAAATGATGTTCTATGAAATTGTTTCTCTTTAAAAGTTTTAAAAAGAAGTCCGCGACTAAGGTTGCTATTTAGCTTTTAAGGTTGACTCACTATAAAGTTTTCTATGGTTATGAAATTAGTTCTAAAATATTATCGTCTATTATATAATATAATATAGTCTATTATAGGTCTGGAAAATTATAGTTTTCACAGATTACGCGAAAAGCGACCTACACGCGGGCGGAGCCGCGGGCGACAGCTAGTAAATTATAAATGTAATCAGTAACATAATTCTAAACTTTTTCAAATAGGTTTATACGAATATTAATAAATATAAACATTTAGAGTTAAAATGATTTACAATCACTAAAAAGTAATAACACTATAAATAGATAATATTTATAGAATATAAATAGATATTTTTATATATATTAAAATGTTGGGTACGCAAAATATATATTTAAACAACATTACTCCTGTACTTAAGATAGTAAATATGTACATACCTCCTTTAGTATGCGATTGATACATACAATTTTCCAACTAATATTTTTAAACATAATAGTTATTTACTATATAAATACAAGTGCACTTAAAATACCCAATTATTTTTAGATTAAAAAAATAGTTTTAACTATTTAATATGTATCATTCACTAGTAATTTCTAATATGTTTCTAAAAGTCGCATTTCCACACTGTTAGAACGAGCTGGACTCGGCACTGCCGGAAGTCCTGCGCAGGAAATTGGGAAGCAGCATTTCATTTTACTTCACCGTTTACATTGCGGTTTTAGCTTGACTCAGTTTAAACTAGATTTGCTCTATTTTTATTGGTTCATGAGCTTTTGCTTCATGATTACCGAACAAGAATAAAATAAAAATTAAACCTAGTGTACTATAATGCGTATGCGTTCATACTAAAGAGTTTATTGATAAAGTTCAAAAACCTCACTACTTAAAGGGCAATATAAGTTGAGCGTCACTCTGAATAATATTTAGTTTTACACTTTCACTGCACAATCTGCATTTCATTAAAAGACATATTATTTAGAGTGTTCAAGAATTTTATTTACATTATATTTATATAATAAAACTGTAAATGTTCCCTGTCTGTACATGGAAAATATTAAAAAAAATCTCAATAGGGGAAAGCCTTTATATAAGGAAAAGAACCCAAAATAATGTTTTCTCATTTTGTCTGTTCGTCTGTATTCATTTTGATTAATTGAATTGGATGCAAATTCCGGGAATATATTATCCTGGGCTTCACTTAACATTTTGTTTGTTTTTTTTAATCGGTTGAAAAATAAAGAAGTCAATATTCTCTTATTAATACGCTTTTATTAGCTTGGGTTGTATGTATCTATGTATGTAACGGAATCTTCGAGCTTAATTTTCACCAGGTTCCAGCGATCCGATTAAATTGAAACTTTGCACACGTATCAAGGACCGATGACAATGCAATAATTTGATAAAAGTTTCCCAAAAAAAAAAAAAAAAAAATAATAAAAAAAAAAAAAAATGAAGAATAGTTTAAAAAATTAAAAAAACACGCTTTTATTGCTAACCGAACTAAAAACAAAATAAATATTAATTTAATAAATAAATATTAATTTTATTGGAAGAGATACAATAAAGTGGCCATAGATGCCTTTAGGCCTAAACATTCGATTTAGGCTTGTAAATTTTATAATATATATATATATATATATATATATATATATATATATATATATATATATATATATATATATATATATATATATATATATATAAATATGGCTTCAATAACTGCACATATATTTCTTAAGATAAATAACAACATTGTTACAAATTCTCAATTTACGCATTACTCTTGTTGGTGAGCATTTGCGCGACCGTAAAGGCATCCTGCAGTTGCTAAGACTAATGTGCCAAACAATACGCGATTTTTTTAGGAAACCCTGTCAGGGACCCGTCTGCAAAGATACTGAAGGTCAGAAAAAGGTTGCAAGACTGTCCTGCCAAAAAAGACTGAAAAAGTAATTGAACTTGACAGAACTGAAACAAATATATCTGCACTAAGTTTGCAAGATTGTACTGTAGAGACTGCGCATATGTAAGCAATGATATGACTGATTCATAAAACTAATTTGTAATTTTATTTGTAGTCTTATTAAATGTGATTTACATGTATCCTAATTATTAATATTTTAGAAAAAAAGTTTATATTTGGTTCAAGTTTTGTGACTTTAAAGCAAAGGTTGTTATTTTTGTTAATATTTTGTTCCACTATCATAAAAAAAATATTAAAAAGAAAGTTTTACTTCAAGTTCTTTTTACTCATACATGACCACTTAAACTATAGTCGTTTTATCCAATTACAGCCATATATTAGTAAATTTCTCGTAATTATTGAAATTATGACGATTTTCTTCACGGGTCTCCTGGACCCAACCCTACTATCGTTGTAACATATTTTAACTGTGCTGACGCCGGGTTAATGAATTAGACTTATTCCTAAGAGACTTCAACAGTAGAAGTACTAAGGGTCTATTGACAACTTAACGACGTCAATCTGGATTTTTCCATTAATTGGGAGGTAAAACTAACCACAATGATGAAAGTAAGTCCCATTGAACCGTGAAGGCGATTGGTTTCGGATCAATGCCCGTTGATCGATCATACGGAGACCACTGAGTGATTCTTTCTAAAAAAATCTAAGTAATGAAATGATTTCTCAATTTATGAGTTTGTCACAGACTAAAAAATAAAAAATAAACAATAGTTTAAAAAACTAAAAAAAACACGCTTTTATTGCTAACCGAACTAAAAACTAGAAAATAATTTTTAATGACAAAGAGTATAAAATTACAGTAGTAGAAGATCGAACAATTAATCATAGTGAATCGCCTTAATATAAAATTATAATAAAATTTAAGTTATAAACAGAATAATTCAATTCTGAGTAAAAAGCGTGGGGTGCTCGATATTTAAGGTATTACAATCATTCTATTAGCAACTATCTATGAGAGGATAGTTAAGAATCACAGTAAAATGCACCCCACGATTTTTACTCAGAATTGAATTATTCTGTTTATAACTTAAATTTTATTATAATTTTATATTAAGGCGATTCACTATGATTAATTGTTCGATCTTCTACTACTGTAATTTTATACTCTTTGTCATTAAAAATTATTTTCTAGTTTTTAGTTCGGTTAGCAATAAAAGCGTGTTTTTTTTAGTTTTTTAAACTATTGTTTATTTTTGTACCATTACTGCTTACTAGTAATTAAATATAAAAAATATACATATATAAACTAGAAATACTTTTATACGCAAAAACTACTTAATTAAGTCTGATGAAACTTTGAAGGTTTATACTTTTTACATACATTGGTAAGTACAAAGGATACGTTTTATCAAAATCGAAATCAACGCGTACGAGGTCGCAGACACTAACTATGCCTGCGACTATTAATCATAATATCACGTGATAATGATAATATCATAGGACAAATAACACACATTGCTTGAAGATTAACCCCTAAGATTTGATGCGTTAAGGGTATTAGACAACGATACAAATACATAGAAATACACATTATAAATTCTGAAAATATATTAAATAAGCGAACAAACCCAGAAATACAGACATATATGCTCATCACATACATGTCTGTCCCCCGTTGCGTTGCTATACATTAGGCGTCTGCGCTAACCACTCGATCACCAATGAACCATCCAAACATTAAAACTTTCACATTTATAATATAAGTATAGTTATCTTTACTAATATTATAAACTTTATGAAATATGCTATATATACTTCAATATTTTTTTAATAGGAAAGCGTTAGAAAAGTATATCAAAAATAAAAAGTAAATAAATAAAAAAAAATATATAAACATGTGTATTAGTGTACACATGTAAGAAGTGAAACTTCTTTATGACATAATTTTTTGAAAAATTATTCACTAATTACAACTTTACAGGAATGGCTAATTTAGTTAAATTAGATAAAGTTTAAGCAAAAATAAAGATGGCGCGTAACAGAAAAACGTTACAATTTTTTGACATTGCTATAAAATTTCTTCCATCCGTCGATAAAAAAGTTTCACTTCATATATGGCGCGTAACAGAAAAATGTGACTTAGAAATAAAGATGGCGCGTAACAGAAAAACGTCATAATTTTCATTAATATTAATTAGTTAAAACGTAAGAAGTAAATCGACTGTTTCTGACGTATAATATTCTCATAAAAGAAACACATAAGTACCATAAAAAAACAGACAAATGTACACAATTCACTTTAAAAATAATAACTTTAGACTTCTTAACATGTTGGATCGTCACTATATCACAAATAAAATTATTCTTCTTAATTGTTTCTGTTGTTTCGAGGTTTTGTTTGTCCTAGGTATAACAAAACAGACCTTGTAAAGATCAGGACCCCAATGCTCCATTTCTCAGCCAAAACTCTAATTTCTTTTCATTCTTACTTCTTCTATTTCAGACAATCAATGTATTTTAAAAATATTATAAATTATATTTCATAATTTCTTCTTCATGTTATAATCTTAATTTATTTGTTAGTTTCAATACCAAGTCCATAAAATCGTATTGTCCAGTATGTAATTACAATTCATTATTTAATTATAAAACTCTAATCCGATAATTTTATTTTTGGTTAATGTAAATTGTGTTTTATAATCCACATACTTGTCATTTTGATTATTTGGTATTTCCATAGCAACATGGTGTAAAAGAGATGAAGCTATACGAAAACAAGCACACTGTTAAAGAATAACAAACCACGCTGACATCTTACTAAAAAGCTGTAATACGCAGCCGCATACAGTGTAAAATAGTGTGTATATTTCTGTCTCATTCTTTACCGGCTTCATTCTACACATTTTTATATTTGTGTCTCTTACCTGTCGTTTTTTCCGTTGCATCAGGTTTGAAATCACAACGATTCACGATAGATTTTATACACTAAATGTGAAAAGGCAATATCCAATAAAAGATAGAAACTTGTTATCGTACTAATGATATTTTTTCCTAATACAAGTTATTATACACTATGTTAGTATTTTTATAATTACATATGAAAAATAATATTTATTACTTAAATATTATGACCAGATATCTTAAGCTGAAAATCTATTTTATGGCATACATGTATCTTTAATTTACGAGCATCATGTGTTTCTACAATTTGATATTTGAAGAGAAGTACTTATTGGTCGGGATGCCTGATAAGTTATTTATGAAATCTTTTGACGGGAATCGGAAACCAAATGTAATCGACTTCTTTAATGTATTATTTATTTTTAGATTTATATCTATCTTATAGATACAGAGTACTTACTAACTTTCTGCAACTTATATTTTTCATATACAAGTTTTTTTATCAAGGATAATTTGACTATGCGGAAAATGACTACGTCTGAATTTTGAGATGTCAGATGATACCTGGATTTAAAGCTATATCTACATATTTTTAATTGAATGAGTGTTTTAATTAATTAATACACCTAATTTTGAATAATCAATGAATGTAATCAATTAAATAATCAGCGTACGATGGGATGATCATCATTTAATTTTAGAACTCTACTAAATACAAATTATTATTTAGTAAAAGATAAAAGATAGCTTGTATTTACAAGTTTAATACAGACAATATAAAAATTATATTGAATACCATCTGTTGAAAGTTAAAGAGGTCATGAATCTTGAAATAATAATATACTTAGATAATTAAAGGTTGAAAATATCTACCTAGTTTTGCCATTAATATTGTGACTAAGAAATTTATTTTTTTTTATTTGCAAATAACATTTATTACTTTTACAGTGTGTTAGTTTCATACACAAATATAAAACAATTAAAATTACAAAAATCTTATTCGAAGAGGTGACCATCGGCTGCAATACAGTCCTTTAAACGTTGATGCCAGTTATCAACAAAAGCACGCGACTTTTCTATGGGGAAATTCTTCACTGCCAATCGTATGGATTGGTTTTAGGGACTCCAAACTGTTATGGTTTTTAGAGCAAGCTGTACTCTTCAAAACTGACCGTAAATTTAGTGGATTAAAATCGGGACTATACGACGGTCAGTTTTCATATCTGATAAAGTCCGAGACGTTCGCTTCCAACCCAGACTGCGTGGACCGAACTTTATGACCCGGTGCCGAGTCTTGCTGGAATAACCATACTTGGTTATTGAGCATTGTTCTCAAGAATGGTATCTTGAGAAGGTGAATTACAACAACGGCACCCTTGTGCCGATGTTTTGATTCCTTTTTCACAAAAATATGGCTCAGTCACTCCTTTATAGCTAATACCCCACCAAACTATCACTGAAGTTAGATAATGTCCACGTTGCACTCTGTCGACTAATTGGGAAATTTCCTTAGAGTTTTGAGCATAAATACGGTCATTTTGTTTGTTAAAATGTTACTCAATTGTAAAAAAAATCTCGTCCGTAAACAACATTTTTCTGTGACCTCCCTTAGCGTATCGCTTTAGTAGTTTTTTAAATTTTACCACCCTATTTATCTTTAATTTATCAGTTGAGAAATGACCAGTGCATCTCTTATAGGCTGCAAGTCCTAAGTCATCTCTTGAAATACGCGACATGGTTTTAGATGCTATCTTCATTTTCCGAGATAAAATCTTTTGCTTTCGGACAGGATTTCTTCGAATTCTTTTTCTTACTGCTTTGACCACCTTTTTCATACGAACACTACGTGGACGGCCAGATCTTTCTTTGTCACAAACTAAGGAAGTTTCATTGTACCTATTAATAGCCCGGTACACAAACATTTGACTAATACCAAGTGTACGGAGAGTTTACAAATTGCATTTGGCTTCATACCTACTTTGTGTTATGCAATCACAGCAATTCTGTACGAATCCCTGCTCGTATCAGTTTTTTTCATTCCACATTTATATAAATTTTAATAAGCTTAACATGGCTATACATGTTTATAGATATTTTTAAACTTTTATTTCGGAAGTGGCATCTTTTCAATGTTCATCTATACTGCAAAGTTAAAAACATTGGTAAGGATTTTCGAAAGAAGCCTAACAGATGTCACCACCGTCCTAAAAATGACGATCACATATAGAATGCTTAATCCACCAAGGCGCGCTGTCCGCCTACGGTACTCAATTGGTACAGCGACGGGTCGGTTTCCCAGAGATCGCGGGTTCGCATCCCAGCTCTTATCTGTTTATTTTTCATTCTATATTTATATAAATTTAGTAAGATAATTGTGACTCCATTGGAGAATAGTATGATGAAATAATAAAATATACTTAATACTATATAATAATAGTATAACCAAGATAGTGTTTTATCATATTGATCAAAAATATTATATTATTTGTGGTGTCATGAATGTCATGCCTTTCATCTTACTACCACCATACGTAACCTGCAATACGAATAAACTATATTCATAAGCAATTAATTTTTTGAAATTATATGGCATTGGAATGTTAGGTACATTCCGATGCCATATAACATGGTACAATAATTATGGGATTGATTTATAATACAATAGATAGGCAGTAATCAATCTTGTAACTACCAAAATTATAAAAACAAAAATTAATACAGCTACAGTACATTGTTATTAATAATACTAAAAATACTTTGTTGCATTTTATTTAGTAAAAAAATTGTTATTGTTAAAAATTCCATATATACAAGTGAATACATCCATATTATAAGTGTCTATTATTTTTGTCATATTCTTAAGCTAACTTTTTGCACTAAGTCAGATAATTACAAATAAATATTCCCTGTTATGAATAATGTCTAATAAACAATTTTAGTTGATCAAAATCGCGATTAAGTACGTCCTCAATCTTAGGAAACGTAGAATGGTGCATACCAGCCGTGTTTATGATATCTTAACCGATGACAAAGCTAAGCGCAAATCAATAGTATAGGATAGCAGGATTAGTTAATGGTTTATAAATTGACTATAATAAATGAAATGACACGAACGAAAAGTTTATATAATTTTAACAGAGTAACAAAAAATCTATTATAATAATTTTTCCTTCCGTAGCGAGAAATCATCATATTACTTGGTTAAGAGTTTTACAATAATTAATAATTATATTTTTGTAGTTAGGTACTTTTAGATTATTTTTAGTATGAGATTACTGCTTGGGAGTGGTCTTGGAAAAGTCATTTGGAAGTCTATTTTAACAATAACTTTTCTTCTACAATTGTCCGTTTTGGGTCTTTTTTAGTTCTTAGTTTATATAAACTGTATACGCTGTTTAGACATGTCTGATGCTTAAAAGAGGTCTTCTCTGACTTTACGTATTTATTGCTAAAGCTCCTTTTGAAAAATTACCACAAGGAACCACTAAAATGTAGAATAAATTATCTTGAGCGATGTTTCCACATTCATACACGGGAGCTTAAAAAAACGCGTGCATCTTCTTCAAGTGACGTCTTATTTAGTGAGTGCTTTGTTACCGACGTAGTTTATGATATAATATATACATGCTATATTATTATGATTTTGCTTCAGTCACTAACGGTTTGCTACAGGTATATTGTATACAATTTCTTAGACTACAATTTATTTTTTTGACGTGACAACGTCTTAAATTAGGTTATACTGGGAGTCACTTATGAAAAAGTGTAACGCCCGGTAACGTAACGGTGAGTCACACACATGCCTTGCGTCTCTCTCCCACTCAAACATGATCGGTCCGCCGAGCAATGTTTTGATTTTCAAATTGATTCTTTAAAATTACAAATATTAAGAAAAAGTGGCAGATATAAGAAAACTTGATTTAAAATGTGTTGAGCAAGAATTTTAACATCTAATTTAAGTAAATGTTTTAATTTTCAACTTCATTATTTACAATTACAAATTTTAATAATTTCAAATTTATTTAGCAAAAATTTGAACCTTCGATCTGAATAAGTGTTTTGATTTTCAAATTAATTCTTTAAAATTAAAAATATTAAAATATATAAAATCAGAAGTGACGTCACATAACATTATCTGTACTTATTATTATTTAATATGTAGGCCAGTACATGTGACCATACTTGGTAGACACAATTGGAAATAGTATTTTTTTATAACTGAAAAAAATAAATATATAAAATACTGGTAGCAAACAATAACTTCAATGATCGATATCTCCGCAACTAATTGATGTATCGAAAAAGTCTGTAAATAAATTTTGTAAAAAATAATAACATCAATAATATAATATAAAATAAATAATATATAAAATGATTTTACGTGACAACGTCTTCATCGTCCTATCCTCAACAAAATCACTCAAATTATTAAAATATTGTGCAATTTAATAATATTCATATCAATAAATATTCTACTGAGAAAAAGACGTGGTCACGTAAATCTTCGCCCGTAAAACCGACTTTACAGGCAACCATATTTTTTAATTAATTTTTATATCTATCTATTAATTTAAGGTTTCTATTGTAACTGAGTAATACTGTAAAAATCTTTTGGAGAGGTAAATTCTATAAAATAACAATAAAAATTTGATTTAGCTATTAAGATATCCTGCAAAAGAATTAAAGTTATAATTATTACATTATGATTTATTACATTACAACTTAAAAACAGCCTCAATATGATTTTTTAAATGCTTTCCTTGAAAAATTGGTACAATTCCATAAATAATTATTTTTTTTACTTCTCATTGTAATAACCTTACCCAATTTTTATATTTTCAAGTTAAACATTCAACTCTACAACTAAAGCAACATGTGTAAAATATTTTAACATGTGCATTGTACATATATACACATACTGTTGAGGAAATTAAAAACTAAAAGGCAATTACTGCAATTAGCATAACATGATTTAAATTAACTTGAAATAAAACGTATGTAAAAATATATCTAAAACTATTAAGATAAGATAAGAACCATTGAAACCATTCAATGCAATTTAATTCATAGCATATATTTACCGTCGCTTGTGCTTAAATCTACACTATATAATTCACGACATTTTATCAAACAAAACCCGATATATAATATGTTTTCAGGGAAAATGCTTTCATATGTTAGCAGCCTGCATTCCTACGTTATTGCTTTAATATGACTCAATATATATATTTATTTATTTAACATTTATGTACACACAAAATACACATAGGTAACGAATATTATATGCTACTTCGACTTGTATTTGTTAATGTTTAGATTAAGTTAATAATTACGGGGTTATGTGAATTGTATATTTTACTTTAAAAAAAAATCCCTTTGATTTGAATGTTCAGAGCTGTTCTTAATTTTTTTATTCCACCTTCTAAGTCAAACAGTTCTAAGTTATAAAACTTATAACAGCAACGACGGACAATATACACTGCTTATGATATACTTATGACGCTCACGGAATGTAGAAACCGGTAAGATATTATCTTTGCAACGTATTGCAAAGTAATAGTACAGTCTGTCGATGATACATAGGTATCTATAGTAAAAATAAGAATATATTTATTAGCACACGGCACTCAGTTGAATACAGAGGTTGAGGTCTTATAAGTAATATTTTACTTAAAAGCAAAGCAATCTGTTAGGATCATTTTTGCAATTCCATATATATATATATATATATATATATATATATATATATATATATATATATAATTTTGGTTGATCAATCATCTTTTAACCCCCGACTCAAAAAGAGGTGTGTTATAAGTTTGACCTATCGATCTGTGTATCTATGTGTCTGCGTATCTATGTGTCTGTGTGTCTGTATATCTGTGTGTCTGTCTGTGGCCAATGTAGCAGCCAATGTAGCGGCCAATGTAGCGGCAATGTAGCAGCCAAACGCGTAGACGGATTTGATTGCGGTTATTTTAATCGAAAGCCTGGTTCATCTAGATAGTTTTTAGCTATGTGTGATCGAAATAAAAATAGTTGTCTCCAAGATATTTAGATTTTATTAGTGCGGGAGAAAAATACTTAAACAAAAATATTGCTAGAAATACTCTAACAAAAAGTCCTCTAAAAAGAATGAAAATATTATTATTATGTACTTCTTGAAGTAATTGCGTCGGGGGACCGCTTAATAAAGGAAGTAATTAAAATGCAAGTTACTAAGGAAAATAAAGAAATGAAAAAAGAAAGAACAAGAAAGAAAAAGAAATACCTCGTAACTTCGTAAACTATACACCATCGTACAACAGTCCCCCGACGCAACGACTTCAATAAGTACATAATAGTATTATTTTTATTCTTTTTAGACAACTTTTTGTATCGGGGGTTTTAAATTATTTATTACTATTTTTTTTTTGTAATAACATTCCGCATTGCTTATTTTAATCTTGGTTTGATCTTCGTGTACATAATAGTGGCCTTGGGTTATAATTATAAACATAATTGGTAACTTCTCGACGCATAATTTATACGACGACTTAATTTATAAATATAAATTAAAATGTAATTTGCTATAACCTTTAATTTCAGTTCACGACAAACAAATTCGTTGAGAGTAGTGCCTAATGAATTCTACGAAATGTACAATTTTATTTGTCAGAAACATGTTTGAAATGCGTATAAAATATAAAAATTAAATTAATAAATTAATAAATTAAATTAAGTTAAATATATAAAATTATTATTAATTATATTTCATGAAGTTCATATTGTAATTTTTTTTTCAAATTCTCTTTCATCTTAAGCACCACACCCTGTTCGGGGGATGTACTCAATTCATTCAGAATTAAATTTTCAAACTTTATTTTCACAGCTAAGATTCTGTCACTCTCTCTTTACCCTCTTTCCCTCAATTGTAATACTTTTTATTTTTCATTAAGCATAATTCAGAACACACCTTTTGCCATCACTCTTGCAATAATAAAACTTGACGTAAAAGCTTAAAAAAAGATTTAAAGCTATATATATATTTAAAATTGGTTACGTGACCGATACTGTATTTTTTTGGAAATTTATTGCTTTCTGTTATGTCACAAAACAATATTCTTATTGTTCGCCCTTTTGTTAGTTCAACATTTTGTTCGTAGCATAAAATGTACTATAAGGATTTCAGTAAGATTTTGCATATTTATATGTTATAGCTCTGGTCACAAATGAAAATTTTTACTTCTAAAAATCACTTCTTTTCACAAAAAAGAGGTAAGATTATCATTCAATGTATTTTTATAATTGTTAGTCAATGTAGTTGGAATTATTCCAAAACAGATGTGTTTATATGTTTAGGTAATTATAATTAAGTTCAAAGTAAATATGTCACAGTATTAAATTAAAGCCTAGCTTATTATAATGAAAGCTTTACAATAAATTGATAATAAGTAAAGCGAATAAACATTAATTGTGTTATGTGACAAATACCTCTAAATTATTTTATATAAGTTTTAAATAATAAAAACATTAACAAAGCTACCTGACCATGTCGTATTGATCACATCTTCTTGGTAAAGTTTCCATGCAGGCCGCATTTCCTCTCTGATATCTGTGCTAATTTGTTAGAAATATTTATTTTATATTACATATCTATTTTTGATGCTTTCTCCTATATAGCTTGTAAAGTATTTATAATCATTTATTATAAGTTTAGTTTTAGTCGTATACAATTATATATATTATATACGTATAGTCAATATTCAAAATCCCATAAAATTTATAAAATGTTATCAATTGAAGAATCACAAAAAGTTTAAATTAATTATTTATAGAATAAAAGTATAAAATATAATATAAGTCAAAGAAGAAAGGTAAAAAATGGAAATGATTTAACATTAGGTTTTTCATGAACAATATAATATTTAAAAAAGTATTTTCAAAATAAACACAAAACACAATACTTATATTTAATAAATTAAAAGAAAAGAATAAATTTGCACAATAAGAAGAAGAAACAACAAATTTGTATGCACAAATAAAATAACAATAATACTAATGAAATGAAAATAACGAAAAATATAAGTAAGAAATGTAAAATCTCTTTTAAAATTGTCGGATGCTCTCTGTATTGACTATTCCGTCTTTCACAAATTTGTTTTCTTAGGTCTTCTGTTATCATTAAATGTATCAATACACTTTACAAACAACAACATTATCGTTTGTTTCGTAAAGCATAAGTTTAATTCCACTGTCCATGAAAGTAAATGAAAACGGAATTTAGATAACAAGGTCGTTAGTCTGAGCTCTTATTGATTAGACTCTTCATGATCTTTAAAAAGCTGGGTTTCTATTATTACTATGAATATAACATTGCTTGAATCATTTTTTTACATACAATAACAAAAAATTACATTCGAAATATACATTCATTTTATATTATGTAATGAAAGCAGTGATAAAATATTTGTTTTATTTATATTTTAAATTGTTTATTTTATATAATTATGATACAATTAAAATCAAAGCTATTAATTAATTTTCCATATAATTGGGCATTATAATTACAACTAGATATAATGGTATTTATTACACTAAATATTATCGTGGCCTCTAGAAAGTAAGAGTAAAGTTAATAAAAGATAATAATAATAATTATTATAATACTTTTATTGTACTCCACATAATAGTAAAAAAGAATGATATATCGAAAACGATCAATAAAAGATGTAAATATAATGTAAAAAGATGTGACTTAATATACAAATTGCGATTGTTTAGTTGTTTTTTTTTAAGATTTCTTAATAAATTCTGCTAGATTTATGAGACAAGGAATTACATTTTAAGCTAAAATATAATAAATTATGTTATGTATATTGCCATATAAATAAGATATATATTTTTTTATAAAACGACACTCCCAAATTAATATTGGTTTAACATTATAAGAATGATAAAGTTTTTTATTAGTTGGTGATCGTTACACCTTAAATTAAAAAAAAAAACCTACATTAAATTGATATTACGATGAAAGACACAATACAACACTTTAAAGATTTTTTTTACTTTTACAAACATTAAAGTGAAGCGTTAGACTCTTAGTTGCACGATTCCCTGAGGATGGGTCTAAGAAAAAGTATAGTGTTCATGAAAAAAAGAGACACAATATTGTTGACCTTGGATATGTAAAAACTAAACATTTAAATCATATTAGAATCATCACTAAAAAACTTTTAAAAATCTGAAGCTTTTTTAAATACCTAATAAAATAAATATAAGTTCAAAAATATAAGAAAAGAGCAATTTATCGGAACGAACACAAACATTCTGGTCAATTCAGGCGAATACTACCAAAGCTATTCAAGGATCGTTGTGAATTCATCAATTTAACGTTTTTCTAAAAGTGACAAAAATATCGACCTTATTGTTTAGAAAATAAGGTCAAAAATTCATACATCGCATTAAGTACTCACATTGAACTTGCAGATCTTATGAAACGATTTACTTTTTGAAATATTTTACGTGCCGCATAACCATTTATCTTCGATTACTTAGGTATTACACACATAATGATTTCATAACCTATAAAATATACATATTTATACCAACAGATAACATTTTATTCAAAGGTGATCTCTAATAGATAGGTTTAAGAAAAATTTTATAAATATCGATAGCATAGGTAGGTAGGTTTAGGGTTAACAACCTATTACGTAAAACAGGTACAATTTTTTATAAAATTTTCATACTTTTTTTTTCTTGAAAACACAGTTTATCACGAATAACCATTGGGGCTTTTTTGTAATTGGTTTGACTAACGAACTGATTTTGGTCTGATAGGCTGTTAAAAATATAAGGTCCCTAACCGATGAGATGACTGCCAAATCAGTTTATCATAACTATAAAAAACTGATTTGGCAGTCATCTTATCGGCTAATTTGTATAGTGTAATATCGTAAAAAAAAAACGATTTTAAAAGATTATGTATACATTTTTCGTCACGATCGCAGTAAACATTTGACCGATTTATAAACAGACAGTTCACCGATTTATAAAAGTATTAATGAGCCATTAATTGTGTGCTAACTGATACTATATACCTTATTTTCGAATATTTAGAGGATAACGAATCGTCGATTTGAAGAGATGGCAGCGAGGGCATTTGAGAATTGTTATAAAATATGTAGCTTTGACTTAAAGTATGGCCTTAACAAATAAGACAAATTCTCTAAGTTATTGTTACCAGCTATTCTCAGGTCTGTTGTAAATTTCTTTGCGATTGTGGTAGATTTTACAGTGATTTTACAGGGAAAAGAGTTTGATATAAAACTTAATTTCAATATTGATTTCATTTTAAAGTAAGAAGCATGTTCCATAAAATAATATGAATATTATATCTGATCTAATAACTAATTTTGACATTAAATTTAAAAATAACAGCCAGCAACTGTAAAAGTACAAATAAGTAAAAATAAAAATGAAATAAAAAGTATGATTACGTGTGATAATAAAATTTACGTTTAAATGTTCATAATAAAGGTGTTATATCTGACAGTTCCCTTCGTGTACAAAGGAAATTAAACTTTTTCATAAAATATTGTCAACACTCTAAGCATTTCGTTGAATATAACAATTAGTTTATTTTTGTTCTAAATATTTTTATATACTTATTTATATAAGTTAATCAGAGACAATTTTAACTTTTTAGTACCATACCAACTAAATTAATCATAGTAATAATACTCCACTTGTTTAGGTTAAATTAGTATTAGTATTGTTTAGGTAACATTTTTATTAGTAAAAAAGTTTCACATCTTGTTTTTAAATAGATATTTCTCGCTATAAGATTCTTGATATTTTTATAGGGTTATCCTATAAAAAAAAAACGAAGAAAGCCAGTACAAGTGAATATCACTTGGACTGGTTCCATTAAAGAAGTGTAATAATTTTTAACATTACTTAAAATTATAAACCATAAAAAGAGAAAAACCTTATACTATAATAGAATACAATTATTCAAAATGATGTTTTTCAAAACAACGTAGTAGAGCTCATAAATTTTATTTTGATGTGACAACGTCTTAAATTAGGTTAAGCTGGGTGTCACTTATGAAAAAGTGTAACACCCGGTAACGTTACGATGAGTCACCGAACGAGAGAGAGGCCCGCTGAATGCCTTGCGTCTCTCTCCCACTCAAACATGATCGGTCCGCCGAGCAATGTTTTGATTTTCAAATTGTTTCTATAAAATTACAAATATTAACAAAAAGTGGCAGATATAAGAAAACTTGATTTAAAATGTGTTGAGCAAGAATTTTAACATCTAATTTAAGGAAATATTGTAATTTTCAACTTCATTATTTACAATTACAAATTTGAATTAATTTCAAATTTATTTAGCAAAAATTTGAACCTTCGATCTGAATAAGTGTTTTGATTTTCAAATTAATTCTTTAAAATTAAAAATATTAAAATATATAAAATCAGAAGTGACGTCACATAACATTATCTGTACTTATTATTATTTAATATGTAGGCCAGTACATGTGACCATACTTGGTAGATACAATTGGAAATAGTATTTTTTTATAACTGAAAAAAATAAATATAGAAAATACTGGTAGCAAAAAATAACTTCAATGATCGATATCTCCGCAACTAATTGATGTATCGAAAAAGTCTGTAAATAAATTTTGTAAAAAATAATAACATCAATAATATAATATAAAATAAATAATATAAAATGATTTTACGTGACAACGTCTTCATCGTCCTATCCTCAACAAAATCACTCAAATTATTAAAATATTGTGCAATTTAATAATATTCATATCAATAAATATTCTACCGAGAAAAAGACGTGGTCACGTAAATCTTCGCCCGTAAAACCGACTTTACAGGCAACCATATTTTTTTTTATAAGATTCCCTGCATAGTGATCCTAATTTTCCTTAATGTCAAGTTTAGTATAAAAAACCAGCCTGTATTATGTAGTAAAGAAAACGCTTACCACTAAGTATGGCCATACTAGGCTATTGCCATGTTGCCTCCTTTTTTTCTTATGGTATTATATATGTCGTAGATCACGATAATTTAACGATAATTAGTAACTCAATTGATATCATAGTAACAGTGGGGTGTGAACATCGTGACGTAACGAGTCACGTGACCGGAATCGTTTGGAGGGGCACCGGAGACATTTTAAATATTGGGGAGCTTTGAGTCGAGGAGGATTTGATTAGTGAGAGCCTTACAGTTCGGACCCCCAAACGGGATCTTTAGTTCACGCAACTCTGATAATAGTATACCTACTAAGTAATTTGTGAGAATTGATTACCTACATTTAATACAAGAATTGTCATATTGTGTGTGTGGTTTAATTGCCTGAGACCTACGTCTCGGATCCTGTACCAGAATATTCCATCAAGAACGAGCAAGTCACTAATATGCATCTATCTCCGACATCAGAAGTGGGATTCACTCGGGCATCAAAACCACCAACTACCCGCAAGATAAGTTTATTGAAGCTACAAATCACGTCAAGCAAGAAATGAATTGATTTTATTATTTGAAACGCACACTACAAGATAATAACAAGGAAGTTCCAGAATCAATACAATCAATCAACAGTTGATAATCAATGGTTGTAAATCAATCAATCAATCAAGTTAAATTTATGTTATCTCAAAACTTAAAAATTGAGATCTACCCACGTATCATGAAAATCGAGTGAAAAAACCTATTTAATCGCTTATGCAAGTCGTTTATTAGATTAATTGACAAAGCGTTGGAAGTATTCTACGAAAGAAGGAATCGTTGCTAATGAAGAAAGAAAAGAAATGAGAAATTATGGCGGTGACTACGCGGCGCGAATGGCGGTGATGGTACGGGGCGGATGGCGGTAACGGCGCAGCGCAACTGGCGGTGACGGCACTGCGCGGCTGGCGATGAAGGCGCGGCGCGGCTGGTGGTGACGGCACTGCGGGGTCGGCGGTGACGGCACTGCGCGGCTGACGATGAAGGCGCAGTGCGGCTGGTGGTGACGGCGCTGCGGGGACGGTGGTGACGGCGCGGCGCGGATGGCGCTGATGGCGCTGATGGTGCTGAGGTTGCTGATGGTGGTGACAGCGGTCGTGGCGATGGCAGCTATGGCAGCGGTACTGGTAAAGTGCGGTGCGAGCAACGCGTTGCGGTCTGCAATTTTTCCAAAATCGGACACGTCACAGCATAAAGGTGAATTCGTTTCGATTTACTTCCAATTTTTGCGTTAAATACTCGCTAGTTAAAGAAAATTTAGCGATCAAATATGGTGGTAAGCACTTTATTATTGTTATTGGTATTGAGATTAGCAATCAACCCTCACGATCTTGTTTTTTTAATTTTTACTGATAATTATTTTACTTTAACTTTACGTCGTTTTGTTACGTATGATAAGACGCGAAATTATTTTATACCGGATTTTCGTAAACGTGAATGTTTGTTTTAAACTCTGAAAACAATGTTTTAAAGTTTTGTTTTAAAAACCTTGTTTTTAATTCGGAAAACAATGGTAACGCGATAGCTCTAAAGATTCAACCGATTAAGACCAGACAAGACTTTAAAAAAAAATGTAATTCGATTTTCGGCATATTTTATTTCTTGTCTACCTACATGTGTAGGAATCACGGGCGAACTTACAATTATTAATTAATCGTATATTGTGAATGCGTATTATTGCCGATCAAGGCCCGTAAATGCTGTAAAATAAAGTGGTTAGTTAATTTAGCAAAAGTAAGAACTTATTATTTACGTCTTGTAAATGTTTTCCGCAACAGAGACTAGAAATATTCGATCGGGGTAAGATGCCATAGATAAAATTCAACACGCGACAAATTGTACAATGACCAGGGTTGCAAAAGTTTCATTTTTAGAGCTTATGATAGAAAAAGTTAAAAAACCTTTGTTTTTGATATATAGCGATGCCAGAGGGTTAAGTACCACTTGAAATAGAGCTTGTAGTAAAAGCGATTGAGTAAAAGTAGTGAATCTTAGTTCAATTGGGAGTCCGTGGGACTCGGAATTAAAAGCAATGACATGAAACAAACAGGAGGTTTGTTGGTAGGGCTTAGTGAAAAGCCATATGTGACGAATAAGATTCATGCTTTGGGTTTTATGTTGTTTTTAGAATACATTTTTGGTTTAAAATGTAATGATAAGTGGTGCTTAGTTGCTTTAGGCTTTAGTTGAGTGGGCATTTATTTTCAATTATGATGTTCAACTTTATTATAACTGATTTTTCCTTTTTCAATAACTTGTAAAGGCGACAGGTGCAACAGGGGTACGAGAAGTTTCGATACAGTGCCAGCAGCAGGCAGCCACAGAGAAAGAAGGGTTGAAGTGATCACGTAAACTACCTTAATGGTACTATAGGACTTTGGTGAGTCATTTTCATATTGTTTTGGTTCTTGTGCTGAGAGTTCTCTGATCACAGAATGTGTAGCAAACAATTTTTGTGTAATATTTAAATAACTCGGTAATTCTAACTGGCAACGATCATAGTGTCCAGAGTACGTTATAGATCTTATCAGAGGTTATGATTAATAATTTTCTATTAGAAAGTCTATTTCAAATCATTCCGATCACAAGATCCCTCAGGAACTATATGTTTTAGTTGAGCAAAGTGATATTGAATTCATTACAGATAATAGCTTGCCTACTCATACTTGTTGACCGCAACTCACGTGTGGTGTAATACGTGTAGGCGATGGGTCTGTTTTGTGATTTACATGACCGAAGGACTGGTTCATGGTAGTTGTTTGTATATGATCGATGAACTGTATCATATTGCAAAAGTATTGATACCTGACCGAAGGATTGGTTCATGGTAGTTGTTTGTATATGATCGATGGACTGTATCATATTGCAAAAGTATTGAGTTGGCTGAGTTGAGTACGCAAGTCTGGTAAAATCATGATTGATTTTGTAAAGTGATGGATCTAATGATCAGAGTAGTTTTTAACTGTTGTAAGTAAGGTGTAGTGCGCACCTTGTGTTAAAAATGTATATAGAGTAAAAACCTGAGACGTGACATTCACTGGTTTTGTCAGAATAGCCGAGCAAGTTATCCTTGGAGTTATTTGTTTTATTTCAGACCCTACATCCCAGGACAACCGCGAATCCTAAAGCTACTCGATGGAGGTGGCATGGTTATCGTCACTCGATGGAGGTGGCGTGGTTATCATCACTCGATGGAGGTGGCGTGGTTATCATCACTCGATGGAGGTGGCGTGGTTATCGTCACTCGATGGAGGTGGCGTGGTTATCGTCACTCAGAGGGGACAAAGTTATTGTCACTCTATAGAGATACATGCACACGAGGACGTGTGACTTGTCAGTATGGCCGTGTCGTAGATCACGATAATTTAACGATAATTAGTAACTCAATTGATATCATTGTAACAGTGGGGTGTGAACATCGTGACGTAACAAATCACGTGACCGGAATCGTTTGGAGGGGCACCGGAGACATTTTGAAATATTGGAGAGCATTGAGTCGAGGAGGAATTGATTAGTGAGAGCCTTACAGTTCGGACCCCCAAACGGGATCGGTAGTTCACGCAACTCTGATAATTGTATACCTACTAAGTAATTTGTGAGAATTGATTACCTACATTTAATACAAGAATTGTCATATTGTGTGTGTGGTTTAATTGCCTGAGACCTACGCCTCGGATCCTGTACCAAAATATTCCATCAAGAACGAGCAAGTCACTAATATGCATCTATCTCCGACATATATATTAAATTTAAATTGTGACAAACTTCATATATATTTTGTTTATGTTGTCATTAAATGATTAACAAATATACCTCAAAATTATAATGGCATTTGCATTTACCTCACCAATCTATATATACACTTTAATTAAGTTACGTATTCCATTATGAGACCAAATGATGTTTATTATTTGTTACTGATATATGTGTTATTTCTCCAAAATACGTTAAAATTAAAGCTGGCATATTTTAACAAGCCGTTTCAGAAAATATTAATTATAGTAATTAGTATAGTTAAAATTGTGTTTTCGCATATAGTAGGTATCAACTTGTAGTAAAAAATTCTTTAGCTGTACTATATGTATCGGACTGGTTTTAATGACATATTTTTTTTTTGTTAAAAGGGGAATTTAATGGAAAAAGGAAAAATGCGACGCAAGCCTCAAAAAATGATAACGTGTATGGATCTCATGCAAAATTATTCGCCACCTTGTGGTACCCCAGCAGAAAGATCGATCCAATCAAAGAAACTCTCATCGGACTTCACAACCTGACGACGGCCTTAAAGATATGATCTAAACCAGTTTAAAAAGAACGGAGACATTGAGAAGCTGGAGAGGATTACAAGCAAAATATCAATAAAAATAGAAAGCTGTTTGTTATCCATTTCGTAAATGATTTCATCAGTGACTTTGAGTAATGCTATTCAAGTGCTATGGTGAGGATGGAAACCGCATTGAAAAGTACTTAAGAGATTATTTTTTAAGAATGAATTTTGAAAGTTGCTTGTAGACAGCATCTTCTAGATCTATTGAAGAGGTAGGGAGTATGAAATAGGTTGATATTGTGTCAATATGGTAGGTCGATAATGTGAAGGAAAAGTTAATGTTTAGTAAGGGAATAACATGAGCAGCCTTCCATGCTGAAGGAAAAAATAAGTTCTTAAGGAAAAATTTAAAATGTATGTGATTATACTGTACTGACTGTAGAGGAGATTAATAATAAAGACTTCTTGACATCTTCCTCCGTTAATTCCTGGAAGACAAAGGAAGAATCACAGATAGGTGGAGTGCAATTTTTCACTTGTTGCAGAGTTTTTGACTTTTGTTTCTTGGAAAGATCTATGGTAGGAGTAGTAAAATGTGTAATAAGTCAACTTAAAACAATAGTTTGATTTGAAGTATTGTGATTTTTATCCACGCTCGGTGATTTTAAGAAGTTCCACACATGTTTACCTTGGAAATTGTGACCATGAGTCAAAACATTTTCTGATTTACAAACAAACGACAATAAGGTCAAGAAGTGATGGTTTAATATTAGATGCAAAAAGAGTTTTAGAGAGGGGAAGGAAGAAAAAATAAAAGGAAGAAATCAATAATTTCAGTTTTTGACTAGGCAAGTGTTTAAGCCACCCATTAAAATAATGTTATTATATTATATTATAGGAGAAAAACTGTCGAGAAGGGTATTCTAAGGTACTTAAATAGTTAACATGTAGAGAAGGGCAATAAAGAACGCAAACTAAAAGTTAGGTATTTATTATGAAAATATATTCAAAAGTAGGTGGATTTGATTGCTTAACTATGTTAAAGGAAATTTCACGAAGATAAATGCAGACACCTCCACCTCTTTTATAAATTCTGGCGTTGCTTACCTACCAGAGTGAAGTTGGGGACATTGTAGAAAGAGGTGGCAAGAGAGAGGTTCAGCCAGGATTCAAAAACGAGAATACCGTCCACATGAACGTTGTTAAAAGATGCGAGAAGATCAGAGTAATGTGTTGGAATTATTTGTGCGTTAATATGAACAAAAATTAATGCTTAAAGAATTGTTACAAAAGAGTGAATTTTCTCCCTGAGGCCCAACAATTCCTGATCCCGAAATGTTTACGTGAAGCTGCGAAAACCTCTTGCCGGGGTTAAGTGAAAAACTCGGGTAATGTGCAACCACTTCTTTTAAGTGAGGTTTTAGGGCCCAAACTATATTTCTATATCTTTAACCCAGAAACCTCACCAAAATAGGACGTGGTCGGTCTCTTTTTGTTCCAAGTCGATGGCACACATCTATATTCTCTACAACTGTACTTGGCAGCTTCATTGACCCAGAATAACGGTCCTTAATATGAAATCTGTCTTCTCATCAGTACTTTTTGAAGACCGTGAAAGAGGAGAATTTTAAATCTAGATCTGGCTTCGTGTTTATCAAACCTTTTGATAATAATTGCAACTACTGCCGCAACATAAATAAAGTTTTTGAGACAAGATTCTTAAATGCGGAGTATTCAGAAACAAGTCCAGACAGATCCTTCTGAGTGCGAGAAGAACTATTTGAAGTTTGAGATTGTGGAAGTTCCTTTTCAAAATGATCCATACAAGATTCAAACATATTGGAAATCTCGTCCATGTTCTTACGTAGTTGAGTGTGCAAATCCATTTGTGATGATTTGTGAAAAGTGTTAGTCTTGAAAGTTGATTCATGCAATGTAAGTAGGATTGTGACTAGTACACTTAAAAGGTCTTTTGTCTTTTATATATATATTTAAAAATATATATATATATATATATAGTTATTAATAAAATTTCAAAACTGAGAATCAAAAAGTATGTGTTGCTTATTGTACAACTACCCGCGAAAAAATAAAATGTATGATAGTACTGGAATAGCATTGTTCATTATGAGCTTTAAGCTCCAGGCAGAACCATCGATTCGAATCTTTACTGCCAACAGCTTATGAGATTAAAGGAAAAACTTGAAAAACGCCGCCGGAAATTATCAATAAAAAGGTCGTGCTCTTTCATCACGCTATGCTAGACCACACACATCTTTAGCCACTCAGCAAAAATTAAGAGAGTTCGTCGTATACCCTTGACCTTGCTTCTTCAAATTTCTACCTGTATCGACAATGTTCAAAAATGTACACATTTTCCAAAACAGGTATTACTCACCTTTTTATTCGAGTTACAGGTAAGCCGGGCTTACGTAAATAAAACATGTTAGATTTTAAAAAAATACTCACTAGCGACCGTAAGTACAATTAATTATTTAAACTTATCTCGTAATGAATCTGTACGCACCATATTGTTAATCGCACGGATAGTTAGTTCTCTAATTTAAAATGAATTAGATTTGTGGTTGAAACTTTAAATTAATTAGTTCTTACCATTTGTTACAGTCACAGTTTGTTTATACCAAATTCATGTACATTTTGCTCTAAAAATTTTTTACATAATCTTACATTACATTTGATTATCGTAACATTTTTTTAATTATCACCAAACTTAAAAAAATAAGAATACTTGATAAATTAATAAATTATGACAAATTTTATAACGAATATGTTCATTGATTATTCAGCATACGACTAAAGTGTTATACTTCCGGAACGTTTTACACATTTTTTTACCAATGTGTTATTTACATGATCTATCAATTTATGCATGAACTTATTGAAGATGTATTAAACATTTTCTTTCCACTGTTTTGTTTTTCCTTCCCTCAAAATTAATCAATAAACAAAGAAAGTAATAAAGAAAACAGTATGGACTCAATCCATCTCCATTTGTCTCTGAGCCTGATCTATTGCTCCTTCGTTATTGTGTCACTGAAAAAACACTAGATTACAGGGTTTTAGACCTCTTTACATATATTTGAAATAAATAATAATAATTCCTAATAACTCTAATACCATTTTTATTTTAAGTGTATATTAAATGAAAAATAATCTAATATTACTATAATCATATATACATCTTTACATCTATTTATATCTATAGATAATAATTAAATTGTCACTGCTCGATTTCTGTACATGGAAAATATAAAAAAAAAAACATAATGTGGGGCCTTTATAAAAGCAAAAGAACCCAAAACATTGTTCATTTTGTCTGTTTGTCTGTATGTCTGTATGTTTGTGCACGCTAATTTCGAAAACTGTTTAACTAATTTGGATGCAGTTTTTAGGAATATATTATAAATGTCTTCACTTAATATTTAATGTTTATATCATTCAAATCGATTCAGAAATAAAAAGTTATGTCAATTTATGTCAATGACGTAATAGTAAGCACGCAAATCTTTTTTTTCTTTAAGAACAGGTAAAAATTCTGTACAGGAGTAGTCTCTGTAAATTGAATATATATCATGACTTAAGAGGATACATAACAGAATCCATTACTAACATTATTGAAAGTTTTGTCAGTTCATCTGTTTCTCTTTTTTCAGTTTGTCTATTTCTCTATGTAAATTGTAAACTTTTATACAAAGAAATTTGTCTTCACTGTGAGTAACATATAGTTTTTAAGTATCATTGCACACTTTCACCTATCAAATGATATATGTGTTTAAAATGTTCAAGACATTTATCTTTATACATATAAATAAACTGTAACTGATCGCTTTCTGTACATGGAAAATATTTAAAAAAAATCATAATGTCTGATCTTTATATAAGCAAGAAAACACAAAACAATGTTTTTTACTTATTTTGTCTGGTCGTCTGTATATTTGTATGTCTGTATATCTATGTCTGTATGTTTGCGCACGCTAATCTGGATGATTTGGATGAAGTTTTCGGAAATATATTGTCATGAGCTTCACTTTACATTTAGTGTTTTTTTATTTACATCGATTAACAAATAAAGATGTTAATTATCTTTTTTTGAAGTGAAACTTCTTTATTGGGGTTGGAAAAAAATTTAGTGTAACATTTTTTCGTTACGGTGACATTTTTCTGTTACGCGCCAGCTTTTTTCGTATAGCTTCATATCTTTTACACCATGTTGCTATGGAAATACTAAATAATCAAAATGACAAGTATGTGGATTATAAAACACAATTTACATTAACCAAAAATAAAATTATTGGATTAGAGTTTTATAATTAAATAATGAATTGTAATTACATACTGAACAATACGATTTTATGGACTTGGTATTGAAACTAATAAATAAATTAAGATTATAACATGAAGTAGAAATTATGAAATATAATTTATAATATTTTTAAAATACATTGATTGTCTGAAATAGAAGAAGTAAGAATGAAAAGAAATACGAGTTTTGGCTGAGAAACGGAGCATTGGGGTCCTGATCTTTACAAGGTCTGTTTTGCTATACGTAGGACGAACAACAACTCGAAACAGCAGAAACAATTATGAAGAATCATTTTATTTGTGATATAGTGACGATCCAACATGTTAAGAAGTCTAAAGTTATTATTTTTAAAGTGAATTGTGTACATTTGTCTATTTTTTTATGGTATTTCTGTGTTTCTTCTATGAGAATATTATACGTCAGAAACAGTCGATTCACTTCTTACGTTTTAATTATTTAATATTAATGAAAATTATGACGTTTTTCTGTTACGAGCCATCTTTATTTCTAAGTCACATTTTTCCGTTACGCGCCATATTTGAAGTGAAACTTTTTTATCGACGGATGGACGTACGGATGGATAATTTTATACCAATGTCAAAAAATTTTAACGTTTTTCTGTTACGCGCCATCTTTATTTTTGCTTAAACTTTATCTAATTTAGCTTAATTAGCCATTCCTGTAAAGTTGTAATTAGTGAATCATTTTTCAAAAAATTATATCATAAAGAAGTTTCACTTCTTACATGTGTACACTAATACACACACACATATTTTTTTTTGTACCATTGAGGTAAGAGATTTAATAAAATTGAATTAGTGGTCCAGCATCAGGGAAAAACAATAAAAAAAATATGAAATTGGACTACCTTTGCTGTAAAATAATGCCGGAGTTTGATAAAACTTTGATCGGGTACGTTTTATCGATATCGAAATCTATGCGTACGAAGTCACAGGAAAAGCTAGTCTATTTATATATTTAATAATTTCATATTCAATTCCCCGTATTTCTAAAACTATGCATCCAAAAAACATACTCTACAACTTCCCGCTGTGAAAATTCTGCACCAACAACAGACATACAGACAAACAAACTAAAAAACCATTGTTTTGGGTGCACAATGAACGAAAAATGTAGTAACCTCTAATAATATGAGTGGCTATACCTAGACCGGCTAGACTAGAAAACAGATATAGACATATTTTATCCAGTTCACATTCCATAGACAAAAAAAATACTTACTGTGCAAGTACATGATTTTAAAAATAAAACTGCTGTCCAAAGAAACTATTTAATGCAGACAAAGTCGCGGGTAAAATCTAGTTTAATTTAATAAAGTTTAATTTGCGAAATTCATATTCTGTGTATATCAGATTATACGCAATGAAAATTTAATTATGCAATATCGATCACACCGCAAGAATTGAACATTCAATTAATTGGGGGAAATATTATTTAAACCTAGAAACTACAACGAAAGTGCAACATTATGCTTAAGTAAAATATGTTTATTAAATACAAAATACTAATATATTTATTTCGGTAACTAATATATTTATTAAATTACTGTGGGAACTTTCCTTTAGGCGAAAGCGCCTGTGGGAGGAAGAACCGCTCTTTCCGTAATCGGTAACAAACATAGACAATGCCAAGGAACAAATAATATTACACCAGGAGTAAATTACAAATAATTATATAAATAATAATAAGATGAAATCCTGATCCATCTGCTATGCGAGTGCAGTCCACTAATGCGTTAACGCAGTGACACCCTGGAGAAACACATCCTGGACCCAGTGGATGTCCGACACCTCACTGCAAAGGAAATTCTGCAATACTTCAGAGTGGCAGACCTTTGTAGTGAACTGTAAGCAGTGGTGATCACAATAGATCTTTTAGGTCGCAGTGATACTGGGGTCTCATAGACCTGCACAGCCGCGCTTTTTAAATAATAATAATGATATGGTTGATTATTTTGCATTCCACTATTATTTATTTAACACTTAAGCGAATATAACATAACTTACATGATTTCATCTACTACACCTTAAAATTAAATAAATTATTAATGTAGCATGATAAAGTTACATAACTTTGATATTTTTTTTTCATTTAAGCGCATTTTATTTACACAAACTGAACAATAAATTAAATATACCTTTTCCAACAATTGAAGATCTCTAAAATATTGATAATGTATATTTTCCAAATGACATTGCAATGCGTTTTGATATGTAAATTCATTTAATGATATATTCTTTTTTTCTATCAACAAATACTGTAACAATTAATAGAAACCTAATGCTACATTTGAAATTGGAATGGGTATTTGAATTTTATGTTTCATAAAATTATTAACAAACATAACATTTTATTCTTTATATAAATTTATAATTCACCATTGTATCAAGTGTCGAGTATTTATAATGACTTTGGACTTGGAGCCTATTAAAGTGGCACTAGTCTTTATTTAACTGATGATTTAAAAATTTATAGTTTCACGGTAAAAGAGACACGTACCACATTGACATAAATTGATTTATGTATTAAGGAGTAACTAATGGCTTTTCATTAGATTCCTTTGCATTTATGGAAGGGCTTTAATGTCGAATGAAATAAATATTTATACAATACCTATTTCCCATATAAAAATTGAATAGAGAATGAAGAGAAAATCATCAACAGTGGCTAAAACCTAAACAGTTTCAAGGTTTTTAAAGAAATCTAATAAATATCATATCCGTTCCTCAAAGACGAAATATATATAAAATATTAGATTCAACCAGAGACACGGAGGGGTATCCCAGAAGTTTAGGTTCTATTGAACATGGGAATGCTATTATGATTAATTTTTCATTCAAAATTTATTGACTGTAAAATTTTTGAAAGCATTCATGACATTATTCTACAAGGATGCGATCTATAAAAGATTTTAAAAGCTCTTTCCCGAGTTGCAGGTAATCTCATTAGTACTTGAACATCATAAGTGCACTCTACTTTGTTCTTTATATCTTCATTTCTATGACACTTTAAGTGTAGCAACGTTTGTCGCGGAGTTCATCACTGCTTATATGAAATTGAATTTGATATTTTCTAGAAACTTACAGACCATTTAAGTATTAGAAATAAATATAATAATAGTAGATCATACATTATATACGAATAAGAAAAAAAGTGATAAAATATTGAATTTGTTATGAATGTTTATAAAATATGAAATAAAATAAACTGAAGCCTTATATATTATTAGAATCCATATAAATTTAAAATTATTACATTATAAATGATATTAATTATATTTTTTTATAAAAAATACATAATAAACTTTTATTAAGTATTTTTTTTAATAAAACACTTCTGAACGGACCTGACTAATGTATAATAAGAATAATATTCCTTTACGATGTGCCGGAGTATAATAACTTGATTGTGGACTATCACACATCGATCAAACATAGAGAAGCATACATCGGTATGCTCTTTGTACCGACAAGAATTAAAAAACACATATATGATATAAAATGTAGGCATACATCGTAGTCAGCAGTGTGTAAGCATACCATAGAGAAACCCAATCATTTTATCAGCTTTGATAAACCACAAATCCTAGCTAAGGAACATCGTAACCTTTCGCGAATGGTACTTGATGCTATGGAAATTAAGAAACATCCTAATTTTAATATAGAAGACGGTTGGAGACTTTCTGCTACCTGGAACCCAGTCATATACAGTGTATAATCCCATGTCTGTGAGACAACATGATACTGTTTCTAAATTTTGTGTTCATCTTGAACCCTGAACTATACGCTCAGAAACTTAGGAACTGTTGGAGGTAGATGACTAATGACAAAGCATGCGAAACGTCGCGTCAGATTTACTTTAAAAATTTCAATGTAAAAAATTAACGCGAGTTAAATCCGTTAAAAATTGTTTTATTTAAATGACTACTCTTGGAAATTTAAGAAAACAATAAGTGTTTTTTATTGTACATATCTTATCTACAATCAATTAATGCGTGTATGTTTTTGGTTTTAGTTTATTCAGAAGTGTTATTAGCATTTTCATACTTTTTATTCAATCATATTTTTTTATGATTTCAGTTTTATGAACAAATAAATAATTATATTGTAATGTAAAAAAAAATTTAAGGGGAGAAAAGAAGAAAAGTGTTTTAATATAAAAGACAAAATAGGTGGAGTAATAGGTGGTTTTGGCTTCGGTTCTCAAAATAAAAATATTAATTTTAATTTTATGTGTAGTATTGATGTGTTGACTGAAACAAATCCAAACAAACAAAAATGACTTAAAATTTAATAAATCTTTTAAAAAAATACAACCATTTTTGTAACGAGTTTACAATATCAAATTTAGAAATTCAGTACTTACAGTTTTGTTATAATATTTTTATGTAATATTAATAACTTACCCTGTTTTTAAAATTAAATCCCTTCCACAGCAAGCAAACAATATAGATCCTGAACATACATTATATTTAGCCGCAGCATAGTTTCAGCAAAACATTATTATTTAGCGTTCTTTATTAGCAAGCAGGTTGTGAAAGCAGATCAGTGCTAAGCTCTCATGATTCAGACAACTTTAATACAATTAAAATTATAGCCATTAAGTGCAAAAATGCAAAATAAAAAACAAAAAACCGTGAGAATGGAGAATACCGAAGGAAATATTTCACGAAATAGATGATATAAGATAGACAAGAGATTTGAAGACAATATGGAAGAATAGAAAGACAGAACAGCTGTAACAAAATTAATCAATTGATGCATCATTGGTTCATAAACTCAAATAAAAGTTAAAAAAGAATATGATATGACATTTGCCGCATAACATAGATGTCTGTTTCTCTCGGGAATCGAACCCGAGCCTCATTGCGACGCTATACATTAGGCGTCTGTGCTAACCACTCGAATTTACACATTATCTATAAAAAATATAAAATATAAAGTATGATGCAAAAATATCAGCCTATGAACAAAAAAATCTCTCTACAAAAAAAAATGTTTTTATTTTTACACTAAATGTATAGATAGTATATCAACAGACCAAAACGTTAATTGACAAAATGATATACATTTTTAATTAGTAGATTATTCTGCACGAGGATAAGATTATAAGTTCACAAAGATAAGAAAGATAATTACTGAATTAGAAATTTACCTCTTATACTTAACCACGTTAAAGAGTTTACTGGAGAAACTTTCTGAAGACGTATAAAAAATATTGTCATACATTTGAATATTATTTCTACTATTTACTTTCTTTTATTTACTTTCCGTTATATTTAAAAAAGTCTGTCATTAAAAACTTGAGACCGACATAATATAAATAGTTAAGGCCAATCTTAATCCTTTAACCTCCTTAAATATAGTAAAATACTTGCTTGCTTGCGTTTGATAAAATCTAATATCACAAAATATTTAGAAAGTAATATTTTTTATCGCCAAATTAATATGTTTTTTAATTTGGTAGCTTTACTGATCTAGCTGTACATAAATTTACGAATTAACTAGTTTAAAATTATAAAAAAAATCCCAAATATATTGGTGGTTAGGAGGTAGACATACAGATAGTTTTTGACATCATTTGATTGTTAGTAAGGGTTTGTTCTAAATATGGAATAATGTCCGATTGCATACGTTAAACAGTGTGTTCAAATATAGAATATAGGATAAAAACACGTTCTTATATAAAAAAAAAAAAACTTATTATAAAAACAATAACATCTGATAGGCTCCAAGGTTGTCTACTAAATAGTAATTGTTTAAAACTTCTTGTATCTCGACATTAAAACTAGTTGTAAATAATTCAACTACTCCTTATTTACTTTCCGTATCTATTACAACTAAAAAAAATACTAAGCCTCTAATTTGAGTTAACAAAAATAACAATTTTATTAAAGTTAATTAGTTGATTGCCTAGATTATTACTTTTTTTGGATATTTTGGATTACAATTTTTTATAGTTATAACTGACGATACCTAAAATAAAATTATTAGTTTAGGTATCGTCAGTTTAGAATGTTATTTTATAATACGGTAGCGACTTCAACTTTTTTAAATTATATTTATTTATTAAAATTATTTGAGTTCTCAACAATAAAACGGAAAAGATAAATTTTATTAGAACTGCTTATAATTGGATAATTGTTTATAATTGTTTAAGATGCTTAAAGTTAAATTATAATCTTTCCATTTTCAAAAAAAATCAAAACCACTAAATTTTAAGGTACTTTTAGGCTATTTTAGACAGTTTCGAGAGTACGGCCGAGTAGAGTTTAAAAGCTTTTTCATGCCCCGTTATAAATTATGGTATTATCCATTTATAAGGTTAAAGATCATTATGAATAAAAGAGTTCTGAGGGTTCTTATGTTGAAAACGATTATAACAACCTAATCCTGAGCGAATTTGACTAAGATTAAAATGTTGATCTATGTAATAAAATAATAAAGACTACTTTTTTTCAACGTGCCTATTTCTGAAATTTATAGGATTTCAGATTTTTTAATTAAAAATTACCCATTTATACAGGATGGTTTAAGGCTATATTAACATCACAGTATGAACTAGCTAACAAATTTTAGTAAAGTGCCGTTTAAAAATATATCATAAAGTTCTTCTAGTTCTGAATAAGTAATATTCCGAGCGTGTTTCATAGCCGTTCTGTTCTAGCCAGGTGGACGGAAGCACTAAAAACAGCTAGCTTACTTAAAATTTTCGTTTATTTAATCAGTGTTTCACTTCTTGAAAGCTTTTCTTTAATAAAAGACAATTAAATTTAAGTGGAAAACTTCCGATCACTTACAGAAATTAAGGTTTATTATGGCGAAATATATATGGATTAATTTTAAAAGAATGGCGACACCTATTTTGTAAATTTTAATTTAGTACTTTTTAATTCTATGTAACATATTCTATATTGTAACGTTTGTATTCTATTCTATATTCTGTATAAAAATACTACTGTCATTCAAACTCTTTGGAAACTGGTTGCGCTTTTTACTGATATAATTCTTCCTTGTCATAATAAATAATATTAAAAATAATAAGAATATAATATATTTCTCAAGTATTCTTTATAACATTAGGATTTTTATGTTTATGACTTTAGTAATTTTATTCTATCACTTAGTAGTAAAAGGACCTCGCCCGAGGCTTAAAAGAAAAGAGGGACTTAAAAGATCTCTGAATCTATTTGTATCAAAAAAATAATAGTTTCGTATTGTATCCAATTTAACTAACCCGGCATCGAATGAAAAAGCGAATAAAATGGTTATTGGAAAAACGTTACATATTTAAATATTTACTCTGACAAAGAAGTAGTAAGTGACCTGCTACGCCACCATTTATATAAATCTAATCAAAGCTATGTAACGAAATAATAAACACGAACAAGTGAAATCAAAATAAGTTATAATACCGTAACACGCAGTATGTTTAGTAAAAACGTACACCTTGTCAACGATAACATTTTAAAAGAAACGTATAGTAAGTCTTGTACAATTGCAATTAACTTTTAGTTTACAACAATGGTTTTAATGGTTTTACCGCCCCGTTGGTCGAGTGGTTAGCGCAGACGCCTAACGTGTCACGGCGCAATGGGGCTCGGGTTCGAATCCTGGCAGAGACAGGCATTTTTGTGATGATCATAGATGTCTGTGTCTCTGGGTTTAATCGTTTATTAAATATATTCTCAGTATTTATATGTGTATTTCTAAGTATTTGTATCGTTGTCTAACACCCTTAACACATCAATGTGTGTAATTTGTCCTGATATTATAATTATTATTATTATTATTAATCGTTGCCGGTATGAAGTTTATTATTTTAACCAACGTAAAAAGAAATGTATCGGTCTTTAACTTTTCCTCACATCATTTACAATGTGTAATAGTGAATTCACGATTCTTTTATTTTACTTTGTTTATATTTTCTTTTTTAAACAAACAAATTAAATAAATAATAATAACAATAATTTATAAATAATAATAATTTTATCAAAATATTTACTAATATGTTTTTAATCTAAATGTAAAATTGATTGATTTTAGTGAAATATAAGGCTTTTTTATTTTTATTTTTTTTTTATTTATTTTATTTAATAGTGAATTAGAAAATGACAACATTAATTTGCTTTGAAGTATTATATATTTTACTATATTAGTTCGGGGTAACTGATGCATTTTGTAACTTTAATCGGTAGTGAAATTTTATATAGCTAACCTTAGCAACCAAAACCAGAACGAAAGGATTTTAAAACTTAAAATGATATGAGTGGGAAGTTTCTGTGAACGCCAGATGTTATCGGAAAAGTGCTCCAGCCAGTCTCAAGATACTGTTCAAGCAATTCACTCTTTTAGGTTACATTATGAAAAATTGTTTTGTAAGGTTTTTGATTCTAGTAACCTATTATTAGTATTTTATGTATCTGATATCATATTTGAAAAAAATAACGATTCTTCTATACTTGATGAAAAATAATGATAAATGTTTATTATTTATAAAGGTTGTTTAAAAACTAACAACTAGCGGAGTTACTGCCATAAAATATTTTTAATTCTTATATAAAAATATCAAATCCCATAGTGTAAGTCCTCATTAATTACATCCGAAATTATTGTAAAATAGACACCATCGTCAACGTACGTACAACGGTCCCCCGACGCAAAGACATAAGTACATAGCAATATTATTTTCGTCGTTCATCATCATTGTTTTAGACGTCTTTTAGTAACGGGGATTTTTTAAAACTTTAATTGCAATTTTTACGTCTAAAAATTATAAAAGATAGGTGATCATTTACTTGTTTAATTTTCTTTACAAGTATAAACTTAAAGAAAAACTTAAAGGGCAAACGAAAAGATAAAAAGATTTATTTACTAGCTTTAGGTGATTATAAAAGTTTTTATTCCCATAGTGTGTCCTTAAATTCAATTGGTATTAATTAGCTGCATAAGTATAAAGTATATTTTTAAATTTTGGATTAACTTAACGTAAACCTTAATTGAAAATTATAATATCAAAGGGAAAACCGAAATCTTTTGCATAATTGGTTTGGGTTAATTAGACAAAGCTTTGCATAAACAGCTAACATACACATATACTGTTTGAATTATATTCACTTTAATAAACAGAATTTTTACTTGTATTCTAGCATAAATTTAAATTACTTCACTTTTAATATTAACACATATATTTTATGGAATTGACATAACGCATTTAATTCGTTACTAACTAGCGGGTCCATTGAATCATTAATTAGATTTAACAAGTCCGACAGTTTGTTAATGATTAAAAGTATGCAACTAAAAATATAGATGTTTGGTTTCCACTGAGAAATTTGAAAGGAAATCTTTGACTTGATATAGAGTTTTTTCCTTAAATTGCTGACTTGATAACAATTTTAATTCGAAATTTATTTAGATTATATTTAAGTAGGTAGAGACTAGTAGAGTAATATATGACCTTCAAAAAATTTAAATATCATCTTTATTCATTCCGGTCTTAAAAGCTTACTAAATACTTAATCAACATGGGTCATTAACCATGTTGATTAAGTATTTATATCATCATGACCGAGGTACGTTGATATTGATTGTGTCATAGAATTCATCATTACTAGAATAAGAATTAGAAACATAAAAAATTTGTGACTTACGTAATTAAATTTTTATACAAATAAAACCTTTTTTTTAAGAACCTAACTTATGTTCAAAAACATGTTCAATAAGTAAACTTCTGAAAAATTTAAAGAGTGTGCATAAAGAAGTCCAGAAGCAAAATAAAAAGAATTAATGGCATCGCTCTGAAAAAAAAAAAAAATATTTATCTCAACTCTGATCTATACATAACATCTTATGTAGATTTTTCTTAACTCTCTAGATAAAAAGATATTATATTTGAAGCTGCTATTTCAGATATTCTTATATAATTTATAGAAATGGCTCATTTAAATTTTACATTGTTACAATTACCATAGATTATTCCAATGCCGCGTCATATTTCAATTGTTAATAGTCCTGTCACATAAAGCATTGATAACATAAGTAAGGATAAATTTATATAAATATAGAATGTAAAAAACCGATACGGGCAGGGATTCGAACCCGCGACTACTGGGAAACCGTCCCGTCGCTCTACCAACTGAGCTACCGTATCGCTGTCCGTCTCGGTGAATTAAGCATTCTATATGTGATCGTCTTTATCGGGACGGTGGTGACATCTATTAGGTTTCTTTCGAAAATCCTAACCAATGTTTCTAACTTTGCAGTATAGATAAACATTGAAAAGATGTCAATCATCGTAAGATTAATAATATTTTTTCATGTCAGAAAATATTATTACTGTAAATTTTGTTTTGCACAACGCTTCAGAAGTTGTTATGATTTTAAACAATATCTGTATATATTAATTACAAATTAAATAATAATTATATTTTTATGCCACGTTTCATTATACTTATCAATAACTAGAGTAAACAAACATTTGACTAATATCAAGCAAATGGTTTTTTTTCTGAAACTGCATTTGTTACCATAGTTACTTTGTGTATTATATTCTTGGTATTCTGTAGTTCGTTGGTTGGAGCGAAAATGATATAACAAAATATTTATATAATAAAATACAATTCCAAATAATTTTTATTTCCTATTACAGTTACTATTTATGGCCACGCTTAATTTAAGCGTATAAAATCTATGAAACGCATTATGTTGTGTCCAACTCAATGAAAGGGGATTTTATTTGAATGTATGTAATCCAAAATATGATTGTGTATTTCAAATTAAATTCACATTCAAATTACATTCTTCATAACAATAATCAACATCCATATTATTAAATTAAATGACTATAATTATTACATGAAAATGAAACTTTTAGAGTTTCTAAATTTATTTATATGTATATATATTAACTTAAGAGGGAAAACTATTTAAATAGGATTCTTATTGGTTTATTCATAAGCAGTTTTTCAATGCTTCTAATTTCCATTACCAAATTAGTAAAAAAGTAATCCCAATTAATCTTTTAGTATAAACACATTGCTTTTATATTTATATGAATTTAAATAAGCTTAACATGGGCTACACATATTTAAAGATATTTTCAAACATTGCTTTTATATTTTCTTTTTCGAGATTTTTTAATTTATTATTTCTGTGACTTTATTTTCCACATATACACAGTAAGGCGTTATTTTTGGTCGCTTGAAACATAACAAAGGGACATGACGTGTCGAGACCGCATTAGACGCTGTTTACATTACCGCTTGATTTATGCTGACGGGTCACGCCCGGGTCCTTTATTATAGTATAGGCAAATATTTAAATCGCTTTTACGAGCTACATATTCAACGCTCAGCATTATATAGCAAGACATTTGTTCGGTTAAACATACTAATTGTAAAAGACTTTTACTATTCACCTTTACTGTATATTAAGTGCACATGACTATAGTCTTTTCTTCTCATTATGTTATAGATATGAAATATGGGTATATTATGCACAATTGGGAATTAAGTCAAGAGAGTATTAAGTCTTACATAATAAAAGAAGAAGAAAAAGAAAAGAAGGCATGTCGCCTTTGCCCAGTATATGAGTACAAAATTACTTACAAATCCTTCAAGTACTTTTATGTCATTTACGGACAAGTATATAAAAACACATTTATAGTAATTAGTATTATATTACCTGTTAAATCACAAAATGAATTTAACAATCGTATCTATAAGCATTCAAACTTAATTGAAAATAACAACAAAGTAGATTTCATATTCAAATGAATTCTGATTTGTGTAATGAAAACTAATTACGCAGTCAGTTATTTAGGTAACATATAACAAACTCAACCTAAAATATACATAACATTTAAACGTGGTGCAATATTCGAACATATGTTTTTGTTGCCTCTTAGTATTATTCTAGATATATTATGCATTTAAGCAGATTAAAACTTATGCACTTAGTTAATATTCACCGCATGCCGCGGAGAAAGTAACTGGTATTTAGAATTTATCGTAGCAATCTTCTACGTAATGAATTTATACAAGTTAATGTTGAAATATTTTTCAAGGATGTAGGAAGTGCTACATAATAGTATGTTAAAGAATATATTATTACATGGTCTGCCATAAGTGTCCAGATTTATTATTTTTTTTAATTATTGATATATTTATGTCTTTTCCATCTACAATCATAATCAGTGATCACTTGTGTACGTCAACATGGAAGTGTCAGGAGGGCCTATTTTGATACCAGATTTATCGTAATAAGCCCTTCTGTAAAAGCACTTTCCAACTTAATGTTAAAGCTATGAGGGTTCCAAACGCGACCTGGTCTGAGAAGAACCACACAACAAACTCAGCCGGATATATATTTTTTTATAGCTGTTTCATAAACGTCAAACATAAAAGCAATTTTGGAACAAATAGTAACTAGTTTAATAATTGGCATTTAATATAAATATAAAATTGAGCACTTTATATAAATAGATATCATAATCTCTACGAATTAAGTACAAACATAATTATATTATAAGCCAAAATTAAGATTCAAATTTTTAGTTTTTTTTTTTTCAACAAATCTTTTTAATTGTTATGACATTAATATAAGAACGTTACGTAACAATAGTAGTCTAAAATAAATAAAAAGAGTGAGCTGTAGATTAAAGGTTAAATGGGTTGGAAGGAAAAACGATGATTCCCCTCACTCGTCGTTTAAGCTAGAAACTACTTTATCGCGATCTTTCGGATGTAGAGGTTAGTGGTACTACGGTAAAATCATTAAGTACGATATTCATGGAGAGCTTATATGTTAAAGTTTTTTTTATTTTTTTCCAAGCAGAAAACAAGAAACTAATGAAATTTATTTTAATTATTCGTTCTACCATTTACAGTAAGATGGTGAAATTTAAATATAGAATAGAACAATTGGCGCTATTTTTATGTTATATATATATATAATAACGGTTTAAAGAATTTGTTATGAAATAAGTTATTAAACCAATATTTATAAAATTTTAAATAAATGTAATTGGACTTGAAGTGACAGTGTACTTCAATTCTATTGAATGTTTATTTAAAACTAGCTGTGCCTGCCACTTTGTATGCATAGATTTCAATAAAACGTACCATCGTTCCATCGAACACCTTCAAGTAGTTTTTGAGTATAGGAGTATTTCTAGTTTATTTTTATTCATCCCCGACTAAAAAGTGGGGTGTTATAAGTTTGACCTGTCGATCTGTGTATCTGTCTGTGGAAAATTTGCGGCCAAATGCGGGGACGGATTTGAATGCAGTTTTTTTAATTGAAAGCTATGTTCGTCGAGATGGTTCTTATCCATGTTTGGTCGAAATAGAAATAGTCGTCTCCAAGATATTGACGTTTTATTCGTGCGGGGGAGAGGTTCTTATGCAATAATTAGCTGTCTCATTTTCAGGTAAAGTACTTTATTTGGGATAGCTGTTGCCCGTGACTGCGTCCACGTAGACTGTAAAAATATATTTATATGGCTTATGATCACAGTCTTAAAGAATCACCGCTAAATAAAGGAAGAAATTAAAATGCAAGTAATACACACACACATATTTTTTTATAGTTGTTTCATAAACGTCAAACATAAAAGCAATTTTGGAACAAATAGTAACTAGTTTAATAATTGGCATTTAATATAAATATAAAATTGAGTACTTTATATAAATAGATATCATAATGTCAACGAGTTAAGTACAAACATAATTATATAAGGTACAATTAAGATTAAAATTTTTAGTTTATTTTTTAAACAAATTGTTGTTGTTTTCAATTGTTGTTTTAATAAAGGCAAATAAAGAAATTACGATGAATAGTATATTCCAGTCCTCAATTGATAATTTCGTAAAATAGACACCATCGTCAATGTACGTATAACGATCCCCCGACGCAACGACTTCAATAAGTACATAATAATATTATTTAATTTTTTTTAGAGGTCTTCTTGTATCGGGGGTTTTTTAAATTTTTTATGTATTTTATGCATATATTATAGTAATTTTCTCTACATGACACTAACTTATAATTGTAGATACAGTTTTTCACATAAATAATAGAATAGACATAGAAAAAAAGAACATTTCTTAAAAAGAAACGTTATTTTATTACGTTCTCTTTGGATAACTAATTTAAATATAATAAGTTATGAGAATTTTATTATTAATGAAAGCTAACTAACTTGAACGATACTTCTTTCTTGGAAATTGTAGTAAAAATACATAAAAAAAATAAGATAAATTGTTATGCTGCACGTAAAATATTTCAAATATTAAATCTCTTCAAAAGATTCGTGTTAGTACACATCGTATGTCCTATTCCATGTTTTTGAAAAAAAAACAAGAAATTTTATGTAAACTATTGGCTCTTTGGATAGTTTTCGTAGTATTTGCTTTTATTAACTGAAATTTTAATATTCTTTAGGAAATATAGATCTTTTTCGTATTTTTAGTCTAATATTTATTTTTTACGTATTTTGAATAATTTCTAGGAATTGGTTATACTTTGAACTTTGTTTACAAAATAATAAAAGGTATTTCATCAGATTCACTCACTCACATTCACTGACTTTGTTTTGACCTTAAAGGTACTTTTATAATAATAAGTTAATAAAGTTTTTAATTAATTCGTACAAAATAATACATATTTAACGCTTTAAAACAGATATTTTACTCTAGTTTCATAACTTGTAAAAACACAATAACTTATTATAACATAATCATACTTGTAGGTATCCGGAAGCCAGTATATCAGGGCTCACGCGATTTACATAATTTATACACTCATGTTTGCCAACCCTATTTTTTAAAAACTATCAACATACTTTCTTGTTAACTACTTTCAGGTGTTCTTGTTTATCATAATAATAATTATTCTCTATCATATAGTGTCTTGTTTATCATACATATAATTGTTATTGAGCAAGTTATTTATCAATGATTTTGGTTTTTATGGGCAAAAAATGTATTTTTAGGTATTTGCCCTTTTTTACTTTGTAATTTATCTACTGTTGGCAACACTGGTTGTTGACAGTTAATGTTGGTAGCGCCGTGTCAAATAGTCAACTTTAAGTGAACATGACGTCACATCCTATGAAAAGCTTCATGTTTAGGACCTGATGTTGGAGGATCACTTGGTTCCTAGAGAGCGAACAGTTAACATAGAAGAACATTATAATCTTTGTCTGTATTTCTGTGGTTATAAATTATAAATATATACTGCGTTTATATACTTTCATTGTACGAGAAGCTAACATCAGAAGTGGGATAGCAATCTTTTGACGTCATGGGTAGAAGAAGTAAGAATCAAAGAAAGAAAAAACGGAGACGCATTTCTTCAAGTTCAAGTTCAAGTTCCAGTTCTAGTCTAAGAACACCATCACCAAAGCCCCGACGCAAGGTATCACAGAAAGAAACTGTAAGTAATGCATCTGTTACTTTAAATAATATTATACCGGACTTTGACCCCCTGAGAGATAATGTAAATGCATGGCTAAATATTGTCCAATCTTACGCGCAAACTTTTGCTTGGTCAGATGAAACCATCCGTTATCAGGCCTTAAATAAATTAAAAGGTTCAGCTAAGGTCTGGTACGATTCGTTATTAAGAACAGACGGAAAGTGGCCGGAATGGAACTGGAGCCAGTGGAAAATAAGATTAGCGGGTAGTTTTCAAATACGAAGAAATATGTTTGATCTTTTAAAAGTAATAATTGATAAAAAACCCTCCGATAATCAATCGCTCTATGAATTTTATTTTGAACAAAAATCGAAAATCGATCATTTGTGTTTAAATTTTTCGGAATCTGATATAATATCTATAATTGTAGGAAACATAAAAGATAATAATATCTATTCATCCATTGAAGGTAGTAATTTTGTTACTTGTGACGATTTGGCTAGCTATTTACATGGACGTGTCTACCATAAGAGCCTTAATAAAGTAGGTACTTCACGTGATATTGAAACTGAAAATAATTTGTCTACATCAATTAGTAATAAAAATATGAATTCAAATTCAAATTTACAAGCTACCAATTTTCAAGTTAATGCCGATATCAGTCAAAATCGTAAAATTATAAAATGTTTTTTATGTGGGGGTAACCATAAAAAAAAATGTATGTGATGCAAATAAGTGTGATTACTGTGGGAAAAGGGGTCACGTTGAATCGGTTTGTTGGACTAAAAAAAACAACTTGAGGTTTAATATTAAACCTGAGGAACAGGAAACAAAATTTGTAACTTCAAGCGTTCGTAATAAATTTGTTAAAAAAGTGTATATACAAAATAAATGTTTTGAAGCGTTTATTGATACTGGTAGTAGTTGCTCACTTATATCTAAATTATTAGTTAACCAAATTACTACCAATATTATTTCACTACCCTCACCTATATACTTGCAAGGCTTTTTGAAAGAAAACTATAAATTTGTTTCTAATAAAATAAATGTAAGCATTACTTTAGATTCTCTTGTATTAAATAATGTCGATATGTTTATCATTAACGATTTGGTTGGATGTGATATATTAATAGGCCGAAACGTAACTGAACGACCGGATTTAATATATTCTCGAATAGGGGATGTCCTTAAATTTCAATTCGCAAACGATCAATCGGAACATTGTGCTCGTATTTTAGTAACCGATTTAGACGCAGATACTCATCAACACGAATTAACTTTCTTACTTAATCAATATAGTGATTGTGTAGCTAGCAATATAAAAGAATTAGGCCGCGTAAATCATCATAGTCCAGTATAGACCTTATAGAACATCTCATTCAAATAGAGAAACTATACGAGAAATAGTAAGAGAATTAGTTGAAAATAATATTGCGCGCGATAGTACCTCGCCTTACGCTAGCCCAGCCCTATTGGTTGATAAAAAAAATGGAGAAAAGAGGCTGTGTATTGATTATAGGGCTTTAAATAAAATAACTATAAAAGACAAGTATCCTATGCCGCGTATTGAGGACTTGGTAGATAGGCTCCAAGGTCACAAAATCTTTACTAGTTTAGATTTAAAAAGCGGGTATTATCAGATTGCTTTACATAAAGATTCAATAGAGAAAACTGCATTCATTACGGAAGATGGTCATTATGAATTCCTACGACTCCCTTTTGGTTTAGTTAATGCGCCATCTTGCTTCCAACAAATGATGAATAAGACGTTAGGTAATTTAAGGTTTAGCAAAGTAATTATTTATTTAGATGACGTGTATTTAACCACGGAAACAGTAGAAGAAAATATAAAACTCTTAGAGCAGGTATTGCAAATATTTAGAAAATGTGGCCTTACGTTAAATCTTAAAAAGTGCCACTTCTTTAAGCAAGAAATCGAATTTTTGGGATATAAAATAAAACCTGGGTATGTCATGCCAAATGAATCAAAATTAGAAGCTGTTAGACTTTTTCCTGTGCCCAAATCGGTGCATCAACTTCGACAGTTTTTAGGACTTATTAATTACTTCCGTAAATTCATTAGAAATTGTGCGATATTATCTGCCCCGCTTACTAAATTGTTAAAAAAAGATGCTTTATGGATATGGGATGACGAGAGAGATAGAGCGTTTTCTATTTTAAAAGAAAAATTAACGTCTAGAAACATTCTTGCTATATTTAATCCAAATAAAGAGTCGGTCTTATACACAGACGCCAGTCGAGATGGTATCGCTAGTATATTAACACAAATCGATAACGAAGGCGAAAAAGTTGTACACTTTTACAGTCGACAGACTACGGTAGACGAAAAGAAATATCATTCGTTTGAATTAGAATTGTTAGCTATAGTTTGCTCCTTACAAAAATTTCGACTTTACTTGTTGGGCTCACATTTTAAAATTATAACTGATTGTAGTGCTGTAAGGTATGCACTTACAAAAAAAGACATTATTCCCCGTATAGCTCGATGGGTGTTAACCACACAAGAATTTGCGTTTGAAGTAATACATAGGGAAGGTAGTCGTATGCAACACGTAGATGCTCTTAGTCGTAACCCAGTTTCAAATGGAGAAAAATCTGAAACCGAAATAATAATGACAATTTTAGAAGCGGATTGGTTACTTTCGGTTCAAGTACAAGACCCTCAATTAGTTGAAATAAAAATTATCTTGGAATCAGGAGAGGCCGATAAAAATAAACCTATTTTTGATAGTTATGAATTGTTAGGTGGTAAAGTATATAGAAAAACGAATAGTGGGCGACGTTGGGTTGTTCCAAAAAAATGTATTTGGCAAATTATTAAATGTAACCATGATGACATAGGTCATTTTTCGGTTGATAAGACTCTTGAACGTATACGTAGTCGTTATTGGTTCAAACGTATGCGAAATATAGTAAAAAAATATATTAAAAACTGTTTAAATTGTATTTATTATAAAAATAAAAGCGGAGCAAAAGAAGGACAACTTTATCCTTTACCAAAATATGCTGTACCTTTTCATACGCTACATCTAGATCATTTAGGACCTTTTGTAACCACTATAAAGAAAAATAAATATTTGTTAGTAATTGTAGACGCTTTTACAAAATTTGTTTTCATAAGTGCGGTTCGTAAAACTAATACAAGTAGCGTTATTAAAGAATTAGAAAATTTAATAAAGATCTTTGGAAATCCAAAAAGAATAATTAGTGATGCAGGAACATGTTTTACTTCTAATAACTTTTTAGAGTACTGTACTAATAAAAATATTAGGCTACATACTGTAGCAACGGGCGTTCCGCGTGCTAATGGCCAAGCTGAACGTTTTAATAAAACCATTCTAGAGGCCTTGAGTGCAATGGGTGCAAACACAACCGATAATAATTGGGATAAGTGTATAAAAGCACTGCAACAAGGTTTAAATAGTACAATACATAAGACAACTCAAGCTGTGCCTAGCGAAGTAATGTTTGGGTATAGGCTCCATACGGACAGTGACAATCTAGCTCCGGAAACTTTTAACGAGAATTCGGTGGATGTAACAAAGTTGCGTGAAAACGTAGATGCGAATATTAAAGCTAGTGCAGACTCTCAAAAAAAGGGTCCGTTTCAAATAAAGAAAATATTAAATAATGATAGATACGAGGTAATGGACTTACGAGGTAGCCAAAGAAGTTCAAAAAAATATAATGGAATAGTCGTAGCAGAACATATGAAGCCATGGATTAATATTTGCAATTGGGAATTGGACTAAAGATACGTATAATATAACAATAATGATTTTAAAGCTACTTCCGTGTTGGCAAGGTAATAAAATGTTCGTTATTATGTAAAATAGACAATGAAATTTATAAAATGAAATAGTATAATACTAAGCGAGCTTTAATAAAATACTTGTTGATTGAAATATTGCACATTTAAATGGTTCGCTTAAGAGAGTTAAATATTCTATAAGCGTTAACTATTTTACATTTTGGTAAATATTATAAATACATTATCCATGAATCGACTACTAAACGAACGAGACGAGCTTGGTACACTTAAGTGAGCGCAATGTTCTTTAAGTGCAAAAGGTCTTAAGTTATGACGAACCTGGTCTCCTAACTGTAGTGAATCTCAGTAGGTACAGGCGGTCGTAAAAGTTCTATAGTTATGGAGTTAATGTGTAATATTTAAGGATAATAAAATAAGATAAAGGGTCGTGCAATATTTCTTTCAGCTATATGACATTAAAATTTTAAAATATGAAATTAATCCATTTTTGTGTTCTACTTAGATTCGTGTGGTGCCTGGGGCAGGCACCTTGCAGCATGGCCGTGTTGGCAACACTGGTTGTTGACAGTTAATGTTGGTAGCGCCGTGTCAAATAGTCAACTTTAAGTGAACATGACGTCACATCCTATGAAAAGCTTCATGTTTAGGACCTGATGTTGGAGGATCACTTGGTTCCTAGAGAGCGAACAGTTAACATAGAAGAACATTATAATCTTTGTCTGTATTTCTGTGGTTATAAATTATAAATATATACTGCGTTTATATACTTTCATTGTACGAGAAGCTAACACTACATTTAGTGAATCAATTACCTTTAAAATTTGCGGCAACGACTCCGACATATTAGATTTATTAGATTAATTCAAAAAAGTTTTATAATTTTAAATATCTTAGTGGAGCTCGGGCGTCCCCACAGTTTCCAAACTTGAGTCCACTTGTGTGTCCTTAAAGTAACTTTAAAGTAGGTCAAGCCCACAGCCTTAATTCACCACCATTCTCCTACCAACCTATTCCTCAAAACATAGCAGAAAAACAGGCAAACGGTTCGACAGTGGCAGCGGATCTACAGAATGCTCGGTTTGAGCATATACGCTGGGTCCTGGGCATATACACTCCTCATCTACTGGTTTGCAATACTTCCATGTAGGATATAGACCGCGGACAAAACCGCAGTTTGCAAAGTATTGCGAAATCTGGACGTGAAAAGAATGATCTCAACAATATTTCAGCCAAGTGCGAAATTACACAATACTTATTCCTCCGTCCCCACTTTACCATCGGACTACCGGACAATTGGCAGTCTGGCTTCACTTCATGGTAGATATACCACAAGTACGCACGAAGAGTTTCGCTACAACATCCCTTATGCGAACTACCAAATGACGGAACACTTTGCCCGAATCTGTGTTTGTATAAGTACAACCTGGGTCTCTTCAAAGCAAGAGCAAATCTATACCTCATAGGTAAGCGTGCTCCACCGTAGAACGCATCACAACTTACCACAAGGTGAGATCGTGGACATTGACGAGTCCTATCCACCATTAAAAAAAAAGAGTACTAAAAAAGATAACGCGATGTAAAATACTACTTGCGATATTAAACATTCTTTTAGACATTATTTAATACATTTGCAAACTATAATAAATATGTATTTATAAATAAAGTAAATAATAAATAATGATTTTATAATAAATTACTTCTACAGTAGTATACAGTAGTTCACATCTAAATAGATTATACATTGCATCCATAAAGACTAAATAAATCTTTATATTTTGTGATAACAAGCACTAAAAATATATTTAGGCCGTACACTATAAATCAGACTAGTTCTGTGGAGATTATGCGGGTTGATAGTGATGAAGAAAGGCCTCTTACAAATAGACGACTTTGTATAACAAATAGTTCCTATACATATATTTAATATGTTTAAAATGTTCATATTGTAGGTTATAAACTAAAGTTACAAACTTTAATAACATAGTAGTACTCTGTAATACCATTAATATAAATAAATGGAAGTGATCAAATAGACATTTGACATACTCACGCGATACTAAGAACAATTTGTTTTATTTTTAAATATATAAAAAAGGTAAATGTTTTGTATAAATCACATATAAAACAAATCGAAGTAAAAGTAATCATAAATATTCTAATTTTCATCTCAATTTCATAAAATGTTAGTTAAAAGTTTTATTGTGTTTACGAACAAATAACATATAAAATCATTGAATTTTTAAAACAATAATGTCTGTAAAATAAATATATTAAACCTTTAAACTCTTGAATTTGAAAATGGAACAGATACATATTTAATTATACCAATGTTACGTGATATAAAAATGTTAAAAATATAAGCGTATGGAATTGTATTTTTGTATCTGAAATAAATAGTAATAATACACTAGAAGTACAGTAAACTCACTACACTTCATTTGAAAATACATCATAGATTTAATTGTTGTACCTAAGTAGCCAGTTCAAAATAAAATAAAATATTATATACTTTACATTTCCGCTCTTATTCAGATAAAAAATAGTTACCCGTATATTTGCCCTTAGACTTATTTCTATGTTTGTAATCATATACCTATATTTGTAAGTTATTGCCTACCTAATTTTATTTGTTTGAAAATATACCAGAAACAAAATAATAAAAATACAAGACCCAAACAGTAATTGTTTAACTGTAAAACTACAGTTATAGAAAAGTACTTTTTATGTTTTTCAGCTAATAACATAAGGCGTCGGCATACCTACCTACCTGTCTGTGAATTCCACGAAATAATGTTTTTATAAAATATATTGTGGTAATACAGATATTATATAAGAATAGAGTTATGTGATTTGCAAGTTTTATAATAAACTTTATCATGCCGTAATAGTTTCTAATATTTGATTTAAGTGACCTTTTTGGTATAATGTTCGTGAAACCTTATATTTGTTCCACTGTAGTTTACCGCGTTTGTTCAATAAACAAACTCTGTTTACGTAACAATTGTATGCAGGTCTCGACAATATATTCTAACTAAGTACTGATGACCTTAGCAGAAATTAAAGTTGATATAATTTGTATATTTGCTATAATTTAGTATCGCATCTTTAGATGCTAAAATCATCAAGTAATTTATTGTTTTTATTAAATTAGGATTATGTATATGTATATAATGTATATTATAGTATCGAGTTATAATATTAAAAAATACATTTCACTATTCATGTTATTATTATGTTTAACTAGTTCAAGTGTTTTTGAAATTGTGTACAAACATGTTCTCCATATTATGGCTCGTGTTGGTGAATTATTCATTCTACCCTTACGAATTTTTTTGTACAAATTTAAGGGTATAGAAAATTAGAAGGTAATTTGTTTATGTCATAACAATTTTTGTCATTTATGTAGGTACCTAATCATTAAAAATGGTAAAAGCAAGGTTGCTTAGTATAAATATTGTTGATTTATTTTAGATCTAAATATATATTTTTTATTTCACAAATTTGTAAAGACCTTGAGTAATTTATGAAAAACTTGAACTATATCTTTATAAAAATTATATTTATTGTAACATTGTCTGGTCAGCTTACAACTGAATCATAAAATTACTTTCTACCATTTTTTAACCCCCGACTAAAAAGAGGGGTGTTATAGGTTTGACCTGTCGATCTGTGTATCTGTATATCTGTGTGTCTGTCTGTGGCAATGCAGCGGCCAAACGCGATGACGTATTTGAATGCGGTTTTTTTTAAATCGAAAGCTATGCTCGTCGAGATGGTTTTTAACTATGTTTGATCAAAATATAAACAGTTGTCTCCAAAATATTGACGTTTTATTGGTGAAAGGTTCTTATGGAATAATTTGCTGTTCCCAGCGGCTTCGCTCGCGCTATATAAAAAAATAAAAAAAAGCCTAGTTATGTAAGCCAAAAGATATGTTGCCCGTGACCACGTTTATGTATACTGTAAAAATATATTTATATGCTTGTCGAAATCAAAGTAGTAAAATAAAAAAAGGGTTAAAGGTAAAATATTTTTAAATCAGTCCAGTGGATTCGGAGTCTATTAAATTCAAACAAACAAACAACCCAATCTTTCCCCTTTATAATATTAGTGATGATGATGATGATTAAATATAGCTTATGTTCATCAGCTTTCGGTGGTAGACCATAACATCCGGTCACCGGCAAAGTTACCACCCATCGGGCAGAGTCGTGCCGCAAAGCGACCTAGTCGTGTTCCGGCACGTTGCTCGATGAAGCCGTTTATGGGAAATGGGTCTGAACAGTTGCGGTGCGTTGGCGAACCGGTTTGACGTCGGGTTGGTGTTTGTTTTGTCGGGTGTCTAGTCGAGGAGGGTAGCGGGATCCGAAGCGACGGCTTTCCGCTGGCCGCCCGCAGATAGTTGGGGGCCCAATTAGTGGGTTAGCCACCCACGAAAGGCTGCCCCGCCAGCTGCGAAAAATCCCAGGGTGGCTCCATCGTGCTGGTTGGCGACCAGTCGAGGAGGCCCGATGGCGATCCCTGGGGGGGTTCGGGCGTCCCCGCAGTCTCCAGACTAGTCTCCCAGTGGCAAGACATCACCAATTTCGACGTCGGGTTCGATATGCACCGCCTCGTTCAACTGCCATTTCCCATCCCTATTCACTTTTATATTTATTTTTTTATGAAAAAGTTTAAAAAAGAGAATAAGTTAAAGCAGCGGTTGCACTCCTCCTCATATAAAGTGCACCTCACTAATATAAGGGGTTTGCACTCAAATCTTTTAGCTGTCCACCACCACCTGGAGACAGAGCAGCCGCACTTGCTCTTTTTGACGGAGACGCAGATACAATGTCCTTTGAGCGCTGCATACTTGGATTATCCCGGTTACTCGTTAGAGCACAACTTTCGCTCACGGGCCGGAGTCAGTGTGTACGCGCGGAACGACCTCTGTATTCAGCGTCTCCGTCACCTTGAAGACCCCACTTTTTCTTCCCTATGGGTTTTAGTGGACACAGGAAACGAAAAAATCCTGTATTCCTGTGTCTACCGTTCGCACAGCGGTGACCAGGAGACAACTCGTTTATTTGAGTATCTCAGTGAGGCTGCAGATATGGCTCTGCATCAGTACCCTTCGGCGCAGCTCGTCTTTCTGGGGGACTTTAATGCCTGTCATCAGGACTGGCTGTTCCCGTACCAGAAGACCGACCATGCTGGAAGAGAAGCGCGGAACTTTGCGTTGTCCTTGGACCTCTTTCAGCTGGTGAGGCAAGCGACAAGGGTACCAGATGTGGTAGGCCATACAGCCAATTGCCTGGACCTTCTGCTGACAACTGATCCGGACAGGTATCGTGTAGAGGTCTCGTCCCCCTTGGGAACCTCCGATCACTGTCTGGTGAAATCTGTATTTACATATTCCCCACCAGCTTTCGAACCACATGGTGTTAGGCGAGTATGGAAATACAAGTCAGCAGATTGGGATGAGATGCGGCACTTTTTTGCGTCTTATCCTTGGCGGCAGGTCTGCTTCTCTTCTTTGGATCCGTCGAGTTGCGCGGATGCTATAACTGATGTGGTGCATCAGGCAATGGAGTATTTTATTCCTTTTGCTGACGTACCCATCGGTGGCAAAGCTCGCCCATGGTTTAATGCCGAATGTCGTCATGCACATGACCGAAAACATTCCGTATACCTTATTTGGGCTGATGCTCGAAGCCGCAAAACTCCGGATGTAAGTATAAAGAAGAGAGCCTTTAACCAAGCTGCCAAGTCCTACAAAAAGGCATTGCGGAAGGCTCGTCTCGATCGAATCGCTAAGAATGGCGAAAAGCTCTCTGCCAGACCAACTGGCAGTCGAGCTTTCTGGTCTCTTGCGAAAGCGATCGAGTCGAATTTCTGCCAACCCTCACTGCCTGCTCTGCTGAAGCCGGATGGTTCCCTGGCACACACAGCAACAGAGAAAGCAAATGTATTTGCTTCTCTGTTTGCTGATAATTCGCATCTAGACACTGGCAATGCTTCTCCAGCACATCTTCCTCACTGCGGTATTTCGATGCCTGAAATCCGCATCACTAACAAAGAGGTATGGAGAACATTGTGTCGTTTAGATGTGAATAAAGCCAGTGGTCCTGATGGTATACCAGCCATTCTGCTCAAAACATGCGCAGCTGAGTTGTCTCCTGTACTGACACGTTTGTATCGTCTCTCTTTCATGACTGGAATAGTGCCGAAATCCTGGAAGCTTGCTAATGTGCAACCCGTGCCCAAAAAAGGCAGCCGTGCCGACCCTGTCAATTACAGACCGATTTCAATCACCTCCATACTCTGCAAGATTATGGAGCGTGTATTGAACTCGCGCCTACTAGCATACCTAGAAGGTAACGATCTCCTCAGTGACCGACAATACGGGTTTCGCCGTAATAGGTCTACTGGGGACCTCCTAGTGTATGCTACACACATTTTAGGCGAGGCCATCGAGAAGAACGGAGAAGCGGTCGCCGTCTCTCTGGACGTCTCGAGGGCATTTGACAGGGTCTGGCATGCGAGCCTTATAAGCAAGCTTTCAGCGTATGGTATATCTCCTGGTCTGATCGGCTGGGTAACAGACTTTCTGAGCCACAGATCTCTCCGAGTAGTTGTCGACGGGTGTTCCTCGGAACCCTTGACAATAAATGCCGGAGTGCCTCAGGGGTCCGTTCTTTCTGCAACTCTGTTTCTGCTGCACATTAATGATCTGTTGAAGCCCGGTATCTATGGGTATGCAGACGACAGCACAGTTGTAGAAAGATATCTGCCGAGTACTCGGGCTAGTCGAGATCAAGTACAGTCTGAAAGAGAAGCCATGGTGCAACGTTTGACTGACAAACTTCAGGCAGTCTCCGCATGGAGCAATGCCAATCTTGTCAAGTTCAACGCCACCAAAACGCAGACGTGTCTATTCACCGCCAAAAGGAGCCCTTTCACCTTGGCTCCTACTTTCCAGAATGTATCCTTGGAATACAGTGACCGGCTTCAGTTGTTAGGCTTAGAGATTTCCTCGAACCTCAACTTTGGTCGGTTCATTGAGTCCAGAGCAAGAGCAGCAGCAGCAAAGCTTGCCGTTCTGGCGAAGGTTCGGCAGTACTTTACACCGGGACAGCTTCTTGTTTTATACAAAGCACAGATCCGGTCGTGTGTAGAGTACTGTGGTCACATATTTGCTGGTGCCGTAAAGTCTCATCTTGCGGTTCTGGACTCAATTGAGAGGCGAGCAAAGAGGCTTATCGGCGATCCCGAATTGGTCGAAGCCGACCTCCAAAGCCTTGAACACAGGCGTAAAATTGCTAGCCTCTCAGTATTCTATAGGATACATTTTGGTGAGTGTGCGCAGGAACTACACGACTTAGTTCCCCCGTCCCCCTTCCATCACCGGACGTCCCGACGCACGGCAGGTATCCATCCTTTTGTTGTGGACATTCCACCTGTCCGAACGAAGCGCTTTGCTTCCTCATTTTTAGTGCGTACAGCGAAGGACTGGAACAATTTGCCTGCGTCGGTATTTCCGGCCAAATATAATGTGGGTGTCTTCAAGAGAAGAGTGAATAGGTTGCTAGGGCAATGCGCCTTACCATCTAAGACTACATTCCACTTACCATCAGGTGGAATGTAGTCAAGCATTGCCCTAGATCGTATAAAAAAAAAAAAAAAAAAAAAAAATCAGGGACCGTTTAATAAAGGAAGAAATTAAAATGCAAGTAAGTTACCAAGGCTAATAAAGAAATTACGAAATCGAATCGTATAGTCTAAGACGTCAATGATTAACTTCGTAAAAAAGACACCATCGTCAACGTACGTACAACGGTCCCCCGACGCAACGACTTCAATAAGTACAAAATAATATTATTTTTATTATTTTTAGAGATCTTTTTGTATCGGAGGTTTTTTTTAATTTTTAATTATTTTAACCACTTATTCATAAAAAGTTGTTATTTAAGAACAACTGAGCAACTGTATAAATCAATTGTAGTCTTAAAGATTTGTCATTATTATTTTCACAAAGAGCGTAAAACTTAAAATAAAATTTTATGTGAGTTACTTATTTAAGGGATGGTGGTTAAAATATTTTAAAAATGGGTGTCAATTTGATAATGGTCGTGAAAACGCAAAATCACTGAGCTTAAATCAAGGACAGAGTGAGCCATTCTATTACATTGTTGGCGAACTGACTCTCCGAAATATATTTCACTAACCATTATACGTTCGACGCTCGTACAATGATGGTTTACGTAACTACAATTTTCTTCAAACTCTTGAATTTTACCATGTTTATTAAAACCAGCGTCATTAATAAACATATATTTTTTTATTAATTTAACTCTTATAATAACATAAAGTTGCTAAAGATTAAAAAAACATATTCTTTTCATTAAATGATTAATCCCAATTGAATAATAAAATGTTGAATAACAAAGATCCTATGATCAAGAAGCTGCAGCGATAATATTATCACTTGTTCACACGTGTATTTCTACGTTTACAAGCATATACATTACCGCAGTCTTAGATGAAGATGACTTAGCACCTATATGTTAGAACATTTGTGTTGTCAACGCAACCATTTTGGACGAAACATTTATATCTCTTTTAATATCATTAATGTTTTATATATAGCAGATTTCACTTATAATTTTTTCATAATATGAATAATTGTGTACTATATTTATATTTTTCACTGCTACTAGTCAGTACTACGATATATGTTAACTATAGAAATTATAGTTACGTGTATTATCCACGTCTGATACAATGAGTTATGTTTCATGGGCGACTCTGATTGCTAATGGGTAATTAAATAAAGATATATGACCAGACTTTGTCACGTTTGTAGTAACGGATTGCTGATCTATATCAGTCAAGTTTCATGAAAACATGACTTTAGTTCTTTATATTTATGATACAATTGTGTAAGTTATATTACATTGTTAATTATTTAAATGTTATAACAAAATAAATAAAATTCAGTTAAAACAGTAATTAGCATTTCTTAGGAGTTTTTATGATAAAACTTTAGAATATTTATTAACAACATGAAATATGTTTACCGATATTGTTTTTATTTTTAGGCTCAACAAACTAAAAACGACATCAATATTTTTATTTATATACTTATTGTAATAAAAGTTTCAGAGCTTTTAAGCGTCTAAATTCTTAGACATTTATAATAATCGTATTTTACATACAAATAAAATTAGCTATTTAAACTACAAGAGCATAAGCTTGACTGCACAACGTATTGCATTAATAAAAGCTCGCGTCGGATGTTTACAAGATTGTGGTGTAACAGCTTACTTGGTACTTCTCCCTTTAAGGTTTTTATTTATTACAAATAATATTCTAAGAAATATATTTTGATTATGTTTCATTGCTAAAATCAATGGTACAATCAATTTAAATTACAAACATTATAAATTAAAAACGACTTCCATAAGCACATAATAATATTATTTTTATCCTTGTTAGAGGTCTTTTTGTAGCGAAAGTTTTTTAAATTTTAAATATTTTTTCTGATTTCTAAAGTTATGTTACTGTTTTCATTATTGTACTAAATGATCCAGACACAATAATTTACACTTTTTTAAGTATTTCTATCAATAGTGCATAAGAAACTTTTAACCCCACCAATAAAACCTCAATATCTTGGAGAAGACTGTTTTTTTCAAGCAAACATAGCTAAAAACGATCTCGACAAACCAGGCTTTCGATTAAAAAAACCGCAATCAAATCCGTCTACGCGTTTGGCTGCTAGAATACCACAGACAGACACACAGATACACAGATCGACAAGTCAAACTTATAAAACCCCTCTTTTTGAGTCGGGGGTAAATAATAGTCTTAAATAAATATCAATATAAATTAAATTTCCAAAAAATGAAATGTTATGATAATGTACATTTCTTTTTTAAATAAGCTTAATAGTTAAAAATTGTTTATACATAACTTACAACATTATTAACATTTAATAAAAGTCTACATAAAAATATACGTAAATCTAATCACGAATATCAGTATTTGTAAATAGCTATTATTATAAATTTATTACAATAAAAGTGTGTAGCCCTGCAGGCCAGGCTGCTAGTAAATATTATGGAGCATGAAGTAAAAACAACCAGACCAATTTGTTTGCTTTTTTCTGTTCGTTATTGTCAGAAGGTTTGTACAAAAAAAAAAAACGTAGACAAAGGACGCACAGTTTCCATTACTGGTGACATTTATTAAATTAAGATACTTATTATTTAATTTCTTCATATTTTACAAAAAATATATTTTGTAAAATAAATAAAATATTATACTGACAAAAATAGTTACTTATATTTTACTTATTTATAATTATCTTAAATAAAAGTTATATTTTCATTTCTTTGTACTCTTACTAATTCACTTTCATAATTTTTAAACATATAAGTATATGTTTGTAATGTTAATGAAAAGTTATTAAATAAAAAAATATAGTAGTATAAACATTTAATTACATTTTATGTTAATTTTGAAATGAATTGTTATCTGCAGCTATCAACACCTTGATTAAATCTATCTTATAAATGAGAATGTGAGTTTGTTGTTTATTACGGTGAAACTGGTTAACTACTGAACTGATTATAGTGAAATTACGCACATATATTCGCAAGGGAACAAAAACGGACATATCGTCTATTTATTCAGCCTTATTCTCATGTCAAAAAGTCGTTTAACTTTCATTTAGAATACATATATTTTAAAATAAATAAATAAAGAATGAAAAATTAATCAACACGATCAGGACTTGGAACCTGCAATTTTTTTGGGAGAGCGCTCCTGTTGCCCGTCAGTAAATGTAGATCTAAGACATACGGCTGTCATAGTAAGGGTCGAAGTATCTTTATTTTTGGCATTATTTATTTTTTCCTTCTTTGTTTATTTATTTTTATTTATTATGTAATATGCACTTAATTTTATTAGATAGCAACTCTGTCAGTGACAAACATTAGATAACAATAATTGAATCACAGTACGCCTATTTTATTTCTTTTTGTTCTGTATATTTACAAATAAGGCCAACTATCGTATTATGCGTACAGAAATAAATTACAAAATAATAAAAAAAGTTCGTATTGAATTGTAATAAAGAAAAAGTTTTTGCGAATCAGGGGTATTGTTACTGTCTCATGCTGAAATAATAATCTAAATTGTTTTAATAATTGTAAAGTTTATAGTTAACAAATATACAAACAATTCTGTGCCTCAATAACATAAGTAGGAACTGTTTCTGTATTACTCATAAACTACATTTCAAATCGATTCCATCTTTTCGTAGCAATAAATCAATAACTTTATATATTAGTTGATTTATTACACATGTACTGCCTTCACCTGTAGTTTTGTTTGAGTGGGTTATCGAATACGCGAACTACTAACTTTGGCCCTTACCAAAATAACTTTGGAATTGACAAAATTTCCTGTCACATTCATCAGAAATTTTGGAGACTGACATATCAGCGAACTCTTCAAGCTAACAGTTTCTTGTAAGAAAACTTCAATAATATGAACTTAGCAATCCTAATTAGAAAATATCTTTATAATAATGATGATCACGATTTGATTTTTATAATTTTCATGATAATTTTTCTTGTACTAATATTTAAATAACTCATATTAACCACATCATTTTTAACCCCTAACTAAATAGAGGGGTGTTATAAGTTTCACCTATCGTTCTGTGTACCGTGTTTTTGTGTATCTGTGTATCTTTATATCTGTGTATCTGTGTATCTGTGTCTCTATCAGATATTATGTAGGATTCTAATAGTAGAAGTTTTTTTAAATCGGCCTAGTAGTTTCGGAGCCTATTCCATTTAAGCAAACAAGCAAATCTTTAATCTTTATAATATTAGGATAGATTGATAGAAATACTTAAACAACTGAAAATTTGTGTTTCCTTAGGTTCATTTAGTACAATAAAGAAACCAGTAACATAACTTTAAAAATCAGAAAAAAAAATAATAAAAATTTAAAAAACCCCCGATACAAAAATACCTCTAAAAAGAATAAAAATATTATTATTATGTACTTATTGAATTCTTTGCGTCGGGGGACCGTTTAGTAAAGGAAGAAATTAAAATGCAAGTAAGTTACCAAGGCTAATAAAGAAATTACGATATCGAAACTTATAGTCTAAGTCCTCAATGATTGACTTCGTAAAATAAACACCATCGTCAACGTAGGTACTTACAATGGTCCCCCGACTTCAATAAGTACATAATAATATTATTTTAATTTTTTTCAGAGGTATTTTTGTATAAGAAGTTTTTTTTAAATATATATACCTATATATTTTTTGGTTAATTAATTAAATCGTTAAAAAAGTAATATGTAAAAAAATATTTGTTTTTAACATTTATTTTTAACACAAACAGATTTTAAAATTAAAAGCATTTTGTTTATTAAAGTAGTCATGCATACTCACGGAATAATGTAGTATATTAACATACATACTATACCTACTCAAACAAACAAACCTCATTCACTTCATACATAAACAAATCAACTCATCATTAATGCTTACTCTAACAGGACCACTAAAAGGTATAAACTATAAACTAGGTATTTAAGCTTTAATATGTATGTGTGGGTTCGATATATTCGATAAGATAATATAAAGCGGAAGAGTTTGTTTGATTGAGCGCGCTAATCTTATGAACTACTGGCCCGAATTGAAAAATTCTTTTTGTGTTGAATAGTTTATTCATTCAGTCATTTATTGAGGAAGGCTATATTTCGCTGATGAGGCATTTCGCTGTAATTAATAGAAGTCAAGCAGCACAAAAAAATCTGCAAACACAGGAAAAAAATTTTTTTTTTGAGATTTTCCTCGCATGTACTGAGTAAACGGTGAAAAATCTGCAAAATTATTGTATTATGAAATTATTCTCCTTTATAATTTCTATAAAGAAATCCACGACAGCATATATCTAGCTTTTAAGGTTGACTCACTATAATCTTTTTTATGGTAGTCAAACTAATTCTAAGATAATATAATATTTTCGAATGTATTTTAATTACCATGATATTAGTCCTTTTCCAAATAAATAAGTTAAATATCACAAGTACTTAATTGTGAACAAACTTGCTCTTTTTGCACAACATTTGATTTTAACCAATATGTAAGGAATTATTGTAGTTTTAAAGTAATACGCAATGGTCAATTAACACACGCGTATTGACGTTTAGGTTGTGTGGCGCGGTGAGAGAAAAGAGGCGACAGTGTCGATAGCTGCGAGGTAGCATTAGAATCCTTACGGAATGGTTATGGTCAGCTAAATAATTTTTGAATGCGTTTTTTTCGATATTCATCGTAAATTTGTTCATTAATACTTATTAAATAAAACAAGAGACAGCAAAGTGGCTCATTATGAAACCAAAACTCATATTTGTAACGATATAGGTGAAAATATTACCTACATTGAAGATCTTATCTCTAAAGTCTACCCAGATGAGGTTCAAATAGGTCAAAAAGATTATCAATTGATGTGTCAAAGGGAAAAATTGGCGGCTAGAAATAGTGCTTAGGAAATTAATGACATAATTCCAAGTAAACTTCCAGGATAATGTAATGAATCAAGAAGGTGTGGTACATTATAAGAGTGATAAAGTAATATTAGAAGTACAAAATATCATATTTAACAACAATTCAGACAGCATACCAGCTAAATATGGAAGTGCCTACGGGTTAAGGTATTTGACTTTATTAGTTTAACCAAAAAAAGCAAACCTCAACGAGAGATGTATTAATTCACTTAATATAATATGTGACATGAGAGATAACACATTTGAAAAATGAATTTTTTCAAATTTATTGATACGTGGTCAATTTTTTTTGCAAATAGCAACGCAGATGTTCGCGTTTTATATAGGATTTTTACCGAACTGTGCGTCGTTTCATGCAATTTACGTCACGACAGAGCGTTTCTCGGGACACCCGCTCTTTTTTTTGTTTATTTTGCTAAGCTTTTAATTTTTATTCTATAGATTTATAAGTAATAGTGTAATTAACCATTATTGTTAAGTATTTTGTTATTTACTGTACAACATATGAAACTTATGTTATTTTTTTTAAAGTATTATATTTGAGACGTTTTAAAAATTAATCCCAGTGATATATATTAGGCATCATTTAATAGTCAAAGTAAATGCTCTCTCTGGAAATAAGGAAAACAATTTTCAAAACTTTCACAATTAATAAGTATATATCTATTTCTTAAAATAATTACAGCCACGAGTAAAAGTTGCACAATCTAAGTTTTAATGAAGCAAACAACTTGTATAGTTCGTTTAGTGAGTGTCGTTTAGATTCGTTTTTTAAACTGCTGAAATTTGACGCCTCAGTTCGTACAAACTCATTGCACTATGGAGAAGTTTCAATTTGAAATCCGTTCAGCTCGATAAGAATTATATTAATATTAATTCAAAGCATTTTAGTTGGTAACACACATTAACATGTTTAAAAAAATATCTGTCGGAGTTAAACTTTTAAAATTATGTAACGGTGTACAAATTACAGCATCTATGGTGACAAATGCTATGCTGTGCTCCAGCATAATAAATATTCTTTATTGCACACCAAAATACAGAAAATATAAAATAATGATAAGAAAAAGAAATAATACGTGGTGACACAAAAAAAGGCGGCCTCATCACTGAAAAACGATTTCTGCCAGGCAACCTTAAGACTGAGAATATCTAATGAAACAAATTAACAAAAATAATAATATATTATCTGGAATAAAGTTTTAAATTAATTTCCACTGAGTAACCGTAAAATTTAAGTTATATTGTCGTTGTTTGTTATTGACAAACAATATCTGTTAATAATTTGGAAACGTTTGTGAAATTTATAGCCGTGTAAACTTAACCTGAAATTTATAACCCGCGTTATGTCTCGGGGTGGATTACAATGTTCGGTTACAATAACAAGTTCTTTCAACGTCAATTATAGTAAAGATTTGTTTACAATAACAAGGATTTGTCATTACAAATTCTTGTTATTGTAACCTTGTTACGTACGTTGATAGTGTATATACAAAGTTAATCATTGAGGACTTAGACTATACCATTCGATAACGTAATTTCTCTATTTGCCTTGTTAACTTACTTGCATTTTAATTTCTTCTCTTATTAAACGGTCCCCCGACGCAACGAATTCAATAAGTACATAATAATATTATTTTCATTCTTTTTAGAGGTCTTCTTGTATCGGGGGTTTTTTAATTTTTTTTTTCTGCTTTTTAAAGTTATATTACTAGTTTCTGAATTGTACTAAATAAACCTACAGACACACCAAATTTTCAATTGTTTAAATATTTCTATTAATCTATCCTAATATTATAAAGAGGAAAGATTTGTTTGTTTATTTGAATTAAATAGACTCCGAAACTACGGGACCGATTTTTAAAAAAATCTGTTAGCATTAGAATCCTACATTATGATGTACAAAGGTTATATTTAATACGAGAAATTTATATTTATTATATTTAATACAATGATTATATTTTATCCAGGTGAAAGTTTCGACAATGTAATAAATCATAAATGTATTAAGTAACATAATTCAAGACTTTTTCATATGGGTAGGTAGGTAGGTTTCATATATACGAATATTAATAAATATAAACATTTAGAGTTAAAATGATTTACAATAACACTATTATGAAAGGATTTATATTATCACTAGCTGTTGCCCGTGATTTTTTATGACTACGATCATAAGCCTAATAAAGTAAATATTTGTAATATTATGAAGTAAAAACAACCAGACCAATTTGTTTGATTTTTTCTGGCCGTTATTGTCAGAAGGTTTGTATAAAAAAAAAATTAAACGTAGACAAAGGACGCACAGTTTCCATTACTGGTGACATGTATAATTAAGACACTTATTAATTAATTTCTCTATATTTTACAGAAAATATATTGTGTAAATAAATAAAATATTTTACTGACAAAAATTTTAAGTTACTTATATTTTAATTATTTATAATTATCTTAAATAAAAGATATATTTGCATTTCTTTGCATGGTTACTAATTCACTTTCATAATTTTTAAATATATAAGTATATGTTTGTAATGTAAATGAAGAGTTATTAAATAAATATATATAGTGGTATAAACATTTAATTAAATTTTATGTTAATTTTGAAATGAATTGTTATCTGCAGCTATCAACACCTTGATTAAATTTATTTTATAAATGATAATGTGAGTTTGTTGTTTATTACGATGCCACTGGTTAACTACTGAACTGATTATAGTGAAATTACGTACATATATTCGCAAGGGAACAGAAACGGACATATCGTCTATTTATTCAGCCTTAATTTCAAGTCAAAAAGTCGTTTAAGTTTCATTTAGAATACATATAATTTTAAAATAAATAACAAATGAATGAAAAATTAATCCACACGGGCTGGACTGGAACCTGCAATTTTTTGGGAAAGCGCTCCTGTTGCCAGTCAGTAAATGTAAATTAGGTCTAAGACATACGGCTGTCATAGGGTCGAAGTATCTTTATTTTTGGCATTATTTATTTTTTTCCTTCTTTTTTTATTTATTTTTATTTATTATGTAATATGTACTTGCTTTTTTTAGATAGCAACTCCGTCAGTTAACAACATTAGATATTAATAACTGAATCACAGTACGCCTGTTTTGTTTCTTTTTGTTCTGCATATTTACAAATAAAACCAACTATCCTATTATACGTTCAGAAATAAATTACAAAATAATAAAAAACTTCGTATTGAATTGTACAAAAGAAAAAGTTTTTGCGAATCAGGGATATTGTTACTGTCTCATGCTGAAATAATAATCTAAATTGTTTTAATAATTGTAAAGTTTATAGTTAACAAATATACAAACAAGTCTGTGTCTCAATAACATAAGTAGGAACTGTTTCTGTATTACTCATAAACTACATTTCAAATCGATTCCATCTTTTCGTAGCAATAAATCAATAACTTTATATATTAGTTGATTTATTACACATGTACTGCCTTCACCTGTAGTTTTGTTTGAGTGGGTTATCGAATACGCGAACTACTAACTTTGGCCCTTACCAAAATAACTTTGGAATTGACAAAATTTCTCGTCACATACATCAGAAATTTTGGAGACTGACATATCAGCGAACTTTTTAAGCTAACAGTTTCTTGTAAGAGAACTTCAATAATATGAACTTAGCAATCTTAATTAGAAAATATCTTTATAATAATGATGATGACGATTTGATTTTTATACTTTTCATGATAATTATTCTTGTACTAATATTTAAATAACTCATATTAACCACATCATTTTTAACCCCCGACTAAATAGAGGGGTGTTATAAGTTTCACCTATCGTTCTGTGTACCGTGTTTTTGCGTATCTATGTATCTGTGTATCTATGTATCTGTGTATCTATGTATCTGTGTATCTATGTATCTGTGTATCTATGTATCTGTGTGTCTATCAGATATTATGTAGGATTCTAATAGTAAAAGTTTTTTTAAATCGGTCTATTCCATTTAAGCAAACAAGCAAATCTTTGATCTTTATAATATTAGGATAGATTGATAGAAATACTTAAAAAAACTGAAAATTTGTGTGTCCGTAGGTTCATTTAGTACAAAAAGGAAACCAGTAACATTACTTTAAAAAGCAGAAAAAAAAATAATAAAAATTAAAAACCCCCCGATACAATAATACCTCTAAAAATAATAAAAATATTATTATTATGTACTTATTGAATTAATTAAATTAAATAATTAAATCGTTAAAAAAGGAATATGTAAAAAAATATTTGTTGTCAACATTTATTTTTAACAATTATTTTTAACAAAAACAGTAATTTTAAAAGCATTTTGTTTATTAAAGTAGTCATGCATATTCACGAAATAATGTAGTTTATTAACATACATACTATAGCTACTCAAACAAACCAACCTCATTCACTTTATACATAAACAAATCAACTCATCATTAATGCTTACTCTAACAGGACCACTAAAAGGTATGAACTATAAACTAGGTATTTAAGCTTTAATATGTGTGTGTGGGTTCGATATTTGATAAGATAATATAAAGCGGAAGAGTTTGTTTGATTGAGCGCGCTAATCTTAGGAACTACTGGCCCGAATTGTATAATTCTTTTTGTGTTGAATAGTTCATTTATTAAGGAAGGCTATATTTCGCTGATAAGGCTTTTCGCTGTGACTAATAGAATTCAAGCAGCAATAAAAAAATGCAAATAACACGGCACAGCAATAAACACGGAAAAAAAAATATTTTTTGAGATTTTCCTCGCATGCACTGAGTTAACGGTGAAAAATATGCAAAATTAATGTATTATGAAATTATTCCCCTTGATAATTTTTATAAAGAAATCCGCGACAGCATATATCTAGCTTTTAAGGTTGACTCACTATAATCTTTTTTATGGTAATCAAACTAATTCGAAGATAATATAATATTTTCGAATGTATTTTATATTTAAAATATCATGGCAATCCATGATATTAGTCCTTATCCAAATAAATAAGTTAAATATCACAAGCACTTAATTGTGAACAAAATTGCTCTTTTTGCACAACATTTGAGTTTTAACCAATATGTAAGGAATTATTGTAGTTTTAAAATAATACGCATTGGTCAATTAACACACGCGTATTGACGTTTAGGATGTGTGGCTCAGTGAGTGGGAAGGGGCGACAGTGTCGATAGCTGCGAGGTAGCATTAGAATCCTTACGGAACGGTTATGGTCAGCTAAAAATTAAATGCGTTTTTATCGATATTCATCGTAAATTTGTTCATTAATACTTATTAAATAAAACAAGAGTCAGCAAAGTGGCTCATTATGAAACAAAAACACATATTTATAACGATATAGGTGAAAATATTACCTACATTGAAGATCTTATCTTTAAAGTCTACCGAGATGCAGTTCAAATAGGTCAAAAAGATTATCAATTGATGTGTGAAAGGGCAACATTGGCGGCTAGAAATAGTGACATAATTCCAAGTAAACTTCCAGGATAATGTTTTTGTAATGTTTGTAATTTTAATGAATCAAGAAGGTGTGGTAAAGTAATATTAGAAGTACAAAATATCATATTTAACAACAATTCAGAAAGAATACCAGCTAAATATGGAAGTGCCTACGGGTGGGTAAAGTTATTTGACTTTATTTGCTTAACCAAAAAAAGCAAACCTCAACGAGAGGTGTATTAATTCACTTAATATAATAAAGAGACATGAGAGATAACACATTTGAAAAATGAAATTTTTCAAATTGATTGATACGGGGTCAATTTTTTTTGCAAATAGCAACGCAGTTCGCGTTTTATATAGGATTTTTACCGAACTGTGCGTCGTTTCATGCAATTTACGTCACGACAGAGCGTTTCTCGGGACACCCGCTCCTTTTTTTGTTTATTTTGCTAAGCTTTTAATTTTTATACTATAGATTTATAAGTAATGGTGTAATTAACCATTATTGTTAAGTATTTTGTAGTTTACTGTACAACATCTGAAACTTATGTTATTTTTTTTATGTATTATAATGCATTATATTTGAGATGTTTTAAAAATTAATCCCAGTGATATATAGCAGGCATCTTTTAATAGTCAAAATAAATGCTCTCTCTGGAAATAAGGAAAACAATTTTCAATTTTTTACAATTAATAAATATTAATCTATTTCGTAAAATAATTACAGCCACGAGTAAAAGTTGCACAATCTAAGTTTTAATGAAGCAAACAACTTGTATAGGTTGTTTAGTGAGTGTCGTTTAGATTCCTTTTTTAAACTGCTGAAATTTGACGCCTCAATTCGTTCAAACTCATTGCACTATGGAGAAGTTTCAATTTGAAATCTTTTTAGCTCGATAAGAATTATATAAATATTAATTCAAAGCATTTTAGTTTGTAATAAACATTAACATGTTTAAAAAAATAGCGGTCGGAATTAAACTTTTAAAATTATGTAACGGTGTACAAATTATAGTATCATTACTTATGCATCTTTGGTGACAAATGCTATGCTGTGCTCCAGCATAATAAATATTCTTTATTGCACACCAAAATACAGAAAATAAAAAATGATGATAAGAAAAAGAAATAATACATGGTGACAAAAAGGCGGCCTTATCGTTGTAAAGCGATTTCTGCCAGGCAACCTTAAGATTGAGGATATCTAATGAAACAAATTAACAAAAATAATAATATATTATCTTGAACAGTTTTAAATTAATTTCCACTGAATAACCGTAAAGTTTTAGTAATATTGTCGTTGTTTGTTATTGACAAACAATATCTGTTAATAATTTGGAAACGTTTGTGAAATTTATAGCCGTGTAAACTTAACCTGAAATTTATAACCCGCGTTATGTCTCGGGGTGGATTACAATGTTCGGTTACAATAACAAGTTCTTTCAACGTCAATTATATTTAAGATTTACAATAACAAGGATTTGTAATGACGTAGTTTTAATTATTTAATAATCGAACGGTTTCGAAACTGCACATTTAAATGTTGAAAACATAATGTAGCTACGGTATGGCAAGTATGTATAATGAATAAATTATTAAAAATTATGATTAACTAATATTATAATAACTTTTTTATGATAATAGTGTTATTTTAGAAAGAAATTGAATTTGTAGAGTTTATGAACAACATTATAACCTAGAACTCTGACTCATATGCATTAATAAAATTAAGATTATTACGTAAGTAATGAGGTGTTTTATTAAATGTTTACTTTCATCTGCTTAGTGACGTCAACGTTATTTACACTTTGCTTTTTAATATTGTTTACAAAAAATACTTTAATCAGAAAGCTGTTATCCCTTAGTCCAACGAACCTCAAAGCGTTGGTGTTTATTTTGGACTACATTTTCTTTACTATGATTTCCATTTTTTTTTCTTCATTTAATTATTTTAAGGGTTATTATTTTGTTTTCATAAACATATTTTTTCATATATCAGAATATCAAATGGTTTCCTTACCGTATTTATTTAGGGGATTGGCAAAACTGGATGACGTTTCAAATCATTTATTTTTCTTTAAGTACAACATAATGTAGACGGAAAATAGGTTAAAAAAATATCCGAAGAAAATATTAGAGGAGGGTTGGATGAGGGTTAGATGTATGTATAATTAAATATAAATCTTTAGATTTTTTAAATCGAATCAAATCTTAATTGAAAATAAATTTATTCAAAACATTTTTTCATTGTCAAAGTTACCACTAGCTCGAAAAAATAATTCCCACAGACCTGAGAACTGGTGACAGAAATTCAGAGAGAATGTCAAGTTTTTCAAAGTTGTACTTGAAAGTCTAAATTACGTAAATACATTACAATACTAAGTAAATAATCTTGAAGTAGCCTGGCAGCGATTGTTTCATACCCACGGTGCATTATCCTCTAAGCATTCAGATACATTGTAGTATCCTTTTGCGCGTAAACGTTCCTTAATCTCTTTACGTAATTATCAATAATAGTATGGAATCTCGATAGAACTTGATAAAGTAATGTCTAGGAATATTAGTAATATATTAAAAAAGGAGTATTCAAATAAAATTGTATATCAGTTTATTTGGAATATTTAGATTCTGTTTTTTATTTGTATATAAACGACTCTATTTTATCTTAGTTGTTGTTATATTTCTGAAAAGTATTATATCTATTAAACTTAAAACGCTCGTCAGGTAATATCTGTCTGTCTATTAGATTGTTAGCTTTATGTTAGAGTATAGACATTGACAGTTATAATAATATATATACATATATATTATTATTATATACAGTTGAGATTTAATTAAGAATGTTCGAAAATAAAAAGAAAGTTTTTTAAAATATAATTGAATAAATATTCAATGTATTGTTTCTATTAATGTCAGCTCAATATATGATTCTTCATCATCACACTTAAAAGATTTTTATTACCAATTGAACTCTATTCTATCAGTAAGAGTTTTATACTTTGTTGATTTTAGTCAATAGTCAAAAACTTACAAGACTAGTGCTTACAAAAAAATGTATATTTATTTTATTTAGTCTGAAAATCTGCTAAAATGTTAGTTATTATTGATAAATTTATAAAAATAATATGCAAACACCATTTAATGCCAATGCTAGTATAATTTTAGTTAGAGTATTTTTATTCTGACACTCTAATCTAATCTAATCTAATCTAAGTAAGATTCGTCTTTCCGCTTTCTTTAATAACACTCTAAAATGAAACATCTACTACGACTACTACAAAGAAAAAAGCTCGATAAGACGTTAATAGAACTAGTGTAGGTTTAATTAATAAATATTTTCAAAAATAGTTAACAAAATATACAAATTGTCCTTATTTATAGTATCTGATATGTTGATTATCTGATATTCAATTCGTTTTATACGATAGGCTTTTCATGCAAATTTCTGTACAAAATAGTTTCGATATTTTATATCTGCGTTCATTGACGCGACGGTCATTTGTGATGATTATTTTAACGAATGTTAAAAATATCAAAAACAATTATATGCAATAATGTCATGCTTTTGTTTTGATGTTTACATTCGATCCATGATTTACATTAAAGTACATTTTTAATAACTTTTTAAAACTGTTTTATAAGGAAATCTATTTTATTGAAGTATATTTTGTGATTATTATCTCATTTTTCTTTCCTAGATGTCAAACAGGTAGAGAATAAACGATCTGTAAACATGAGATTACGTTGCTTATAAACCAATCCAAACATAAACCAATCTCCAACATCCCAATAATCTTCAGTTACTTTTATTTTTTTTATATAATTCTGTGTTAAGCGAGCAGACGTAACTTGTATTTTTTCCGTTGCCAACAGATTTTCTGATATTATTATAATTTATCTGATATTGTTATAAAGTAAATCATTTTTCAATTACAGTACCGATATGTAACAATTTTTATAATATGAACTTCCAATAACTGCATCAAGAACGTTTATATTGATCCGACACTACATTTTGGATGAAATAGAAATACAGAACATTATATAACATTCAAATATATATGGATGTTATAATATTAATATATTTCGCCTCAAAATACCTATCAAACTGATTGTAACCGCAATAATAGGTTTACAACTATTCTACCTTAATGGAACAGACTGCTATAGTCTCTTACTGAATTGAATTCCTGTTCTAGCTAGGGTACATAAAACAATCCCAAAATTCAAGACAAAGGTATGAAAATATCGCAACCCGAGATCTATCATGTAAGACATTGATAAAACTGAATATGTTTTTTTGTAGTTTAAATTTTAGCATTTTTATTTCTATCAGTAATTTATTTATAATAATAATAATAATAATATCAGGACAAATTACACACATTGATCTAACCCCTAAGTAAGCAAATTATTTGCTTGTGGTAAGGGTGTTAGACAACTATACAAATACATAGAAATACACATATAAATACTGAAAATATATTTAATAAACGACCAAACCCAGAAACAGACATCTATGCTCATCACATAAATGCCTGTCTCCGCCGGGAATCGAACCCGAGCCCCATTGCGCCGTGACACGTTAGGCGTCTGCGCTAACCACTCGACCAACGGGGCGGTTGAAGGACTTTAAAGGTTTTGTGCCAATTATACGCACGTTCAGTCTTCGGTTCACAGCACAGCTAGTAATATGTACATCTAATATAAGTTATACACGTCATGTAGTTGAAGAAATAAATATAATTTTGTTTTATTTTTTCTGGACTAGAATTAGTTGATAGCTAATATATAAAGATACTTTCCTGTTTTCCTTCGGAACCTCCAAATAAAATCCAATTTCTGTCCATCTGTCATTCTCTCTCCAGGTGAAAAATACAATCACATATTTACATTTTAAGAATTAAAAAGGCTGAGAAGAGTTTTCATACAAGTTTACTCAGTTCAATTAACAATATAATTGATGATTGATTGATACATTGGTATGACTTATTTATATATATTTTTTATTTATTTTTTACTGTCCGAAGCTTTGGACTTAGATTTGTATCTTTGGTTATAGATTCAGTTTTACGTTTTTTTTAACTGTGCCAAACAAACCATTTATTTTTTCGTTTAATATATTTTTCTATTTAATAAATACAATCCCTTATAAATATCCTCGGTTAAAATACAGTATTCTCCTAGTAAGAGCTAAGAATGACTGATGGCGAAAGCGTTCAGTTCGTTTTGACGGACACCACCTTGCCGTTCCGCCATCTTTCACATTGACACTGACCATTACTTATAGTACCACGTGTATAGCATAAAGTATATATGTTATATATATATCATATCCATTTCTCCTTTATCTGGAAAAACATTATTCTGAAAATTTTAGAACAATATTGATTATGTCATAAATCCTTACAAATTGATTTTTAGTAACTTTAAAAATAACTTTACATACTTTAATACTTGCGATGAATCGGATAGTGACTTCGAAAAAGACAATGTTGGCCATGCATGGCCCAAAGCAACTATTTCACATATTGTAAAAGAGTACTAAATACTACCATTCTGTAGGAGAAGCAATTGTCATTACTTAAATGCTAATGCTAAACCTAAGATAAAATAAAATATACAATCGAATATCCAAAAGGCATCTGATAATAAAATAAATTAAAAAAATATAAAACCCCTCATACAAAAAGATCTCTAAAAATAATCAGACTAATATTATTATGTACTTATTGCAGTCGTTGCGTCGGGGAACCATTGTACGTACGTTGACAATAGTGTCTATTTTACGAAGTTACGAGGGCTTAGACTGTACGATTCGATATCGAAATTTCTTTATTTGCCTTGGTAACTTATTGGCATTTAGATTTCTTCCCTTATTAAACGGTCCCCTGACGCATCGACTTTAATAAGTACATAATAATACTATTTACTATTGTAGAGTACTGTGACCACATATTTGCTGGTGCCGCAAAGACTCATCTTGCGGTTCATTCATTCTTCTTCCTTCTTGCGGACATTCTACCTGTCCGAACGAAGCGCTATACTTCGTCTTTTTTAGTGCGTACAGCGAAGGACTGGAACAATCTGCCTGCGTCGGTATTGCCGGCCAAATATAATGTGGGTGTCTTCAAGAGAAGAGTGAATAGGCTGCTAGGTTAATGCGCGTTACCACCTAAGACTACATTTCACATACCATCAGGTGGAATGTAGTCAAGCATTAACCTAGTTTTGTATAAAAAAAGGACATAATTATATTTAATAATACATAATTATAATAAATAATAAATAATTATATTTACAGCTAATTATTGCATTAGAACCTTTCACCAATAAAATGTCAATATCTTAGAGACGCCTCTTTCTATTTCGACTAATCATAGCTAAGAATCATCTCACGATCGTAACCTGAGAACATAGGTTTCGATTTAAAAAACCCACATTCAAATCCGTCCACGCGTTTGGCCGCTAGATTGCCAAAGACACACAAATACTTCAAACTTATATAACCCCTCTTTTTAGTGGGGGGTGAAAAATATAAATATAGTTAAAAAAAACTTAAAAACGCTTTAAAAATGAATCGAACTAAAAAGCAAAAAAAAAATCGTAATATGAGAATTAAGGGCGAAATATAATAAAATTATTGCGAAAAAAAGCGTCGGGCGCTGTTTGTCATATATTTTGTTTCATTTTCGAACTCGATTTTGACTTACTTTAGGTGGTCAGATACTACTGGAACATTAAAAATTGTAAATTTTATTTAAAAATTCATTCTTGAAAATATTCAATCACTACAATGACTTTTTTCTGTTTTTTTTTTTTTAACTATATTTATTTCACGGTTTCTATACTTCTGTATCAAATTCAACATACTCCGAAATAAAATTTTATATGGAAAATATAATATACATCATTTTATTAAATACTTAAAAATATACTAATTATAAAGCGTGTTAAAAATTTGAAAGTTAGGTTGCTGTTTGTATATATTGTATCTTCGCACAAAAAGGAGACTCCGAGAATACGATATGCTGCTTCATAATATATTCTATCTCATTCTTTCACATGTGGAAGGCGCACGCTACGGATATGTTTATCTTTTTTTACTTGAAATTCGCTTACCCTGAGTATCCTGGCTAGGATAACGGAACGAATTGATTAAATTATTGCCTTGTTGTCGGTCCTTGATAAGTATGAAAAAATTCAAATTAATCTGACATTTCAAAGTAGGTCACAATCACGTTCAAAGATTCCGTTACATAGATAGATAGACAGATAGATAGATACATCCGAAGCTAATAAAAGCGTGTTAAAAAAATGTTGTTGGCTCAGCTCCACTCGTGCATCATGACGACCCTCATTCCTTTGATTAAAAAAGGTGTGTGTGCGATTCACACACGATAGAAGTGAAACTTCAGTAAATCGAGAAAAGAATGAGATGAATATATATACCAAGGGTAGGATAATTACATTTATAATAACATCTATTTTGATTGTTCAATAATTGTTTTTTTCGCGCACGAAACTCGCGACTACGTTCTGTTGAACTTTTTCCTGGATTTTTTTAAATTTTAACTTTATTTTCATTTTTTTTGCGTCGATATTGACGACACATTTTGGCATTAGTTTTCGGCATTCTATAAAATTTATTATTTAGCACAACAAGATATAAAAATACTGACAAGCACACTGTTAAAGAATAACAAACCACGCTGACATCTTACTAAAAAGCTGTAATACGCAGCCGCATACAGTGTAAAATAGTGAGTATATTTCTGTCTCATTCTTTACCGGCTTCATTCTACACATTTTTGTATTTGTGTCTCTTACCTGTCGTTTTTTCCGTTGCATCAATTTTGAAATCACAACGATTCTAAAGAAGTTTCACTTCAAAAAATAACAAACCAGCTCAATCAATGTTAAATAAATAACAATTATACAAAAATCCTATATTTAAAATTATTTGTGAAATTTACTGCTCTAAAGATAATATAATAATTAATTATCAGTCAGTAGATCCTGTTGCTTATATAACATAATGTGTTGTATTCGGAATATGTACATTATATACATACATCATATATATTATGTAGATGTTATCAATATGGTGCCCTTAAATAGAATGGTCGAGTATTTTAATAATGTACTCTGGTAATTGATTTGAGCTTAATCTGAAAACTGTCCCAATAAAAGATCTATATATAGAATTATTTTTGTTCGTTAGTACGCAGCTTGTGATTGAAGTCAATTCGTATTGAGAGATACTCGTTAAAACTTCTGTTCCGGTTCGATGAAAGTGAAGTGTGAAATGTGAAGTTTTTCTGTCCGTGTACATATAATGCTGTATAATATATTTACCGCCCCGTTGGTCGAGTGGTTAGCGTAGACGCCTAACATATAGCGACGCAATAGGGCTCGGGTTCGATCCCCGACAGGGACAGGCATGTATGTGATGAACATATATGTCTGTATTTCTGGGTTTGGTCGTTTATTAAATATATTCTCAGTATTTATAATATGTATTTCTATGTATTGGTATCGTTGTCTAACACCCTTGACACAAGCAAATAATTTGCTTACTTAGGGGTAAGATCAATGTGTGTAACTTGTCCTGTATTATATATATATATATATATATATATATATATATATATATATAATATATTATTGCAAAATTGGTAAAACAGACACTCATTAAAATTTTAGATCAACAAATGATTGATGGTTTAAAATTAAAAAAATGATTAATATTTAGATCTCGTAAATGAAAGGAATTCAAAGAAATTACGATATTATATAACATTTACATAATAGGTCGGGGAAATAGTTTTTTTGAATATAATAGTATGTATGAACTTGTAACAAAAAAATATTTGGCTGTACTGTTTGTATCTGGCTGGTTTATTGACATCAATAGAGTTATGTTTTAAATTACATATAAAAAAACCGATACAAAAAAAACCTCTAAAAAGAATAAAAATAATATTATTATGTACTTATTAAAGTCGTTACGTCGGGGGACGGCTTAATAAGGGAAGAAATTAAAACGCAAGTAAGTTACCAAGAAAAATAAAGAAATAATGATATCGAATCATATATAACCAGACTGTGTCAAAACTCGGATTAGTTTGCAATAAGGTGATGCTATGTGAATGGTGCAACTAGTAGAGCATTGTTCATTATGAGCTTTTGTTCGGTTCATCATTTGCATCGATTCAGATCTTCACTGCCAACAGCTGATGAGATTAAAGCAAGAATTCGAAAGAAAGCGGCCGGAATTGATCAATAGAGTCTGCTATTGTGATAAAAGTGTAATAGTTATAATAAACGGCTGAGTGTGAGATCGAGAAACTAAGTTGTGTAACAGTGATAGTTAAGAGTTTAAATGTTAAACAGTTTAGTGTATTTGCGAACAGTGTCATAAAGTGCTTTAAAAAATAGAACGAATGTCGTTGGTGATTCTTTGCAGTAAGATAGTTCTAATTCAATATTCACTATAAACTAGTAGCGTTACTGATAATACAAGTTATACGTATTTCGAATTACTGTTTAATTATTGATTATAACATTTTACTCGCTAATGTTGAAATAGTGAAGTCATTAAGCGGCTTGCAGCCTTTTGGAAACTAATAAATACCCACTGAGTGGAATTTATTTGCATTATTACACCGATAACATATATGATATAACTGAATGATTTTTGTTTTGTGCATTATCATGTTAGGTAAATCTATTTTATTATTAAATATATGTCTAATAATGTATCAAGATTAATAATAGACGTCAACAAGGTATTTAGATTGTGTTTTTTTAAACGATCAGCAATGATTCCTAACGACTTTTTAATTCCTAATGATTATCATCTACTTACCACTTGCAAATTTTCAATTATAAAATAAGATTACTAGTATATTTACAAAATGATTGTAATCTGTTCGATGTTCCTTGTTCGATGAACGTAGGCATTAAGCCTGTTTGACGAATGGCATCAAATGTTTATGCTCTAAGTTAAATATTTTGCCGGACTCCAATGACATATGAAAATTGTTGTATTTTTAGTATCTCAGTTGTTATTGCGGGTTATACAGTTCTATCAATACAAAAGAAAAAAAAAATAAATAAATTTCGTATTCTCAAAAAGTAAGACAATTGAATATATATATTGTTATATTTGTTACTTCGTTGTTATATTTGTCCATAAATGATTATTTCCATTATTATACAAGTGAATAAAATTCGTTTTTAGTTCAAAGAACGCTTAATTTACTACTCAATGAATCGATGGAACACAAATACCCTCTGTATGTATTTTTATATTCTCGTATGTTAAATTATTTATTTATTAGAAAATAAGGTAAACTCATGTAATTGCACGATAAAAATAATAAAAAATATACTCGCTATAAGTCCGACTTAACAAAGTAAAGCCCAATACGTAATATTATAATAATTTCAATCTCGAACAGGATTTTACACTCACGCTACATTGCCGCAATGATTTAGCACTTTGTAAATCAGAGATGAAAATTGAACCAGGCTCTTTATCATTTATTTCTTATGAGTTTCGGTAATAAGATTTGCTTTGCCTTAAAGACTTATTACTGGATATGTGTAAAAAATAATATTGCATATAAAATCTTATCGATGAAAAACCCAAGTCTCATGAAAAAAAGAAGTGAACTACAAAACAAGCCAAAATTAAACAAACGCATCTAAAAGAATAATAATATTATATTATATATCTTGCTGCATGTTAACTAAAATATAAATATATTTTCTGCATAATTGGTTAGAATGCTCTTGGTGCTCTTTATAAGAAAAGGTGAGGGTGTTTCTTGCCTTATCATTGATAAAGTTGTATATCACTAACTATTGCTAGATTGCGGTATGTGGATCGACCAAGGGCCTACCTAAGAAGTTTCGAAGATGAATATGGTTTTAGAATTGAAAATATTTTATTATAAAATAAATGTTAAAATAAGTATATTTTAATCACCAAATCACTTATACTTTAATTTCATTTAAGGTATATAAAATAAAAAAAATATTACAAATTGAAAAAACTTCAGATAAAAAAGAACCTGAAAACGGATAAAAAAAATATTATTATTTACTTATTTAAGTCGTTGCGTTTAGGAACCGCTAAATAAAGAAAGAACGCATCAAACTAACAAGTAGACTAAACCAATATTTTTTTCTGTACATTTGAAATAATACCTTACATTTTACCAAATCAAAATTCATATATTTTCATCGTATTAACTTAACACTTACTTCAAATTATATATACTAAAAAAAAATATTTTTTACCTCAAAAATGTATAATAAAGTTATTATATAAAAAAAAACAAATCATTCATTCTAACTCTGAATTGCAAGTTTACACAATGAATTCTTATACGGTCAGAATAAAAAATAAGTTTCTAATCGAATTTTTCTGGACAGTTTTTTTTTCTTAAATACCATTTTAAAAGTATTCTGGTTATAATTCCCTTTACAGAATTGCTCTTGGGAATAAAAAATATTCCATCTATTTTTATAGTAAAAAACATTAATATTCAAACATAGGAAACATTATGTACACCACAATATAACGAAGGTAACCAACAAACTAACACAAAACATTGGTATAACGTCCTTGGTATTACTTCTAACAAAAACTATACAAAGAGCATTAATATAAAGAGACAGGAAAATGTTCATTAGTACTCATTTTGTATGATATATTATGTGGATGGGTAAGTGTTTACAGAGAAATCACAAGTTCTTGTTCCAATCATAGTTATTTAACCCTCACAATGTTTAAATCAGGAAATATACAGGGTTATTTGTAATTAATTGTCCACCTCTTGCAGGCAGCCTCTCTACATAAATCCCCACAACATTTGTTTTAGTTTTTTTTAGAAATCTTGATAAATAACACAGAAGAAATGAAACAAAAAATGTTTGCTCTCTCACGCGCTTGCCTGACTTCCCGCGCTTTTTTCTTAACCGGTAAAATTGAAGTCAATTTTATACTAGGAATTAATACCTATCTTAAAATTAATACAGATTATTACATTAGAACTTAAATTTATTAATTAAGCTTTTTTAATGACATAAATTTGTCAAAACCCAAGTACATTGCGAGACCTACCTATTAAGTACCTACAATCAATTAAAATGAAATGTTCCAATGAAATGTGCCCTTCACATCCAACACAAAGACCACAACCTTGTGTCCTTGGAAATCTTTCAAGTGGTGAGACGAGGGTACCAGATGTAGTAAGCCGTACATCCAATTAACTGTACGTTCTGCGGACAACTGATTCGGACAGGTATCGTGTAGAGGTCATCTCCCCCTTGGGAACCTCTGATCACTGTCTGTTTTCTGAGTTCAGAATGAGTTTTCTGGTCAAGAGACCAGAAAGCTCGACATAACGATGGAGTCTAACTTCTGCCAAACCTCATTGCCTGCTATGCTGAAACCGGACGGATCCCTGGCCCATTAAGCAACAGAGAAAGGGAATGTATTTGTTTCGCTGTTTACTGACAATTCGCATATAGACACTGGCAATGTTTCTCCAGCCAACTTCCTCACTGCCGTATTTCGATGCCTGAAATCCGCATCACAAACAAAAAGTTATGGAGAAAGAGCTTGCCAACGTGCAACCCGTACCCAAAAAAGACAGCCGTGCCGATCCGGCCAGTTATAGACCTATTTAAATCACCTCCATACTTTACAAAATTATGGAGCGTGTACTGACAAACTTCAGGCAGTCTTCGCATGGGGCAATGCCAATCTTGTCAATCCCAACGTCACCAAAATGCAGACGTGTCTGTTCACCGCCAAAAGGAGCCGTTTCACTTTGGCTCCTGCTTTCCAGCATGTATCCTAGGAATACAGTGACCAGCTTTAGTTATTAGGCTTAGAGATTTTTTCGAACTTCAAATTTGGTAGGTGTATTGAGTTCAGAGAAAGAACAACTGCAAGAAGGCTAGCTGTTCTTGCAAAGGTTCGACAGTATTTTGCACCGGGAAAGCTACTTGTTTTGTACAAAGCACTCTGACTCAATTAACAGGCGAGCGAAGAGGCTTATAGGTGACCCCGAATTGATTGAAGCAAACCTCGACAGCCTTCAACATAGGCGTAGAATTTTAATCTCTCAGTACTCTATAGGATACGTTTTGGTGAGTGTGGACATGAATAACACGAGTTCCTCCGTCTCTATTCTGTCACCGGACTTTCCGACGCATGGCAGTTATCCATCCTTATGTTGTGGACGTTCCACCTGTCCGAACGAAGTGTTATGCTTCTTCTTTCATAGTTCTTACAGCGAAGGACTGGAACAGCTTGCTATCAATTAAGTTTTTTCTGCTTTTTAAAATTATGTTATTTTTTGTTGTTACTAACACAATAAATTCACTTGTTTAGATTTTTACAATTGATATTGTATAAGAAGCGTTCACCACCACCAATGGCCGATCCATATCTTGGAGACGACTGCTTCTATTTCAACCAAACGTACCTTAAAACCATCTCGATGAACCAAGCTTTCGATTAAAACGCATTGGAATCAGTCTACGCGTTTGGCCGCTACGTTGCCACAGACAGACTCACGGATAAACAGATACCCTGCTTGCCCGTATCAGTTTATTTTTCATTTTTATTTAAAATAAAAACGCTTTATGTGGCTGTAAATTTTTAAAGATAATTTTAAACATTTATCTTTTAATCTTTACGAATAATTACATTATTTTTTATATAAGTTATCTTCAACCGCACAATCACATTAAAAAATTGTTTATAACATTAAAATGAAATCAAATATTTTTTTTAATAATAAAGCTAAAAATAAAACTAAACAGCATGCTCTATTTTGGCTTAACTCAAATTTAGTACAGTTGAAATCTTAATCTATTAAAATTATGATTTTACGGGTATTTTTAAAACATTTTTTTTAAATTCCTAAAGTAAAGATTTTTTTCTTGAACGGATATTTTACTGGTAATTCTGCTTTTTAAACGGAGACTTATTCAAAATACTAAATATTACCAAAATCAGTACGCTATTTTTTTCAGTATGGTGTATCTAAGTAACATGATTACGACTTGGTTTTATATAAATAAATATAGATTATAATATCACAACTTTATTAAGTGAGTTCTGAAAAACATTAAAAGTTATAACTGAGTAAATGTTTTTATCAACTCATAAATATTTGTACTAAACTTAAAATAATATGTAATAAAACGAGTAAAGCAAATATCATCACATACGTTACATTTTAAAAATATATCTTATTTTAAAAAGTATTTAACCAAGTATAATAATAGATCTCAGACAAATAGAAAGTCGTAGAAAATCTGTAAAACGAACCTCGTCCGCAATTTCCAACATTGAAGAATTTAAACTATTCACTGCGACCTCATTCATAGCGAATATGTTGGCTGTCGCCTCTCTTTAAATCTATATGCCAAAATTCAGGACAATTTTCTCAAACCCAGTCTGGTCTAACATATGTATAACATATTTTCGGTAAAATGCTTTCATATTATGCTACCTGTACTCGTTGCTACGTTATTGATTCAATATGCCTTGTTTAGTATGTTGTTTATATCATAATATGTATATAGGACTTTATATCGTAAAACAAATGTTTTACTGTTTACAAATTTACAATATAATGAACTGAGATCTATTAGTATCAAAGGTATGATAGGTGGTTATTAAAGAAAAGTTATTTACCTACAGGTAGGTCACAGACCCATATTATACAAAGTGTAGTAAAAAAAATCTATACCAAAAACACAGTTTTGTTATTATTTTTTTAAATATTACACCCTAAAATTATGTAATTTATATACCGCAATTTCGAAGGCTGGAAAGTAGTATACTTTATTATTACTACTTTTTATTATTGATGATTACAAGCTATACAAAGTATAGAATTTATCATTGTTATAGATTCATAAATTGTTTTATATTGCAATGAACTTTTAACTTTATATACAGTGAATGCTCCTAGGTAAATTAGAAAACCTAACGCCCTTCCCGGTATCACTGATCACAAGCGTGTAAAGCATACAATTTAACATAATTTCATGTATGTGATATTTATGAATTGTTAAATCGATTCTTTTGTTTTTTATTGCAATGAAATTTAAATATAAATATAATAATATAATTTAATTTATTTATATAATTTATTTAGTAAATGGTTTTTTGTATATTATTGATAGTAAATTTTTTGGTGTACGTACTAGAATGTATAATAAAAGCTTACCATATGTGCTAGGTACGAGGCCAAATATATATTCGATATACTAAATACGGATAGAATACAACCCAAAAAGTAAAACTCGACGTTAGTTCTCTCGAACATAATTTAATGTTACTGTAATGTATTTCCGGCTGATCTCATTCGGTATTTTATTACGTAGGTACTTCTTTTTAACCCAGCCTTAATTTAAATATTTATATATTAGATTATGATTTTCATGGCTGAAATAACATAAACAGTCTTTGACTCTGAACAAATTTGAAAAACTCCGCGTCCCGGAAGTATTGTGATAAATAAAGTGAACATGTACGATATTTAAAAAATACAAATTTTAGGTTTAGGGACTATTACCGCTCCATTTGATATATCCAAATTACCTTAACCTACTTGACCCTACTTAAGTTAAAGTTTATTTATATAAAGATTACATCAAACATGAAAAGTAAGTGTAAGTCAATATTTAACCCAGAGATCTACAACAAAGAAGAGATTTAGAAGGTCAGACGGACGCGGGTGTAAAGTTGCTTACCTGATAAGATACTTATTTAAGATATTAACTAATCTTTGAATCGTCATTGGTAACATAAGAAGAATATTCTAAGTATAATAATAAAAAACTTGTGTGGTTTTATGAAACCACCGTAAAAGTGAAACTTTTTTTCACATTATAGACATTTAACTAAAAATTTTCGGAATAATATTCCATTAAGGGTATAAAAATTGCTTCATCAATCTTAATTTTATACTTATAAAATGGGAATGATAATGGGAAATGATAAAAGTAGACTAGGTCTCCAACTAATATTTTTATTGAACTCTGTGTCTTAGAGTACGACATACATAATACTTAACAATTATTTAGATGATATACACATATTAAAACACTGAAAACAATATTTTAAAATCGTTGAGTCATTTTGATCCGTTTTTCAATTATTTTCAATCATTCTATTATCAATTCCATCTTCATCATGAATTTCACAGTTTATAAATGTAACCAATATTTTATGGTAACTAAAATACGTGAACAGTGACTTACATTCGATTTTTTCAATGTATCTAGTAAAAACCGACCAAGTGCGAGTCGGACTCGCGCACGAAGGGTTCCGTACTATTACGTATTATCTATTTAAAAAAAAACATGTGTATTAGTGTACACATGTAAGAAGTGAAACTTCTTTATGACATAATTTTTTGAAAAATAATTCACTAATTACAACTTTACAGGAATGGCTAATTTAGTTAAATTAGATAAAGTTTAAGCAAAAATAAAGATGGCGCGTAACAGAAAAACGTTAAAATTTTTTGACATTGCTATAAAATTTCTTCCATCCGTCGATAAAAAAGTTTCACTTCATATATGGCGCGTAACAGAAAAATGTGGCTTAGAAATAAAGATGGCGCGTAACAGAAAAACGTCATAATTTTCATTAATATTAATTAGTTAAAACGTAAGAAGTAAATCGACTGTTTCTGACGTATAATATTCTCATAAAAGAAACACATAAGTACCATAAAAAACAGACAAATGTACACAATTCACTTTAAAAATAATAACTTTAGACTTCTTAACATGTTGGATCGTCACTATATCACAAATAAAATTATTCTTCTTAATTGTTTCTGTTGTTTCGAGGTTTTGTTTGTCCTAGGTATAGCAAAACAGACCTTGTAAAGATCAGGACCCCAATGCTCCATTTCTCAGCCAAAACTCTTATTTCTTTTCATTCTTACTTCTTCTATTTCAGACAATCAATGTATTTTAAAAATATTATAAATTATATTTCATAATTTCTTCTTCATTTTATAATCTTAATTTATTTATTAGTCTCAATAGCAAGTCCATAAAATCGTATTGTCCAGTATATAATCACAATTCATTATTTAATTATAAGACTCTAATCCGATAATTTTATTTTTGGTTTGTTTTGAAATCCACATTCCTGTCATTTTAATTATTTATTATTACCATAGCAACATAGTCTAAAAGAGATGAAGCTATACGAAATAAAAGTGATGTCTCTTTTCCTCCTATTGCAGGAATAGAAAAGCATTCGTTCATTTACGTCACGTCTACGTCACTAAGCAGGAATAAAACAACATTGTTTTATAAAGTTCATGGTACGAATCAAAGTAATATTATTGTAATATTGCTACGAAACGTCTTAAAACTATGATAGTTTTTAAGAGTTCATGGTAGGCCCCTATATCACAAATAAAATTATTCTTCATCATGGTTTCTGCTGTTTCGAGTTGTTGTTCATTCTAGGTATAGCAAAACAGACCTTGTAAAAGATCAGGACCCCAATGCTCCATTTCTCAGCCAAAACTCGTATTTCTTTTCATTCTTTCTTCTTCTATTTTAGACAATCAATGTATTTTAAAAACATTATAAATTATATTTCATAATTTCTTCTTCATGTTATAATCTTAATTTATTTGTTAGTTTCAATACCAAGTCCATAAAATCGTATTGTCCAGTAGGTATGTAATTACAATTCATTATTTAATTATAAAACTCTGATCCGATAATTTTATTTTTGGTTAATGTAAATTGTGTTTTATAATCCACATACTTGTCATTTTGATTATTTGGTATTTCCATAGCAACGTGTAAAAGAGATGAAGCTATACGAAAACAAGCACACTGTTAAAGAATAACAAACCACGCTGACATCTTACTAAAAAGCTGTAATACGCAGCCGCATACAGTGTAAAATAGTGTGTATATTTCTGTCTCATTCTTTACCGGCTTCATTCTACACATTTTTGTATTTGTGTCTCTTACCTGTCGTTTTTTCCGTTGCATCAGGTTTGAAATCACAACGATTCTAAAGAAGTTTCACTTCAAAAAATAATTATCATTTTGTTTTAGTGTAAATAATATAATATTACCTATACTTACATAACTAAATATTTTGTGGATAATTCAATCGGATACTTGTTGCCGTTATTAATATCGACCAAAAAAAAGTAACGTTTGTTGTATGGGAGCCCCCCTTAATATTTATATTATTTACGTTTTTAGTATCAGATTTTATTGCGGCAGCAGAAATACATCATCTGTGAAGATTTCAACTATCTAGCTATAAAAGTTCATGACATATAGACAAACAAAAAAAAAATCACGTTTGTTGTATGGGAGCCCCCTTAAATAATTATATTATTCTAGTTTTTAGTATTTGTTGTTATAGCGGCAACAGAAATACATCATCTGTGAAAATTTCAACTCTCTAGCTATAACGGTTCATGAGATACAGCCTCGTGACAACGACGATGTAATAAAAGTTTCACTTTAATATATATATATATATATATATATATATATATGTTTTTCTGACTATGACATACTACTTAATAATGGGATTATGCAAAGAATTGAAACAAATTCTTCATATTTTAATGAGTAATGATTTAAAAAGATTTTTAGTTATAAATGCCAATACTTACCTTTTTTTTAATAACTATTTTTATTGTATAGTCTTTTCCACAACAACGTACGTTTCAGGAGGTATGATTACTGCAACATAATATACCTATGATTCCTTTTCCAGTTTACAACAAAACCTATTTCTAAGCCCTTTCCTATAAACTAAGCAACCAATTCTTATTAATTGCTTGAGATGAACTAAAGCGTCATTATAATGTTCTATAAAAACCATTGTAAAGATATATATTTAATTAACATAACTATTCTTATTGATACTTTATTGCAAAAAAAAAAAAATATATATTTTAACAGTTATTCTATCCGTCATTTACAAAAATGCGTAAATAGTAGAAGAGGAATAAACCATTATTATAATTAACTGATATTTTAATAATATTAAACTTTCATACTTAACACAACATAACATCACAGAGCTACAATTATTAAAATATTTCGACGAAAATGTACATTCAATATCGTTATATGTAATATTCATATTATAAAACTCTTATGACCTAAAAACATCGAAAAAGAGCAGATATAACAATTCTTATTTAAGACTTAATACTTAATCAACTTGACTGATCTTGTACCATTAAGTTCGAAGCTCGATTCCAGAATTGTTAGTCGGTTTCCTTTTAAAAAACTTACTTTCGCGCACATATAGGTAATACTACAATATGAAATATAACACACGTAGGCTATGTTCGGAAATATATACCAGTATACTTCCCAGTGGTAATATTAACGCCAAAACGGTAATACGGTTCGTAATATGATGGCTACCGTATTGTCGTCATAAATCGAAACCATTTGCAAGGCCGTATCACAGAGTACTCTATGTACAGAGTAAAACTTATTAGTCTATGACTAAGTGTTTGTTTTTTAAGTGTGTGTTTCGAGACTTATTACACATTTTATGATATAAAATCATAGATAATTCCTTAGATAACCAACAGAATCATTATTCTGATGATGATGAAAAGATTCTGTTGGTATATGAGTAAAACACCAGAAAATAATTTCGTGTAGTATTTGCAAGAAAGAGTAACAAACATACACAAACAAACATATTCACGAACTTTCGCATTTCGCATAATATTAGTAGGAAGTAGGATAAAAATAGTAGCGTTGAATGATTAAATTGTTTTAACACGGTTTAGTTTAGTCATGGTACTTTGAACATGTTCACAGTATGTTAAGTAGTTTTGATTGAGTTTGGACAGTTTCGATCCTATCGATATAGTTGTAGTTGCAATCTATTTGAATAGATAATCAGACATTAACAAATTAATTTAAAAAAATCCATTTTATGGATTTAACTAGGAGCCTTCATTCTTATAATAACTTTAATGTGCATAAAAAAATATTTCTTAAAAACTAATACTAATATGTTAAATAAAAAAAAATTAAGATAAACAACAATATTATAAATTATTATTTTATAAAAACATGTGTAGGCCATATTAAGCTCATTTACCTCTGAGCATCCGTCGATTTGACATAGCTCATATATATATATAAAAAAAAAAAAAGATCGAGGGTTCGAATCCCTGTCCTTATCAATTTATATGTCTTTCTATATTTATTGATATTTAATTTCCTTTTTCATGGATAAGTATATAAGATGGAGTTTAACTAAGTATAGGCAAGCAATTGTAGAAGTTACTAACCTATTACTTAATATAATAAATCTTCATTTTTAAAATGTCGTTGCAAATAATGTAAATGTGTTTCATTTTTAACACGCTTTTAATAGTTTCACGTGTTGTGTGTTCACGTTTGCTAGTTTGTTTGTTTGTTAGGAACCAACTTTTTCAAATTGTTTGGAACCGAGTTTTTTAATTTCAATAGCATCACGAATCATTCTTGGCTCTAGACCATCCTTTTGTTATTGTTGGTATGCTGCATTGCTTTATATCTACAGCTGACAAGGTAAAATATTTTGTTATAATTATCAAAATTTTCTTATTATATTTCTAATTATTTTTCAGGCATTAAATTTATACTAACTGAATTTCGTCATTTAAAATAATAAACATAAAGATTCGCTGACTAACATATTAATATATTCACTTTTGTGATTATATTACAAAAATATATAAAATATAACTTTTCCGGAAAAAAAAATCATTGATGAAAACATGATAATATTTAAAAAAATTGCTTTTTTAATCATTTAATAGATTGTATGATATGTATTACATTTTCAAGTAGATTTTATTCATATTTATTATATATTTAAAAAATGTATAAGATATATATCGAATTTGACATAAAATTTGAAAAAAAAAAACAGATATTTTATGTTTATAGGGAATATGGATGTAATGTAGGGTAATTAATTCCTTTTTAAAAAAAAATGTAAAATATAACTTTTCGGAAAAAAAAAATGAAATCCAATTAGTTATCAAATATTTATTAATTATTTAAAAAAACAATATATAATATACTATTCCAATATTTTTTTTTAGTTTTATAGCACGAAGCGCCCTACTCTTTTTTCCACTGTAATTTTATAATATTTTACCTATTATTTATCCTCATATTACGAATTATTTTCTACTTTTTAATTCGATTCATTTTTAAAGCGTGTTAAAAAAAAATGTAAACTATATTTATACCTTTTATTTAGTTTTTTAGACCTATGTTACTTTTCGAACATTTTTAAACAAACATAATTTATAAGCTTACAAAAAATGTTGAAGATTAGAACAAAAAAAAGACAATCAATTTGTCCAATTTAATTCATGGGTGAAAGATATTAATGTTTCAAGGCTAGCAATATTTTGTTACAATGGGTTCTCTCAACATCCATTATATCTAAGGGTTTGTATCAGTTACACAAACCTTTGCGATAACTCCGGTCTAATAACCAAAATCATCCATCAGAAACTTCCCGTATCGGGTAACTGATGACAGATACAAGCTTTTATATTGTCGAGTCTTTGCTTAAGGTTTTCTGTTTATTTTTTTAGATATTACAGTACTTAGTGAAACTGGCTAGTTCTAGGTGTTTTTAAATTACTGCTTTCGTGCTTACCATTCGTGCTTACAAAAATGATATTTTAATGTTATTACAATAATCTCATAATATTTTAATGTTATTACAATAATCTCAAAAAAGTTATACTAAAGTTTATTAATATATTTGTCTTGTTATATTTATTAAATATTTTTTTATTCGGTTCCTATTTTATTAAATGCTTTTTTAAACCCCCGACTTGGATTGTTATAAACTTGATCTGTGTATTTGTGTACCTGTTTATATGTTTGTCTGTGGCATTGTAGCAGCCAAACGACTAGTCGGATTTTATTGGAGGTTTTTTAATCAAAAACCTGGTTTGTTGAAATGGTTCGTAGCAGTGAATATCGAAATCAAAAAGAAGTCAAAATAGAAGTAGTCGTATCTTATGATGGTAAAAGATTCTTATGCAATATTGATAGTATATACCTAACAAGTGGAAATCAGTAACATAACTTCAAAAAGCAAAAAGTAAAAATCATAAAATTTTTAAAACCCTTTCTACAAAAATACTTCTAAAGACCGCTAAAGAAAGGAAGTAACAATATCAACTACTTCAATAAGTATATAATAATATTATTTTTGACCTTTTTAGATTGTAAACGGATTTTTTATTTTTTTTAATTTAACTTTTAATATTGTGACATACTAGTACTAGAATATCCTAAAAGGATATTCTAGTACTAGCTTCTTGGCCTGGGCCGTACCTACAGGTTTAAGTTTTTTTTAGATCTATGAACACTTGTTAATCGAAAGTTCCGTCTAAGGACGACTGGAGCCTTAATTCCTCGGAAATCTTCAATGTTTTATGAGAGTGTGTACTCTTTCTGGTCAGTTTTTCATTTAATTTTCTAAATTAAATTTAACATGCCATTTAAAGTCTTATTCATGAACAGAATAAAGATTATTAAACATAAGCTCATAAGCTTTCGTATTTTTTTATATCAATATTTTTAATAAGTATAGAATAAATTGACAAAACTTATTGCATAGTTATTTTCAACTAACCCTGTAAACAATCCAGTTATTTTTGCGGTTGCACCGGTCATAAACTTAAAAGCACTGACCGCTTATAATAAAGAGTGAAAACAGTTCAATAATGAAATTACTCCCAATGAAATTGACTTGACTAGAAAATACTATCCAGAAATAGCTTTTATATAAAAAAAGAGTTAAAGTATTTTTTGTTTCGATATAATTATCGTAGCAATATTATGAGCTTTTGTTTATGTACAGCTACTGTTTTTATGTCTACTTATATCCAAGATAGAAAAATGTATGTACACAGTTAAAAATCTCATATAAATGTTATTTATAGATGTTGGGGTTAACATTATTGTTTTATAAAATTTCGTCAGTTGATTTGAAATGGCGGTACGCAGACAAATGGTTTTTCGAAAACATGAACAGTCTATCCGGGCCGGTAAATATGAGATCAAAATAAATTCAGAAGTTTGTTTTTTTAATAATAGGTAGTTGGATGGAGTAGTTGGATCTTTTACAAGTGGAAAGAATATCAGCGTCTTATCGACATATTTAATGATATGGGATCGTTGTGCATCCTTATAATATATCCTGCTTGCCTGCCTGCCTGTCTGTCTGCGTCCGTCTGTCTGTGCTTATATATAATACAGTTGGGTAAATGATTGAAGTTATTAGTTTTTAAGTTTATACTAACAGTAAAAACATTAGTCATTTTATGCATTATCACAAAAGCGAATTAGGAAGTCCATTCCCGCAAAGTTAAGCTGCAGCTTACTACAGGTCTTCTTTGAGCATATACTATTAGTGGCATAGTGTCCGTAAGTGGAAATAAATTTTCGAAAACACATTTATAATACTGAGGAAGGATATTATTAGGTAAGCCATGGATGGAAAAGTCTTAAAAATGTATGTTTCTATCAAAAAAAAAAAAAATTTCGGTTACAACGCTTAAACTTATATGTGTTAAAGTCTCTCAGTAGAAAGGCTGTCTAGCGGAGTAATATCTACTAATAAATTTTCAAAGCAAGAAAGTAATCTACACTAGCATTAGAATGGGACAGAGAAATTCTTAAAAGCAAATTCGAGGCCATATTGACTATGGTAAACCAATAAATCTAAATGTGAAGATTAATTATTATTTCTCATAATCCCTTGCCAATTGTTATTGTGAATAAGATCCAAGCCATTAATAAGAAGCACAAAATTTTTGCCGAATTTTTTTGAAGTATGAAGTGATGGATAATATAATAATAATAATATTTTCATGGCATCCCGAAAACCCATGTTCAATATAGATTGAAAGGTTTAACTTGTGTATGAAAATATACCATAAAATAGGTCCCTAATTATAGTTTCAATTAAAAATTAATAATTAGTCTTTGAGAATTAAATTTAGGATTGATTAGTGATCTTGACATAATGAAAATATGTTAATATTAAGTAAGAGGTTATTTGCCGAAAACCATTTTGTAAGATTGAGATATTGTACGCGTCTTTTCTACTTTTTTTAAAATACGAAATATTATTGGCGATCAATAGTATAAGACAATCAAATAAAATAAAAGGTTAATATAAGCTAAGAACAATAAAGTACCAAGAATTGATTCTTGAGGAACGCAATTTTTAGAACTGCACCCAAAAAAACGGCACCAGTTACCATGTTGTTTTGATACGTATTGAGCCTGGCCACGAACTCCATATTGGCAAAGTTTACGGTTTGAGATATTATATTAAAGGTTAATAACCTTTCGTTTCGTTTTAAAATTCATGAAAAAATTTAATGCCATAAATTAAAAAAAACTTGTGTGGTTTTATGAAACCACCGTAAAAGTGAAACTTTTTTTCACATTATAGACATTTAACTAAAAATTTTCGGAATAATATTCCATTAAGGGTATAAAAATTGCTTCATCAATCTTAATTTTATACTTAGAAAATGGGAATGATAATGGGAAATGATAGAAGTAGACTAGGTCTCCAAATAATATTTTTATTGAACTCTGTGTCTTAGAGTACGACATACATAATACTTAACAATTATTTAGATGATATACACATATTAAAACACTGAAAACAATATTTTATAATCGTTGAGTCATTTTGATCCGTTTTTCAATTATTTTCAATCATTCTATTATCAATTCCATCTTCATCATGAATTTCACAGTTTATAAATGTAACCAATATTTTATGGTAACTAAAATACGTGAACAGTGACTTACATTCGATTTTTTCAATGTATCTAGTAAAAACCGCATCGATACGAGCGCCTTTCACTTTATCCCTACTCCGCAGCCGACCGTCACGCGACATGCAACACACAGACGAAAAAGTTTGAGACGATGTAATAAAAGTTTCACTTTAAAATATTTTTTTAAAATTCGAATAGAACAATGTTGACGTATTTAGTTAATTAAAACGCAATCAAGTTACCAAGGCAAATAAAGAAATGACGATATTCAATCATTTAGTCTAAGTCCTCAATGACTAACTTCAAAATAGTCACCATCGTCAACGTACGTACAACGGTCTCCCGACGCATTGACTTCAATAAGTACATAATACCTACTATTATTCTGTGGACGCAGGTGCAGTAATAATTATGAGTACTTTGAGCTTAGATTTTATATTTTTACTACGACATAGTCAATTTAAATGAAATAATTGTATCGTTAATATGAGGGTAGTTAAATCCTCCAACTCGATTTCTATCTCAAAACGATGCCATATTTAGTTAATTAAAAGATTATAATTACTTGTTAAGAATGTTAATACTATGTTGTTTTATTTGGTTGGTCTATAAGAATACAATGATGTCACAACTTACCTCGGTACCTGTCACAACTTACCTCGGTAGTAGGAGAGTTGTGACAAAGGGAGTGGTCTTTGATTTTGTTGATTTTCTCAGAAACTATTATACTTTGAATAATTTTGGTGATGGTTTTGGAAACAGAAGGATTGGCGCTAAACTAATTTACATAAGTCGTAACTGTGGAATGTTTCTTAAGCGAGCTATAGCCTCTTATGTAAAAATTGTCACAACTCTGCTAGGTCTCCCCTACTGTTATTTTTATTCATTTTAGAGGTCTGTTTGTAACGGGGGTTTTTAAAATTTTAAAATTAATTTTCTAAATATATTTATTTATTTATTTAATTCTTTATTGCATAATATACAAAATAAAGCACAAAAGGCGGGCTTAATGCCACAAAGACATTCTCTACCAGCCAACCTTACGAAATACAGGAGAGGATGTTGGTAGGCGTGCAAAACATAAAAAGTAAAAGAAAAAAAAAAGAATATTATAAGACTATCTATATCTAAATCTACATATAAAAAAACATAAAAAAAAATATGGTTGCCTGTAAAGTCGGTTTTACGGGCGAAGATTTACGTGACCACGTCTTTTTCTCGGTAGAATATTTATTGATATGAATATTATTAAATTGCACAATATTTTAATAATTTGAGTGATTTTGTTGAGGATAGGACGATGAAGACGTTGTCACGTAAAATAATTTTATATATTATTTATTTTATATTATATTATTGATGTTATTCTTTTTTACAAAATTTATTTACAGACTTTTTCGATACATCAATTAGTTGCGGAGATATCGATCATTGAAGTTATTGTTTGCTACCAGTATTTTATATATTTATTTTTTTCAGTTATAAAAAAATACTATTTCCAATTGTGTCTACCAAGTATGGTCACATGTACAGTTCTCTTAAGTTAGCGGGGAGAAGTATTTTTTTTTCAATTTTTTTTTGCTAATTCGATTGTTCGTCGTTTGTTCTTGATTGTTCGATTAAATTTAGCGTTTGTTCGATAAGGACTTTTTTTTAAATAATTATTTTCTAAATTTTATTTGAACCTGGCTCTTTATATTTAATTGTCTGTACTTTTTTTATTTTTTTTAATCAATTTTGATGAGTTTTTGTTTGTTCGATTAAAAAGAACGTTTGTTCGATCGTATTTTTTTTATAATCATTTTTTTAATATCATTACACCCACGCTCCTGCACATATTCAAATAAATATTTGCCAAGAAAATATATTTGCTATTCAAACGCTAAAGGAGTTCCAGTACATGGACGGTATTTGAAAAGCAAATATATTTATTATTGTTATTTATCATTCTTATAAAACTATTGATTAGGATTTATTTATAAATAACTAATTGTTTTAACATCCTTAAAATGAATATTTTTTATTTTTGTTGATTGACTATTTCGATATATTATCACAACTACGTAAACAAACTCAGGTTCTTATTTACTGAATGTTTTCGTGATACTCTGAAGTATATAAATTCTATTATTTATTATATATTTATCTGATGTATTTATGCGAGATAAAATTTGTCTTACTTTTTTTATTTTACTTCTCCCCGCTAACTTAAGAGAGCTCACATGTACTGGCCTACATATTAAATAATAATAAGTACAGATAATGTTATGTGACGTCTTTATTTAATTTTAAATTTAAAGATGTATTTAATTTTAAAGAGTTAATTTGAAAATCAAAACACTTATTCAGATCGAAGGTTCAAATTTTTGCTAAATAAATTTGAAATTAATTAAAATTTGTAATTGTAAATAATGAAGTTGAAAATTAAAACATTTACTTAAATTAGATGTTAAAATTCTTGCTCAACACATTTTAAATCAAGTTTTCTTATATCTGCCACTTTTTCTTAATATTTGTAATTTTAAAGAATCAATTTGAAAATCAAAACATTGCTCGGCGGACCGATCATGTTTGAGTGGGAGAGAGACGCAAGGCATTCTATGTGTGTGTGACTCATCGTTACGTTACCGGGCGTTACACTTTTTCATAAGTGACTCCCAGCTTAACCTAATTTAAGACGTTGTCACGTCAATAAAAATAATAATATAAAAGACATATAATACATACGATATATCCGATATAATTTACGCTCAGCATTACTTATAGCAGTAGATTAAGAAACAATTGGAACGGATTTAGCATAGTTTTATTTAAAGAAAATCATTAACTACTACTTTAAGTGACAAAATAATTTTTATTACTGTTTCTTGACCTTAGATGGGTATTTGATTGATTGATTGATAAATATAATATTATGCTAAATTTATCATTTAAAGTACAAAATGCGTAGCACAAAAATATTAAATAAGTTTATGTTAGGATAAGAAAGTATTTATTTCAAAGCCTTTATAAAGATAAATATAAAGTTTTCTCGGCCCTTTTCTGTTGGGAAAAACTTGATTCATCAAAAATAACTGAAATGCGTGGCTTAAATATTTTTTGTGATCTTCCTAGGTACTTATATTTTTGAATGAAATTACTAACGTTCTTATAGTATTTTAATCAGTATCTTAAACTAGTAACATTATTTTATATTTTGTAGCAATATGATAGTAAAAGTTATGATAGTAGATATAACTGAAACTAGAATAGGATATTCCAGCTTAAAGGAGTTAGCTGCATGGAATTTGATCGGTCTAGTGTTAATTAAATTTCTTAGTTCCGTCAAGGAATCCCGAACTTCTTGAGCTAAAAACAAGAAAAGTAAAATTATATTGATATTCATGAAGAATAATAACTAATGGCCGTTACTTACTTATTATCTTGTTAATAAGAAAATGGTCGATAACATTAATGATTCTCTCAGTGTGTCTATAATTTTGTTCACAAATATGTACTCCGAAAAATACTATTAGAGAGCTTTTAATAATCTTCATGAATGTCGTTATCACTGTAAGATCATTAAAACCGTGTTTAAGTGTCTAAAAAAAATATGTTTGTTAATAAATACCTTAGGTGCTTTGTCCCTCACTTGAACATACTTAATTTAATTTTGTAATATGGTACATCTTATGACATTATTAAGAATTAATAAGTATTAAATAAATCGAGTATTGAATAGGCAGTTCATTCTGACCAACAATATTACATAAGTTGCATTTTTTTTTCATTCATTAACTATTGTACATCAACATCACTTGGCTCACATGTTTATAAATAGCTACAAATAATGTATAACGTTACTTAATTTTACCATTGTGCCCGAAATCAATCTGATCATCATATTCATCACCATCACCGTTTCAATAAGAAAATGTATACTACTAAGTAAAACCTAAAACATTAAATAAACACAATTATGGATTTTTCACGTATTAATAAAATATGTCTCAATTTATATTTCAGTTCACTGGGCTTACTCTGAATCCAAACATAGCATTAATGTAGGCGCACTGTTCGCTTACCAACAAGTAACATCGGTTGAGTACCTTCACACTGTCTAGTTGTTGGGTTATGCTATTCAAAGTGTTAAAATTGTTTTTTATTTTAATGGTATTCACCCAAATTTGACTGTTAATTAAATCTTTGACATCTAAAATATTATTTTCACGATAGTAATTATATTGCAGTTTTTCTCCGATTGCTTGAAGACGATATTTTACTTGCATGCAGTTGGCAATAAAATCGATATCACTCATGAATTTTAGAAAAAAATATAAGTAATCCATGTAGTATACCAATACTTCTTGCCAATCGTATTGAGTAGCCCAAGCTACAATATCAATGACAGAAATAATGAATTCAACCAAGATAAAAAACGCACACATTCTATTGATGTTCTTCTTAATGTCTTTGTAATTAATCACACCCAGTTCTTTATCGATAAATTCGTAAATATCAATATACTTTAAAAATGATTCCCTTCCATATTTATAAACAAATAAAATATTTATAAAATAAGTCAGGTATCCCAACAAGAAAACCAGTTCTAGGGAAACATGAACAGAAACAGTAATATTGGATGCTTTGGGTCCAAGTATTGTAAATTTGTAATAAGCGTTAAACACATTCAGTACAAGCAAGACTACCAAATAACATGTAACTCTGAAAATATAAGGAGAACATTTTAATTCATCACCAACACGAGAAACGCAAGATAAACCAAGTATCTTTAAAATTCGATACAAAGGTAAAAATGTCATGAAAGAGTCCATCTTAGCGTTAAGCTTAACTTTAGTAGACGGGTAAGTCTTCATTGTTCTGAAGTACACAAACTAAGAAGTAACGGATTGTTTTATGTGTTTGTGTAATATCACTAAGTGCTAGTTACTTGGTATAACTTTGTTATTACATAATGATTTTCAGTAATGTAATGAAAACAATGTCCTTACGTATAATTGCTTTTTCTTTTTAATATATCATCGTAAAATAAATACTTAATTAGTTTTAGTTGTTATGAATAGTCTGATAAAAAGGATAATGGAATTGAAACAAAAATAACAACATTTTAAATTTCTCATTAAGGTTCTCATTAAGGTTATTATTCAAAAGCTTATTCTTTTCATTGTGCTGCCATAAGCTAATTTAAGATTATTTTCGATGAACTCTCACATATTTTGCAAAATAGTTATCGTAAGGATTTAAATACGGGTCCATATGCCTACATAAAAAGATATATATCTTTTAACACGTACACTGCGACATCATAATTAAAAAACTTTCAGTTGGTGCGTTAGGGATCTAAAAGATCTCGAAACTAATTTATCCCCAGGTGCGTTGGGGACCTAATCAGTCCCCTGAAAGTACAATTCTGAAAATAATTTATATCTTCAACAAAAACAATGACATATACTTAAAAATTTCGTGGGTCAAAGATAGTCTACTGTTCTATATTTTGCTAGGTTCGCACGCAGTTATGACATAAGAATAAGCCACAAATACAAATAAAAAATTAGACATCGATTGTATCTCGCTTCGCAACCAGAGATAGACCAATATGTAAAGTGACTAGTGATGGGAAAAAAAATGTCTTTTGTCGATAGAAAAAGTTTAATTTACGAAGTACTTATTTATTATAAACTACGGAAAATGTTTGTCATTAAAGCAAGCACATCGACTTTTCGCATTATGAGCAAATCGTAATGATTTTTTTTTATATATGACACACGTAACAGTTTGCGGCCAATATGGTATAAGATATTCTGCACAATAATAAAGATCTAACTGCTCGCCACAAAATGTTTTTTTAGAAGCTTCAGAGCTGTTTACCGTGCGTCGTAATTTTTCATAACAACCCACGCAACGTCTTTTTTTTGTTTCCTCGTTGGAAAACATTATCAACACATCTTCCTTCAGGTTTTTTTTTATTTTACTGGATAATGCCGCGGTATTAACCGGCGATAATTTTTCTTTCTTAGAATGCTCACCAAAATTAATTGACTTTTACACTTTTTTTTTTCAAAGTAACTCATTGTTTTTAACAACAATTAAAACAATTTAAAATATGAACACGTCGATATATTTACGCGAGTGCTATTTTTGAAACGTGAGCGCGTCCCCTCACATCGATACTTGAACAACACTAAAACGAGACACGCAGCGCCCGCGCCGCCTACCTACGTATGATTCCACGAGTAATAAAATATCCCCTAACGCAAGTAATGAAAAAAATTATAGTACTGTGCGTTAGAGACCTAATCCATCCCTATTTTTTTTATTATGTCTATGAACTCACCTTCAAGTAGGATACAAATGTGTATATTTGTCTTGCTCATACATAAAGAACTTTACAAGTTAGAGCCCCCCGCAAGGAGTGAAAAAACAGCATTTCAGTCCACGCACAATACGAAAGTCCCGCAAGTGATCTAATAGACCTCGTTACGCAGCGAACGTGTTAACACGTTCACTGCGACATCATAATTAAAAAACTTTCAGCTGGTGCGTTAGGGATCTAAAAGATCTCGAATCTAATTTATCCCCGGGTGCGTTGGGGACCTAATCAGTCCCCTGAAAGTACAATTCTGAAAATAATTTATATCTTCAACAAAAACAATGACATATACTTAAAAATTTCGTGGGTCAAAGATAGTCTACTGTTCTATATTTTGCTAGGTTCGCACGCAGTTATGACATAAGAATAAGCCACAAATCCAAATCAAAAATTAGACATCGATTGTATCTCGTTCCGCAACCAGAGATAGAGCAATATGTGAAGTGACTAGTGATGGGAATTAAGTGAAATGTCATTTGTCGATAGAAAAAGTTTTTTTACGAATTAATTATTTATTGTAAACTATAAAAAATGTTTATCATTAAAACATGGTAAGCACATTGACTTTTTACATTGTGCGCAAATCGTAATGATTTGCGCACAATAAAAATTTGATCATAAAAATCGATTGACTTTTTACACTTTTTCGTTTTAAGGTAACTCATTGTTTATCAAAACAAAACAATTAGAAAATATAAACACGTTGATTTATTTACGCGAAGTTATTTTCAAAGCGTGCACGCGTCCCCTCACATCGATACTTGAACAACACTAAAACGACCGCGCCGCCCCCCCACCCGCTCTTGCGTCTACGAGGCCTAGAATTTCACGAGTATTAAAATATCCCCTAACGCAAGTAATGAAAAAATTATAGTACTGTGCGTTAGGGACCTAATCCATCCCTATTTTTTTTATTATGTCTATAAACTCACCTTCAAGTAGGATACAAATGTGTATATTTGTCTTGCTCATACATAAAGAACTTTGCAAGTTAGAGCCCCCCGCAAGGAGTGAAACAACAGCATTTCAGTCCCCGCACAATACGAAAGTCCCGCAAGACATCTTATAGACCTCGTAACGCAGTGAACGTGTTAATGAAGAATTGATAATCGATACTTTTATTGTTATATTTAACAACATTTGAAAGCAAAAACTTATTTTCGAAAAAGATCCTATATATAGTAAGTCAGTAATTAATACTTTGACAACTGCTTTTAATCTACTAAGTTCAATTCTAACTTGAAGTACTTTTCTTACCTCTGTTCTGGTGTTTTCCAACAGGTTTCGAGTCTACTTGATCTTAATCTCTTTGATGATCTATATAATGTGAAGTGTGGCAAGGAACATCAAGACATGATGTCCTCTCCCAACTTCTTTCTTCCCGATCTTGAGTCTGAGAGCCACAAGCGAGAGTCTTTATATGTTGCTCACATAGGTTTCTCAAATAGTAACTATTCATAAACCATTTTCTTTATGTGCGCTCTTCTCTAATAAAATGAAAATGAAGATAAAGATAAAGATAAAAAGAAAATAGGTTGTTATTGTTTAGTTAATAAATTAGATTTCCATTCAAATTTGAAATAATGCAGATGATATTTCAAGTGCAATCACATTCGGCTCCCTTACTGACCATACGGAACGAAACTGTATTATTTCTTTACGCCGATCTTTTGTGAGAACATGGTACATCCCGATCTGGCAGACCGAATGAACTATATATAGTCAAAGTACCATATTTTACCATTTACACCTCAAAGCGTTTCTGTTAATATGGGTATATTTGGATAAGCAGTGCAAGAATATTTTTTATCGATTTAATATTCCTGTCACATTACATTTATTCATGATAATTAAAACAATAATATTTCCGTATCTCCATAAAAACTGTAAAAAAATGTTACAATAATAAAAGAACATAACGGGAATACGAATGAGTTTTTTTTTGTTTTTCGCAGTCCCGAAACGATTTATAAAAATGCTTATTGCCCCATAGTGACTATAAAAACTACAGGTTTCAAGAAAACATATAAAAACGACAAATACCATTTTCTTTTTATTAAGCATATATATATGAATATATATTGAAATATTCCTACGTTTTTGTGACTGAGCAATAACAATTACAGTTGTTATTTACAAATAATTTAATCATAAACATAATAAACAAAACAATAAAGAGAACATTCAAAGAAAAACATTCTTTCAATTTTATGAATATGAATACTGTGTATTTAATTAAGTCAAGCAAGAATGAGATTATGATTTTAAATGGTTTATTTATCAGTTATATTTTACTATTTCTCCAAACAAAGTAAAAAACTATAAAATATAGATTGTAATTAGTTTTATACTGCTTTTTTACGTATTAATAAAATATTTTAATAGTTTATAAGTTTTTTCTACTCCAGTACCTATAATAAAACTGAATAAAATTATTTGACGGGCTTAAGTCTCTTTTATTATTTTACATTATTATGTCACATTCGCCTTATTTAAAAGCACTCGAAAGTGAACATTTCAAACAATTTCAAGCGATACGAAACCAAAATGGCGGCAACATGTTATTTGTTAAGATGTTATCGTATTATATGTTACAATAAAAAATATTTAAAATAGAATGTGTTGTGATTACCGAACGAAATGTTCTTAAGTGTTCAAAAGAATACTAACCTCAAGCCTGCTATTTTTCTTGCTGTAGGTAAGTGTTTTCTTTTATAAATCTATCAAAGACAGACAGATATTAATAAGCCCAAATGAATTTTAGGTAAAGCTGATTATAATAAATAATTTTATCTCTTATTATATATGTTATCACTTTTGGTATATTGTTATTACATAATGTTTTATCGTTTTTTCCATTAAAGCGTTTAGGATTTTGAATCTTGAATTTGATTTTTTAAAAATATATAAATGTTTTTCGATTAAAACTAAAAAAAGGCGAAAATATATTGATTTCTATGAATTTCGTGTGATGGTTACATGGATTATAATTAAAGCCTGAGATAAAGTTTATGGCAATAGCAAGTCTACTATCATAATCTAGTATGTTTTACTTACTATTTATTTGTAATTAGTTTGTTTCATTGTATAACATAATTTTACGACATAATTTTTACTTCTAGAAATAGTTAGCTGCTTTCATGTAGGATTCTAATGCTAAAAGATTTTTTTTAATCGGTCTAGTAGTTTCGGAGCCTAATCAATTCAAACAAACAAACAAATCTTTCCTCTTTATAATATTAGGAAAGATTAATAGAAATAATTAAACAGCTGAAAATTTTTGTGTCCGTAGGTTCATTTAGTACAATTAAGAAACCAGTAACATAACTTTAAAAAGCAAAAAAAAAACCGATACAAAAAGGCCTCTAAAAAGAATGAAAATAATATTATTATGTACTTATTAAAGTCGTATATATGTACGTAAATAAAGAAATAAATTAAAATGCAAGTAATTGACCAAGGCAATTAAAAATCAATGATTAACTTCGTAAAAAAGACAGCATCGTCAACGTACGTACAACGGTCCCCCGACGCAACGAATTCAATAAGTACATAATAATATTATTTTTATTCTTTTTAGAGGTCTTTTTGTATCGCAGGTTTTTTTAAATTTTAAATTTATTTTTTATTATCAATATTTGAGATCCCTCTAAGTACTGTTAAAACAATCATCTATAAAAACCATTGGTTGTATACTTTTTAATTAATTTTTCAGACCCGAGTGAAGCTTGCTATCAAAAGGGATTTAATAGCTACCTACGCCACGGCTAGTTATGTCATTCTCTCACATTTATGTGAATCTGTTTTTAAACTATATACATGAATTAATTACAGATACCTTCAAACTTATTAACCTGAATAACTTCTATTACTCGACATGTTGAAGAATAGACCTACATCCGTTTAACATAGAACTAATTACTTTAAGTTCCTAACTAATAGAACCTAAGTTACAACTTGGCGGTACTAGTTTACTAATTAATAACTAACAACTATAAGTAACTGAACAAAAATTAATTTAACAGACAATTAGAGCGAACAAAGCAATATTATTTTTAATACAATCAAGGCGACAGATCAAGGACGCTGTACTAAAAATATAGTAATAATCATGATATATGTGTTCTTTTCCTTAATAACTTTCATATATGTGTGAGTTAACATTACGAGTTGACATAACGATATTTTTTAAGTGACTATGTTTTTTTTATTTAAACGAGTAAAGAAGTCTACCGGTTATCTTTTGGTAAGTCATCACCGTCACCCTCGGTCTCTTGAATATCAAAGGATGCACAACGTCATCAATAAATCTCATTGAATACCTAATGTTATTACATTTGTCCAAATATTAGATAGTATTGTAAAATAACGTATTTGACATAAAGTGATATGAAGCAATAGTTTAAAACAACACAAAGTGATAACTGAAAAGATTAAAATTTGATTTTAACATATATTTTAGCCAATTGTACTAATAACAAGTAAGCTGTTTCACTACGATCTTTTAAATATTAGACACAACTTCCACAAACGTATTACGGTATATAGCCAATGGTTCGCAAAATGCATGAGTGGCTCAATTTTTTTTTTCAATTTAAATTTTTTCAATTTCATTATCAATTTTTAGATTTCTCTTTGTAATTGTCCTTCAACGTCTTTAATTCGTTTGTTATTAAAATTAACAGGTTAATTCACTGTAATTATCAGTACTTTATCTATAATAAACATATTTATGGACTAACAATACTGAAATTATTGTATTGTAACAACTTCTTTGTTCATATATTTGTTTTGTTGTTGTATGGATCATTTCATATTTTTGTTTTACTTAAATATATAACGTATTAATTTTTAAAGGGCTACTATATTAGTTTCGTTAACAATATTTATTTAAGTTACTAAGTTACAACCTCACGCACGTCCACTAACAATGCGATCGGAGGGGAAAGAGGAAGTTAATTAAAGAAACAATCTTGTTTAAAAGTTGACAAAAGAAAGACAGCCTGCTTGTTTATCATATAAGTACGAATTCTGAATAATCTAAGAGAATACGGAATTGTATAATTCAAATAAAAATGTTAAAAATCACTATCAGTAATCAAAAATTTTGCTTTATGGCATGATGTTGTCTTCAGTATAGCCCCTTCGGATAATCGCTTTTCTTTGTTTATTCTCAGTTGTAAGAAAACATAAGTTTATAAATATATGGTTTTTGAATCTGTAATAATGGCACTTGGATTTGACCATGACAAAACATGTATTTTGTAAATTCAGAACACAAATATTTAAGTATTGTTCTTGTAATTTGTTAATCGAAAATTTTTTAGTCCGGTCAATCTAGACCTAAAAAATATAGTTAAAAAAAACTAAAAAACACGCTTTAAAAAGGAATCGAACTAAAAAGCAAAAATTAAATCGTAATATGAGAATAAAGGGCAAAATATAAAAAAAATATTGCGAAAAAAGAGTGTTCCCTGTAACTAACACGACTTTCTTTCATATATGTAGATAGATTGATTACATCATACTTTTTTTCTGGTAGAAGCAATTGAGGTAGAAATATTTATACAGACCAATATATTAACATTTATGATTTTACAATAATTAACGTTCTAAAGTGCCTAGTAATTATATTACCCATACTTAAAAGTTTCAAACATAGGTACTAGTATTGTACTCTAACGTAATCATACATCTATTTTATAGAGTACAATAAATGTATGCGGTTGTTTTTAATCGATAGCTATGCTCATCGAGATAGTTCTTATTTATGTTTGATTGAAATAGAAATAGTCGTCTCCAAGATATTGACGTTTTAATTCGTGCGGGGGAGAGGTTCTTATGCAATAATTAACTGTTCCCAGCGGCTTCGCAAGCGCTATATAGGAAAAAAAGCTTTGTTATGAACGCCAAAAGTTTTTTACACTTACTGAGGTACAGTACTTTATTAGGGATAGCTGTTGCCCGTGACTGCGTCCACGGAGACTTTAAAAATATATTTATTTGGCTTATGATCGTAGTCATAAAGAATCACGGGTAACAGCTAGTGATAATAAAAATCCCTTCATCATAGTGTCATAAGTGATTGTAAATCATTTTAATTCTAAATGTTTATATTATTATTTCGTATATAAGAAACCTACCTACCTACCGATATGAAAAAGTCTTGAATCATGTTACTTAGTACATTTATAATTTATTACATTGTCGAAACTTTCACGTGGATCCTTATTTTATTAAATATAATATATATTTCTCTTAATAAATATAACCTATGTTCATTATAATATAGGATTCTAATGCTAAAAGATTTTTTTAAATCGCTCCAGTAGTTTCGGAACCTAATCAATTCAAACAAACAAACAAATCTTTCCTCTTTATAATATTACGATAGATTAATGGAAATAATTAAACAATTGAAAATTTTGTGTGTCCGTATATTCATTTAGTACAATTCAGAAACCAGTAACTTAACTTTAAAAAGCAGAAAATAAAAATAATTAAAATTTAAAAAACCCCCGATACAAAAATACCTCTTAAAAGAATAAAAATAATATTCTTATGTACTTATTGAATTCGTTGCGTCGGGGGACCGTTTAATAAAGGAAGAAATTAAAGTGCAAGTAAGTTAACAAGCAAAATAAAGAAATTACGATACCGAATCGTATAGTCTAAGTCCTCAATGATTAACTTTGTAAAATAGACACCACCGTCAACGTCCGTACGGCGGTACGGTTTTTGTATCGGGGGTTTTTTAATTTTTAATTTAATTTTACTTCACTTTTTTCTTTTATTATTATAAAAGAAAAAAATTTAAATTACTTACATACATACCATATAATATATTTTTATACCTTTTGCAGATAATTTAAATTTTAAAACATTTAATATGGATATATGAATATTCAAATATGCACTTACCTCATAATAACGGTTCGAATGGTTATCTTACAATTAAATTAAATGAGCGTGCAAGTTCCACCACAGGATATTATTTTTGTAATTTACAACATATTTTTCTTTCTTATATTTCAAAAAGTTGTCTCGCAATTTATATTACTTCTCAAAACATGACTTCCTGTTAGACGATCATTATATAAATAACTTATATTATTTTGTTAAATGTGTTTTTAATATGTATGTGTATTCTGGCTAACCAAAATAGACTGACCTGTATTTTGATTTAAAAACTTTTTTATTTATTTGTATCTTTTTTACTTTGAATCCAGATGTCACTTATGTCAAATGTAGGCGTCAGAGCCTATTTTGATAACATACTTATCAAAATAAACCTAACATTTTGCACAGTTGTTAAAAATATAAAAACAAAGTACATGCAAGTATTTATCAGTCATTTTTAAGCATTCTACCAAAGTCTTTTTATTTATAGTATTTATATTCTTATTTTATAGTATTGATTAACATTAAAAAGAATATTATTTAAAAGTCAGATAGCGATATGGTATCTTAATAAAGCACAAACATAATGTAAATCTAACAACTAGAGTAATGGAGGTTGTCAGCGTCTTCGCATATTTTAGTGAAAAAATATAGCACTGATTTGCCCACCTTATATTGCTCCAAAAAAACAAAAACCTTTGTTCTATATACTTTATCAACGAACAAACAATAACGAACCCAAAACGAATAACCAAAATATATATCAATTTACAAAGTTATAATATTAGGATTATATACGAACTTATTATGCAGGTAGTTTATACATACCCGTATCATCATTTACGTGACCGCGACCGGCTACTACAATAGATTGCGTCGGTGACCGACATACATACGTGTTGTATTTGTAGCTGTAATGGGCTGCTTTGTGCTCGTATGGTTTGAGTTAATTATTATGTGGCAGGCCTGAGACCTCCGATTGTATTTTAGTATGAATAGAATTATTTCGCATATTGTAAATACAAAAGGATATATGCAAATACGCTTACTTAAAGGCAATATTTAATAATGTTATATAAATCTTTAACTATTGTTTCTAGTTATTGGTTTTGTTATTCTATTAAATCACTATGGTGAGCTATGTCGGCAATTTTACTACTCCTTCGGAATTTTATCATTTCTATAGTAATAGTGAGATAAGTCTCTTTAAAATATAAGATGGAAGAAATACTGAATCTAAAACTGAAATGACATGAAAAGATATAATTTAAGGAAAGAAAAGATAAGCAAAGGAAGAGGTAACAGAAGTGTGTCAAACTCACGCTTAGCCCATTAATCGCTAACCAGCGATTTCATCATCATTGAGGTCACACGTGATCAACAACGGACACAGGGCAGATCAGGATACAGTAAGCCATTGCAACACATCGTGACCCATCCATCGAACCAGGGTGTATTGCAAACTACCACCACCATAGGATACCGAACGTGGCCGAGTTTTCTTGCGTAATTCATAATATAATTAATTCACTATTGGTTCATTCTTCGAATAATTATCACCACTTAGAATTAATATAATATAGTAATTTAATAAAATATAATTAATATTAAGTTTGATTCTTTTGCATTCTTTGATTGTAGCTCTCATAATTGGGGCAGTCGGTAGGATAATGCTTAAGTTAGTGTTAATACATCCAGCAAGGACTCGGCAGTATCAGGAATCTAAAGTCGCATCCAAGAAGCGATTTAGATGACAAAGAAAACACTATGTTGTATTTAGCTTTCATAAAATGTGTACTATTATGAGTATGTATCCACTATTGGATCTCTATTCTACTTATATAACAATTGTGTGTGCTTCACTTACGAACGGCGCCCGTTTATATAGACTTAAAGCGACGAAACAAAACAAGCAGCCAAAAATATGGACGTAAATCTGTAGTTAAGATTAATTTGATTATATATTTTTAAATTTTGTCATAATAATTTCAATCTGCAAAGATGAGAGGCATTTGCGTTGATGAGAGAAGTTACCGTTCCGCCAATTCAAAGTCTGCTTTCAATATGGTAAAATTTAAAAATAAAAATAAGGACTTGTAACATACAATATGGCAAACGAAAAAATATGAATATGATGAAAATCGCTTAGCAAATCTTTTGGTTGAAGTTTGGGTATTCTGTAAACTCCAAACATACCTACGTGAAGCAGATTTATCGGAATAAAGTGCGATAGTCAATTCAGAAAAAATAGCAAACAAAACAATCCAAAGAAAGCAAGATAAAACTTTTGGCTTCAAACAAAGTAAGAAAAATTAAATTTATTTTTGTTTTGTATTTGTAAGTAAATAACAGCGTCATAGACTAGTTAGAATAAAAAATCTTATTAGTTATGACACTGTCTTTAAACACATTATCATGTTGACATACAACGATTTGATTTAACTGTACGACTTCACGACCAGGTTGCTTCCATCAAATAATTAAAATATTGGGAAGGCGTGACTTCGAATCACATTTTGATAGCCATATTTCTTAACTACTAGTTGGCATATAATATAACAGGTTTAATAAATTAATACCTCCTGTAGTCTGGTGATCCAGCACAAAATTTGACGTTAGCTACAGTTAGTCGGTAATTTTATTTATAAGTTTAGCATTTATATTTTTTAGAAGTTGAGTTCGAAAGTTTTAAAATAAAGCATTGCTAAAAATTTTATGGTCTAGATACTTGTTACCAAAATCTTTAATGGATGTGAGGAGGAGTTTCAATAGACCGGTATTAAGAACCTCATCTATTTAACCACCTTAAATTGGCCCCGTTAAAATTACGAGATTAGAAAATTTGGACCTTCTCGTACCTCTTCTGCTGGTAGATTGTAAACCAGATCATCCATGTGTATGTTTACTTCCTCAATGATCATCTTCCCGTAAGAAATGCGTTACATTCTAGGCCAATGGCTTTAATGTGGAAAGCAGCATACTGTTACTATTATCAATATAATAATTTAAACTAAATATTTACAACAAAAGGCATTTAAATTTAAAATTTTAAGAAAATTAGACTGGCTTCAAGTTGTCGCAAACTTTTTACACATTACAGATGATGATTTTAACAAAACTGAATAATTAATTATTATTAATCATTCAATTTTGAAAAACAACCGAACTAATAAAAATAAGAATATGGTTCTAAAAATATTGAGATCCATTATTCAGATACAGTTATTTGAGATATTATAGCAATTAAATTTGTTACTAATAGAATATATAATTACAAGTTATAATTTAGTTATCTGAAAACATGTGATTTACATAGATTATAAAATAATTTTAATTAAAATGGATTTGTAATTATAGGTAAACTAAAATAATAATTTTAAACCACTAGAATTATAATGATCTGATATTATGATAAAATGATATTACAGCATGTAAAATCATTTATAAAAAGCTATATATTACATATATATAATAATAATAATAATAATAATTGTAAAAATGAATTTATATTATCCGCTATAATTCCTATTTATATCGGGATCAGAATTAAACCCATATAAATCTTGCCTTACAGTTGGTTATTAAATAATTATTATTATGGAAAACTGTGTTTAGCTAAAAAAAGTATGATCAAATAATTTTAATAATGTTTGAGAAAATACTTCATGAACAGAAATACTTCCCTTCAATCTATCGTAGTCCACTACTGGCCATACATCTCACCCGTTTCGCGCCACATATACCGGTCCTCCGCCATCCTCATCCAGACGCCACCAGCGATCTTTCGCAAATCATCGGACCAGCGCGGCGGTCTGGAGGGCGTCGCTTGATAAGACTTGCTTTAGTTTTCTTACGAATACTCTCATTTCTGATCCTATCTCCGAGAGAGATTCTGAGCATAGCATGCTCAATGGAACCCGTTGAATTAATTTGAACTTGTGGACCAATCCCGCAGTCAATCTGTCTATGTCTCGGCTGCGTATGTCAGTATGTGTAGTGATAGGACGCATTGCTTAAAAACATTTGAAGCATAGCGGAATTGTTGACGAAAAGACCTGAAGTAACCTGTCGAACGCCTCCCAAGCAACTGAATTCCCCGTTAACTTCCTTATCGAAGTTATGCCGGCCGATATTGCTTTTGTAAAAAGTCACGACGACAAATGGATATCCCTGTCCGCTCATCCTGGATTGGAACGGTCATTGTTACTGAGTTAGAAAGACATTTCATCACCTTGATATATCACCAATTGATACCATATCGATGAGTCAAGTCGTCCATAAAACTTCTCAACCTCCTCTAGGAGTGCGGGATGCGAGTTGTTGGCCGTCCTCTATCTTAAGCTCTAACCTGTTCTACACAATAAGCAGCATGGTCATAGCAGCGGTGGTCCTTGCGAATGAATTTTCTTATTCGTCTAGAAAGAGCCCTGTACTCTGTAAAGCAACTTCAGAGAATGGCAATCTCACGTTTCTGTCTCCTCAAACCCAGGGTTTCGGGCGAAAATTGAGACGAATTTGTACGCTTCATCAAAGTAAAATGCTGGTGACTGATTGTACCCACCCTCTTCACCACGTTGTCGTTTATCTCGTCCACAGCCCCGGTGTGATTTCCAGCGAGTCGAGTCAATTTCGCCAAATGCCAAATCTCTTCTTTTACTAAATACTGAAAATTATTAATGTGTGGTAATAGTAGTCGTTAATAAAATCTATTTTAATCAGATACCTTTCTCATATTTGAAGAAATTGTTACAAATTTTCTACAAATGTGTGCAGACGGTGTGATAAGCTACAAGACATATTTCAAACATTTGGTAGTGACATAAACCCTCATGAATTATATAAAATAACTAACTAGATCCAGACCAGCTGTTTCTTATTTCTATATTTGCTTCCTTTACCTTTCCTTGTTCAAATTACACACCATCCATTACGATTTGATCTATGATAACAATAAAAGTAAATAACTATGACAAGTGTATATTAAGTTTCATTCTTACTATAGCCCAAACTATTATTGAGACTTTTCCTCAACTATAATAGAAACTCTTTATGGGAAATCATTCTATATGTTGACTTGTATAATAAGATACACCATTACAAAAATAGTTATTGGGTTATTTCGTGAAAAAAATATTTTTTTTACAAATTCAAATTATATTATATATTGAGTGAGGTAATACCTCTACCTTTATATATAACCTCTATATATAAATCATTCTGAAAATTGTCTGTTATATAACTTAACTAAATAACAGATAAATTATATGTATTGATTTTTTTATAATTATTCTTATACTGAACCCGTAACAATTGTTTTGTTTTATAAATATTTTAAATATTATCTAGCATTGCCCTAGATCATATTAAAAAAAAAAAAAAAAAAAAAATTACCATTTTGCCTCTCCCTTAATATATTACCTACGATTACTTTAGATTTTTTTTGAATCCATAATAACTTGTTATGTTGGTTAATTGAGTTGAAATTTTTAAAGCCATAACTAAACCTACTATTTGTCAAACAATAATTACTTATTAGTAATAAATAGTGAAAATATAAGTTTAATTCTTATACCTTTTTTAAAATCTTAACTATCTTCTTAACTAATTTCAGAAAAAACTATCTAAAAAGCTGTGTTATTTTAAAAAGGTATATAACGTAATTTTATGTTAATTAGTTATATTTAGGTTCAAATAAGTATTAATATTAAAATATATATATTTTAAGAAGAATAATATTAGATAATAACTTACACTGTCGGTGGTCCGAGAGAAATTGCGCCTTTTCATCTTTCATTATACGAAATGTTAATACTTAAGAAAGACTATTGTGGACATTCCAGCTTTAAAATAAGGTTTCGATTTCAGAACACATAAACTTTATTTATAAGTGCAGTGTATGCTTATATGAAATAAATAGTATATATTTAAAACATCTAATTAAAATTTTATAAGCTCACCTTTTGTGCATTATTGTTTCTTTTTTTTTAATGTTTTGTGTGCAATTAAATTTTTAATAAATAAATAAATTATTATGTACTTATTGAATTTATTGCGCCGGGGGACCGTTTAGTAAAAAATTAAATTAAAATGCAAGTAACTTACCAAGGCTAATAGGAAAAATAGGATATCGAATCGTATAGTCTATGTTTAAGTTTAATGATTAACTTCGTAAAATATACATCATTGTCAACGTAAGTACTACGGTTCCCCTACGCAACATCTGCAATAAGTATTTACGTAATAATACAATTTTTTATTCTTTTTAGGGGTTTTTTTGTTTCGAGGGTTTTTTAAATTTTTAATTGATTTCTTAATCTAATTACTTACTTGAGCTTAGATGTTTTAAATATATTTTTTCACTTTTTTTCACTTCTGATTGTCAGCATTGGCAAAGGAAATTAAACTGTTGAAATAATATGAAAGAAATTCATTTTATTTTTGACTCTTGTTTGTCTACAATCTTTCTCTCCGTGTAACATTGAATGGTTTTGTATTATTTAAAAGTTATTCCTTATAAATTAGTTATATTTACATCGAGTAATGTAAATTTTTAAATGTATCCAAAGAAATTGTGTTTTCTTTTAATTCAGATTATCACAATTGAAAGTATTCACACAGAATGGCCGTTTTGTAATCGTGAAATAATTTCACTTTATTTTATACAGGAACACAAAGTGCCTCCTAGTGGCGCTTTGCAGATTCTGCAGCGTGGATTGCAACCGTTCGATGAATTCAAGGATTTGACTTTAATCTCGGATCTGAAGTGGTACAGTTCGATCGATAAGTGCATCACCTACAAACTGGCTCGTGTTCCCTTCAATTTACGTGTAACATTTTTTTTCTGCTCAAAGTGTATATGAATTGGTTTGAATTTTGTGTTATTTGAACGAATATATTTGTCATACATGTTATGAAAAGCCTGTATTGGAAAATGTTTATGTCTTCTATTTTTGATGTGTTATAAAAAAATAGATCAAACCAAACCAATTCAGAGCTGACTTCTCTTTTAAATCAGTTAAAAATAGACATACATACATAAGATATCCAAAGATCAAAGATTGTGCTTTATTTAACAAAAATATAATACGTTTTACGAGTTTAACGAGTTGGTACTTATTATTGAGGCATTTGTAAAAAAAATAAATAAAATGAACTTACCTAATACTATGTATTTTTTTTTGCTGTGTTATTAGGGTATATGTACATTTATAAAGGTTAATCTTACTAATACATAAGTGCAAATTTTTGTATGGATGAATGTTTGTTACTCAATCACGCAAAAACTACAGAACGGATTATGTTGAAACTTGGCAATATTGTAACATATGTAGTAGAATAACACATAGCTTATAGAAATACTAACTTTTGCTCGTGGTTTTGTCTGTGACATTACATAGGTTGAAGCGTGATTAAGTAATTGCAACGGCAGATCCTGTTTTACATCGTTTGGGTCATTGAATTTTACATAAGTATTTGTGAAAATCCTTCTTATTACGATTTTAGGAGGAGTATTATGTTTTTCAAATATATGTATTTAAATAGAAATATAGCCAATTATGCTATTTGTATGTTCACAGTTACAGCCTAAGCGGCTTAAAAGATTTTGACATACGAGTATATACGAGGCATTGGTAGATACGTCTTGATGACGCAAGTGACAAAATGGTGGTTTTTGGACGCCATATTGGTCCATAGAGGTCCAAAAATTATGTTTTGAAGCAAACCCATCAAGTCTATCCTAAGGTGATTATCAAAATGAAGGGCGTTAGATAGCGATTTCATAAAATAAAATTTTAATTATGACTATAATGTATGTGATGACGTGACTCCGTCCACGTAGACTATAAAAATAATATTTTTTATGACTTATCCTAGCCATAAAGTCTATGTGGACGGAGTCACGGGCAACAGCTAGTAATAACATAAAGGAACATGATTAACTCCTTTCAAATATAAATTAACCAAGCAATATCTTATGGCGGAAAGTTACTATATAAGGGAACATAATAGTAATAGGTATATACGAAAAGTTGTATGTTAGTTAATTAAAACAAATTACCACTTAATAAACAAAATTTGCTATATTATACAGAATACTGAGATTTATCTAGTATGTGAGGTCTTACTCAACAAATAAAACTGTCGTCAAAGGGTATCCATAAAATCTATCATCCATAAAAAGTATCCATAATTTTTGCCTTAATTATATTATTTTATAAAATATTACATATCACATATTTTGAAAATTGTAATTTTTGAGCTTTATATAAGACAAAATATGTACATCATATTGTAATTTGTTTTGCGTTATCACTATTTAAACACAATTTACATAATGTAACGGCTGTGTAATTAGTTCTGTATCTGATCTATCTGTATAATTTATGGAAAGTTTAAGAATATATTTATTTTATAAAAACCTTATTAATGTTAATTACGATTAAGAACACAATTTTTACTTGTACAAAGTTCCATTATATATAATTGTGTTCTTAATCGTAATTAAAATGCAGCTCCATCAAGAACTAACAACATATTCTATAAATTACTTATTAATGTGTTTATTAATAAATTATATGGCGACACCAAATTGCACTCTCAATATAATAATATCCTTATTATTAACGAAATTATTACAACGAAACGATACTATTATTATAAACTTAAAAGAGTGTTTGGTTTTTCTGTAATCACTATAAAAAACTTCTAGACTTTATCTTAGGTATAATTAATTGTATTCTCTCAACAGTAATTTCTGACCAAGTGTAATAGGTATAAAGAGATTACTCATATACTATGTGTAATATCTTAATAAGAAAATAATTAAGAAGTCAAAGGGTTAAAAATATTCCTGCTTTGAGGAAAAAAAAAATTTTACTTTTTAAGTTCTACAGGTCCTAAACACCTGTACTGTCTAATCTAAGTAAGTTATTGTACACGAACACGAACAAGTTTGGAATTGACAAAATTTCCCGTCTCATAAATCTGAAAGTTTAAGATGGGCTTTGTCTACAAACTTTATCAAACAAAACAGACGATAATACTATCTTAAATTAATACATTAATAGTTTATATAAATTATTGTTTTTTATATTTCGGACGTGATTCTACAAAAAAACTGTTAGCGGTTTATTAATTATGAATAAGAAAGGTTGAATCAAAGGTTTAATCCGTTGACTGGTGTGAATAGATTTAGTCCGCCAATTTTATAAATATCTTTGTACAATAAATAGTTTATAAATCAATAATTAAATTAAGTAAAAATTATGAACAGAAAACAAATTATATTTGCATAACGCTAATCTCTGCAATCTGTATCAGAAAATTGAACTTAAAACTGTATCACGTTGTCAACAAAGATATAATTTTTAAAAGGTAAATAATTTATAAGAGCATTTTAGACAAAGTAGATTAAACGTATTGGGTAGAAATATAAATTTCAATAAATTTTGGATAAAGACTTTTTATATATTTTGTATGCATTTTCAACGTTAATATAATATTTGTGCTAAATACATAAAGCTCAAATTGCTTTATTGTATTTTTTTTTCCTTACGAATTGCAAACTATGAGAGAAAGTGTAATGTATGTTACTTACCTTAGAAAACATCAAACAAAAATATTTAAACCTTGTTAAAATCATCACAAAAAATGTGAAATATTTTAATATAAAATAAAAACAAAATTATAACCAAATTTAAAATTATTCTAAATACTTAACAATATTTGTATAAGCTCAAAAATATAATAAAAGATCAATTTATCCGAACGAACACAAACATTCCGGTCAATCCAGGCGAATACTACCAAAGCTATTCAAAGATGATTGCGAATACATGAATTTAACGTTTTCCTACATTCTACATCAAAATCGACCTTATCGTTTTCAAAATAAGGTTATAAATATATAAATCGAATAGGACACTCGTATTGAACTTACGCAGATCATATGAAACGATTTACTGTCGGAAATATTTTACGTGCCGTATAAACATTTATCTTCGATTATTTAGTTTTTACTCCAATATTATGATTTTATTTCTCAATAACATAGATCGACTCCAAATATATATGTATGTTTGAAATAATGTCGCATGTTTCCTTTTAAAAAAAATTACAAATATATAAAGTTTAGTATAGGAATTCGGTTGAATACATTTTCGTACCTTTTTTTTGTTTCTCTTCGTATCGACTCAAGCTAGTAATAATATTAAGATTTATTTGATTTTTATAGCTTTATTTACGTATCTTAATTTTTGAAATATGCATTTCATAATTCACATGTCCATTTAGCTTAAGAATTCTGTTGAATACATTTTCATAATTTTGGTTTTTGTTTCACTTTTCTTCGTATTGATTGAGCTGCTTATAATATTTAGATTGAATTGCTTTTTATTGTGTTAATTTACGTATCTCAATCATTAAAGTACGCATTTCATTGTATTAATTTTCGGGTATTCAGTTAAGTGGTTAAAAAGTATAATATATTTTTTAAGGCTTGGCACCGACTTCAACTTCAATAATAGGTAGTATATAATAAATATTAAATCTTTATTTTTTTTTACTGTTTAGTTTTAAAGTCGTTTTTTTTAACGTAGTTATCTTTTATAGTTATTGAGTCTACTTTAAGAATGTATATTAAATGTTCAGAATACTGAAAACTTTTAAAATAGAAAATAGAACAGAACGTGAAAAAACTTCTATATCACAATAAATTCTATGGTAAGATAATTAATGAATTGTGATTGCACCGTCATCCTCATAACGTAAACAGACTCATCATCAATGGTACTTACTCATGTTGATAGGAACACAATTTGATTGCTTTAAGAAACACCCGCTGGCAGTGTTTCCAGGTCGAAACGATATGCAGGCCTTCAAAAGAGCACTTCCTTTCTCCTCAAAGGTAGGAAACGCTCTTGTACATCAAAACAATACCAAAACAAAAGTTTTTTACTTAATATTTGTTCACTTATTTTAGTTTCATTGCTATAATATTAATGCAAACCATTATTGTCTAGATTTAGTCATATTTTCATCTAAAATAAATTTATAATATACTCTATTCATGAGCGACATTTATTTATAGTTCATAAATTGAAATAATATAAAGGGTAAGGGAAAAAGTTTCTTCGCAAGTTATATAAAAAGTCAAATCTGTTTTTTTTCAAAGTTTATTTACACATATTTATAGTATAAATGTTAGTTAGGTAATTAGAGGAGTGTGGATAGTGGAGGCTAGCGTGTTTGCGCATCATAAAGGGGCCCCTTCAACATATAACTGAGTCGCAAGTCCCAGGCATTGTTTGCACTCCTCTTCTTGTGAATCCATGGAATGCTAAGAAGCATCGTCTCTATTTTGTTCAATCACTTTTTTCCATTTTGGAAGGTAGTGGCATAATCCCGTTGATATTGCTTTTTCGAGACTTTTGATAAAAAAATGAGACAAGAAGTTTTGGCAGTCCTCTCTTGATGTTAACCTTACAAAGCCTAAAGAATTATGTAGAGACCGAAAGTTTCGATCTGAAAATAAAAGATCAGGGCTATACGGCTGATGTATTAATGCTTCCTAGCAAAATACTCTTAATTTTAGCTAATTGGTCAAAGATTTGTGTGGTGTAGCGTTATCGTGATGAAAGACCACCCACTTTCTATTGATATATTCCGGCCGCTTTCTTACAAGTTCTTGCTTTAATCTCATCAGTTGCTGGCAATAATATCCGAATTGATGATTCTCCCTGACTGTAACAGCTCATAATGAACAATGCTAGTCCAGTCCTACCATACACACCATCCACAACATCCGCAACCTTATTGCGTTTAACCCGGTTTTGCCACAGTTTGTGAAGCTTGACCGACCTTTGACGACGACTATTTTTGCACGTTCTAATCGTATGTAATCCACTTTTGATCACCAGTTATCAATGTCTTCAAAAACGGTTCTGTTACGTACTGTCTGAGTATTGATCGCAAATGAGTACATGTTTCATTAAATTATTTTGCATCTTGATCGAGATTTTCAAAAATTGTGTCAATTTTTACTTCTAACAGAGCGAACGAACAGAGCAAGGTGCATATTTGAAATCAAAATTCCCAGTTAGAAAACACTTAAACCAACTTTGTGCTAGTCTTATTGACAGTCCACGAGGTCCATAAGCGTCGTATGTTTTTTTCGCCGCTTTAGCCCGTGCATTTGTTTTTCTTTTTTGTAATAGAATTTTAAAATGTGTCGAATTTCTTTACAAGATTCACTAATTTTAACAGTAAGAAAAAAAAATGGCGTTAAACAACATTTTACTTAATTGTTTTATTTTTTTTTTGTAACCGTTTTATTGTCATTAAAACCATCCAGATACAAATGGTATAGCCAAAAATGTTTTATTACAAGTTCATACATACTAAATGCAAAAAGTCTTTTAAATATATAATCTTATTTAAAAAAGATTTTTTTATAAACCTAACAGTATTATAATTTAATATCTCAACATAAAAATATTAATGGCTATTTTCATACAAAATCTTACCCAGCCAAATAGTGTATCTCGCCGGGCATATAGTCCGTACGTCAAATTTTAATCACTCCTTATCGAGCATACAAAGTAAATTACCCAGTATATGGAAGAGTAACGGACGTTTCAAATATTGCTCCCGTATTATTTTTTTTAGCTTTTCAACAAAATTAAATTAATCCAATAAAATCAATCAATATCTGTAAAATAATGGCACTCTTACACCCATACATTATCATAACTCTCACTTGATAGATTAGTTGAACTATGTAAACACGAAGCAGCAAATTATAGTTAGAATGTAGATCATCTGTTCTAATAGTCGGTTGCGGTCACGTAAATGATGATGATATGGTCATAGTTAATTCCCCATAACATATGTTTCAGAGTATAGCATGTCATTATCATATATTTGGGTCCTTATAGGCCTTACAGTACCTTTTATAGCATGTATTCTATTGTGGATTTAGTATTTTATCAGTATCAAACGTTTTTATTGAATTATAATTTCAATGGAAGTAGTCGTTGCATTTCTGCAAATTTACTACTCATTGATGTTCATTAATAGACTTACAGGGAACAAATAGCTCGACATTAAAATCAAGTGGTGTTTCTGACTCCTTAAAGTGCAACAAAGGACAACCCTATGCTGAATTAGGTTGGATCCAAATCAACCACTGTTTTCTCTACATGCCTTGAGATGCATATTGACCCGAGTCGAATGTGCGAACGTCAGGTGCACCATCAATCCATAAAAGTGTATGCGCAAGGGGAGACTCTCGTTACTCTGATAGCAATAATCTATAACCCTAAGTTGTTAAAAGAACTTCAAGAACTATAGTGACTCGCTCGCTTTTGGAAGTATTGGTCAACTATTTGTAGATTGTCTATTGCATTCGATGGCCAACGATACACTCATTTGGGAGCTTAGTTGGATCTATTCCAATGATAAACTGAAAACAGGCTACCGCAAATTTGCCTAACTAAATGTAAATAAAATATGAAAAACATTTAAAACATTTTATACGTTCCAGATGTGTTCGTATCACTATTACTATATGTGTTCGCAGATAACTTCGTCGTTTACGTACTGATTTTATTTTTTTTTTTGTTGTTAGAAAGGAAATATTCCAAGGGTTATTCTTTAATATGAAAATCAATTCATATAGCTCAATTAAAGAAACTAGTACCGTATTCCTATATAAAGGTTACAGTTTCTCTCATAATTTAATTCTTTTTGAGGCAGTTTTATTTTTTGTTGAAAGTTTTTTATACAGTATAGAGTGGGGCGATGATACACTAGGTTATGATACACGTGCAATGTGTGTACAGTTGTGTTGCTTTGATATATTTCTACGAGCTAATATATTATATACATAATCACGTAAAAACAATTAATAAATATATTAATTGAGATTGCTTTTTCAAGTCCGTACAATTTAACCTACTTTCTTTTTTAAAAGCCGATAAGTATTTTGTAATTTCTGATAATAGATATCCTTAACATTTGTGGTAACTGACTAATTTGTCAGCACCTTTTTTAATCCTATTCTAAAAGGGTCATTACCTTTATTAAGCTAACTTGTATTAGGGCATTCGAAATTACAATTCAAAGTATGCTCATTATACTTTATTTAATTATTCATTCATTAATTCAACCATTTATTTATCTATTTATTCTTCATTGTTCCAACGAAAACTGTTACAGTTGGTGGACTTAATGTTTAATAGCATTTTCAAAGAAATAGCATTCTCATACAATAAACCTTGGGAATGTACAGAAACTTAGAAGTGCGTACAATTAAACTAAATTTTACAGACAATAATAAAAATTTGAAAGAATGCATAAACACATTTACATTTACTTATATCTTTATATATATATTTCTTGTGTGCGTGTGTATGTCACTAAACTCCTCCTAAACGACTGGACCAATTTTTATGAAATTCTTTGTGTGTGTTCAAAGGGACTTGAGAATTGTTTAGATTCACACTGGAAAATGGTTTTTTGATTATTTTTTAATGTGTAAGTAGGTGGTGATTTTGGAATGTTTCACATCGGTTCCGACGGAATGCGTTACCATGGAAATGTTATATTTTAAATAATATTATACTTTAATTATAGTCTGCCCTGACAGTTGGGGTTTCGATAGAAATGAGAAAAATATTTTAGTACTAGCGGCCCGATATGTGCTTCGGTAAAAAGTGAAATTTAAAAAAATATATCGGTACATCAAATTAATTTATTTAAACAAAAAATCTTTATTTACATATTCATACGGTATCAATTGGTCGAATTATGATAAATGTACATGTAATGACGTTAGGTATGTGTTTATGTGATAACTTTTTAATATGTATATAAATTAAATTAAATTAAATTAAATTAAATTAAATTAAATTAAATTAAATTAAATTAAATTAAATTAAATTAAATTAAATTAAATTAAATTAAATTAAATTAAATTAAATTAAATTAAATTAAATTAAATTAAATTAAATTAAATTAAATTAAATTAAATTAAATTAAATTAAATTAAATTAAATTAAATTAAATTAAATTAAATTAAATTAAATTAAATTAAATTAAATTAAATTAAATTAAATTAAATTAAATTAAATTAAATTAAATTAAATTAAATTAAATTAAATTAAATTAAATTAAATTAAATTAAATTAAATTAAATTAAATTAAATTAAATTAAATTAAATTAAATTAAATTAAATTAAATTAAATTAAATTAAATTAAATTAAATTAAATTAAATTAAATTAAATTAAATTAAATTAAATTAAATTAAATTAAATTAAATTAAATTAAATTAAATTAAATTAAATTAAATTAAATTAAATTAAATTAAATTAAATTAAATTAAATTAAATTAAATTAAATTAAATTAAATTAAATTAAATTAAATTAAATTAAATTAAATTAAATTAAATTAAATTAAATTAAATTAAATTAAATTAAATTAAATTAAATTAAATTAAATTAAATTAAATTAAATTAAATTAAATTAAATTAAATTAAATTAAATTAAATTAAATTAAATTAAATTAAATTAAATTAAATTAAATTAAATTAAATTAAATTAAATTAAATTAAATTAAATTAAATTAAATTAAATTAAATTAAATTAAATTAAATTAAATTAAATTAAATTAAATTAAATTAAATTAAATTAAATTAAATTAAATTAAATTAAATTAAATTAAATTAAATTAAATTAAATTAAATTAAATTAAATTAAATTAAATTAAATTAAATTAAATTAAATTAAATTAAATTAAATTAAATTAAATTAAATTAAATTAAATTAAATTAAATTAAATTAAATTAAATTAAATTAAATTAAATTAAATTAAATTAAATTAAATTAAATTAAATTAAATTAAATTCCTTCCCCTCCTCAATTCAGTAGAACAAAAAACCGCTACGACTGCAGAAGAGTTGGGGTGTTAAGTCTGGCCGATAGTAACTAACTATACGCCCTCTACTATAGCCTTAAACAATCTACCTTGCTTGGCTCAATCGGAGAGTCAGCGAAACTCTTCCGCAGTGTCTGCACTGGATTGGATTGCCATCTTCACTGAAATAGACTTTGTGGGCTTAGGAGGAGAGTGGTGTGAGTGCTGTTATTTTAAGACCTAAAGTAGAAGGAAAATATAATTAGGATAAGGAAGGACTAAAGAGAGTATAAGAGACCGTACCTTGCCAGTGATCGATGTATGTGCAGTTGTAGTAGTATAACATCATCAAAACAATGTTCATACCAATTGAATTTCATTATATTTTAGTATCTGTATATAAAAACACACACTTTACCTCTGTACTACCCTAATAGAAATATAATAAGTTCATGAAATATTATTAAATAACAAACAAGCCAATAATCTACCGATAGTGCCCTTGCCAATGTAAAAAATGTGCGGCATAGATCCACTGAGACAAAACCAGAGATTTTAATATTACGTTAAGTATCATAAAATAATTCAAGCAATACTGGATTCCCATAAAGAACCTTTAACGTATTACCTCAATATAGTATGCACTAAATTGAAATAATTAATATTAAAAAATTTTGAACATTAATAATATTTACTTAGAGAAACGTGTGTTTCTGTAAGTTTTTATTACCTACAAAATGTAGTTTTATTTTATACAGTGACGGAACCAGTTTTAAGGGTCATACGGTGATGTAATCCAGTACAATGTAGAGTGCACTTACAATGTTCCAGTACCAATAAAATTATCTGCACTGAATCAAGAGCTTTGAACACTTACTAGTGCAGAGCAGAGGATACCTCTTAAAAAAGGGTAATTAGATCTTTACCTCTATTAGGTCTCGCTGCTGAAGAATATGAGGTCCGGTTTAAGTCTTTTTTTTTTTTAAATAATCTAAGTGCCTTGTTTATATGTATTTTTATCGACAGTAGTGTGTGTAGTTTGTAAACTAAAATCCATTAATAATTAAGAAAAAATAAATATTAATATTTTGATTTTAGCTTCCCAAAATAAATAAAGTAAAAACGCTTCATACGGACTGCGTGGAATAGAATAATATAATAAATATCTATACTAATATTATAAAGAGGAAAGGTTTGGTTATTTTTTTGTTTGTTTGAAATGAATAGGCTCCGAAACTACTGGACCGATTTTAAAAATTCTTTCACCGTTGGCAAGCTACGCTATTCCCGAGTGACATAGGCTATGGTTCATTTTCAAAAAAATAGAAATAATTACTAAAACTTGAATATTCAAACGCAAGGTGTAAAAAAATAAACAAAAAACTGCGTGCGTTGCGAAAACGGTGAAAGTTACGCAAAAATGATGTTTTATAAACATGTTCCTCTTTAAAAGTTATACAGATTACACGAAAAGCGACTTATACGCGGGCGGAGCCGCGGGCAACAGCTAGTTATATTATAAAAATATAAAAACTAAATTGAATTTAAAGAAAGGTCAATAAATTCAATTTAAATTTTCATTCAATGAAGATAAGCTTATTATTATCGTTTAATAATCATATATTATGACAACACCATACCTTTTAAAACATTTTTTTGACGTGACAACGTCTTAAATTAGGTTAAGCTGGGAGTCACTTATGAAAAAGTGTAACGCCCGGTAACGTAGCGATGAGTCACCGAACGAGAGAGAGGCCCGCCGAATGCCTTGCGTCTCTCTCCCACTCAAACATGATCGGTCCGCCGAGCAATGTTTTGATTTTCAAATTGATTCTTTAAAATTACAAATATTAAGAAAAAGTGGCAGATATAAGAAAACTTGATTTAAAATGTGTTGAGCAAGAATTTTAACATCTAATTTAAGTAAATGTTTTAATTTTCAACTTCATTATTTACAATTACAAATTTTAATTAATTTCAAATTTATTTAGCAAAAATTTGAACCTTCGATCTGAATAAGTGTTTTGATTTTCAAATTAATTTTTTAAAATTAAAAATATTAAAATATATAAAATCAGAAGTGACGTCACATAACATTATCTGTACTTATTATTATTTAATATGTAGGCCAGTACATGTGACCATACTTGGTAGACACAATTGGAAATATTATTTTTATATAACTGAAAAAAATAAATATATAAAATACTGGTAGCAAACAATAACTTCAATGATCGATATCTCCGCAACTAATTGATGTATCGAAAAAGTCTGTAAATAAATTTTGTAAAAAATAATAACATCAATAATATTTATCTTTTAAACTCTTTTGAGGGTGCTACAAATCCAGTAGGCCAGTATACAAAATGAAATTTAGTAGCTTTCTTTTATTTATAGTACATTCATTTTGCACATTTTAATACGTCTTCATCTCAAAATAAATAGTCTAATTACAAGTCTTTTTTAAATAAGTTTTTTCGTTATTTTTATAAATCCGAACTTTCTTTTCCGTAAACTCATAAAATATTTGCACAGAAATATGCACAGGACTTCATAATGTCAGTATGCAAATAAATGGAAATATTGTGTAAGAAAATATCAATGTTCAATATTCGAACCTCGTTAAGCGTACTCCAAAATCACATTTATTAATAAAACTAATAGACATGGTTAATAATTACCTGCACGAAACCTCTGAAGACGAGACAATATCTTCCCCCCCCCCCCCCCCACCCTCACCACCTGCTGCTGCACGCTGTTCACGCCGCGAGTCCGCCATGCTTCGAGCTCATGAATAGGAACCCCTAATGGGTTCGAAACTAGTCGGGCAAATTTCAATTAATACTACATGATTATAGTCGGGTAAATATATATTTATTAGTTATAATGGCTCACGAAAGCTTAAATACAAAAACAATCTTTTTATATAGCAAATCATATTATATGATGATCAAAATCTTATATGATTCTATAGATTTCAAAATAAAATTAATTAATTTAATGTTTTTTATATTTATTTTTTTTGTAGAGCGGCGTCAAAATTCTACTCAAAAGATGTGCGCTACAATTAAGACGTTGAATCACCAATGAAATCATTTGAATTTAGACAAGAGGTTTCAACGAAAATGTAAACTGATCGTTCTTTATCCACTACACAAATATTTTATTACAATTGTGTAGTGATTTTGAGATTATACTCAATTTACCGAAACGTTTCAATCGATTGATCTATGACAAAATGTAATCAATGTTAAAACTATGTATGTTTAATAGTTTATTATGTTATTTACGAAAAAGTGCTTGAAATCCAACAATCTTTCCTTAAATCATAAAATATAGAAATGAGTGAGTGAGCATTAAAAGCAATTTAACAAGATCGGTGAAGCACTCTTAAACCCAAATTCAATCCTACTTATTTATAAAAAGCTGTTAAAAATATATAAGTAAATTCCTTGAGATTAGAGATACAAAAGAAATTAGAGAAATATAATAATAATAATTTTGTTATTTTTCTTTATAACTAATTATGTTACACTGTTTCTTTTATTTTGATACAACTTATCGCCTAGGTGGGGTACTTTATAAGATATTTATTTGTGTATACTTGACTTTCTTAGAAACGATCTTCAAAAACATAGCTTCTAAATTACGCTAAATTCGCTCACGACAAAATACAGAAAAAGAGTACAAAAAAATAAGCCACAACATAAAATAACAAACAATCGTATTATACTTTTATTGTTTTTAAAATTGTATTATAATTATGTGTACAAACTAAAATCTTGATCGTGCCTATAATACGCTTTAATCTTCTCATTGATACGTAACTTCTTAAGAATCGTTTCGATTCGGAATATAGATAATAAGTTAATCGTTACCTATCGTATCGTATAGAATTTTTCATTTAAGTTGATTGATTAATTGTAAATTTGTTATAAAAAACGCATGGTTTGTATATATCACCTAGAAATATTCCTTTTTTTTTTGAAGTGAAACTTCTTTAGAATCGTTGTGATTTCAAACCTGATGCAACGGAAAAAACGACAGGTAAGAGACACAAATACAAAAATGTGTAGAATGAAGCCGGTAAAGAATGAGACAGAAATATACACACTGTATGCGGCTGCGTATTACAGCTTTTTAGTAAGATGTCAGCGTGGTTTGTTATTCTTTAACAGTGTGCTTGTCAGTATTTTTATATCTTGTTGTGCTAAATAATAAATTTTATAAGATGCCGAAAACTAATGCCGAAATGTGTCGTCAATATCGACGCAAAAAAAATGAAAATAAAATTTAAATTTAAAAAAATCCATAAATAAATATAAGCCGAAGAGCGTCAGTATCTACAATTGATCTACAACATGAATTTCGAAGGCTGAACTTAAATCGACTTCAGACAGTTGGAAATGTTTTACATGATTTCTTAAATAAAAGGAAAGGAATGTCACTGTTTACCTTTAACTGTCAAAGCTTACGAGCTCATGTACAGGATCTGCAATATGACAATATAGTGTCGTCGTCAAATTTTTTAATTCTTTCGGAGACATGGATAAATAATGAAGATATTGTAGACATTCCAAATTTTAATATTGTTGTTAATTACAAAAGACCACGTACGAGGGCAGGCGGAGTAGCAATTTATCACAACGTAAATGATGGAGTCCGTGTTGTTACGCCACAAATAGATCTCAATGCACAACAGCTGGAATCATTGTCTGTTCAGCTTTCGAAAGTTGGAGAAATATGTGCCTGTGAAAGCAGAAACGACCAGGGAGATTTAGTTTTGATTGTAGCAATTTACATCTCTCCCAACCAATCAATAAAATCAGTTATTGAATTTATACATGAAAATTTGATCAAATATACCCCAGAGGTATCGCGAATTCTCAAAAAGAATTATGACAAAATTCCGATGATTTTAAGTGGGGATTTTAACATAAATTTTGCATCAGATACAGCGCTTCCTTTGATTGAGTTTCTGATACAACATTTAATTTAAAAATGTGTAACAATCGCACTCAATCAACTACGAGATCAGAAACGGTAATAGATGCAGTATTCCAAAGATATATCAACCAAATTGAAACAAAAATATTTGTATCGTATTTTAGTTATCATAAGCCTCTTGTATCATTTGTTGAAACTGAAAATATGGAACTTGAGCAATAAATTATGTAACATATGTTAAATAAAATATCTTTTAAAATTAATCAAAATACTTTCATTTTTAAACGAATAAACTTTGTAATTATCCTACCCTTGGTATATATATTCATCTCATTCTTTTCTCGATTTACTGAAGTTTCACTTCTATCGTGTGTGAATCGCACACACACCTTTTTATATTTTTTTATTCTACTCTATTAATCAAGAGGAGAAAATGATTTTTTTTACTTGAACTTTTGCGCACCATCATGAAAGTATATATAAATATACAAACTTTTACCAAGGCTACATCCAAATTAGACCTTTTCTTTGGGCAGTTTCATTTGTTACATTAAATGTTAGCTTAATAAGTGTACTTGTGTTTAATTTTTTTGTATGAAATGTAAACTTTCAACTTCCAGATCATAAACAAAAAATAACACAATCACACTTATTTACTTTTAGTCTATAATTAAAACTATATTTTTATTCAAAGACTAAGCTAAGTAACAAAATTAAAAGAAGACTGGAGATTATGGAAATAAACTACTCAGACCTTATCATTTATTTATGAAGGTATAAAAGAAAAAAAACATAAAATCTACTTATTATTATAAAAAAGAATACTCGAATTTTGTAAATAAATGTATAACTTAACTACTTTTGATGAATTAAGTAACTAAAGAACGATCCGAGAAAGTTAATTTTAGAGAAAAAAATATTTCTTCACGAAGAATACCTAATTATTGTTTCAGAGATTTTGTCAGCCCGTTTGTACACCCTACCCCAGTTACTGCATGCGGCCGTGGCCAGGAGACGACGCGTTATTGATTGTGTATGATGATATAGGATAGTCTTGTCTCGTTTTTGATTGTGTATGATGATAGAGGATATGTTTGATTTTTAGGTTATACGTAGTTAAGTCTAGGTTCAGACTTTCATATTATTATTATTAGTGGGACTACTAATCCTGTACTGAACGCCCGGAAGCTTAGAAACCGTTAGAGGTAGATGACTAATTAACTGCCTTACTACCAGACACCTCCATCTCGTCTTACCGTGAACACGATTGCTGCAAAGCATTCGAAACGTCGCGTCGGGTTAGATTTAAAATGTAAATTTATAATTTAAAAAATAGTTTTATTTCAATGTATAGTACTCGTGAAAACCTTAGAAAACACTATGTGAACCAAACATCTCATCATATCCAAACAAAATATTTTAAAATATAAAGCTTATCTTTGCACAAAGGTCTTGATAACAAAGCTATTATATTTCAAAAGAGTTGATATGCCTTGCCTAATTATAATATTTAAAAATAACTACTTATATTTTTTATTTTTTTTTTACATTAAATACTTTTGGTTTACTTACCACAAATAGATATATGGTGTGGCGGACTTATTTGTAAACCTACTAAAGAACAATATTTTTTTTTAAATTGTGTCAACAGAAAGCGGCGAAGAGGTTGATTAAAATTGTTTCTCGTAGAAAAAAGAAAATTTCCCGCAATTAAAAGAAGCTTATGTCCTTTATCAACGTCTTATTTATGTTTGTTCCAAATTTAATTAAAATCAGTTCATTGGTTTAAGCGTGAAGTGTAACAGACAGGCAAAGTAAGTTTCGAATTTACAATTTTTGTATGTATTTACTGGGCTAACTATATAGATCCTCGAAACTCATATGGAATATTTTTTATTTAAAGATTTATATATTTATATGGAATGGGAATCGTTTTACATTAAATTGCTCAAATTTATCACTGACGGAGAATTTTACTCTCGTATAAAACCCGTCCTTTCATGCAGAACATTTTTTTATGTGCACGTATATAACACATATTTCACTGTAACCACGTCACAGGTATTTGGTTGCCGATAATCATTCTTAGTTAAAAAGTTAGCTTAATTACTATTATTGTTAAAGTTTAAAATATGAATATTTAAAGTTCTTATAAACATGAGATCAGCTATTTAGTAATAGCGTGGTTCTTTCTTGTAATAAAACGTTTTACTGGAATTCTGATTTGTTCTATCATATCAATCATACATTGGCTTTATTATGTCAATACTTTAAAAACATTCAATACTTATTTTAATTTTAAATAAATATAATATGATAAAAATAAAAAATAAAATAAAACCTGTAGCTCAATGGGTAGAGCTACACGATGTTTTCCCAGAGGTTGCATGTTCGAATCACTGCCCTTATCAATTTATTTTGAAAAAAAATCTAGATTTATCTAAAATTTAGATAAATTTAGTATGGCTATACATGTTCATAATTTTTTTAAACAAGTCAATACTATAAAAAAAAATATCTCAAAGAGTAAAACAAAAGAGGACAAGAAACTTGATGGTTACTATTGATGTTTTTACTCATGCTCTACAAGTAGGTTACTCTTTGGAATTCTGTCGTTTGTAATATACACCTTGAAATAAAAAGTAAATAAAAAATTTCTACTTTGACTATTACCGCCTTTTTATATCGCTTTTTGTGTATTAGGTATGTGATTGCAATAAGAGTATATTATTATTATTAAATAATATGATCTGATACTGAACCGAAATATTTTTAGCTTTACATATAAAATGTTAGGGTGGTTCAATTTTTTTACAGATATTTTTATTTTCTGGAATATAAAACTTTGAAAAATAGTATAGTCTGTTTATGACAATAAAATTATTAACAGAACAAATGATTACAAACATAATAATATTTTAATTTTATCAAAATTAGGCAGAACTGTTTAAAGCAGATAAATTAACATGAATTCAGCAATATATACCTTCCTATTAGACAGAAAATTATTTACGTAAGGTCTAAAAAGGTACATTTGGGTTTCATTCACATTTTTAAACATACATAGGTATACATAATATAATAAGATAAATAAATAAATTTGAAAAATATAGGAAATATATTCTATTGTAAAAAAAAATCATGAATTATTCTAAAATTGACAATTATGATAACTGAAGCTGTTACATAGAACATAACTTAATCAAAGTACACTATGGGATTCGACTAGTTGGAATCAAGATAGACAACCATCATTGGCGTCAAGTCAAGATAGACAACCATCATTGGCGTCAAGTAAAATAGTATGAATTATCATTGTCATCACAACAGCCAGCAACAGAACAATTATCATTATCATCATCGTCAACATTGACGTCCAAAATTCTCAAATTACAAAATTATTTATATTACTATTAAAAATATAACAAATAAAAATAGTAACAAAATTTGAGCATATTGAGCATATACCAATATGTAGCAGAATATTAGGCAGCATATAGTGCATCATACAGCAAGAGGTTGCAATTTCCCCTAAAATTCACTTTTCCATGACGATCACATTCCAATGACGATCAATTAAGCCCAGGACCAAACTTGAGAAACAGGCATATATTTGGGCGCTCCATGTTTTTCACATTTCCATATGTTGGTTGTTTCCAATTCCCTAATTTTGTATTTGCAGAAAACAATTGTATACAGGAAGGTATTGGAATAAGAAACGTTAAATAGTTTAATCATTAACTAAAATATTTTGTTTGTCTGTAGAAACTAGGATAAATTGTCAACATTTTACACAAAATTTATTTATACTCTGTAAAATTTCACTTCAAAACACTTTAAAAGAAGTCACGGGCCACGGGTAGATATATAAGCCATATAAATATTATTTTTACTGTCGACGTTACCTTCTTTACTTAGCTGACATGATTAAAACCCTCAATATTTAAAATTAATTTACTAAGGATACCATTTTTTTAATCTACAAAACTTTAAAATGCATTAAGCCGTTCTAATTTTTAATATTGTACTCTTTTATTTTAGAAATAAGACTATTAAAAAAAAACACTTGGTCTCGGCTGCTTATCAAATTCTTAAAATATTTAGGCTTAATTTTACATCGCAATATATTGATTGATGTTTCAAAATCATAAGTCTAAGATTGCCATCACAATTTTTTTTTATTTTTATTAGTTTTAATATTTTTATAAATTATAATTATAATTAATTCAGAGTCACTCAATGTTGCTAGCTGAAGCAGTTAATGGAATTTGAAATTCCATATCAGTGAACGCTCTCTCCTACACTGTTTTCATTCAGTAATATCCAATTTTGTTTGAACTTTTATCTCACTAGTTTCTATTACAAAAAGAGTTCAGCTTATACCGGTTGAATAAAAAATATATGAAGCCTTCACACCGTTTTCGGCTTATGGTACACTAGGTCAACTTATGGGTGGATATTAAAATTAGACTATCATTAACTCGCCTGTAGTCATTGTTAAATAGATAAGAGTGGATAAGGGAATTTCGTATTATATTAAAAATTTTACTACAACATTTTTAAAGTAATCCTTTAAGACAGACCGATATGTCGATAACTATACTAAAAGTTACGGCAGAATCAAAATAGGAACAACGTGTCTAATTGCCATACCATTGCAGATTATAATTAATATTCGAATATTAATTATAAGCTGCATTAGAGTAATATGAGAAACGAAGCAATTAACTCAAGATTATAAACAGAAACGTGTAATTAAGTCACATGATTCCTGATGTCAATTAAAATTACATAAGTCTTTAATTAAATACTTATTATTAAAGGCCTTATTTAAAAAATTTGTTTTTTTGGAGTATAAATGTATGTGTATACAAAATAAGTGATTTTATTTATGACCCGTGACTGCGTCCACGTAGACTGTAAACAATATATCTAAGTCAGTAAGATCTCTTATAAAATAAATATTTTTTTATTTTATATTTATTTTATTGTTAACATTTAATGTTTTTACATTAAATGTTAATAATAAAATAAATATTTTTTTATTTTATAAGAGATCTTACTGACTTAGATATATTGTTTACAGTCTACGTGGACGCAGTCACGGGCAACAGCAATCACTAATAAAGTACTTTATCTGAGTAAATAAGTGTAAAAACCTTTTGGCTTATATAACAAGGGTTTTTTTTCTATATAGCGTGGTTGAAGCCGCTGGGAACAGCTTATTATTGCATAAGAACCTTTCACCAATAAAACGTCAATATTCTGGAGACGACTATTTCTATTTCGACCAAACATAGCTTAGAACCATCTCGACAAACATAACTTTCGATAAAAATAAACCGCATTCAAATCCGTCCAAGCGTTTGGCCGCTACATTGCCACAGATAGACATACAGATACACAGATCGACAGATCAAACTTATAACACCCCTCTTTTTTGTCGGGGGTTAAAAAACATAACAGTTAAGCAAGGTAATTTTTGTATTAATAAAGTAAACATAAATATAAACATTTAATAAACGGAAATCAGTAAAAACCTAATATCTATATTTTTTGCGTTTCTCAACACAAAAAAAAATAGTTTTAACAAAACACAACATTGCAAAACGTTTCATATTTCAATCTCTCTCCAAGAAATAAAGAACTCAATTTAACAAATGCAAACTTTATACGAATTTAAAATTGAATTTCTTGACGTTGTGAACCTTTTGTCATTGTTACCAAACTTTCCTATTTCAATCTTATTGCTGTACGGACAAGACTTTTTAAATGCAATAGCAAGATGTCACATTTTAACCAGAATATAGTTGTTGCGGAATGGAAATATAATGATTGTGATGATTTGGACAATAATTTGTTTTTTTTTGTTTATGCATGTCTTATCTTCACAGTTTTATATGTGGACACCAAATAGTTTTAAATATTTAAAATTCTGTAATTTTAAAAGATGTATTAGTTTTTAATGTTTATCTTATTCCGTTTCGTTCAATAAAATCATTTTGATGAATAGTATCTACTTGCTTATACTTAATATCGAAGCTTATATTTCCAGTTAATCCGTGACCGAAAATATTTATTTTAGCGTGATCGATCAGGTTCAGCGGCGTACCACTTCATCTATGATATTACTACCGCAGTCACCAATTACACTAAAATGACTAATTATAAAAAAAAATATGTGTGTGTGTGTATTAGTGTACACATGTAAGAAGTGAAACTTCTTTATGACATATTTTTTTGAAAAATGATTCACTAATTACAACTTTACAGGAATGGCTAATTAAGCTAAATTAGATAAAGTTTAAGCAAAAATAAAGATGGCGCGTAACAGAAAAACGTTACAATTTTTTGACATTGCTATATAATTTCTCCCATCCGTCGATAAAAAAGTTTCACTTCAAATATGGCGCGTAACGGAAACATGTGACTTAGAAATAAAGATGGCGCGTAACAGAAAAACGTCATAATTTTCATTAATATTAATTAATTAAAACGTAAGAGGTGAATCGACTGTTTCTGACGTATAATATTCACATAAAAGAAACACGTAAGTACCATAAAACAGACAAATGTACACAATCCACTTTAAAAATAATAATTTTAGGCTTCTTAACATGTTGGATCGTCGCTATATCACAAAAGAAAATATTCTTCATCGTGGTTTCCGCTGTTTCGAGTTGTTGGTCGTTCTAGGTATAGCAAAACAGACCTTGTAAAGATCAGGACCCCAATGCTTCATTTCTCAGCCAAAACTCGTATTTCTTTTCATTCTTACTTCTTCTATTTCAGACAATCAATGTATTTTAAAAATATTATAAATTATATTTCATAATTTCTTCTTCATGTTATAATCTTAAATTTATTTATTAGTTTCAATAGCAAGTCCATAAAATCGTATTGTCCAGTATGTAATTACAATTCATTATTTAATTATAAAACTCTAATCCGATAATTTTATTTTTGGTTAATGTAAATTGTGTTTTGTAATCCACATACTTGTCATTTTGATTATTTAGTATTTCCATAGCAACATGGTGTAAAAGAGATGAAGCTATACGAAAAAAGCTGGCGCGTAACGGAAAAATGTCACCGTAACGAAAAAATGTTACACTAAATTTTTTTCCAACCCGATAAGGAAGTTTCACTTCAAAAATATGTTTATATTTATGTTAAATTAACTAATATGTAAAATATCATTAAGAAGTCAATTCGGACAATTCAATTTTGACATAAGAGAAGCCTTAGTACATATTATATAAAATAAAAATATGTTGAGACTTTGCAGTTCCAGTAAATATGTGACCACAGTACTCCACACATGGCCGGATCTGTGCTTTGTCTTATACAAGTAGCTGTCCGGGTAAAAGTAGCATCGGAATTCCGAAAGAATGGCAAGCTTTCCTGCAGCTGCTCAGACCACGTTTTGGTAGCGTTGAATTTAATAAGATTGGCATGGCCCCAAGCGGAGACTGCCTGAAGTTTGTCACTCAAACGATGCACCATGTCTACTCTTTTAGACTGAACTTGATCTGAGCCAGAGTACTCAGCAGATAACTTTCTATAACTGTGCTGTTGTCTACATACCCATAGATACCAGGCTTCAGCAGACCGATAACGTACAACAAAAAAAGAGTTTCAGAAAGAACGGACCCCTGAGGCACTCCGGAATTTATTAGTCAAGGGTTCCGAAGTACACCCGTCGACAACTACTCGGAGAGATCTCTGGTTCAGAGAGGCGTCTTGATATTTATTAATTATATAATGCAGAGATTAAACTAAATTTAAAATTTCTGATTGAAGAGTAACAATGTTAATTATATAGATGAATTGAAAATTTTGAGCTTCCTAAATACATTAAATTTATTATTAAGCGCATGTTGTTTTTACATAAATTTGTGTTTCTTAAGGTAATATTAATTATCTTTTTAAAGTGTCATTTTCTTAAGGTGTTTAAGGTCTAATATAGTGCTTTTAAGGCTGGAAAATTGATCTTCGGCCAAGTGTCTTCATATTCATTACCACATTGATCAAACCTTTTGACTACGGTTTGGTTCATTTTTTTTTGCAAATAATATTGTATTCTGAACACAAAGTGCCCAATTATTTTTTCCATTGTGTATACTTATTTTTATTATTGTTTTCTATAGCCAGTATTTAATAAACTACAGAAACTAAATTTAGATTAATCTTTCAATTATTAAAAAAAAACCCAAAATTTTAATAAGCAATAATTAAATAATATCATATTGTTTGACGCTTTAAAGTTTCGTGACAATTTTACATACAATTACATCACTTCAGGGACTTTATATATTTTTACTAATCCCTAAAATATTTTTATTATGTATAAATTATATTAAAATATACCTTATATCTTACAAAGAAATTTCTCTGTCCTCAATAGTTATCAATAAACACAGCAAACAATACAAATTACGACATAGATTCAATCTATCTCCATTAGTCTTTGAGCCTGAACTATCGCTTCATCCAACCTTCGATATTATGTCACTGAGAAAACATAGCGATACGGACCTTGCTCCGAATTAATATTTTGTATATATAAATGCTAGAATTTCAATAAAACAAATTAGAGTAATTAGTAATTAATCAGTAATGGTTCGTTTTATAATCAAACAAAAGTACAACAAATACTAATAACATCAGGTTCAGGCTTGGAGAGTCGCATATAATTAGGTTTTAGTCACAGTCATGTTCGTTAAACGTGCTTAAATTTACATTAAGTAATAACGAAAGGTTACAGGCGACGATTGAAACAATGGTATAAGAAAATTTTATTGAAAACGATATGATTATTAACAATCAGTATTTATATATTACAAGTAAAGAACAATGTTATCTATAATTAAATTAATTTAAAAAAATAGCATTTTCATAATTGATTAATGATTATTCTATATTTTGTAACACTATAATAGTATAAGTTGCTATGGTGGATGCAACTGATACAAAAGTCGGATATTCCAGTTTGAAGAAGTTGATAGCATGAAAATTAATCGGCCTTGTCATGATTAGATTCCTCAGCTTTTTCAAAGAGGCCCTGGTTTCTGGAGCTATAAATGTAATTTATAACACAAAAACAGTTAACAAAATCAATTAAAAACATTATAACGTGTAGTGGTGGTATATAACAGGATTAAACTATATCTTCTCAAGGATTCCGTAAAAATGGGCTGAAGGACTAAATGTAAGTAGATACAACCCAGCACCATATTATTATGAGGTGGCGGTAATCCCCCTAATACTTATTGCTAAGGATGGTTGACGACTAACTGGGGGCCGGTTCTAATATTTTTGCCAATTTACCTTGTAAAGTGAGAAATAAATAATTATGTGATGAGTAGTGGCAATAAATGGATTTTTTGAGAAACAATTTTATTGTAGCATTAAAGGCGGATGCATCATCAGACTGAAGCTCAGCAGGACATTAAATGAAAAAAAAGGTAAACATGCTAAAAGTACACCACCGATTCTTGATGGTGTACATTATGTTTATTATTGTGGTAGATAACGGAATGGTATGGAAATAATATTAGATAGCAACATGACAGACTGTCTAACTGACGTAAATGAAATAAAAACGGCAAAGCAATGGCTGTGAAAATGATATAAAAGGTTTTGATATTACATGTGGTACAAAGACTGTGCCAGAAAAGGTTGACAGAGAATGAAGAAAGAAAATATCCGATAATTAAAAAATATATATATTTTAAAGTTTTATATGTGATTATGTACAATAAAAAGGAGTTAACTAGTTTTTCAAATTGTCCACTCTTAGCTTTAATGCACGCTTTTAAACGCCATTCGTCGATGGATTTACGAATGGTTTTCATTGGAAACTCGGTCACTGCTGCCTCCAAAGATTTCTTGAGCGACTCAATATTTGGGTGGCTCTTAGAGCAGGCCTTGTCCTCTAGCACAGGCCACAATTTATAGTCCTAAAGGTTCAAGTCGGGACTAGGCGAAGGCCAATCATGAGCCTTTATGAAGTCTGGAACATTTTTCTCCAGCCAAATTTGGGTACCTAGCCGTGCAAGCAATTCCACTCTTTGTTTTAGAATAATGTGTTGTTGAAAGTTTAACTATTGCTTCTAACACAATGTCTTGGTCCACTTTCGCTGAAGCTTTCACTCCTTTTTCGCAAAAATGGAGTTTCGTAACGCCTTGGTAGGAGACACCCCACCAAACCACGACGTATATTGGATGATGGCCTTGCTGAACTTTGGCAACTATCTCGGAAGGTTTTTTAGAGCTGTGTGCATACACTCAATTATTTTGTTTGTTGTAGTGCTCCTCGATTGTTAATTTTTTTCATCTTATAAGAGATTTTTTTTGTGTTTTTCGTCCGCGTATCGAAGTCAGACCTGTTTTGATCTTTCAAGTCTGTTTTGTTTTAGTGCCTCATTTAAGGTATATCCCGTATATGTCCGGTAAGCACCTGGACATAAGTATCGGTTGATAATCCGAGAAAGTGTCCTCGGTGAGACATTTATTTCTATGGAAAGGATTTTATACTTCTCTATGGGATTTCGATGAATTCTGGCCTTGACTGCATTAACGGCCTGATTTGTTGGAATAGTTCGCGGTTGGCCAGATCTTTCACGGTCATCAACACAAATGATTTCTGTGTACATTTGGATGGTACGATACACAAACATTCGGCTAATCCCTAGTTTTTTTAATGTATCGAAAATGTCAGCTGACTCCTTACCTACTTTGTACAGTGCAGTTACTGCAATCCTATTCTCTTTAGTGACCCACTCATTTCTAAAAAAAAACGTACAATAATGGCGGGAAAGTAGTTAATTTTTTTATCGTAATAGCTAATGTTCGAAATTCAAATTAATGTTTTTTTGTTAATGTATATAAACAGCCATTAACATAATTTATGGCTAGACTAGGTTTAAAGTTACACAGGTCAAATTGAAACACCACATTTTTTTAAAATATCGAAAATTTTACAACTTACACGTGACCAATACAAGCCTGATTGTTTATTTCTTACAAAAAGAGGAAAAATATTTCACGGAAACCTAAATAATTAAAGACGAACTTAAGAACTTAACATTTTCGGTTGACATTGACGACTTCGATATTTGATATACAATACCGCCTGTATTTAGTGGGACCAATATTTTTTAAGAATTTATCATTGCATTGACCAAAGAAGAGACAAATTTGAAGTTTAAAATATAAAACTGTAGGTGTAGGTATCTGATTCTGCATAAACTCTATTTTTGTTTTAATTTAAATAACAAAATAGTGAACCAGTATTTTGACAGGGTATTACCACTCGCTTCAAGGAACAATACAAAACAAAATATTAATTGTTACTTACAAATTGTGTTATGAATCAGCAAATGGTCAATAAAACGTAGAATCCTTTCAGTTTCTCGATAGTTTTGTTCACAATTATGTATTCCAGAAAACACTACTAAAATTATTGCATATATTTGCATTGCGGTTGAAATAACAGGCAAATATCCTGTATCATGTTTCGTATTCTTAAAATTAATAAACTTTTTAGTATAAGTTCACACGAACAATAAATCCTAATCTGTTTGTTTTAATTCGTCTTTGAATTAATAAACTTTCAATTTACTTACAATAAATTTTTTCTTACCAAATTTCCCGTTATTAATCTGATCATCAGATTCATCATCAATATAATGTCTAGCAGGTGATTTATGCTACTAAAGATAATCTGTAATAATATATTAGTCCTTCAGACTTGACAAAAATAATAAAAATAGTCAATGTATCATAATTTTTTTCAAATCAAAATTAAACTTACCCTAAAGCCAAATATAGTGTTAATATATATGCACTGCTCGACCAACAATGAATAGCATTTACTTAGCGACATAATCACATTTTCTTGATTGTTTATAGCGTTTAAAGTCTGCATATAATTTTCATCATGAATTAAATCTCTGTTCTTTCCAGGTAAATTATTTGTACGATTATAATATTCTTTCAGTAAATCACCGATTATTCGAAGACGGTGTCTTATTTGTATGCAGTTTGCAATGAAATCAAGATCACTTAGTAGTTTACAAAAAACATAAATATAATCAATAAGGTAAGCTATTTGAATCACCCAGCCGTAACTTAAAGCCCAAGTAATGATATCACTTATAGACGCTATGAACACAGTTACAAAGAAGAACAAGAACGATCTGTGAATACTTCTTTTAATTTTTTTATAACAAGTCAAACCAAGAGTTTTGTCAATATTTTCGTAAATCCTAATATATGTACAAAAAAACTTTCCGTATTTATAAACACAAAAAATATCGACAATATACTGAATGTATCCAAATAAAAAGATAAACTGAAGAAAATCTTCAAAACTGAAATTGATGTCTGTAAATATATTGTTTTGGAATTTGAAATAAATGCTAGATACATTTATTATGAACAGAAATATTAACAAAAGTAAGACTCTAATATAATCTGGAGAATATTTTATATTATCACCATCACGAGAAACACAGGATAGTCCAAATATTTTTAAGATGGTAATTAAAGGTAAAAATGTTAAAAAAACGTCTAGCTTAGATTTTTTCTCAACGTTATTCATGGTCATCTTTATTATACTGTTAACCGTACAACGCACTTCTGTCGATCATAATGTTATAATGGATTCTTTAATGATACAAAGTGGTCTTAATTATTAAAAGTACTTTATTAAAGTAATGGCTTGCAATAGAACCTTAAACCAACGATATATTTCTGATAATTAGTTATTAATATAGGGTGCTTATTATTTTATCATACAGAGGCATTGTAGCATTTTTTTAATTTTTTGTCACTATCTGGGGGTTGTTATTGCAAAATTTTATTGGATTGATATTAATTTGGGATATTACTAAGTTTGTATTTAGGTTTTGGATATTCCGTTGCGTTCTGTTCATTGAGTATTATGAAACGATCAACAGCTTACAGTTGGCTTGGTAAGGAAACAGGAGGTGAGTGTGATGTAAGGTGGTTGTTCAGGATACCAAGCCAAAGCGCACGGACAAAAAAATTACAATTCGGATTAAGGACTTAAGAATATCTATTTCTGCAGATGAGGTTCCAGGAACAATTTCTTAGTCGACATCTGATATAAATATTTAAAACACCTTAAAAAATGATTTAGTTTCCAGTTCATATTTTATCCGAATAGCTAAGGTATATTGAATATAATGTCGGTCGTGACTGCTAGTAAAATTGTAATTTATATCGTCATTTGGTCTCGTATATTTTTTAATTATCTTAATTTCTACAATCAATTAATTTTAAATGGACATGTGTTGTTTGAACATATCTATAAACATGTATAGCCATGTTAAGCTTATCTAAATTTATATAAATATATAATAAAAAATAAACCGATACGGGCAGGGATTTGGTAGCTTAGTTGGTAGAGCGACGGGTTGGTTTCCTAGTAGTTGCGGGTTCGAATCCCTGCCTGTAACGGTTCATTTTTCATTCTATATTTATATAAATTTGAACATATGTTGGTAAGTTTAATTTATTTTTAATTTATATTTAAATAATAGTCTTAGATAGGATATAAAGGCTTTATTATTATTAATATTATTATTATTATACTTAGATAGGATATATAAGGTAGGTAGATATATAAGATAAGATATTTAAGGTATGTTAAAAAAGTGTCCGTTAAAATAATAAAGTTAACAGAAAATTCCCAATTTCCGTTTTTACTTATTAGTACAAGTTAATTATACATATTAATACATATAAATTTTGCTGATTATACAACTTATTACCAATATTCATTTAAAATTCGCCTTATAAATAATTATAACATAATGATAGTTGGGTTTGATTTTTCATATAGCCAATTTCCAAATTGCCTGAATGTATGTTTATATATTTAAATTGTTTAATTTAATTTTTTATCAAATGTTTCTGTTAGACATTCCCATTGTGTGATTGAATTCGTGAAAGTTTGAACATTATACTGATATCTCTTATGATATTTTCTTCCTATTTGAATAATTAAACCCTTTATTTTATTTCATTTCACCAGTAAAAGTGCCTTACGGTATCTAACCAACACAAGCATAACCTTGAGAACTGGAAGTAGAAAGAAGAGACAGTTAGGCCACAATGGAAGAAGAGAATTGATTGTTCATCTATCTAATTTATAATAGGTAAATAAAAACCTGTCTTCTGGGAATGTATGGGGTTTTATTACGTTTAAGATAATAATTAAAGCTACAACATATTATTTACTGTTAGGCTGATATATATTTTTTGGCTGGAGTGTTGTATTCATTTTTCAACCTTAATATACACACAGAAGGACAGAGTCTTTCTCTACTGCTCCTGACTGACAGATCTAACAAGAAGCAGACTATATTTGAAATTTTAAACAGAAACTCAGAAAGACAGAAATGAAATACGGGCAGGTCAGATACTAATGTTTAAAAATACAATCTTTTGAAATTGTATTATTTTGAATGATACCTTTTATTTATTGATCCTTAAGACTTGACAATTCATTTTTATTTATTGACATTAATTAATAAAATTTAATACTTCATAATGAAATGAATATTTTAAATCATACTTCGATAATAATAGTTATTTTCTCTAATGAGAAGAGCATATTAGTTTCTTAATATTACAAAAAATAAGTTTGATGGTTTTATATCCTACGTTTGAAGTTTTAAAATAAGCTAAATGAGTTTTGAAATTAAGTTCTTCCTGACAAACAACTCTGACCGAGCGCAACTTAATTTTTTTATCAAACGTCAACTACTGGTAAAATATTACATATTATGAAATACCCAGCCTTAGATGTTTACGATGTTTAAAACACTTTATTTTATTATTATTTCGATTATTTTATGTGTAAACTAGTCGGCCAAAATTCCTAGACGACGAAGCTTCTTAGCAATCCATGGATTCACCGTGCGGGTGCCGGGCCCATCGCGTTGCAAGGAGAGGAGTGCAAGCAGTGCCTGGGACTTGCGACCCAGGAGTAGGTTTAAGGGGCCCCTTTATTATGCGCAAAAACGCTCACCTTCACCCTCCACACTCCTCTCCCTACCTAACCAAATTTGGAAAGAACCTACTAATGACATATTTATAGATATGAAAAAAATAATACTAATAAATAAAAAAATAATAATAACAAAACACAAACATAAGTTTTAAAGTGAGCAAAAGCAATTACAAATGATTACAAAAATTATATCTAAAAAATAATAATAATAATTAATAAATAATAACATAAAAATAATTTTATTATTGTATATAGTTTTTATTACATAATATTAGTGTCTATTATTTTATACAGTTAATAATTATTATTTTTGTACATTGCTATAGTATCGTTTCTAAGACCTTTATGAATTTTGAACATAAAATAATAAATCATTACATAGTATAAAGCAAAGTCGCTTTCCGCGTCTGTCCTTAGGTCTGTATGTATGCTTAGATCTTTAAAACTTCACAACGGATTTTGATGCGGTTGCGGTAATAGATAGAGTGATGCAAGAGGAAGGTTTATATGTATAATAACATGCTTAATATATCAGAAATCCACTGATAATTTTAAGATTTCTAATGCGAAGTCGTAAACAAACACATTGTTTTGCGCTTACATTGCAAACGCTGGCTGAACTCTACGAGATAGATCAAAATAATATACTAATTATTGTATATCTTAAAAAGTTCTACAAGAAAGTCCGCGATGGTATATGTTTATCTCTTAGGGATAACCCACAATAGCCAATTTTTATCCTTTACTTTTTTACGAGAAGCAATACAGCATAATTAAGTACATTTTACAATTAATATGCAACAATAATTTATATACTAATAGATAATCAATGTAGGATTAAGAATAATATAAACCACATATTAAAATTATAATTAGTTCTAGGAGAATAGTAAAGAAAAAAGAAACATATGTTTAATATATTTACAATATAGATTCTACTCTTGTAAGATTTTTCCTTTATCTTTATAGCACTCTATAAACAAATCAAATAAGAGTAAAACTGAGGTTCAATCCATCTTCATTAATTAATGAGCCTGATATTTCCCTCAGAACTTCGTTATAATGTCACCAAGGTTTTCATTAAAATTTGTATACATAGAATTCTACACTTTTTTGAACATAAACCAAACATAATTTCTTGATAATGATATTAATAATGATTTAATGATAATAATAATACATTGACATTCAATAATAAAGGAACATGATATAACGAATAACTATAAATCTTCAGATTATTACGGTAAAGAAAAATGTAATCTACATGTAATTACAAAATAACAAAAAGAAACGACGTATAGATTAATATTTAAAAAAATATTAATCTATATTCTGTAAAACTATAATAGTATAAGTTACTATGGTAGATGCCACTGCTACTAAAGTCGGATATTCCAGCTTGAAGAAGTTGATCGCATGAAAATTAATGGCTCTGGTCATGATAAGATCCCTCAATTTCTTCAGACTGTCTTGGACTTCTTGAGCTAAAAATATATTTCATAACTTATAACGTATTCATGGGCGTACCGAGGGGGGAGCAGATACACCCCCCCCCCCCTTTCTGGACATCGTGTACCTCTCTATTACCTTCTTTTGTAAATTAAAATTGGTATTTTATATTAAAAAATAAAACAAATTAAGTTTTAAAAATTGAAGTAGGTTTACAAATGATTTCTCAGGAAGGTCAGTCGGGGACGAGAAAAGTGACTTTTCAGTTATTTAGATAATTGTATTACAAACAAATACAATTATCTAGTAAAATTTTTACCAACCACTTTAAAGTCTAAAATTTTCATTAGAGCGAGATTCGGCAAAGACAAATCACTAGCAAGAGCAAACTTTCTTTGTTAAAGCATGCTCAGAAAATTAAAATTACGCTCCAAAATCACAAAAATATATTAAACAAATCTTGTTTGCCCCCTCCCCCCCTAGCACAGAATCTGGGTACGCCCATGAACGTATTGTTAAAAAACATTCAACATATAATAACATGCAATCGTGGCATGGAATCTCAGCACTCACTCCAATCACTCACTCAATCAATCAATCACTCACTCACTCAATCACACTCCAGCAGATCTTACCACGGCTACCCTAAGAACCGACTGAACGACTAAGTACATATGGACATTATCCTAGAATAGACCAATGGTCTAAACCAATTGCAAAAATTATGGCGGAAATTATTTTTGTCATGTCCCCTTAAAATGTATCAGATAGAAAAATGTGTCATAATAGTGCTAGTACCTAGCCGTACTAGCGTAAAGGCTCCATCAGGTTTCTGAAAAAATGAAAATAGAAGCAACACTAAGAGCGCTTGCAATGACGAGACGAAGCTTCTTAGCATTCCATGGATTCACCGTGCCGGTCCCGGGCCCATCGCGTTGCAAGGAGAGGAGTGCAAGCAGTGCCTGGGACTTGCGACCCAGGAGTAGGTTTAAGGGGCCCCTTTATTGTGCGCAAAAACGCTCACCTTCACCCTCCACACTCCTCTCCCTACCTAACCAAATTTGGAAAGAACCTACAATGCCGCCTTTGAAATACGTTCTAGAAATGAACCGATGCTTGTTCTAGAAAGGCCAAGGTCTTTAAGTAGGCTATAGAGAAATTTGGTATTATACCTCTCGCTCCCACTTCTACCGTGTACAAATTAACTATAAATTTATTCCTGATCAGTTCGTTGGTCAGTTCGTAATTGTTATTGAGCTTGAACGTGTGATCCCTTGGGATGTTTGTTTCCCAAGGAACAGTAAGCTTCACAATTATCCCGCGCCTCAGATGTTTCGAATACAGGAATAAGTCCGGTCTGGATGACGAAACACCAACATCCCCAGGGATTTTGTAATGCCTTTCATACGTGTCCATCATGAGAATCCAATCAGGAGCCGCGCCTAATATTGAATAAGGCTTCGCTTTTGATTTTTTGGAGGAGCCTTCTTTGACGAATTCTACAGATCGTTTGGTGGTTGTTATACCCTTCCGCGCTCTTGCTACTGAAAGACTAACCGCTTCCCGTATAATTTCTAATACCTTATCGTGGCGACGCGAGTATTGACCTTTATCCAGAAGTACCCTACACCCTACTAATAGGTGTTTCGCAGTTCCTATTGCCTCCCCACAGATGTTGCAAGACTTTTCGGTGGCTTTGCCCCATCTTAGTAAATTACTTTGATCTGGGAGAGTCATTTGGAATGCATTAAGATAGAATTTTAATAATGCTGGGGACCAATCATAAATTAAGGTGCGCCACTTCAAAGCTAGAAGAATACAAAAATCTCCTATGGTCACCCATTCGTTTCGAATTTCTAGGCTCATCGCGTGGAGTCGGTAATTATCGTTTTCGTCTTGTCGAATAAAAGATTTTGTTATGTCTATGTCTTGAACTTTCCTACTTGATCCTAGCCCTACTTTATTTGTTTGAGCACCTATCATAAACTTTTTATGGAATTGAAGTCGTGACTCGAGGTCTGAGGCAACTTTGTCTTTTGGGAGAGAAGTTACAGTATCATCTTTAGATTTTCCGATGATATGTCTTTTGGTAACTCTTAGATGTTTGTAGAGCTCCGATGGTTTCTTTAATTTTAATCCAAAATTGTTTCGGTCTCTAAATAAGGTTGAAGAGTCCGCTGAGTGCGCTAACCCGAGCCATAACTTCAATGTCTTTATGACGCTTGCATCTAACTTTGACAAAAGGGTTTTATTATTATCATAAACGAGGAAAGGCCAATTTAGACGTGATGTTAAAAAATTATCGTAAATCCAAGCTTTTTTGACGTTACTTATTGGTTGGTTGTCTACCTTTTTGAGATCATTTAAAAAGCTATCGACTATTACTTCCAACGATGGAGTACGGCCTTGGTAATCGATTTTTTTACCTAAAAATTTAAACGGAGCTGCTTCTGTAACCGTACTAACGCACTGACCGCCTATTATAAGACCCGGATCGTAAGAGGTATATTTGGTATTCCGTCTACAGATAGTAGTTCAGAAAAAGGCGAGATCCAATAAAGAATTTTGCTAATCTGGTTCGTTCATTTGAATTTCTCAAAAGTGAGTACAAAAAAGACGGTACATAAAGGACAGTACAAAAGAGACTTTACAAAACCAAAAAAACTATTAAATGATACTTACAAATTGTATTCAAAATCAGTAAATGGTCAATAATACGAATAATTCTTTTAGTTTTTCTATAGATTACTTCACAACAATGTATTCCAGAAAATGCAACTACACTGATTTTGAGTGTTTGGATTGCAGTCGAAACTACAGGTAAATATCCAGTATTGTACTTTGTGTTCTTAAAATAAATATATATTTTTAATATACCTTTTTAGGTACAATAAACAACTCCATTATTTTCTTACCAATTTTCCCGACATTAATCTGATCATCAAATTCATCATTAATATTAGGTCTGTGAGATGATTTATACTGCTGAGGATAATCTGTAACAGTACCGCTATTATAACAGACGTAAAAATAATTGTAATAACAATTAAAATATTATATATCACTTCATAAGTAAGCCTACCCTAAAACCGAACATGGTGTTAATATAGAGGCATTGTTCCAGCAACAATGTATAGCATTTATTAAACGACATAATGACATTTTCTTGATTATCTATAGCGTTCAAAGTTAGTCTATGCCCTTCATCATTGATTAAACCTGTGTAGTTTTCGAGTGGATTTATACGATTATGATATTGTTGTAGTAAATCGCCGATGGCTTCAAGACGATATTTTATTTGAATGCAGTTTGCAATGAAATCAAGAACACTTAGTAGTTTAAAAAAGTCATATATATAATCAATAAGGTATGCTATTTCAATCATCCAATCATAACTTAAAGACCAAACAATGATATCAGTTATAGACGCTATGAATATAATTAAAAAAAAGATTAAGCTCGTTCTGTGAATACTTCTTTTAATTTCTTTATAAGACGTAAAACCAAGAGTCTTGTCAATAACTTCATAAAGTTTAATATATTTCAAAAACAAATTCTTTCCGAATAAGTAAACACAAAAAATATTGAGAATATACTGAATGTACCCGAATAAGAAGATTAAATCAAGAAAATTTTCAAAACTGAAATACATATCTGTAAATGTATTATTTGGGAATTTAAAATAAATGCTAGATAAATTTAACATGAACAGGCATGTTAGAAAAAATATAACTTTAAAGTAAACAGGAGAATATTTTATATTATTATCATCACGGGCAACACAAGATAGTCCAAATATTCTTAGGATATTAAATAAAGGTAGAAATGTTGAAAATACGTCTAACTTAGACGTTTTCTGAACGTTTTTTAGCGTCATCTTCATTATACTGCTAACCGTATTAAGTAACTACGATCGACTAGCGCGTTATAAAGCACTTCTTAATGAAACAGAGGTGTCTTAATAAATACAAACGCTTTAATGCACAGTTAATGGTTTTAATATAAAATTGATCAAACTGTACGTATTTGTTTTTGTTAATTAAATTTTCAATAAAGGCTTTAATTTCCTCAGTGGCATTGCTGTGATGAGTCCCAGCTTCTTTCTCATCTGTCATTTACATATTAAACAATCTGAAAATTGTATAAAATTTAGATATTAAACATTAATTATTATTATAATTAATTAATATTAACAACTTCTTTCCATGTTTAAAAATAATATTATCTTCGTGGACAAACAAATATGAGATAAGTAAGGTAAATTCTAAAGAACTAAATACAAAATATTATTATTATTGAAACGCATAAAGTAGGTAATATTTTTAAATTAATGTTTTTTAAAATGTGGAAACCAAATCTTCCATTTTAGTATTCCTGTTCCTCGGTTTTATTTTGTATGTCTGTTGGTATACTGAACAATATTTTTTCCTAGTTACTGTTCTTAAATCAGATAGTTGACAGAACTTCCGAAATTCGAACTTCTCTCAAATCATTATTGTATTATAATTTATGCTTACTGTTTATACCAATTCTTTGACAATTTTACAATATTTTTGTTAAGAACTTGAACCTCTTTCTTAGTAGGTAAAAAAAAAATGAACCTATTTCTTTTCTTTAAATGGTTTTGAATACTTCGTTACACAATACATAAATTACTATATTTCAATCCTTTTACGAAATAATCATGTTCATTAGAATAAATAACTAATAACTGTTAATTAATTAATTACTGCTAAGCACTCATTCATCATCATCTTTCTAAATAATAACATACACATTTATTAAAAAATAATTTATATTTGAAAGTATTTGTAAGTAAGAAACTTAATATCAGTGAATATTTTCAATGACCATTCCATCTGTATGCGTACGTCACGTTTAATTATCACAAAAAAACACAAAAATAAAATTCATACATATATATGACTGTCAATCATTACATAGTATAAAGCAAAGTCGCTTTCCGCGTCCTTCCCTATATCTGTATGTATGCTTAGATCTTTAAAACTACGCAACGAATTTTGATACAGTTTATTTTTAAAGGTAGAGTGATTCAAGAGGAAGGTTTATATGTATAATAACATGCCTAATATATTAGAAAACCACTGATAATTTCAAGATTTCTAATTCGAAGTCGTAAACAAACACATTGTTTTGCGCTTACATTGCAAACGCTGGCTGAACTCTACGAGATAGATCAAAATAATGTACTAAATATTGTATACCTTAAAAAATTCTACAATCAAATCCGCGATGATTTACGTTTATCTCTTGGGGATAACCCACAATAGCCAGTTTTTATCCTTTACCTTTTACGCGAAGTAATGACTTATTTACGAAGCGATTTTAAGCAATACAGATTAACCATTATCTAAGTGCCTTAAATATATTTAACATTTAATATGGAACGATATAGCCCTGTACATGCAATTTAAATGAATATTTTCGAAGATATTACTAGATTTTAAATATAGGGACATCACGTTTGCGGCGGTACGATCGCCCGGCGCATTATGGTACGGAACCGAGCAAACCGTCTCGAAAATGGCTGTTCTGAATGTTCAATATTAAAAATTTTGTTAATGCATATAACTAAATTAAATTTTAGTACATATTATTTAGCATTTAAAGTCTTTTTTTCTTTTTTTTAAACCCAGACCTGCAAGTTGATAGTCAAAATAACGGCGATTGTGTAACTCAGAATTCCTTAAGTTTACATGATCATATTTTGATTATTTTCAATGAAAATCTTTAATTGTAATCTATGGTTAGAATGGTTATTAAGTACTCTATTTAAATAGACGTTTAAGTAAAAACAAGAGAGGTATAAAAAATAAAGTATCTAATATTATATCCTTATTAAAAACTTAAAATAGATTTTTGACAATGAGCGATGTCATAATTTTGATTGTATCACTTAAAACAAGTCATATAGAAGCCAATACAAAAAAAGGGAATTGTTTTACTACGAACTTTGAGGCGGGCGAAGCCGCGGGCAAAAGCTAGTAAATTATGTATTTGAAACACATCTTGTCGTTTATTAAATCTTAATACTTATAAACATGTTATCTATGATAAGCTTTTAACTACAATTTTATATTTAGAATTAAAAATAAACCGATAAGGGTAGCGATACAAACTTTCACCTCTGATTTGGTTTATTTTTCTTTCTATATTTATGTAAAAAAATACTTTTGTTCTTGTATTCTTTTTGGTAAACGACACAAACTCAACCACCTGCCAGAAACTCAAACATTACCGATAGTAGTAAAAACAAATCTTATACTCAAATAGTTATTATTTGTTTTGAATATGCAAGAGACATTTGTTTATTTTTGTTATTGGGTAGTTGTGGGAAGTATTTTGTGATGCTTTAAAGAAAAGTGAAACTATAACGAAACCACAAACAAATATATATTATAAACAATTACAATTTATTCAAATTCTTTTTTTGCGTAATATGTATTTGAGTATCTAAGGATTTTAGACTTTGATATTGGTACTAAAATTAAATTACATATGTATGTCATGATTCATTAGTTATTCGATAATTTATATTTTCTTCTGATCTCATACCCACAGTGTATTCCGATGGAAATACTGACGCAGGAAAGTTGAAGAAGCTGACCGGCCGCCATGGATAAGACGCAACAAACTCATCCCAATCTGCTAAGTTGTATTTCCATACTCGCCTAACACCATGTGGGTCGAAATCTGGTGAGGAACGTATAAAAACGGATATCACCAGAGAGTGATCGTAGATGGTGAAGGTGACCTCTCCCTGATACTTGTCCAGATGAGTTGTCAACAGAAGGTCCAGGCAATTCGCTGTATGACTTACTACAGCTGGTACTTGCCTTGTCGCTTGCCTCACCAGCTGAAAGAGGTTCATGGACAACTTAAAGTTCCACGCTCCTCCCCTCCAGAATTGTGGGTCTTCTGGTGCGTTAACATCCAGTTCTGTTGACATGATAAAGTCTCCAGAAAAAGGTCCCGCGATGAAGGGTACTGATGCAGAGCCACGTTAACAGCATCTCCGAGATACTCAAATAACCTAGTTGTCTCCTGGTCACCTTTGTGCAAACGGTAGACACAAGAATACAATATTTCTTTCGTTTCCTGTGTCGTAGACAGAAGCCATAGGGAGGAAAAAGTGTCAAGTGACAAGTCCAATCGCTACCACCGTGCTATGCTACCTTATCTCCATCAAAGAATCCGGAGCAGTAAGGCACGCTCACTTCCCGTGTGATTTCTCATACTTGCAATTCACTTGATGAGAACGTCATGGAAGCTAACTACCTGTTTCCAGCTGGCACCGAAGCTGTAAGGCACGCTCACTTCCTGACAGGCAGTCAGGCCGCAAGCCTACTTTACGACACAGTCGGGTGCCCGGATAGACGCCAGCACATCCATCTAACCTCTAAGCTTTTTTTTTGGCTTTAGTAGTATAAATTAAAAGGAATCAATAGTTTAAATCTTTATTACATAACAACTGAAAGGTTATAGTGCCTCCCATACATATACACACACTACAAAAATCATCAGTCCCCTAAATTTTGCACCAATAGAATACTATAAGTAATAATGATAGATGTAACTGACACTAAACTTGGGTATTCCAGTTTGAAGAAATTGGCTGCGTGGAAATTAATAGGTCTAGTAATAATTAAATCATTCAGTTCCTTCAGATAACCCCGAATTTGTTGATCTAAAACTAAGTGTCTATAGAAAATATACGGAACATTATGGTAAAATATAAAAAATATTTCACTTGTTGCTTACCTATAGCTTTGTTTATTTGGATATGGTCGATTAAATTAAGAATTTTTTCAGATTCTCTGTAATTTTGTTCACAAGAATGTAATCCGTAAATAATGGTTATAAAACTTGATATTATCCTCATAGCAGCGGACATTGCAGTCAGATATGGATAATCATGATGTAATCTCTTAAAACACATGTTATAAAAATCAGATAATTCTCTTTAATATTTTGTATCATAATGGGTTAGAAATGATTCCACAGATAATTATTAATTTTTTAATTGCCTTAAGCAAAAACCTTTTCATATTTCTGTTTACCTTAAGTTTGTTGAGGGCAATGCTCTCTAAAAATAAATTGTGTTCAACAGTTTATATTCTTGCCGAGAAGGCTTCCATAGAGTAAATATTTAATACGTCTAAATATTATTTATTACAGAGAAGCTACAAAGAATATATTATTTGTAAATAATCTTACCAGTTTTCCAACAATTATCCTTGTCATAAAACTCATCAGAATTACCATATCTATAAAAAAATGTATACCGCTCAGTAAAATCTGTAACAAAAAATATGGATATGCAATAATAATAAAATCAATGTTCTTAATAAAATTGTATGTGCATTGATTTTGCTTACCCTATATCCAAACATAGTGTTAATAAAGCCACATTGTTCAATCAAGAACAAGTAGCATCTGCTCAACTGCATGATGGCATGTCGAAGAGGCCGGACATTTGAGTTATTAAAAAAGACTATCCCTCTCTTTTTCCTATAGTTTGCCTTTTTAGACTTATAACGTATTACGTCTTCGTGAACTCCCGACAAATGATTTACGAGATGATAGAAATCTTGTAATTTTTCTCTTATTGTTGTAAGACGATATTTTAGTTGTGTGCAATTTGAAAAGTAATCTAGATTAATAAACAATTTAAGGAACAGATATATATAGTCAACGATATATATCAGCTCATAGACCCATCCATAGCATAAAGCCCAAATTATGTAGTTGGCAATGCAACACAAAAATACAACAATACTGAAGAACGCACATGTAGTAACAATACTTCTTGTAAGGTTTTTGTAAGAAGTAATACCAAGAACCTTATCAACATATTCGTAAAGGCGCAAGTATTTTAAATAAGATCTTGCGTGTTTCTTAACATAAAAAACACCCACCAAATATTGAATGTAACCAAATAAAAATGAAAGTTCAAGCGCATCTTCTAAAGTAAAAACATATTTGGAGTAACGTCTATTTAAAAAAAACCTACAATAAACGCTTAATATGTTAAATAAAAATAGAAATATTGAAATAAATGCCACTCTAAAATTAGAAAAACTGCTTTTAAAATGACCATGATTTTGTGAAGTGCACGATAATCCAAATATTCTTAAAATGTTATTTAATGATGAAACTGCCGATAAAACTTCCATCGGAGGCTTATTTTTAACTTTGAATGTGTACGTGTTCATTTTTTCAACTATCAATTCAGAGTAAGAAATAATGAATGTTTTTTTTAATATACCTAAGTTGTTATTTTTAAGCCTTGTTGAAACGGAAGTCACCTTTATTGATATTAAACAATGTTAGTATTAAATAAATAAACATTAAATAAATACGCAGTTAAGAAGTTAGTAAAAATATACATATATAAGTATACAAGGGGATCTGAGAAAATAAAGAAAGGTATTTCTTCTTCTTAGTCGTCACACTCTTGCCAGAGTGGTCGTGATCGTCACTTCAGGGTTGGTGACATGCTTTACCATTAGTCGCCACTCCTCTCGCATCGTTGCCTTTCTTGTACACTCGTGGAGAGAACCATCAAGTGCAGCCTTCACCTGGTCAATCCAACGCATAGGCGGCCTGCCACGTGGTCTTATACCTTCAACTCTTCCGTGTACTAGAAGGCGTTCTACTGACGTATCCCCTCGACGCGAAACATGTCCGAAATAGATGAGAATGCGACCTTGGACGATGGAAGATAGACGATGTCGGACGCCGAGCTCCTTGAGGATGGAAATGTTGGTTCTGAATTCCGTCCACGATATGCCAAGCATTCTCCTCTAGCACCACATTTCTAGAGCGTCTATCTTCTTTTTCTCACTTTCTCTTAAAGTCCACGTCTCCGCACCATAAATAAATATGGGAAACACTAGCGCCCTGACAAGTCGCATTTTCGTGGCTTTCGTGATGCTTCTATTTCTCCATACTTTCTTAAGTTTATCCATAGCAGACTTTGTGATAGCCATACGCCGTTTGACTTCATCCGCGCACCCACCGTGGTTTGTAATCAGCACACCAAGGTAGATGTATGATTGCACGACATCGCAGTTTGCAATCTTGGCAACATTTGGCGAGTTATTGTTAGCTCGATCAATAATCATCACCTTTGTCTTGCTTCGATTTATTTTTAGTCCAAAATCAAGGCTCACATGTTCTAGCCTGCTTAGCAAGTTTTCAATGCTTTCTATGCTTGTTGAAAAGAGGGTAGTGTCATCCGCATATCGCAAGTTAGAAATTTTGTGGCCTCCAGTGGCGATTCCATCTGACCAGTTTTCAAGCGCTATTCTCATAATGAGCTCTGTGTAGATGTTGAACAGAAGCGGTGATATAATGCAGCCTTGACGGACTCCTGCAGTAGGGTGAAAATTGTCAGAGAGTACGTCATCTGTTCTGACTGAAGCTGTTCCCTCCTCATAGAGTCTTCTGAGAAGGTGCACAAGATGTTTAGGCGTTCCCATAGTTAGAAGAGTTTTCCAAAGTAATGGCCATTTCACCGAGTCAAACGCTTTAGAGAAGTCAACAAAGCAGATATAAGTTGGCTTGTTGAACTCTCTAGCTTTCTCAATGATCTGACGCACGCTGAGAATCTGCTCCCGAGTGCCCTTTCCTTTTACAAACCCAGCTTGTTCGGGGGCAATTTGACTGGACAGGTACGATTTCAATCTCTCGTTCAAGATATGCAGAAGTATTTTGCTTGCATAAGGGCAATAAGACGATAGTTGCTGCATACTTTTGTAGAGCCTTTTTTATGTAAAGGAACAAAGACAGTATGACACCACTCTTGAGGCCAAGTACCTGTCTCCCAAACTTTGTTACACAAAATGTGAAAGACTTCAACGCCATATTCACAAGCTGCTTTTATGGTTTCTATTGGTAAGGCATTTCTTCCTGTGGCTTTTCCGCTTTTGAGGTGCTTGATAGCGGCTCGAACTTCATCTTTCAAGATATCAGGCTCCTTTTCGTCTTTTTCAGGCTCTGTTGAGAGAAAACTGTGCGCGTGTGGATCGTTAAGCAGTGATTGACAGTATGTATGTATGACTCTTTCCAGGTCTCGGATATTGCGCTTATTTCAGTCAATGTATCGCCCCGCGAACTATCTATAGCCCATGTTTTAGAAGAGAGAGTTTTGGTAATAGCATTGCGATCTCGTCTACACGCTTCTTGCACCCGAGCAGACATTCTATTCAAGCTCTTTATGTCAGCACCAAGAGCTTTCATAGTTCTTCTCTCCTCGACAAGGGCAAGGGTACCGTTGCTTATCCAATGTTGGCGCTTGCGAACCACTGTGGTTGGCTTAGATGCTGTAACAGCTGTTACAAAGAGATGTTTTGCCTGACCCCACAGCTGATCTGGGGATGCCGATTGGGTATTTAAGTTAATCCACTGAGACCAATCCTTTTCGATTGCAGTCAGAAATTCAGACTTATCCACTGGTAACAGTTTCCTCGGCTTTTCAACGTTTCTAGCTACTCTCAGTTTGAGTTGAACTTTAGCTACTAAAAGTTGGTGGTCTGATCCGCAATCGGCACCGGGCAAAGTGTGAACATTCCTTATGGAAGATCCTTATGGAAGGTATTTGGAATTTGGTATTCTAAAATAATACAGTCTACTACATAAATATATTTTAAGTTTTTGTTTCTGTCTTTACGTTCTACTTGTCAACATAGTAGCAATTACAGTTCGTTTAATTGCATCAATCTTAAACTGGTTATTACGAAACACATAAAAAATATGACAATGCTAAACATCCGTGCCTTGTTTTGAAGACAAACAAAAGGAATTATATCTATAATTCCTTTTGTTTGTCTTCACTAGAGGATTACAACAATATACAGATGTATATTGTTGTAATTTGTTCTAGAAAAAAATAAATTATATCATTATTTTATTTTTTCAAATAAAATGTACAATACGCTACTGTAATGTACGGTATCTTGACCTTGGGCTCATTGTTTTGTTTTTTAAATATCATTAAAAGTATTACAAAGCATAAACTATTAAAAAAATACTTTCATAAGAGTAAAGAAAAATGTTTTTTCTTTCCAAAACTACATACTATCTTTATATCTCAGAATCATAATATCAAAATTGTATAAGACGTATTTTTTTTTAATCATTGTCGCAAAACCTACAATGCATCATTTGCTTAGTTTTATGGAGTAAAGCAAAATAGTCGAATTGCCTTTAATTTATTTTGTAGGGAAAGCCTATTGGTTCAGATGATAATATTGAGAATATTGTGAATCTTATAAATCATGACTTAAGATTACTAAAAGAGTGGGCGGAGTCGTTTGGGCTTTTAATAAATCCCAAAATATCACAGGCTATTATAACTGGTAAAAGACAGCACTTTCGGAATAGAATTATTATTAATCAACTTAGCAATATATTATATACTTCTCTCTCTGAGGACCACGGCGATGACGGGACGGTTTCTCAAAGGTCGCGGGTGCGATCCCTGTTTGTATAGGTTAATTTTGTATTGTTCATTTAATTAAAATGTAATAAGCTTGGCATGGCTATACATGCTTATATATATTTTCAAACACTAGTCTCATCATTATTCATCATCACCAATTCTCAAAATAAACATAGAATATTCTGGTGCAATGGCTTGATTACATTCCTAATTTCATGGATTAATCGTAATTATTATCGTAATTATCGTAGCTACAAGGGTTCCAAACTGGTCTCAGAAGAACCACACAACAAACTCAGCCTGATATTTTTTTTATTGTGATCATTGTTTCACAAACGTCATACTTAAAAGCAATTTTTGAACAACTAGAACCATCGCAATCAATCGGGAATGAAGCCTAATGATTTCAGGCACAGAAATGATAAAAAAATATAGTAAAAAAAAACTCGGCCTGAAACAGAACCAAACACCGCAAGCACGACCACCTTCACAAGAATAACGTAAGATCCAGCCATCACCCTCTTCGCATAATACTAGCATATTCGCATTATAGAAATTAAAAAAAAACATAATATTTCGGTTTGTGTGTAATAGTAAGGGAATTAAATTATCTTATCTAAGCGTATATTATAGTAAGCTATTGACATTAAAATTATTTATTAATAAACCATATCATACTTCTTGTACCAAAATGTTCTCTTTTGTTTTTGCTTTGTTGTATGCGTTTAATTATACTCAGAAATTTCTTGTTTTCTTGTTTATATTGTTACCATGTTTTGGTAGTTCCTTATTATGAAACACTACATCGCATGTTGAGCCCAAAATATTGAGTAATTAAATGCAAACAGTTTGCAGTCTTAGTGCATGCAGGTTTTATTATGTTACTTTGCACAATTTTGCAGACTTGACCGTATTTTAAAAAGGTTTCATAGTGATATTGTTAAGAAATCACTGACCCAAACAAGAATTTTATAATATCTAATAAAAAAATATACTTATTACAATGAACAGAACTGGAAGCCATCTACATTCAGAATAGCAAGTCATCGAATCAAAAAAATTAACTGTCACGTAAAATCAAGTTTAACTACACTTTCATTATTTCAATGTACAGCTACGATATAATCCCCTTCTTTTAGTAGCTTGGCGTTATTCTAGAGTGCTGTTCACACTACGCAATGACCACGCACACAGAGGGACCTCATTTATTAATGAACTTCAGTCGCCGGTATTTCCGATTTCCCGGTCGATAAGTATCACGCTCAGGCTCTGGCTCAGTCTTTTTTGTAGTCATCACTAAAAAAAAGCTCCCAATTCCAAATATAAAGCCAGCAACGATTTTGTGATTCCATTGGTATTGAAAAATAACAGGAGCAGCGGTAATAGGTAATAAAATCATAATACATGACTAAAAATAAATCACTTCAACTATTATAGTTTTACGTGTAGCTACTAATTAAGTAAATATCGATGTTACGTCGAGTATTATTTTACCAGTATAGATTAATAAAAATAGAATGTTTTTTTTTTTAATTTAAACTTAAAAATATATTTATAAATAAGTGAAGGGTTTTATAAATACAAATTAAAGTCCAATAAAGTATACGATTACTCGTCCTTTAAATTTTTTTTTTTTATTTTTTTTTTGTCTATACTGTTAGCCCTGTTGGCTATTACAGCGTCACCGTGGGAGAGGCCTTTACATATTGCAGCAATATTATAGTATACGTTAAAATGATAGATGCTACTGATACTAAAGTTGGGTATTCCAGTTTGAAGAAGTTAGCAGCGTGGTAATTAATGGGTCTAATAATAATTAAATCTCTCAGTTCCTTTAAACAATCCCGGACTTCTTGATCTAAAAATATACATTTATAGAAAAAAAATGATAAGTATTATAAAATAAAAACAATGAATATAACTTATTAATTACCTGTAATTTTGTGGATTTCGATATGATCTATTAAATTTAGAATCCTTCCAGATTCTCTATAATGTTGTTCACAGCGATATAATCCGTAAATAATAATAAAAGAACTTAAGGTTATATCCATGAAAGTGGCAATTCCAGTTAGATATGGATAATCATGGTGTAATTGCTTAAAACATAAGTTGTAGGAGTCAGATTATTTTATTTATTATGTATTTTAACATGATGGCTTAGGAAGGATCAAAATGTTTTGAAATGTTTGTAACGGATAGACTTAATAAAAAACCTTAAAAATTTTTGATCTGCCTTAATAATGTCCACTACAAAGCTTTCCATAAATAAATAGTATTTAACAGTTTTTATTATCTGTGTTCTTTTTAAATACTTCAAAAGAGTTCCCCAAGTTCCATAGAATATAAAATAAGGCTGTATATTGTTTATTTAGACATAATTAAAAAAAAAACGTTTTTTTACGATCTTACCACTTTCCCAACACTTAATCTTATTATAAAACTCATTAGAGATACCATATCCATAAGAAAACTCAAACTACTAAGTAAAATCTGTAACAAAGAATATATTATGTTCCAATAATTAAAACAATGTTCTTAATATCATTCTTCTGTGCATTAATGCTTACCCTATATCCAAACATAGTATTGATATAGTAGCATTGCTCAATCAAAATAAGGTAGCATCTGCTCAACTGTATGATGACATGTCGTAGGGGTCGGACATTTGAATTATTAAAAAAAACAGTCTGTCTCTTTTTCTTGTTATTCGTCTCTATAAACTTATATGGTACTAAATCTTCTTGAACTCCCGATAAATTATTTACGTGATTATAAAAATCTTGTAATTTATCTCCAATTGTTGTAAGACGATATTTTACTTGAGTACAGTTTGAAATATAGTCAAGATCACTTAACAATTTTAAGAAAAAATAAATATATTCAATAACATATATCAGTTCAATCACCCATCCATAGCATATAGCCCAAATTATATAATTAGCAATGCTACTCAAAAATGCAATAATAATGAAGAACGCACATATTGTATTAATGTTTCTTGTAAGGCTTTTGTAAGAAGTTATACCAAGAATTTTATCAACATGTTCGTAGAGGCTCATGTATTTTAAATAACACTCTCTTCCTGGTTTGTTAACGTAATAAATATTTACAATGTATTGAATGTAACCAAATAAAAATGAAAGTTCAAGCACATCTTCTAAAGTAAAAACATATATGGAGTAATATTTATTTACAAAGATTCTATAATAAACGCTTAATATGTTATATAAAAATAAGAATATTAAAATAAATCCAATTTTAAAATCAAAATAACCATTTTTTAATGGATTCCGTGAAATGCATGATAATCCGAATAATCTTAAAATTTTATTTAAAGACGAAACTGTCGATAAAACTTCCATTGGACACTTAGGTATTCTTTACTTTGAATGTGTACGTATTAATTTTTTCAATTTACAATTCGGAGTAAGGAGTAGTTAATGTTTATTTTTAATATAGTTAAGTGGTACCTTTATGGTTACCATCGTACCATGTTTAAATAAACGTTCCTTATGTACATAAAATACAATGTTAGCATTCATTTAATACGCTAGTAATGAACTAGTATAATATAAGTAGATATAATAATAAATAAGTTTTTGATAAAAAATCAAAATACTAAAATGCTGAAAGTCAAAATTAAAGAAATAATTTATAAATAATAACCATTTCACTCGCAACAAAACTGAAACAGGGTTAGGTTCTTAAATATCATAGATTCGAACCCTGCATTTGATGTTTTAATTCTACATTTAATTTAAGAGCGGGTTATCAAGTTGTTGTTGTTTAAATAGTAACCCATAAAAATGTTGAGCTTATATGTTTTAAGTAAATATCGTATTAATATAATTTTCTTTTCCAAAGAATGGATTATATTGATTGAAACGTGGGGTTAATTTCAAAATGTAACTTTAAAATGTAATCATACAAAATCATGCAAAATAAATCACTAAAAATAGTTTTACTTCAATGTGTACTATCTACTCGTGAAAACGTAAAAAAATATCAAACTTTATTTGGACGTCACGTACCTACATAATCATACAAGAAAAAAAAAATACAAAATATTAAATAGAAAATAAATAGTAACTGAGACATCCAAAACGGTTAACTTCTCTTATAATAGGTTCTTCAAACAGAAACCGCTAGAGCAAAGTACAAGAATAGGTCAAAATTACAAGTAAAGCGACCCTGCGGACGTCGTAGCACTATCTATGGCAGACTGGCCAACACTCAACATAAGAAATTTGGAAGCGTATAATCTTATGAGCCGATTCAGTAATTAAATACTTAATACAACGTAATAAATCAGTTTAGTAGATTATAAGTAGTGTTAGAGTAAAAATTTGTTGCAATCAAGCAACTGTGCAAAAATTTTATATATTTAATGCCCTTGTTTTATCATTGCCATAATATTTGAAGAAGTTTGATTAATTTATTTTTATACAAAAAAAACTAATTTTATTGAACAAAATTTGTTTTACATTCTGATGTTCGAAGGTTAACAAGGAACAACTTAAAAAGTATAATTACAATTTATAGGCATCGCCGTGTGCAAAAAACGGTCTTTAATATATTATTTGATAATAATCATATATAAATATACATATACTATATTGAATATGTCACCGCATCTAATAATATGTTTTCAAAACAATAACTTTTATAACTATTATTAAGAGCAAATTTTGATATATAGTAAAGTTTTAAGGTATTGTAAATAAATAAATAATCTGTTATTAAGAGGTTATAATAACACCAAATTTGTTATCTTTCTTACATTATTTTCCAGTTCTGGTTACTGTGCAGTAAACACGGACGTAAGCGATTTTAAAAGGTTTTTGTAAGAAAAGTGACTGTTAAGAGCCCTTCGATAGCAAAATCAAATAAAAAAAGAAGGGCGATCATTCTGACAGAACTAAATACACTGCAAAATATCGCTTCACGCGTAAATAATACACACGTAACTTGTAAACATAACCTAAGAATTGAACAAACATGGTTTATCATTCGGACTACAAACTTTAGACTTTCACAGTTCATACAAAACAAACAATAATTAAAAGTGTTGTCAGCCTATGATGAGATTTAGTTAATGCTCATCTTATACTAACAACAAAGATTGCCAGCGTAAGAAAATCGAAATCCCCTAAAAATGAATATAAACATGGAGCTATTGCTAGCGAAAGTGGACGAAAAACTGAACCAACAAACATAATTCACAATAACTGCTGTAACAAATAACGGCATGGAAGCTGTGAACGAAAAACTTTCAAAAATAGTGGAAGAGAATAACAACCTTAAAATGAAAGTAACCTATTTAGAACAAAAACTAAATCTCATAGAAAAAGAAAAACGCAAAAACAGCCTCATTATTTTTTGGGAAACAAGGAAATGATAAAACAGAAACCGAACTACTTCAAGAACTAATAATAAATGCATTTTGAGAGTAAAGAGATCAACTGCGTGCAAAAAATGTGTGTGTCAGCTCCGACGCACGACTGGAGTTTACTCCTTAAGTATAATTGTCTAAACAGACGGAAAAAAAAATAAAAAAAGATTGATACCTTATAAAATATTATCTACACCCCTTTCTGCCATAGTTTATTTCGAAATACTTGCATTTCACTTTAGCCAAATATAATGATAAAGATTATAACTTCACAATAACAATGTTAATTATTGATAAATATAACAAAAACAGCAACATAAGTAAATTGATACTGATAGAAATAAACAAGCTCAATAACATATAGATATAGTCGCTTTGCAGCATTTACATTACTCTATACACACATTTAATGTTTTCATTGATTTTATCAACATTCATGAGCATATTCGCTTTTATTAATACGATGAATATGTATGGTTCTGACTATGTTGTTAAGGCATCTTTTAATATTGATATTTTTTTATCAGTAATCATTAGCATATTAGCTTATATTAAAAATTTAATAACATAAAAATTAAAAATGTATCGTTCCTTACATGGAAATATAAGTCTTTACTTACATTACAAATAATAAATATTTTAGGTTTTAATTAATTATTTTCATTATTATTTTTTGTATTATGTTAAATTGCTTAGTAGTTCTTTATTATTTATTTCATATTGGAGTTTGTTCCCTTAGAATCAATTTACAAATAAGACAGTTTAAATGAAAAAAAAAAACGTGCGACACTTGTTGTCTGCCGCGGTAAAGCTATTGAATAGCATTTTTATCAACTATTGCAATTATAATTATTTATGTAGTATTTTTTTTTTATTGATGTTAATTCAAGTTTTTAAGCTATTGCATAGCTTCTATCGCGGGCCTTGAGTATGGAGACCGAATCCAGAAATTCCATAACGAAAATAACCTAACACACCAGTATTGTGTACTTATAATTTAAAAATAGCATAAGCGCCAAGTTGATAATATGTATTATGATCTTTATTGAATAATAATTAATGTTTATTTTAAAATAAATGTTTTACTGGTACAAATGAATTTCTTTCAAAAAGCCTTTTCATTTTAATGACTTTCTGTTATGGTTTTACAAAAGTCCACAGTACAAGAATTTAACAATCGTAATTGAACTTTATTTAACTTATTTAACTGATTATATTTTAAATAGGAATAGAATAATTTCATAATATATAATCATGTCATAATAGGAATAGGTCTATAAAATATCGATGTATCGATATATCAATATTATTACTTAGAAATATCGATATTTATTACAAATTCATTATCATCATCATTTCTCTTATCGTAGCGGTAAAAGCTAATTCATTCACACTAAATCATTCAAGATCTAGTTTTATAGAAATAGTACATTGCCAAAATATACAGGGTTATTTGTAATTAGTTGAGCACCTTTTGCAGGCAGCCCCTCTACATCAATCCTAACAACATTTGTTCTACGACTTTTTAAAATTAATAGTTTTAAAAATTTAGTTTTTCCCATACAAAATTTATTTACTCCCTCTGAACGAGCATTTAACAACCTCGCAACCTTGAGCAAAGAGAGGCCACGCACCTTGCGTAGGCAAAATACGTGCCAAGGACACGAGCAGCGGGGGGCGGGGTGATGCAGCGGCGGCGATGCACGTTTGAACTTGATCCAGTCGTTTGTCACGGTCAATTAGATAAGCGTGTGCCGCGCGACCCGCTAGCTCCCGTTACTCGGTAACCGAATTTCGATTAGTGAAAACAGTACTGTGATGCCGTAACACAAATATCGAGTACACCAAGATAGTGCGAGTGCTGGCTAAGTGTGGTAAGAGGAGTCGGTGAACAGTTGATTTTTACGTGTGGTCTTTGTGTTGGATATGAAGGGGACTATTTTGCACCGGTATCGACGAGATATAAATTGAAGAGGTAATTTGTAAATATTGAATCCTTTTGTAAATAACACATTGTATTATTGTAAATAATCTGATTCTACCTTGATTAATTGGTAACAATTTTAATACACAATACGACGATTGGGTAATTATTACATACTGTTTGAAATAAAACAAAAAATAATAAGTTATAATAGTTATTACGTGCGTGGTGCCTTACAAATTTCGTACAGCGCTAGACTGCCGCGACCTATACTTTAGACTGCTTACAAAATACAGAGTAATAAATAGTCGAGGGAGCAAAAATTTGTTTGTTTCGTCTATTCTGAGTTATTTATCAAGATTTTTTAAAAGTCGTAGAACAAATGTTGTTGGGATTGATGTAGAGAGGCTGCCTGCAAAAGGTGCTCAACTAATTAAAAATAACCCTGTATATTCTTTAATCATTTTTACCATTTTATGGTATGTATTTTAAAAAAGTTGATACAAGAAGTGTTTCATCGAATTTATGCGGGAAAAATATAAAAGCAGCGGTAATACAACTAATTTAGCAACTCACTTAAAAAATAAATACCATCTTGCATGTCTGACATGACTTGCAATAATTATTTTAAATAAAGCCAATATGTCGAAATAACGATAATATTTTGAAATTCCAAACCAGAATATTGATGTATTTGAAAATGTCGATATATCAAGCTTTACTGCGGCAATCTCCGAGTGCCACACTTATTTTTTTTGCGTTTATATTAATTGAAGTTGAATGTTGTGACCGATAAGAAAACAATTTTTTCTGTTATTAAAAAAAATACTATTTGAAGTTGTCATTCCTATGTACTGTCATAAAAAGGTTAAGATTATCATTAGCTAAAAATATTTTCAACCTTAAATCTCACGAATAAGTTTAATTACGTTTGTTAAACTATTAAGCAATAAAGTATATAATACAAGTATCAACAAGGCGCTTAAGCTATTTTTAAATGATATGTACGCAATATTCGGCCGAGCTACATAGTAGGCGGAGTGGGGGTTTTAGGTTTTTTTGTTACGAAATTTCTTGATTCGGTCGCTGCACTCCAATCCCACGATATAAGCTATGCAATAACTTAAAAATATTTGAAATAAATATCGACCACGATACCTGAATTTCAATATCAAAGTATCGATATATCGTACAAAAATGTATTAGTAATAAATATCGATATTTCTTAGTAATAATATCGATATTTCCATACATATTTTATCAACAGTCCTATTTAAAATGAGAAGTTTAACTGCTTTGTAATATCATAAAAAGGTTCATAATATCGGTTAAAACTATTTTCAATCTTATTTCTGTGAATAAAGAACAATTACGATTGTTAAGTACTTGTACTTAGGGTCTTTTGTAACACAATAACAGCAAGTTATTAAAATTAAAGGCCTTGATGAAAAAAGTATATTTGTACAAGTATTATGCAGGATTACGCATGCGCAGTAACGCTGATACAACCTATTCCCCCTAGAGGCGAGTTGGTGAACTAAAGAGACAAGCGTGATATTTCAAATCATTAAAAGTTCTGCTATTCATCGATAGATGGCAAAACTAGTTGCGCACGATAGGTTGCGCACCAAAAACGTAACGAGGTCATCGTTCAGTGGATTTTACTCCTCATATTTTTCTCATACCGGGCGCCTTATATACAAAAATCGATTCTTAAGGAGTAAACTCCAAAAATAGGTCGTTGGAAAAAGAAAAAAACTTGTGTGGTTTTATGAAACCACCGTAAAAGTGAAACTTTTTTTCACATTATAGACATTTAACTAAAAATTTTCGGAATAATATTCCATTAAGGGTATAAAAATTGCTTCATCAATCTTAATTTTATACTTAGAAAATGGGAAATGATAAAAGTAGACTAGGTCTCCAACTAATATTTTTATTGAACTCTGTGTCTTAGAGTACGACATACATAATACTTAACAATTATTTAGATGATATACACATATTAAAACACTGAAAACAATATTCTATAATCGTTGAGTCATTTTGATCCGTTTTTCAATTATTTTCAATCATTCTATTATCAATTCCATCTTCATCATGAATTTCACAGTTTATAAATGTAACCAATATTTTATGGTAACTAAAATACGTGAACAGTGACTTACATTCGATTTTTTCAATGTATCTAGTAAAAACCGCATCGATACGAGCGCCTTTCACTTTATCCCTACTAGAGATGTTCATCCAAACAAATATCGATATTTTTTTCGATATAATATATCGTAGTGTTCTATCGATACTTTGCGATATATTGTCCAACTATATCGATATTTTCGATATGTCGTAAGTAATTTGTTTTTATTTAACTATTCTTACAATATTAGATAGGTTTCAGGTTAATATAAGTAAAAACTGCTAGGATTAAGAAACGAATCAACTTTATTTATTAAAAATAAAACTCTATACTCAACTACATACTTTTTTACTTAACTTTATTTATAAATCCCAATATTTTTTCTCTAGACCTTGCAAAAACAAAATTTTGTTCACTCTTTTGGCTTGAAGTCTGCTTCTCTGTTGAGATAGGACCTGTGCGGCTTTTGAAAAAAGTCTTTCAGAGGGAACAGAGCTAGCCACCATAGTTAAATATTTAAATGCTATATTATATAATTTTGGGAACTGTATTTTGTAATCTGCCCACACTTCTAATGGATTTTCATTCAATCTACTAACTGGAGCCCTCAAATAAAGCGACAACTCATCTGATAGAGTTTCGTCTGTTTTATTCGTTTTCCAATTCCGCTGGACTAGTTTATGTTGATCACTCCAGAGGCTATAATCCGACAGGCTAATTTTATCGGAATTGTCCGAGTCCGATTCCGTTGCAGTACATAATTCATCTTGCTGATTTTTTTTCATCATATCTTTAATTTTACTAACGACATTTCCGCAGGCCAACGGATCTTCAAAATGAAGTTTTTTGAATCTTGGATCCAATATTGTGGCAATAGCTAATGCTGATACCTGTTCGATGGCGCCCATTCGTTTGTTAATCTCGGCAAGAGCGCGTTTATGTACCTCCTTGATTAAAGGTTCTTCAATAATAACATTTTTCAGTTTTGATACCATGCAGTGCACTAAAGGAATGACCTTGCTGCTAGAGCAATATTTATCGCCAGATATTTCCTTAGTCGCTGCTTCCAGTGCACGTAATATGTTAAGAAGCGATATTAACATTGTCAACTCCATACCCGTTAACATCGGCGGTGCTGTTTTATGACGAATCAAAATTTCGCTTACAGCATTTTTTAAATTCAAATTCAAATTCAAAATATCTTTATTCAAGTAGGCATTTACACGCACTTTTGAATCGTCAATTACATTAAATTGGTCAGTATAGTCAGTCTGTGAGTAAGCTACCACCAGCTCGGAATGCTGTTCTGCTGAGAAGAGCTGGCCAGAAACTCAACAGTTGCTCTTTTTAAATAAAATTTAACAATGTTTGACTTATAAATTAAATATATTATATTATAACATCAACCCTGCAAATGAGTCAATTTTGTTTATTTTATAAACTTAAATGCAATTTTGGAACAACTAGAACCGTCGCAATCAATCGGAAAAGAAGCCCAATGATTTCAGGCAACGAAAATTAAATAATAATAACAGTAAATATATATAAATCTTCGGCCTGCCACACAACCAGTCACCGCAAGCAGCACCCGTTCACGAGCATAACACAAGAGCCAGCCATCACCCCCTTCGCACATATTTGAGGGAGGGAGGCAACCCGACTCCCGATGCTACCGCAAGTAGTGACTTCTAAGGAATCGGTGTGATGCAGAAGGTCGATAAAGCAAAATTAATTTGCAACAAAAAACAAATTGCGGAGATTACTAGCTATTCGCAATACAGATTTATGACCCAAGATTTATGATACAATGACCCAAGTTCCACACATTTCGATCAACCAAAAACTCTTGAATGTTATAGTAAGATTTATTTAATAATATACTTTTAATTTTAGATTTGAAATCAAGAAAAGGAAGATCTAAGATATCTTGTGGAACCTTATTATATATGCGTATACTCAAGCCCATGAAGGATTTCTTAACTTTTTGAAGTCTAAATTTAGGCGTTACAAGCCTATTTTTATTTCTTGTATTGATAGTATGTGTGTCGCTGTTTTTTTTATAGTCATTTAAATTTTGGCGTATATATAGTAAGTTATTAAAAATGTATTGAGAAGCGACCGTAAGAATACCGATTTCTTTAAAAACTTCTCTTAGGGAGTCTCTAGCTTTTAAGTTACAAATAGCCCGTATAGCTCGTTTTTGTAAAATGAATATAGAATTAATTTCGGCAGCGCTGCCCCATAGTAAGATACCGTAAGACAATATACTGTGAAAATAACTAAAATAAACGAGTCGAGCCGTATTAGCGTCTGTTAATTGTCTTACTTTTTTAATTGCAAAGACGGCTGAGCTAAGTTTGCTTGCGAGTGTCGAGAGATGGGGGTTCCACTGGAGCTTTTTATCTAAAGTTATACCTAAGAAAGTTGTCGAGTCAGTCAGTTCTAACACTTCATTGTTAAGGAATAAACTACAATCCCGACTTTTTACATTAGGAAGTGTAAATTCCATGCATTTAGTTTTCTTAGTATTTAATACCAAATTATTAATTTCAAACCAATGAAGAACCCGTGACAGAGCACAGTTAACTTTGTCAAAATTAGGTTTATTACGATCAACTTTAAAAATAAGTGAGGTATCATCAGCAAAAGGTACAATGTCACATAGTCCTTTTACGTAAAAGGGCAAATCATTAATATAGAGTAAAAATAAGAAAGGGCCTAGAATAGATCCTTGTGGAACACCCATTTTTAGGTGAGATCCAACCGATTTACAATTATTTACATCAACCGTCTGAACTCTTTGATTCAAGTAAGAGGCAATAAGATCAAGCGCAGCATTACGCACGCCATAGTGATTAAGTTTGCAAAGTAATGTTTGATGGTCCACGCAGTCAAAGGCTTTAGATAAATCACAAAACACTCCGATTGCATTCTGTGACTTTTCCCATGCGTCGTAAATGTGCTTAAGAAGCGCGGCACCCGCATCAGTTGTTGATTTGCCTTTGGTGAAACCATATTGTTCACTATGCATGATTTCATTGCTATAAACAAATTCTGACATTTGGTTTAGTATAATTTTTTCGAAAATTTTACTTAAAGTGGGTAAAATAGAGATAGGTCTATAATTTCCGGGTATTAGTCTATCGCCACTTTTGAACAAAGGAACTACTTTACTATTTTTCATTAAGTCTGGGAAAGTACCGGTTTCAATACATTTGTTAAAAATTAAGGATAATTGTGGAGCAATATCATTTATAATACTTATTAGTAATTTTACTGACATACCCCAAAGATCACCGGTTTTTTTCATATTTAGATTTCTAAAAGTTTTAACAATTTCATATGATGTAACAGGTTTAAAAACAAAACATTTATTACTGACTCTTACGTTATTCGTCAATTCGACGATTGCATCACATGGTGAGGAATTTAAATTACGCGTGACTGTTGAAGGAACTTCGTTAAAAAAAGTCTCAAAAATAGCCGCCACAGTTGAATTTGAATTTATTTCAATATTATCAATTTTTAACTTAATAGGTCCATTAGCAGCCCTATTTTTCCCAGAAACACTAGATAAAACATCCCAAGTTGCCTTTATTTTATTTTCTGAGTTTAAGATTTTATTTCTTATGTAAATCGACTTAGCTTGTATGCAAACGGTCTTAAATATTTTAGAAAAAATCCTAACTTTATTCAAGAATACCGGATCTTGATTCCATTGCCTCTCACTATATAAATCATATAACTTATCTCTACTTTTATATATTCCCACGGTAGCCCAATCACTAAATTTAAGTTTTAGGTATTTAGTCATAGTTTTTGGCTTAAAAACATTATTAAATTCTTGTAACAAAAAACCGAAAATGTTATTATATAAATTATTTGGATTATCATCGCTCATGTTTACTTTACCCACTTTTTGCTGTACATTATTCTTAAATGTTAGGACCCGGTTTTTTGTAATTGGTCTACAAGTAAACTTTTGGGGCTTTTCACTTTCGTGTTTAATTAATAGAGAAAATTTTAGACCACAGTGGTCTGAACTTAAATTTGTCATTACTGTTTCTTCATAAATGTTACAGCGACAGAACACATTATCAATACAAGTCGCGGAAATACTAGTAATACGAGTAGGTTCAAAAAAGACGTTCAGTAAGTTAAAAGATTTAAACAAATTTAATAAACGTACACTAGACGAATTTTCTTGTAATATATCTACATTGAAATCACCGCAAACAATCACGGACTTGTTTTTATGACAAATCTTAGTTAAAATATTCTCCATTTTGTTTTCAAATTCATCAAAGTCACTAGAGGGGGGTCGGTACACGCACAAAATAATATGTTCATTGAGCTCAATGCAGGATAGTTCAATAATTCGCTCGACAGAGAGCGCCACTATATCTGATCAAGACTTTAACACTACATCGTTACGAGCTAAGATAAGTGAGCCACCGCGAATAGCTTTCTCTCTACAGAACGAACTTGACAATTTATAATTTTGTACATTTATAATATTGTTATTCTTTGATAACCAGTGCTCTGTAATGCACAATAAACTTATGTCATATCGATTTAAATCAAGAAAACGTATGATCATAAATTACGTGCTATTCCAACGTATAGGGACGTCCTGAATCAGTTTTGTTTCAGCTTTAACTGATTTACGCAACTCGTCACTTGCCACACAACTTTGTTTAAAAAAAGTAACAACATTTTTTACTTTCGTTAATATTAGCTGTAATTCTGGAATTCCCAAAATATGTTGAGCGACTAAATTTAGTGTATGCGCAAAGCATGGGATATGCTTTCTTTTCCCAAATGCAATTTCAACAGCCTTCACCATGTTTGCTGCATTATCGGTTATCACTGCCGTGACTTTATCAGTATTGAATCCCCACTCTTTACATGTTTTAGTGAGCATTTGTGCAATATATTCGGAAGTATGTCTTTCATCTAAGTGGTACACTCCTAAAGTTACAGAGTGAAATTCTATTTGGATGCCAAAATGAGCAGTTATTCCTAGGTAACTTCTCATTTGTAGGTCTGACCAAATGTCACTTGTTTAAAGGTGACATTTGGTCAAAGTCATTTTGGTCAAAGGTAAGATTTTCTACATTTCATAATTTATTTTTCATGACTGTTGCTAATATATCATACTTCTCGTCTAACCAGCGTGTCACAGTGGTTCTGCTAGGAATCTTGTAATGAGGTGCTGTAACTTTCAAAAGATGCTTGAAACCTTCATTTTCGACTAATGAAAAAGGTTGATTGTCTTTACTGATCATGAACATTATTGCATTATTAATTCTTTTAGTTTTGTCACCAGTAGAGGTATACGCGTAAATTTCTCCAAAGCTACTTTCAATTGACCTCTGGCGTTTAAAAGGTAATTGCCTATCATAATCAATCTTGTGATCAGTTTGAGAATCGTTAGTACTTATCTCGTTAGTATCCATTGGCGAGGACGACAACATTGAAATTGAAGGCGACAGTTGATATTCGTTTACGGTAAGTTTCGATATCGTGGCATGATCTTGTTTTGAAGTACTAGGGATAGGGTTTGACAAATCTGAATATGAATCTTTTGTAGCAGCAGCAGTATTTTTAGTATTTTGGAAAACTTCCAAGTAGACAGTTTTATGAATATTTTTAATATGTGCCATTGCATTGGAGGTATTGCCAGCCGTTTTAACATTTTTTTGACATAGCTTGCATCTGGCAGTTTTGTCGTCATTTTTTTCGTAATAGTTCCAAACAACACTTTTTTTATTGGGAGCCATGTTGAATGAAATTCTAATTTCTGAAAAGAAAAAGAGAACAGCGTGAAAAAGCAGTGAAAGCACAAAGAAACAGTCAGTAAAAACTAATGACAACTTGGTCGGCGTCGTATCGTGCTTGGTCGGCGTCGTATCGTGCTTCGTCGGCGTCGTATCGTACTTCGTCGGCGTCGTATCGTGCTTCATCGTCCTCGTATCGTGATTCGTCGGCGTCGTATTGTGCTTGGTCGGCGTCGTATCGTGCTTGGTCGGCGTCGTATCGTGCTTCATCGTCGTCGTATCGTGCTTCATCGTCCTCGTATCGTGCTTGGTCGGCGTCGTATCGTGCTTCGTCGGCGTCGTATCGTACTTCGTCGGCGTCGTATCGTGCTTCATCGTCCTCGTATCGTGCTTCGTCGGCGTCGTATCGTACTTCGTCGGCGTCGTATCGTGCTTCATCGTCCTCGTATCGTGCTTCGTCGGCGTCGTATCGTACTTCGTCGGCGTCGTATCGTGCTTCATCGTCCTCGTATCGTGCTTCGTCGTCGTCGTCTCGCGCGTAATTCGTAATCGTAAATTGACTGACCAATTGTCATTTTTACTGAATTGCTAATCTAATATTTCAACCTAAGATAAAATTGGATTACAAATTATACAAAATTATATACTGTTTAATTTAAAGTATATTTTTTGAGTCAATAAAATGACAAAAACGTGTATTCTGTGTAAAAAAGAACCTATTCCTTTCGACAATAGTCGAAGTTTTCATAAGTAAGAAATTTATATTTATAAAATTATACTGTTTTTATAATTGTTATATACATATAAAAAATATGTTGGTAATATATAATGTGTAAAAAAAAAAAACCGCATCGATACGAGCGCCTTTCACTTTATCCCTACTCCGCGGCCGACCGTCACGCGACATGCAACACACAGACGAAAAAGTTTGAGACGATGTAATAAAAGTTTCACTTTAAAAACGGCCCTTCATGATATCCTTTCTTATGATATAATAATATAAAATATAAAAAAGAAAAGAAAAATACCGATACCGGCAAGCAAGCGGCTTTGCAGCAATCGCGTTCACGATAAGACGCGAAAAACAGACACCTCCATCCTCCATAGTTACCAATATTTTTATTTATTTAATTACTGGTACCAATGCCTCAAGCATTATACAATTATACAAGTATTTCAGTAAGTATTTTGTAAACGAAGATTATTGGTGCTGTCACTATCATAATATCCGTTTATGAAATATATTTTCTGCATTGTTGAATATTGGTTTATTACAATACAATTATCATTCAAAAGAATAAACTTTCACCTTGCAAAACTACAAGAACGTATGTGCCTATTACTTATAATGTTCTGGATGTAAAGGAACATGTTTATAATTATATGTATCTTACGTCATCATATAACTTAAGTAAATAATAATAATAAAAATAATATATGAGGACAAATTACACCAATTGTTCTATATCCTTTTTTTTTTTTAACGTCTGGAATCCTCATGGATACACACCTCCATCCAGGGGATGATGGAGGTGGTTATGTGAGACTGCTACTCACTAAACCTGACGGTAGCCGCCGCCGTCATAATGGGACACCACGGGATCGCTTTCGCACTCACCGCGATGAGGGCACCCTGCAACGAGGAGCATCCATCCCTTTTTCGCAGGCTTAAAAGATTGTGGAGGTATTCCCTTTTCCCCACCCAAGCCTGCTGCCTCTGAAGGGGCCGAGACCCCCTTCTAGCCAGTCTCAGTCTCAGGGAATCAGGTAAACCCAACTCGACCATCATTGACCTCGACCAGCTTCACCGCGGTAGTCTCCCCGAGAGGAGACCATCGGTCAGACCCCAAGGATACCTAAACGACCCAGCGGATGTACACCCCACAGCTGTCGCTCACGACCCAGCGGATGCAATAGCACCCCATAGCTGCCGCGAACGACCCGGCGGATGCACACCCCACAGCTGCCGCCCAGGAAATCTACAAGGAGGTCCCACCCATGAACCCGACAGACCTTTACCGCTGGCCCCGGTGGACACCGAGGCCGGCAAGAGAAGGCATAAGTCGGGGACCCAACATGCCCAGACCAACCATCGCCAACCACAACTGTGGCGTCGCACTCGGCAACGATCAATCCAGGCAACGTCCCGGAACGTCTCCCCACCAAGCACCCTTCTATACAGTGCTTGGTAGAAAGAGGTCTAGACCCAAATCGCTGCAGACGGCCTCTCTCTCAGCAAGAAAGAAACCGCCGCCTCCCTCCCCCACACAGCCACGGAACTACTCCACAGTCCACTCCGCTCTCAGAAAAGTACCAGGAGCTATTTCGCAGCCGACTCCGGCAAAGAGGGCCTGCGCCTTCCCACCCTCGACGCCCAGGCTAACTTTCCAACACGATCCACGATGGAAAGAGGCCTGAGCCACCCCGAAAGGTTACCCGCCCTGGTCAGCCATGGACCGGACACGAACCCCCATGACCAACGGGAGATCCCGAAGGTTCTCTGTAACGCGTCGTAAACTATAATTTTATATTTATTGGTTTCTAACCAAAAAATATTTGTAATACATTAAAAATGAGAAATAAACAAAGTAACAATAAAATATTATTAGTAATGACAGGATAATAATAACTTTGTTCTACTTTGGTAATATTATTTGCTCGATTATTATCGTTTCATTAACATTGTTAACAAAGTATATTAATCTGATATAATTCAATACAAATGATGACCGCTCCGTTGTTATTTATTTATAAAACATTCAACCAATTCGAAGAAAATTCTATAAAACTGCTGCTATTTATATAACTGTGTAATATTTATTGGCATGTACATGACAAATCTTAGCAACTGTTATGTTAAAAAAAAAAAAAAATAATAAAAAGCTACTAAAACGGGTTTTTATTTAATTTTGAAAAAATATCTATAAACATTTATAGTCATGTTAAGCTTACTTAAATTTATATAAACATAGAATGAAAAATAAACCGATACGGGCAAGGATTTGAACCCCCGACTACTGGGAAACCGTCCCGTCGCTCTACCGACTGAGCTACTGTATCGCTGTCCGCCTCGGTGAATTAAGCATCCTATATGTGATCGTCTTTATCGGGACGGTGGTGACATCTATTAGGTTTACTTCTATATAAATAATATAACATATTTATTTCTTTGGATTTTTATATAAATTTGATTTATAATTACTACAGTTAATTAACGCTAGTTAGCTTGTAAAGTGCGGCAGGCACATTGTGAATTACTTTAAAATACTTGTCTAAGTCTCGATGTCTCCATGTTTTACTCTTAGATCTTATCTTTGCTTCCTATACGATTAAGGTACCGGCCCAAACTTGATTGCTCATAAATTTACTGAGAATTACTTAAAGGAGCCTAAGTAAAACGGTTCGAATATCAACTGAACTGATTTAATTGCTTTGAGGGTAGGTAGTATATATTAATGAAAAGTAATGGTTACGAGATATAACAAAGCAGAAAGTGATAAACTTACCAAAAGTTTAACCTATAGAGTTCTTAGTTATTACTTTTAAAGAGGTGTTATTAAATTAAGTTATTGATCGTCCTCACTGTGACATTTAGCGGGATTGAGTTAACTTATTTTTTTTAAAGAAATTGATGTTACCGTTGAGTTTTTTTTTTAAATATTTTATTTTGTTTATTAAATGAATTCTTCTTTACAATATAACGTTATACTCGTAACGTTTGTTTGTTTCTGCAATTTTGTTGCAGTCTAGATATTGATCTTTTTTGAGATTGAATTTTTTGCAGTTTTGAGATTGTCTTGAGACTGACATGTCTTGACCATTACAGAGCACTCAACATTTATAATAATAACGATATTAAGAAGTGAAGTTTAAATTATTTTAATATTAAGGGAAGGGGTAGTAAAGTTATTAATTTTGGTTAAAAGAAAACGATAGCTTTGTACAATAATATAGTAAGAAGAGAAAAAGTAACATAAAGAGACATATCTCTTATGTTATCTTATCTCATAACAAAAGCCACCATAACTACTACATTTTCATCTATAGCAGTAGCCATAGATGGTTTATTAGCTAATTGGCAAATGAACTGCATACGTTATGTGTCTTTGTAATACTATAAAGCTAAGTATTCAATACACATAAGATATTCATAAAATGTTATGATTTATTTATTTTTAAACTATTTAAATATTTTTTATCGATTTATATTATATATCCTTCAGAGAATCCCGCAATTATTGATCAAAAAGTATATAGTTAGAAATATTTATAGAAATTATGATGATATAATATTATAACAAAATAAAAAGCAATGTATAAATGTGTAATTTCAAAATGGTCTATTAATCGGGAGTCGCAGTCTCTTTTTAATTTTGCTTACAACGATATTCAATTGGTAAATTGGTAATTATATAATTTAACATTATCTTCACGGCAGCAGAAATTTCAGTCAGACTTTATTTCAGTCGTTTATTTTAAATCATATATTGTAAGAATGAGATTATTCTCATTATTATATATTGCAACATGATAGGTCAAAAACAATTCAAACATAATTTAAATATTTTTAACCAATATCCTTAATAAAAGACCTTTTATATTTTTGCTCTTCCTCAACGATGTCGAGAGCAACGCGATATATAAATAATGTTTGACAGTTTCTATCATCAGTGTTCTAAAGTTACTTCGATAGGTATTCATATAGGTTCTTCAGAAGGTCTATAAAAGTAAATAAGGCATACTATTATTTTTTTGGCCAACGTAATAAACAAAATCTTTTATACATGATCTTACTACTTCTTAGTTAATTAGGCTTATCATAAAACAATTATCATGTTCGTAAGAAAATAACAAGTCAATGATCATTATTATTATAATAACAATAATGACATAAAAATATTTTTATTTGAATTTATTTTTTATTTATCATGTATCCGAACATAGAAGCATTGTTCAATCAACGACAAGAAGCATCTGGTAATTGCATGTCATGTAGAACGGGTCTGACATTTTAATTATTATAACAAACAATCTGCTTCATTCACTCCTTCCTTAAATCTCTATTTTAAGCTTATAATGTTTTATTACGTGTACTGATAGTATATGATGAGAGTAAAAAAATAAGTAGTTTTTCTATAATACTTTTTAATGGATATTTTTTTGTATATGCAATTTAAATGTATAGAAGTTCTGCAAAATGCTAGCAATATCGACGGACACTATACAGCAAGGTGTAACTTTTCGCAAAGTTATTTAATTGTTAATTTATTCATACGTGCCTGACATAAGTTCTACAATTCAAGATTATTGATTGAAATATAGTCGTTGTGCGTTCATTGTAAATAGTACAGATGTGATGTAGAAACTTCAAAACAGGTAGAGAAAAATTAGCAGTGTCAAGCAGATAGCAGATAGTCAAAATCATCATCATTTACCTGCCCTTTTCCTATGTGAGATTGGCCAAATAAGTTTCTCTCTTCGATTACTGCCGTCGTCTCAAAGAAATCGTCACCACATAAAAATACTAATAAACACAGGGAAAATATTTCTTTCACTCATGTCATCTTTTACAAAATCCATCCATCCTTTTTTTGGTCTACCTGGACCCACATATTCTTCCACATTTATATCTAGCATTGTTCTTGTTATAAGGCTTTCACCCATTCTTATAACATGCCCAGACCATGTTAACCTTTTACTCATTTTGTCCGTCACTGACGTCACTCTCAAACTTCCTTTGATACAATTATTACATATCTTATCATTTCTTTTCATTCCACACACATCTTCACATTTGCATTACTAACGCAAGCTATCTCTTTTCATCCATCCCTTTGGTTGTCAAACACTCAGAGGAGTAGACAGGAAGGGATATTAATATTATTATTTGGTAAAAAAAAATTGAAAAATTAGTTTGAATTTATTCAGACGTAGACGTAAGTTAACAATTCCTTAAAAACAATATAAATCTCCAACATGTCTCAAATTTAGAAGATTTTTTTTTACATTTATTTTAGGTATGTAACTGTTAGCTCGGATATTCTCCCGCGCCAATATATAAAAAAAAAATAAAAATAAAAAACCCCTGATACAAAAAGACCTCTAAAAGAATATAAATAATATTATTATGTACTTTTTAAAGTCAATGCTACGGGGAACCGTTGTATGTACGTTGACGATTTTGTCTATCTTACGAAGTTAATCATTGAGGACTTAGACTATACGATTCGATATCGTAATTTCTTTATTTGCCTTGTTAACTTACTTGCATTTTAATTTCTGCCGCTATTGAACGGTTCCCCGACGCAAAGAATTTAATAAGAACATAATAATATTATTTTTATTCTTTTTAGAGGTCTTTTGTATGGGGGTTTTTTAATTTGTTTTTTTTTGTCTGTTTTTAAAGTTATGTTAATGATTTCTGAATTGTACTAAATGAACTTACAGACAAAATTTTCAATTGTTTAAGTATTTCTATTAATCTATCCTAATATTATAAAGAGGAAAGATTTGTTTGTTTGTTTGAATTGAATAGGCTCCAAATCTACTAGACCGATTTAATAAAATATTATACCTTTAAAATCCTACATTATCCCTCTGATAAAAACAGATTATATTTCATACGAGAAGAAATAAGGATTCGCGAGAAAATTTCGACAATGTAATAAATATATTAAGTAACAAGATTCAAGACTTTTTCATATAAGTATATACGAATTTGAATAAATATAAACATTTAGAGTTAAAATGATTTACAATCACTACTAACACTATAATTAAGGGATTTATATTATCACTGGCTGTTGCCCGTGACTCTTTATGACTAAGATCATAAGCCATATAAATATATTTTTTACAGTCTACGTGGACGCAGTCACGGGAAACAGCTGTTCCTAATAAAGTACTTTACCTGAGTAAATGAGTGTAAAAACCTTTTGTCCAACACAACAAGGCTTTTTTCTTATATAGCGCGGGGGAAGTCGCTGAACAGCTAATTATTGCATAAGAACCTTTCACCGATAAAACGTCAATATCTGGGAGACGACTGTTTCTATTTCAACCAAACATAGCTAGAAACCATCTCGATAAAGACAACAAATGAAAACATTCCAATCCGTCGACGCGTTTGGGCCATAATTACTCTTACCATTTCCTAGAGACAAGGTGGACAATAGTCCTTCTGGCCATCTCACTATAGTTGTATTACAGCTATATTTAGGGAACTATATTAAATATCATATTACTGTTACTGCCTGACAAAACTCTGTTGCTGTACCTTCCTTTATCATTAGCACTATTTAAACATTAATTGATAATGGAAAAATTTTATACCTTGTAAGTCATATAATATTTGTAGAACCTCGCAATGTTATAAATGTCATAAATGTCATCATTCAATGTTATAAATGTCATCATTCATAATTATTTAAGAGCAAATTTTAAATATATAACAACATTTTCCAGCAGCTTCGATAACGCAATTTAAGTTAAACAAAACTGCTTTACTATGTAGAAGAGCACAATAAAAAATAAAAAAACCCAGTACTGAATCTAGTAATTGAATTGATAGAACCGTCATTAGGCCAAGCTACTTACAGGAATAAAAAAATTATTGGTGTCATCTTGATATAAAGTATCATAATAAATGTAAGTTTTATCGATTGTTCTAATTCAACATCAACGTCTTTTAGCGAGTATTATTGAACATTTAATGTGATGAAGCGAAACTATCCAGGAATATCAGGAGAAAAGTTTTATATTTGCCATTCCGGGTAATCAATTATCCGTGGACATAATTTCATCCAAGTTGTGTATCTATTTTTAAGGGATTGGGAAACTAACATACAAACTTTCACATTAATAATATTAGTATGATAAAAAGTGTGTAAACTATATAACTATTATGACAACTAGTTTACTTAGAATTTTTCTACATAACCACCGCAATGGCCACCACATGTTAATTAACGAAACTATCCAGTGTTTGGATAAATAATGGATAGTCTTTAACCACAACATATATACGCATATAATAAATTATTTTTTATGATATCATGTTTTTGAATATTCTCATAATAAATACATATTTCGTTTTAGACTGATTAATAAATCAGAAGCAAACATCACTACAGGTCTTACAGCTGTTATTGCAAGGATTTATTATTATAAATCCTTGCTATTATTATGAAACATGAAATAATAATTGCATTTCTAATTAGGTTATTTCATAAGCTCAATTCACTGCACCAACTGCACAACTAACAATTTTAGTTTAATTGACATTTTGTAAAATTTCGTATTTATTAAGTCAGCCTATGAACCTAAATTATTAAATCAGTGTCATAAGAATTCAAATGAAAATTTATAAATGATAAGGTCTTTTTTAGTCTGGAAATCTGATGTCTCTCTGGTATCATCACATAGTATAAAGCAAAGTCGCATCCTGCGTCTGTCCCTATGTCTGTATGTATGCATGCTTAGATCTTTGAAACTACTTAACGATTTTTAATGCAATTTTTTTTTTATAGATAGAGTGATTTAAGAGGAAGGTTTATATGTATAATAACATGCTTAATATATTAGAAAACTACTAATAACTTCAAGATTTCTAATAATTATTTTCACTGAAAATCTATAAGTGTGATATATGGTTACAATGGTTATTAAGTTCTTTGTTTAAAAAATATTTAAACGTACGTTTGAGTAAAAACAAGAGAGGTATAGAAAATTACATTATCTAATATTATATCCTTATTAAAAACTTTAAATATACTTTTGACAGTGAGCGATGTCTGCCGATTTCGTAATTTCGATTGTATCTCTTAAAACAAATCATATACAAACCAAAAAAAAGGAAAGAAGAATTGTTTTAGTACGAATTTAAGGCGTGCGAAGTCGCGGGCAAAAGCTAGTATTATATAAGAAATAAAGTTTCACCACTAATCCCTAGTGACCGAGTGTATCTCTGGAGTGAAATCTGTTATTATATTATAAATCGGAGAATGAAGAAATGATTGTTTCTTTGTAATCGAATAAATTTGAAGCTACTAAACCGATTTTAATAATTCTTTAGCCATAAAGAAGCTGCTTTATTATTATTAATAAATACTTACTTATATATTTATAAAAATAAACAGTAGTTCCATAGACCAATTAAAAATATTGCATATTATGTCTGTGCTTCACAACATATGCAACATTTTTAATACGTCTTTGGAACTACAGTACAACGATCTTTTTAAAACATGCGGCCTCATTGTTATAATTACATTGTTAAATACAATAATCTGCGACATATTATAACTGCCTTAGGCTATTTTGACTACGCTATAATTCTTAATATAATCTTATATATGTCGTAGATGGGATTTTCTTGATTATACATATACAGGTTTTTATGTATAATATTATAATTAAAATATAATATAGATAATTGTAAACGAAGTATCTGAGAGCAGTTGAATAGTACTTATATTCTTAGGAAGAGATAAATTAAAAGACTTGACATATATCGGAATCAATACATTCGGTGGACATTGTATATATAACGATAATAATCAACAAAATAATTTATTAAATATTCAAAGCAGGGTGAATAATATCTCATTATTAGTATACTCTTTTGTTACTTTGTTTCTTAGTTATATAGCTACTACGTTGCTATATAACTAAGCTAACAACGTAGCTACTACGTTGAATATACTTATATTCAACGTGGTAGCTATATATTACAATCACTTGATAATCATAAATTTGTAAATTACTTATTTTTGTTGTACATAAATGATAATGTTTGTTTTATAACTTAGGTATTTCACAAAACTGTTTTCTTGTGAATAGCCTGGTATATTAGATGAAACAAAATATGTCAACTCTTCCGTAAATTTCTCTTGTTGAATATTTTACCGCAAACCCAACTTTTCTAAACTTTGCAACGGGCCGTATTTGGGATTTTACTAGTTTTAACTGGTATGAGAGTGCAATTTTAGCTGGAAATTCTTTTAACTTATTTTCACTTCCGTGAATTCCTTATTTTTAAGAGTGTTACTTGAATTAATTATATAAATTACAGTATAGAACTTAAGTATACAGGGTTATTTGTAATTAATTGGCCACCTCTTGCAGTTAGATTTTCTACATAAATCCCAGCAACATATGTTCTACGACTTTTTGATTCGATTTGACATTGACAGAAGTGTAAGTCATGAATAGTATAGGATAGGAGGATAAATGATGTAAACATAATTAAAATATATAATTTAAATACTTTAAACAGCAGATATATTCTCAATAAGATGCTGTGATGCTCTACGGATGTTATTTGATGCTGATATAACTACGTTAATAATAATGTATTAATATACACACACACACAATTAACACACACGTTTGGATGCAATTAAATGCAGGTAATGATTTGGACATGTAATGAAAATGATCATAAACAACCGTTATCAAGGATTCGGAATTGGCACTTACAGACCACAATTATACTCGGGACGCTAAGGTACTCTTTAGGACTACTTTCTTTAATAAGAACAAGAAAAGAAAAACACTCATCAAAGGAAAGCCATATTATTGTAAAGCTGTCAAACGATTTTTGGATTACCATTTTTTTTTTAATGAAAAATTTGAATATCTTTATAAACTAAGACCAATTTATATTACTACCATCTAACCAAGCATCACTGAATCCAAATGTTAATAATAGGGCTTAATGGATGCTATTTACGACTAATCGTGCGGTACAATTATATCAGTATGTAACCATTCTACGTCAGTTGAATAGAACATTACCTTCTCTATATTTACTAGACGTCTCTTAAATATTTAAAAGTTCTTAACACATGTATTAAACGATGCAAATATATTATTATAAATTTATACTTAAAATTAAAAACAAATTACTTTTAGTTGAAACATCATATATTTGTATATATATACATTTCTGAACTCTACCTAATTAAGGAAAGGGGGAAAAGTATCAATTAGTAATCTGTAGCCAAAAATTGCATTCTTAATCAGTGTTTGGTTAGATATTATTATTTACTGCAAATATTAACAAAATAAATCAATGAATAAAAGTTGAAAATGTTACATAATACGAACGTGAATAAACTTATTATCATGAATAAAAAAATGATTCAATACACAGTATGCAGTAAAACTACAATATACGTAGTGCATACATTAACGAAAGTCAGGTTAGTAATGAAAGAGATCTCCATTGGGATAAGTCTAAAATTGAAATCGATGGAGGTCTATTTTTTAAATACAATCTAGGACATTATATAGCACCAACCGCAGATCTAAAAATACAACACGTATTAATATCTAGTAATACAGATTGAAAGTTAGATAAGTTCTTAAATTATTGATTTCAATAAACTTAATAATTAAAAACTAAGTTAACAGTAACATAGAATAATGGTCAAATCCTCGTAATCCCTACTAAACCCATTTTTTATTTATTTAGTAATACTTTATTGTAAAATAAATTATACAATTGGGGGACATAATGCTGAAGATTGTCTACTAGTCCACCAAAACACTATTTACCTGAAGAAACAACAAAGAATATAATAAAATATAAAAGAAAGGTTAAAAGTATGAAACATCTTAGAAAACTCAAATATATAGTACATATTATTAAATTTGAGCGAAAAATATACTAGCTTTACAAACCTTAACAAAGTTGAGTAGGTATTATAATATTATAGTAATCAACTTTTCTGCTACCTAACTTGATGTTTTATTTATATTTAAACTTAAAATGAATTATTAATTAGTGGGAAAGATCATAACTAATTGTAATTATAATAAATACATACATCAATTACAATTTTTTCCTATTAATCAAAATCTATTCTTTATTTATATGTACTCTTTCTTTCAAGAGATTTAAATGACCAAGTGCATAAAGAAATCCGATTATTTTTATCTAGATGGAAGGAAGGAGGATGGAATTACCTTAAATGGAAGGCTCAGACAAAACACTCACCTAAGTATATATTTTTTTTAATTTTGATCACTTTTTCACAAACATTATTATATTTGGTAAGCGGTTTACAAGCAATTAGACATAAAAAAAAATTATGTTTAGATAGTGATAGACTATACTAATAATGATAGACTATGAAGGCTTAGCATGTTTAATTTCTTTTGATTTTCACACCCTACTAAAAAGACATCCACGTGGTTCAGGTCCTGATCCATCCGATCTACCTTCCACTCCCTAACCCTGGACCTCTCCTTCCCCCCTATAGTATTGTTTCTCCCCTCCCCAACCATACGTCGACCTACGAAACCGCCTCCCCCCCTCGGCGCCATACGTCACCACCCCTCGAACACACATCACGTTTCTGCACATAGCTCCGGAACCAGTGGTCCGATCCGGACGAGACCTAGTCATCTCCATCAGCATTGCAGTCGGCACCAGGCGGCATTGTATCAAATTGCATAGGTCACCTGGCCCGAGTATAACCCATTACTGTTTGTTCCTCATATTTATATTATAACTATGTTTAATTTTATTTTAGATACTACTACGACTACACTACACGACTTAGTTCCCCCGTCCCCCTTCCATCACCGGACGTCCCGACGCACGGCAGGTATCCATCCTTTTGTTGTGGACATTCCACCTGTCCGAACGAAGCGCTTTGCTTCCTCATTTTTAGTGCGTACAGCGAAGGACTGGAACAATTTGCCTGCGTCGGTATTTCCGGCCAAATATAATGTGGGTGTCTTCAAGAGAAGAGTGAATAGGTTGCTAGGGCAATGCGCCTTACCATCTAAGACTACATTCCACTTACCATCAGGTGGAATGTAGTCAAGCATTGCCCTTGATAGTATATAAAAAAAAAAATACCACTTCTATTTCGTCTTCTTACACTACACTGGTTTTAGCACCGGCAATATAGCACTGGTTTTACATTTGTTGTAAATCTTAAACGTTTATCTTCTTATTAATAAATAAATCCTGTTATGTCCTCCCTCATTTGCTATTATCAGAGCCTTTAATGGCTGTGACCAGACCAACACGTTATGTACCGCGTTAAAAAAATTTCGTGGAATGTTTATGGAAACGTATTCTCTATGCTAATATTAAATTTTAAAAAGACATTGTTGTCTGTTGTGTAGTTGTTTTAAACCGTCAAAAAACGGTTGGATGTTTTGATTAATTTCTATAAAAACCATTTTATTTAGTATTCTTTTTAAAAATGTTTATATAAAACACTTTATACAATATTTTTTTTTAGAATATGTGTATTTACATAAGAATATCACTAGTTCACACCATATTAACGCCATATTTTTGTTAAAATATGTACTAAGATAATAATGTACCATAGCTAAACGAGAGTAATAGACTGGGTTACATGCGACAATTGAATTAATAGTATAGCACAATTTTACTGACAACGAAATTATTGTTAACAACCAATATTTATATATTTCAAGTAAAGAACAGGGTTATATATAATTATATTTATTTTAAACAAATAAACATTTTTATAATTGCTTAATGATTATTCTATATTTTGTAACACTATAATAGTATAAGTTGCTATGGTGGATACAACTGATACTAAAGTCGGATATTCCAGTTTGAAGAAGTTGATAGCATGAAAATTAATCGGCCTTGTCATGATTAGATTCCTCAGCTTTTTCAAAGATTCCTGGATTTCTTGAGCTATAAATATAAATTTAAACACCAAAATCCTTAAAAAAATATAAAAAACATTGTAACGTGTAGTTGTGGCATACCACAGGATTAAACTATATCTTCTCAAGGGTGAAATACAAGGATACAATACCACACTAGACTACCATAAGGTGGCGGTAATCAAAAAAATATTTATTATTAGGAAACTGTTGACGTCTAACTGGAGGCCTGTTCTAAAATATTAACCAAATTTTCTTGTAAAATCAGAAAAAAATAAGTATGTGACGAGTAGTGGCAGCAAACCGTTTTTTTTTAGAAATGTATATTATTTTAGCATTAAAGGCAGAGGCATTGTTAGACGCAAGCCCAGCAGGACATGAACTGAAAAAGGAAGGTAAACATGCTAAAGCAAGAGGAATATTGGTGGTGTACACAAGATTTATTATTGTGCTAAAAATCAGAATGGTTTGAAAATAATCTTGGATAATGACTTGAAAGAATTTACATTAGTTTAAAACTAATGTAAAAAGAATAAACAACAGAATAATGGCCGTGAAATTTTGACTTTATATGTGGTTAGTATAAATATACTACTATCTAGTACAAAGACCATGCCAGAAAAGGTTGAGAATTTTATGATGTCTTTATGATGGCTTTTACAGATAGTGAAGACATGAAAGTAAGTGGTGATTTTAACATAATTGAAACGTTGAAAAGATTGGAGGACTAGAGTATCGAGGTAAGGGCTCGCGAAGTACTTTTCCATTTAATTATAATAATATCAGAACCAATTACACAAATGGATCGATCACTATCAATATGTCACGGAGAAGACCTAAAAAATGAAGGGCGAACTTAGGACCTGAACATTTTCAGTTGATATTAGCTGCCTCTACATTTCAGATACTAGATATCGTCCGTATCTAGTGGCAGAATTTTTTTTTTGAGGAATTTTCATCGTAGTGACAAATGAAAAGACAAACTCGACGTTTAAAATATGTAATGTATCTGCCTGGCGTAGATGATAAAATAATTAGTGTATATATGCTGTACATGTCTAACACTACACAAACTCCATTCCTGTTTTAATTGAAATAACTTAGTAGTGAACAGTTATGTCAAAGAAGTATTACCACTACAAGGAACAAAACAAAATTTAATAATAGTTACTACTTACAAATACTATTGTGAACCAGTAAATTATCAATAAAACGTAGAATTCTTTCAGTTTCTCGATAGCTTTGTTCACAATTATGTATTCCAGAAAACACTACTAAAATTATTGCATATAGTTGCACTGCGGTCGAAAAAACAAGCAAATATCCTGTATCGTGTTTTGTTTTCTTAAAATTAAGAAACTTTTAATATAATTTCACAAGAACAATAACTCCCAACCCTCATCTTTTTATTTGAATTGGTCTTTCAAATAATAAACTTTTAATTTACAATAACTGTTTTCTTACCAAATTTCCCGTCATTAATCTGATCATCAAATTCATCATCAATATAATGTCTGATAGGTGATTTATACTACTAAAGATAATCTGTAATAATATATTAATCCTGTAGTCTTGATGAGAATGATAAAAATTATCAATGTATCATATTTTTTTCAAATCAAAATTAAACTTACCCTAAAGCCAAACATAGTGTTAATATATAGACACTGTTCGACCAACAATAAATAGCATTTACTTAGCGACATAATCACATTTTCTTGATTATTAATAGCGTTTGAAGTCTGCATATAAATTTTATTATGTTTTAAAGTTGTGTACTCTCCTGATAAATTATTTTTACGAATATGATATTCTTTCAGTAAATCACCGATTATTCGGAGACGGTATCTTATTTGTATACAGTTTGCAATGAAATCAAGATCACTTAGTAGTTTACAAAAAACATAAATATAATCAATAAGGTAAGCTATTTGAATCACCCAGCCGTAACTTAAAGCCCAAGTAATGATATCAGTTATAGACGCTATGAACACAGTTACAAAGAAGAACAAGAAAGATCTGTGAATGTTTTTTTTTAATTTTTTATAGCTAGTCAAACCAAGAATTCTGTCAATATTTTCGTAAATCCTAATATATGTACAAAAAATCTTTCCGTGTTTATAAACACAAAAAATATCGACAATATACTGAATGTATCCAAATAAAAAGATCAACTGGAGAAAATCTTCAAAACTGAAATTGATTTCTGTAAATATATTGTTTTGGAATTTGAAATAAATACTAAATAAATTTATGAGGAACAAAAAAATTAATAAAAGTATGACTCGAAAATAAGCCGGAGAATATTTTATATTATCACCATCACGGGAAATAGAGGATAGTCCAAATAATTTCAAGACGGTCATTAAAGGTAAAAACGTTAAAAAAACGTCTAGCTTAGATTTTTTCTCAACATTTTTCATGATCATATTCATTATACTGCTAACCGTACAACGTACCTACTTCCGCCAATTATAATGTAAAAATAAATTCTTTAATGTTACAAAGTGGTCTTAATTATTAAAAGTACTTTATTAAGGTAATGGTTTACAATATAACCTTAAACAAACGATATACTTTTGATAATTCGTTATTAAAATAGGCTGCTTATTAATTTATTAGAGAGTGGCATTGTAGCATTTTTTGTTTTTCTCAGTTACTGTGCTTTTACTTGTTAGTATAACTGATTTAAAAATATGTGTGTGTGTTAGTGTACACATAGCTATTAATTTCGCGTTAAAACCGTTAAAGGATGATAGGATCCTAGTTTATATGGATGATGGCCTTTTGGCATCAGAAACCGTTGATGAGGGACTTTGTCGACTTGATAAACTACTAGGAACTCTATTTCATGCCAGATTTTCGTTTAACTTTAAAAATGCTCTTTTATGAAAAGGGAAAACGAGTACTAATCGTGTCCTCGGGAGCTCTCAAACTTGATCCTCTCAAAATTCAATCTTTACAAAATGCTCCCAAACCCTGCACAGCTAAGCACGTTAGACAGCTTATTGGATTGGTAACATATTTTAGGCAATTTATCCCAAATTTCTCAAATGAAATGAATAAGGAATTCTAATCATGAGAAAATTCATAGTGAAATAGTCAGGCAATTGACAACAGAACAAGTACTCAAAATCTTCGATCCAACTTTGCCCATTGAGTTACATACCGATGCCAGTAGTGACGGATACGGGGCTGTCTTAATCCAAAAGTACGATTCTCTCCCACATGTTGTAGCTTATTTAAGTCGTAAGATCACTAGTACAGAAAGCCGTTACTATTCATATGAATTGAAAACATGTTTATGCCGATGTGTGGCAAACTCGAAATTATCAATTCAGAAATATCTCCCACCTAAAATTGTTAATTTTTCAGAACTTGAAAAGGTATGGCTATCTGTTGCGCAACGAGACTCTGAAATTTTGGACATAATCTCCAAAGTACAATCGAATTAATTACCGTCTGAAATCGTCCATACTTTCGACATTAGGCAAGGCATACTGTGCCGTAAAGTAGAACGTGCCAAAGTTACTAAGTGGTTACCGATTTTCCCACACTCTTTAATATGGTCCCTTAATAGCCACGTTCATAGTGACATACACATACGTCTGGATTATGAAAAGACACTAGATAAACTATACGACCTTTGTTGGTATAGTAAAATGTCCAAATATGTTAAGAAGTTCGTTGATTCCTGTGTGGTTTGAAAGTCTTCAAAGGGTCCGTCCGGTGCCCAGCAACTACGTATGCATCCGATTCCCAAAGTTTCACTTCCATGGCATACTTTGCACTTAGATCTCACGGGAAAACTCAGTAGTAAGACTGATTGCAAGAAATACTGTTCTGTCACTATTGATGCTTTTACAAAATATGTCCTTCTGAAGCACATATTAACACTTAATTCCGCTGACGCTGTTGACGCAGTAAAATACCTAGTACATTTGTTTGGATGCTCTTACGACAATACTGATTTCAGAACCTTCTGTAAAGCCAACAATATTGAGTTATACCTTATCGCCACTGGTTCCTGTAGAGCCAACCGGCAAATGGAACGCGTTATCTCTTAAAATACTCAGAATAGTCGAAGGTAATTCCGAAAGGTCATGGCAGGAACAATTAGGTGAGATCCAACTAGCACTCAATAGTTTTCAATGCAGAGTCACTGGCTTCACCCCAATCGAGCTGATGTTTGGAGTACAATTTAACTCGGTAGGTATTTCCAGAAATGTTACAGGTGTTGAATGCCAGACTAGACTTAGAAGCGGCACGGTCTAGTGCGTCAGAAAATATAAAGAGACTGGCTCTGTCTGACGTCGCTCGTTTTAACCGGGGTAGGGCCAAAATAAGACCCTTTTCTTTTCGCGAAAAGTGAAGAAAGACACCAATCAAAGTTGGACCTAAAGTATTAAGGCCCCTATAAAATCATTGCTTTCCTAGAAAACGATAGGTACGAATTGAGCGTGTTAACGGGACCAATAGAACGTACAAAATTGCCCATGAGAATTTACGCGAAGTACCCCGAAGTAGAAGTAGCTGAAACTTATAATGATGATGACGTAACGGCGGATGTAAGTCAGAGTAATGGTGTTCATGAAACTGATCGCAGTAGTCCTAACTTAGTTGTGGTTGATGGCACTGAGGATGAATTTTCTGATAGCGACATTATATCCGTTGATGGTAGCATTGGGTCGTCTGGTATACGTACCTTGAGCGCTAATAACGATTGTTTAGAGGATTCATCATCAGAGTCACCTGATCTAATTAGCGTTGTAACTAATGCCATTGTCCACCACGATAATGAATAGTATAAAAATAAATAATAATAATTGTAAAATTAAAGTTAAATAAGTAAATTAAAAGAATTAGAAAAGATGATGTTTTTAATTATTATTAAAAAGAACAAGAGATAACTAACATCACAACAACAACAACAAAATTTTGCGAAGAGTTATTGAAGGGTGTCCGGTCCAATAACTCCGCTAAAGGAATTGCCAATCCAGTCTAGCATTTGCTACAGGCAATTTTGGTCTAGCTCAATCAGCTAGAGAGATTTCCAGTCTAGCATGCATTCAGTCTTCGGTTCTTAAACTGATGTGAGGGACTTATTTAGTCACCGGTTCTGAAACTGATGAGAGGGATTTATCCAGTCTCCGGTTTTAGAACTGATGAGAAGGGCTTAATAGTTCTAGTACACTGAAGGATTTGCCGGACCAGCATGTTGTTGTAATATTTCAGTGAGTCAGGATTGGTGAACAGTTTACTTTCACAATCCCAGATGCTCAAAAGACGCTCGAGGACGAGCGTATGTCAGCATGGCCGTGACGGCGCCACCATCAATTGTTTTAAAGAGAACGAAAGCTATATAAAGCGGCGCAAGCGCGCGGCTCGGGCAGTTGTTGGCCGAACGTTGCGCAGTGCACACCTACCCACTAAATGAAGATAATTTATTTTGAAATTAATTAATTGAAAATTGTATTTTTGTTTATCGAAATAAACGAAGTAATTGTGAAGACTTTTGTGATTTTCTTAAAACAATGTCGGAACCTGACGCTATATATACATAATCTCATTGCCGGTTTTGTACTAAAAAGCTTTGACACAATGGAACACCCACCAAGATTTGAAGCCCTAAAAAACTAATACATAGAACCAACTTGCAGAGTTATGAAAAACGAAATAGGAAAAAAGAGAAGACCCCACAGAAACCATGTACTACAGCAGCAATGCTGACGTCAAACTTTTTAAAAACACTACGGAGTTCATTTCTCCGACATGTAATCGGGTTTCTGCTGTATTAGTTATGAAATTAAATTCACTCATTTTCCAATTATAATAATGATTTATCTTTGAAAAGTCTCTTATTATCGCCGTATCCACGAATGATTAAACATTGGTTAGTATAATATAATCATTCTTATTTACAAATTGGAAAATTAATTTAGAAAACTGAATTCTAATAATATTAATAGTTTGATGTTTAAAATAACTACTAATTCATCATGTAGACGACCATTAAACTTATTACTTGCATTAAGTAATAGAAAGTTGTTTTGGAAATATCTATAAACATGTATAGACACGTCAAGCTTATTTAAATTTATATAAATATAGAATGACAAAAAAACCGATACGGGCTGGGATTCGAACCCGCGACTACTGGGAAACCGTCCCGTCGCTCTACCGATGAAATTAAATAAGCTTAACATGGCTGTATAGCCATGTTGTAGCTTATTTAAATTAACATGTATGTTTATAAATATTTTCAAAACGTTAATTTCGGTAGTGGCATCTTTTCAATGTTTATCTATACTGAAAAGTTAGAAACATTGGTTAGGATTTTCGAAAGAAGCCTAATAGATGTCGCCACCGTTCCGATATAGAATGCTTAATTCAGCGAGACGGACAGCGATACGGTAGCTCAGTTGGTAGAGCGACGGGACGGTTTCCCAGTAGTCGCGGGTTCGAATCCCTGCCCGTATCGGTTTATTTTTCATTCTATATTTATATAATTTCTTAATAGAAAGTTATGTTAGATGACTGAAATAAAGAATACTTTAAAATACGATTTTATTCAAATAATATAATTAAAAACAATACTTTTTTATTTTTGCAGTAAAGGATAATGTTATCTTCATATAATTACAAAATAACAATAAGAAATGACATACAGATTTATATATAAACATTGATTAATCTACATTCTGTAAAACTATAATAGTATAAGTTACTATGGTAGATGCCACTGCTATTAAAGTAGGATATTCCAGTTTGAAGAAGTTGATCGCATGAAAATTAATGGATCTGGTCATGATAACATCCCTCAGTTTCTTCAGACTGTCCCGGACTTCTTGAGCTAAAAATATATTTTTTAAGTTAAGTATTGTTAAAAAAACATATAATAAGACTACACCACATCTTGCCATGGCTACCATATGAACCGACTGAGCGACTAAATACATATAGACCAATTGTCAAAATGATTCCGGAAATTTCATAAACATTCCTGAGAAAAATTGACATAAGATGGCGACCGAATTCTTTTCGTCATATCCCCTTGAAATAGATCAGGTAGAAGAAAGAGTCATAATAGTGCTAGTGCGTACCTCGCCGGATAAGCGTAAAAGCACCAACAGGGTTCTGTAAAAAAATATAATTGTAGCAACGCCAAGGGTGCGTGCAACGTAATATGTTAGTTCGGAAAAAGGAGAGGTCCAATGGTGGGATGCAAGACTTTGAATGTAAGGACAATGACTGAAATAAGAATTAAACAGCGGATAAATCAAAAAGACGACCAATAAATAGATAGAATATTTGAAAGGGTGCGAGGGAAATTGACAAATGGTTCACGATTTTGATGATGATACACTATAATTCAACTGCATTGTTTTATTTTTTGACATATTTCTACATTTTGAGTAATTTGTAATATATAACTTCAAACTTCATATACTCTAGTCTAGTTAAGCATAATCTATACAAATAAAATATTATTTAAAATTACACTTAATATTTACTTTGCAAAATAATAATATAGGTGACGGTGATAGATGCAACTGATACCAGAGTGGGATATTCTAGTTTGAAGAAGTTGGCTGCGTGGAATTTGATAGGTCTAGTAATTATTAAGATCCTAAGTTCCTTCAGAGAGTCTTTGACTTGTTGATCTAAAAATTAATATATGCATAATTAGGGTACATGCATATAAATTTAATAAATGGTATAAAGTGTTACCAGATATGTTACAAATGTTATAAAGTTGTAAACAATTACTTACCTAATGATGTATTTATTAGTAAGTGGTCGATTATATTTAGAATCCTATCGACGTGCTTATATATTTGTTCACAACGGCGCACTCCATAAATAGTCACTAAATTACTTGCCACGATCTTCATAATAATAGTAATTACATGCAAATACATTGAATCATGTATAAATGTCTAAAAAAATCACAACCAAATTATTAAAAGACGATTATTGTTATACATAGCTATGATATCGATTACATCCCTTAAAAATTATAAAAACATTTATAGGTACAAAAATTCATTGATTATTGTTATAATATTGTTATCCTTCTGGTGTCTTAAAATATTTTGTCTTTGTAAAAAGTAGGATTTGTTTTTTTTTAATTATTATTTTATCAGTGCTGAGTCTCTAGTTACAAAAAAATATAAACACTTCTTTGGATAACCATTGCGAATTTAAACTACGAGAACCAACTAAGAAGTGAACGAAGTCATAAAATTCCTTATAAAAACAAACCCAAAAAAGAATTTCATTTATATTTAGAAAGATTTCGATAAATTCTTAAAATAATACCGATTTTAGTAATATTCCATTAAACATGACTCAAAAAGTGGAACGCTAAATGTAATAATGAAATAGAAAATTCGTATATTTAGTCTGGCCATAAAGTATTTATGGCCAGACTATTACAATTAAAAATAAAAAAATATTATTTGAATTTGGTCTCTGTCATAAGACAAATGCATTTTTTTTTAAATCTCCATACACTTGTCAAATATTTGTCTATAACCGGTCTATTAATAGGTACAATGAGACTTCCTCTGTTTGTGACAGAGAAAGATGTGGCCGTCCAAGTAGTGTTCATACGAAAAAGGTGGTCAAAGCAGTAAGAGAAAGACATTGAAAAAATCCTGTTCGAAAGCTAAAGATTTTATCTCGGGAAATGAAAATAGCACCTAGAACCATGTCGCGTATTTTAAGAGATGACTTAGAACTTGCAGCCTATAAGAGACGAACTGGATATTTCTTAACTGATAAATTAAAGTTGAATAGGGTGGTAAAATCAAAATAACTACTGAAGCGGTACGCAAAAAAAGATCACAGAAAAATTTTGTTTACGAATGAGACCTTTTTAAAATTGACCAACATTTTAACTAAAAAATATGGTTGCCAGTAAAGTCGATTTTACGGGCGAAGATTTACGTGACCACGTCTTTTTCTCGGTAGAATATTTATTGATATGAATTTAACACAATATTTTAATAATTTGAGTGATTTTGTTGAGGATAGGACGATGAAGACGTTGTCACATAAAATCATTTTATATATTATTTATTTTATATTATATTATTGATGTTCTTATTTTTTACAAAATTTATTTACAGACTTTTTCGATACATCAATTAGTTGCGGAGATATCGATCATTGAAGTTTTTGTTTGCTACCAGTATTTTATATATTTATTTTTTTCAGTTATAAAAAAATACTATTTCCAATTGTGTCTACCAAGTATGGTCACATGTACTGGCCTACATATTAAATAATAATAAGTACAGATAATGTTATGTGACGTCACTTCTGATTTTATATATTTTAATATTTTTAATTTTAAAGAATTAATTTGAAAATCAAAACACTTATTCAGATCGAAGGTTCAAAATTTTGCTAAATAAATTTGAAATTAATTAAAATTTGTAATTGTAAATAATGAAGTTGAAAATTAAAACATTTACTTAAATTAGATGTTAAAATTCTTGCTCAACACATTTTAAATCAAGTTTTCTTATATCTGCCACTTTTTCTTAATATTTGTAATTTTAAAGAATCAATTTGAAAATCAAAACATTGCTCGGCGGACCGATCATGTTTGAGTGGGAGAGAGACGCAAGGCATTCGGCGGGCCTCTCTCTCGGTCGGTGACTCATCGTTACGTTACCGGGCGTTACACTTTTTCATAAGTGACTCCCAGTATAACCTAATTTAAGACGTTGTCACGTCAAAAATTTGGAATCCCTAAAAGAATCCATACGATTGGCAGTGAAAATTTTCCCCATGGAAAGAGCACCTGCTTCTATTGATAACTGGCCTCAACGTTTAAAAAACTGTATTGCAGCCAATGGACACCGTTTTATTTTTGTGTATTAAACTAACACACTGTAAAAGTAATAAATGTTATTTGCAATTAGAAAATTTTTTTTTTTTTTTGTTACAATATTTATGGCAAGACTAGTATATAATCGTAATCTGCACATGTGATATACGCAATTATCTTTTGTTATAAGAGTGAACGTTCAAATGGAAAGTGCATTCAGTATTTTACTATATATGGATTTTGCTTCTTCTTTTACGCAGTAAGATAATAATGACTGCCTTTTAAACAATTCATAACAATGCATGGCCAGAATAACTTTTACGAAAGTCAAAACCGACAGGGAGACATGACAGAAAAGAATAAAACGAAATTACTTAGTAAACAAGTCATAAATGCCAATATTGCTAAATAATAAATTCCAATAAGTATACCACATGAGTTCACTGTTTTGTTCTCTGCGTTGACAGCTTTGGCAATTCGACTTAATAGAAAAGAAAAGTGCGGCTTATAAACAATCGTTATCAAGGATTTGAACGGGCAAATTAATAAAAATTGCATTCGTACTCAAACTAATGGACTAGACATAAGGATTTTTTTTTTCAGATTAATCAAAAAAAGTGTGGACACTAATGAAGCGGCAAAGAAAGGCCAAGAAAAACAATATTATCAATCTCAGGATTAAACTTTATTTGTGATCTTACCGCTTTTCCCCTGATCTGCTCGATTATTATATTTATTAGTTTTATACTGAACATCAAATAGTTTAAATAGCTAAGTAATATCTGCAAAAAGAATATGATGTATCATAATTAACATTAGACCAATTTATTTATGCAACCATCACTTACCCTGCATCCAAATTTGGTGTTAATGTATTCGACCTGTTCTATCAACAACAAATAGCATTTGTTGAGTTGCATCACAATATCTTGTAGAAGATATCCGCTGTTTAAAGTATTTAAATTGTCAATTTTCACTGTGTTCATCTCATTTATCCTATACTGATCATGAATTATTATGCCTTTGTCTACTCCTAATAAGTGATTAATGTGATTATAAAAATGTTGTAGTTTTTCTCTAATTGTTCTTAAACGATATTTTACTTGAGTGCAATTTGAAATATAGTCGAGATCACTTAATAGTTTTAGAAGAATATATATAATATATATATATTCTTCTAAAACTATTAAGTGATCTCGACTATAATATATATAGAATATAATATATATATAGTCAACGGAATATGCCATCTGATGAACCACACCGTAAGATATACTCCAAGCTAAAAAATCAGTAATTACAGCCAGGAAGCCAATAATACTAAAAATCACACAAGCTTTATTAATGTTGTTTTTTATTTCTTTGTAACAGGTCATACCAAGAATTTTGTCGAAGTATTGGTACAAACAAATGTAGTTTAAATAATCTCTTTTATATTTGTAAACAAAATAAATATCCACAATATACTGAAGATAACCTAATAAAAAGGCTAGATGCAATGAATCTTTGAAAGTGAAAATATTTGTATAGTGCATGATAATACAAATTTTATAATAAATGGCAATTACATTAAATAAAAACAAGAAAATCAAATTGATTGCAACTCTAAAATTAAAAGCAGAACTTTTTAACTGATCATGATCCCGTGAAGTGCACGACAATCCTACTATTTTTAAAATGCAATTTAAAGATGAAAATGTCGAGAAAACGTCTAAATTGGGTTTATTTTGAACTTTGATCCTATTTGTCTTCATTGTTTCAATTGTCTTTCAACACTGTCAAGTAATGGATTGATTGTTTTAACATGCCCAAGTGGTATTTGGGCATTAATATATTATTATTATTGTATATTTTAATTATTGTCCCTTGCTTAAGTCATTATTTCTCTTAACAAAATTATTTTTTTTAAACATTATACATAATACCAGATTAAATTGTATACTTATATTATACTTCGACTTCGTTCGGACGATAATAAAATAGATGTTTTGGCACCAAATAGATTTTTAAAATACTTTTCATATAAATCTGAGTGTGATATAGGTAGGTATGTACATACATACATATGTATGTATGTATGTACTTACCTGTATATATGCAACGGCGCTCAGGTTTGATTTCCGACAGGCATATAATATGTGATGAGCATAGATGTATTTCTAGGTTTTGTCATTTATTTAATATATTCTCGGTATTTATAATGTGTATTTTTAATATGTACTTGTATCGTTGTCTAACACCCTTAACACCACCAAATAATTTACTTACGTAGGTGTTAGATCAATCTATATAATTTGTGCTGATATATATATTTTTTACACCATGTACTTTTTATGGTAAAATAACGAAAGTGGATTTAATATCTCATTATTTATTTATTTTTTTGTTACTTTATATCTCATACTTAAATGTTATTTGTTTGAGTGTTTTGGATTTCATGATCGTTTTTTTTATAATCAAGTTCCACTTTTAAAATTCCATGTTGTGTTATTTTAAATAAAACGTAGAATGTAAATAACGAGTTGAATATACTTAAAAAAATATATATATTTCCGATATTCTTAAATATTTGTATATTACTTCTTTTTATTGCCCAAAGTACTAGGATAATATTTTTTATTCATTTTTATGCTATTTTATGCTAAGTAATCGTATTAATTTTTATCATTTAGAATTCCACCAAACTTTGTAATAAGTATATTTTTACGCTCCAGATAATAATCAGGAACATGTCTGCATTTAAAACAAATTGCCACAATGTTATCATAAATCATTTTTGTTTCAAAATAAACTGAAATCATTCCAAGATTTACAATATCACGTCAAATACGTTAATCCACTGCTTTCCGGACATCCTTTAATTAATGGTCAGAGCCTCTAATGAATGTCAGACTGTTTTCGGAATTCATAAGGTTCTTGTAGTACTTATATTTAATTGATGAAAATTCACTTTCGATCTATACAGATTAACAAAAAACTTTCATATGGTTATCATGTCGTTGGTCCAGTGGTTAGCGCAGACGCCTAACGTATAGCAACGCAATGGGTCTCGGGTTCGATTTCCGACAGGGACAGGCATGAATGTGATAAGCATAGATGTCTGTATTTCTGGATTTAGTCTTGTTTAAATCTATTCTCAGTGTTTATAATTTGTATTTCTATGTATTTGTATCATTGTCATACCCCATTAACACAAGCAAATAATTTGCTTACTTAGATGTTAGGTCAATTTGTGTAATTTGTCCTGTATTATTATTATTATTATTTATTATATATTATTATTTATTATATAATAATCATTTATTTCATTTTAATCTTATTATTTATATATATATAACATAAAAAAAAAACATTATAAATATAAATATAAAAAATAGTTTTCCGCCGACGTGGGCCTTACGACCAGTCCGTCGGTGGTCAGGGTGACAGCGAAAGAAACTTCCTCACAATGCGTGCCGTACCGTTTTTGTCCGGCATTTCTGGATGCCTGGAACATAATACGTTAATATCGGAAAGCCTTAAAGAGGTTAGAACTAGCGAGAGACAAATTTCGGTTTGTTTGATAAACTTAGAGAACGCCTTTGGGTCGGTACGACATGAACTGATGATGTTTGCGCTTAAATGGTATAACTTTCCTACGGTAGTTCGCGACATTATTGCATCATATTATTCAAAATTAAATTTCTCTATATTTTTTAATAAAAACCATTCAAAACCACTTAATTATAACGTTGGTTTATTTCAGGGCTGCTGCATTTCTCCTATTATATTTAATATAGTTATTAATATTTTAATAGACAAATTAATTAGAAATGAAAAAAAGTTGGGCTATCGGTTTAAGTTCAACAACAAATACACAGAATCCATACTAGCTTTTGCAGATGATCTCGCGATACTGACACTTAATCCGAAACAATGTCAGGTACTTTTAAATGTAGTTGAGGATTTTGTACGTGGACGGGCGGATTGAGGACAAAACCAAGTAAATATTTTAGTCTGTGTCTGCGTATACGAAATACTAAATATACCTCTTACAATCCGGGTCTTATAACAGGCGGTTGGATGTAATAGTCGATAGCTTTTTAAATGATCTCAAAAAGGTAGACAACCAGCCAATAAATAACGTCAAAATATGGTTGCCTGTAAAGTCGGTTTTACGGGCGAAGATTTACGTGACCACGTCTTTTTCTCGGTAGAATATTTATTGATATGAATATTATTAAATTGCACAATATTTTAATAATTTGAGTGATTTTGTTGAGGATAGGACGATGAAGACGTTGTCACGTAAAATCATTTTATATATTATTTATTTTATATTATATTATTGATGTTATTATTTTTTACAAAATTTATTTACAGACTTTTTCGATACATCAATTAGTTGCGGAGATATCGATCATTGAAGTTATTGTTTGCTACCAGTATTTTATATATTTATTTTTTTCAGTTATAAAAGAATACTATTTCCAATTGTGTCTACCAAGTATGGTCACATGTACTGGCCTACATATTAAATAATAATAAGTACAGATAATGTTATGTGACGTCACTTCTGATTTTATATATTTTAATATTTTTAATTTTAAAGAATTAATTTGAAAATCAAAACACTTATTCAGATCGAAGGTTCAAATTTTTGCTAAATAAATTTGAAATTAATTAAAATTTGTAATTGTAAATAATGAAGTTGAAAATTAAAACATTTACTTAAATTAGATGTTAAAATTCTTGCTCAACATATTTTAAATCAAGTTTTCTTATATCTGCCACTTTTTCTTAATATTTGTAATTTTAAAGAATCAATTTGAAAATCAAAACATTGCTCGGCGGACCGATCATGTTTGAGTGGGAGAGAGACGGAAGGCATTCGGCGGGCCTCTCTCTCGTTCGGTGACTCATCGTAACGTTACCGGGCGTTACACTTTTTCATAAGTGACTCCCAGCTTAACCTAATTTAAGACGTTGTCACGTCAAAAAAGCTTGGATTTACGATAATTTTTGAACATCACGTCTAAATTGGCCTTTCCTCGTTTATGATATTAATAAAACCCTTTTGTCAAAGTTAGATGCCAGCAACATAAAGACATTGAAGTTATGGCTCGGGTTAGCGCACTCAGCGGACTCTTCAACCTTATTTAGAGACCGAAACAATTTTGGATTAAAATTAAAGAGACCATCGGAGCTCTACAAACATCTAAGAGTTACCAAAAGACATATCATCGGAAAATCTAAAGATGATACTGTAACTTCTCTCCCAAAAGACAAAGTTGCCTCAGAGCTCGAGTCACGACTTCAATTCCATAAAAAAAATTATGATAGGTGCTCAAACGAATAAAGTAGGGCTAGGATCAAGTAGGAAAGTTACAGACATAGACATAACAAAATCTTTTATTCGACAAGACGAAAACGATAATTAACCACCAAACGATCTGTAGAATTCGTAAAAGAAGGCTCCTCCAAAAAATCAAAAGCGAAGCCTTATTCAATATTAGGCGCGGCTCCTGATTGGATTCTCATGATGGACACGTATGAAAAGCATTACAAAATCCCTGGGGATGTTGGTGTTTCGTCATCCAGACCGGACTTATTCCTGTATTCGAAACATCTGAGGCGCGTGATACTTGTGGAGTTTACTGTTCCTTGGGAAACAAACATCCCAAGGGATCACACATTCAAGCTCAATAAGTATTACGAACTGACCAACGAACTGATCAGGAATAAATTTCTAGTTAGTCTGTACGCGGTAGAAGTGGGAGCGAGAGGTATAACAGCAAAATCTCTCTATATCCTACTTAAAGACCTTTCTAGAACAAGTATCGGTTCATTTTTAGAACGTATTTCAAAGGCGGCATTAGTAGGTTTTTTCCAAATTTGGTTAGGTATGGAGAGGAGTGTGGAGGGTGAAGGTGAGCGTTTTTGTGCATAATAAAGGGGCCCCTTAAACCTACTCCTGGGTCGCAAGTCCCAGGCACTGCTTGCACTCCTCTCCTTGCAACGCAATGGGCCCCGCACCCGCACGGTGAATCCATGGATTGGTAAGAAGCTTCGTCGTCTAATTAAAACACCGCCCCGTTGGTCGAGTGGTTAGCGCAGACGCCTAACGTGTCACGGCGCAATGGGGCTCGGATTCGATTCCCGGCGGAGACAGCCATTTATGTGATGAGCATAGATGTCTGTGTTTCTGGGTTTGGTCGTTTATTAAATATATTCTCAGTATTTATATGTGTATTTCTATGTATTTGTATCGTTGTCTAACACCCTTAACACAAGCAAATAATTTGCTTACTTAGGGATTAGATCAATGTTTGTAATTTGTCCTGATATTATTATTATTATTATTATTAATTCGAATTGTTATTATCTTTAAAACTCTTTACAACATTATATTTAATTGCTTTAACCAATTTATATAATTAAGGATTACGTAACTGACTACTTTAAATAATCAAATAAAAAACTAAATAGGTAACAGCTATTAAAGCAATCGCAATGCGTTGCGTGTATTTGCAATTTAGTATAAAAGCCAAGTTACATTATTTACAATCTGAAAAACTAACCTTTTACATTAGTATCTAATAAATATTTCATTTTAACTAACACTTTACTAATGTTACTAGCTTTTTAAACTATTTTATGTAATTTTCATTATTTCATTAGTTGAATTAAAGGCATATCAAGTAACGCTAATAAACTATTGTAATATTCGCAGCAATATATAGTGCCCAGGAAACTATATCAAGATTTTAAAATAATTCCACGCTAGTATGAGAATTGAGTTGATAGAACTGTCATATATGTATGGATATATAATTGATGTATAATATAATCATAACATTTTATTTGTTTGGTGAAATAATGAAGATTAATAATATGGCAAATGGTGTTCCACCACTGGATGTTTTCTCAACATTTTTTCCTCTGTACTCCATCTTGAATATATTTGGACTATCTTCTGTTTACCGTGATAAGGGAGTAATTAAATTGTCTCCATTGCTTCGGAAATCTAGTTTAATATTTTTTCTTCTTATTTTAGCACCTTTGTCCCATGTTATTTGTTGTTTCATGAAAATTTGTATCAGACCGACTGATGGAACATTTACGGCAATAGTTAGAATGTTTCATTTAGTTTGCAATTGCCAATATCTAGTCGATGTTTACTTTGTTCACAAGTATGGAAAAAAATCTTTTATAGATTACATCTCAGTTTACCAATACATTGACAAATCTCTTGGAAAAACATGCTATAAACAAATCCAAAAAAACATTAGAAAAATTTGTCTGTTGTTTTCAGTAATTTCTGTCGCAGCTTTCGTTTTTAACTTCATCTCTTTTGTCATAAGTATCCGAGGGATCATCTCAGTTGTGAACGCCTTAGAATACGTATTTTACTTTATTAAAGTGCTCAATGCTCTGGATATGATATCAAATTCTATTCAAGTGAAATATCGTTTGAAAATGATTGCTGATTTATTGAAGGATTATTATTATCACACCAATTACATGTCGGGTGTCCAAAATATTGCTTATAAAGTATTCGTTACTAATAAAAATCATCTAGATACTCCGAACCAGGCCAGTGACAATCACAATACTATTATAGGTCTTAGCAGATGCTATTTACTTTTAATTAAACAGTGTAATTACATTAATACTATGTACGGATTCCGGGTCAGTAGTATATACATAATAATATTTTATAATATGTATCTATTTTTTAAGGTTTCATTTATTTTGAATGTTTATTGTATCGAAGCGTGTGATTTTATATTTCAAATATTCACAGGTCCTTTTACATAACTCGCTTTTCGTTATTGACATGGTTACTATATTGAATTTAATGATACGTATTATATTTGGTTCATTGGTAAGTGTGTCCTTAATCTATAAAGATATTATAAATTAATTACTAAAATTATAAAGAGAAAGTGTGGATCATGTAAGTTTAATAATATCCATAGTAAGGAGGTTAATATGCGGAACCACTGGTCAAATGTGAATACTTATTTTAATTATATAAAAATATATTATTTTGCATAACTTATTCTAGTAGTAGTCTTTTTTGTATATATAAAAATAAGACCACTTTAAGTAATGTAAGATAGCGGTTGGAGTTACTCTTAGGCATTTATTATAAGATGCTACGAAGATTGGGTAAAATTATTTTCTATTACTAGAATATTTAATTTATAGGTTACAGAATATAGTTGGCTACCTATAATTACCACCGCAGCAGGCTTACTTGCTTTATGTACACTATTTTTTTTGGGGGTGCATTGCTGTGAGCAAAGCTACAGACAAACCGAACGTATTTCATTCTGGAGTGAAAACTTGGTTATAAACAAGAAATTATGTAAGTATAAACTACTAAAAGAAGTAAAAAGTCTAGAAGTCATTATAATAAATTGAATACTTGATTCAGTTCCTTTAAAAAAATATATATTTTTATTAAGTATTTTTTTCTTCTGTAACCTCGTGACATGTTTGTGTGAAGAGAATGGAAGACATGTTTATTTGTTGAAACATCTTATTGAAATTAAAGGATGTGCTGATAAACTTAAAATTTTTATTTGGAACAGCTGGGATAACTTTATAATTCTTTACAGCTCCAGAAGTACAAGATGCGCTCAAAGAACTTAATAATTTGATTCAATTAAAACCAATTTCTTTCCACGTGTTACATTTCTACAAAATCGAGTATGCTGGTATCAAGTCAATCGTTGGTGCCATTGTGACGTACACTATTATTTTTTTGCAAAATTTTACATAAATTATTTATCAAATCCATAATAGTGCAATTTCATAACAATAAAAAAAAATCTTTAAAATGTATAATAAAACCTTAATTATTGTGAGTGTATTTGTGTTTCCTTCTTTCTGTGAATATTCCAATAATGTCATAAAAGAATTAAAGAACTTTACTAATTAAGTATATTTAATATCTATACATATAATAAAATCGTCACTGAGCTATTCCTGTACATGGAAACAAAAAAAACATCATAGGGGGCTTTATAAGAGCAAGAGAACCCAAAACAATGGTTTTTCAGTTTGTCTGTTTGTCTGTATGTCTATATGTCTGTATGTTTGTGCACGCTAATCTCAGAAACGGCTTAACCAATTTGAATGCGGTTTTCAGAAATATGTCATTACAGTCTTAACTTAACATTTAGTGTTTATTTCATCTAAATCGGTTGAGAAATAAAAAAGTTATGACTATTTATTTCAATGACGTAATCGGTACCTTGAAAATCTTATTCTACACATGTAATAAATCTGTAGAGGAATAGTCTGTGTACATTGAAAATCTTTAAAAAATATACTAGGATGTAAAGTAATAACTAACAGAATCCATTTTCAGCATTTTTAAAATCTTTGTCTATTTATCTGTTTGTCTCGATCGATGGTATATGTTTACCTCTTAGGGATAACCCACAATAGCAAATTTTTATCCTTTACTTTTTAAGAAAAATAATAGTTTATTTACGAAGCGATTATAAGAAATACAGCTTTAATCCTTATGTAATTAAATAACTTAAATACATTTTACATTTAATAAGGAACAATATAGCCCCTCACAGCGTGTTATTTAAATAAATATTTTTAAAGATATTACAGATTTAAAATAAAGGGGCTTCGCGTTTTCGTCGGTACAGTCGCCGGCTCACTTTGGTTTGGAACCGTGCAAACCGTCTCAAAAATGGCTTTTGTGAAACTTCAGTATTGAAAATTTTGTTAATGCAAATAGCTAACTCAGTGTTTATCATTTAAAATAGTTTTTTTTTAATAAAAGTAGACCTGCAAGTTGAGGGGAAAAATAACGTCGATTGTGTAGCTCAGAATTCCTCAAGTTTACATGTTAATATTTTGATTATATTCAAAGAAAATCGGTTAGTGTGATATATGGTTATAATGGTTATTAAGTTCTCTGTTTAAGAAGTATTTAAATGGACGTTTAAGTAAAAAAGGTATAAAAATAATTACAGTACCTAATATTGTATCCTTATTAAAAACTTTAAATATACTTTTAACAGTGAGCGATGTCTGCCGATGTCTTAATTTTAATTGTATCACTTAAAATAAGTCATAGAAGCCAAATAAAAAAAGGGAAGTGGGAATTGTTTTACTACGAATTTAAGGCGTGCGAAGCCGCGGGCAAAAGCTAGTATTAATAATATATTTCTGATGCTATAAATACAATACAAGTGCTACATATATTAAAAAATATCTATTACATTTAGGATAAAATAGACCCTCCTGACATTTCCATATTGACGTACACAAGTGATCACTGATTATGATTCCAAGTGGAAAAAATATAAATAAATAAAAAATAATAAAAATAAATAAAGAATTACTGAAACATTGCTTAACATCTGGCTATTTCATGTGGAAGGATGAATTCTATGTACAAGTTGATGCAGTGGCAATGGGTTCCCCGGTCTCCCCCTTTGTTGCCGATATCTACATGGAGCATTTCGAGGCAAGGGCCCTGTCCTCTGCACCTGCTATACCGAACATCTTTAAACGGTACGTAGATGACACCTTCCCAATACTACCTATGAATCAAACATCTGCTTTTCTAAAACACCTTAATTAAATTAAGTTTTTAGCTGAACGACAAAAATGGTATTTGGTTATTTTCACACGGCCGGCATATTACTACTGTCAAACTTAGAAAGCCCATATTTGCTACCAATAACGATTGGCTGACATTTGATGGGATTGACATTTATGTGCTGAAGGTGGTCGTTGTTGATTTCAATTATAGCGGAACAAATGTCTCCAGGCTCTTCATGGTAATAAATTTCCAGATCATCTACGTACAGATGGTAAGAGAAAGAAATATTATAAGTGATAAAATTAATGAATAAAGAAAAAAGAAGTAAAGAAAGAATGCCACCAATTTGCAAGCCACACCAGTCAGACATAGTACGGTTACAGCACTAGTCAAGGTCAGCGACGATATTCGGTCAGCGTCTAAAAACAGCTCACAGTATTTTCACTGCTAGATTTCAGCAATGCATTTAACACTATTAATTTTGTTATTCTGTCGAGTCTGTTACGTACTTTTAACATATTTCCATCAGTATTAGACTTGTTTTGGAGTTACCTCACTGCCCGGCGACAGAATATTCAAAAGGACGATAAGTTCCTCTCGTCGTGGTGTGATGTCCCGGCTGGGGTACTTCAGGGTGGCGTGTTATCTCCCTTACTATTCGTAATTTTCAATAATTTTATCGCTCAATATATATCTTCTGTCTATCACCTGTATGCAGATGATATTCAAATTTACCGCCATTCAAATCTTGAAATTCTTAACACCTCTATTTCTGCAATTAATGAAGACTTAATTGCAATTTTCAGGTGGAGTAGTCTCTATGGTCTGCTAAATCACAGGTTATTGTTATTGGCAGCACTGGCATAATTAAAAGGGTCAATAGACGAAATCCAGCTCCAGGGTGTCGGTACGCCGAAGGGCCTGCTATTATTTATATGTCCTATTTACTAATAGGTTTAAAGTCGGTGCCAAACAAATAATTATATTTAACCACTTAAATGAATACGAGCAAATTAATACAATAAAATGTGACATACAGCAAAACCAACTTTCGCTGATAACACAAATGTGTTATCAGCGAAAGCAAACATTGTCACGTTGTAATCGAAAAAAGACAAAAATAACAAAAAAGTAAGAAATTAAGTTATAAAGGAGCATTAACGTATATTATTAACTTTCACATAAATTATATATAATTTACAGTTTAATACATCCACATAACAATGTGACGTTAACATTAATAGTAGGTACATATAATATATCATCAGACTTCGCGGAACAAGTCAGGTGCACATGCATGCATGTTTGGTAATATAATTGATACTCATTGGAATTGAATTTTATCATAACATTTTACAAAATTCATATACTTATCGGTTCATCGCTTTAATAATTTTTTACCATTAAGTGTTACGTGACTACTTTAAATAATCAAATAAAAACTAGGTGGATAATAACTACTAATGAAGTCGCCATTAGTTGCGTGTGTTTGCTATTAAGCATAAAGGCTGAGTTTAATCATTTTAAACATCGAAATAACTAACTTTTAGTATTAGTATCTAACAAATATTATAATTATAGCTAAGGTTTTGTCAAAAATTTATAGCCTTTTTAAATAATATATCTGGAATTTTTATAATTCGATAAGTTGATATCAATACAAATCAAGATACGTTAATAAACTAATGTAAAATATTTCCTGGAAGACTACATATTGTATCCGAAGAAACTATATTAAAATTAAAATATATTTTCCCACTAGTATGAGAATTTAGTTGAGAGGACTGTCATATAAAGTTGGTTATATAACTGATTTAATCTGTATTGTTTGTTTGGTAAAATAATGAAGATTAATAATATGACAAATGGTGTTCAACCTCTGGATGTTTTCTCAACATTTTTTCCTCTGTACTCCATCTTGAATATATTTGGATTATCTTCTATTTATCGTGATAAAGGAAAAATAAAATTGTCTTCATTGCTTTGGAAGTCTAGTTTAATATTTATTCTTCTTATTTTAGCACCTTTGGTCAATGTTATTTGCTGTTACATGAAAATTTGTAATGGACCGACAGATGGAACTTTTACAGCAATAGTTAGAATGTTTCATCTAGTTGGCAATTTTCAATATCTAGTCGATGTTTATTTCGTTCACAAGTATGGAAGAGAATCTTTTATAGATTACATCTCAGTTTACCAATACATTGACAAATATCTTGGAAAAACATGCTATAAACAAATCCAAAGGAGCATAAGAAAAATATGCCTGTTTTTTTCAGTAATTTCCGTCGTTGTTTTCGTTTTTAACTTCATCTCTTTCCTCATAAGCCTCGGTGGGATCATCTCAGCAATGAATGCCTTAGAATACGTGTTTTATTTTTTGAAAGTCCTCAATGCTCTGGATATGATATCAAATGCTATTCAAGTGAAATACCGCCTGAAAATTATTGCGGATTTATTAAAAGATTATTATTATCACACTGATTACATGTCGGGTGTCCAAAATGTTGCTTGTAAAGTATTTGTAACTAATAAAAATCATCTAGATACTCCAAAACAGACCAGTGATCACAATACTATTATGGGACTTAGCAGATGCTATTTACTATTAATTAAACAGTGTAATTACATAAATACTATGTATGGATTCCGGGTCAGTAGTATAAACATAATATTATTGTAAACTGTGTATTAATATATTAAGGATGGATTTGGTTGATTGTAACGTATGATTTTATATATTACACTTCAATTTCACAGATCCTGTTACATAACTCGCTTTTCGTCATTGACATGGTTTCTATATTGAATTTAATGATACGTCTTATATTTGGTACATTGGTAAGTTTTTTAATATTCTCTAAAGTTATTATAATTTATTGACTAATTTTATAAAAAGAGTTCATTTATTTTGTAAGATAATATTTTGATACTATCCATTGTATGGAGGTTCAGAACAGGAAACTGCTTAAATTTGAATACTTCTAATAGGTCTATAATTGGCAGCCATGTCGATCCTGCCAATTATAGACCTATTTCAATCACCTACACCTTCTTGTACCTAGAAGGTATAGATCTTCTCAGTGACAGACAGTAAGTATTTTTCCGAAATAGGGTCACTGAGGACTGTCTAGTGTAGGCTACACAAGTTTAAGACGAGGCCATTGAGAAGATCGGAGAAGCGGTCACCATCTCTCTGGACGTCTCGAGAGAATTTGACAGGGTCCTGGCATGCGAGCCTTATAAGCAAGCTTTCAGCGTACGGTATACGGTATCTTCTGGTCTGATCGTCTGCGTAACGGACGGACGGACGGACGGTATTTTTCGGAACCGTTGACAATAAATGCCGGAGTGCCTCAGGAGTCTGTTCTTTCTGTAACTCTTTTTCTTATTCATATTAATGATCTGCTGAAGCCCGATATCTATACAAACCGGAGATACTATACAGAACAGGAGAAACTATACAAAACAGTAGATCCTGATTCTGATGACAGGCATTAAAATCCTCCAGAAAGACTAGCTGCGCTGAAGATTAATGATGTAGAGCCATATCAGCATCCTCCCCGAGATAATCAAGTATCTATTTATCTCTTGGTCACCACTGTGTGACTAGATGACGGTGGACACAAGAATACAGGATTTTTTTCATTTTCTGTGCCTATTAAAACCCACGGGGAAGAAAAAGTGGAGTCTTTAAGGTGAAGGAGTCGCTGGATACAGAGGATTTTGCCCAATGAGTGGTAACATTGCCGGCGGCCCGATGTTACGGTCTACCACCGAAAAAATTTGCAGAAAGCATTTGCAGATAGTGAGAGGAATATTGTTGAATTGTCAAGTAAGAGCGGGAAGTCAAAGACGTTGTAAAATGTTAATATAAACAAAAAGGCAGGACCAGACGGCATGCCTCCCATAAAAAATCCTTATTGCTATACAGCACTAGTTGAACCTTAAACATTGCTGTTCAATCGTTGTCTATCTCCTGGTATCTTTCCGGAACAATAGGAGATCGCTCACATACTGTAACAAATCTGACATAGCAAATTACGGTCTTATCAGTATACTGAGCTGTTTTGGAAAGATTTTCGAAAACCTTATTTATAAGTTCGGGGCATTCCACGCTAAATCGGACAACATTCTACCTTTGCATCTCTGATTTTTTTGAAAATGTTTCATGTTATAGTACCCATAAAAAGCCCTCCATGATTTTTTTAATTTTTTTTTGACGAGCCGTCTTCAAAATATATTTTTTTTTATAAATAGCCTTTTTTTTCAAATGTATGTAACTTTGATTACCCATTAAAAGATTAGGCTTAAAAGTTGGGGGATTAATGACAGTTTTTTCGAAAAAAAAATTGAAGAAAATAGATTGATACGATTTTTTTGGAAATCAACTTTTTAAAATCAAAATTTGGAAATCTTATAGAAATACAGTTTAAATATTTTTTTGATTTTATATCCTAAAAGTGCGTTCAAAAACGAATATTTAAAAAAAAAACGTTCCGATTGGCCCATTTTTCTCAAAGTTACATACATTTGAAAAAAGCGATTTTTTTAAATTTATATTTTGAAAACAACTCGGCAAAAAAAATAAAAAAATCATGGGGGTCTTTTTTAATGGGTACTTATAACATGAAAATATGAAAAAAAATCCGAGATGCAAAGGTAGAATGTTGTCCGATTTGGCGTAGAATGTGCCTTTACATATATTTTCGAAGCTGTATCAGAATTCCACAAGGCTTCAATCTCGGTCCCTTATTATTTGTTATTTTCTTAATGATGATAAGTGTATCACCACTATACTAAAAGTTTAAAATGTGTATTTTTCGCCTTCTTTTATAGTTGTGTTTTGTTTGTGATTTGTAATATATCATCATTATTTTATATTTTAGTTTTTTTTTTTTTGTTTATTTAGTCTTAAGAGTTTTTGTATTGTGATTCTTTTTATTACTAATATGTTTGATTTATAGGTTATAGAATATAGTTGGCTGCCTATCATTGCAATTGCTGCTGGCCTAGTTGCGTTCTGTACAGTATTTTTTTGCGCGGTACATAGCTGTGAGCAAAGCTATAGACAAACAGAACGAATAACATTCTGGAGTGAAAATTTGCTTATAAATAAGAAATTATGTAAGTGTATACATATAGATAATTAATAATAATATCTAATAAATATTCTAATGAATTTATCACCTAGATTAACTATTATAAAAATAACCATATCAATTCTTTGCCTATATTTTTCTGAAATCTTTTAGATATTTTGTATGAGAATAATGAAATAAATGATTTTCATTGAATGATATATTATTAAATATAAATGATGTGACAGTTTTTTTTTGTATATTTGAAGAGCTAGATGTATAATATAGATTTTAATTAATTTACAGCCTCAGAAGTAAGAAATGCGATCATAGAACTTAATAGTTTGATACAATTAAAACCAATTTCTTTCCACGTGTTACATTTCTACAAAGTCGAATATGGTGGTATAATGTCAATCACTTCTGCCGTTGTAACATATACTATTATTTTTTTACAAAATGTTACATAACATAGGTTTTTATTTTCATATTGATTTAATTTTCATGTAATTAATAAAAAACAATATGTATTTCTTTAAAATATGTAATAAAACATAAATTGTTGTAAGTGTATTTGTTTATTCCACGTTTAATGCGTGTTAAAAAAATGTAATAAAAAAATTAACCTTACATTATAAATACAAGATAATTAAAAATCATGAAAAGGTTATTCCTAACAAAATTAAAGCCAAATATTTATAATTTGCTATCATTATATCCAGTATATATCTCCTATCAAAATTATTATTATTTTGTGATTGTCATTTTAGGGTAGAAGTTACATTATTTTACTAATGTTTCATTTTAATTGTGAAGAATAAAATAAATGAGAATCGATTGACTTTTTATGCTGTGAGTGGATGTCAAAAAATAAAGTTGGATGATTCACGTTTTTGAGGGGATCAACTTTACTTTTTGACTTCCACTCACAGCACAATCAATTAATTAATTAATGAATTAGCCTTCACTTTTTTTAAATTATTTTTCATTACATATAATATAATCTCAAAAGACCAGATGGAGGCAGTCTAGTGCACATTCATGTTAGCTAATATAATTGATACTCTTTGGAATTTAATTTTGTGACTGTCATTGTCATTTCGAAAATCCTTTGTCATTACATACAATGTTATTAGACAAATTAAGCTTTCAACAAAAAAAGAACCGCGTTTAAATCCGTCCACAGGTTTGGCTGCTAAGATAGCACAAACAGACACACTGATGCACAGATACACAAATACATGGGTCTAACTTATAATTACCCTCTTTTTGGATCGGACGTTTAAAAGAGGCATCAAGATAGATATGTGATATTTTGTTAATAAACAATTCTAATTTATTTCATCGCAGCTTATATATAATACACACTATGATAATATTTTTACCCTAGCGCGGAGAATTTAGTTCTTAAAACAAATCATAAGCTAGAGAATTTAGTTCTTAAAAAAATTAAGACGTATAATATCAGAGAAAATCCTCCACCACTAGATGTTTTTTAAATTCTTTTTTATTCTGTATCTTGAATAAATTTGGTTTACCTTTTTTTACCGTTATAAGAGAAGAATAAAAATGTCTTTATTATTTTAGAGGTTTAGTTTAAAATTTTGTTCTTCTCTTTTTAGCAACTTTAGGCAATTTTAAATGAAAATTTGTACCAGACCTACTGATGTAATATTTATTTATTCAATTATCTGATTTAAATATTTTCAAACATTAAATAAAAAATATGCAAAGAGACATACTCAAAAACTTCTTTGAGTAAAAATACTGACATACTAATGATGAAATGACATAATAATAATGAAATGACATAATAATAATGAAAAAAAACACATTAAATATCACAGAACGGGGAAAAATCCTGTTATTCCTAACAAAACTAAAGTCAAATATTTATAATTTACTATCAGTCCATCCAGTATATACCTTCCATCAAAATTATTATTATGTGATTGTCATTGTAGGGTAGAAGTTACATTACTTTATTAATGTTTCATTTTAATTGAAAAGAATAAAAAAAAATAAGAATCGATAAGCTTTTTGTGGTGTGAGTAGATCACAAAAAGTAAATTTGGATAATTCACGTTTTTGAGGGATCAACTTTACTTTTTTGACTTCCACTGACAGCACAATCAATTAATAGGTTAATCAATTAGCCCTCACTTTTTTATTATTATATTTTTGTTTCGAAAATTAATTTTCATTATATATAATAGACATGACGGAGGGAGCCCGGTAAACATGCATGTTAGTAAATATAATTAATACTCATTGGAATTAAATTTTGTCATAACATTTTAGAACATTCATTTATTTATCGATTATCGCTTCAGTATATTATTACCATTGTTACACTTTAGTAAATTATTACCATGGTATGTGACTACTTTAAGTAATCAAATAAAAACTAGATTGGTAATAACTGCTAATCAAGTCCGCATTTAGTTACTTGTGTCTGCTACATATTAAGCAAAAGCGCTGAGTTATTTTTTTTTAAACAACGAAATGACTAACCTTTAAAATTAATATCAAACAAATATTACCATTAAATTCTAATTATTTATTCAAAATTGCTAGCCTTTTTAAATAATGTGTTTGCAAATTTTCATTATTCCATTAGTTGTATTGCAAGACACATGAAGATACGTTTATCAACTATTGTTATATATTCCTCCGCAGCCCATATACTGTGACCAATGAAGGATCATTGGTCACATTAAGATTAAAAAATAATTCCACGCTAATTTGAGAATTTAGTTGATAGAACTGTCACAGAGCTGGTTGACTATAACAAATTTGAATTGTATAGTTTCATAGGTGATATAATGAAGATTAATAATATGGCAAATGATGTTCCACCACTGGATGTTTTCTCAACATTTTTTCCTCTGTACTCCATCTTGAATATATTTGGGTTATCTTCTGTTTACTGTGATAAGGGAATATTAAAATTGTCTCCATTGCCTTGGAAGTCTGGTTTAACATTTTGTCTTCTTATTTTATCACCTTTAGGCAATGTTATTTGTTGTTACATGAGAATTTGTATCGGACCGACTGATGGAACATTTACAGCCATTGCTAAAATGTTTCATTTAGTCTGCAATTGCCAATATCTTGTCGATGTTTATTTCGTTTACAAATATGGAAGAGAATCTTTTATAGATTACATATCAGTTTACCAATACATTGACAAATCTCTTGGTAGAACATGCTATAAACAAATCCGAAGAAGCATCAGAAAAATATGTTTGTTTCTTTCAATGATTTTTGTCGTAGTTTTCGTTTTTAACTTCATCTCTTTTCTCATAAGCCTCGGTGGGATCATCTCAGTTTTGAACAACTTAGAATACGTATTTTATTTTTTTAAAATCCTCAACACTCTGGATATGATATCAAATGTTATTCAAGTAAAATATCGTCTAGAAACGATAGCCGATTCATTGAAGGATTATTATTATAACACCGATCACATGTCAGGTTCCTTTCAAAATGTCACTTATAAAGTATTTGATATTGATAAAAATCACTTAGATTCTCCGAAACAAGTTAGTCAAAATCACAATACTATAATGGGACTTAACAAGTGCTATTTACTTTTGATGAAACAGTGTCATTACATAAACACTAAGTATGGATTCCGGGTCAGTAGTATATTGATTATTAAGGAATAATTTGTTTTCAATGTTTGTTCTATACTAACGTATGATTTTATATTTCATATCTTCACAGATCCTGTTACATAACTCGCTTTTCGTCATTGACTTGGTTATGATCTTAAATTTAATGATACGTTTTATGTTTGGTTCATTGGTAAGTGTTTTATTAATCTATAAATATATTATAAATTAATAAGTAATATTATAAAGACAGTAAGTAGATTATGTAAGTTTGATAATATCCATAGAGTGGAGGTTAATATCCGTAATCACTTCTCAAAAGAAACGGAGAATTCTGGGCCTATTTGTAAAACGTTGAGACATTGTTAAAAAAAATTGTAACATTTTTCACATTGATTAAAAGTGATTGTACAGTACAGATGATGTGACAGTTTGTAGGTAGTGTTTAAGCCTATGTGTTGATTGCAGATGATTAATTTAATCATTTATTATAATGAAAAAATATTATAATAATTTATTATATTCATAACATTAAAAGAAAATAAATTATCGATTTACGATAAATTACATTGTTGGTACAAAGCTTTCTTAGTCTCCCATGACAAGCCATCGTCAATATCAATTGATCGCATAAAAGTTAACTGTTCTCTACGTAGAAACATATCCTCCATTCTGAGTGCCTTATATCTCTGCTCTCAGATTATCAAAATCGGCAAAATTCTTGGTGTTAGTATAATATTATATTAAGTACTAGCGAACCCAGCCCGCTTCGCTGGGCTAACCCTCACTTTACCTGGTGGCGAGTTACATCAATGGACATAGCATATTCGTTTTCTTCGAGGAAACATACATATGGTCATACCAACTTTTATGACAATCGGTTGAACGGGGCGGAAGTCTATATTTGACAGCGCCGCCTGGTGGCGAGTTACATCAATGGGCATACCATATAAACCTTCTCCGTGGAAAAATACATATACATACCAATTTTCATAATCATCGGTCCAATAGTTTCTGAGTTCATCGATTTCATATATACAAACATCCTTCTATATATATATAGACTAGCAGACCCGGCCACTCGTTGCTGTGGTTGCTAAGGTTTTGGATATACCTATTACATTGTAGTAAACTATTTAAGAAGTCACGGTATTAGAAAAAATAAAATAAAAATAAAAAAAACCCCGACCGCTAAGTAAAAGAGAAATTCAAAATGCAAGTAAATTTATCAAGGCCAATAACGAAATAACAATATTTTGATCTTATCGTATAGTCGAAGACCTCATACATTAGCTCCAAAAATTTTGTAAAATAGACACTCATCAACGTACGTACGACGTACAGATCAAACTTATAATACCCCTCTTTTTGGGTCGGGGGTTAAAAATAATGATGTGGACCGCTATGTTTTTTTACATAGATACAATTTGTAAAGAACATGGCGACCTCTATGACTGATTTTCTACTACCATTACCTAACCCTTGATACAGTAATATAATAATTATTAGTGATGCGCCGAAAATTGATAAGTATTCGGTATGCGGTGTATTTGTCATCGTTTTCGCATTTCGTATTCGGCCGAACTATTCGGTTTTGATGCCGAATATATTCGGTTCGAGTATTTCTATTTTTTTGGCTACACTACGCTATACTATACGACACTATACCGCAGTTTATTTTATTTATTAGGTATTTAATTTTAAATTTAATTATTATTATTTTAGTTAAGATGGTAACAAATGAGTACACTACAAATTTATAAAAAAGGTATGTAGGGCAGATGGTTTTAAATTTTGGAAAATAATATTTCTTATTTTAAATTATTAATAATTTAATTTTTAATTTAATTTTGCACTAATCTGTGCACAATACTTTGGTTGACCCGTCTCATATAAATAGATTCAACGACGAAGCAGGTATAATTTGACTGTATTATGTTCATTATAATATGAGTTTATTATACTTCAGTCTAAATAATACGGGGCGGGCTATATTAACACTAAAAATTAACTCATAATTCATTCTAAAACTTGTTTGGATTCACAGATAATTGTAAAGAAATAATTTGCAATAAAATAATATTGCGACTAAAAATTAAGATGTAAGTTATCCTATGTTTTAAGTTGGATCAAAATGCACACGGTGTGCAAATTTGATTAAAATCGGTTAAGTAGTTTAGGAGTCCATCGCGGACAAACAACGTGACACGTAATTTATATATATTAAGATTAGTTGAAACAACTTTCATCTTATTACAGTCTGGACCCAAGAATGTATGAAATGGTATCCGTCTCCAAAGGGCACTTCTTTTGTTTAATAAAGTACATAGTTTCAAATAAATTATTGTTGGTCAATTGTGTATATAAAAAAAAAATACACACCAATACCAATAAAACCTCAATTTCTTGATTACGACCTGTTCTATTTCGACCAAACATAGCTAAAAACCTTTTCGACGAACCAGGCTTTCGAATATAAAAAACCACAATAAAATCCGTTCACGCGTTTGGCTGCTAGAATGCCTTAGACAGACACACAGATACACAGATACACAGATCATCAGGTAAAATTTTTGACAACCCTCTTTTTGAGTCGGGGGTTAAAAAAAATACAATTTAAAGTAAGAAGATAGAAGATGGAGTTACTCTTAGGCTCTTATTATAAGGTGTTATAAAGATTAGGTAAAATATTTTTACTATTTACTTTATTAATAAATTTTTAATTCATAGGTTATACAATATAGTTGGCTGTCTATTATTGCCACTGCATCTGGATCACTTGCGTTGTGTACAGTATTATTTTGTGCGGTGCATTACTGTGAGCAAACCTACAGACAAACAGAACGAATCACATTCTGGAGTGAAAACTTACTTATAAATAAGAAATTATGTGAGTATAGACTACTAAAAGTAGTCAAAAATGTAATATTTTTTTATTATTTTAAGTTTTTATAAAATGACCATATTAATTTTGTGCATTTCTTATTTCTGAAACCTTCTTGAAATATTTAAATATTTTTTGTGAGAATGAAAGAAATGTTTTTCATTGGGAGATATATTATTTAAAATATGTGATGTGATGTGATGCGATAAATTGTCTATTTATTTTTGAACGGATAGGTTTATGATACATATTATGATTAATTTACAGATCCAGAAGTCAAAGATTCACTCAAAGAACTCAATAATTTGATACAATTAAAACCAATTTCTTTCCACGTGTTACATTTCTACAAAGTCGAGTATGGTGGTATATTGTCAATCGCTTCTGCCGTTGTAACATATACTATTATTTTTTTGCAAAATATTACATAATTTCGGTGTATCCTTCATAATAGTAAAATTTTGTTAGGTAGGTACATAATTGCATTAAATAAGCATTAAATAAAATAAATAAAAAATGTATTTGTTTAAGACAGTAATAAAACCTTAATTATTGTGAGTGCATTTGCTTATCCTTCTTTCTGTGAATGTTTCAAAAATTAAAAGATATGTTATAATTAAATGTATTATATAATATATTTCTGATTAAAAACATACGTCTTCCAAGTATGTCTCTTATACATTTAAACAGTTATTCGCACGTTTCAACCAATCACTATTCAGCTACAACTTTAAATTACTCGTAATGTTACCTGGATTAAATACAAGTGCTACACATATTGAAAATGGAAGATAAACCAAGTTTATACATCTTTTTAGATATCACAAACATTAATTTTAGTTTTGACATCTTTTCAATGTTAATCTATCCTGCAAAGTTAGAAACATTAGGTTCAACGGGACGGTTCGAATTCTTGCCCGTATAGGTTTATTTTTCATTCTACATTTATATAAATTCAAATAAGCTTAACATGGCTTTACATGTTTGTAGATTAGATATTTCCAAATAACATTGGTTATCAAAGGTGTACCGAGTACCTCCTCCTCTCCCTCCCCCTGGTCATTACTACTTTCTGTTGTGCATAAAAATTATAATTTACAAAGTTTGATAAAAACCAATGAAGTTTAAAAAACACGCGATTTCATAAAAACCCAAGTTTTTCAATGTTTAAGAAGCATTTTATGAAATTACAGAAAGTTTATTAAAGCTTTCTCAGGAAGGACATTCGGGAAACAGAAAAGTGGCTTTTTTGTTGTTACATTACCTCTATATATTATAGACAAATACTATTCACTAGTAAAACTTCTCGCAAACACTTTACGGAGATTCGGAAAGACCAATCGCCAGCGTGTGCTCTGTCATTGTTAAACCATGCTCAGATAGTTAAAATTACCCCTTCAAAATTTGCCCCTCCTCTCCCGAACCCCGAATCTGACATGATAAAATTACTTTACTTAATTTAATTTATTATTTATCTAATGAAGTTAATAGATAATAACATATCTTTAATTCAATTGCTTATGTAGTGTGTACTATTGAATTCGTACCAATGAAGAACACTTGATAGAGCATTATTTACTTTGTCATACTTAGTCCTATCATGGTGAACATTAAAAATAGGAATGGTATTATCAGCAAAAAGTTCAATGTCACATAGACCTTTAAAGAAAAGGGACAGATCATTAACATGAAGTAAAAATAAAAAGTAGCCAAGAATAGATCCTTGTGGTACACCCATTTTTAGGCGAGAACCAGCCGATTTAAAATTATTTAGAGCAACCTTCTGGATTCTTTGATTTAGTTAAGAGGGAATAAAGATATTGTCAAGTTTTGATCTAATACAGACGTTGTCACAAGAAGTAAGAAATATAATTTTGACGGGACAATAATGTATAATATTCTATTTCACCTAATACTTTAAATTACTCGTAGTTGAATCAATCTTTATTTACCTAAGGATCAAAATGACAATGTTGCGTTTAAATTTACGTAAACGTAGGTAAATATAAAATAATCTAAACAGACCTCGCGGAAGGAGTCAGGCGCACATGCATGTTATATGAATATAAGTAATATACTCATTGGAATTGTATATTATCAGAAAATTTTACTATATCCCTTTATGTATTCATTTATCTCTTTAGTAAATTTGTATCATTAAGTGTTACGTGACTACCTTAATCAAATAAAAAAACTAAATGGGTAACAGCTACTAAACAAGTCACCATGCGTTGCGTGTTTCTGCTGTTAGACATAGAAGCTAAGTTATTTTTTTGACACAACCTAAAATGTATTATTTAATATAAGATTCTATAACATATAAAAAAGACTTTTTAACGGATCTAACTCGCATATAATTGGATAAATTTTAAACTAAACGTGACATTTCTAAAAATATATATCAATTTTATTATAACTCTTTATCTAATATTGACAGGGTTCACGAATTGTGTCTGCAATTTTATTTCATAAATAAATTAAAGGGGCATCAAGATATGTGATAGTATGTTAGTAAACTAATGTAATTTATTTTATTGCAGCCTATATATAATGCCCACAGAACTATAATAACATTTTTACCCTCAAATGAATTTTCACAAATGAAGACGTATAATATCAGAGAAAATATTACACCCCTAGATGTTTTCTCAACATTTTTTCCTCTGTACTCCATCTTGAATATATTTGGTTTATCTTCTGTTTACCGTGATAAGGGAAGAATAAAAATTTCTCCATTACTTTGGAGGTTTAGTTTAATATTTTTTCTTCTTATTTTAGCAACTCTAGCCAATGTTATTTGTGCTTACATGAGAATTTGCATCGAACCCACTGATGGAATATTTACAGCAATAGTAAAAATGTTTCATTTGCTCGGCAATCTCCAATACCTTGTCGATGTTTATTTCGCTCATAAGTATGGAAGACAATCTTTTATAGATTACATCTCGCTTTACGAGCAGATCGACAAATCTCTTGGAAGGACATGCTATAAACAAATACAAAGAAGTTTAAACAAAATATGTCTATTCGTTTCAGTGATTTCCGTTATAGTATTCGTTATTAACTTCACTTCATTTTTCATAAGTCTCGGCGCGATCATCTCGTCAGTAACCGCCGTTGAATATGTGTTTTACTTTTTTAAAGTCCTCAATACTCTGGATATGATATCAAATGCTATTCAAGTGAAATATCGTCTGAAAATGATAGCTGATGTATTGAAAGATTATTATTATCACAACAATTACTTGTCAGATTTCTTCCAAAATGTTGGCTATAAAGTATTTGTAACTAATAAAAATCATCTAGATACTCAAAATCAGGCCAGTGACAATCATAATACTATGATGGGTCTTAGCAGATGCTATTTACTTTTAATTAGACAGTGTAATTACATAAATAATATGTATGGATTCCGGGTAAGTAGTATATATATATATAATATTATTGTAAATTATGTATCTATTTGTTAATGATTCTTTTGTTTTGAATTTGATCGTAAGGTATGATTACATATATATAACATTTATTTACAGATTCTTTTACATAACTTACTTTTGGTCGTTGATATGGTTATGATCTTAAATTTATTGATACGTCTTATATTTGGATCAGTGGTAAGTATTACACTATAATTAATAGACAATAATAATAAGAATAAGTGTACTTTCTAAGTTTATGTATCTATCTATGAGTAGAGATCAATTTTCGTAACTAAATTTGAATACTTCCTTTCATTACTTGGAAAGCAATTTATTCCAAATACGACATTATTAGTCCATTTTATTTCTATTACCTTAAAAACTAGACCTCTTCAGGTAAAGTAAAGAAAACCATAGCTTTGAGTGGAGTAACACTAGGACATTAAGTGTAGAGGCTTGGAAGATTAGATAAAAGTTAATTTTCATCATTTTATAATTAAAATGTTTATTTTATAGGTCATGGAATATAGTTGGCTGCCTATTGTTGCAACCGCAACAGGACTGTTTTCATTCTGTACAGTGTTTTATTGCGGGGTGCATAGCTGTGAGCAAACATACAGACAAACAGAACGAATCACATTCTGGAGTGAAAACTTGCTTATAAATAAAAAACTATGTGAGTATAAACTGTTAAACAAATAATTCATCAAATAAATACTACAATTTTAACACAAAAAATTAAATTAAAAAAATTAAAATAGTTTATATAGTGATATATATATAAAAACTGAATACTTAATTCAGTTTTAGTTCACTGAATTTGTGGAAGAAGAATAATTAAAATGCTTTATATTAATTAAAAAAAATATGATAGTAAAGCTTTTATTCGTTGTAAGTAATTTGTTTTATAATATACATTGTAATTAATTTACAGCTCCTGAAGTAAGAGATGCGCTCCGAGAACTTAATAGTTTGATCCAATTAAAACCAATTTCGTTCCACGTGCTCCATTTCTACAAAGTCGAATATGGTACAATATTGTCAATTGCTTCTGCCGTTTTAACATATACTATAATTTTTTTACAAAGTGTTACATAATATATCTATTATTATTTTTTTATTACTTCTGTAATATTATTGTATTTGTTAAGACTATGTAAAGAAAGATTAATTATTGTGAGGATATTTGATATTATAAAATAATTAAACAACATATCTTGATTACATATTAAATTTATAATATTTAAAATACTTAAAATGGTTAACATAAATCCAACAAGCATAAATCGCTTATTCACAAGGTGCCACCAACCGTGATTTCAGCTACAAATTAAATTAAGCGCTGAGTTCGCTAGATTGAACTTATGTAACTATTCTATTCTGACGACTACAAACACAATACAAGTACCATATTCTATTAGATTGAAGGTAACTAGTATTTGCGAAGTTAAAACAAAGGAAGTACCTGGTACCTTAGTAACATGGATTAGGTAATATTTGTGACTAAATATGTACAAATTATTATTATTAATTAAAAGCAAAACCATACATTTAAACCGGAGATTTCCCAAGTGATCCAGGTAGACTCCCGGGGACACAGGAGACTCAGCGAGGGTTGTTAGCGTGATCGAACAATGAGCTTACACATTCGTAAGTACACGTATACAAAAACTTATCTGGCTTCGATAGTGAAGATCTAAATTTTAGAATCTAAATGTTGGATTGACTTCACCTATCCCTTCACAACGCCTGTTCAGACGTGCAGTGGGAAAAATTATGAGTTGTAGTGGCATGAACTTGTTTGATTCTTCACCAATATAAATCCAATATTATTTGTTTCCCTAATTTCAAAAGAAAAATTAAGTAAAGTGAATCGATAGTGTTTGCCAAAGTCCAGTGTCGGAAAAAGTAGGTAGGTACCTCCCTGCCTATTTGTTTAAAATCCGTTTAGTAGTTTTGGCGTGAATGATTAACATACGTGACAGAAAAAACGTGCAAAAGTTAGTATTTCTATAGCCTATGTGTTATTTTGGTACATAAACTACAACATTGCTAAGTTAAATCAAAATCCGTTCAGTGGTGTTAGCATGATTGATTAAAAATTAAAAGTCGTTAAAAGAATAGAAAGACATGAAAGTGTGAACTTTTTGTCCGTATTATATTTTTTTATTTTTTATTAACCGATTTTGTTCACGCAGTTCACTTATAATTAAATATATCTACATAAATAGTATCTATGTATTTACAATGTGTGTAAAGTTTACGTACTTGTATAGTTCATCAAAGTAATAAAAAAAATATTAAAATCACGTAGTTTTGGCAAAAAATTAATATTATTAGAAGTATTCTCTATCAAATTGAACTTAGGTAGGTAATACAAATAAAAATTGTATATCAAAACATAGTTTTTAAAAATTAAAATACGTTACATTCAAATTCCTTAATCTGTTTTCATAAAACTCTATAACAGACGGAACTTCCGCCATTATCGAACGATATCCGTGGGCTTATAAGCCATCTTAAAAGAAATATACTAGAGGTAATTGCAATTCACTGTGTCTTGCACCAAACAGACACCAATACACTTTACAAAATATTTATTATATATAAATATAGATCCTATATGTAACTAGTTGACTCGCCAAACTTCGTTCTGAAAACAGGCACCGAATGAGCACACGTACCTTTTAAAACACATATACCTTTTAAACAATATTACGTATTTTTTTTTATTAGGATATGTAAAAATATAAATTAAAAATAAATTAAAAAAATATATTATCAGTATGCCTATATAAAACCAGCAAGACATTTGCTTCTTGACATGACTTGTTCTCTTCAGTCAAGCACCTTGGGATATTTTTGTTTTTTGTTTTGTCTATGAGAACATGCATTTTGTTAAATAGAATGAAATCTAATGGAGATTGTGATATTGCTATAGACCCTACTCAAGCTTACTCTTGAGAAGCTAAAGGTGAAATTTCAAAGGATATCAAGCATTTTGGCTGCAGGCAGAAATATATATATAAATAGAATATGGGAAATTGCTCTGTAGCATCTGATAGCGTTTCCTTCGTCATATCTCGTCGAAAAAAGGTTTAATGTCGTTACAAACCTCTTTATAAAAAAGAACAGATTAAATATCAGAACCGAATGAGGAGATTTAAGGTTATTCCTAACAAATCTGAAGCCAAATATTGTTTGCTGAATACCCATTAAATACGACCCTCCTGTTAAACTTATGACTCTTTCTTTGTGATTGTCATTGAATAGTAGTAGTTACGTTATCGTTATCATTAACATAATTAGGTATCGACCTAATTATGTTAAAATTCAACCGAAACCAATAAAATTTTGAAAGTAGTCTACAAAAAAAAGTTTTTGAACCTCTGATAAATCCTTAACTGATTTTTTCATTTAAATATTTAATCCAAGTGACATCAACCATTGTTATGAGTTACTTAAAAAAATACTCGTATACGACATCCTTATTTAACATTTATTACCATAAGATTGTCATGTAACGATATAATGTAATTATAGTGTACCTATAATTTCATAATAATTATATGAGAGTGACGTAATTAACAATATGATTAGTACTGACAATTCCTCGCAAATTTTGGAATTGAGATGAATTAAAGTTATATAAGTTACTGTAATTTAAATATTTATCTCATATTATTATTTAAATATTTACTTATATTAAATTACTTTAACTCAATTCATTACATAGTGTGTATTATATGGTATGCTGTGTAAATACCACAATATGTTTATAATAGCAAATAGGTATAAATATTACTCCATTTCCTAAATTTTAAAATCATTAAGAGCACTTTGAAACAGAGACGTCAGATAAAAGTTAATGAATTTGGCGTTAAGTTTATGAGAAAGTTCATATACTTACTCACTCCAGTGATGGCTTGTTGATGACATCGACGAAATTTTGTATATCGCCATCTTTATAAAATATGAGCTACATGTTAATTTTTATTCTTACTCTATTACCAATAACATTAACGTCAAACATTTTTTATTTAATTTAATCAAAGTATTTTTGTTAGACATGTATGTAGTCTTGCCATAAATATTGTAACAAAAAAAAAAATATTTTTTGAATTGCAAATAACATTTATTATTTTTACAGTGTGTTAGTTTAATACACAAATATAAAACAATTAAAATTATAAAAAGCTTATTCGAAGTGGTGTCCATTGGCTGCAATACAGTCCTTTAAACGTTGAGACCAGTTATCAATAGAAGCACGCGGTCTTTCCATGGGGAAATTCTTCACTGCCAATTGTATGGATTGTTTTAGGGACTCCAAATTATCATAGCATTTAGAGAGCAAGCTGTACTCTCTAAAACTGACCATAAATCATAATCTAGCGGATTAAGATCGGGACTAGACGACGGCCAGTCTTCAGCTCTGATGAAGTCCGAGACGTTCACTTCCAATCAAGACTGCGCGGACCGAGCTTTATGACCCGGCACCGAGTCTTGCAGAAAGGACATGGTATTATTGAGGAGCTTAACTACCTTCTCAAGAATGGTATTTTGATACACTTGTGCCGAAAAAGTTTCTCATCCCTAAACAAAATTTTTCTGTGATCTCTTCCGTAGTTCCGTACCGCTTCAGTAGTTGTTTCGATTTTACCATCCTATTCATGATTAATTTATTCAGAAGTAAAAAATGACCAGTGCATCCCTTGTAGGCTGCAAGTCCTAAGTCATCTCTTAAAATATGCGACATGGTTCTAGGTGCTATATTCATTTCCCGGGATAAAATCTTTTGCTTTCGGACAGGATTTCATCGAATTCTTTCATTTACTGCTTTGACCACCTTTTTCGTACGAACACTACGTGGACAGAGATATATCTCTCTGTCACAAACAGAGGAAGTCACATTGTACCTATTAATAGCTCGGTACACAATAATTTGACTAATACCAAGTGTATGGAGAGTTTAAAAAATTGCATTTGGCTCCATACCTACTTTTTGTAATGCAATCACATCGATTCTGTTTTTTTTTTAATATCGCAAAATATTGTACAATATTTTGGGGCCAAAATGAGAAAACAAATGATCAATCGTATAAAAATTACAGATTCCAAATTTAAATGTAATATTTTTTATTTTAAACTGTAACAGTATTTATGGCCAGAATAAACTAGAATTAAAAAAATATTAAGTTTTAGTTTTTTTTTAAATTTTAATAATATTGTTAAGAGAATGTTTTGTTAATTGTATTTTATTTTTTTACAATCGGTGTGTGAAGGTCATAAAACAATTTAGGAAAAAGAAATAAATCTAGTGGCCAACCCATTTAATACGAAGATAATTTGTTACATTAACTTTACCTATTTGAAGAAGGATTGGATTTGTTATTAAAAGTAGATTACTTATTAATAGGACAAGAGTAGAAAAATGATCACAGCTATGCAAATCGTGAGAGCTATGAAGGACTTCCCAGTGGAGTCAAGTAAAGACACTTCTTCTTCGTTCTTTTGCAAGGTTTTAAAACTATTAAGATTACTACCTACTTTGTTACTTTACACGTAGACTGTTTGTGTTATCAAAATGGAGGTGTATTTTATCATTTAATTAATAAATTATAATGATATTTGATGATTTTAATTATCTTAACACTTTTATATAATATAAAAAGAATATAGTCTATATCAAGAAAAAACCAACGTGTACATACAACATGTATAAAAATCAATAATCAGATATAAATTCGGGCATAAAGCCTGTAAATATGTCAGGACAATATGTCCTTGCCAATAATGAGTACAATGATTGTTTTGGTACTGTTCTAACGTCATCCCACCACGTTTGATAAGCGTAGGAGTGTTTAGGAGAACTAGGATACAGGTATTGATGACGTTGCCCATAACTTATGGGACGAAAGAGTTTATCATTGTAAAAATTATAACCTGAAAAGAAACATTAACAAATTACAAATTAACGATTTAGATAATTTATATCATGTTCACCTTTATGTACACGGGTTCGTATCATGGACTTCGAGACCGGATAATTTTGAAGTCACGCTTTTATCAAATATGCAATAGAAATTAAGTTTACGTAAACGTTGCTGCTACTTCGGTATACAAGTAAAAATGGTTTCGTCAACAAACGCTCATAGTCAACATCACCTTGCTATTTGATGGCTAATCGATGTAAAATAAATTTAATATTTAAATAACCCCCGATACAAAAGGAACTCTAAAAAAATAAAAATAATGTTATTATATTCTTACAACTTCATCGTTGCGTAGGGAGTCCGTTATACGTACGTTGTCGATGGTGTCTAGTTTACGTAGTTACGAGGGCTTAGACTATACGATTCGATATCGTAATTTCTTTATTTGCCTTAGTAACTAACTTGCATTTTAATTTCTTCCTTTATTAAACGGTCTCCCGACGCAACGACATCAATAAGTACATAATAATATTATTTTTATTCTTTTTAGAGATCTTTTTGTATCGGGGGTTTTAAAAAAAGTTCATTATTTTTTTCTTTCTTTTTAACATGATGTTACTGGTTTCATTATTGTACTAAATGAACTTACGGAAACAAAAATTTTCACTTACTCAAATATTTCTATCAATATGGCAAAAGAACCTTTCACCCGCACCAATAAAACCTCAATATCTTGGAGACAACTGTTTTTATTTCGACCATCTCGACGAACCAGGGTTTCAATTAAAAAAACCGCATTCAAATCCGTGCACGCGTTTAGCCGCAAATTTGCCACGGACAGATACACAGATACATACGACTAGATACACAGATACACTGATCGACATGTCAAACTTATAACACCCCTCTTTTTAATCGAGGTTAAAAAATATAGTCAATGAATCTTTGCTTTTTTTTAATTAGACAGAAAGGAACCGTAAGTTTCACCTGTACCTAAACTTTAGATTTGTGGTCCTTGCCAAATGGTTCGTAACTTTAACACTCGAGATTTTTAATAGTTTTTGAGATCACTTACTAAATCAAATAAAATTCATTTTTGGACACTGGAATTCTTTTTTCAAAAATGGTAAGGTGTAATTCACTGACCTAATGAATTAAAATATTAAAAAACTAAAAAACACGCTTTTAAAAAATGAATCGAACTAAAAAGCAAAAAATAATTCATAATATGAGAATAATGGGCAAAATATAATAAAATTATTGCGGAAAAATAGTGGGGCGCTGTATGTCATATATCTGGTTTCATTTTTTAAATCGATTGGACTTACTTTAGGTAGTCAGATCCTATTGAAACATTAAAAATTGACTACAATAACTAAACTACTAACTAAAAAAGGTAAAATTAATTCATGTTCGCTAAGATCACCAGAGTTAATAATTTTTACACATAAGAAATTAATAATTATATTCATTTCTAAAACTAGAGTAAGTTTTATCTAAAAATTCATTTTTGAAAATATTCAATCGTTACAATGACTAAGAATTTAACCATTGTTTTGGGTTCTCTTGTTTGCTTGAGTGACGCAATTTTTTTATGTATAAAAGTTATTTCAATTGACTATATTTATTTTTTACGTGTTACGTGCACAACTAAAACACAAACAGATGATCATTTTTTTTAATGTTAGATATGGATTCTGTTACTTATCAAATCCTGGTTATTTATTTTATAATATTTTCAATGTACAGAGTAATTACATGTATAGAAGAAGATTTGCTTGGTACCTATTACGTGATTCATATAAACTAACGTAACTTATTTATTTCTTAACTAATTTAGATGAAATAAACACTAAATGTTAAGTGAAGACTGTTACAATATAATTAAAAAGATACTAATTATAAAGCGTGTTAAAAATTTGACGGTTAGGTTGCTGTTTGTATATATTGTATCATAACACAAAAAGGAGACTCCGAGAATACGATATGCTGCTTCATATATTCTATCTCATTCTTTCGCATGTGCAAGGCGCACGCTACGGATATAAGTTTGTCTCTTTTTATTTAAAATTCGCTTATCCTGAGGATCCTGACAAGGATTACGGGAGGAATTGATTAAATTATTGCATTGTCATCGGTCCTTGATAAGTATGCTACAATTCAAATTAATCTGACATTTCAAAGTAGGTCAAAATCACGTTCAAAGATTCCGTTACATACATACATACGTACAACCCAAGCTAATAAATAAAAGCGTGTTAAAAAAAGCGTGTTAAAAACTGTAGATAGCTTATTATTATAATACTACATTTGTTCCGACATTGTAATGTCTTAAAAGGTGCTATATAATATTATCATTCATAAAAATAACTACGTTAAAAAAACCGACTTTAAAACTAAAAAGTAATAAATAATGAAGATTTAATATTTATTATATACTACCTATTAGTTATATGTCCTATTTACTAATAGGTTTGGAGTCGGTGCCAAGCATTGAACAAATGATTTAACCACTTAAATGAATACGAGCAAATTAATACAATGAAATTCCTACTTTAATGATTCCTACATTATCAATTGGCCATGGGTAGACCTACAAACATGCTGCAACTGCATGCAGCATGCCTTAAAAAATACAGATTCAAGAAGTGGGAACGGATAAAAGTAGTCTTCTCCGTAAAAAATCTCTTCGAAACACAATTTCACGTTCTTGTGAGACTATTAAAGACTTCACATATACAAAACAACAGGTTTCATTAGTCACAGCACGTTTTGATTTCCTTCCGGAGGAGTTAGTTCAAAACTTGGACAAAAATGCTCATAAAATAAAAACTAATGGGCCTACCTAAACACAATTTTCATGGGACCAATTCGAAACTATTTCGCAGCAAACAAAAAAAGAATTACGTAAATCGGTTCAGAAACCTCGGCGAAATCGGTGTACATACATAACAACAAAAAAATACCGTCCAAATTGAAAACCTCCTCCTTTTTGAAGAAGTCGGTTAACAAAACAAAAATAAAACAGTACTACTATACTTTACTGGTATTTTAAATATTAAAATTGAATTAGGTATAAGGTTATGTAAATGTCAGAGCGTCATACATGTATTAGCGACTTCATCGTTAGTTTTTTAGTTTTTTTATGTACTAAGCCAAATAACAACCTATTAATATAAAATAATGGTCCTCGATTGGATTTGATACTTATTTATTCGATTGCACATATTGTCTTTATGGGTGGACAAGATGTAGGTTCAAAATGTCAGTGAACTCTGCCCGAAAACGGTAAAACGTTGGAGGCAGATGATTAATTAAGTGACGTAACAGCCATCTACATCTTATCTGAGCGTGAACACTTTGTTTCTGATTGTTAACATTTATCTTTTATTGTATAAAATTATGAGTTTCTATTATAGTTTATTAAATTATCAGATTTGGGTCAATTTTAAAAACTTAAATTAGTTAAATAAAAACATTTAATAAGATTCAAAGTAGTCTCAAATGATAGGGACAATGTCCTATGACATGCTCAAGGTATGAACCGAGGTAATTTTTGTTGTGGTTCCATAAAATTAAAGAAAAAAAACAATGGAAGTCACAGAATTAATGGTAGTGAAGTACATAAAATTCCATGTTCTGTAGAGCAACACAAAACTTTCATTTGTTTATATTTATTTATGTAGGTATGTATATTTTAACTTCTTTTTAACTCCGACTAAATAAAGGGGTGTTACAAGTTAGACCTGTCGATCTGTGTATATGTGTGTCTGTCTGTGGCAGTGTAGCGGCTAAAAGCGTGGACGGATTTAAATGCATTTTTTTTTATCGATAGCTATGTTCTTCGAGATGGTTCTTAGCTATGTTTGGTCGAAATAGAAACAGTCGTCTCTTAGATATTGACATTTTATTGGTACGGGTGAAAGGTATACTAGCTGTTCGTAGCGGCGTAGCCTGCGCTATATAGGAAAAAAGCGTTGTTTTGTAGGCCAAAAGGTTTTTAAACTTACCTATTCAGGTAAAGTACTTTATTAGGGATAGCTGTGCCCGTGACTGCGTCCACGGAGACTGTAAAGAATATATTTATATGGCTTATGATCGCAGTCATAAAGAATCACGGGCAACAGCTAGTGATAATAAAAATCTCTTCATCATAGTGTTATTAGTGATTGTAAATCATTTTAACTCCAAATCTTTATATTTATTAATATTCGTATATACCTATATGAGAAAGTCTTGAATCATGTTACTTAATACATTTTTAATTGATTACATTGTCGAATTTATTACGCAGATCCCTATTTTTTCTAGTATTAAATATAGCCTATATTCATAAAAGGGATATTGTAGGATTCTAAAGGTAAAATATTTTTTTAATTAGTCCAGTAGTTTCGGAGCCTATTTAATTCAAACAAACAAACAAATCTTTCCTCTTTACAATATTAGGACAGATTAATAGAAATACTTAAACAACTGAAAATTTGTGTGTCCGTAGGTTAATTTAGTACAATAAAAAAACAGTAACATAACTTTAAAAAGCAAAAAAAAAACCCGATACAAAAAGACCTCTAAAAAGAATAAAAATAATATTATTATGAACTTATTGAAGTCTTTGCATCAGGGGGGCCTCAGTAAATTACCAAGGCTAATAAAGAAATTACGATATAGAATCGTATAGTCGAAGTCCTCAATGATTAACTTCGTAAAATAGACACCATCGCCAAAGTACGTACAACGGTCCATCTTAAGCAATGTTTTGTTGAGAGAGATCCCTAATCTCTCAACAAAATGGTTTCCTTATCACAAGGTTCATATTCTTTTCTACTCTTTAGGAAGTATATTCAAATCTTACCGCAGCAAGTATTATTATTCATACGATTGACTTTCGATGTAGAACACAGTTCCTCAAAAGTGTCTATTACAGCTTTCTTCAAATTCACATAACCTTGGTCCACTTTTATTTGAAAATTACTGCAAATTTAGCTAAACTATGTATAGATAAAGGTAGGTTAGTAAGCAAAGAATATTGGAAAGCATTAAAACCAGACCTCTTTAGTTTGATTCGTTAATAGTTCATCATACAAAAGTAAAGCTAACAATAGATTCAATGTAAATTACCTTAATATCATTCCCGCAGCTGCGCGACCAATCACATCATTGGATAATTTTAGCATGGCAAAGCTAAAGCCATCCTCTTTAACTAACCAGTTATCCCCTAATTTATTAAGATTTTTCGCCACAACTATGTCCATGTCTAAAACAATACCACCAAACTTATATAGGGTTATTATCTTCAATAGATCAGCCATCGCTTTGTACTTTCTTTTCTCTCCTCTAATCATTCCAGGTAAATCGTCAATGGGTGTTCCGTCAGCATAGTTGTTAATATTAATTCTCGAAACTCTGACGTTGCTCTGTGTTAGAATTGCCCTAATAACTGGGTCGGATAATTCAATGGTATTCAAAAAAATAATGTACACTTTCTGTGAAGGATGCATTTTGGCGACAGCTTCAACGGAACACGCCTCACGTAAAGTTATGGTATTGCAGCAACTCGTCTGATAAAGATAAATCGAGTTAGGCGCATAAATAATATTTGTGAAGGATTGGTTTGTCTGATAACACGATACATCGTCAGCAAATATTAACTTTCTTATACTACCATAGAAGTCTGGAAAATATACTTCCCTGAAATATGCGAACAAGAAGCTGGATAAAATATAACTTGATAAAAATATTAAGAAGACGAGAAACAAAAGATATTTTCTCGAACGACGCCTCATTTTGTTACTTCAATAATATTTACCAAAAACTGCCGATACCGACATAACAATTAAAAAGATACTAAATTTGGTATTGAATGATATAAGAACTTCATAGTCTGACTCATCAAATAGCAAGGAGGCAAAATAATTTTGTTATACAAGAAAAAAGTTTCTAAGTTGTTATAATTTGTGTTTACATAATATACCTAGTAAACGAGAGTAAAATCTTTTAAAATTTATTATAAGTGCGATGTAGAATACGGATTCTTTTTTTAATGTCTTTATGTTTTAATAAGTATCTTATTAAAAACTACTTTTTCTATTAGGTTTCAAATAAGTAAAGTGTATTTTTCTTATAATTACTAATAAATATTATTAGTTACACTTCCACAAATTTACAAATTTACACCAAAATAATATTTCATTGCATAGAATATACAATTCATTCTAGGTTGGTAGTTAAATTAATTAAAATCAATCAGATATTAAATATTACATAGGGGTTGTTCATAAAATACGTTCACATACAAGGGGGAGAGTGGGGGGGGTCAGTTCATACAATAGGTTCAAGGTAGGTACATACAAGGTCTTGCTGAGTGTGACAAGATGTGACAGGGGGGGGGGGGGGTTTCTCCGAGAACGTTTATAAAATAAATATTTCTTTTTCACACACGTCTAATAAAATCTTACTACAGCATTTTAAAATTTACATCCCAAACGAAAAAGAAACGATGAATTAGTTCGGCGAATACAACCAACTCGCATTGCAGCTTGGCAAGCTCGATAGCTGTTATAGGAGATGAAAACGCTGGTACAGAGAATGCAGAAGGGATAGATGGCGATGAAGTGGATGGTAGTTTGAAATTAAGATGCTGCGATACCGATTACAGATATTTCGGCGCATTTACAAAATCCTTGGACCTCTGATTAATAGAAATATTCTTTACTCGTGCGTAAAAAAAATATTTATTGATTTATTTAAATTTTATTGTAAAACCTAAATAAATATCTTCAATTCTCAAAATTTGTACACTATTATTTGAAATTCGTCATATTTAAGGGGAGTCTTAGTTTTTGTGACGACATATTTCTAGGGGGTCACAGAAAGGGTGACACATCGTGACAAAAAGGGGGGAGGGAGTTAAAAAAAAAAGGCTTATTTTAGCGTGACGTATTTTATGAACGACTTCATATAAAAATAGTGTGATTAGTATTCAGATTATTAGTTATATTTTATTAAATCAGCTATCGCAGTCAATAGTTTGATTACCCACAGGTTTTAAGTTGTCATACAAACTATTGACTATAATGAAACATAATTTCAATTCAACATGCTTTATTAAGACAAAGAGAAATACATTTTAAATCTATTTATTTAGAGTTCATATTTATTATTCAAATCGGCTATTTCACTTTCACTTAAGTTTTCAACATCCTTGCAGTGCTTCAGCATATTGTTAATTACTGAAAAACAAATTCATATTACAGGAGATAAAAAACATAAATAAATGAATACTCGATTTTTATTACGTTCTAACAATTTCAAATAAATTTATCTAATACATTTTCCAAAAAAATGTATTTACAAGTAAAAGCAGGCAGAAGTCAGACGCGAATTTAATGACATGAAATATTTTATTTTTTTTGGAATAAAATATTGATCATTCCCTGGATAGAATACCTTCTAATAAAAGTGGCCTTACTTTTTTTAATTTTTGTATTCAGGTCTATATAGAAATGATGAAAGCTGATAACAAACTTAAAATAGTATCACTATTGATGTAACTAGCAAGTACATATAATAATTAGTTGTTCCCTGCTACTCTGTCTATGGAATACTAGTAATATCTGTCTGTCTGTCTTTTGATCAAATAATGTAAAGCAGAAACAGTGTTTCATAAAGACTCAAATAAGACTTAAAGCTTTAGGAATTTATTCAATCAACAATTTGTTCATTTATTTTTATTTTTCATTTTATATTTATTTAAATAAGCTTAACATGCTTATTACATGTTTATAGATATTTTCAAACTAATCAACAATTCTCTTAATCCAGCCGTCCTTATACAAATGATTTGAGCAACATTTTAATATGATATACAATATATTTTAGGACCAACTGCTGGATGTAACCTTAAGAAGTAGTGGCAAAAATAGTAATTCTTTAGTATTATAATTTTAATACAGATATGGAATAATTACGTTGATCATCTAAAGCTGCCGTTTAAATTAAATTGATTCTATATTATACCCCATATTGTTACTAGTGGTAAATTTATTTAAAAAACAAAGGAAACTAAAAAACCTATATTTTAAATCATGCAATAACCAACTTCAACAAAATGAAGGTTATCAATTCTTTTTCAAAACAGATAAAAATTTGGCGGGTCAAAAAACAGGTAATAAATGTTATATTCTATATTAATTTAATACACTCACATTCCTTATCCGTAGCACTCAAGAACATAGCGAGTGCTGAGAACCGCTTCACCTTACACAGGTTCCGCAGGTAGGCGGCCACTGTGTGTTGGTACTTGTCCATATTGTTGTGTATTGTTCTTAACACGTCCGATAACACATCACTCTCGAGGGCGTTCTCAAATATTGAGGGTAGCTTGGTCGGTGGTATTATCTGAAATAATTATTTATTAACTACCCTCTATTTGTCTATCAGAATAAAAAATACCATATAAGGGTATTAAATTATGAAATAAACGCTAAAATAAAAAACATACACTTAAATAATCCCCTTTAGCCCGATCACTGCCCTTCAAATACTTCCACTCGGCCATAAACTGCACACTATTCGTTGGTACGACCATATCCTCTTTGGGTTTTTCGTTAACGTTGAACTCCATCCTCTGTAATATATCAGCTGCCAGCGTTACATTTGATCTGTGTTGGTTGTTGTTGGTATCGTTAGTCTTGTCTATGACTCTGCCGATGGGAATTTCTTGGATTGTGACATGCTTCAGGGCCCTCTGCAAGTTATTTTTTATTAATAATATTATATTTTTTGCTTTATACATTAAATGTTATTAAAACTAACCTAATATGAAAAGCATGTGATATGCACAAAAAATTATAATAATAATTAATCTACCTTTGATCTCAAGTGGGGTGGTTTCTTGACAGGTTTGATGACTGTGATATTCTCATTGATACCATCCCGCCATTTCTCTAAGGGACTCAGTTCTGTCTTAGTTTCAGTGACCTCTACTATTTTGGGTTTCTCTTCGGGTAGAGGTTTTGATTCCCCGGGCGGTGTAGTTGGGGATGATTTTGATTTTGCCTTCATAGATAAAATATTAGAAGTATTTAAAGTTGAAAGGTAATACAGTAAATGATATTCTTTAGTAAAAAAAGTAAGATTATAGTTTTGATAGTGTGTGTTATTTATTTTGTGTAGGGCTGTCATATGTCAACAAAAAAACATTTTATTATTTCTAACTGTTAAATTATCTTAATACTTTAAGAAACTTGAAGGTTTTATTTATTGATAAAAAATTAAAATACCCCTTTAGTTCCCATTCTATTCCTAATATCTTCCAGCTGCTTTCTTGCTAGTACATTATGAGGTTCCAATCGTATGACCTCACTGAGATCATGTGAGGCTGCCCGTAGCGAGCCGAGTTTCTCCCTTGCTGATGCTCTTCGTTGAAATGCTTTCACGTAAGTGGGGTCGATGCGGATTGCCTCTGTGCAGTCTGTTTCTGCTTGATGAAGACTGGAATTTGTTGTTACATGATAATAAAAATTAATCATCAAATTAATATAAAGTAATAAATTATTTATAAGTCCTTACTAAACTATAGAAACAATTATTATAAGTCAATTTTTTCTATATGATTTATTATATAAACTATGTATAATTTATGTAAAGTATCATGAAATTGGTGATATATGCATATTTTGGAAACTTTATTAATATGCAAATAGATTTTTCAATACCAGTTAGTTTAGAAGTAATTCCAATATTAAATGTGATATATTCAAACATTCCAATATGACTTCCTTACCTATCTTTTTTAAGAAAACATAATCCTCTATTGGCATAGTAAATAGCATCATCCTTCACTAGTTCAATGGCTCGATTGTAACATGATATTGCCTCGTCCCACTTCTCTTGCTTTACAAAGTTATTGCCCTAAAATATGTTAAATAATTATTTTAATATACATCTAAACTTTGCATGGTCAAATGGATTTGTACTCAAAATAGTGAATAATTTAAGAAATCTTTTAGGTAAGGTCCATATCTCTGCTTGATTTTAAGTTAGAAAAGTAGATGCTGCTGGAAATCACATACCTATTCAACCAAATCTAACAATAAATAACTCAAAAAACAAATGTCCACCTAGAGACCTAGAAGTTCTGTAATTGAATGGAATCAAGAGTAACTGATATTGAAGATTATGACCTCAGGATGCACTGAAGTGTTGTAAATGAACAGTACAATTTAATCAGTTTTTAAAATGCTTATCCTTTTAAAAATCTATTGATATTGAATTTAATACAAGACATTGATATATAGATAATAATAATTGTAAGGAAGAAAAAAAATTTAAACAATAAATGGTTTGCCCTTTTGTTTACAATTTGTGGTTAAAATGGATTGTAATGTCTATCAACTCATAGAATTTACTGGCTTTATAGAATGCCAGATATAGACCTGATTTAATTGTGCTACTAAAAATTAAATTCACATATTGTTTCAAGTTATCAGAATCAGTCAACCTATGGTTGACAATGAATGAAATCATGGAAGGATGAAATCAGTCTTGGATTTTAGATAGATTAACAAATTCTGTTGTAAATTTAAATTATAATTTCATAATTTTCATTAATAATTAAAATAGTATTAATTACCCTTTCCTTCTCATACTGGGCCTCCTCTCTTAACTTCTCAGTCTTAACTTTTTGGCTCTTCTTACTATCGAGTGACACTGGTCCTATCTCTGCCATGTCTACTTCTTCACATGCTTTGTCCTGAAATTATGTTATTTACTATTATTATATACTAGTTCCTTTATATTTTCTTTATATTCAGAAATCATTGCTTTAATATTATATATGTTAATTCTTGATAAGTGTTGTAAGTAAGCATTTCAAAAACAACTTTTTTGATAACAAGGTTTATTTTTGGTTTAGGTTTATACCTATTTAGTCTACTTCAAAGTTGCATATGATAAAGTTAAATGTTTATATTTTTTATTAAATATATTATTTTCTTCCTGATAACTGAAAAAGTGTTAATAGTGTAATGCTACTGTAGTTTCTTTCCAAAATGTTAGTTTTTTTATATGTGTAATGTGGGATGTATTTAAAGATTTTAAATAAATGTGGTGTGGCATCTGGTAAAGCCGAATTTAATTTTTAAAGTAACCAGTAATATTACAAAAAAATATAAGTAAAATATATTAAATTGCTTAAACACATACATAAAAATTTACTTTAATATGTACATAAGAATTGGAACATAACCAATATAACCAAACAAAACATACTGCATCAAATTTGTCCCATGCTTGGTAATCTGAGGCAATAATCTTCTTCTCCTCTTTTTTCTTAACTTGAACAGGCCGTTCTTTCCTCACCTTACTCCTCACTGGTGGAAGATCCTATCCATAGAAATCTTCATTAGAAAGATTATTCATCTCAAATATTGCGAGAACATCGCCACATGATAAAAATATATAATAAAAATCAAAATCCACCATTCAACAATTCACGGGATATTAAAAAGACTAGATACATCTTGACACTACACTATGTAAATTAGTGGTCAACACAATGCAAAAAAATTAAACCTGCTCTAAGTCACCGTTAAGAGCGGCCTCTTTACGTTTCATTTCTATTTCCCAGTTTTGCAAATCGGTAAAATATGTTTGCAACGTCTTCACATTATCGCGAGCTTGTTTCTGAATCTCAAAAGCTTTTTCCATTTTTATTGGTAGAATAATTCTTTACCTGATAAATCGATAGAAAGCAGTTGTCAATGGCATTTCTTAAAACAATTTTGGCCATTCACGTTGTCATGGCGCTGCGTTCGTTCAGAAACCCTTCAATGATTTTAAATTACTTACACTTTGAAAACAACTTGCAAATTTGTGATAAAAGTCATTTTTTTAAAAAGGAAATAAAAAATATATATTAAAAAGAAACGCACAGCATTAGCTAAATTGTTCTGGGACGAAATTTTATAACATAATACATTGAAGTCGTATCATAATATAATACATTAAAACCGTAGTTTTTAATAATAATGAAACACTAAAAGTGCTTGAACGATTTTGTAAGCTGACAAGACAAGGTTTAAAAGTGTAAATTAATATAAGATATAGTTTTATCGCAATACACTGTATAAGTTATGTTACTGACTACTGTTATCCTTTAGGTAATCAACTGGCACTTTATTTGTCCTTTAAGTACTTACGGAGTAATAAATACCAAAAAGGCGCAAATGGTGGTTTTGTAAAGAAACCTGTAATACCTACTTATACTGTTGGATAAACAATGATTATAAATAAGGTGGTAGACCATAGCATCGGGTCGTCGGCAAAATTACCACCTATCGGGCAAAGTCGAGCCGCAATGCGACCTAGTTGTGTTCCGGCACGTTGCTCGATGAAGCCGTTTATGGGAAATGGGTCTGAACAGCTGCGGTACGTTGGCGAACCGGTTGACGTCGAGTTGGTGTTTGTTTTGTCGGGTGTCTAGTCGAGGAGGGTAGCGCGATCTGAAGCGACGGCTTTCCGCTGGCCACCCGCAGATTGTTGGGGCCCAATTAGTGGGTTAGCAACCCACGAAAGGCTACCCCGCTAGGTGCGAAAAATCCTAGGGTGGCTCCATCGTGCTGGTTGGCGACCAGACGAGAAGGCCCGTTGGCGATCCCTGCTGGGGTTCGGGTGTCCCCGCAGTCTCCAGGCTACCCTCCCAGTGGCATAACTTAACCAACTTCGTTGGGTTCGATACGTACCGCCTTGTTCAACTGCCATTTCCCATCCCAATTCACTTTTATTTTTTTTTATTATGACGAAAAGCCAAAAAAGGAAAAAGTTTGTAAAGCGGTTGCACTCCTCCTCATTTAAAGTGAACCTCAGTAATATCAGGGGCTTGCACTCTAATATCTTACCTGTCCATCACCATCTGGAGACAGAGCAACCGCACCTGTTCTTTTTGACGGAAACCCAGATACAATGTCTGGCTGTTCCCGTACCAGAAAACCGACCATGCTGGAAGAGAAGCGAGAAACTTTGCGTTGTCCTTGTGGTGAAGCAAGTGACAAGGGTACCAGATGTGGTAAGCCATACAGCCAATTGCCTGGACCTTCTGCCGGCAACTGATCCAGACAGGTATCGTGTAGAGGTCACCTCCCTCTTGGGACCTCCGATCACTGTCTACACACTGTCTACACATTGTCTGTCACTACACACATTTTAGGCGAGGCCATTGAGAAGAACGGAGAAGCGGTCGCCGTCTCTCTGGACGTCTCGAGGGCTTTTGACAGGGTCTGGCATGCGAACCTTATTTCGAGATTTAGAGATTTCTTCGAATACTATATTCTTACCACGGTTTGAAAAAAATATTATAGGTATTTATTTGTATCTTTTTTAAACGATATTCATATATCGTATATCTTTTAAAAAAGGTGGCAACCCTCATTGTAAGCAACAAATAAATTTTGTATGAGAAAACTTAAATTTTAAAAACTATTAAAGTTAAAAAGTCGTAGAATAAATGTTGTTGGGATTAATGTAGAGAAACTGCCTGCAATAGGTGGCCTATTAATTATAAATAACCCTGTAGGTAATCTTCTTTATCGGAATTGACGTAATATCCATTAAGTTTCTTTTATAAAACAATAAACTTCGCCTTCGTTTGAAATATAACAAACTTAGTGGATAGTTTGTTTAACCACCTCAATCTATTTTAAATATTTATTATTGGCTCAAATAACTGTAAATTTGCAATTGTCTTTTTTTTGCTACGGATAATATTGCAGGAGAGATTTAATGTATAAGTCTTATATTTAAATAAATAAATATTCAGATACTCCTACATAACAACTCCTACCGTAATATAATCCTAAGCTAATCAAAACTCCAGCTTGTTGCCCGTAGTACCAACTATGGGTAATAAATACCTGACAAACATACACAAACTATTTTTATATAAACAAAAACCAGACTGACCAGACTTTGGGTATGATGAGTACCAATGTTATATCACTCAGAAAATATTCTAAATATTTCAGCGTTAATAACACTACACTGTCCCCTGATAGCTGCATAATTCGACATTAAATTCTATAATTTGACTGAAGACATCGAAGAGCCTTACGGATTGTAAGGGATTCAGTTCTCCACAAACGAACGTATACTTTTTCGTTGGGTAGGAACTAGGAAGGTCGAATATCTGTGTGCCTTTATGTGTGTGTGTGTGTGTGTGTGTGAGTGTGTGTTTTATCTATTATCCATTTCCATTATCGAACAGCATTTAATATGTGCATTCGGGTTAGCTCTCGACAGGGACAGGCATGTATGTGATGATCATAGATGTCTGTTTTTCTGGGTTTGGTCGCTTATTAAATATATTCTCAGTATTTAGAATGTGTATTTCTATGTATTGGTAATTTTTTTTTCGAACTTATTAATGCGTGTAATTAAACCTTAATAGTGCGTTAATCTTAAAAGAAGCAATCGGTACAGAAAGTTTTATTTTAATGTAATAATGCAAAGTCAATTATTATTATGCACTTGTCATTCATTTTCTCATAATTGCATGTAAAGTGAAATTGTTAAGTTTATTTATCTGTGATCTATTCAAATCTATTGTCTATCTCAATAAAGCCAATAACAGTAGGTATATAATATGTATAAGAACACTAGTTAATTATCCAATTTCCTTTTATACAATGCAATTCAAGTTACATGTTTAACAAACAATTAGTCAAAACGTCAACTTTCTAGCTCCAACATAACATTAACTCTGACAAAATGGACGTATCTTAGTTACCATGTCCGTCAACCGTGCGGAACACAAAGGTTAAGGATATGTTAGTCTATTAATTATATAACCATTGCTATTAAACAAAAGTAAATTATTTCAATTATCAATCACACTTTGTCAGACCTCGGCCTAGACCGTAATGAATGATGAGGAAACATTTAAGTATTATTTAAATCCCACGTACCTACACCCACGCTTCTAGACGTTTTAAATCTCTTTTGACCGCGCATTTGAGATTTTGGGATTAGTCTAGACGTAATTAAAATAGGCATTTTCTTTTCTTATCTATCTAAAATAAATTCCTAAAGCTAAGGTTTGATGGTAGATTTTATTTTTGTGTACTAGAACAATAACTATATTAAATACTTTATGTATAGCAATAATAATAAATATTTAGTTCAAAATCATTCTTTAAAAGTTATGTATAAAAAGTTGTAAAATTACATCACTTACCAAATAAATATCCTTTTATATAAAACATGTTTGTTCAGAGAATGCAAAAGTAACGGTTTATTATTGTATTTCTTTATATACTAAGGCTATTTACGAAGTAGATAATGGTCAATAAGTTTTATATTTAGACTTACATTTAATAATTTTTCAAGACGTTGTTCCAAAGTAGATATGTCCTTATTGTTATAATTAGTTTGATTTTTTTTTAATATATAAATAATCATTGTAATATTGTATAATAGTTGTGAATATAATTCTGTAAGAATCGATTAAGGGATAATATTATATATTGTGTTTTTGTTATATATTCTAATGAAATATTATATTTTCGTCTTTTTAGTGGATATTTTCTTGGTTCAAAGAAGCAGTATAAAAAATTATTACTCGGTAGTCGTTAGCAGCAGTCTGTAGTACCTACCTATTTAGTAGTAGTAGTAGTAAGTCATTATTTTGCTATTGTAGTTTGTTAGTACTCTTATGAGTAGTTTATATATTGACCAGTAACCTTGAAGATGTTTATTTTATCGCGAAAGGTTGGATCAGTGATAAAAAATAATAAAATCATGGTAACTTAATGGAACATTATTATAATCTCCGTTTAACCATGAATCAGGCATGGCCTATTAAACTACAGTATTTCTCACTTCACAATCGTGATCATTTTAACCCAATTGAAGTACATTTAGAAATACATCTTGTCATTACACCAAGGATTCAAATTAACTGAGGTTTATAATATATGATATGATATTAAAAATATTGTCTATGGTTACGACTACTCACTTCCGGTTCTGTGGCAATACCCAGCGGCATAGTTGTTGCAGTTTTTAGAACTATTTACTGACTACCAACAGGAAGAAGCCTTCGTTTCTTTGATTGGTCATTACGGTCATCACGATAGGTCATCACATCACGACAATGCTTGCCTGATCCAGGTTCATTACCAAAGTGTAGGTATACTATATTTATATATTATAACAAATATTTTATAAGGACAACCTATCTTAAGAAATCTATATCTTTTTATAGGCTTAAATCAGTTATTATCATGTTTAAAACATTTCTAACTAGCCCTGGGTCGCGACTCCATCTGCGTACTATGGAACTGAATGAAGTCAACTACAGAGCCATCTATTGGGTTGAATTTTTCTGATTGTAATCTTCGTACCATATCCCAAAATTTAGTTATTTGTCCAATAATCAATATTTAATTTAAAATCTGCTTTGAAATTATTGCCTCTTTTACACCATCTAATATATTTTTTTAAAAAGCTTGAATATTTTTTTTTATAAATAGTTAATTAAATAAATGGTGACACGAGTCATATAAATAATGGATCTCCGAACTTATATCACCTATTGTATCTTCAGGATCTTTTTGAGACAAAAGCCTACAAATTACCTACAGTCTTCGCCAGAATAGAATCCAGCACCGTGCTAAGTTCTATTTAATTTTGTTCAAAACTTCAGTCCTGAAATGGTTACTTTAGGATTTGAGAACTTAGCAATCTCACTAATTAGAGACATGTTTATCAAAGATTGTTTACTCCATATTTTAGTTTTTTTTTTCGCTCTTCAAGAATTTTATTTAAAAAGGTATATTCCGTGAAGTAGTTTTATTCTTTCATTTCAGTTGATATGTCACGTGATGAAGGTTGTGTTGGGAAATTAATCACTTTGATGAGCAATCACGATTTACACTTCAATTAATTAAGAATATTTATTCATTGGTTTAAATATAAGAATTGTTTGTATAGGTACTAAAATAAAGAAGTTTTTAAGAATCACATGTGTATTTTATACATTAGTTATTAATCAATACAAGGTGTCTGTCTTTGATATCAAAATAACTATTTTTGGTCGAGTTACTTACGTGATATAGAAAATTCATTCTTAAATATCTGTCTGTAATTACCGATGTTTATGTAAACCAATCAGTTTAGGGTCAAAAAATAGAATGCAATTTTGTCCTGAAAATCATCTCATTTTTTACATTTTTACAGCAAAGCACAAAAAATATTTGGCTTTTAATTAAAATACATGAAAACTAATTAGTAAAGATTTTATGACATTTGGTGTTAGATACGTGACATATTGTCGAAGTAAGGAAATATAGGATACCTACTTACAATTACTACTTATAATTACTACTAGTATAAAATAAAATATATACTTACTTATATATTATATATACATATATACAATTCGGGGCATAACGAGAAATGTACGCTTTTTAAGTCATACATTATTAGAATTCATTTATTATTATTATTCAAATTTATGAAGTCCGAGTGCACAACTGGTTTTTAATAAACCTATTTATTGATTGTAAAACATTTAACAGGTTTTTGATTACATTTGGTTTTAAAATGCGTTTGTACAAATAAATACTCAAAATGCAAGGCAAAGTGTCTTATCTCAATATTTTTGGTTGGGAATATATTGTCTTAGCTATAAATTTTGTGACAGAGATCAAAATATCTGTGATTATTAATGATATTAGATGTCTTCTCCTAAAGACATCTGCAAATATGAACAGTGTTTTTGCCACCCTTGAATAAGGGGTAAATAATAGGGAACATTCACGTATTTTTTTTTTGACGTAAATTAATTATTTACCTCCCAATATCGTAGAAAAAAATATAAATAGGCTTGAAAAGATTCTAGTTTTTCTTCAAAATAAAAATTAAAACTTGTAATAAATTTGAGCCGTTCAAACGCCGTCATTTTGCGCGCGCTTTGCGTGACGTCAAATGACACATCCAGTGAATGTTTACTATTAACTTTTTAGTTACTGTATACATATTTTAAGTTTTAATTGCTTTACAAGTCATGGAAGAAGATATAAATCATCTTACGAGTATTGTATAGTACCGGAGTGCAAAAATAGTATTAGAAAAACACCCGACAAAGTGTTTTTGTATTCCAAGATATGCGAAAATTCAAAAACAATGGTGTATGGTAATTAAAAGGGATAATATATGTCCTAAATCGTGTTTATATTGTTGTGAAGATCAATTTAACGTAAGTATACTTTATTTATAATAAGTTTAATCTAATAGTTTAAATTTATAGTAATTAACCTAACCTATCTTACAAATTTCAGTATAACTTTCTATAAAAACCGTAATCTTTTTTTGTTTAACGCAATTTTTATTGTCTGTCGATTTATTTCAGGTTAAGGAAGATACAGCAAATTGTATTGAATATAATATATGTAACTAAACAACAAGGAGAAAGATGTAATCTAAGTTTGAAGAAAGGAGTTGTTCCTTATATATTTTTGTGGCAAAAACACCAGCTGATAGAATGAGAATGTGCATAGTCAAAAGGCAAAGATTGACATCGGTTAATGAAGCCTTTTAAGAGTTAGCTATCAAAAGTAGTGTTTAAAAAAATTGGTGACCTTTACAAAGAAGTGATATAGGTAGTAAGTCCTAGTACTACCCATACAAATGTCTGTGATATTAATCAGCCAAGACTCAGTACTTCTCCTATTGAATGTGATGATCATAAGGCAGAGCCTTGCTTTTCGCATATTGAAGATAAATTACCAAGTGACTAAGCTGCGCAAGTTAATATTAAACCGAAGTATGGTAGTAAAGGTGTCAATGTAAATATACCTGCTGAAAAACAAAATGTAGCATTGTCACCATTTCCTCATTTAACACACAACATTGTTACAAAACAGTTTTAAAAGTAAAACTATCTGTTTTAAAAAGAAAATTGTTTACTGTTAACACAGCTGATAATACTTCTATAGCATCTTATATCTTCTATATCTGCTGATTATCAACCAAGTTATTTATCTGAGTCAAGTGAAGTGAAAAATGATTCAGAGCCAGAAACATTTTAAAAATGTATTGTGTAGTAGCATGCTAAATGCTATTCAAAAAGAGTTTGTAGGTATTTGTTTTGTTAGAGTTGTTTCAGTATTTAGAAAATGTTTTTAAGATTACCTAAACAATTGTATCATTTAATAAAACCTTTAAGCACGAAAATATAGGTTTAAATTATTTATTTTTCTCAGTCAGACTGATACCACAGTATGAACTTAAATGCTGATATATTGAATGGCGTGTCAAATGACGTTACATTTCCTTTCGACCAATCGTGGTGCGTTTTGGAATTTTGAATTTCGCTCCCTAAATTTACACTTTTCATAAATTATTTTATGGCCTTAAATGATTAGTAAATAAAAAAAAAATGTTTTTATTATAATAAGATGATAAAAAGTAATCGAAAAAAAAATATTTGAGACCATTTAAATTTTTTTGCATGTTCCCTATTCTGGAGGCTAGAAGACACGGAAAGATAGGGAGAGACTGCGCATCCGATCTGTTCACTTCTCTTATTTTTTTGTATTTTATTTGTAACTAGCTGTTGCTTGTGGCTTCGCACGCCTTAAATTCGTAGTAAATCAATTCAGCTTTTCGTTTTCGTTTTTTTCTTGTATTGGGTTCTATATGACTTGTTTTAAGTTATACAATCAAAATTACGACATCGGCAGACATCACTCACTGTCAAAAATCTTTTAAAGTTTTTAATAAGAATACAATATTAGATACTGTATTTTTCTTATACCTCTTTTGTTTTTACTTAAACATCCATTTAAATACTAAAACAGAGTACCTTATAACCATTCTAACCATGTATCACACTTATAGATAGATTTTCATTGAACATAATCAAATCATGACCATATAAACTTGAGGAATTCTGAGCTACACAATAGACTTTATTTTGACCATCAACTTGCAGGTCTAATTTTATTAAAAAAAAATGTATTCCAATTTAAATGCCAAATAATACGTATTAGACATTCAGTTAGCTATACGCATTAACAAAATGCCGGTACTGCAGCAAACGCGATGTCTCTATATTTTAAATCTGTTATATCTTTGAAAATATTCATTTAAATTACATACTGTAAAAGGGCTATTTTATTCCATATTAAGTGTAAAATGTATTTAAGATACTTAATTAGATAAGGATTAATGCTGTATTGCTTAAAATCGCTTCGTAAATAAGCCATTATTTCTTATAAAAAGTAAAGGATAAAAATTGGCTATTGTGGATTATCCCTAAGAGATAAACTCATAATATTGCGAACTTTCTTGTGGAAATTTTAAGTTATACTATACTTAGTACATTATTTTGATCTATCTCGTAGAGTTCAGCCAGCGTTTGCAATGTAAGCGCAAAACAATGTGTTTGTTTACGACTTTGCATTAGAAATCTTGCAATTATCAGTGGTTCAATAATATATTGAGCATGTTATTATACATATTAACCTTCCTCTTGAATCATTCTATCTATAAACAAAACTGCATCAAAATACGTTGTGTAGTTTTAAAGATCAAAGCATACATACATACAGACATAGGGACAGACGCGGAAAGCGACATTGCTTTATACTATGTAATGATGTTACATATACATATTATTTATGAATATTATTAAATATGTCGTAATAAGTCCTGTTAAATAATGCTAATAAACGATATAATAGTTAGAATTAACTCTATTTCTTGATACATTTTATAATCTCAAATCTCGTCCCAATTAAGTAAAGCAATGTCAATGGCCTTTGACGCTAAATCTGTAATCACGGTTAGATTACTTACAAACGTCCTTCACCTCTTGTACTTCTTAATAAAAGTGCTCTTTATTTTAGAGACTCATAAAGTTGCAATATAGCAATATGGACTCTATGTATATAAGCCAAAATAATATGTTCATATTTTAGTATATATGCATATTTTAAATTTAATTAGATCTTCAACGTATGTTAGAGAATTCCCACGCTTTTTGTTTTGTCGATTCAGAAATCTTGTCTAGATCAAATATTTCAAATTTTAATAGAAGTGTCTCAATCATCACTTGTAGTAGCTATTATTTACATTGAAGTAGTTTAATTAATTAAAACTCATAATATATTAAGACTATGTTAGTCTCTCTCAAACTGTCATAAGCTATCTCTTTCTCAGATATCTTAGATATGACGCTAAATTTGTAAGTAAATTGTGATTCATAATTCATTCAGCTATTAAAATTAATAAATAAGGAATGACACCAGAAGCACTTAGCGAAAAAGTAATGTTTACTTGATTCTAATTACTTTTGGTTTATACATATTTTCAAATAAACAAATAATATTTTCATATAAGGAAGAATTTCTACGGAATCTTGTAACAGAGTAAATTATATAATATTACTATATAAAAAAAAATTGTAACAAATGGTCATTGACCCTTAATAATAATTTGGCTATTTCAAACCGTTAAAACGGCGCTTTGTCATGAACAAGTTTTTGATAATTATCTTTGAGACAAGACATTAATAATTGGGATGACATAAATACTATAACGGAATAAAGTATCAAGATTAATCACTTTACAGATAAGATTAGACAGTTTTGATCCAGGATACCTTATATCCAATACAATTTTTTTTTGTTTATAAATATGTAAGCTCTATGTTATTTTGTTTTTATATTTAAGATATTTTGAGTTAGAATGATTTATGGATTTTTATATTAATATTTTATTTAATTCTGGTGAAATAAAATATAAATTAATGGAGTATTTAATGGTAACATTTTCATATTAACTTAAATTGATGTTAAAATGGCAAGGTTTATGAGATTTGCGTCAAGTGTTGCCGATGTAACAGACTAACATCCACATTTATATCATAGTTATTCAATAAAAATAATGATAGAACCAGTTGAAAAACAGATTAAAAAACTAAAACAAATGAAGCACTTAAATTTATTTAACTGTATTATGTCATAAAATAAAATAAAAAATGTGCCTTACTTCCTAGTTAATGTACCATATTAATAAAATAAATAAATTTATTTAAATCTTGTTATATTTTATATATTTGTAATATCCAGTTAAGTAACCAAATTAATTGAATTTTACAACTTTTTACAACACGAGTAACATAACCTTTTCTAGATCTATTGTTAATAGACAATCATACGTCCAAAGACAATCTATTGTAATTTTGGATGCAATTATCTTAATAACAAAGGTTATTTTAATAGTTAATATTAATGACTATGGATCTTCATTTAACTGTAATTATTGTTAAGCGATATTTATTGCGTAATTATTATTATATACAAAATTCATTTCGTTTTTAGCCCCCGACTAAAAAGAGGGGGGTTATAAGTTTGACCTGTCGATCTGTGTATCTATGTATCTGTGTATCTGTGTATTTTGATAAAGAAAGACCGTTTTTGGATCATTTAATAAAGAACGAAATTAAAATGCTAGTAAAAATACTTGCATTTTAATTTCGTTGGCAATTGCCAAGGCTCATAAAGATCCGACGGTCCCCCGACGCAGCGACTTCAATAAGTACTTAATATGTATTATTTTTTTATTTTTAGAGGTCTATTTGTATCGGGGGTTATTTATTTATTTTTTACATCAGTAGTAAGCAAATGATCAAACAGAACTGATGATGCTGCTTACACTAGGAGATAGGATTGATGAAAGAGAGGAGGATGAAATAAGATTTTTAAGAGGTGTTGAGCATCTGTCCCTTATTTACCTTAGTCCAAATCCTAGAACGATTGCAGCAGTGTGCATGAGGAGCAGCAACAGCTACAGGGTCTCCAATTCAAGGTATCTATCATTGATCTGTTAGATTGGATGTCTGTGGCAGGATTTTTCAAATTTATACATATTACCTGATGGTAATCTGGATAAATTTATCCAGATTTCATACTACAGATTCAGATAAAATACTCCTAGTCTTACTTAGACTAAGAGTAATTTATGTATGATCAATGACAGGAATCAGCAATATTACACAGGTAATAAATACAGGAACCCATCCGTTATGTCATGAATGTAAATAAGTCTTAAACCAAAAAAAGACTTGACTACTGACTTATTTACAAATAAAAATTATATCAAAGTACCAATCGTGATCCACGCGTTAATTACCCAGCCTTGAGATCTCAATGGAAGGAATTTGAAAATGTATTTTGCATCCGAAAATAAAACATAAAATGTCAATTCTTACTTCTCTTTTTCTATTGAATATAACATCAACTACTAGCAGTATGAGCTTTGATTTTTGTTTGCTCTTATTAAATAGAACCTTATTAAAAACATCACTTATGTAATAATAATAATATCAGGACAAATAACACACATTGATCTAACCCCTAAGTAAGCAAATTATTTGCTTGTGTTAAGGGTGTTAGACAACGATACAAATACATAGAAATGCACTTATAAATACTGAGAATATATTTAATAAACGACTAAACCCAGAAACACAGACATCTATGTTCATCACATAAATGGCTGTCTCTGTTGGGAATCGAACCCGAGCCCCATTCCGCCGTGACACGTTAGGCGTCTGCGCTAACCACTCTACCAACAGGACGGTTATGTATATATTTATAAATTTAACTTTTCTGTAAAATAATAGAAGAAACTGGGTCAAGTGAAAATTATTAACAACTTATTGCTATTCCCAAAAAATCATCAAATTCTGGTTTTTTCATAATTTCGGAATGGAATGTTTTTAAGTCATTAAGTTTGAGCATACAAAGAGAGAAGCTTCGTTATGGAGTCCTGTATCTTGTAATAATATATATTTTGTAGCTCGTTATTATGAACAAAATTATGAATACCTTTAATAAAAAGTAAAAAAACTACAGCTTTAGTAAAGATCAAGTCCGTGGTCTTTTAGCAATACTGGCCGCGTTTCCTGACATGTTTTGTTTTGTTTTATTTTTTAATGGAAAAATTATATTTTAAAATAAATAGCTTATGCAATATCAATGTAATTATTTTTCAAATTTTACTGCATTTTATTTCTATCAAAGTCTGCTGTTGCTTTAAATAATAAAAAATGTATCTGATCTACTAAATGTATTATGTATATATATATATATATATATATTTTCTTTTTACTATATTTAGTTATATGTATATTTTAATTAAATAAATAATTATATAAATAAATAAATAATTTTTTTCACTCTCAATAACAAGAATATTTATATTACTATTTATATCAAGACGTAAATTGTATAATATATTTAAGAAATAAAAACGTCATACACATATTTGTCATGGCACGAAGTCAACAATAGTCTATAATAATAAAATATAGATCAAAGGTCGATGACCGGTAACAAAAAATAGAACCTTAAATAGTGTGAATAATAATAAATTTAAAGTTGTTAAACAACTTTCCATTATTCTCTTAAGCGTCTGTTTAAAATTAGCATCTGCAAAAAATAAATGTTTGCTTCTAACCGTCCTTTGTAACCTTCGCATTATCAAGAACTAGTTGTGTCCTGCGTCGTTTTCCCTCTCACGCCACAAATCATAAGCCACACCACAAGTAATTAATTTTTGTTAAATACAAACATTATTAATTATATAGATAATAATGACATAGATAATAAGCTATATTGAGAACAATTTTAATTTTTAAATTTAATTTAAATTATTGTACAGTAATTAAAATTAATAGTTCAAATCATTTGCCAATCAGTAAATAGACCATACAAAAATGTATAAAACTTATATTACAGCTGCAGTAATACAAAAAAATATATAGAAAAATAGAAAAAAAAAGAAAAACTTTTGAATTCTCTTGTATACCGAAAACGTAACAAATAGTTATTTTTAAAAACATACAAATATTTTTTGTTGGTAGTATTTAGATTTTTTCTCGTTACTATATTTAGTTATATGTATATTTTAATTATAATATTCATAATAATAATGTTAGATTTACCATCCTTTTTAGCTGAGATATGTATTTTTTTTTCAAAATAAGTATTTTTTTTGTGTATGAAGGTTTGTTTATGTTGTATAAAACGATTATTAATGATTTATTTCCGTAGAGGAACTGATTCATGACTCAATGGTGAGTCTTAAATCAAATTTTGATTCTACAATTACGTTTGGGTCAAATATATAACCTTCGTGGTTAATCAAATATAAAAAAAAAACTATTACCAACTATTACATATATAAATAAAAAATTATATCGTATATATTTGGATATATATATTTAAATAGCTTAAATGAGGTTATAAAACATTATACGTAATAGTTGAGATAATAAAAGAATTCTATATAAAGGTTTTTGATGCATTGTCAGTCACAGACACTTATGTAGTACTTTCCTCAAAAATTCTCCGCCTTAGATTATAATTACAAAAGTCGACTGACTGTCCGTAGATACTAGTAAAAATGTGATTTTATATAAACTGATATTCTAAAGATAAAGTGATAGATTTTTTTTAATCTTTCAAGATATATAAGTGAGTTAAATTTGAAATTATTAAACTAATATAAAAAACAAAGTTATACTGTTTTTTATAGAATAAGAATCAATTTATTAAACATTTATCAAATTGTAAAAGGAATGCGCCTCCTACCTATACAATAATAAAAAATGTTTTTTATATTATTTGTAGAACTTTGCTATTATTTAAAAATGAATGAACGATTCTGTATGTTAACGGATACATTATTTTTTCTAGTGTCATATTAACTTCGTTCCTCAAAATGCTACTGAATATAATTACATATTAGTATGTGTAAAGAATATAATAATTTGTTCAATAACTATAGTAATAAACCAATAAAACTAAATTAATGATTCAGAATTATAAAATAATTGTAACTTTAAAAAGTATGTCACATAAACAACAATTATATTTGTTAAAAACAAATATATTAATTACAATTAATTATTTCTTTAAAACATGACCAAAGCCGGAATCGGAGGCTTTGAATTTATAAGCAAATAAACTACCAATGCAGTAGGAATTAACTTTATACAGAGTAAAGTTATTATAATAATTAATTGAATTAATACAATAAATATAACATAATAGGTTCAGAAATGTACACATTCATGTATTATTGTCAAATTGAACTACCAATAATGTTTGTATTAAATACACTTATACAGAAAAGTGTAAAGGTTTTTGAATAAAAACGTCAAAAACAGTACACATACAGTATTCACTATGTTTGTACTGGAAGTAATTTAAAAAACTTTATGGTTTGTTGGACTTCTTGATGTAATTTATTTTATATACCTGCATTTATTTTAATATGTCCTCACTACCTAAGAATTAAATATTTTTACTTTCTCTTATTTAGGGTAAGGATTCCGCTAGAAAGTTTTTGTACACAATTTTCTATTCAAACATGGAAAATAATTTATTATTCTATTATATTTTGTAAGTGTCAACGATCACATTGTAGTTATTTCAATGGAAGTCGAGTATTTTCAATAGTAAATAGAGCCTTATTCGGCAACTTGAAAAGATATCGTTACGAATTTGTTATCATAAATATTTAAATACAAATAAAAGTATAGTAAAAGTGATAACCATATTTATTTATAAGAGACGGTATTTAAAATTTAACATAGTATAAAAAAACAAAATTTTATTATTAACACAATAAGTGATAAAATGAGTATAAGGAAGCTTTCATTTTCTTAGGTACGAGCATGTAATTAGTTACATATAGTTTATATATTAATTACTTCACTCCATATGTTATGTGAGGTATCCTGAAAGAATGAGGACTTGAAACTTAATAACTGTTTTTATTAAAATAAACTTTGGATTTGTAAAGCTTATCAGTAATACCAAAACTTTTCATATAAACTTTCATACGTTATTTAATAACAACATGATAAATGAAAACAATGAAAACATTTTTCTTAATTACTAAAAAGTTACAAATAAAAATATGTAAAATCCTAAATATAACAGAAAACCCCTGTTTTAAAAGTAATTAAAATTAAGTTTTCCATCAAATAACATAAAAATTATAGAGCACCTTGAGCACTTTGCCCTTTAGGTTAATTGGTTGAAACATATCACGAATTCTAGCTCTAGAATCGTGATCATTTTCTATACTGATACTATTGCAATTAAAATGTTTTTAATATTCTTGGTACTTGAACTTGAGTCAATGTAATCTTCACCGATTGGATCAAGCCATTAGAAAAATAATCAAAAAACAACCTAATGGCCTTGTTAATAAGACACTCGTGAGTTTTAAGAACCTTAGTAATATTTGATAGAGATACTGAACTCGCTTTTAGGATGAGTTTTGTAAACGTATATAAAGGAAAAGTTGGATGTCAAAAGCATCAGTACGTGTTATCCTATCATTGTAGCAGCATCATAAACACACGGATATAATGAACTGGGTAAATTCTTTTGTTAAATTCATTTACTATTTTGTCAATGTAAAGTAAGTTCCTATTAGAAAGTTTCAAATATATGTGGTTTTATATTTCTGGATTTGCGATATTCATTAAATACTTTTTGAAATATATTTACATATAAGTGATAATTAAAGTTTTAAATACATCTATTTATTTGTTATTACAAAATTAATATTGTGTAGAGGTTATAGTATATCTTATAAATTCATTGTTTCAGGTATTCTTTGCTACTTTTATAGTGGCATCTAGTGCCGCTAAACTCGATCGTACATATCTACCTCCAGCATCCGCTGATACAGCTGGTGGTAGCCCAGGATCTTTACTAACCCCTCTCGTCAGATCTGAAGAACAAAATTTACCGATTGGAAGCTTTGTGAACGAACATGATGGCGTAGTTGTTGATGTTGCTCCTGTTGGTACGAGAGCATCACAATCAGGATTAGGAGGTCCAAGAATCTCGTATGGATCAACTGATTCTAAAGTAGGCGAAGCCGCATTCAGAGTACCTTCGAAAATTATCAATGATGCACCAGCGGGTTTGGGTTCTAACCCTGATTTATCGGGTTTTCAACAGTCAAAACCATCTACTTCCAGAACTAGCTTCCAGATATCCAGAGATAGTGGAGCTCACATAACGAAATACCACAACGATATTGATAATGACCGTTATAGCTATGGCTTTGAAGCTGATAATGGGATAAAGGCTGAGGAAAGAGGAGTCATTGCAAATGGAGTTCAAGCAGAGGGTGGGTTCTCTTATGTGGGTGACGATGGGAAAGTGTACAGTGTTGCGTATACTGCAGATCAAAATGGTTATCGTCCAGTGGGTAGTCATCTACCAACACCGCCTCCTATTCCAGCGGAAATATTGAAGGCCTTGGAACAAAATTCAAGAGATGAAGCTGCTGGTATTTCTGAAGATGGTAAGTGATACATTTCTTAAAGTTTATATATACTACTATTGAATCTATATACTCGAAGATATAACATAAAAAAAATATCAAGTGAGTTAAGGGTTATGTTCCCAAAATGTAATAATAGAACCTTATTACTAAGATTTCGCTTTCCGTATATCCGTCTATATATCTCGATGCTGTATCTCATGAACTACGATAGCTAGACATCTGAAATTCTCACAAATAATGTATATCTGCTATCTCTACTACAAAAAATACAAAAAAATAAATAAAACAAATATTTATAAGCTCTTCATACAACAAACGTGATTCTATTGTTCGATCTTACTGACGAAAATAGGTAAACGCTTTAAATATTAACATAAGATTATATTAGTATCTATTCACTTAAAAAATAAATTATTAAAATAATATAAAATTATTTTTAAGGCGCTTCTATACAACATAAATGATTTTATCACTCGATATTAATAATAGCAATAACACTTGCAATATTCACAGAACATAAAGTTTAAAATTTTATAATTAAATTAAATTATTTAAGGGGGCTCCAACACAACAAACGTATTTTTTTCCGCTCGCAGTTAGCGGGTTTGTTTTTTCACATTAAAAGAATTTGACATTTTAACTCTTAATACTTTTATTACCTAAAATAATTATTTTATAAACAAAGTTGACGTACAATTACGTTACAATTGCATTTTATTGAGCCATCAAAATCATAATAATAAATTGTATGTAATTAAAGTGGCGCACGCGCATCATTGACTTCCAATTATAAAATCACGTAGATCGCATAAAATGATCATTTTAATGGCTATGAAATTATAATTGTTAACATTAATTATCGATTTAAAATCTAAATCTAGTTAAAAATATTTTACAACACTAAATTTAACGTTTAGTTTTATATGTGAAGGATGCTTACGGTTCTAAGCCTTATTGTTCTCAGATAAATTTTGGAACAATATTAATATAGAACGTCAATTGTAAACATATTATTAAATAAATTTTATAAAATATTATTATTGCCAGTATATTCAATCATAATTTTTAAATATACACTAAACTCAAATATGTTTTCGCATCTTAAAAAAAATCGGCAATCTATCAAAAACATAAAAAGTTTATTTATTAATGTCAAATAGATTGCTACAAGAACTACACTATTTTTGTTTTTTATGTTTACTTCAATTAAATATAGAAAGCAGTCCTGTTCAAGATAACCTTGTTAATCATCTTTGAAGCAGTACAACTAGTGATATTTAATATATTAAATTAAAATGTCAAATTAAATCACCTTAAGTTCTCCGGATAAACATAGGAATATTTTTAAGCTGATTTCATTGTATTTGACTCAAAATGACCTAAGTACAATGAAATCAAGCTACCTACTTAAATAGACCTACTAACTATAATATAATATATTTCATAATAAAAAAATATCACGTGTGAAAATATTATCTTAACACAATTTCCTTAGATATTTTATTTTACGCTGCAACTAAAATACGAACAATTTATTACAAAATTATTACACGCAAGGATTTTGTGTTTATTTGTATTATTTTAGATATTTTAACAAAAATCTATAAAATATATAACTCGTTATTCTTTTCTTACTAATCAAATTTTTTTACTGGAATTAAAAAAAAAACACATACTATATTATTATATATAATTTTAATATTATACGATTGCTTGAAAATATGAGAAATAATTTAATCAAACTTAACCAATATCATCTTTATAAAGAAAAAAATATTTTTAGCATAGGTATAAAGATAATTTTTCGTCATTAAAGAGTTTTTTATAAAAATTATAAAAACACTATTTACCCCTTTGTATTGCAGATTTTATATAGTTTATATTTATTCATAATCTTGTTATAATTTTGTATGTTATGTTCTATAATATTTAAAAATAGTTAAATTAAGCTTAAATGATTTACAATAATATAAAATCCGTTTAATATTACTAATATTACCATCTATTGAACGGCCCTTGTACTGCGTTTTGTTCCCACAATCAAAGATGAGATTAACTTAAATACCTATTGTATAGTTTGACAAATGTATTGCTGTTTGATTCATAGTTAAGACAGAGGCGTTGACAAATGACTAAAGACTTTCATTTCTTATTTACAGGCTCTTACGATGCTCAAAAATACAATACAGGCGATTACACAAAAAGTGACGCTAATGGTAAATATAATGATAGACAAACGATTAAATTTAGCATTCGACCTGAATCTAGTTCAAATACTGGCGGCACACTTATCAATCAAAACCAAGGAGCTTTTACAAAGCCGAATAGTAATGGAGCACTTGAGAGCACTAAAGATAATACAAACGTTGAATCTTCGAAAACTTCTCAACATTTAAATAGATTTGGTATTAATTTTAACAATAGAAATAATTTTAACCAAGAGCAGATGAATTTAAATGCTGGAATTGGTTCAAGAAACGAAATTTTACAACAAAAACCTCAAGGATTCAAATCTCCCAATTTTGAATCATCATTGATAAACAAGGATAGTAGTAGCAGCATTATACCTCCAAAACCACTTTCACAACAAGATCTACAGGAACCAATCAATTCAGGAAATGATAAACATAGGATCAGCTCTTACGATACTTCCTTTTCCACAATAGTTTCGGATAATGTATCTTCCAAACTTAATATGCTACCTACACAAGAGTCTGTAACAAGGTATGATTCAGAACATGAAAAAACTCAGCCTATGAGGTTCGATGCATCGCTTATAAAACCAACGCAAGGAGTGTTCACACAAAATTTTGGTAATAGAAATTCAGAACCTAAATTACTTGGCAAACCTATTAATGTCAACAAACCAATAGTATCAACACTTAATGATCAAAATAATTCTCAAAATTCATTTACTACTCCGGTGTTTAATAAGCAAATTGCTCAAAATTTAAATAATCGTTTTTCTTCAATGCAATCAAGCAGTGATACCTTTAACATTTTTGGTGTGGGCCAGAATACGGCGAATAATGATGGAATAAGTGGGACATCTAGTTTTTTCCCTGCAACAAAACAGCCCGAACGGATTTTAACAACTCCTTTTGAATCCTTTACGACAACTAATAACGCAAAATTACCTACAACTTTTGGTATGAATCGCGAACAGTATACTGGTTCTAATTTTCCAAGTTTTCCTAAAATAACGTCAACATCGAAATTCCCAAGTTCATCTTCTACTCAGCAAGAAATTAACACTCAAACAGTACCCCAGCTTACTTCTACCAGTAATAATCAATTATTAGTTACTAATTCGCCATTTAGTTCATCGTCCCAACTTGCCCAAAATGTCGATCTTCAAAATAAAGATTACAGGCCCACGGAGAGTAAATTACAAACAATGTCCCAATTTCCTTCGACCCGGCCCAATAATTTTAACTTATCTCCAAATAGTCAAGAATCTAACCAATTTAATGATCATACTCAAGGCCTGGATACTAACTACTTCTATAATAAACCGTATAGACCTTTTAATAGAGATTCCACTCGTCCTGAAATTATCACACAAAAAATTCCGACCACTTTCTCCGATAATTTTGATAGCGGCCTTGTAGTTAAACAAGATACCAAATTCCCTAAGGAAAACCAAGATTTTACTTCTACTACCTACAGTCAAGGTAGCAATGGATTCAATAGACAGACAAATTCGCCAATGTTATCTCCCATCTCACTAACAACCGTTTCTGATAAAGGTTCTTACCAATCTAACGGTATAACACAAGCCTCTATATCATCTTTTCCATCAATTTTTCCAACTTCGTTAAACTTTAAAGAGTCCAGTAAACCTTCATTCAATCCATTCCAACAAAGTGCGCAAATAAATAGTCAAAACCAATTCGAGCCCAGTAAAGTAACCGCAACTGGAATTTTAGAGTCATCAGTCACAGATCAAGATAATTTTAATGAAAACGGTAACTTACAGACTCAACAGTATAATAATAAAATTTACGAATATAATAAACCACTACAATCTTTTCCATCTGCATCTGGAAGCGTAGCAAACAAGCAAATAGGTAATAACTTTGGACCACAATTAACCATGAAAATGCCGTTCCGTGATAATGAAAATAGAACTGCGGATCAAAATGACCAGACATCTTATGAGATGCAAACAAGTTCAAAGTTTGATAAACAAGACAAAATAATGGACAGGAACATAACTCCATTCAAATTTCAACATTCAACTCAACAATTTAATGATAAACTGACACCATCTAATATTAAAAATCCAACAGATGTGTCAGAAACACAAAACAAGGACTTACCTGGAAATACCTCTCCATTTGAAATATATCAATACACTAAACCGTCACAAAGCTTAACAAGTGCTTCTCCAAAAGAAGATTTCAATAAAAATGAAAACCAAGAAACTCAATTAAGAAAACAATACAATAAGCAATCTACCACTGCTTCCACTGGTAGCTATACAGAAAATATAAATACTTTCCAGAAAGATGCTCAGCATACTACAAAGTTCGATCAAGAAGAGTTTGAAAGAAAAACTGAAATGCCAGAATTTTCACAAACTGCCTCTACATTTGGTCCTTCAATCTACCAATACACAAAACCTGTACAGAGTTTTATAACAACATCCAAGCAAGAATACAGTAACAACTCACCATTATCACAAGGTGAAACTACTGTAGGAGTTATGTCTACAAATTTTGGCATCCATCCGTTCCAAGATAGGTTCAATTCAAAACAAACTACTTACCAGTTTACACATAGAAATCAACCATCGGGTTCTAATTTTGTTAATCCAGCATCGTTCCCACGCTTGTCTCAACAACAATTAGGTAATAGATTTAATTCAGAAAATCTAGAAAATATGGATGAAATTTATAATTACAAAAAACCCAATCAAACCTTTTCATCTTCAGATCAGAAGACAAGGCCTCTTGATAACGGACTGAATTCACAATTTGATAACCTTAAAATTCAGAATAAAGAATCGGATATGGCTTCTTTACCTGAGATGTTGACAACTTTAACGAATCAGAACCAGCCAAATCTCATGACCATATCTACCAGCTCACAAGTAGAAAATTCGCAGCAAACACTTCAACAAAATTCACAACAAAGTGAAATTTATGAGTATTCTAAGCCGGCTCAAACTTTAACTACGCCAGTACAAAACAACATTTTGGGTCAAAACATAAATCATCAATTTGGACAAAGATTTAACCAAATTAATTCTAAACTGAATATTTTTAACCAAAATCTTAGCGGTGATACTCTACCTACACAAAATGAGGCAATGTCATTACCATCTATGGTGACTGAAACAAATGCTAATTCCGAAGATAAGTTTACCAAACCCGATAGAACAACAGTAGCTCAGACCTCGTTCACTTCTGGAATGAACTCAAAACCAAGCGAATCTAGACCACAGTTTGGCTTTCAGAGCGCATGTTGCCGAGGATTCCAGACCCAAAAACCTCAAAAATTCCAATTTAATCAGGACGCTGTTCAAAACACAGGTAGCTCAGACTTAAAGAGTAATCAAAATTTCGAAGCCCAAAAATTAACAACACAAGGACTTAGTAGTACAGGAGAAAACTTCGGAGGTCCGAGGAAGCCTCCAAGTTTCGATGAAAAAGGTTATCACTATTAATTATAAAACAGGATATTGTAAATTATATTATGTCGTATTGAAAGAATATGTAAAATAATATGTAATAAATTATTATGTAAATAGGTAAGAGAAAAGTGAATTCTGTAATTTTGATTACAAAATAAAAACATATAAAATATACATTGTCTTATTTATTGTTTACCTATTGTAAAAATATACTACATATGTATAATGTTTAAGTTATATTATTCAAACAGCTCAAATATCTCTTCATATTGACCTCAGACTATTAAGCATTGGAGATTGCAATATGAAATTAAACAATGAATATTTGAATATACCTACTCGTACTTGTAATTCATATTGTATATAAATAACAACTTTTTACCCTTAATACGAATGCTGACGCTACGAAACTAGGACAGTGTTCTAAATTCCAAGAAAATAAATTGACATATTAAAATATATACTATATATATATCTTTAGTTATCTATGATGATTACAGTAAATTATTTCGATCATCATTATTCGAAAACTCATAGTTTTTGTAACATCATTCTCGTAGTAGGGGTAAATACTGTATGTAGTCGTACCCATTTAAATTTGAACTATGCTAAATCTCACATTTACCCTGCGCGATATATGCTTTAAAAGAAATACAGTTTTATCGTCACGTATTAATATATAATTATAATTTGAATCATTGTAAAAAGGTATAATATATATTTTTTTATATCTTTAATTCAGTGCTTCCGTTAAAATAATGATAAGCACGATATCCGATGTCAACCAATATCTTTCTACAGTTATAGCATAATCTTTTCAGAATGTATTTCAAGAAAGATTTTTACCAAATTTACAATAATTACTTTAAATCGTACCATTGGCTCTATTTATCAATATTATTTATTCCGGGTTACAAGAAAGAATAGTTGTTTATTCTCTACAATAAAATAAATGTGAGATGTGTTCTAGTTTACAACTTGAAGGCAATTGTGTTCTCAATCACGCACTCAATAAAGCTATTATATTTATGTACTAGCTGTGCCTGCGACTTCGTATGCGTAGATTTCGATTTTGATAAAACGTACCCTTTGTACTTACCAATGTATGTAAAAACTATAAACCTTCAAACGGGTAAACAGCAATGATACGACAATAAAAGAGTATTAACTTCTTTATTTGTTAATAGATTGTTAAAAAAAAAACAAAATGTAAATTGAATCCCATGACAACATATTTCCATTATATTCCCGAAAACTGCAACCAAATCCATTAATCTGTTTTTGACGTGCACAATCTTAAAGACATACAGACGAACAGACAAAATGAAAGAACATTGTTTTGGGTTCTTTTGCTTCTATGTACATAAATCAGCGGCTGCCCGACGACCAAGCATCTCGTAGGATTGGATTAGGTTCCATCAGTTTCAGAATAGCATTATTAAAGTTTCCTTGTAAAATTATAAACATAGGTACCCACTATTAAAAATATATTATTAATAAAGATAATACATAATGAGCACATTTTCCTACCATTTTTATTTTAGTGTGTAATCAAATTACTGAATTATTCAGTGTACTAGATAAAAATGTCAGATAGGTTTTATAAAATTTCGTAAATAAAACCTTTCTTCATCTGACACAAGCTATGTAGTACACAGAGACTGTCTTATATAGAATTTTAAAAGTTTTAACTTATTTACTGACATCGTTGTGTTATTTTATTACTTATAAAATTATATAATATTAAACTTATTAGTATTATATTAAATCTGATCGACTTTTTGAAGTCAAGGAAGCATTTAATGCGGATTTTACTGTAATGTGCATTTTTCAATAAATGTTAAGGTTAAGCTTAACTTTAAATCGATAAGATGTAGAAAACAAATATATTTATTTCCTTTAATACACATATATGAATAATAAATAATGATAATGATAAATAGTGTCATAATTTATATTTTTTCTTCTTGGGAATACATTAATTATCAATTCTCACATAACTATATGAGTATGAAATTTTTAAGTTTTCAAATTAAAAATACGGTAAATAAAAAAATGGCCAATAAAGTAATTTTAAATGTTTAACAAAAGTTGAGGTCTTTGTCTTATGCTTTAAAAGGGGTAAAAAAGGAATTTATAAAGATTTTAATATCAAAGATCATTTTTATATTTAAACCATTGACTGAAAATAATTTGTAACTCATAACAAAAATATTCTCAAATGTCAAATACTTTTGAAAACTATTTGTGTCAAGTAACAATCAATAAACTTGTAAAGTTAACACTGCGGAAATAAAAAATCAACAAAACATCAACAAAACAAGATTTTTACAATAACAAATTTTATGTATTTATGTTTGTTACAAGAAATAATAATAGTGATTCCTATCAGTCATAGGTTTTCTTACTCATAAGGAGTAAGAAAACCTATGACTGCCATACTAATTATTAATAATACATACCGTAATGTTTTCTACTTATTTTTCCTATCTCTATCTACTTTTCTTAACTACCAGGAGTCTTCATCCGTTAGTTTTGCATTAGTTTTACTATTAAATAAATATAGAGTTATTACTTTTATATTAAATTTAAAATTTAACTAAATTATATAATGTATGTATTTACTGTTAACATCTTTTAAGTCTTTATCTACTTTACCAGTGATTTAAACATTTATTAAATTTATTTCGGTATATAAGTAAAATAGCTTAATTTTATTATATGATTGCTAAAAAATATATATATATATATATATATATATATATATATATATATATATATATATATATATATATATATATATATAACCAGATATAACCGTCCGGTTCATCCGAACAAGACTATCTCTGACAATTGATTTTTTACCTAGGATTCCCACATTACATGTTATTTTATAATTTAATATTTTACCATAACTTACAACATATATGCTTATGTAAGGTATTGTATCTTTAATTTTAAAATGTATTGTATGAAATTCTGACCTAGTCTCAAATAAAATAAATTAATATTGTTATAGTTATGTCTTGCATCAACATTTCCTGCAGCAATTAAACAAGACAATTTATTTATTCATATATTATTTGTAATATAAAACAATTGTCATAATATCTAGTTCGGAGTAATTCTTCTAGTTCTGAAATAATTGCTTACAACATCTCATTTTATCAAAACGTCCTTCACGTTTTATAAAGCAATAAAGAAGGCCTCATATATTGCTATAACAATATTGTCAGGCGCAATATTGTTATAGCAATATATGAGACCAATATGAACAATACCGTAAACTCCTTTAATTCTATCAAAAGATAAACAATTTTGCATTGTGTATAAGTTATTTGTAATCAAAATTATACATAAATACGTATTAAGAAACATTATAAATATATAAACACAAAACAACGGTTAGGTTGTGGTAAATCATACTTATATGGAAAAAAAACCATATAGTAAAAGTAATGTATGAAAATAGCCACCACAGAGGTATTTTATATTCAAATTTAGCAATATATTCGAGGGCCAAATCAAAGCTAAGTGTATCAATTAAATAGTAGTTAAGAATCATATTGTTGGATCATTTCAATTCAATCTAAATATTGACACAACCTTGTCAATAGATCTATATCTTGAAAGCATCAAAAGCAATTGAAATTAAAATAAAATTATTGTTGAAATCGTGAGTTTCATTCACTCATTAGAATATTTGAAACATTTAAAATGTATTCTATTTTAAAATATATTAAATTTTACTTATATACCATGTAATAAAGGCTAATAATTTAATTTAAATCCATTAAAAACGGTTTTCTTCTGAAAATTGTATAATTCACTTAATATTCAGTGAATGACAAGCAGACATACAGACACAGTTCACAAAGAAAGGTCGAGGTTCTAGAAATTAGACTGAGGTTCATCAACGCGGTCACGAATTCACGTTAGTCGTGTGACCTAACTATCGATTCTGACCAAACATCACGATAAATAAATTTTACTTAGATAATGTCTGATATAATTATTTAAATTTTATCTATAAAATAATCATAACACTAATTATATGTCTAAAATAAGCAATATTGAGGGAACAAATCAATGTAAACCATTTTTTTAAGGTTTTGATACCACCTAAACAAAATGACTATTAGATGTAAAATTTATAACAAATTCATTAGAATAAGGTATTGATACATTTTAATTGTTGCAGTTTAACTGAATAAATATGAAACAATAAAAGTGAATACCATATTTCTTTGCTAAAATGACTCTAAAAACTGAAAAGTCACTACGCTTAAGTGGTAAGGTGTCTAAAATGTATTGTAATGTATATATTTTATTTTATAACAAACACAGGATTCTTTTATTTTATTGTATTTATGCAAAAAAAAATTAAAACAACAGAAAAATTAAAAAAAAAACTTCAATTAAAAATATAAAAAATAAATAAATAAATAAATAATCTACATACACTTAAGCTAATAATTATTAATACTACATAGTTGTTTAAATTATTATGAAATAGTTCAATATGGTTGTATTTATTGTTGTAATTATCACAAGAAACCATACAGTAAGTTTGTAAGCAATTGGTTTTACAAAAGGGATCGAAAAATGAAGGATAAGAGATAATAATTACTTAATACTAATAACACCAGAAGAAAACAATACGATTAGGTAAAAAATAAAATTAACCAATTGTTTCTTGTTCGTATTTTTCCAGTTATAGAAATTTTGATGAAGGGAACATATTTATTTTGCACTTTGGAAACCCATTATTAAAAAAAATATATTAATAATGTTAGTTCCAAATTATTTAAGAATGTTTTTTTTGTCAAAAATGCATTTTAAATAGCTATTAAGGAATAAATATTTTTAAATCATAGTGAGGATATAATTAGGATTTTTTTTACAAAAAAAACAACCATTTATATTACTAATTACTCATTATTTTATTATACACCACTGAAAAAAAAATAGTTTTTGAAGAGTCAGACTCGTGTCCTTTTTTAGTCAGACGTTTATCCAGTTTTTTATTGTTAGAATACATTAGTTATATCTTATGTTAATGGTTTTAATCGTTTTTTATTAGTAAACAAATTTGCTTTAATATTATATAAATAAAGGTAGCTAAAATAATTTCCGTATTAAATAACTTTTCTTCGATACATATCTTTTTGAAAGTCACACTGCTTTATAATATTTAATTTTAATGTCCACATCCTGACAATGTAGGTACCTGCAGGGCTATTCTCTAACTTTGACTTTTCTAATGACCATCAACTGTGACGTCATGGCAGTTTGTTACTATAGTTACATTATAGGAAATTAGTTGTTTGACAACCATTATGTCCGCACTTACTGATAGTGATTTTCATTTTAGCTGTCAAAAAAGATACGCAATAGCCCTGCAAATCCGTGAAATTTTTTAAACAAATTCTCAATTTCTCGATTATTTACATGTTCACGGTAATTAAGTTAAATTATAAGTTACCGTTATACTAATGTGAATTTTATAGTTGTTGTGAAATGTTATTTAATCTGTTGTTTATATGTGTAAGGTCGGGTGTTACATATTTAACTTATACTTAATGTGTACCGTATTATATATTTTTAATATTTTAAGAATACCTGTAATTATTAAGATTTACAATAGTCGAGAATACTAATTTATAAATATTTGCAGAGATTCTCACCTATCTGCATATATTATTAAAAAAAGGTATCACATCATATTTTTTTGTATTAAAAAAAATATTTTATACAAAATTTAATATTAACAACTAAAAAATTGTTACTGTCCCGGTAAGACGATTACATACAGTATAGGTATATATTTAAAATTTAAGTAAGATTGACATGTTTACGGATAGTTTATTTTAAACATTATAAAAATATTACTTAATTATAAAATGTCAAATACATTACATTATTTATAGCAAAGCACTCTATAATTTGAATTACCCCAAGGTATAGGCCTAAAAAATAACACGCAAGAAGCTGCGTCAATCACGCATAGTGTCGTCATTGTAAGAAGAACTTTATAAATAATAATAAAAAAAACCATTAAAATACCTATATTGAAAACGATTTTTTGACTATAAATATATATATAAATGTCCAGCAATTGTACTATATAAATAATATTTGTAATATCACTAGTATCAGTAACTACAACTCTTTTCAAACATGATTCTTAAATGTTTCATTTATTTAGCTTTAAAATTGTTTATTATAATTGTATACATATTTTTTTAATATAAATTCAATATAAGCAATGTCAGAGTAGATTATATGCTCGTATTAACCATATACGATCACAATAATTAGTGTATCAGCAAAAATTAAGCAAGAGTTACACACACATTGAACTGAAGATTCACTTCGGTGCCAAAGGTTACTGCCGTGAGTAAAGTTAAGGCTGAGTGGATGCTATGATATAAATATGGGAAGAATCATACCATACACATTCACGGTTCATCCTTTGGAACAAGTACAGCTTTTGAAATGAAGCTGGTAATATTATTAATTAATTTAGGATAATATAGTACTACAAGCTCATATTGTAATTATAGAATAGATAAGAAAAATCATAATTATACAATTAAAACTTGATTTTTTTTTTGTTTTGAAATTTTTGCTAGTTTTTTACTTTATAACATTTTTTTACTTTTTATCAGGTTCTCGTATTGTCAATTATAGCTTATGGCTATGCTGATAAGTTAGACAGGGCATATTTGCCTCCGGCAAATGCTGCATCGTCTGGGGGTAGTCCTGGATCATTAACTGCACCTGGAGTTCAACCTGAAGCTTTTGGACAAGGACTACCAATTACTGGTCGTCAGCAAGGACAAAGTGATCTCGGGAAGCCAATTTCAAGCCAGAATGGTATAGTTGGAAATTCCCAGAATAATCCAGGAACTGCAACGACTTTCGGGAGTAGCTTCAATCCAAGTGGTATTGAAAATGATCGCGTTACTTCTAGTGGTAATGTGTATGGGCCGTCGACGAGAATAAGTGCTACTTCTGGATCTAACAACCCCGCGCCAAGTGCTATACAACAATTTTCCTCAAATGGATTCCGTGGTAGCAACCAAAACCTTCCATCCGCAGGAGGTGACTCTTCATCAGGCTCTTTTAATCAAGGGTTTGGACAAGGACAGCAAGATTTAAAGGGTATTGCTCAAGAATACAATCAAGAACGTCCTCAAGCAGCTGCTGAAAGAAATGCAGAAACTTTAAAATACATTAACGAAAATAATGGTGAATCTTATTCATATAGTTTTGAAACTTCTAACGGTATATCTGCTGAAGAGTCTGGTGTTGCAACTAACGGAGTAGTAGCTCAAGGAGGCTATGCATATACTGGTGATGATGGCAAAGCTTATTCAGTCAGTTACACCGCAGATGAAAATGGTTATCAACCACAAGGTGAACATTTGCCAACTCCTCATCCTATTCCTGAAGAAATATTAAAATCTATTGAGGACAATGCCAGAGCCGCAGCAGCTGGTATACAAGAAGGTAGACTTTATTATTATTAATTATTATACTCATAGCAGCTTTAATGAAATCTATAACTTACATTTTTATTAATTTTTAAATTTAACTTTTATTTCGTTTGTTTTAAAAAAATGTTAATCATTTGAACGAAATAAAACTACTTAGTTCAAAATAAAGGCCAAGGTTTTGTAACTACATCAAAAAGATCTTAAAATGAGTATAATAGTTAAAAAGATTGAGTGCTAGTTTTACTATATAGTTTTATCCTTATCCGATTTTTGAAATATTACCTCGAAATCCAATTCAATTAATGAGGACAAAAAGTTCATAAAACAAAAAAAATCTATAAATTTATTTTCATATTTTCAGGAGCATACAACCCCGAGGAATATGAATCTGAAGTTGCGCAGCAGCGATATAACATTGGATCGGGCGAATCCTATCGATTAAAACCTGGTCAAGCACCTAGTGGAGTTCCTGCTTACAATCCTACCCAAACCAATCAATACCAAACAACAAACCAAGGAATTAGAGAACAAAACCGAATTGGTCAGGCTGACCAGAGTAGCCCGGTTAACCAACAATATAATAAAGAGACAGTTTCAAATCAAAGGTTTGGGCAGCGTAATGGAGAACAGACCTTGCAAAACAACCAAGGATTAATACAAAAATCAAGTCAAACGTACAGGCCAACACCTTCTCAATCTCAGCCACAGACTGTTGTTGGCGGACAGTTTAATAACCAATCACCTAGCCGTGGATCTTCCACTCAAAATTCTGGCCAATTGACTAGAAGTCAAGGAAACGGTTACCAGTATAATCAACCTCAAAATGCTTTCCCACAAGGTACAGTAAATCAGTATAACCCACAAGCCAATAGCCAAGGATCCAACACTTTTTCATCGAGCCCCAGTGCTTCCGGTTCTGTATTTAAAGGAAATCAGGATAACTTTAAACCCTCAGTTGGAAACCGTCCTTCAACAGATCTATATGGATCCCAGCAACAGATAGGTTCAGGTCAACTAACTAATTCTGCGAAAACACCCTTAGCCCAAAGTGGGTTCAACAGACCCCAAAATCAAATTACATCTTTCCATAAGCAAGGCCAGGAGAATCAGAATAATCAGCCATTCGGTTTCCAACAAGGCAACCCTGCTGGTCTAGGATATCAGTACCAGCCCAAACAACCATCATTTGACTTAGGATTTAACAAACCGAGTATTGTTAAAAATTCGGGCTCTCAAAATGGCGGTATTTCAAACCAACCGTCATTCAATTTCAATAATAAGCAAAAACAAGGACCCCAATCATCTGATTACGAATCGGTTCATCCGCAACCCCAACAATCAGGCAAACAGCCTTCTTTTGAAACTTCTAGCAGTCCTGGCCAAAATGTACAGTTTTTAAAGCAAGTAGGACAAAGTCCTCAGTTCCCACAAAACGCCAATCAACCATCACGCAATTACAACCAAACCCCGAACAAGATCTCGCAATATCAACAATCCGGAAACCAGCCTAGTTTTGGTATCAGACAACCTATTCAGGGATCCCAATTGCCATCAGGTGGTCAAGGATTTGCAACTAAATCTTTAGGCCAGGGACCCATAGCTGGTTCAAGACCAGCTCAAGCACCGTACCAATACAACAAACCTAGCATAAGCTTCACAAAGCAACCATCCAATTTTCTTCCCCTCGAGTCTCAACCTTCAAAAGGAAAGCCTGACCAAGGAAATCAGGATAGGTCCGAAAATTTTGGAGGTCCTCGTCAACCACCCAGCTTTAACTCTCAAGAAGGATATAAATATTAGACGAAAATTTTATAAAATACTAGAACTAACTATGCATTAATTATGTATCATGTATTGTAATTTTAAGTAGCAGCATGTATAGAAAATCCTAAAAATATAATTTTTACATTATTTATGTATAAGTGTACTTGAAATCACTATGTGAGTAAATAATGAATTTAATATACGATGAGAAAAACAATGCTGTTTATTTATTCATCAAAATTGATTCCACTTACCTCCCGTAGTTCACATAAATTATCCAATAATGACCATAATTTCAATTGGCAGTAATAATATATAAAATAAAGCAATTACTGTGATATACCACTGACCCTCAACGAAACTAAATGCTAACGAAATCACAAGAGAAACATATTATACAGTAAAAGATTTAAATTTATACAATAATGTTAATTACATTTCCAATTTGATAATATTATACATATAATATTATCATCATAACATTACTTTTTACGTTATTACTTTGGCTTGGTAAGTTACCCCTGAAATAACATAATTTACAACTCAATCAATTAACATGTCAACATTTCGAATATAGATACACATGTACAAAGTAGTATTAGTAACAAAGATATTGAGAAATATATTTTAATTTCTATACATATTGCATATGATAATCAATAAAACCAATAACATAAAAAGTGATTTTTCTTTCAATTTTTACTTGGAGTCAATTCATATTTCTTAATACTAGATTAACGAATCATCTATAGAATGAATGAGGTCATATCTAGTACTTAAACGGATCTGAAGGTATTCGTATTCGAATATCAATTTCGCGTGTCTAACTTGAACTCGTTACTTCAAACAGATTCACACGACGAAGATAATGGTCTCGGGATGTCACGGAGGTACACACACATACATACATATACACTGATAGAGATATACACATAGAGACCTCTGGCAATATGTTGACTTACCCAACTGTATTGTCATATTTGTTTTGCTTCAAAGAATTATCAGCAAAAGTAGTGAATAATCATTTAAGAGAGATGTGATAAGTAAATGACATATAAGTCCCTATTAATCCTATTTTTATTAATCCCTATAACGATGAATTGTTTATCTATCTTTAAAAAGCTCCCATTTATAACTTAGTTACAAGTTCTATTATTACAATTAAAATAATCACTTAATAATGTATATTGATTGAAATAAATTCATTCTTGTGATGTATATAATAAAGTAGATAATCCTTTAAAAATAAAGCTTCTTTACTGCCACTTGAGGAGATTAAAGAAGATTTATAGGAAAATGTCAAGCTCTAGCTTCAAGTAGATGGAATTTAATATTATGTTACTTGCGATTTCCGAGTTATATTTATGTTATACACAAGTTGTTTACCGTTTTACGCGAGTAGTTCTACAGGCCCCCCTTCATTCAATTAGCCCTTTATAGCTTAAACTATTTTATTTTGTATTGTTCGCGACAAATATTTATGTCTAAAGTAAAATTTGTTTAGTTTTACCCAAATTTGTGTAGTTTTACCAGTCAATTTAAGTCTAATAGTTTTAGTATAATACACTGATCAATACAAAATTATGCGATAGTTACATTTTTATTGAAATGAAAAGATTAATTTTAAGTATGTGTTATAAGAAATAAATTTTATTTTCTGTATTACTGTTAAAGTGTTTCTAACACTTGACCCATGTTAAATTGACCAATCACATCACCGTTCATGAGTTGTTAAAATAAAACGATATAAAGAGTACACTTCTCGCAATAATTTATTACATATCATATTATATTTATAAGAAATGTATAAGTCTAATTCTATTGGATTTCAAACTCAAAATGTTTTTAGATATTACTAAAAAATACAAAATCATAGAGTATGATCTTAACTTTTGTATAAGACTATGGACTTACAAACACTAAATAAACCATAATATCCTTCCATCACAGTATAGCTAAATACACTATGTTTAGTTATACTTACACATACACTAAGTTTAGTTATACTTACACTTACACTAAGTTTAGTTATACTTACACTTACACTAAGTTTAGTTATACTTACACTTACACTAAGTTTAGTGTAAGTGAATTTGGCTATATGTAAGCTCACTAAGTATACATAACAAATGTTACTTAATTCTGAACAAAATAAAACAAACCAAATTGCATTAAATTATTAACCTTGTTGCAATAAATTCGCCAAGCCCAATTATTACTTATGATTACCGGAATCACGTACAAATCGCACATTTAGTTAACGAGTAATACGTCACGTGAATACATACACATATTTTGAAACAGTTTCGTTAGATTACTCTGGCGTAATCTTTAGATCGAGTGATCGTTGCTTTAGTTTTAGGGATCAGTGATTATAGTATATTATTCCTTATATATATTTTTAAAATTCTTATTAAAGAATTCATACGGAATTCCAGTAGATATTTTTATTAAACATTAAAAAGGTAAAGATAATAGATATCTAGATAAGGCGGTTTCTTAAATCTTTAACGAGATGACGTTTTTCGAATCACTGAAAAAAATAGGTTATTAAAGTAATATGACTTGCCAGACAATACAGTCTTTAGTATCTTTTATTGGTTGAGTATCACTAAAAAAATTGTTATCTATGTATGAACTAGCAGACCATACTAATCTTTGGTATAATTCAATGATACAATATAGAACTCTTTTAAAACAGACTAACTTCATACAATTACCTCACATTACATTTTAAGGCAATCTATACACGTGTGAACCCAATCAAGAGGTCGCTGATCAGAGCAAATGGATTTGCAATTAATAAGTGATTTTATATTATGAGCTTTATATTTCAGAACGTTATATGTTTTAGATTATTTTTATTATTTCAATATACGTTACCAGTATACTTTGATACAATGTTCTATGAACGAAATGATGCCTTTTACTTTTGGTGTGTAATAATTAAAAAATAAATCTTTACTTCATGTCATTGGGAGAAAGATGACTACTCAATAATGTACAATTCTATGTATAGTTTTTTAGAACTCTATTTATTACTTTTACTGCATAAACTCTTTTTTTTTATTTTTTAACAAGAAGCATGTTTTCTGTCATAGTACATTACCCAATATTTTAACGTAGATTATGTTCAGAACTTTAAAATGTATGTATATGTATAGATAGGTACAGGTGTGAATACATTTTGTAGAGTTAAATTTATGTTAATAATAACAATTCCAGATACACACCAGGCTTTACAAAGACTTCAATAAATAGCGAGGCACCCTCGGGCTTTGGATCATCTGTTAGTGTCTACCATTAGAGGCTAGACAAACGAGCAATCGAATTATGTATGTATATATTATATTTCCTTTTGTTCCATTTTGTGATAATTAGAAAAATTAAAATGGTATTATAAGCAATATGTTGTTTTACTCAATGCGGAGTGCATTGATTAAAACTAATTATTTGATAATTCATTTTATTAATGATTAAATAATTATATGATGCAATCAACCGTATAACAATACAGGGGACAATCGGGTCTGGACTTTTATTAATACGCTGGCTCTATCATGAAATTTATACAAATTATAATTTATTATTGTCAAAATATATATGTCGGAGGAACCGATCTTCTTGGACTTGAGTCTTGGGCGTTGTTCATTGAAATTAATAATTATCTAATTATTATGTACAACGAAACGTGAGGCAGTTTCTAAGCACTTGTTGTCAGCTCGAGGTCCGAATTATCAGAGAGCTCTGATCATGATGTTTACCCCTTATATCGGAATCGAACCGACTGAGGATAGACTCTGCCGAAGTGCGCCAACTTCACACATGCGTTTCGAAGTCATTTGATGTCCTGTACTCATGACGTAACCCACATATATATTATTAGGAGTTTAAATAAACAAAATTTGGACTTTACATTCTCATAAATTAAGTTGGAGGGACACAAACGTAGACAAAGGAATCCTTTCTAAATTTTAAATCTGTATACATATCATTAAAATAAAGTAAGCCCCAATCAGGTTTATTTTTGTTATTAAATAGTGGTTATAGGAAGATTGCATTTTTTAAAAGTAAATATTTAAAAGAATATAAACAAATATAGGCAGGGATACGAACCCACAACTTCTAGAAAACCGTCCCGTCGCTCTACCAATTGAGTACCGTATCGTTACCCGGTTCGATCAATTAAGTATTCAATGATCCTTTATTAATGGGATGGTAGAGACAACTTTTAGGCTTCTTTTTAATCCTAACGAAATCTAACGAATGTTACTGACTTTGCAGTATACGAAATAGTGACGGAACTAATTAATATTTGAGACAATCTGTACCCACGTTTAGTCATTCTCTACCAGTCAACCGAACCACTATACAGAGATTATATGGCTCTTAAATTCTGATGATCTCATGTTTTTTCATTTTTAGGGTTTGAAAAATAAAAAAAAATGGTATCAACCAAAATGGGATTACAATGATAAACATTACATCGCTATTGCTTTTTGTGATAGCGTCAAGTTTAATGTTAATTTGTATTGACTTTGCAAACGTTAAATCTTCTAAATATATAAGTTGCCGGTAAATTTAAAATTGTAGGATGATTCAAAAGTAACATTTATTTTCATTACAATAATGTACGACACATATTAGAGATACTGTTAATTGGGAAGTGTCACGGGGAGCAGGGTATCTCGGTTGAATTCGAAAGTGATTCCGTGACCTCCTACGATGGCGATAATGATAAACATTTGGTATTATTAGGATAGTGTAGGTTTTTTCCCGTAAAAGCATAAAATGTCGGAATTATAGAAAATAAACTAAGGTAGAATAACGACATTACATTACGACATATGACATTTTTTTAAATATTTTTTTTACTTTTATTCACGGACACATAGCCCGTGCACTTTTCTTATTTCTCTAATTTGCGATAAATGCTCAAAAAGGAGTTCGTTTATTTTGTTTTATTTTATATATACGGTACTTTATAATTTTGCAATATTGCATCCAAAAAAAATCTGTAGAGAATTATGAGTTGCAAAGGATTAAATATCTATACTTATGTATTACTTATGACAATGATTTAAAAATTAGTATACTCTTAGTATAATTTTAATTATAATTGAAATATGTTTTAAGATTAGAAATCTTGTAACAGATTGGAGCAATATGTCTCGTTTCTATGAATATCATAAATATTACTTAATATAGATCTAAAATACTACATGTTTTAATATTAATATTATTCTGTATTATATAATTACGCATTTATATGCAGAACTATGTTTGACGTAACGAAATGTTTTACATTTTTCTAGTAGTTTTAATTTTTATCATTATATTAACATAATTATCATTTGTATATAATTTTTATTAACTTAACTTGTAATTTCGAATTGTAATTAAGTTTATATATCATTTTAGATGACATGATTTCGTTATCTATTATTATGTATTGCAATATTTATGTATGTATTAAATTAGGTTTCTATATTAACACAGTTTTTATATCTCCTGTTTCTTCCCTAAAGTTAAGGTAAGCGATAAGACCCTTCTTGTAACTTCTTTTAAAAACTTCGACTTAATATTTTTTGGGATTTTGAATTATGGTGCAGTAAGCTGTTATAAATAACTAATTTCTAATTTATTTATAAAAATATATCTAGTTTGAGTAACATTATAGAAAGTTTATATATATGGTGACGGAACTGTATACCAGAGTTAGTAAGTTCGAATACGGCCGGTCTTGATATTTTTTTTCTATATTTATTAAAAAATTACTACAACATAGTTTTCATAATAATGTTATAATTTATAACCAATTAGTATTAGGTTTCAATATTTTGATCCTCTTTTGAAATTCGTCTAAATAATTTATACAAGCAGAATAATTGAATAATGACTATAAAAATATTGTCTTAGACGGATGTCTTACTCAACTAATTTATATTCAAGATCGTGTACCCATATTTCATCTTAAATAGCATTAATCTTAGTGTAAGATGATCCGCAATGGCTTTACTGTTACGAATTATATTTGAAACACAATTTACATAACTTAAATCAAATGTGCTTGAATTTCTTCACATTGTATTTACGGATTTTTAAGCATAAGTTACGTTTAATTATAAAGTAACTATATATTAATAAAAGTAAGGATATTGTTCTACTTTGCAAAAAATATAACTATCCAAAAGCAATCTATAGATTAGTTTTATAGATATAGCTTGATGTTCATTACGTATTATATATACATATAATTAATTCAATATAAGCATAAAGAAATTGAGAAATTAAAATAAGTTTCTTACTGGATGAAAGTTGTATGAATATAGAAATGTTCATTAATCATTTTCGTGTTCAGATTCGAACCTGTCAACTACTGACACAACGGTTGTCACACGTCACCGATATTATAGAATAGACATATTTTCGAGATATTTTGTTAATTATTTTATTTATAAAGTGATTAAATTCGTACACAACTATCTATTCTGTTATTTGTGCATCCTTATGCTATTTTATTTATCGCGTTAGGTTTTATATCGTGACGTCACAGTAAAGCTAGTCAACAATAAAGATGTTGATTAACATTTGTATCTATATGTTTACAACAAACTCTAATATGGTTTATATAATGGCAGACAAGCGTTTATTAATTTATATTATTTACTGTCCGTTGCCATCGACTCTGAACTGTCCAAGAGGTCGTTAATCGTCGAGACATTAGTTCAGAACTACTGACTGAACCCGGAAACAAAGAGAAATGACCATATATATTTTTTAAAACACGGTCCTTTTTGTTATTGTTATAGTGTTACCCGTATATAGTATATAACTTCAAGAAAATTTCGAGAAACGGGTTATATGGATAATAAAAACTAATCTAAATTGAAAGTACCAAAGCTTAGTGCTTTCAAACAAATGAATTCTTCATTGTCATTATTATATAAATATAATATACGAAACTTTTGAGTACAGTAATTTTAAACAGGAAGTTACCAAACTTTAACTAATAATGAAATGAAACATTGATTAACTCCAATATTTATTTATTTAAAATTATTACTGACTCTAACATATAGTATGTAATGAGGGTTCTATACGCCTGGTAATGTTTTAGATATATTTACCGATATCCTAATTAGATATGTATTTTATTGAGGTCATACTGCAAGTGTTTCTATAGCAAGGTCGAAATTAAGTTCATTCAAATTAATACGCTGATCGGTTTATGCAGTTAACGATAAGTTAAAGAATTTTTAAGTGTGAAAGTTGTTATAGCAATTTATCATTAATTTCACTGTTCGGTTTTTTTTAAATATTTTGTGAGGGTCTGATTGTCTAATGTTTAAAGATCCAGACTTTTAACGCATAGTTGTGGGTTTGATTTTCCGTGTTATAGGGATTATTATTCTTTTATAACAAAGAAGTTAAAAAAAAATAAAAAAATACATAAGAATAAAATATTAAAACTGTTGAGACATAGAGCTGTAACGTGCTTAGGCAGTTCTTGGAATCCTTATTTTGTATAACTTTACACTTAAATCCAAATTAATTAAAACTACAATAATCAGAATAACACATGATTGAATAAATCAGCAAATGTAATTCGTAAAGTAGAATAAAATTATTGTAAAAGTTAATTGCATAACACTGTCCAAAATAGTTAAAGGCGTCCATCGGATGAGGTAATACAAAACCACGACTTTTTAGATAAAGAGCATAATGTAGATCAATATACAGCAGGATCTAGTATAAATAAAGAAGACGGTTTTTTAGTTACATCATTCAATCAATAGCATCTACCAGTAGCGCTCACTAAAATGAAATTGGTAAATATTTTTAATTAATAAATATATAATAAGTTCCCATTTGTATTTAAAGCTTGCTAATAAGTTTTTTTTATTAATAATATTTGATTAAAAAATAGCTATAGTATCATAAATATTATGTATATACTCTTTTTACAGTTTATGATACTTGCGTTCATTGCTGTCTCCAAAGGAGATAAGCTTCGAAGGTCTTATATACCACCAAACCATGCTCCAACTTCCGGAGGATCTGCCAGCATTCTGGAAACTCCTATTCTTGGTAGAATAATTGTACCAAATGATGATGACGGTCAACAACAAGTACAATATGTACAAATTGGAGAACCCGGTAATAAATATGCAGTACACGATGAAGCACCAGATCGTCCTCAAGCAGTATATGAAAGAAACGCGAAAATTCTTCAGCAAGATTTCGAACGAAATGCTGATAGTTATTCGTATGCTTACGAAACTGAAAATGGAATATATGCTGAGGAGTCTGGAGTAGCGGCTGATGGGGTTGTAGCCCATGGAGGTTACTCGTACACTGGTGATGATGGAAAGCAATATACGATCAGGTAACTTTTTTAAACTCTGTTATTGAAAACCTGAAATAGAATAATATAGTAATAATACATATAATAGGTTTCAAAAACAATACTTTAGAGAAGATATCATAAATATGGTCTGTAATGGTTTATTTTTGTCTTTCTTTGCCTGTGATGTGTACAAAAGTGAATCACTGTAAGCAATTTTGTTTATCATTTTAATCTTATTTACCTATAGATACACAGCTGATGGAAATGGATTCAGGCCTCAAGGAGACCATCTTCCCACACCACCCCCCATACCTAAGGAAATCCTCGAATCTTTAGAGCAGAATGCACGTGAAGAAGCAGCCGGTATTTTCAACGATGGTGAGTATGATGGTGAGTAGAAGACCTTATAAGGTTTACTAAATACTGAGTATTTACTTATCTTACTTTCATCATGATTTGTAAATCATTTGGTTGGAAGTTAAACTATCCTTTTAAACAACAGTATAAAGTCTAATAATTACTATTTGTAGGTTCTTACGACCCCAAAATTTATGAGACCTCTGGAAAGGCTGTGTATGGTGTGAATTACGTCCATAATGTAGGTGAACTAAGAAATAGCGAAATTGTTGACAATGATGAAGATACAATAGTGACCCATTCCGCCAGCAACTTAGATGCCAGTGTTCAAGTACCTAGACAATATGTTGTTTATGGAACTCAGGATATTGCCCAAAATAAGGCAGACTCACCTCCCCAGAAGGCTCCAGTTCTAGAAGACCGTAGTTCCAATGGACACTTTGAATTCAGGAAAAACCGCCCCAGCTTCAACACCAAAAGCGGATATAAGTATTAATTTAAATTTAAAAGAACCTTCTACTTTTCTTAATATATAACTTATTTATTTCATAATACGAATGTTTTAATTACCTTACTTTCCTGTATTCTTTAAAAATACCTGTCTATGTCATCCTTAACCACGTATCGACGCGATGGTGACATTCAGGTGTTGAAGATTTTAATACGACCATTAATAATTCTAAAATATGCATAAAAATAAAATCTTTTTTCTCTAGATACACATCCATATCTAGAATATCGAGAACATTAGACATTTTTTCAAAACTATAATAAAAATTCATGCTTAAGGTACATATTTTTACTTTAATTTATTTAAATTTTAACTAGAAACTTTTGCGAAAGTTGATACCGCACAAAGATTTCTGATGGATCTCAAAACACCATAAATATTGATAAGCTAGTTTAAAAAGATATAATATCTTATATAACACTTGTTACATATTGTATGTTAAATATACCGATTCGACATATCAACGGACTAACAAACCTCACATTTTGGTTTAAGTTTTAGAAATTAAATGTTTTAATTAGTCCGTTACTTTTGCATGAATGAAGTTCAAAGGTTATAATCACATTACAAAATATACTTTTTAATAATAAATAAACTAGGTTGACTGGCATAGTCAAGCAAGTGAGGGCAAAAATGAAATGGCCTAATTTCAAATTGTCACATTTTTTTTTTAAACTTACATTATTCGAGCAGAAGGCTCGGCTCTATTAGTAAACAAAAATAGCGCGCCAATTTAACTGAATGCAAGCTATTGAAAATAATGTTTTGTTGATTTTTCCTCAAGGACATGACCTATTACCGATTTTTTTTATTATAAGCACTCACCACAACTTCCGAAATCGATTAAAAAATTTAGTCAAATCAGGTCAGTAGGTACATTAGTACCTACTGACCTGATGCATTTGACCCACAGAGCTTCACTTGTCACTCGCTCAGCACTCGTTGATAATCTTTCTTATCTATTTTATAGGTATTTAACATTATTTATTATTATTAAAGAAACTTTTAGTGATATATATTTTTTGAAGTTGTTTTTTTTTATTTTTTTTAAAGTACATTTATTCTTTTTTAAAATAATATAGTTTAGTATAATTTTATAAAGTGATTCTAAGAAACAATTAGTGTTCGTTTTTCCATGATGTAATTAATTTTAAAATACTTTCTCATTTTAGTATTGAGATTTTAACAAAGTGTTACATAATTTATCAATATGTTAAATTTCTTAAGATACATATAATGTAGTCAATATTATATTATATAATATAATTTTGAAAGTTATTATGTTTGTCCGTCCATCAAGTAAAACAGTTTTGTATCTGCTTACAAATAGATAGATTTTGACCGATAATGAGTAACAAATATTTTATTCCATTACCGTGTTATAGTAGCACCACTACTGTTCATCATCATCATCATCATCATCATCATCATCATCTCAAATAATATCAATTAGTTATTATTTAAGATTTAGTTCTTTGCCCTCTATAGTCCTTCCTTGCAACCGCAGTCGCGAGCAAAACTTAGTATAGAAATATAAGGAAGTGTATAATCTCATCTTCATGATAATCATATAAATTATTAATATGTCAGAAGTGAAGAAATAAATGCATAACTCAATTTGTACATAGGAAATGTGTGTTGTGTTGAGCCCAGCAATCTTTCTATCTTATTATAACTATTTGAGAGGTTTGTTTGTCTGTTGCCAGTAATAGAACATATGGCACTTTTTATATGTATTATATGTATTATGAGGTTTACTCGAAATAACTCAAATAGTAAATACTTACTTACTACTAAATACTTACAAAGCATGAAGTTACTTAAATACTACAATATCAGATTTACTTACTGAGATGTTGGTTAAAATATTCAATTAAGTTAATTATTACACTTACAAACTGCATACACATAAACTAATTAAGGTTGTGTATCTTTTGCAAAAACATTATCATGAAAATGACATAAAAAATGGAATACTAAAGGAAAATATAACGCCAATTATATTATTTATTAGATTTTTTTTATTACATTTTTTTTATTACATTTTCCGAAGTATTAACATGTAAAAGAGGTTGATGTATATATTCTTTTACATTTATCATTGGTTAACACATTCCATGAGGAGTAAAGTATAAACTTTAAATATGTATTATTTGTTTAAAAAATCTTTTATGGGTTGAAATAAACGAATTTGGGCTAATTTAATTCGAAAAATGTAATGTAATAGATGAATACTATTTTGTTATCATAAAAAAAAGAAGTCTTACAAAATAAGGTTTCGATTTAGCAATATTATGTTACTAAAATACGTTTGACTTCAATAGATTATTGGATTCAATCCTCTTGTAACTGTCAATTATACCGCCCCTTAACCAAAGGTGTTGTTCTTTGGACAATAATAGTGTCAATAACGTGACAAAATATTAAAAATAAATGGTTATCAATAGTTCCTTGACAATGGCTATCACGTTTTTTCATCTCAATAACCATTAAAGGCAATTTACAATTTGGTATATATAGATTTTTTGAAGAAGATATATCACACATCATCTTTGATTGTTCTTCAGATCTACCAAGATGAAGACACTCTTGGTTTGTACAGATATTTATAATTACTATTATTTCTATATTATCATATTATAAATTATTATAAATTATTTCTATATTATTTTATTATAAATTATTTTGTTTTTAATATTATTTTATAATGTATTTAAGTCGTTAAATACATTATAAAATAATATTAAAAAGTGATAGTTATTAAGAGAATAATTTAAAATTTAATTGATGATTTTAACATTTCAGTTACTTTCGGCCCTTGTAGGCTTAACATTACAGGAAAAATTAGATCGGACCTATCTTCCACCTCCTGGTTCAAAATTTTCTGGAGGCAGTCCAGGAGCAATTGAGGTCCCGTTAGAATTACCAAAGGAAACTTATTCTTATAGCTCGCAGGATAACAATTTTAGACGACCAGACATTACAATTGGAATCGACAGAGTTAGCTCCAATATGCCTGAAAAATATGAAGATAAAACTTCAACAGTGTCATCAGTCCATGGAAATTCTTATGGTTTTCCCCCACCCTCTACTTCTTACCCAATCTCACAAACAACTCCATATTTACCTGCTGCGGGTTCCACTAATGGACCACATGTTTCAATCAATTCAGAATATCCTAGTAATAATTCTATCAATATTAATACTACTCCAGACAATTTTAGAGAAAAAAATCTCAATTTCGACAATGCTGGACCTAAAAATGTTTATTCTATGGAAGAAAATCAAATGTTCAGTGATATTAAAAACATTCTGGAAAATCAATTTCCTGATAATAGAATCAACTCCCCGGTAGTTAAAAAAATAAGCGATGAAAGTCTGCATTCTAACAACGGTGATCTTAATAGTATTCCCATAATTAATTCATACTCAGGTGATCTAGGCATTTCCGGTATAAGTTCCACCCCAGCTGAAATTGGTCAGTCTTTAGTGAATAATAATTATAATACCTATCATAGTCCTCCACTATCTGAACCGATAAGTAAACATAATTTGAATCCTATTTCTTCTACTGCTATCCCTACCAATAATGTTTATTCCAAAACCCCATCTAAATATGTATCAACTACTCCAATAAGTATAACGGATACTCCATATTCATATCGTACACGTCCAGAAGAGATACAAGCACGAGATAGAGATGCAGTGATCCTGAATTATGATAATACCATCACTCCCGAAGGATATGCTTATAGTTTTGATACCTCAAACGGAATTCATGCTGATGAAAAAGGAATTGCACTCAATGGTGTTCAGGCTGTAGGATCCTACTCATACATAGGAGATGATGGGAAATTATATAGTGTTAATTACACGGCCGATGAAAATGGATTTAGACCTCATGGAGCCCATTTACCGACTGCGCCTCCAATCCCAGATGCAATTTTGAAGGTTATAGAGCAAGCTGCAATCGATAAAGTAAATGGAATTTATGATGACGGTGAGTCAAAGTAGATTTTTTTAAGATCATATTAAATGAAAACTTATATAGTATTTACTAACAGGATCAATCGGTAACTATTTTTGATTATTTTTTTATATTTACAGGATCTTATGATGAAAATAAGTATGGTTATCAAAAATATAACCCAACGAAAAACATGCACTTCTTAAACCAATACAACAAAAACAGTGAAGGTACAAATACAAATATAAGTAAAATTGATAAACTACCACATAACACCAGGTTAGAAGAGAAAGTAAATAAAGATAAAGATACAAATGAAGAAAAGCAACCGATCGTTGTAATCAAAAACCAGCTACAACCATTTATGAAAAATGAATTAGCTAATGGATCTGTGTCTGAACTATCACCTAATTACAATTCCGAGGGTTTTGAGAATAATGAAAAGGATAACATTGACAATAGCAACAACGATTACGACAACAAATTGCAGAATAAAATATTCAATTCTATACCGCATTTAAAAGATATAGAAAAAGAAGATACAATAATGAATATTGAATTTTACGATGAAACCGGTTATCATTATTCGAAACCTCAAAACGATTATACTTTAAAAGCTGCAAATAAACTAATAAATAGATTCTCTGAAACTCCAGCCACGATAAATATTCCGGAAATGTATAGGAAAACCATTGAAAATGTACCTATCAGACCTACCTTTATGACACCATTTGTATCTCGAAATGACGACATCTTCGTAGAACATGACGTAGGAGATGACCAACCTCTTGATATACCCGCACAGTACCATGAAGAAGAAAATGTTAAAATAAGTAATGTGAATAGCCCTTTTCCAACTTCGGCAGAGCCAAACGTGGTACCTGGTGAAACTGAAAACAGAATCATGCATAACTTTAATAATCAATTTAAACAATCAGATATATCACCTTACGATGACCAAGCAAATGTGTATAGCCAAAATGTGAATTCCAATAACGATAGCCTTGTACCTTATATTTCATCTACTGAGATTGGTTTATCTGATATTACATCCACAATACCAACATCATTTTCCCCGAGGTTCAATTCATTGGAATCCAGGGACGATACAAGAAATCCATCTAAAAATTTCGAGTCAAGTTTTCTTAAAAATGAAGCACCTTTTTCCAATCCTTTATTAGATCAGAATATATACCGAGGACCTTTAACTCATTCAAACAAACCAGACAACTATGGAAATGATATTAACGATGATATTAATAATCCAGGGCCAAGATTTAAAACACCCAATATGTATGAAGCAGTCAAAGATTATATTAAAGAGCATTCGACACCTAAACCCTATAGTGAAGATTTCAGTGGTCCTAAACAACCCCAGAAATATGATCCTGTTACCGGCTACTACTACTAAAATTGATGTGATTTGTTCTACTAAAACGATTATTATTTGAATATGTGTGTATAAAAGTTTTCAATTATCATCTGTTTTATTCTTTATTTCCTTTTTGTTATATTCTAAACTCTATATGAAATGAAATATTATTCAAATAGATTGTTATGATTACTGATGTAAGTATTATATATATATATAAATTATTATGTTATACTTTTTTAGAAAGTCTCGTGAAATATGTTGAACAAGGTCAAAAGACTCCATCTTATGAGCACTTTTTGCAACTTAGCAAAAGAGATACTTCGTACATTCTCCAACATCATACACTTTCAATATCGATTCTCAGGAATATTCATTAGATGGCGCTCTGGAATATTATTAGTAGATTATTTGTTTATTTTTAATACTGATATATATAAGTATATATATTACTTCTACTATATATAAACTACTCTTACGAATATTTATTTACCATTTATTCATCATAATTATTCGTAAATAACGATTAGTTTTAACATTATGCAAAATTATTTAGAATTTTGCAACGATACCAAAAGGTATATAATTTCGTTAAAATGCTCTCATTCTATGACTCGTGTAGATAAATGCCATGCTCTTTATAAATATGATTTATTATGGTTCCATAATGACTTGCTGTTGGGTTACTCATAATAATTGTTCTATGAAGTCACATGGTATGAAACATTTATCAAAATAACATCTCTGATATATTTGGTATGTTCATGTATTATTACCTATATTTATTCCGTGTATCAGTATTGCTTACAATTATTTTATTGTATTTCTATACATCAGCACCCAATGCCCTTAGCTCCATTATTTGTGGTTGACACAATTTATAGCATATCGTAAGAGATTCCGCAAAAGATTTTAAAACAAATCGCCGGCCTGACGTCAGTCAGTTTTTTGTTTTGTTTTGTTTGAGAATGCGTGTTGGTGGGATTTCTACCACTTTTTGAATAAGTGGTGTCAAGTGGTATCCGCTTGTATTTTTATTCCTTAGCTAACTTTTTTCATAATTGGGGCAGACCTGTACTACGACTGTATAGCACTATTTTTGAACTTCTACACATCTTAGTATATTTTGCTAGTAACTGCAATGCTTAGAAATGGCGTATATCTATTTCAATAAAGCTTTTTCACCTCGTATTTTATATATTCAATTATGTAAATGAATATATTGTTATTTCTGTAGTAGCTTAGATTATGTTAAACTTATCATAAACTATTGTTGGCGTTTTATCATTGAGCTTAAATCATCGTAGAATTGAATAATGTAAAATGTTTTAGATCACGTCATACATCCATCAAATGTATTAAATACTCAGTACCTAATGTTAAATAATACCAAACTCTGAACAAACATTTCGAATTTATTGTTTGTTTATTAGTTGTCTGTTTATCCTTGTGTTTCTTCGTACATCACGCAAAGTTACTAGATTGATTTTGATAAATTTTAGTTTTGTTGTAAGCTTTTTCTGAGGCAGGATTATAACCTTTTATAATCACTAAAATTAAAAATAATTATCAAAAGTCCACCCTGAAAATAAAAAATAAATAAGCAGTTTATTTTGTAATATAATGTTATAAGCAGCATATTATTGAAGATAGTTGTGTAGATACAACTATTATGCTTATGTACAATTATTATTGTCAGTATGGTAATTAAATGCTTGGGTTGCTATGGAATGTTTACTAGTCTAAATTCTTTATCTGTATTTGAGGCATTATTGAACCACAATTAGGCAATCTTCATAATAAGCTACTGAATAAATACCTATATCTTGTTCCCACTTAAACTAACTTACTTAACTATTGAAATAATAACTCTTAGAAGTTTAACTACATCTTATTATTAGTGAAGCTTGTAAGATAAACTTTAGGAAAACAATTCTTTTTATGTAAAATTAAAAAAAAATAGTATAAATATCCCGAAACACAAATTTTCTAACAATATTATTATTTTCTGACCGTATTTTAACTTTTTATTTAAATGACAAGCTAGGTAGTTCTAAACATTTATACTAAACAACAATTAATGTATAGACATTTATACTAAAAAATAAACATGTTTATTTTGTGAACGGAGCAACAATATAAAATGCGACATAACAGTAACAACCCTCAACATAAAAACTAAAATTAAAAAAAAATCTGAATTGCTATAACTGAAAAGTTAACAAACTTGTATGACGGTATTGCAACTTAAGACAAAGTATTGCAATCGGCGTCAATTGCAAGGGAATTCTGTTTTTAAGTAACAGCAATTTGTCGTCATGAGAGTATAAAAGTAAACGCAGATGTGATTATTCGTTCCATCGCAATATTACATTTCGTGAACGTATTCATATTATATAGAATTAAACATTTATAAATATATTGTTTTGACTTCTTACTGAAAATATTATCTTTATAACTTATTTTACTCAAATTAGTGTTTGCGAGTATTTTAATACAAACAAAAAAATGCTTAATTGTCCGAGACGATACGGTAATTAATTTGGTAGAGCGACATGACGGTTTTACAGAGGTTGCAGGATCGAATCCCTGCCCGTATCTGTTTATTTTTTAATTCTATATTTATTAAAATTTAAACAAACTATACATGTCTATAGATATTTTTAAATATTATAATACATTTAATATATAGTTCTATTACTTGCAGAATCTTAGATATTGATCTTAAGATTGCGTATTGGATGATTAGAATGTTATAAATAATGGTATCGAATTTATTGGCGACTTGATCTTTGACCCAGCCATTTGAAGATTCATCACAGCAGGAGAAATAACATTCAAACCATATTTAATGTTTTTATAACCTACAATTGACAAAAATCATTTTAATTCCTGTCTAAAAAAATATTTTTATCTAACCTCTACAATTTATTAAACATTTCATAAAACAAGAAATCAAAAATTTTTAAGAATAATAAGTAATCAGTAAATATGTAATAAAATAATATGCTTACTAAAGTATACTTATATCTGATAATACATCGTTAGTATTTTTACGTAAAAGCTGATGAAAAAGTACATTAGCGATATTTTTGAGTATTTTAACCAGTCTTCTCACAACGATAAATATCTAACCTCTTCGGTCCATTAAAGGAATTGTAAAATGCAATTGTACGTGTTACCAACCTTATAGCAAAACATATTTAATAGTTGCTTAACTATGATTTATTCATATATATTTGCAAAATGCGGACTCATCTTATTTTTTTGTGTATTTGATACAAAAAATAAATTGATAGTCTTATTTTTATGATGACCAAAAAACATACATTGTGTTATATAACTATAATATTATTCCATTATAATAATAGTTATATGTTTCATTGAAATATGTTAACAAGTATAAGAAATATCGAGACTGGAATTACACTGTTTGCTGGCGATGGAACTAAGACATCAAATCCTGTTGAGTAATTCTGAATTGCATAATTTTCTAGGAGATGAAGTAATGTCTTAAGGGGTTATACGCAGTTAGAATTTTCAAAAAATCGTTTTTTTTTTTTTTGCATTTTCGGAATGTACATATATTTGAGTATATTCTCTGAAAATTTGAAGTCAATCCGATAAATATTTTCGGAGATTTACCTGAATTTGTAAGGCCACGTCAGAGCGTCAGAAAGTTTTTTTTTTTTTTTTTTTTTTTTTTTTTTTTTTTTTTTTTTTTTTTTTTTTTTTTTTTTGTCTGTATTTGCTGTTAGCCCTGTTGGCTATTACAGCGTCACCGGGGGAGCGAATGGGTCAGGAGACCCGCAATTAAAATGGGGGGCCAGTTGGGCCCCCATGGGGAACGACGTCCCGAGGGCGTCACAGATTGAGACACGTTAGAAAGTAGGGTCAGTAAGAACTGGACGAGCAGCTGCATGCATGAGGCGCGCTACCTAAAAAAAAAAAAAACAAAAAAAAAAAGTGTTTCGTCAGTCTAAATTGTACTGCTAAGTGGTAAAGTCGTGCGTTCAGTTTAAACTTACTAGTGAATTTTATTTAAACATTAAAAAAATGCCTAGTAAATGTTCGAGATCTCGCAGAAGTACTGAAAATGTTCAATTATCTAGAAGAAAAAAGAGAACACAGACTTTTAATCCAAAGACTAATGAAACGGATGAAAGTAGTTTTAGTGCGTCTGCGAAAAAATTTAAAATGCAGAAAGAGATTTTAGTTTCACGTGATCCTTCGATTGAATATAGAATTCTAAACTTCATTACAGTATTTGCTGCGATAAGTGAATATGTGCAATGTAAGTCTTGTAAGGGAAACATAAAATTTGAAACTGCTTCTACCCGTGGACTTGGTTTTAAAATCGTTGTACTGTGTGATAACTGTGAGAATCGTGTGATAAACTCCAGCCCTTTTGTCAAGCATTCTTACGAAATAAACAGAAGATTTATATTTGTGATGAGAATTCTGGGACTAGGATTAAAAGGCGCAGCTAAATTTTGTGGCTTGATGGATATGCCTGCTTTTTTAACACAAAACACTTATGACTTGATTATTGAGAATATTCATTCTTGTGTGAAAATAGCAGCTGAAAAACTGTTTGAAAAAGCCTGTACTGAGGAAAAAGAAGCGACTGCTGGAAACCAAGGTGACCAAAATGACCAAGGTGACCAAAGTGATGGAGAACTAACAGTTTCGGGTGACGGAACCTGGAAAAAGCGAGGGTATTCTTCTTTATATGGAGTGACATCATTGATTGGATATTACACTGGAAAAATCATTGATATAGTAGTGAAAAGTTCTTACTGTAAGCAGTGTGAGGTTTGGAAACCTAAAAAAGGTACTGAAGAGTATACTGAGTGGCACGATGAACATGAAAAAACTTGTGCTGCGAATCACAATGGCTCTTCAGGTAAAATGGAAGTCGATTCTGTTATTGAAATGTTCAAGCGTTCAATCGAAAAATTCCAAGTTCGTTATAAAAACTATATAGGTGATGGCGATTCAAAAACATATTCTGGGTTACTGAAAGCTGCTCCTTATTATGACTATGAAATTGTTAAAAAAGAATGTATCGGGCATGTTCGAAAGAGGATGGGCTCACGACTCCGCGACCTAGTAAAAAACAAGACTGAATCAATAGAAAAAGACGGAAAAACAATTAATAAAAAAGTACTTTCTGGGAAAGGTAAGCTCACAGCTAAGCTAATAGATAAGCTGACAGTTTATTACGGATTGGCAATAAGAAGAAATTGTGATTCTGTGAACAGTATGTATAATGCAATTTGGGGAACTTATTATCACTATTGTTCGACCGATGAGAATCCTCAACACGAAATGTGCCCAGGTGGAGAAGGTTCATGGTGTACTTGGCAGCAAGCGCTAGCAACAGATACATTATCTTCTTACACCCATGATTATCCAGCTTTACCAGCTGATGTTGCCAAAGCTATATATCCAATTTATGAAAACCTTAGCAACGAAAATTTATTGGAAAGGTGTGTAGGTGGATTCACACAAAATTACAATGAAAGTTACAATCAGTTAATCTGGAAAATAAGTCCGAAAATTGTTCCATGTGGCTCTAAAGTTGTTGAAATAGCGGCTTACATTGCAGCTGCAACATATAATGAAGGTACAACATCATTGTTACACATGATGAGTGCATTAGGGCTTTCATTAGGCACCTCAGCTCATAATTATGCTGAGAAAGAGGACGCAGAGCGTGTGATGATCTCCAACGCGAGAGCGCTAGGGAGCACGCGCGAAGAAAGAATGGCTCGACGACAACACCAGCTGGACTTACTGGAAGCTAGGGATCCTGCACAAGGTCCCTCTTATGGCCCTGGAATCGATGATACCATGTAAGTTTAGTCGAGATCAAGTACAGTCTGAAAGAGAAGCCATGGTGCAACGTTTGAATGACAAACTTCAGGCAGTCTCCGCATGGAGCAATGCCAATCTTGTCAAGTTCAACGCCACCAAAACGCAGACGTGTCTATTCACCGCCAAAAGGAGCCCTTTCACCTTGGCTCCTACTTTCCAGAATGTATCCTTGGAATACAGTGACCGGCTTCAGTTGTTAGGCTTAGAGATTTCCTCGAACCTCAACTTTGGTCGGTTCATTGAGTCCAGAGCAAGAGCAGCAGCAGCAAAGCTTGCCGTTCTGGCGAAGGTTCGGCAGTACTTTACACCGGGACAGCTTCTTGTTTTATACAAAGCACAGATCCGGTCGTGTGTAGAGTACTGTGGTCACATATTTGCTGGTGCCGCAAAGTCTCATCTTGCGGTTCTGGACTCAATTGAGAGGCGAGCAAAGAGGCTTATAGGCGATCCCGAATTGGTCGGAGCCGACCTCCAAAGCCTTGAGCACAGGCGTAGAATTGCTAGCCTCTCAGTATTCTATAGGATACATTTTGGTGAGTGTGCGCAGGAATTACACAATTTAATTCCCCCGTCCCCCTTCCATCACCGGACGTCCCGACGCACGGCAGGTATCCATCCTTTTGTTGTGGACATTCCACCTGTCCGAACGAAGCGCTTTACTTCCTCATTTTTACTGCGTACAGCAAAGGATTGGAACAGCTTGCCTGCGTCGGTATTTCCGACCGAATACAATGTAGGTGTCTTCAAGCGAAGAGTGAATAGGTTGCTAGGGTAATGCGCCTTACCATCTAAGACTACATTCCACTTACCATCAGGTGGAATGTAGTCAAGCATTGCCCTAGATAATATAAAAAAAAAAAAAAAAAAAAAAAAAAGTTTAAAAAAAAAAAATTACCTATGTGTAAACTACTTCTGAAACTTTAAACGCGTTTATCTCAAAACTGTCATTTCAGAGTCGGTGAGCAAGATTTCTCAGAGATGGCTCAACTAATCGGGCTGAAATTTTGACACAATCTTTTTAGATACATTTTTCAGGTATTGAACGAAGGAATAAGATGTACAAAATTTTTTACTATTTTTTTTGGACAATTTAAAGCGAAAATTTTCATCGAAAACTAAAAATTTTTTTCAAATAGCCGCCATTTTGTTAAAAATGAAAATTTTGTTTATTCCTTCGTTCAATACCTGCATTTATCTATCCTTTAAAAGAATTCACCTTTTTTTTATTTTAGATAATCCAAAACCGACAAAATCGTGCTCACCGCCGAGCGCCTTTTTTTGGAGGTCGTTCAGGACATCATCTGCAGAGGCGGTGCACATCAATATTTTGACACGAGTAACACAAAATTATATTCTTCAAAGTGTGCTCTTTCAGAATTACTATTACTTGTACTTAGTAAATAAAAGCTGTGTCCACAAAAAAATCGTAAAAAAACCTTATTTTTGAGCCTCGCAACTGCGTATAACCCCTTAAAACAAACATTGACATAAGTTTATTAATGTGACCTATTCTTAAAGGTCCGTGAACTTTTGTTATTCTAATACAATAACGGACGTAAATAGAGCGATCATATTTATTTTTGACCTTGTATCTTCAAGTCATTAGCCAAAAGTTATAAGTCAAGCGCTTTTTGCTTAACTTAAAGTTGAAACTAACTAATTACAGTTTATAATTTGGTGTATTTACCAAAATGCTTTTTTTTTTATTATTTGTGATATATTTAAAATTAAAATAAAAATTCAACTGCGATATCTGAGATCGCGTACCGGTACTACACTGTTTCTGTCCGTGTTGATAACATTTTTTATATATATGTAGATATATAACATTTTTAACATAACGTGGATAACATTAAAAGACTTAAAATATATAAACAAGTAGTTCAAGAACCCAAAAAATTAACAATTTACAAATGTGACAAAAAATCAGTTTTCTTTATGTGTTAAGCTCTGTTAACATTAATTAGATTTATTTTCTAACTATATTTACAAGCCATTTTTAGACTAACTACATTTACAGATTTTAGATTTATTATTATTTCGGTTACAAACTAGTGATATCAACTAACTTAACAATGATTGTCATAGTACCAAAATGCAGTCAAAATATATGTATACACGTGTGTTTAGTAAATATAATAGACAGAATGCTAATAAATCTACTATCGAGCTTTGCGACAATATCACTCATATACATAAGAGAAAATGGCAGATTTGAGGGATTTGAATTGGTGTGTGAACATAATTCCATTATTATTAATAAAATATATCTTACAAATAATGGCAGATACTAATTGATTTCTTAACGTAGTATTGTTTTAGATATTGTTATAGCGACACGTACGTATCCCCTAAATAGGTAATATTTGAACTTTCATCCTTCTTTAAAATTTTTTGGCCATGAATTTTCGTAAAATCCTATCTTCATCTAAAAGATGAGCTCTACAAAATTGAGAAGAATTAATATTTTTTATTTAATTAGATAAATGGTACATGATTAACGAAAAAATCGATAAAATGTGATACTTAATTTTTGAATAATATACATTGTATTTATTAATTAAAAATCAACAGCAACCTGGAAACAAAAGCTAACATGAGCTTTATCCGAACAAAATCGTAGAAAAAAACTGAATGATTATAAGAATATAATTATAATTACAGGCATAGGTTATAGATAATTATTCTAACAACTATAAGTTATTTTGTGAATAATAAAGAATTTTAATATTATTTAATCACAACTCAACGACTGATCACATCCGCGTGTTATTACTTCACAATGTCACGATGAAGTGCATGTTGCAAAAATACCTCTTTCCAAGAGTCACACGAACTTCATACACTTCATACACTCTATAACTTAAGATACTCTTGCGATATAACTATGAGAATATATTATTAAGCTGATGTACTAATAATGTACTAATAAGTTACAATACATTGTAATGTATAGCTTTTGGATGTTTGAAATTTGTAAAGTGTCAAGTCAATTTACAATCTATTATACACCTTTCAAGAAATCACAGACGCGTAGTGCGATACACCTTAATATTAATTTAATATTAGACTTATATTAATGTTAATTTAGACATGAACTAGATTATAATGTAATAATCTAAGTATTTAGGATATTCATTTAAAATGTCGGATAAACAGTATTATTTATATAACATAAAATAAATCAAGATGTAAATTTTATTTAAATATGTTACAGTATGTCAAATTTATAACTGCTATTATTTCTTTAAAATGTTGTGCTTACGAAATGCAAATCTATAACAATTATAGAGTTAATATACGAATATTTGAAGTGTTTTATGCAATATAACAAAGTATTTGTTTTTTATCGATTGCGTAATATTAAGTAGTTCAAGACAAGATACAGAATACATATAGACAGACACACACCAATAATTATATTGAAATTCAAACGATCGGGTGTACTTGATGCACGCATTCCGTGGGATGAATCGGTCGATAATTGCAACACTTTATATATTATGTACTGTACTGATGTTTTAAATCGCAGCGAAAACGCTGGTTTAGGGCCGGATATATTGTAGCTTATGTGTAGTACATTTTGTCTTGAATAATTCTGTGAATCAAGGTATTCAAAGCAAGTGAAAAGCTATTGTTTTATTATTCTGAGAAGTAAGACAATTTTTTCTGATCACAAGTATTGGTACCTACTGTTGTAATATCTATTAAACTTATAAGTTGACAGTTACCCCTTAACATCACCAATAAGAAAAATATATATTTATTTAATTAAGATTTATTTAAATAAAAAATATAAAAATATTTTTTTATTATTGTTCTGCCTCATAACAATATTACTTAATTCCAATCATAATATTCTATTTTAATTAAAATCGCGTCGTGAAACTGTCAGTATGAAGAACCGGACAATTAAGGTGATCGTGCATCACTACGCTCTCAATATTGTTTATATTAAGAAACCATATTACACATACGAAATTGAAAATATATATACACCTAACAATTTTACAACACATCTTATGTTACACTTTATAAGTATTGTAACCTTATCAATGTTATTTTAAAAAAAAATCATTTGCTGAAGTTGTTTGAATGTAGAGTATGCAAATATTTGATAATATATATAATAAAATATATAGACACATTATTTATATATATCTTTTCAAAACAAATATAAAATAAATGCACTGATCTATAATTAATATTATTTAAATGTTCAATTTTAATTACTAATAAATATTCTATTTAAATTATTTAATATCTGTATGCTGACCTTTGACATTTAGGTCAGGTGTACCTGACATGGTCTGTAGACCATGCACAAAATAAGATGCAAATCATAGCCGACTTTTATTTTAATCTCCATTCACGGTGTCATCCACAATTAGATGAGTAGCCTTAGTCTAAGGCCCTTAGACGAATACAAACTTGCGATAGTCATCTACGGAAAATCTTGGTTTTCTTATTTCAACAGTATTTTAAATAATATAATATCTTATTGAATTGCTTATCAGTTTTCTTTTATTTAATTATACAGTCAATATGTTTTGTATAAATATTCAAATGTATAAATAATATTTTTCTCTTTTTTATTAACGTTTGTTATGATTATTTCATAGTACACATAAGAAATCAGTATTTATATAATTTTATATTAAGCAATTACAAGTCGATAAGCTTTAACAACTTTTTAATATTAAAAAAAATCGTAACGTCTGTAGGATGTCCTTAAATTGCTATAAACATCAAATACAAACGCGATGATCGTCTTTCGCTCTCATTTTTAATAGGTAAAGGTTAGTGAGGGGACTGACGTAAGCGCTATTACGATAATTTATGTCAAACACTTGAACTATGATGAACGTCTACATTATTTATTAGTTCTTGTTTTGCTATTTTATAATTGTCACTAATGTTATTTTAATTGAATGTATAGATAGGGCTAATTAGACTCTACATCAGACGGCAAATACCAATAGGATGACGTGTGATAGAAGAAGAAATTTACATGTTTCGCCAACCCTAATTGGTTGGGATAAGGGCAGTATTACACTCGGTAATATTTACGATGTACTATCCTAATCCCTCTAAGTCTTACAGAGATTTACCATCAGAAGTGACGCCGCAAGCAAAGATAGCTTAAGAAATATAACCTGCTCTATAACCTTTATGCTTTCAGAAATAAGTGAGGTCGTAAATAAACCGATGCGTTAATTAGTGGATTGAATGTGAAACGAATCCTTGAGCGCTCCCTTTATATAAGTATATAGATATTTATGTTTGTGCTAATTAATTAATTACATATTATAAAAACTATATTTATTTATAGATTTTATTGTTTTTATGTTGATTACAGGTTTATTTTTATTACCATAACATATAAAACTATGTTACTTTAATAAATAAAAAGATTTACCGACATACTTTATTACACTAGTTTTTATAACATTTGTAATTATTTGAATTGATTATCCTTAAAAAGATAAGATGGACGATGGAATGTCATGTGACTAATATGGAGTTTAATATTATTTATGGGAGACAATTATAAGATAATTATCTTCAAAGACATGGTTATATCTATGTATCATAATCTTAGAAAGGAAAATTATTGGTATTTAATAAATAATAATAACTAAAAATAACTTAATGTTATGTAAACTGTTCCAGAATATATAATTAAAATATTGCATATTTACTGCAATTTAATATATTCACAATAATTACGAATGGTTCTTAAAAATCTTAAAAATATTTTATTAGTATATTGACTATAAAACTTTATTAGTCTGTGATAAAAAGATACGAGCTTAAATTTAATAAGCTCTGTTTGTAAGTTCACTTAAAGAACTAATAATAACGAATAGTATACAATGTTAAGACTCAAGCTAAAAATACAAAATTATTAAATATAGAATACTTAATTAACGAGTCGGGTAGTGATTCGGTAGCTCAATTGATAGAGCGACGGAACGGTTTCCCAGAGGTCAGGTCTCTAATAGAATTAAAAACACATCATAAAATATCTTCAGTACTTAATTTTGTATATTACAACTCGATTTTAAAACATTTATTTAAATTTATGTAAATACTAAATAAATATTAATTCCATTGATAAAAATGGAAAATCTAAATGATTATTAAAATGAAACATAGAACCTTTATTTTAAGTAATTATGCAAAATCCCTAAATGGGCTTAAACATCTCAAATACCTAAGAAAATAGAACAACAACGACAAATAGCTCATTTGCATAATAAGTAGTCGTAAGTAGATATAACGTATAATATCTGCTTTGGATTTCAAACCCTCCAGCACCGATCATTTTAACGTTATTTTAGTACTTACATATAGACAGACAGACCAAATAAAAATATTCCAGATTTACTCCTTAAGGACTTTAACAAAAAATATTTAAATGTGAGATTTATTTTTTGCTTATCAGCTTTATCATATAAAAATACTGGTGTATTTTAATGGCTTAAATTTAAATCAAATTTGATTTATGATAACATCAAATTTATTTCATTGAAAAAAATATATATGATATAAGAAAAAGTAATATGATTCATTTTATTATTTTTTTTAATAACGGTTTAACAAGTCTCTTCGTTTTTGTTGCATAAATTAAAACTCTTGAAGTAGTAAAAAATATACTGTACTATAAAGTTTTTATAACTTTACTATGTAGTTGGATATATTGTCGGACTGCCTCTATCTGTCTGTTTGTACAATATAATATCAAGAATACCGTAATCGATTTTTATAGTAAAAAATAGATTAATCCACAATGATGATTTGTTTCTACAATTTATAAAAGAATGTATGTATGTATGTATGTATATTTGTATGTATGTATGTATGTTTGTTTGTATGTTTGTTTGTATGTATGTATGTTTGTATGTATGTATGTATGTTTGTATGTATGTATGTATGTACAAAGCAATGTTAGTTTAAAATAAGCTGAAAAAATATGGCCTCCGAGTTGTTACCAGGCAAAACCGGAGTTTTATATATAACTTAGTTTGAGAATTGTGAACTATAAAACAATTATTTTAAGAATCCGATTATAAAATGCAATATAACTACCGACCAATAATTTAAATCATTTTAAATATAAGATACATCGGTAGGTATATGTAAAATAAGTATTCAAGTAATTATTTTAGAGAACATATTAATAAATATTATTAGAAGAACCATTCATAAACTTTGTTGGAGTCCATTTTTTATTTAAATATCTGTCATATTTAAATTAGCTTCCGATTCTCTATGTACAATTTATAAAGTTCATTGACATATTGGTAAGTTATTTATATTTTTTTATAACACAAATGCTAATTTAAAGTAAGAAAACAGATATATATAATATTTGTATTAATTGAATTTTGACTCTGCGATTAATCTAGACTTATTACTTGATTGATAGGCTTTATATAATCTTATTAGTTTCGAAATGTACTTAAAAGTTGCTAAATCGGTTCATCGGTTAGATGTTTCTGTAAAAGTTGCTGAGTGACTTCGATGAAAGTAATATTTAAAAGTAATAGACATTTGACCTTTGTGTTTATTAAACTAAATAAAACTTAATTAAAATATATTTAACTTATTTTACAGTTCAATTTTTAATCATTTTTATATACTTTCAAAAAAGATAACATTCGTTTAAAAGATTGTCAACATCACATTTTTACCTTTTTCATTCTCAACAAAGATAAATTCCATTAACGCAAATAGATATACGAGATATGTATGAAACCTATATACTATTATAATTGCTGCTATTATAAGAAAATATCTTCTAATATAAAAAGCTTTAAAAGTTGACCTCGTTCAAGAATTCATTCTGACCCTACCTGGCTCATCTGCGTGATTGATATCACCTTCAATATGTAGAGCGTATTGAAGTTAGATTAAAAAATATTTAATATTTTTCTTAAACCAATTATAATTAAAGATTATTTAGAATAAGGTTTTATATAAAATAAATTTATTAAAAAAAAATAAAAACATACTTCAAAACTATATATACCTCATATGTATAATGTACAAGTTTAAACTAACACTTATTAAAAAGAATTAACGTAATTATTGAAACCTATATAAGTGCCTATTTACTATTTAAAATTCGTTATCTTGGTCGCTGCCTCCTTTTTGTAGTCGGTTAAAAATAAAGAAAACTTTCGAATATTTTCAAACAGATAATAATTCAGTAGATCGTGTTTTAGGAAATAATTTAATTCGAATTTCGTTCCATAGGTGTTTAATTGATAATACTCTCATAAATATTAATGATTTGACGCCCATAAATAACTCACTAACATAAGGCCGCTTTCACACTCCGCATGTTTTAGAGGTAACATAGTTTTAGAGTATTTTTTTATTTTGTGGATCAATTTCTTTTCTTTTAAACTAAGAATGGTTTTTTTGAAATAATAGGACACTTATTTGTTATTGTCATTATTATTCTATAAGTTAATGATTTTTTTCATTATATGCTATGCTGAGACCGTAATAGATGCTACGGTCATATCATTTCGGACATGTCAAACTAATGAAAAAAATCAAATCAAAAACAATAATTTTAATTTTGCATGATACTGAATGTAAACAAATATTACATGACAATTAGATGACATTTTAATAAACCAAAAATAAGAATATTATAAATATATATAAAAAAATATTTAATATCATTGAATTCGTTTCCTGTTTGTAGTATTCCTTAACTAAACTATCCTTCGTCTATCCGTCATCTTTATGTTTAAACTTCGTGAGTAAGAGAGTTACTAACTTAGTAATTTTAATATTGCAACAAAACGTTTTTGTATCGTCTTGCATTTTGAGGCGTGAATGATTATTACTTAGGATACCTACCTGATATTTAAAAGTAGAGTAAAATGAATACTAACTTATACGAAAGTAGCATATTCTATCCGTTGCGGCTAAATTGCTGGCCCGATTGTAATAAAATCATATATAAATATGTTTTCAGGCCTGAAAAAGGAGATGGAGTATAGAGGGAAATAATGCTTAAAAAGGAAGAAAGTTTTTAGGGAAAACCAATTCTTTAAAATGTACATATTCCTTTAGACAAAAATGGTTCATATTAGCCATATACTTACCTAACAATAATTGAATTATGTAAGATAGACGTAGGTTATAGGTGACGTTATGTTTGTTTTTTAAAATCGTCTATTCGCGTGTGGAGCGAGTGCTTTATTAAAAGCATCTAAATAACCTATCACGTCAGTAAATAATAAAGTATTTACCCATTGTTATAGCACTTATCCATCATTAGTTGCCATTTTGGATTTTCAGTGACCTTGCACTGCTTAGAAATAATGGATTAAAGTTCATCCAAAAGACAGATTCATCCAAATATGTTTGAATCACGATCGCCATTGTTCAAAAGGCGATAGTTCAATGACATATCTACGGTGCTTCATAAGTCGTTAGTTTTCTTTGTCCAGCAATGTGGCCAAGTTTAAGCAAAATCTGTCGATTTTTGACATACCCTCTCACATAATGACAAGAAAATAATAATGGACTCAGTATGAACCTACACTACATTTCAAAATGCCCAAATAATAAGACCTTGGATGTTAATAAAATAAACTGGATTGTCGTAACTATGACATGTTAAAAAGTATCCGAAATCGGTCATAACTACAGAAGCTACTATGTATTATAAGTTTCAAAACTTCTCGGATATTTCTCACGTTATTGTAAACATACGGGTTGAAAATACATACCTTAAGATATTTTGTCTGAGTCCATAAAAAGTATACTTGGAGCTTGCGAGTCCAATGTTTTTTAATTGGTTTGTTATTTTTTTTTTATATATTTTTTTCATATATACAGGATTAATTTATTAGCGGTAAACAACACAGATATTGTAATCAAAGTATTTCAAAATAAGACATTTAAATTTAATTGTTAAATATATTAAGACTATAGAATATGTTATAAAATAAATAAAGTAACACACATCTTTAATAATTTTATAATAAATACATACGAATACAGTCCCGTATATTTCTAAATCATAATTGCTGTCATCACAATACCATAATAGATAATTTTAATCCCATCTCCGTTCCTCGACGTGCGCTACTGATATTCTTTGAAGTGAACATTTCATTAAAGAAATAATTACTTCATTATTATTATCATAATATAACATTAAATATTTTCTCAATCTCTTCCTTCCTTAACCTTTTTTACACTCTTTTCTTTTTTCAGAATTCTTTTCTCACTCTCTTCCATCTCTCTCTACTTTCCTATCTCCATTTTGCTATTTTGATATAATTTTAAATATAACTAACTCAACTTATAAGGAAACTAAAACCAATAAGGTTACGTAGCCTTACGCATTTGGTAACTTAAGTAATCAATAAGATGAAATTAACTTTGTTCATTTAATATTACAAGATGATTCTTAATATAGTTTTTATACATTTAATTTAAATTATATTAAATCGAATCAGCTAATCTTAACAAATGAGTTCTCGTACTCATTTAGCAGTTATTACTACAATTTAATACATCAAATAAGCCTTAAGGCATCTTTTAACATTTGCCTTTCAGTCAATCGTTAGGTCAGGAACGATATACGAGTAAACCCGTAGGCTATCGTGATGCAAAAACGATGATACGCTTGAAATAGATCTATTGTAATGATATCGCAATAAAAACTATTTCAATTGAATACAATTTTATTTAATAAGATACGTAATTAGTTTAATAAAATAAAATTATATTAATTTAACATACATGACAGTTAATTTAGTTTTTTCTTAATTTGGTTGCACTTTATGAGTGTGTTTTAAAATATTAGGAATAAATAGCAATTCACTTTGAACACAAGAAATATTTAATTAACTCCAACACTTCCGGTTACTTATTCATCATCTTATGGTGCTAATATTAAATTTGATATAGATGTTCCATTATATATGGAAAACATTATTTCGATACATCTATTAGACAAAAATACAATTATAGATGAATATATTTACAATATTAGAATTTTAAGGGTATTTGTACAATTTTAATATATAAGACATTACGTAAATTTCTTCTTGAAAATATATTATAAAAGTGTTTTTGTTAAAATAAATAATATAACTACAAAAATTACTAAATAGTATGTAAAAGGTATTTATGACTAAGTTCGGTATTTACCTTCAGTTAGGTACAAAGGTAGCCGGATGTATTGAAAGTAATCAGGATACTGGATACCATTTGATGAACTTTTAACTTCTAAGATCAATATATTTATAGGAAAAGTAAATATATTTTACATTAAACTGTACATAGCCGCAAATTACTTAGGAACTATGAAATAGCAATCAAGTTGGATAGCTTCTTAAAATAGCATTGAATTAAAAAAAATAATATATTACCTCACTGAGATTCATCTTAAAATCATCCTTATTAAACCCTTTCATAGTCACCGATCTACTGATCTCGTGCTCTGTAATACGATGGCCATGATACCTTTTTACTACAGAGCGTTCTAAGGTAAGATGGGAGGTATATAACGTCAAGATGATCTAAGGAGAGCACAGTCCATCTCGAAACCTGCAAGACGCATCAGTCGAAAAACAATTATAATAATAAATATGAAACTGGTAAGTCTTCTTCGTAATCGTCTTGGTAATCTAAGCCGTCTCCGTTTTGATACGGTTTGTTTTACTCATACTAATTGCAGTGGATGTATAACATATCTTATCTAATACAAATATTATATTTAATGTTAATTGTATTTTGTTTTTAAAGACTACTTTTTCCTGAAGAGGAGTATAATACTATTAGTCTATACATTTCTTTACTATTAAAATCCAAAATCTTGAAAATCCACAAATTAACACCAATTAAAAAATATAATCCTTTATTGACTTCACTCCACCCTTCATTGATGACATAATTTCGATATAATAAAAAAATATGTATATATCCTGTAGCCATTATTTTTATGACTCAATCATTAATCCTGTTACAAAAAACTACATAAGAACATTTCGTTTCAGTTTGTTGTTGCCGCCGTTCTAGGAGTCTGCTCAGCAGCCCGCCTTGACAATGTCTACCTCCCACCTAGAGGAGGAGCTGGTGCAGGTTATGGGGCATCTGGATCGGGAAGCTTTGGATCCAGTTTTGGCAGAGGAGCAGTAGCTGGTAGCTTTGGCTCAACTGGTGCTGCTTTTGGGGGTAGCGCTGGAGGAGCAGCTTTCGGTGGATCCGGTGTTGGAGGTGGTGCCAGTTTTGGTCAAGGTCAGGGAGCAGGTCAAAGCTACCAAGGTTTTGGAGGCAGAAGCAACTCCGCAGACGCCAATGCCCAAATTCTGAAATTGAACAACGAAGTTACTGCTGAAGGATTCTCGTACGACTTCGAAACATCCAACGGAATTCGAGCTGATGCATCTGGAGTTGCCACCAATGGAGTACAATCTCAGGGCAGTTTTTCATACAAGGGTGACGATGGCCAGGAATACACCATCACCTACACTGCTGATGAAAATGGATTCCAGCCCCGTGGTGCTCATCTCCCCACTCCCCCTCCCATCCCTGAGGAAATCCTGAAGTCTTTGGAACAAAATGCTCGCGACGAAGCCGCTGGCATCATCGATGATGGTAAGTTAATTACTTCCTTTCATTAGGAACATATTATGGAACTTATCATAATTTTATTTATTCGTTAAATTTCTATCATTTCCATTTATTATTTAAATAATGATTAAAACATATAAACAAAATGAAGCTTTCAAGTATTTTATCCGCTCTATAAAGTCATAATTTCTATAATATTAAAACGACTATTTGATATTAATTTTATATCAAATAGTGTATTTTGACGGCCGTCATTAATCATTATGACATAACGCTAAGTTATTAAATATTGATGACGAATTGATTTGTCAGTATGACACATTTATAGGACGCTATCTCTTGCTGGTTAAACTTACTGTTAAATGAAATTATAGTTTAAAATGTTATATGTATATAACATTTTAAAGTAACAAATAGCAAAAAAGGTAAATTCAGTACAATTCCAAAATTTGCTGAATAACCTTTTGCTTGGTAGAAAGGTTCTTGATCTTAACCAGACTAGAATTTAACCTTTACATATTACGAACAGACTGACTGTATAACTAACATATTTTACGTAACCATCAAAAGTATAAGATTATTTTTGTCACTTTTAATCAAAGTTATTTTGGTAATTACGTAGAAACAAATTACAAAAAGTAATGCACTTTTTTTTACTTTTTTGTTACTAGGCCGTGTTACTTACAAAACTACTTTTTGCTTCTCACGCTACCCGGTACTAGTTTAGAAAAAAGATGAACATTATCGTTAATAATCGTAATTTGTGTTTGTTATAAGCTTAAACCACAATATTGCCGTAAAATAGTAATTCCTAATATGACCGCAATTTTACCTTGCTCTTTACTGACGAAATAATTACTATTACTGGAAGAGAAAGATTTGGGCACATTAAGATGTTTAAACTATTTCAATACTAAAAAAATCATAATACAGTACAGTACAAACATAATACAGTAAAAAAATCATAATACAGTACAGTACAAACATAATACAGTAAAAAAATCATAATACAGTACAGTACAAACATAATACAGTAAAAAAATCATAATCATATCTGTATAACAAATTTCCATGTTATTAATAATATCTTAAAAATCACACGTACGTAATACAGATTCAAAGTGATTAGGATCACCCCGCGAAAGATCTTGTTAATGAGAGATGCAGTCTTGCGAAAAGCAATTTCTATATAATCACAGTTCAATGGGTCGCCCAATAGTGTGATGAGGTACTTGCATCATAAATGTTAGGAAGCAAATTGGGGCGATGATCACTAATTATATAATCAACTATATATTTGAAAGTATTATAGAATTTAATACAGCCAATTATGAAGCTTACAAACAAATACTAGCATATTTCCAAGCATAGTAAAGTTAACGTTATTTCGCAGTGCTTCAATGAATCAGGATGATAATTTCCAAGAAGTACTTATGATCTGTAATGGGAACGATCCCATTACAGATCAGAATCCCAGAACGATCATTTTAAAGGTAGAGTACGAACTCTACCTTTAAACACTTGATATTTAAGGCGTGGTGATTGTAAAGGTTATTTCTTAAAAGGACTGTTAAATTGTTGAACTAAAAATCAAAGATTATTAAGACATATTTAATACTATTTTATTATATTTTGTAATAATCGTGATGTGGGATAGAGTATATCGTTAGAAATATTTCTCAAGATATATGACTTACTAAGTTATATAATAGTGAAGACGTTGCTCCTGAGCGGGAGAAAAATAAACATGATGAAAACTATAATGCCTTAATTTAAAGAAGAATATTTCACAGATAATTGCGGTGTCACGAATAAGGATATTTGGTCTATTTATTTTTCAATACCTTTCTTTAATATTATACGATATCAATCTAGTATACCAAAAAATATTCAAGATCATTCAAATTTCAACATTCTTAATTTTTAATATGAAAAGTTAAGGAAATCTTAATGAGCAAAGTTATTATAATAGAACTTTGTACATAATGGCTCTGTGGAATTAGAATTTTGTAACTATAAGATAGGATTTTGACATGACAGGTAGTAAGGGCTAGAATAACAAAACTGAATTTCTAAATGACATCCAGATGAAATAACAAATTCATCTAAATCTTAACCTAAAGCTTAACCTCATATTATCCTTAATAAAAGTTATGTATAAATAATAAGTGCCCCAAGATAAAACGGGGCTTGGGAATTGTGGGTAAATTGTGTATTAGATTACTTAATATCCTCATGTATTTCGTAAAATAAGATAATCATATTTGTTATTTTAAATGGTATTTCACACAAATCTAGTCCACTAAAGCGTTTTGTGACAAAATAGTTTCCCATCACACGAGATTCAAACAAAGCGATTAACAGATGATGAAGTCTCGGTTAAACATTCACTTATATTTCACACAACATATGAGTAACTTACAGGTCATTTTATCACACAACATATGAGTAACTTACAGGTTGTTTTAATTTTATTTTTTATTAATCCATTTTCTGCTAACAGTCTTATATTATTGATTGACATACCTATTTGTAACATACATTTTGTAATTCTAAGACAACCTATTTGTCTTATTTTTATTTCGCAGCATCTTCCCTTCACTCAAACCGACAGACACTACTAGTCTCTATATTATATATACTACGTTTTGAAATATAAAAAGAACATAACTTTATTTAGTAATTATAAACGAAAAATTCCAAGAATAGAGAAAAGTTTTTGGGATACCTTTATTTAATAATTTAGGTACCTACTATTAATTTCCAATTTTTTAATTACAGTTTTCTTAGTTCTTAAAGGTACAGTTTTTTAGTTTTTTCGAAAAATATAAAGTATAAAATACTAAAAACTATATTAGTTGAAAGTGCTCTTAATAAGGTTATTCATTCTTCGTTAAGGTCAGTAATATCTAGTAAGAAGATCTATTTCCGTTAGCCTTGACAAGCTTTCGAAGAAGACGGCTTATTTCAAACCATTCAAATAGTTATATTCTATTGAAGTTATATTATATACTATACATAAGTTTATAAAACAGTTTAAATAGTGATATAAATTCAGGTTTTAATACTAAAATGATCGAGAAAAAAATGAAGATAATATTAAAAGTCAACTTAATTTGAGTACAAGTTCGTACTAAACTAGATTTCTATGAATTATTAATTTTAATCTGAAATGTGTACATAATATATGTAATATAAGATATGTCGTAATTGAAGTTGTCCGAGATTACAGCTCCACTTGTACAGATGTTACGATTGTTTTGCTAAAGGTCAACTAAAAGCTATAATTTCGGTTCAATTTGATCGCGTGTTTAAATTAAACGCTCGGTAACTAATAGAGTTCTGTAACTTTTGATTGGTTTAATTAAGAATTTGAAATAATAGTGTAATTTAATGCTAAAAGGATTTTGTCCTAGGTTAATATCCGATTTTTTTTTGCAGGATCTTATCGCGGTGAAGGTGCTGGCAGTGGTGCTGCAGGATACTCCGGCAATGCCGCTGCTTCAGGATATTCTGGCCAGGGTGCTTACTCTGGTAACCGCGGATACAACGGCCGGGCGTCTGGTAACTTCGGTGGATCTTCAGCTTTCGGTGGATCAGCTGCTGGAGGCGCTGCTTCTCGCCAATACCTCACTCCCAACGTTGGAGCCAGAGGCTCTGGCAACGGCAACTTCAACTCCCAGGCCGGTTACCGTTACTAAATAACTGAAACCTAGCATATTACCTATGTTTTTATTAGTATTATTATTACTTCCAATATAATATGTTCGTATATTTAAATAAAAAACATAGTTAGTATGCTATATTTTGTTTAGCGCCATCTATTGATAGAATAACGATTTATGCTGTGAACCGATTATGTGATCTTAGGAAGGCTAGGCAGTCAAAGATTAAGGATTTGTTCTGCTATGCACCGACTTTAATACTCGTGTCTATTTACTAAGTCTTTCTTGTTGTTTGTCTGTCATTTATGATCTCATTAACAATCTACTCTTTATTTCTTTTCTTTTTTTTTCTTGCTAATTAATATATTTAATAGAATAAGATAGTTATGTAAAGGCTATGTAAATGGACAGTATTAGGATAGAAACTGTATTAAAATATAAAACGATGTGTTGTTTTATAACTATTGTAAATATTATGAACGAATAAATGTTGTAAAGCATATATCATGATTTTATTTTACCTCCTTAATGCTATAAATAAAATAATTAGCGAGTATTTATGAATATATAGTAACAAACGATTCTAACTTGATCTTAAATTAATTATATATAGTTTATTACTTAATAGTCCAATGATATTAACACATGATTATCTAGGTGGGTATTCAAAACATATTATTATTAATATCATTGATTGAAATTACCTATGTCTAAAAATGTATTAATGTCTGAACAAACACAAGGGATAAGTTTATAAACTAAAATTTAAGTATGCATTCTATTAAAAAAAATCAGACTTAAACCGACTTATTTTTAAAAAATTACACATATTAATGTTTTGTTTGCTCATATTCTGAAATATATGATTAATCAACATGAGCAGGACTTGAATCTGCTACCTTTGAGCACACTTACAGTATTGCTGCAGTTTATACCATCAGTGCCCAAATATATTCACATGCTATTCACATCTGTGAATTATCATCAGCCTTCATACAGCCTTGGATTATCTGCTTATTGGTGATTTTACAGATATTTATATTTTATCTGTATAAATACATCTAAATACATATATATCTATATATGTATGTGTTTTGTTAATATTATTTATAATATAAGTTTCGATATATATAACAAAAAATAAAAGGTATCAATAGCGTTTTTTTAACCTTTCTTATTGCTTTCACAGATTTATCAAGATATTTTTTTACGAGAAAAATCATTATTAAGAAATCATATTTTTTAAGTGTATCAATATACTAATCTTTGTCTGTGTTAGTTTTAATCTCTCAGACACTTCCTCAATTCAAAGCTCAAAGTTCAAACCGAACAATATACAAACAATTTTGCACATGAATTCCTTATAACAAATTTATTTTGCAAGATATCATTAAAATTTTGAAATATGACAATAAATGTAGTCATGGTTTTTAAATATCTTGAAGTCATTATTATATCTCTATATAACTAATACTTGAACTATTTGAGTTGTAATTTATTGTTTGAAATTGTCTTTTACCATATTAGCTATTATATTCTTATTTATATTTTAAAATAAGTATATTATGTATGTAAATATATATATTTATATATAAAGTATCCAACACAGGCACCGCTTAAATCTGCGACGGGTAGGGATAGAACAGGGAGGTCTCCCTCTTCTATTTATTTTCAAATTCTGAGCCTCGAATTTAATATTGTAAAATATCCTTTTGAAAAATAAATAAATAAAAAAGCAATTATGGAGTTCCGACCAGTTCTTTCCTACCCTTATAATCTACCCATTGGAACTGTGCAATTAGTCTGAAGTTGCGTACCTATGTGTAATGTATGTATATTTGACATAAAAATCGGTGCATGCCCAGGTTTGGGATGATTATGATTTTTTTACATTTTACAATAGAATTAATAAATAAAAGGACAAAAATATGTATTCAATTTCAGTCTATATAAGTGATACGATAAAATATATCATTTAACGTGTATGTACGTATTTTACGCTTAAATTTAAAAATTACTCTGAGATTGAAACATTGATATTACAATCTCTTACTTGAGCTATCAGAATAACGGATCTGTGGATTGAGTTTGTTTGCATTCGATTGTACCTAGATAAAATTGGTTTCACTTTTCAATTTCAAACTCAGATTGTAGATTGATTATTAATCCATGCTAAATCAAAATTGTAGATGGCCTTCTTTTTCTGTAGACTGGTCGAAAAAAAAATTATAAAAATATTGAAAAAAAATCGATCTAAATTCTGGATGAAAAGACAAATAAACTTTTCAATAAGATTTGGCTAATATTAACAGAATAGCATTGCTATTCCCTAAAACTCTAAAATGAATAATTGTACTTAAACAAAAGAATATTTTTTTATTAACGTCCAATAATATTAATTATAAAATAAAACACATGTTTTTTTTTTTAAATATGAGACCATAAATAAATCTATCCATAAAGTCTTACACAACACGTAGCTGACGTTACATAAAATTATCTATCTAGTTCAAAAGCTAAAGAAGATCTGACCTCATCTTACATAGTCATTAGACTCATCTCACTTTATATGGTCTGACTAAGCCAGCGTTTTTGCTGATTACCAAGTTAGGTTTGAAATATCGTGCGATTGTGAATGGCTGGTAAGAAGGGAGGACATACACTTTGTCGGTGTTAAACGTGTTTCGTTATGAATTTACTAATTAATAATATTAATAAAATATAAATAGTATTATTTATTAAATTATTGGATATAATGAGTACTATACTGGTATGATAAGAATCTAAGATATTTTTAATTAGTAATGTATTTTTTAAGTGTAATGATGTATTATATTGTATTATATTTTCAATCAAGTGCCATATTGTAAGTTTAATAATTTAAGGACATTTAAATGAAGAGTAAATTTTACATTGAAATTGAACTAATATTTTAAGGATTATTATTTCAGAATAAAAACTTGAAATAGCATAACTGATAATCAGTGTATTCATTTCAATTCGTTATCGATGCTTAACTAAGTTATTAAAAACAAATAAAAACATTTTCAATTTACATACTCGAAGTATGTTTTTTAAGACTAATTTTGTTTTTTTTTTTTGCTGCATTAAAGATATTGTAATTCAAGTCATTTGTAAAGCTCGTTGTAGTTAGCGAGCGGGGTAGTACAACCCTCTCTTAGAAAAGAATCACAATAAATGTAAGAATAAGCAGATCATAAAATGCCTTTTATAGGTCCGTTTATATCGGGGAGTGAGAGAACCAGACGCTCAAAGCCTTATCCACTCCGTAGGTATATACGTCACCGATTTCTCATGGATCAAAGCATTAAGAAAACTTCATTTTTGCAAATTTTCACGTCATACCACACCATTTACGGTCGGTTGGATCGTCTGCTCATCTCAAACACATTATAAAATTTGTGTATGTATTTATAAATGTTGTTTTATTTTTAATTTTTTGAGATGATTTTGTAAATAAAGGAAACTGTATAAAATGAGGAAAATATTGTTATAACTTATATATATAGAAAACAAAATGGTTATAGTTCACAATATTTACAAGAAATCAAGAACAATATAAAAAGAAGATAAGTTTTTCTATAATTTTGAGTTACGGTCAAAAGCTAATTGAAATTTAATGTATATCAAAGTTTTTTAAATGAGAGTATAACAAATCGTTTATTTAGATCTACTCAATTTATTTTTAATAGTTCAGTTGACTTTCGAAAGCTGAGGTGCTAACTCACGTGTAAAGAAACGATAAATAAAAAAAATGTTTACGATTTTTGAATCACTTGATATGTTAAGTCCGTAAACGAACGTAAAAGTGTGTCTCCTCCCTTCAACAAATTTAGACGACGTGATGCCATCACGTACGCCTATTAGATCGCAAGAAGCCGATAAATGCATGCATTGCCGATAACGTTAGTTGTTAATTGCAAATGTATTATTCATAAAGGATCTTCTAATAAATTCATTTCTTTTGGTAATGTTTGTTTCCATAAAACAGAAAAATATCTAAAATATGGATAAGTGTAGTTAATACTCGACAGTTTTGCCTTTTTTAATATCTTTGGTTTTTTTGTTATTTTAGTGCTTGTAAAAATTCCAGTATTTTATAAGCACTAAAATAATTTAATTTTATAATTTATATCATAAGTGAAGTATTTATTTATGACTATTCGTTATTTCGTAATTGGTCAGCTATTAGCGCTTTAGTTGTTATAACTTTAATTATAAAATAATAAAACGTTCAAGATAATTCATATTATTATTTTATTTGTTTGGAAGAAATCTATATACACGGGTAACTGCAGATATGTTTCCACCCTTGAGTAACAGGGATGATTGGAAAGAAGAGAAGAGAGTCCCTATGTTAATGTTTTTTAAATATATATTGATGGAGAGCCTTGTTAAGCTTATTTAAATTTTAAATCAATGTAGAATGAAAAAAAACGATAAGAAAGCACGACCGCTCTCTACCGTGGTGAGATTTATTAAACTTGTTTCTAAAACCTTAGTCAATGTTTCTAACTTTGCAGTATAGATTAATAACATCGAAAAGATTCCAAAACCAAAATTAATTTTGAAAATAGCTTTAAACATGTTGAGCTTATTTAAATTATAGTCTGACACCTTTCAGGCACCCGACGCTAATAATTATTATTCTTATTTCAAAATATATATACGCACATAGCGTATTGAATGTAACATTTAAGTAGGTATAATTCAAATTTTTAACATACACTAAAGTATCAAGGTGTTAGCTGACCGCCCAACAATACACTTCGGATTAACTCTAATATTGTGAATCTACCTGTAGGTTTAATAATACGAGTAGTAAAACAACAGCTTAAAGATTAGAATATTACAATGTAACAATGTTATTCTCAACGTTTAAGGCAAATTAGATTAAACCTGACCTAGGCATTAAACGCATTGCCTTATATAACTAGGATCTAGGAATTTCTTGCGAAACAGAAATATATTCCTTCATATTACGTGCAATTAGATCTTTTTTTATATACTAATCTATAGTATAATTGGTATTAATGAAAAAATAAATAATTATAATCCTTGCAACGCGATGGGCCCGGCACCCGCACGGTGAATCCATGGAATGCTAAGAAGCTTCGTCTTATCTAAATTGACAGCCCGGAGAGACGGGATGACGCTGGAAAGACAGTTGACGCTGGAAAGACAGCTGGCAGCTGGGAAGACAGCAGACTGCTGGAAAGACAGCCGAGGGCGATGGCCTAGCAAGCCAAGCCCGGGAACGTCGATAAACGCTAAAAGTCCAAACAAGAAAAATACCCCTAGGACAGTCCGAGAGGGGGGGCGGAAGAACTGTCCACCGGTTGACTATTACGGCGAAAACGGCGCGATAACGGAACTGAAATGCCCTACGTGCGGGAAAAATTACAAAAGACGAGCCTGGTTTATTAAACATCTTAAAACACACAATGGTGCTGAAGTGCGGCAACCGTCGGTAAGATCTTCAGTTTTCACTGCGGATAGAGTTTACCCTCATATATCTCATGGTGAGCCATTGAATGCAAACTACCAGGAGTCCATGACCATCCGGACGCGTCTTAGCATTCCTAATATTAAACGATCGACCTGGAAAGTATATGACCAAAATATAGCGGCCCTGTTAGAGCACCCGGGCTCAAATCAGGTACTCGATGCGCAAGTAGAGACTTTCCAAAATACCATTTATGACTACTTCAATGAGCACTATCCACCTACAAATCGTTATGCTCACAAAAATAAAGAAAACGGTTTTAAATTGAAAATGAGGAGGAAAAAAAGAGACCTTATAAAGAAACTTCGTATAGCCAAAGCCTCAGGCGATAATCAACTTAGTCACCAACTGTCTAGGGCATTGCGATCAATTCTTAAACTTATCCAAGGCATAACAAACCAAATAACAAAAAATCGTGATAGCTTTGATCGGGCAAAACATGAAGTAGACTTTGATAAAAATCCTTTTAAATACTCAAAAAATATTTTCAAAGATCAAAAAGGTAAGCTTCTCTTGACCAACGAGCAAATCTTCGATCATTATAAAAGCACATACGAAGTGCCAGAAAACCGAAGACTATATGGGGATCCAAACGAACACAAACCTGAGACTCCTACTGAAGATTTTCATGCCAACCCACCAACCTTGGAGGAAATCAATAAAATAATTAAAATGAAACCATCTAAGTCAGCACCAGGTCCGGATGGTATCCCTTATATAGTTTACAAAAAATGTCCGTCGCTCCATAAACATCTTTTAAATATATTCGGTAAAATCTGGTCAAGAAAGCAAATACCGGTATCATTCGGAAAAGCCCTTTTTGTCCTCATTCCGAAAAACGACAATGTCAATAATCCTAAGGATACTAGACCGATAGCCCTAACAAATACAATTTCTAAAATATTTTTCTCTTTTTTACAAACAAAAATGACGCAATTCATGATTAACAATAGATATTTCAGGCCTAATCACCAGAAAGGGTTCTTGCCCGGAATTTCTGGATGCCTGGAACATAATACGTTAATATCGGAAAGCCTTAAAGATGCTAGAACTAGCGAGAGACAAATTACGGTTTGTTGGATAGACTTAGAGAACGCCTTTGGGTCGGTACGACATGAACTGATGATGTTCGCGCTTAAATGGTACAACTTTCCTACGGTAGTTCGCGACATTATTGCATCATATTATTCAAAATTAAAATTCTCTATAATTTTTAATGAAAACCACTCAAAACCACTTAATTATAACGTTGGTTTATTTCAGGGCTGTTGTATTTCTCCTATCATATTTAATATAGTTATTAATATTTTAATAGACAAATTAATTAAAAATGAAAAAAAGTGGGGTTATCGGTTTAAGTTCAACAACAAATACACAGAATCCATACTAGCTTTTGCAGATGATCTCGCGATACTAACACGTAATCCGAAACAATGTCAGGTACTTTTAAATGTAGTTGAGGATTTCTGTACGTGGACGGGCGGATTGAGGACAAAACCAAGTAAATGTTTTAGTCTGTGTCTGGGTAGACGGAATACCAAATATACCTCTTACGATCCGGGTCTTATAATAGGCGGTCAGTGCGTTAGTACGGTTACGGAAGCAGCTCCGTTTAAATTTTTAGGTAAAAAAATCGATTACCAAGGCCGTACTCCATCGTTGGAAGTAATAGTCGATAGCTTTTTAAATGATCTCAAAAAGGTAGACAACCAACCAATAAGTAACGTCAAAAAAGCTTGGATTTACGATAATTTTTTAACATCACGTCTAAATTGGCCTTTCCTCGTTTATGACCTTAATAAAACCCTTTTGTCAAAGTTAGATGTAAGCGTCATAAAGACATTGAAGTTATGGCTCGGGTTAGCGCACTCAGCGGACTCTTCAACCTTATTTAGAGACCGAAACAATTTTGGATTAAAATTAAAGAAACCATCGGAACTCTACAAACATCTAAGAGTTACCAAAAGACATATCATCGGAAAATCTAAAGATGATACTGTAACTTCTCTCCCAAAAGACAAAGTTGCCTCAGAGCTCGAGTCACGACTTCAATTCCATAAAAAATTTATGATAGGTGCTCAAACAAATAAAGTAGGGCTAGGATCAAGTAGGAAAGATCAAGACATAGACATAACAAAATCTTTTATTCGACAAGACGAAAACGATAATTACCGACTCCACGCGATGAGCCTAGAAATTCAAAACGAATGGGTGACCATAGGAGATTTTTGTATTCCACTAGCTTTGAAGTGGCGCACCTTAATTTATGATTGGTCCCCAGCATTATTAAAATTCTATCTTAATGCATTCCAAATGACTCTCCCAGACCAAAGTAATTTAGTAAGATGGGGCAAAGCCACCGAAAAGTCTTGCAGCATCTGTGGGGAGGCAGTGGGAACTGCGAAGCACCTATTAGTAGGGTGTAGGGTACTTCTAGATAAAGGTCAATACTCGCGTCGCCACGATAAGGTATTAGAAATTATACGGGAAGCGGTTAGTCTTTCAGTAGCAAGAGCGCGGAAGGGTATAACAACCACCAAACGATCTGTAGAATTCGTAAAGGAAGGCTCCTCCAAAAAATCAAAAGCGAAGCCTTATTCAATATTAGGCGCGGCTCCTGATTGGACTCTCATGATGGACACGTATGAAAAACATTACAAAATCCCTGGGGATGTTGGTGTTTCGTCATCCAGACCTGACTTATTCCTGTATTCGAAACATCTGAGGCGCGTGATACTTGTGGAGCTTACTGTTCCTTGGGAAACAAACATCCCAAAGGATCACACATCCAAGCTCAATAAGTATTACGAACTGACCAACGAACTGATCAGGAATAAATTTATAGTTAGTTTGTACGCGGTAGAAGTGGGAGCGAGAGGTATAACAGCAAAATCTCTCTATAGCCTACTTAAAGACCTTGGCCTTTCTAGAACAAGCATCGGTTCATTTCTAGAACGTATTTCAAAGGCGGCATTGGTAGGTTCTTTCCAAATTTGGTTAGGTAGGGAGAGGAGTGTGGAGGGTGAAGGTGAGCGTTTTTGCGCATAAAAAAGGGGCCCCTTAAACCTACTCCTGGGTCGCAAGTCCCAGGCACTGCTTGCACTCCTCTCCTTGCAACGCGATGGGCCCGGCACCCGCACGGTGAATCCATGGAATGCTAAGAAGCTTCGTCTGTAACAATAATACAGGACAAATTACATAAATTGATCTAACCCCTAAGAAAGCAAATTATTTGCTTGATATATTATGATAGATACGATTATGTGTACGTTTTTTAATATTTTAAGCATAGAGATATTATACATATATAATATTTCTGAAATTAGTTCTATGGTTTCAAGTCCTTTTCTTAACTCCGTTGCTATGGAAACTGTCATATATAGCATACTAAATCGGCACTGTAACTCAATTGGCAGAGTTACGGGACGCTTTCCCAGACGTCGTAAGTTTGAGTCCTACCTGTGTCTCTGTTTATTTTTTTTACGTAAGGTAATTAAAAATATACGTAATATGAATATATTTTATGATTTTCTAAGGACCATCCGAACTACTAAAATATTTTACAAAAGGTATAATTCGAAGAGAAAATGAAACTACTTAATTTGTGTATCAAAAAATGCAGTAATAAACGGATGCTAATAAGCAACAGTGTGTCAAGCCAATCAGTGTGTGCACTTAGTTTGAATAAAACGTGTCTACATATTTTACAAAAATAGCAAACACACTGTCTTAAAAATATTTAGCAAGCTCTTTTTTTCTGTTAAGAAGAATAAAGTGTTAAAAGTAGAATTTTAGCATAAAAAAGAGAAAAAACTGGTAATCTTTAAAAATATATTTTTGTATTTTAAAAAATCTGGAATATGCTTTTTTATTGCAAACAGAAAATCAAGAAACCTAATAATGTTTTGCTAAATTTTTATTTTTTATATAAAATGATAGTAAATGTAATTTACTTTATAATAATACTACTTTATAATAATATTTTCACACTATAGTCTATAAAATGCTTTATAATAAGACTCATAAATATTCATTATATTTCTTAATAAAAAAAAATATCATAAAATATCATTAATATGTTTTAAAATAAAAATCATAAATATTCGTTATCATTATAATTATGTCAAACCAAAAGAATTGTGTTTTTTTTTTAACAAAACGTATATTTTTAAGCTCATCCATTATACTAGTACTCCAGTTCAAAGTTGGAGCGATAATATTGTTGATGTGTTGTCCCTGCAATAAAAGCAAGGAAAACATTTTCAGGTTAATTTGAGGTTACCGATCTAATATTTTTATTGCACTTTTCTTTTGTGTTTTAGTTTTCAAGTTTATGTCTTTTGAGTATTAAACTGAACAAGGTTCAGTTTACCTTAAGTCTGAAATTTTCTTCAAGAAAGTCTCAACAGAAGACACAAGTTTTGTCGGCACTATTTGACGTTTTCCAGAGAGATATTCCTGCAGGACCGGAGTATACAGAATCCCTGGTACTGCTGGTGCTGTCACCCGCCCAGCAATGATTGTTGGGTGTATTCAACTTATCATTAATATGTAAAAGAAACAGTGTTCGGGATAGCACGCAGCCCTGAGGAACACGATGATCAACGATGGCGAAAGCCGTATTCCTGGTCCTTGTTCAATTGGCAATCTTCTTGGTCTAATAAGAGCAAGAAGCTAATAGCAATGGACCTGAAGTTAGATGAGCTGGATTTGTTGCCCTTTTTAGGGATCGAATGGAGTATTGCGGTCTTCCATGAGTTTGGGACTACGCCTTTCGAATAGGAGTGCCGAAATAGATGCATTAGTATAGCAGTAATTTCAGAAGCACATGTTCGGATGATAATTGATTAAATGATATCCGGCCCGCTCAACTTATGAACTTTTGAGAAAAGTAGGGTTTGTCGTATGGATTTTTGTCGAAACGTAATGTCGGTGATTAAACTCTGACACCGTGAGATGGGGGAAGGTGTCTTTTTGTTGCTGTTCATAGCCAATCAGCAGCAAAAATAGTAACTTTCCACAACAAAATAAGAAATAAATGAATAGTAGTGGTGATGATGTTCTTTAAAAATAAGACCTAATAACTCGATATAAATTTTTACTTATTTTTTGTGTGTAAGCTATCAATCAGGCTTTTGCTTAACAACGGGTTTAGCAATACAATGTTAAGGTAATTAATATAACTTAGATTTAGTAATCCCTTAGTCCTTTTAGCAATAATATTTCATAGTGCGAAACCAAATATAATTTTACGTTAAGCAATAATCAATCAGGTGAATATCACAGCTGTTGGTAACAAATACTTTAATTTGATCGGAGCAAACCAAATAATTTCATTATATAATAAGTTTTCCCTTTGTAATGTATAAGAGGAAACACATAAACGGTTCGTTTTAAGAGCAAACTAACCTCTATATATATTTGCTGAAATAAACTCTTAATCTATAAATATAATAAAATAGTCACTGATCTGTTTAAGAAAATATTAAAAAAGAAACGATGGTTTTTCATTTTGTCTATTTGTTGTATACTTGTGATTTCTTATGTCTGTATGTTTGTGATCGCTAATCTCAGAAACGGCTGAACCAATTTGGATGCAGTTTTCAGGAATATACTGTGACAGTCTTCATTTAATATCAAGTATTTATTTTATTGAAATCGGTTAAGAAATAAAAAAGTTATATCAATTTATGTCAATCACATAATAGGTACCATGCAAAGCTTATTCTATACATGTGATAAATCTGTATCCTCTGTACATTGAAAATTGACGAATTTGTTAAAGAATTTAATGTCGTATTGAAGAATATTCTATATTTGATTCGTCATTTGTTTTATGATATTTTTTTTTGTATCACTTTATTCTAAATGACATAAAATGGTTTTGTTTAATGTAGAATACTTACACACTATCAGAGTACAACAATAACTCCAAAAAATACTTTTTGTGGATTGACACACTATTGCTTATCAGCATCCAGATTATATATCTATCGTAATTATGGAAATTATTTTATTTATTGACAAAAAACTCTTTAACTTTATAAAAACACATTGGAGTTATATGCTATTTTAGCTTTATTACAGTCATGACAAACAGCAAACCTTAATGCAACTCAATAAATGTTGTATTGTGACAATCTAATAATCAAGAACCTGCTCTTGTGACCTAACTCTGACCCATTGACTCCCTCACGTCATGTGGAAACGTTTGTTTCGTAGGGTCTACAATGAGGGCATAAGACGTAGTACCATTTACTAAAAACAATGTATATAGACCGTATACAGGTGGCTTTTTTCCTGTTACGTACTTTTATATAGAAAATGTTAATTGTTAATTGTTACTACAAGAATGGATATTACGTTGTCAAATTTAAAAGACGATAGAAAAAGAAGAATAAAACAAGAAGAAGAAGGTGAAAAGAAGACAGTTTTTTTTTTAATATAAAACAGTCCTATTGATATAATATGATGAAGTTTATTTGACAAGTTCATGTATTTTTTAAATCTCGTGAGATTTTATATGTCAAGAAAACCAATTTGCCTCGCGTGAAGCAATTTATTAATGCAATGCAATTTATTAATGTTCTTAAATATTGCAAGATATAAACTTTTAATATAAATAAGACCATTTTATCGAAAAATAAATCATGATTAATTCATGATTTTGTTATAAAAAGTATAAATTTTAATTAGATTTATTAACTTCTAATATTCTTAAAGCACAAAAAAGCTCTCTAACAATAGAGTTCATTTTATGTCGTTTTACCTTATGATGCCTAATTTATTATTAAGACAAATCTACTTGAATTTAATATAAGATAACGTTATTTTAAATCAATGTGTTTTACTAAACTGAATAATTCAAATATATATTTAAAAAATAGTTTTTATGACGTCACTACCACATTACCAATCAAACATCCATTTACAAATGCGGATCTCTAAACGTCTTTGTTCATTAATAGACAATTAGCATCGTGATCAACCAGTTCCGTATACATTGAAAAGGTCAAATCAAAATCTATAGAGAAACAGAAAAAATATATATTCCATTAATTGATTCTGGCGTTTTAATTATTTTGCCACGATACATAAAAGCCTCAATTTTTTTTATAATCGCCACTCCAACTTATATTGGGTGTTACAAGCAATCAACGGATGGAACCTTTTTTAATATTTGGGTTCTGTAGCTAGGAATATTTAAATAAAATGTGTTTTTGTAAATACAACATAATGCAATTTTACTATATAGCTATAATAAACATATTAATTTTCTTTTTCATTATCTTTTATTTAATTTGAATTTTTTTTTTTATTCATTGGTTCATTCGCAAGAAATAAAAGGCTCTTATTTACTATGTGCTTTTTAAATTATACTTTAAATCTGTAATTTTAGGAAAAATTAAATATATATTAACAAATGTTTATGTATATGATAGTATTACTTATATTAAGTGTACCTAATATACCGTGAATTGATTATTTAACTGAGGATCCCCAAATTTTAAAGTAATTGATTATTGACACTGAACTCTTTAACATTATAATTGCTCTTACGTATTTAAATATAAAAAGCCTATGTTACATACTTATTTTATATTATCATATGACTAATATTTTACAAATAAAATATCTAAAGTGTATAATAATCGATAGAATCTTTTGTTTGTAAAATAGAAGTGCGTTTTCTTTAATCTGTAGTTTCTGTTACATATTTTCTTTGTAAAATAGTAGTAGTCTATTTGTCTGTTTTGTAGTTTCTTTACAGAATCACAGATCAACAAAAAAGCTTACATAAATGTAAATATTATTCACAGAGTATACTTATGTATTATTGATAATTTAGTTACTTTATACTTGTCTGAAACAACGGGGAAAAGTATATTACTATTAAAGACTTAAATCTTAAATAGTGTTTTTTGTTAACTTTAAGTCTCAATTATATTAACTATTTACCTATTTATAAAAAAATCACAAAACAAGAGTATGTTTACCAGTAAGTATCACTGAGGTAATATCCTGTAAGTCCTTCTCCGGGAACAAAGACACTGCAAACAATTTATTGTATCAGCTAAGCTGTGAAGTTATTTAAAAGCAATTTATATCTTACAATAATAAAAAATATAAGTACAATAATAATACTAAGCTTAGTTTTAGCTAGTTAGGTGGCGTAGCTAGTTTATAGGCCTAATGCTTCTTCAGCACTCCATAGTTAGGCTTAAAGTTAGTTAACATTTATTTTTAGAGGCATCAAATTTTATTTTATTTGCTAATAAATAAGAATAAATTAAGAGACTGGAAATAAAAGTAGTTGTTGTGTGCGTTTTTAATACCTATGCCTATTTCAATTTCGATTCGTGGTTAAAGATGAAAAAGATAAAATGTTATATACATGTTTAATTGTTTTGAAATATTAAGAAAAAATATTATTTTGTTAACGTATCTTGTTAATCAATAAAATCTTACGAACGAAATAGAACATCGACCTGGGTCTATTGCTACTAAACATTAAAGTTACAATACTTTTATTTGATCTTCAGTAAAATATAACAATCACTTCTGGGTGGAGTTTGTAGGAAACCTTATTTTGATCTCAATATAGACTTTGTACAATTATTAATTTCAACTGTAAGTCTATCAGATAATATTACATTATTGGCATTTTTGAAAGATTTAGGCACACCACACTAGTAATAAATAAAAATATATTAGTGATCTGTAATATCATTTTATGTTTATATTCTAGTAGGTATATTTGATACTTATTAAAGATGGTTTTATGTATGATACAAATGAAGATAATATTTTAAAATGTCACCTAATACTTAAAGGTAGGTTTCAATGATATTCATCGATTCTTGCAAATCTGATAACACAAAATGAATCTGATAAAAATTATACCGAAATTACCACGAATTTCAACCAATATGCTAAATAATGTTAATAATATTAATTAATTAAGTTAAGATCAATATTATGTCTACCAAAAATTAATCAATGTTAATAGCTTTAAATTCGTGAGTGATTTTTTTTAATGCCGTCCCTAATAACCCTTTTAGAGATCCGTAGCATAAAATTGCAACATTTAAAATATTGCTTCATTGTATCTTAAATATTATTGAAATTAGAAAAAAATATGCTGGTTTGGTCAATGATAAAACCTGAAAATATAATAAAGGTAATGTGATATTAATAAATTATATTAAACAAAACTACCTCCAGCAATAATCAAATTGAGAACCTACCAATTCAATCACGAGGGTTATAACCGCTGAGCCAGAACGTCTTTTCTTCAAATGTAGAAATAACATATGATAAAAAAACCGCGATACTTATAGTAGGAGAGCTAGTGGTCCATCCGAGTAACGGTATGCCTGTAAGGCTAAAAATTCTTATAGTGATGAGTCATAGCATGCTAAGTACGATAACCATCGCCTGGCAAACATCAGCCCTGCACGTCATCAACCCCTATGTTTTTGAAACTGCAAAAAAAAAATTAAAAAAAAACTTGGCGCTGTAAGCTTGAAACTTTTATATGATTTTGTTAATTAGAAGGGAAGTTTAAAAAAAAATTGACAGGCGTGTGCAACGAGCACAAGTACCTGCCAGGTGAACCGAAAGGTGTGTAATATATAAGTTGAAATAAATTTTTTCCTGTAAAGTTGAAATTTATATATGTGCTTGTCTAGGCTATTTAAAGTAAGTATGTACAATGACAGGCGGTTCTGGCTAGCACAAGTACTTGACAGGTGAGGAGAAAGATGCTAGAGGAGTGCGAGATAAATTAATATGTAAGAGTAAAAATCAAGGGTAAAATATATGTATTTTATAAGTTTTAATTAAAAATACATAAGTTTTTAAATTAATCTCCATTTTCATCTGATAAGTCATCATTACTGTCATAATAATAATAATAATAAAAATAATAATAATAAAATACTCCTTGGTAAGTGACACGGAATGGTCACGTTTTTAAATGTCAATTTTTGTTTAAAATATTTATTTTCAAAATCCAGTTTTTATCATATTTAAATCATTTCATACAGTTATACAAAATGCAAAATAAACGGGAAAAAAAAACAATACAATATACAAAACTGTGAACTACTTTTTGTAAAGTAACTGGAAAAAAGTGAACTGTGACAATGTGAAAATAAATACTCTTAAATAATGATCACAAGGAGTAGAAACATAAACGCACGCCCACCACCGCAGCCCGTCGCACCGAACAGCTCCACGTCTTCAGAGGAGGAGTACGCAACTCCTCCTGAGGAAATCGTGTCGAGCAGTGACGACGAGCTGCCGCCTCCAGCGCCGCGCCGAGCACCAGCGCCGCGCCGTGGGAGGCCACCGCTGCCGCGCTTGGGGCCTACTGGGGCATCCGCCCCGCGTTCGGCCCCCGCCGTCGGTGGTGCAGTGCGCCGCATGAAATGGACGCAAAATATGAACGAAAATGTCATGCGAGCGTACTATAGGGCGACAGAGGGTGGCACTAACCTCACTGCGTGGCGAACCCGTTTGCTCTCTTTGTTTCAGGCCCTTGAACCAGAGTTGACCGTTTCGGCCCAACGACTATCGGATCAGGTGCGGTTTATTCAACGTAATCGTGCGTTGGATGACTCCGCACTTGACCGGCTTCGCTCCGAGGTGACAGTCTCTGCATCCACCACCGAAAGCAGCCATTCGCGAGCCCAGTTATCGTCCGCTCCTTCGGTGGCAGGGTTAGTGGTTGGAGATGCTGATGTGGGGGGCGTTGAGATTACAACCGTAAGTACCCAAGATAATGAGCAATTAAGGAGGACTTTGGAGGATGCGATTTTGGAATTTAAAGACATACCAGCCCGCGACAGGCCACGGTTACCCCGTTTTCCCACGCATAGACGTAATATGTCGCTAGTAATGGCTCTAGACTGCTTGCTAGACTCTTATCTTCGTTCTAGCAATAGTCTCACTGATACCCATTCAATTCTTTATTGTGCAGCTGTTGCAGCGTGCCGCTCCGCCCGTGTCAGATTTCCTGAGCCTGATAGGGTGGTGCGGTCCACTGAGGACACACCCGCATGGCAGATGAGGATTGAACGGCGTATCAGCGCAGCTAGGGTCATTATTGGCAAGTTAATCTGCTTCAGATCGGGAAACATCCGGCCGAGAGTCATGCGTTATGTTACACAGGCCTTTGCCGGTACTGGCATTAGACCTCAGGATTATATGGCCTATGTAACAGAACGTATAGACTACCTGAAGCAGAAAGTTTGTGCGTGGGCAAATCGTATCCGTCGTTATAAACAACGTGTTAATAGGTATAAACAGAATCGCATATTCCAAAGTGACCAAAGAAAGGTTTATAGAAGCTGGGAGGAATCTGCTACGAATGTGATTGATGGGCAGTTACCAAATATGGAAGAAATGTTCACATTTTGGACAAATATTTGGTCGGTGCCTATTAATCACAACGATGGTGGCTGGATGCGTGTTGTTGAGCGCGCGTGTGAACACCTGCAGCCAATGGAGGCTATATTTATAAGCTCAGACAATGTCAGGGATGCGATCCGTTCGACCCATAACTGGAAAAGTCCTGGGCCGGACGGATTACATAACTTTTGGCTCAAATGGCTGCGGTCTTCACACGAACGTTTGGCTGGGCAATTCCAGGAAGCCATCGTGTCCGGATCCCTACCATCTTTTATGACAACAGGAATCACCTTTCTGCTCCACAAGTCTGGTAGTATCACGGATCCAAAGAACTTTCGACCTATCACGTGCTTACCAACAATTTATAAGCTTCTTACATCCATTTTGACTTCAAAATTAAACACACATTTGTATGCAAATAGCATTTTAGATCCCGCTCAAAATGGATGTAAGATTGGGTCTCGTGGTACTAAGGAGCTCCTCCTTATTGACATGGCCATTAATGAAAAGGTTCGCCGAGGTAAGAAGGGTCTCTCCGCCGCCTGGATTGATTATAAAAAGGCCTATGATTCGGTGCCTCATACATGGTTAAGACGAGTACTAGAAGTGTATAAGATTGACACAGATCTATGATCTATTAAATGAAAAAGTTGTGTATTACCGTTCACCTGTTCTTCAGTTTCACTTGACTCATTTTCGGCAGTATCAGGAGACTGTTGTAATATTTCGTAGATGGAAGAAGGCAATGTATCCCCCTCAAACCAATTAAAAGCATATTCGCCATCCACTAAGTTCCAACAAAGATTTTCAGGTTTGAGAACTGTTGGCTCTTTTAAATGAACATTTGCAATGTATACAGATCGCAATAATTGTTGTTAAAAAAATTTATTTCAACTTATATATTACACACCTTTCGGTTCACCTGGCAGGTACTTGTGCTCGTTGCACACGCCTGTCAATTTTTTTTTAAACTTCCCTTCTAATTAACAAAATCATATAAAAGTTTCAAGCTTACAGCGCCAAGTTTTTTTTTATTTTTTTTTTTGCAGTTTCAAAAACATAGGGGTTGATGACGTGCAGGGCTGATGTTTGCCAGGCGATGGTTATCGTACTTAGCATGCTATGACTCATCACTATAAGAATTTTTAGCCTTACAGGCATACCGTTACTCGGATGGACCACTAGCTCTTGGACCATTATATATAAATACATTTATCATGGACAGCAGATACAAACAAATGTATTCAGTAATATTTAATAATAAAAAAACTACTTTAAGAAGCAAAAACGATACTTTACAATTTATAACTTAACAAAATCGTACCAATTAACTGTTTATTGATACAAAAACTTCTCAAAATATAATGGTTTAATTGCTAATATTCAAATCTTTTGTGTTATTTTTAGAGTTCCGTACTTGTCTTCGTGTGTCTGTTTCAAATATTATGTTACAAGTTTCTCAGTAATTTTATTAAAATATTTAGATAATAATTTAATAAAATAAAATATATATCTTACTTTTTTATCCAGCATCCATAGATTTAACTTTGTTTTAATTAATGTAATATTTTACGATTTAAGTAACTTTCGGGTTTAAAAAAAATATCATCAGTTTGGCTGTCATTTGATAAAAAGCCAACACTAGAAAGACCTATTTAGTCTTTGTATTATCCCGGAAAGAAATATATATCCCATTTGTTACCCGGAGACTGTTACCGGAGAATTACCTATAACCATACCAAATTTTAAACCTGCCCATTTTTTTTTGAGTAAGAGGAAACACACAAACAGACATATTAAAAAATCTTTTGTATAAAGTATATTCTATTGACTTACCTGTCATGTACTGAACATATAGCAATTATTTTTTTATTGTATTGTATGTATGTTTTGCAACATTACTATTGTAATATATGTAGACATATTTCAATAGAAGGTAGTTATTGATACTTTTCAATTACTAAATGTTGTAATGAGCTTCTTACAAAATTTAATTAAAAAAGATATAAAACTGTTTGGATATTCGTTTTTTACAATTGTTAAGCAAAATATTTTTTGGACCCAAATAGTTTTTCATAAAGCTATTCATTTATTTTGAATTAGCAAAGTTTACATAAAATAATACTGATACATAAAATGGTTGCAAATTTAAACAAACTTGTGGAAATTAATTGCGATAAATCTATGTAAGATACAAGGGAATAAAGCTTCCAATAATTATTTGTTTAATATGTTGGTAGAAATCTATACATATAATAAAATTGTCACTGATCGAAAACTGTACATGTATTAAAAAAATATGATGGGGGAATATTACGTTCAAAGTTTTGCTTAAGTTTCACATCTTATTATATTTCACTAACTCATTTATTGTAATTTAATTCCAATACTAAGTATTAGCTTACTGCGACTTAAATACACAATATTATTTTCTTTATCATTCTTGTCACATATTGTTTTAATTTTACCTAAATAAAATAAACCTATCCTTTTATTTTAGTTTTTCTCTGAAGAAGAGGCATTCTTCATGTGTAATATTCATATTTTTATGTGAATTTCAAGACGCCAAGAATATTTGTATATTTAAAATAATTTAGCCGCACATATATTTTGGAAAGCTGTCTCTGTCTCCTAATTAATCTACTTACATAATTAAGTACAAAAACTATCAAAACTACAAGTTCACAATATTTCGTTACTCTACGTGACTTTTGTTCATCTTAAACTCACGTATTAAATTTGGCGAATCCGTTCGTATCGTTACCCAAAAAAAAATGCATTACAAAATGGCACCAAATTAGTTAATTCATAATTTTAATGATCATGTAATCACGAAATCACTATTAGGATCACGATTCTAAAAAGCCCTGATAACACCCAACAGCTTTCATAATTAAATCGATTATAACGCTGAAATTAATTATTCTGTACCCTTGAACGTACTTTGACAGACGAGGTCGATAAAGAAAAAAACTAAGATAATTACTCCATGCATATCATATCTTGGATTTTATTATCTGTGCTACAAAACATTACGTCAGGCGAAGCGTGAGATGATCAGGATTAGGAGCAGGTCAGCTGGTATATAATAGGTCAATCTGTCTCTCAGCATCACAGTTTTGTGTGAGCTTCATTTGGTTGTACATCCACTTACCTAAAAATGAAATTGGTAAAGGTTTTATTTAATTTATCTTATCATAGAATTATTTAATATAATATATTCATTTATATTTAATGGTTCATAATATGGTTGATTTTCAGTTTGTGTTTGCTGCTCTGGTTGCTGCAGTCTCCGCTGCCCGCTTGGAGCACCTCGAACGCTCTTACCTTCCACCAGACAACAATGCCCATGGCAGCTTCGGTAACCAAGGTGGAAATGGCTTAGGCTCAGGCAATAATCGTTTTGGTGTAAGTGGACATGGAGCCAATGGTGGTTCCAATGGATTTGGTGCCAACAGCCACAATTCAAACAAGTTTGGTTCCAATGGACAATCATCAAGTGGTTTCGGAGTCAGTGGACAAATCTCCAATGGCTTTGAATCACAAGATTTTGCTTCAAATAGATTTGGACAAAACTCAAATGGAAACGGTGCATCTCATGGATCAAATGGATTTGGAGCTTCTCAGGGCTCAAGCTCATTTGGCTCAAATGGATTTGCCAAAAGTGCAGCCACTTCTAACCAGTATCTCCCTCCTAACCATGGCCCATCTGGATCTGAATCTGGTTCTAACGGCTTCAACAACGCTGGATCAGCAATCAAACGTAAGTTAAATATTATGTTCAAATAGATAATATTAAAGTAATAAATTCCACCAATTCATACATAAATATTCAAAACTTATATTTATTTTTGAAATGCCATTTAAATAAATAAAATAAACTGCTATTTCTACAGCTATAAATTGATATCTAACATCATTAAATGTTTCTTATAGCTGCCTGCTTCTCATGTGGAGCTCACAACCAATACAATCAAGGATCCCAAGCTCAAATTCCCAGCTCAAACTACGGAGTTCCTCAGCTAGGATCTCGCAGTGGATCTGCTTCATCTAACAACTTTGGATCAAACGATGCCTCTGAATCTGCATCCCAAGTGTTTGGATCACCTTCTGGATCTCAAGGGTTCAACTCCCAGCCGCAATTCGGAGTTGCCAGCCGTCAATACTTGGCCCCTAAGTATACACCAGCTCAAAACCCTCCTCAACAACCTTTCGATGAAAACACTGGATATATTTACTAATAAATCCTTTATTTTGTGAGTCATTCCATACATGCTTTTATATTTCCGCTTTTAATACTTAATATTTTGTTGCTCATGTATTATAACGATAACAAAACTGTAAAACATGTAAAAACTTCTTATCCACCTAAATAAAATATTATGATATTATTTCTTTATATTATTTTAATAATAAGTATATAAAAATCCTTTTGTAATATCCTTAAAATTAAATAGTAACACTATTATACTATATGAAAATGATATTTTAAAATTTAAATAATGTAACATAAAAGTATTTACGTCGTAATAAAAATTATCTATGATTATTAAATTTTAGTTACACTTCATTGTTGTTTTAAAAACCTGTTCATATTTCGAAGATCTTTAAACAGCCATTAGTTCGATTTTGTACACTTTTTATAACAATGAATGAAACGTCATAATGATCTAATTATAATGTTGTTATTTAACAAAAAAGTACAAGAAATATATTTTGTTTTTTTTTTCTATTGGAATCAATTTATCGTAAAACTTAAGAATAACTTGTTTTTCAATAATAAAATTATCACTTATTTTGAACTAAAGTTTATATATATACAATAAACATTTATATTATTTACAAAGATATTAGGTTATTGTATAAAAGTAAGACTATTTTATATTAAAAAAATATTAAAAACAGTCGAATTACACTTGAAACCTCATTAAAGCCACACATCAGCTGTCTAACCCCCTTCCAAATTGATCCACTTTACAAATCTAAAAGTTCAATCTTATATCTAAGATGCTCTTCATGGTTGACCTGACCCTGACACTCGACCTTGGGTGTTGTACTTAATGTAACATTTCTTCATATTTACATATTTCATATTCCATATTCCATATTTCATTATATTATCATTTAACATACTACTATTAAGCCACGGCTATATGATCTTTTTTTACAAAACTTAAAGTTTTGTGTCATTTAAGGTAAGTTTAAATTCGTTATTAATATATTTTTATTAACGCTTGTCAAAATAAACTTTAAATTTTCAAGCGTTTTAGGCTACATGTAACATATATCGAAAAGGAGTTGGAAAATGATTATAATTATTCAATTTTAATAAAGTATTTGATAGTAATTTGTTGAGTTAGCCTAAGAAATATATTTAGTTAAACTACAGGCTCAGGAAAAAAATTATAATTTAATAATATACGTATTAAATTAAAAGAGAAACAAGAATAGTTTACATATTCAAGGAAAAGTATTAATTCCTTTATATATATATATTTTTGTATGTCTTTCATATACTTTGTTGTGTACAAATTATAATTATAAAAATACTTTAATTGATTTAATTCATTCTTAAATAAGCGATAATTGGATATACATGCTCAGAGATTTTTCAAACATTGAATTTATTTTATATAATTGGTAATCATTTATAAAAGTAGTATTTACGTGTTACATAGCACTTTGTCATTACATTCTTATTTTCTTATCTCCTATATCTTAAACCTATCTTAATATCTTAAAGAAAAACTTTACACAGATACCTTAATATATCGCACACCTAGATCTAAACAGGTAATAACTCAAAAAAACACTTTTTTCAGGAAACGCGAAAAACTGATTTCTGTGTCTGTGTGTGCTGTAGCTTTTTTCTGTATAGATTTATGCATTTTGTATTTAACGAGAAGAGAAGTCTATTAGTATTTTTGTATTTCAATCAAGTTTTAGAGATCAAAATCGTTTTTTCTTTATTACCTCCCTTTAACTTAACTATCTTTATATATTTATTTCATTATTTTGAATTGTACCTGTGTTGATGAATTAGGTGTTTAGTTGGCTCCCTTTTGAAGCAGCAACATCAATTTTAAATGTTATAGTATTAATATTAATTATAATTAGTCCAATCATAGAACGATTAGTGACCAACAGTAAGGGTATATTGGGTAATTAAATACTGGATGTATAACAAATATGATTTTTTTATTAATTTTTATATTATAAAAGTATAAAAAATAAGATCGTCATAATTATAAAGTTTAACACAATGTTCAAACAAATCCACCGTTCCATAAAAAAATAGTTATTATGCTCAAAAAAATCACATTTAGCTTATATTAATACAGTCAGCCAGTAGGTATGGAGAGTAATAATTACTTTAATACTATAATGAATAAAACTTAAATACAATGGCACTTTGAGATCATCGTTTATTAATTGTGATACCTACTTTTAAAGTACTAACTTATAAAATATAAAAAAATTAAAATTATAAATTTAAAGGTAATAATAATAAATCAGTTAGTTATCGCCTAGAACGCCTTTAAAATAAACCTCATAGTACGATTTTGGTATCACGTTCTTATCAATTAACTCTCGTATGTCTTTTTTTTTTGCGCTCGACAATGGAATTTTCGCAGTGTATGCCTGTGTTAAGCCAATTGAAAAGACCGGTGGTTCTATGACTGTTCTAGCGCCCCTAGCGCGAAAAACTCTATTTCGGACACAAGCTTTCCTATAAAGTTCCTCAGTAAAAGAAGTTTTGTAGAAAAAAGCTTCAGGATGTTCTTTTTCGACTTTAAGAACCTTTATGTCATGCCATTTAATTTGATTTTTCTCCTCGTCTATATTAAAATTAGTGCCCCATGATTCTTGCAACGCTTTTACGTCATAAAACTTAGTATGAGTCATTTCTGTAACTTTGTAAGGTTTTCCACTCTTTTTCGCCGTGCCAATCAAAGTTTTATATTGCTCTGGTATGTAGATTGGACCAGATTGCAAATATCTTTTAATTTGTTTCTCAATTACACTATGAACATTATCCCCTTCATTTTGGGAATGTCCACGTATTAAAAATTTGTGTGTAATAGATCTAATTTTTAACTTGTTGACAGCGTAGGCATATGTAGATAACAAAAACTAATTTTTTTGTTGACCCCCACAATTGTCCGAGTAGAAAATTAAATCAATTTCTTTATTGGGATGGTTGATATTTATTTGGTATTTAATATACTCGAGTATGCAGCTGCCAATTTCTTTAGCACCTCTCTTTCCTTCAGTTTCATCCCAAAAATAGCAGACGACATCTTTTGCCCTTAAATCGCTGATAGTGAAATTGAAGCAATTGATCCTAGATTTATAAAAGAATAAGGATATTTGTCCCTTTGGAATCTGCAATACGGCTTGTAAGTCGTAAACTGCTACAATGGTGCCATCTGTTCTGTTTTTGTCATTCTGTTTTTCTTCTCTTGCCAATATTTTTTCTTTCAGATGTTGTTCATATTCTTCATATATCTTGCGCTTTTCTGCTTCATCTGAGTTCTTGTACCTTTCACATAGATCGCATTGATCTTTTTTTGGTATAAAAAAAGAAATGTTGAATTCTGTATTGAAAATTCTATTGAATGTCGAAGAAGTGGCAAAAGGTAATTCATCTCCTTCACGGAGTTGTTTATAGTCTCTGTAGATATCGGCTAATGATTTATCGCTTGATATAAATTCTCTGGTTGTTTGTGCTCTCAAATAATGAGATTCAATCCTTGGAATATGATTTATAAAATCTATAACGCTCTGTTTAATTTGTGGGTCAATAGTTGGATGATTGTCATGTTTTCCTCTCAAATCAGCTTGAATAACTCCCGATTCAGTTTTTTTGGCAAGCGCTGTTTGTATTGCTTTATAGCTTAAGTCAAGAGTGGATTTAAAGAATGGCTTGCATACTCTAATTTTGGTAGAATTTAACTCAAAATAAAATGCATTATTGAGAGATCTAAAGTTCTGCGTGCTTGAATATCGATATTTAGGCTTTACTTGTTGCGAGTGTCTTATCACAAATTCTCTTTGTCTTTCAAGGCTGCCGAGTTCCCAAAATGCATCAAAAATCTGTTGTCTTGACATTTCATTGATTTTATATTTGCATTTTAGCCGACATTTATCTGCACAAGGTGGTCCCACTTTTCTTTCTGACACCTGTTTTTTAGATTTTGACATAGACTGGTAAGCTTTTCCAGAATTTCTTAGCTGTTTTGCGACTTTTGATTTCCACTTCTTAGGTTGACGTACTCTTTTTTTGTTTTTTTTTTCTATCTCTGGCTCTAAGGAATTATTATTAACAAACGTACTAATTTGAGCGACTACACGCTCACTATCATTTTCGGTTTCCGATGAACTATTAGATTTTGATGAATTCGAGCTGCTACTACTAGTAGAAGGTATAAACTTAGATGGGATCTTATTCTTGTGAACCATTTGAAAATTGGGATCCTCATCGGAGTCATCAATATCACTTTCATCACTTCGTATTGGTGAAATATAATAATTCGCTGCATCCGTCATTTGTTGATTAGATGTGATCGGAGAATTATCAATCACTGACAAGTCGGATTGACTATCCTTATTTGAGTTTTCATCATTTGTTGACATGTTTAAGTCATCATTCACAGTTGCATGTTCAGTAAGAACGATAGAAGGAATTATGTTTTCTTTATCCCATTCTTTTACCATATTTACTAAAAACCGTCCCCGTTTCATTATTTTCCTGAAATGAAAATGTGTATAGTTAGTAAAATAAGTTAGTAAGTTATAATTCCAGACCATTTAATTAGCTAAAAATATAAAGTTTTAATGTTGTTAGTAATGTAGTGAAATTAAATTTAGCGATGTTCATCTAAAAAGGTCTAACTCGAAATTAACCATAAAAAACAGAATAAGCAATGTTTTAGCTATAAAATAAATTAAAGTTTGTTAAGATAAAAATACTGCAATTGACAATAGTAATAAAATGCTATTTTGTTTGTTTTTTAAAGAAATATAAGAGTATTAAAAATGAATAAGCAAAAGAGAGTCAACTATAAATTCAAAAACAATTCAACGAAACGGTAATAATTCGAAATAAAAGTAAACCCTTTACTCATCTCGCCAGTTATACAGGTTTAATTCAAAATGTTCTATTAAGTTACTTTCCACTAACCATAAAAATAGCGACAACTTGAAATATTATTTCCTCAAATTTGAACAATACGGGTACAACTCAAAATATCTCGACTTAGATCGCGACAAACGCGTGCACTCCGCTTCTAATGCTGGTTGCAACTAACGATGTACCGGTTTTGGCGGGTGGTAGCGGGGTTCGCTCTTTCAACAAGACGGGAATTCTGCGCCATCTAACGCGAAGTTATGAAGATATTTTTAAATCCGTTTTATTGGCCGGTAGGTATGGAAATAGCGAAATCGTTGGTGTGCTTAAGTCAAAAAATGAGATTTTTGAATTAGCTCCCTTTAGATCTAGGTGTGCGATATATTAAATTTATATTTATCTTAACCAGATATTAAGATTACCCAAAACAAAAACGTGGGTCCAATACTCCTATGACAATGTAATTTAATTTGCTAAAATAAATGACCTGGCGTTTTTGATTTCAACACGTTATGTCCTCAGGTTTTTCTGTCTCTGCAACTCATGAACGATATTGTGAGCCCTGAAGAAATTGGAAAAAGAATATAATCATGCTGAACTGTTTGTTTATCATTATTTTTGTTGTATAATGATTTTGTTTAAGAGTTTTGTTAATTCAAGAACGTTTCTTTAAATCCCATTAAACTTATTCTATAGCCACTAGAGCGAAGGTGTCGGTCGGTTAAGATGGTATTAAAACAGATCTACACATTTAACGTTTCAATGAATTCGTATACTATTACGGCAACAGTTGATTTAAAACACGGACAAAATAAAAATAAGGTATCAATTTTATTTTAAATAAAAATAAATATAAAAACAACAAATACGCAATACAGAATTTTTAGAGCAACATCTCTCTCTGTGATACGTTTTCGATAAAACACAAGGCGCTTGAATGTTACGACATTAATGACGTAGAGACTGTATTATTATTATGATAAATAAAAATCTTATATTTATCTTAAAATTAATATAAAATCGTTGTTTTTAAATACCAATTTACTATATCAAAATGTGATTCTTTGTTTAGATTCGTTTTCATAATAAAATGGCAAAATAACATGCCATAACAAAATGTCAAAAGAAAAGCTCAAAACCATAATATGGTACATACAGCCATAGTACAGATGCCTCAATTTATAAATAATTGAATTCCCAATTCGATTTTATAAAAACATTAACATTTAATTCATTACAATGCCCTTGAAATAACATTTTAGACAGGTCTTCAAATAATCATTTATTAATTTTAATATAAAATTAACAAAAGGTATATGGTTCAATTGCATGAAATCCGTATAGTATAGCAAAGTATTAGAAATAGTATAGCAAAGTATTAGATTTATAAAAATATAATAAATATCTTCTACTCAAATATTTCCCAAGTTTCAATAAAACGTAATGAGTTTCGAACGTGCAATCCCTTTGTAACACATTCGTAGTTTCGAGCAACATCTATTAGCTAAATAAATCTATTTGACGGCAAAATACCTTATTTAGGTGTTTTGTTTTCAAAGCAAACACATTATGACTGTGAAATAATATAGATAATAAGGCACTAATTATATTTGTAGTGATATGTTGGTACTTGGTAGAAAATACCTGTCGAGTCTTTTTATAAATATTCCTAATATATCTTACCTCGTGACGTTAGGCATCATATCTATCTATCATATCTATCTATCATATCTATCTATATATCATATTTTACTAACGGTTTGCCTGAACTGCGTTGTATGTTGATTTGGACTAACAATTTTACAAGGTTACAATTAAGTTACAGTTTTTTTCAACATTTTTGATATTGGTAAAGTTGTCGACTATGATTAGGATAAATCCTTTTGACTATAACAAAAAGTATCGCCCTTAAAACTTATAATAACAAAATTTTACCCCCCCTTTTGCGCTCCGTTGATACATTTTCAGTTATCACTACATATGTAGTATAAATCAAAATCTTTTACCGCGTCTGTCCCTATGTCTGTCTGTATGTATGTATACTCAGATCTTTAAAACTACACAATAGATTTGATGCAGTGTTTTTTAATAGACAAAGTGATTCATGCGGAATGTTGATATGTATAATAACATGCTTAATATATTAAAGTACCACTGATAAGATTTCAAATGCAAAGTCGTAATAAAAACACATTTTTTTGCGTTTACGTTGCAAACTCTACGAGATAGTTCAAAATCTATACATATAATAAAACTGTCACTGATCGATTTCTGTACATAGAAAAAATAAATAAAAACACAATGAGGAGCCTTTATTTAGGGGCAAAAGAACCCAAAGCAATGGTTTCTAATTTTGTATGTTTGTCTGAATATCTGTATGTTTGTGCAGGCTAATCTTAGAAACGGCTTAACCAATTTGAATGCGTTTTTCAGTAATATATTGTAATTGTCTTCACTTAACATTTAGGGTTTGTTTAATTTAAATCGGTTAAGAACTAAAAAAATTAAGTCAATTTATTTCAATCACGTCATAGGTACCATGCAAATCTTCTTCTTGTCTGCATCTTCTAAATCTGCAGAAGAGTAGTCTCTGTACATTTAACATATTAAAAACGTTTGTATAACAAGAGATTTTTATAGTAAGAATTTTTATTTCGTCTGTCCGTCTTTATGTTTGTGCACGCTAATCTCAGATACAGATTAACCGGTTTGAATGCAGTTTTCGGGAATATATTGTTATGGGCTTCACTTTACATATAAATATGTTTTTATATAAATCGGTTAATAAATAAGGAAGTTCATAATATCTTATTTTCGTACCATTGCGGCAAGACATTTTTTCAAAATTGAAATAGTGGCTCTCATCTCAGGAAATAATAATACCCTTTCCAATAAAAAAAATATCTTTGATTAAAAATTACAAAAAGATATAAATATAAACTAGAAATAATCTTACACGCATAAACTATTTGACGGAGTTTGATCATCATCAAGATCATCAAGAAAAGCTGGGTATGATGAACGGTGGCATAGTGTACGAAGTGTTCTCATACTCCGCATGTCGCTCCGACGAGCTGTCGTTCGAGAGCGGCGCGCGTCTGCAGGTACTGAGGAAGGGAGACGACTGCGAGCGGGGGTGGTGGTGGTGCCGCGACAACCAACACGACGACGGATACTTGCCCGGGAACTTGCTCACCACACGACACGACACACCACACGACATGACACACGACACGACACACCACACGACATGACACACGACATGACACACGACACGACACACGACACGACATACGACACGACACATGACACGACACGACACATGACACGACACGACACACGACACGGCACACGACACGGCACACGACGCGACACACGACACGACACACCACACGACACAGGACACGGCACACGACACGACTTATCTTCAATATAATTCAAATATCAAGAATGCGTTCTGAGCGCTTTACAAATGACAAAACGCGTTCTGGCCGTTCGATAATTACCAAAATTTAAAATTTAAAAAACCCCTGATACAAAAAGACCTCTAAAAAGAATAAAAATAATATAAGTATGTACTTATTGAATTCGTTTCGTCGGGAATCGTTGTACGAACGTTGATAGTGTATATATTACGAAGTTAATCATTGAGGACTTAGACAATACGATTCGATATCATAATTTCTTTATTTGCCTTGTTAACTTACTTGCATTTTAATTTCTTCCTTTACTAAACGGTAAATAAAGAAGTTTATAATCTCTTGTTGTCGTACCACTGCTTCTTACCGGTTACGTACATTAGCAAGTACAAAGTATACTTTTTATCAAAACCGAAAACTACGCGTACGAAGTCGCACGCACAGCAATTTACATTTTATAAAGCAAAGTCGCTTTTCGCGTCGGTCCCTATATCTGTATGTATCTTTAAAATTATGCAATTTTTAAAGTGAAACTTCTTTATCGGGGTTGGAAAAAAATTTAGTGTAACATTTTTTCGTTACGAGTGACATCCGTTACGCGCCAGCTTTTTTCGTATAGCTTCATCTCTTTTACACCATGTTGCTATGGAAATACTAAATAATCAAAATGAGAAGTATGTGGATTACAAAACACCATTTACATTAACCAAAAATAAAATTATCGGATTAGAGTTTTATAATTAAATAATGAATTGTAATTACATACTGGACAATACGATTTTATGGACTTTCTATTGAAACTAATAAATAAATTCAAGATTATAACATGAAGAAGAAATTATGAAATGTAATTTATAATATTTTTAAAATACATTGATTGTCTGAAATAGAAGAAGTAAGAATGAAAAGAAATACGAGTTTTGGCTGAGAAATGGAGCATTGTGGTCCTGATCTTTACAACGTCTGTTTTGCTATACCTAGAACGAACAACAACTCGAAACAGCAGAAACCATGATGAAGAATAATTTTATTTGTGATATAGTGACGATCCAACATGTTAAGAAGCCTAAAGTTATTATTTTTAAAGTGGATTGTGTACATTTGTCTGTTTTTATGGTACTTATGTGTTTCTTCTATGAGAATATTATACGAATCACTTCTTACGTTTTAATTAATTAATATTAATGAAAATTATGACGTTTTTCTGTTACGCGCCATCTTTATTTCTAAGTCACATTTAAAAGAAAATGTGAATTACATTTACATGTCATAAAGAAGTTTTACTTCTTACATGTGTACACTAATACACACACACATATTTTTTTTAATAGAGTGATGCAAGAGGAAGGTTTATATGTATTATACCATGCTTAGTATATCAGAGAACCACTGATAATTTCAAGATTTCTAATGCGAAGTCGTAAACAAACAGTTTTGTTTGCGAGAACTCCACGAGATAGATCAAAATAATGTTCTGAGTATTGTATACCTTAAAAAGTTCTACAAGAAAATCTGCGATGGTATATGTTTATCTCTTAGGGATAACCCACAATAGCAAATATTTATCCTTTACTTTTTAAGAAATACAGCTTTAATCCTTATCTAATTAAGTAACTTAAATACACTTTATATTTAATATGAAACAATATAGCTCCTTACAGCATGTAATTTTAATGAATATTTTCGAAGATATTACAGATTTAAAATATAGGGTCTTCGCGTTTGCGGCGCGGGCGGTACGGTCTACCGGCGCACTCTGGTATGGAACCGTGCAAACCGTCTCAAAAATGGTTTTTGTGAATGTTTAGTATTGAAAATTTTGTAAATGCATATAGCTAATTGAATGTTTATCATTTAAAATCGATTTTTTTTTTATAAAACTAGACCGGCAAGTTGATGGTGAAAATAACGTCGATTATGTAGCTCAGAATTCCTCAAGTTTACATGGTAATATTTTGATTATGTTCAATAAAAATCTGTAAGTGTGTTATATGGTTAGAATGGTTATTAGGTACTCTGTTTAAGAAGTATTTAAATGGACTTTTAAGTAAAAACAAGAGAGGTATAAAAATAATTACAGCTCTTAATATTGTATCCTTTTTAAAAACTTTAAATATACTTTTGACAGTGAGCGATGTCTGCCGATGTCGCAATTTTGATTGTATCACTTAAAATAAGTCATATAGAAGCCAATACAAAAAAAGGGAAGTGGGAATTTGTTTTACTACGAATTTAAGGCGTGCGAAGCTGCGGGCAAAAGCTAGTCACTAATAAAACTATGATGAAGGGATTTATATTATCACTAGCTGTTGCCTGTGATTCTTTATGACTACGATCATAAGCCATATAAATATATTTTTTACAGTCTTTAGCTTACGATTTAAAAAAACCGCATTCAAATCACACACACAGATACACAGATACTCAGATCGACCGGTCAAACTTATAACACCTCTCTTTTTAGTCGGGGGTGAAAAAATGGGAAAAAAACACCCCGGACTGTAAACCTAACGGACGACTGATCAATTTTTTTCAATCTCGGGGGGCATTTTGATTTATTTTCATATTTATATTATAGTGACAAAACATTTCCAAATACTAAACAATACTGTAGTTGACTTGACCTGACCTATAATACAGTTTAACTGAGTCAGACACAGTTCAGTGATTTGTACAAAATTGAAGTAAAAGCGATGACGAAAGCATTCCAAATAACACAATTCTAACAACTAAACAAGACGTAGCGCTATTATATATTTTTTGGGTACTTATAATAAATAATAATATTATTTTTTACTATTACAACGAGAACAAAAGTTGATTATTAGTAAATTAAGTTTGGTGGCAGCGAAGGGTGCAAGAAAACTCAATTTAATTATTAGAGTTATAATAAAGAGTTACAATAAAAGAAATTACAATTAATTATTACTAAAGAAGTGATTCTAAGTCAGCGATTGACCCAGGAATCAATGTTTTTTGTCCTCGATTCCCATCGATGCATCACGATGGTGAGAACGCAAGCCGTGTGGTGTCGTCTTCAGGATACACGAGGCGTCGTGTCAGCATTAATCGTGTGAAACCAAGTTGGTTCTTGCTATATGAATATTTCGTGGCTATGCTTGCGTAACAAGTACTTTATTTCTTTAAATATTCCTGTATTTACATTCCCGTGTTATGTTATTTGTTTTACACTACAAAATTCTTTTATTAGCTAAAACTTTTAAAAAATAGGCAAAAGATGATAATGAAGTTGGGTGAAATAAATTATTGATAGAAACACAGCGCTTAAGTTAACTATCACAATTAAATACACAGCATCCAGGTTTCCTTGAACAACATCGTGAGATTCAGCTAATCATTTTTAAATCTCAACAATGCAATGGTCATGAATTGGCATCGCAACACGGAGCTTAACAGAGTGCTAACTTAAAAAAACATACAACAGCATTTCGTTACTCACTGAGACACAATACGCGGGACACGATACACAAATTAACTGCGAATGACAACTGGTGCTCCCAAGTGCCTTTTGTTCCTCAGTCATATGAAAGTAAAAAATATTCGAAATTAACTAGATAAAATAAAAGATTCCAAAAGATAATCAATACACAACCTCTACACAAACACAGCATTTATCATAGATAGTAAGCTTAATACTAAGTTCATTTAAGATTAGATAAAAATATTAATAATCTATATAAAAACTCTTCAGGATTCATTAGTACTAAGAAAAATCTTGGTCACACAAGCCACTATGGGCAGAGACAACCACTGAGCATATTCAGCAGGCCTAGAACTGCTGGACCTTTCGAAGTGCAATTAAATCATAATTTCAATAACAGTCTCACTGACGTTGTCAGAAATGTTTTTATCAAGTATTAAATTTAAATCCATTTGGAAAAAGAAACGAACTAGGTAAACAACACCTGAGACATTTTGTTTTTTTTTATGACTGAGCTAAAATCTATCGTACACCTTTGATTATTATTTAAAAATTAATTACATCTTAAATATCCATAACAACATAACATCGTAACTTTTCTGTATAATATAAAAATAAGCAAAATAGAAAAAAAACTTGTAACAAGACTATTACATTTATCGATCATAGAAAAGAGTAAAAATTGTAAATTGTAAGCTACTAATAAAAAAGGATCAAGAATTCATACTTGGATATCCATTTAATACTAATATACCCCAAGAAACAGTTTACTTTTTATCTATATATTTTAAAAAGTACAAGGCAACGTTCACGAACACCGTATTTTTAGGAATTGTTTTATCACCTAATAAAGATAAAAATAAAGACAAATTACATATTTGATAATAAGTAAAAGAAAGGATACCCAAGTTTCTTGCCAGTTCTTCTCCATGGACCTATCTTTTGGAACCGTGCAATTAGACTCTAACGTTTCATAAGTTCAATATGCCAATGGAAATTAAAAAAATATGTACAGACTATGACATTCCCAAAATTAATGACACAATATATTTCACTAATAAATCATAATTTGTTTTAATAATTATTCCTTTAAAAAAATACTGAAGGAATAACTTGAAAATAAGAAAAACAAATTGCCCATACCCGAATCAAAAGTATTTTTTGTATATATATTAACTGTGATAACAAAAAAATATAATGAAAACCCATCAATAAAAGCGAACTACTTGCAATTCTACTACTCTTACTTACATCATGCTATAATATTAATAAAAAACTGAGACAGCATATCATCTGTTTCATTTGTTGCTGATAAAATGTTAAGATTGGTAGAGAGAAAGTGAAAAGTCAAAATTTTACATATAAAATGATTTTATTCATAGAATAAATAATCTATTTCCAGTAACTGGTTATAACTACGGTACATAATTATCACATTTTCTTGTTATGTCACCTTATCATAAAAACCCTATTAACATAAAAATAAGTCGAAAAATTTAAGCGACATGCCGATAACTAGAAAAGTAAAGATGACAGTAAGAGCATACCCAAATAGAAAACCAATAGCAAGAATTAAAATATTTATAATTGCTTGCAATTGAACTTATAAGTAAATTTAGCCTCTTATTACTATTGGGTATGAGACAGACTTATTGAAATGTGAATAGGGTTGTCTATTTGGGACTTTAGAATTTGTAAGGTTTGCGGAATCCAGCGGAAGCCTGGGCACGAACGTAAGTGGGTTGCACGAAAGCTGCGCCTGCGCCGGCACCGCCGTACTTGCCAGGGTTGTATTGACCTGAAATTAAAGAAGGATTTTTTTAACATAATGACCTTCATGGTAAAATGTATATAACGTTTAATCTATTATACTAAACATTACTTGGGGAAAATGTAAGTTTGTATATAATAATAACTTTTGAGAAGAGATAAAATAAATCAGAGATTTACCAAATGATTTACGTCTTTTGTAAGATATATTCATATTTATAATACCATTATCATTATGAGGATTGTGTGATGAAATGATGTATGTATGTAGTCTAGCGGCTGTCAGTTACACTACATAATTAAAGGTCTAATATATATAAAAAAGATTGCAAATGTGCAAAACTATAATTGTATAAAATAACATTGTTATTCAAAATGTAATCTTAAGTACAGACAATAAGAGTCTGAATAGCGTGTAATAATTTACTATATACTAACAGATTGCCACTTTGTGTTGTAATACAGGAAAGGTTACGAATTGCGCCTAGAGCTGAGACTATCTGACGATTATCTCTTATTACGTTTAACAGAATTTACAATGTATGTATATTTTGTATAATTTATTACTGTCATTTCATACAATGCATGATAATGGATTTGGATGTTAAAAGTTATTATATTATTTCAAAAAATATAATCAGGTCTGATTCATATAAACATTTAGTTACAAAATCGTAAATAGATTTTACTTTTGCTAGCGTTATAAAGAAAACCTATTTTTAAGCGAATTTAAAAAAAAGTTTAAGCGACAACTTAAAGCTTACAAATGATGAGGTTAAATTTTAAATTAATCTTCTTCATAATACATACCATCGTCAATGATTCCAGCGGCTTCATCACGCGCGTTCTGTTCCAAAGCCTTCAGGATGGCTTCGGGGGTGGGGGGAGCGACGGGGAAGTGGGAGCCCTGGGGCTGGAAGCCGTTGGCACCAGCGGCGTAGCTGACGGAGTACACCTGACCGTCATCTCCGGTATATTGGTAACCACCCTGAGCTTCAATACCATCGACCTGAAAATTTAACACAAATAATAAGCATCGAATACTATAATATAAATAGATTTAATAAAATGATCATGGCATTGAGGTGACCTTTGAACCAAATGTAATATAAATTATAGATGTCATGAAAAACATAACAAAATTCCATTGTTTATTTCTAAATTTCGTCTTATATACTATTTGCTAATCAACAACATAAAACATTGTGAGTAATAATCTTAAAATAATTAACCATAATCTATTTAAGTACACCTGCTAATTCATATCTAATGAGTATTTTCACATGAATGATAAATCTAAAAAGGTGGATATTACTGCAATCGACCTTTATAAGCCGGCCGATGCCCTTTCAACCGATTGTATCTAATACTTCTTGTAAATGGGATCGGCTCGGTTTTATATGTGGAGGTCAGAAAGGATTGGCCAAGATGCGACCAGATTTATGACGACAATAAAACTATGTATTTCAAAACACTTACACTATAAATTGTTGTGAAAATTTAAGATATAAGATAATAATTTATGACATTAAACCCATCATAAATTTTAATTAGAATATAAATTAAAAATTAAATTACTTCACAATGATTATTTAAATTTTACAATAATAAATACTAACCTCTTGTCCCTGTTCTTGACCCTTGATGCCATTTTCGGTTTCATAGTTGTATCTGTAAGAGTCTTCTTTGACCTCGGACTCTAAAGCAATAATGCGGGCATTCTTCTCGTACTGGGCTTGGGGTCTGTTCTGCTCAGGGTAGGGGGAGAACGCGGCTGCGGCGATGCCGAAGAGTGCGGTGGCGATGATGAACTGGAAATATAAACAGATATTGTTAGTGATAAGTGATGATAATAGACTAACCTTATCGAACAGGACCAAATATTAAAAAAGTTAAAAAAAAAATCATTTCCTTAGACAATTTTTTGTCAGACAGAAAATAGGTAGCAAGGCTGTAAGAATAAGTTTGAAAATTATTTATTTGTAAGAAAAATAACGTTTAAGATGCACTCCTAGTGATAATGCGCTCTTCCCACAATGAATCATCGTTCAAGTAAACGCTATATCTTTATCTCGAAGTAACATCGCTTGTGACCCTGAATATATGACCATATGAAATGTTTGTTACAAAAATATTACATTTGAAAAAATATTATTAAAATTTATTACATACAAGGAGCTAAAATAATATTTAAGGTATTATCACATAAACCGGAAATACTTAATTTTAAATAATATATTTTTAAATGAAGATTGAAATAAGATAACAATGTGATTTGTAGAGATAGTTGCACTATAGCCTGTTATTTCAATCGATATTTATACGAAGGAATGGCGATTTGTCTGTGGTTCGTATGGGCGTAGCCGTCTACAAAAGCCAGTTCATAAAATTTGTTAATCTCTTATGTAATGGCTTAACCCACCTGTCAGAAATCTAATTATGTTTTAGATTTAGATGACATTTGCAAAAGGATAAGGTCGGACATACATGTTGCACAATTTTAAATAATATATAACTATTATTGGTATAGTATTTTGTAAAGCTTGATGGATCTTAACATTTTCTGACTGTCTGACCTTTCTTTATACTGTAAGTTTTTTTTCGCATCATAAAAAAACACGCGTAATATCCAATTCGATCGATCGATCGAGATTTTGAGAGATGCATTTTTTTACAATAAAGTTTTTATATTTATTGAAACCGAAATTAAAAGCTTGGTATACTTTTAAGGAATAAAAACATTTTTCAAAGTATTAATCATATTTAAATCAAAGTTTGAAAAGATGAAATTTAAAGATAATAATGTATAAACACAAAATTTATTTTCAAGCACTTAGTTAAGCTTAAGAACTCAGTAGTAAAAGCATATTAACAGTTGCATTAGAATAAAAAACAATCCAATCTTATAAGTCGAAACAAAACCGCGCCCTCGTACGTAATTGTAACGAGAGTAGTGTTGTAACTTATAGATATATCGACTATCGACTTACCAGTTTCATGTTTGCAATGTATCAGGTCGAAGGTGAACACACAAATGATGCCTCACACGCTCCTGCCTACCTTTATATACGCGTGATGGTTACAAAATTCATTCAACATTATAATGAAACTTTTCCCAATAATCTGAACTTTAGATACTTTTTACGTAAGGTTTTTTGATCAGGCTTAGATCTATTTAGTAAGTTTGACAGGATAATTATTATGTTTTAACTAATAGTGATGTGAAGTAGTATATGTCCTTGCATAAGTTATTGTAATAGTCAGTAAGCATAGGGGTTGTCATTGAGAGCGAAATTGTACACTCATACTTCTGCGAACAGATGTTTTATGATTGCTTCTGAAAAGTGTGTTTTAATATCGTTTGGTGTTTATTGTTAATATATTATTATATATAAAAATTATGACAATTTTTGAAATTGTTTATATTAATTAGCTAATTATGTGCCGTCTTAACACTCCCGTTGTTTCAATACGTAAATATAATCAATATTTACCAAAAAGTGTGTTTATTTCTATTTCTGTCATATCAAGCAAATTTGTTTTTTTTTTAATAATCAGTTTAGGAGCAAGAAAAGTAAATAGATTTTAAATTTTATTCTGAAAAAGTCAACATATAGTATAAAACTAGCAGAAATAGGTCTAGTTTTGAATATAAACGAATGTTACTAGACATATTTACTAAACCATGAATTCCTGAAAAGATAAGTCCATGAGTGCAATATTTATTATATTGTTTAATAAATAATATTAATATGAAATTTGGTTTTATAATTCATAAGTAACTAAATTTTAACTTAGTGGATTAAAAAATAAAATATCTGAGAATCTTGACATAAAAACAAAAAACTGAAAACCTCAAAAAATATTGACTTTTGCTTTAAAGTTCATTCAGAAATTAGAAGTAAAGATAAAACTAATTAATTATCATACATTAAATGACAACCATTTTGTCTAAACTAAATCAATAATATCAAATTTCTTGTCATTCTAGACGCAAACTATATAGTCATAGTGGGTCAGGTTGTGAAATGACGCCTTGGGAACTTGATGAAATATTAAATTAAATTTTTTGATTATAAGTAAATTTTATGGCATTATTTATGATTCTAGTAAGTGGTAATTATGATTAATTTACACCTCTAATCCTTTTTGATGACAGGAATAGAATAACCATAGAGTATGGATGTTATAGGCCTAGGAGTACGAGTGTTTAACTAATAATAATAGAGTAAAGATGAGATACCCATACTTGTCTTTACCTAATCACATTCACAAAAAGAGACAGATAGGTAAACTCATTTGCTTTCTCTTTTTTTCGATGGACACATTTAAGGCTGATTCCCCTTCTCTATGTATAATAACTCTACAAGAATAACACTAACAGGAAATTAAAACACATACATTATTGACCATTTATTTATTAAAAGTATCAAAAGTTCTAGTTACTATTTGCTCTAGTAGCTGTAGTAGTTCCCTGTAAGTAATAAATTCCTAAATCGATGCGTATTAAACATACCCAAAATCTTGTTTCTACCATTATATATTTTTGTATAGTTTCTAAAAATTTTAGGTGTGTGTGTTTGAGTGCATATTTATTGTTCTTTTTTATTTTATATATAATAATACATTTTAATATAAATTAACTTAGGTAGAGTCAAATAATGTATAAAAAAAACAATGGCTTTTAAAATCATATCACTTGCGAGTTATTTAGAGTTTACGTTGTTCGTAATTTAAAGCAAAAAATAATACTTTAAGTTTTTTTGCCTTTTGATGAGAATATATTTAAATAAAATGTAAAAAGATAGAGATGGATGAACAAAAAAAATACAAAAACTTAATATATAGGCACTATTTATTTAACCTGAATTACTAAATGCCGTTTTGATATTATTAATATTAATTTAATGTCAAAATAAAATAATATTATATTTTTTCAAATCATATATTAAAAAACTTCACAAGGTCAGAAAACAGAAAATATTCAAAGGATGCAACACATGTGACCTCACTTATAAAAAATTAATAATTAATTACCAATTAGAGTTAATATAACAAAAAGTACAAAAAAAGTGCAAAATATATTAATTATAACAAGTCATTAAACAATCACTTCAAAACCATGACTTAAACTGTTTTATTACATTTAAAAATACCTAATACATATAAGGTTTCCTATATAATAGAAGTAATTACATTTGAAAGTCTTAAATATACAAAAAAATGCATTACAATCGGTTGAGTTTTAGCGCAAATAAGCTCAAACAGACAGACAACATTTTGAAAAAAGAATATTAGAATTTTTTTTTAATCTTCACTGAAGTTACTAACTACTAAACTTATTTTTTTATTTATATATTTTGACTGACTGCACCTTTTTGCATAAGACATGGCTGGAAATAAATGTTAACAATTTATTTAAGACAGAAAAATTAGTTCTAAAATGTAATATAAATAATTTAAAATTTTTAGTTAGTACAATTAAAAATAAAATTAAAATTTGTGTTTAATTAAAATTGAAATAAATATATTTCAAGAAATGCAGCGATGAAATTAAAAAAAAATCTTTTTATTTAAAATCAAAGTAACCAAAATTACTACCATTTTTTTTTCTGTGTGAATCTGCAATCAGTCCCAGAACTATAAGCAGATTTGTTGGGAGGTTGAAAACATTGTGAGAGGTATCCCCAGTGGGAGGCACTCCTATTATACCATCGAGAATCTAATCTCTGGATATCATGGCGTTTAAGGGGTTTACTGTAATTGATATCAATTAATTTGGCAGCCAAGTCGTTTGGGTGACTGCTGAGTGGCTTCATGGATTTTAGAGTTGGTAAGGAACCGTGGGGCATTCGTCAAGGTACGAAGTATACCATTTTACAGTCTCTGTATGATGGATATGTTGGAGTTACAAGCGCTTCCCCAGACTTGGATTCAAATTACTAATTATGAAAAAAATGTTTTAAGCTTTACACCTCTTTTGTTAAAAATATCTAATAATAAAAAATATCCATAGATAAAAAAAGTAATATTTTTGGTAAGGGCGTGGATCGTCAATTAAAAAAATTTTTTTTTCATTTTTTTTATACTAAAAACTAATTCGAATTGCACATGAAACAACTAAATAAAACAATCAAATAATAGTCAAGTACCGACCTTCAAATAACAAAGCGTTGAACATCAGCGATGACGAGCCGAGATGATAACATTACTACATCTTCAATGTAATTGTAATAGATTGCTTTATTAAATATTATTTTATTTATTGTTATACTAATTTGAATATCACATTACTTATTTACAAAGAATTCCTTTTTAATTGTAAGCTGTAAAGCATATTTACATATTAACTTAAATCAATTATTTCTTTATGACTTAAAAAGATTTTTTCTAACTCAAAATTGTCAACCTAATTAAAAAAAAATGTAGTATTTACTAATAAACTATAGCCCAATAGTTGATACATTAATTTGTAATCAGAATTGATAAAAACTAAGACACCTTGACTCCTACACAATTCGTTCCAACATCATCAACATTAACTACATTCCTCAATATAAAATCATTACTTTTAACTTTATTACCTGATCCATAATAATCATTATGTTATATGTACACTCTCAATACCTCATTAAACAGAATATTATCATTTATTTGAAACCTAACATCAAAGGAAATATAAACTGGAATTCAATATTAAGATTGGACAAAACATTACCTAAACTATAAAGAATGGTAAGTTCATAAAGGTCAAAGTAACATTTTTTCAAAGTCTAAAGCTCAAATCAGTTAGTATTTTTAATTATTTATATAAATTAGATAATGTTAATAATAGCGTATCTTATATAAGGTACCTAAATCATATAAAATATGTTGAAAGTTCATCAATATTCCTTCGAGCTTTTGAAAGTGAGAAAAATAAATATATATATATATATATATATATATATATATATATATATATATATATATATATATATATATATATATATAATTGCAACTTATTATTAAGCTTAGCTTGATTAGTTTGTTTCATAGTTATCATAGTTATTCATTTTACAGCTATAGTTATTTCACTTTACCTATTTCATGATAAAGCACAAAGCACCTTCCAAATTAGCTACCGCGACTAATGGCTTCAATAAATAATCTCCTCTAGACAAGCTTACACATGCTTAACTAAGAGGCGTCTTGAATTTCTAGATTTATTTAGGTAACTAGACTATAAATCTACTTTCGATTATCGTAACTGACATGTTCAAAATATGTTTCTAATAACTCATGTTGTATCTTCGTTAATTCTGATGGCTTCTTATGAAATATACTTGCATGTATCTAATATTGAAAATACTTAGTAAGATACGAACTTATTTGTCAACCATTGTAAATAGAAATTATACTAAAGTAGGCAAATAAATTTATAATTATTTTATGTATTTTTAATACCAATCTGGTGCATAATTTCATAATTTTACAGTATTTTTCCGTAAAACTACAAAATATAAGTTACACTTTTTCTAATAACGAATAGGAAGTCGCCCAAGAATTCTTCTGTAATGGCATCTCTTAGGACATAAATATGTAACACGGATGCGTACGCGCATAGCTGACCATCTGCCCTTGACAGGAGCCCTTTAACGTTTATATGTAAATCAAGATTAATAGCAGCAAATAACATTTAAATCAAATATTACTTATCGGAAATTAAATCCTATGAAATGTGTTATAAAATATGAATAATTCTAAATGTCACTTGCTTAAATTAAGTGAAAATAATACACGATATAAATGCGTACTTTGATTGAGCAAAGGTTCACTGGAAAAGTTGAACTATAAACTGGTCAAATTCAAGATAAAAAACTTGTATATACGTAATCAATTTTCTTATTTAAATCTGTTTTACGCAACCAGTAAATTTGCCGTAAATGCTTTTATGTGTTTTTAAATTGGACATATTGATCCTAGCTGATAGTTTAGTTTACTTGGATTATTTTTAAATGTCGAAGGTTTACAAAATAATTTACAAATTGTTTGATAATATTCTACTCTGTGGCCTTTATTTATGGATTCTTCACGAGCTACGGTAAGTAAGACGATTATATTTGACCTTTTTATTTCATTCAGGGCTAAAAAATGTATTAGAGATACATTATTTCATTGTTATTAATAATCTTTATTAACCTACCGAAAAACAGTAGCTTAGACTATTGATAACAATTTTTTTTAAGCAATATAGTTTTTAGACAAGACTTAAAAAAATAAGCCGTACTTTTATTATTAGCTCTTTAAAATTCATAATTTTTATTGGTGGCATAAAATGGTGACGTACTCAAAGATATACTCAAATATAAATGCGCTGTTTGTTTCCCTTAAGAAGAGGAAGGACTATAATAAGGAGGTGAAGGTGTTTGAGGTTTCAACCTGGAGGAAAAAAAAATGATTTCTTCAATCTTTTATATGTTTTTTGCAGTTTATGTTTTTACAGTGTGGAAGGTATAGTGTGATAAGACAGGCTCTATCTTTTAGATTGTTGGTTAAGCTTTTAATAAATTTATTTCAAATGTACCGCCCCGTTGGTAGAGTGGTTAGCGCAGACGCCTAACGTGTCACGGCCCAATGGGGCTCGGGTTCGATTCCCGGCAGAGACAGGTATTTATGTGATGAGCATAGATGTCTGTGTTTCTGGGTTTGGTCGTTTATTAAATATATTCTCAGTATTTATATGTGTATTTATATGTATTTGTATCGATGTCTAACACCCTTAACACAAGCAAATAATTTGCTTACTTAGGGGTTAAATCAATGTGTGTATTTTGTCCTGATATTATTATAATGTAATTATAATTACTCTTACATTTGGAAAGTCATATTAATCTAACATTACTGTAACTGCTTTGCCCTCAACATTACAGAGGTTAGATGGTTATTACTATGTCAGTTGCAACCTTTATATTTAAGAAACAAACGTCCATGTTACGCTGTTACGTTACAGCTACTATTACAATTATCTTATCAATTAAATGTAACTCTAATTATTTTTATTATGACATATTAGAAGGTTATATAATACATGTATTCAAATTGTAATACTAAATTACGATGGAATTGACTTATTATTCAGTAACTGAAAACTATATAAAGAAAATTTAATTTTAATTTAAATGTCAATGACATTTCTTATTAATATGTTTCATTTTATTATTAAACGTAATATTCAATACAGAAGTTTATCGTCAAGTGTATCACTTTCGTAGTAGTTTATGACAATGAAGTGTGAAACGTGAAAGTTCAACATCATTCCGAACATCAAGTATTCAGGTCAAAGTCATTTGAACTTATATTTATGAATAAACAATATTATGACTAATTCTGAAGCATTGTGAGCCGGCTTTACAGACTCATAGAACTCTCCATTAAATGAATAAATACATAACTTAACGCCTGTTTAAGAATAATTTATAGCTTAAATTTATAATTAGTTTTTATAGCTTTTACATAAACATTAATATTGATATATTCAAATCATTTATGTTATAGTAACATATAGTGGTGATAGTAATTCTTTATTTCTATTCAACTAAAAATGCGTTTTGAACAATTTTGTAAAGGTATAAGTGAATTGGAATTTTAGTAATTTTATTTGTATTTATTCTGGGTATAAATTAAACTATTATTGTATATAATGATAAATATATAATTTAAATTATAACATTAATTAATTGTTTTGACATAAATTAAATTCATTATCTAATAAACAAGTTGTCAAACCTGTCCGCCTTTCCACTGTTTACCGCATCTACCTAAAATAATTAATCAAATATCAAGCGGTCAAAGTGGAATGTATAGTTTTATTCCAGTTGTATACCATCTTATCTCAACTCTGGAGCTACCAGTCAAATTTAAAAAAAATCTTTTATAAAGGAAGGCTATAATATAAATATACACTATTTGTGATGATCTTTAAATCAATATTTTTATATGAGTTTAAGTTTGATAAAAGTTTTCATGCACCGCTCTATACTCTCTTCAACCCCACTTGTATAAGGTTGTATGTACGTAGCGATAAGAACGCCTTATTGTATTAACAATACTTCTTATTAAAAATTATCTGTATTATTTCTGTAAGTGAACTATAAAAATTATTACTATTACTTATGAAATAATATAGCAAATGTGATGATAATACTGTTTTAGGTAGATTTTTTTTTAGTTTTTTTCTGATTCTTTTCCATGGACCTATACTTCGGGGCCATGCAAGTAGAGTTTGACGTTTCATAAATAAAATATACGCCTCTTTCAAGTGAAAAAATACTTTGACTTTGTTTTTCGGGTCCAATCCGAATTTCTGATCAATCAGTACTTACTATTTCGAACGAATATGAAACTAGTCCATTCCACTCCTAAGTATATTACAGAAAAATAAATGTTTATTTATTTGTTTTTCTTGAGTTCCTTAACCATTTATTTCGTTTAAATAAAACTTAAATGCTTAAATATGCTGTCAACTTCACGCCAGGCAAGGTTTTAGGATTAATACGAGTACTGGATAATAGATGGCGCTAGTCATGAATTAGTTTATCATTATTAAGTTTTTTTAGCAAATGTATTTCGCCTTTTGGGATAAACGCATACTCAATTATTTTATAAATAATAAACTATTTTTCAAATTATGTTTAATAAGTACTTTGAATCTTATTTTTCCTTTATACTTTTCTTTATAATTGAAATATACCATTTTATTTAGTAAATTAAAATCGAAAAGAGAAATTCAATAATCTTATCACATTTGTTAATTATAGACACTTTTAGGAACCAAATTATATGTTTAATTTATTTATAATCATACATAACAAAATCAATAACATAACAGAACCAATAACATAACAATAACAAACCAACAATAAGGTAATGTTGTTTCAATCAGTGGTGGTAGCCAGCATCGACAGTAGGTTGGTAAGCCTGCTGCTGGTAACCTTCATACATGTAGTTCTGACCCTGTTGCTGTGGATGAGGTTCCTGGTGCTGCTGCTCCTGGTAGTGACCTAAAGAAAAATAAATAATATTATAATCTCTCTTTATCTTATAGCTTAACTTAAGCTTAAACTCTTAATTTATCTAAATAATAATGTAATAACAGCACTGGACAAATTACACAAATTGTCTAACTCCTTAAAGTAAGCAAATTATTTTCTTGTGTTAAGGTTGTTAGACAACGATACAACAATATATAGAAATACACATTATAAATACTGAAAATATATTTAATAAATGAACACACTCAGAAACACAGATATTTATGCTCATCACATTCATACCTGTCCCTGACGGGAATCGAACCCGAGCCCCTTTGCGCCGCTATACGTTAACGCGCTAATCACTCGACCAATTGCAACGGGGCGGTAAATAATTATAATATCGTCCATTTAGATCAAATCCGGTATCCACGTCTGTTTGTGAGTATTATTTATATATCCTGGTATCCTTGTATCCGTTAATAGGTTTTTTAAGAAGGTTCAATAATAGTATATCGAGTCCATCAACACCAGTTTGACAAATCGATTGCTAACTGACTTCGCGACCCGATCAAGGTTATATTTTAACTACTAGAACTTGATTACATCAGTTTATCGAAACTTCTTGTGAAGAAATTAATGTTATAAATTACATAATCACACCAAGTCATTATAAGTCATTATAATATACCTATACTTAGCAGACAGGGTTTATTGACATATAATCTAATCTTATAACCCAATTGAACTAGATTGTAAATGTGTGTGTATTCACACATAGAAGTTTGAACCTATTGTCTATTTACGGCATACAACTAGAGAAACTTATCCAAGTAAACAAAAGAAACAATACTGAAACTACAATAAATTTCAGTTGGACTATATAAGTAAGTAATAATTTTTTATGAAAATCACCTTAAAACTTCCTAATAACTTTGCTAAACTTTTAATATGAACTTTCAAGACGAACTAATCTAAAACTTACCATCATCGAAGATCCCACTAGCCTCATCCTTAGCATTCTGCTCCAGAGACTTCAAAATAGCTTCAGGAATGGGCGGAGAAGTTGGTAGATGAGCACCCTGGGCTCTGAAGCCATGTTCGTCAGCTGTGTATGTCACTGTGTAAATGTGTCCGTCATCTCCGGTATATGAATAAGCACCTTCTGCCTGTGTGCTCTTGCCTGCTTGTCCAACTTCTTGGGCTTTAATGCCTGGAAATGAAAGAACAGATTCTCTGGGTGGTAAATCATGGACATCTCAAAAAATTGGTTACAATAGAAGATGCATTAATAACGCACTGACTCTCACTAAAATATATGTATATAAGATTACTCACCATTTTCAGTTTCATAAGCATAATGGTAGTTGTGGCCATCACTTTCTGAGTGGTAGGACAGTATCTTGGCCGTCTTCTCAGCTGAAGGTTTTTCTTGATAGGCTAAGTTATGTCCAGCAAAACCTTGCGGTTGGCCTTTATAAGCATTTGGCTGGTACTCGACAGCTGATTGATAGATATCGGCAGCGTTGGCGTAATGCTCAGCCTGTGGTTGGCTGAAAATTTGGCCAGCTGATGCTGCAGCCAGGATTGAAGTGAAGGAAGCTAGCTGTAATGTTAAAAATAAATATGTTAAACATAATATGTCAAAATAAGAATAGAGAACTTATGTTAGTGGCAATTATTAATTTTAATTCTGTTTTAACACTTAAAAATTAAAAATAATTAAATAATTGAATTAATAATATAATTGGTATATTACACATACCAATTTCATTGTTAGTTTATTTCTCTAAATGTATAGCTCGAATGTGTATCATATAATTTCTCTGTCCGTTTTTATACTAAAAAGTTTCTATATACGCACGTTCTTATTAACTCACACTTAGTTTATTTGCGGTTACACCACGAATACTGTGAACTTCTCACAACTTTTATTAAAAAATGAGACTTAAGATAAATTGATTCTATTTATCACATCATTAGCAAGAAGTTATTGCTACGTAATGAAAATGAAATTAAAAAATAATGTTGATTTTTTTTTTCATTCTCAATATACATTAGAATCTTAAATGCATATGTATACATTGTAAAATATATCGATTACCATTATATGAGTAATATTTAGGGTTACAGTGTTTTTTTTTAACATAAAAATATAAACTGCTGTGTTGTAACATATACATGCGCATGTAACATATACTTTTTACTTTTGTTTATGAAAAATAAAATTATAAATATTTTTATATACAATAGATGTATAGTGAATAAACAGCTACCTACGTTAATAAATTTCATTGAATTATTTCGCTATGTCTATAGTTATAGTAGTGTCCCAGAGATGCGAATGTTAGGTAACGTATATAACGAGATGTGCCCGACCAATGAACAAGTAGAACAGATTTCGGGTAGACCTTCGAATCTTTTAGAAGCGGCAAATAATAACAAAGTTAAAATATATAAACATATTTTTTAATTCGTATTAACTTTGGTTATAATTTTCATAAAGTTCTGTGTACTAATGTTTTTTGTTAAATTTACGATTAATTGTCGTTATTAAAAAATACTTTAGTTGTCAAGATTTATTCGATCTCTATTACATAGTTTAGTCTAAGTAAGTTTGAAGATTCTAAAAGAATATTTTTTTGTGGCTAAGAATATGTAAATATGTAAATAAATTATTTAAAAGATGTATGTTAATATGATTTTAAATGATAAATCATATTCATCTAATTACGTCATCGTGTTGCTTTGATAAAATTAAAACAAAGAGTAAAAAACTATTTAATACAAATAATTACGAAAAAAATATTATTAAATGTAAAAAGGATCTAATCTGTTACATTGTTAGCTCTTTAATAAATAGTTATAATTAAGATTAAAATATGTTAATATTTGCAAAAAAAAGTGCTCGAATCTAAAACTTTACAGTTCTAAGCGTTCTCACTTACACTTTCATAATACGGTCAATATTTTAAGGAGATCAAATGTATTAAAGTAACTTGATGATATGTAACACAATCATTATTATAGATTTGTCTAATAAATAATATAGATACAAATTTATAAGTGATGTTGACTAACGGCCACGATTATTATATCATACCAAGTTACATATAGCTAGAGGCATTGACCAAAAGTTATAAATGATTTACACTTGCATATATAGTTTCATCGAAATTAGCTCAGTCATTTATTATTAGTCTAAATAGAAAGTACTTAGAGCTTTAGAACCGTTAAATATCAAAATGTTTGTATATTTATTATATGATTCAATAAATATTTATTGGATTTCAAATACAGATTATCATCAAATAAATTTATGGAAAATCTATGAATATATAATTTTATTTTTAATTAAGATGTTAGTCAATTGAGCTTTTAATTAAGTATAATATAGTTTATTTCCCCTACTATTAGAATGTCAAAATGACATACGTTAGAACGCCATAGAGGTATTTAATCTCTGTTTAAAAATCAAGGCTTCGACAAGACGTATGAGTTCAAAGTAATTTGAATAATTATAATTGGACCGCGTTGTAAAAATTCAAACAATGCCTCTAAACACAGAATGAGAGGTATGATGTCTAATAAAAATATGACTATGTTTTTTGTTTGTTTGTAATCAACATTTTTTGAATTTTTTTCCCCTAAAACTTATTTACTTTTGTTTAATTTAAATGGTAATATTTCACGACCTAATAAATATTGTGATAGTATTTTATTACAAGAATTTTGTTAATTGTTTGATAAATTTATAAAAAATATATGTTTACTGGAAAAATCTAAACAGCTAGACCGATTTTTATGTATTTTAGTTGTCTATACAATTTACTTCACAATTCATTATATGTTGCGTCGTGCGTGTTGATGCGCTGGTAAAGCAAGAAGTTTGTTGATTTTACAAATTAAGGTTTAAAGAAATACATCATTCATTCATTAATACTTAGAATGTTTTTATGTATCCCCTTTCTTGCTAGTGTATATAAAAAAAGTATTCGCAGTTATAATTTTTTTAGGAAATGCCATTTTATTATTACTTGCCCCTAGATGGAGCTTATTTATCTTTCAAAAGATTGCTAAGAATATAAAAACAAACAGAATATACCTATTCGGTAATTTAATTTTCTGGAATGTTGTTTGCTGGCAAGTCAACGTATGTTTATTTTGGATGAACCGATTTTGTTGACATTTGTGTTCAGTTGGGTTCAGTAAATATGTAGCTTTAGGTAACCTACTGCTGGTTATCTCGCTATTAACTACCAGTTTTTTTTTATTCAGGGCATGACAAAGTCTGCTGATAGTATTTTATGAAAAAGTCACTAATTGCAAAATATCTTTTTTTTTTAATTGAGATTATAAAATGTCTCAATTTTTAAGAAACAAAACCCGGAACCTCCGTTCTCTAACCTAGGTCCTAAATAACAATAGCTAATAAAACATGGCGGTGTAATTTGAGGTCTGTCTGTACTGATGTGAAACAAAACGATGTCTAATTGTGTGGAATAATTAAGACACAAAAGAGTTCGCATGGAGAATTCGTTTGCTATACTTTTTGCTTATCATGTCTAGTGATTTAAAATTGTATTTCTTTTTTTATATTATTTTAAATTTTTAATTGTTTTATTCATACATATGACTTAACTACTATTACATAATAATAAACACTATAAAGCTTCCAAGATCGTTGCAGTAATTATTTCTCTTTCATATTTTGAACAATATGTCTGTTGAATTCCAGATCATAGCTTCTCACATTTAAAATTTCAATTTTAATTTAATATTCTATTATGCTATGTCATTTAATAAAACTAGCAAATTTCTGCCGTTTCGGTTTCACGAACTTTTGATATTAGTCTTATCCTTTTATTAAAAAATATATATTTCAAATCCTCCTCCTTAGTAACTTTATATATTATATTATTTCACCTCCTCCTTAGTAACTTTATATCAGTCAGTTCCTAATAATTTTCTTATATACATGTTATCCCGCATTTGTGTTGGTTAGGTTACCATAGAAGAGTAAAGGGACAATTCATCTGTGTGGACATTGGATCATTCGGAGAGATAAGAGTTAGGACATAGACAAGAATTGACCGTCTTACAAGAACTAGAACACCCAATATTATAATTGTTAAGAGGTGTTAATTATTTATTTATTCTATATTCCATTACATTTGGTTAAAATCTCATTTTAAATCCCTAAAATTAAGTAGAACTTTTCTCTAGTAAGTAGAGATTGCTGAACACGAGGTTATAGATTCAATTCCAACATTATAAGAAAAGCTCTTTTTTCACAGTAACAATTCAAAACTCTACATTTTAATTAGATTATTTTTTACACGCAAACGTATTTAATTACTTTTATGAGTAGCCTACTGATTTCCATTTATTTAATTACCCGCCTACTGTTGAGTGAATAATATTTTATGTTACTTTAACAATTAAAACCAATTAAAATCTCTGATAGCTGATTAAAGATTATATAGAAGATATATAATTGTTTTGATATCGAAATGTATAAAAAAAAGACTAACAATTACAAAAAATAAACTTACGCAAAAATGAGCTTAAAAAAGCTTAAAAACTGAAACTGAGCTTAAAAGCTTTCATCAGAATTAAAACAATAGAAATCAAAAATTGATAAACTCTTTATTAGCTTTCAAATGTACAAAACTTATATAATATGGCACGGTTAAGTCTAATAGTAAGGGTGTCTGAACCCGGGGGCAATGTACTGTTTCGGGGTTGGGTAGGCTCGGGCCGCAAACACTCCGGAGTCATATTTGTTGTCACGGTAGCTTCCTGTAATATAAATTATTAATATCAATATAAGTACGATACATTTTAATTTATTAATAGAAATAGTTGGTATTAAAAAAATTCATGCAGTAATATTCAGTGTTATTTACGTAGAGCAAAAGATAATATATGTAATTTATATAAAAAACTATTTAATCAAACATGATAATAATTATTAATAATAGTAAATGTAATGGTACATTACACTTATAAAAGTTAAATCCAGTTTCATCTGTACTGTTTAAATAATTTTCTATAAGTAATTTATTATTTTGTACCCTACAAAATACCCCTATTACAAGATTGACGACCAATATACCTTTATCAAATCAAGTTACAAAAGTAATGACTTATTAATGTAATTTAACTGTTATAAATATGGAAATAAAATCATTAAAATTTCAAAACTAGTAATACATATACATATTTTCTAAATAAGGAGAGATATAGAACCTTTTTTTAAAAAAAGCATGAACATTCGAATTAGTTTGCAAAAATGTCACAGACGAGATATTTAATCTAATCTTACAAAGTATAGGGTCAAATAACTTCAACGCTGTAATTTAATCTAATATGAATGTATGTAATGAAGCTGGTTGTGGAGAAAGAGCGACAAACGAGTAAAAATTATACATATATTTATTTTCTTTGCATGATGAAGTATCAAAGAAATTTCTTTAGGATTATAATACTAGTCATAACGGTAGCAATGTTACGCCAACTCCTTTTTTAATAAATATAGAATGAAAAATTCACTGAAAAGCTCATTTAACAGAGCTACGGTAGTGAACTACTAAAGGTCGCAACTTCAAATTTTCCTCGTATCCATGATTTTTTTAGTCTATTCTATTTTTTTGAATATAAATGTATTACGCTCCGAATTTGCGAATTTATTTACTAACTTTTCACTAATACTTAAAGTGTATAGGGTGTGGTTAATTTATGACGGATTTATGGTAATATATTCATATAATTTATCTGTGACCCTTCTGTTAATATATCGATACACCTTTTTATTTGATAATACGACCTATTTTATAAGAACTATGCATTAATTATTAAGTCTTGCTATTATTATTTCTACACTATTTGATATATAAGTGTGGTTCAATTTCTCGTTGTAATGTCTTACCATCATCAAAGATCCCATTGGCTTCATCACGAGCATTTTCTTGTAATGCCTTTACAATAGCTTCAGGCACAGGAGGAGGAGTGGGGAGATGGGCTCCTTGAGGCTGGAAGCCATTGGAATCAGCTGTGTATCTCACGCTGTACACCTGACCATCATCACCAGTGTAGGAGTAGCCTCCAACTGCTTGGATGCCGTTGGCTTCACGACCAGTCTCTTCGGCTTGGATTCCTGAAAAATTAAAAATTTTTCTTTAGTTTGATTTTTTGGTTTATAGATATCTTAATTATTTATTTATTTTTATAGGTTAATCATCTATTGAATTAATTTTAATAATGTAATAATTTTTTTTTTTCTTTAGTACAATTGAGATGTTTAGTTGTTTTTTATTTCATATTTTAATACTTTAAATTTTATAGACAACTATATAAATTTGACCTTGCAAATATTAATTGTTAATAACGTAAGTGTGAGGTACATCGTAAAATTAATAAACATTTTAAAGTAATCAACATTATTGGCTATTATTAATAACAGCTACGCTCTAATTGGTCAAATTGTAATCGATCTGTCTTATATTAATTGTTGAAAACATTATCCAGACAACTGGATTCACTTTAGACATGTGCTCTAATTCATTAACACTGATTATCTGAATTTATTTAAAAATAGAATAATTACAGTTTTGCCGAGTTTTGGTACACATGCAAATTAAAAACAAAATATAAGCAGACTTGAAACTATATTCTGGGTTCTTATTAAAGAGTCTAGCAAAAATCGAACCCACGGTCTCTGGCTTAGCAGTAAGGTTCACTAGCCACTTGAACAACGAATCATGTAACTATTTTAAAGATTTCGATTAGATTTTGTATTTCGAATTACAAATTTTATTTTCTTTCAAATACTTTTTTCTAAATAGCACACGTTAACGTTACGTTCGTAATATTTTTATATGAAAAGCAATATTACGATCGGCCCCATTTTGTATTATAAATAATAGTTGTTTTTAATTTATTACTAATTAAAATAGAAGTTTTTGATATTAATTACCATTGAGGAATTTTAATCAGAACAGGAACTCGTTAAAATTTTGAAAAATTTGGTATTTTAAAATTTAAACAATTTTGAACCAAATTGAAAATAGTTGTATTGTATTGTATCATATATACATACCATTTTCAGTATCATAAGCGAAGTGGTAGCCCTGCTCGTTGACGTCTGATACAGATCTTAAAATGGCCGCGTTCCTCTCCAGAGAGGCTCGTGGTCGCTCATAGTATCCCCGGTACTGTGGCGCTACGTACCCGGGGAGAGCACCAGCTGCGCACGCGCCGACAATAGCTGCTAAGATGATCTGAGGACGAACGGACATTTTAATATTTTTTTCTTATTTTTGTTCTAATATTTCTGAGTATTTTTTCTCTTAACATAAAACCTCAAATTAACTGGTGTTTACTACTATAAATTAATAAGTAATATAAAGTTAGGGTTGGAAATACTTTAAAAAATCTTTATGTTTTATAAAATTTTATTTAGATTTCGATTATTATTGGAACTATATTAGAAAGTGTAAACTGATATCTTGGTAGTATAAAGAGATCAATACAATTTGAACCAATTATCGACGTACCAGTTTCATGTTGCTGCAACTTCAAGCGATCTCCGAATGCTGCATCTCGTGTCGAAGAGGGTTTATATACTACCAGCACCTAGCCAATGTCAAGGGCGAAATGTAGGATCTGTGAGCCTTAGGCTGGTGCTACACAGTGTATATTTTCTTCACATCTAAGTTTATAAGGTTGAACCTCCTTTTTTACCAAAGATAATACTCACAAATGTAAATATGCGAATACACATAATCCAAAAAAAAAATATTCTTTTTATGTTTTATTTTTATCAACAAAAAAAAATAAAAAAAGATAAATAATATATTTTTTTATGTCTAAATAAAGATTCGTATAGCGTGGTGTACAACGATCCTAACACATAATAACATGAATAAAATATAATATCGTCAGAAATAGTATACTCAAATTGGTGTACAATCAGCATAAAAGTTTAGTACGTCTGTTTTCAAATGTATTTTGCACAACCAAACAATGAGGCTAATTAAGTTACTACTTGTGTTTATCGGTGTACTTACGGATCGTTGAGTTTTGGTATATGGTAAATACCGTGCTATGTAAATTTTATGATATTTATGTACTCGTACATAACATACATTTAACAATTTCCAAATTCTTGTTATCAATTAAAACAAATTTGTGTCGGTCATTAAAAATAACATATACCATGAATTAATACAATAAAAAACCTATGCCTCATAAGAACAAAAAACTTTCAAAATATGAGATCAAATTCAATATTCAAAATCTGTCAATTTCAAAACATTATATATATTATATGAACAAAAATAAACAATAAAAACAAATGTAAGGAACGGGAAGAAAATAATTATATAAAAAATCGATTCCAATATGTTACTGGCTTTATCAAATATATTTTAAATATTGATTACATTTATCAAATAGACCACGTCGCGTCGGTCCAGTTGTGAGCTGACACCAAAACAAAATTAACCAAGTCAAGTATTAAATAACTATTATATTTAACAAATCCGTTTAAAATTATCAATAAATTAGATAACACTTTATCGAACACAATACAAATACACTCTCACGATTTCTTAACCGCAAATCACGAAATATAATTTCATTTCAATATTTAATCCTCCACGATACTAACGGTTGAAATTAATAATCAATCCTGATCCAAATTTTGTTACTAAGGTTACAAATACAATACATGTAACTTAAATTTAAATTAAAACTTAACCAAATTTTAAAAGGAATCTATCTTTAATTTGAATCTCGGATTGTATATCGATTTATATTTTGGCCTTGAAAGAAATTAATTTAACGAACTCTTATTATTAAAAACGGCTCAGGAATTTCTTTTTTTATTTTTATAAATATTGTCTAAATTGTAAGAAACATCTTCAAAATATGCTTAGCCGTGATTTTAATTTTTAATTATTTCTATTTAAATAATAGGTTTTGAGTAACAACTTAACAAACCAATAAGATACATTATTTATTTATTGTTTCTCCTTTTTTCATTAAGCTTACTCTAGGCTTAACTTACTCTAGGCTATATATTTCCTTCTTCTCCTTCTCTTCTTATAACCATATACTTATACGTCTTTCGTTACATTCTTTACCATAACATGAAAATGTACCACATCTTTTGTATCTTGTGCTTTCAGACTAGCTCTTAAAACTCTAATCTAGAATATTAAAAAATCAATCATTAAAAATTAATATAAGCACTGACCTAGTATTTGCCAAACAACTTTACTTTTATTTTTTATTTTCTTAATATGAGCATTACATTACATGAACAAACTTCGCAATGCTAATTGAAATAATATTTTTTTATCTTTATTTTTAACTAGAACATTTAAAGGTACTTGTTGTGAAACATAACTGTTAAAAATATATTTAGTCTACACGATACATATTTCCATGTCTTTGGATAACTGCACTAGTCAAATCCGTTTAGGCTAGGTGACTCTTGTCAAAGTATGCTGTAATTAAATATCTATTTAACACTTTCTGTGTTTTTATATTTTTGTTTCTAACTTCTTAAAAACTTTAAGTTCTATATGGCTTTAGAGATGTTTTTTACTTTTTTGCTAACAAAACAAAATTTCTCTCTCCCTCTTAAAGTCTCTTTACAAAACAGTATATTTTTAGTTGTTCATATTAGTCTTCTTTTACTACGAATATTTTTAATCGAATGTTATGTGTTAAATCCGTTGTAGATTTTATGGATATACATTTTTTTGTACATTCTTATATATTTTGTGTATCTATGTTAGTATAGTAGTTGTGCCTATCCCTACTAATATTATAAATGCGAAAATCTGTCTCTCTGTCTGTTACGCTTTCACGCCTAAACCACTGAACCGATTTTGATGAAATTCGATATGAAGATAGAACAAAATTTGGGAAAGGACATAAAATATTTTTTTTACTTGCGAAAAAAAGGGTGGGAGGTTAAAGTAGGGGATGAAAGTTTGTATGATAGTTCGTTATTACAAACCGATTTTAATGAAATATGGTATGAAGATGGAGCTGAATTTGGGAAAGCACATAGAATACTTTTATTGCGAAAAAAATGGTAGAAGGGGATGAAAGTTTGTATGGAAGTTCTTTATTGTCAAACATAAAATCATGTAATATTGTTCAATTGTTTGAGACAAATTCATGTATCGAATAAATAAAAAGAGATGAGTTGATAGGTGCGACTGCAGGAGAAAAGCCTGCACGAGGAAAAAAGGGGGGGCGCCGCATGTCGCGCGACATAACCAAATTCGACGCGGGCGAAGCCGCGGGCGTAAAGCTAGTTATTTTTATAGATAAAAAATCAATAATAAAATTTTAATAAATTACACTGCTGTAACTACTTATACTAAATATAAATAAAGAAAGCAGGATACTTTGATAAAAAAACATACAAATAAAACATGTAAGTATTCGTAATCTGCAATATTATAATAAGAGATCCGTCTGCAAATTAGTGTTTCCACCGTGTGTGTGGTAAAAACCATTTTTAAGTATATTTATGATTATATACATATACCAAGTTGCCCATCAAAATGTGGCCGCTAGTATTTTGAACTATATTATAAAAAAATAATTTCGGAAAAAATGTAACTCTTTTGTGATCTTAAAAAAGGGAATAACGGCTGCAAATAAGACTATCTAAAACTTTAGAAATGCGGAAACACAAAGTACATAAATTATCTGAAATAAATTAAACGTATATATTATCAAATTTTACCTTGTAACGTAAATAATTCAGTCATGTGTCATTTGTATTGTTTCTCCCACGCGTATGTCAAGGATTCTGATTCATTTAGGAAGTTTGTTTGGGTAGATGTACTAGCAACAATTGTACATGCGAATTAGATTTTTAATTCCAATATATCCACTTGTGTTAACTGAGAACCTTTAACATAATGAAGTGTGTTATAATATATTATATGCTCTGGATTATAACATTATTAAAGATATTAATAATACAAGAATGAAATATTTTTTTTTATTTTTGTAAGCTAAAATAGAACAGTTGTTAATATTTCGAAAGACATTTGTTACATTTATAAGTATGTAATAAATAAACATTGCTTCTTTTATCTGGTATTTAGACCTGACCTATACCTAAATGACCTATAAATGACCTGATAAATAAGCTCCATAATGAAATAACAATTTAATGCAGACACATTTTTTGGATTGCAAAACGCAATTCGTAACATCATTTGATACAATTACTTCTTTACTAACAAAATATGTACTTTATTTTATTAAAAATAAGTTAAATATATTTTTAATAATATACATATATACACCTAAACATTCTACATAATTAGTAAGTTAGTAAGTAACAAAAAAACAGATTTGGTTATGTTATTGATAAAGATACATTATATTATTTAAATTTAAATACACATTACAATTATTAATTTATTATAATGATGTTATCTAATGCCCACGCGGGTAGCATCTTACGGAAAACCAGACATAATGGATACAAGACAGACAGACAAATCGAATACGCTTGACGTATAATGACCGTGAATAATTTATTGCATTTAACTAGTACCTTACACCTGACTTTGTTATTTTTGCATTTAAATTAATTACTTGCTAACAATAACAATTTTATATTTATTTATAACATTTCATAGATATTGTCCAAATATAAAAACTATTTTCAAACGCGTTTTATTTATACATAAAATCAATAAAATTGTTTACGTAATAGAAAATATTTACGGGTTTGTCGTTTTAATAAATGTCGTGACAGCAAGAATAATAGCAAGAAATGAAAGTTGCTAATGTAACTAATGTCTGTTCCCGGTAGTGTATGAATACAGCTTTATGAATTTTTTTGGCAATATTTTTGTCAAAGTTAAAAGTCGTGGTATTTTGTTCGATTATTATCTCCCGCACAAATTAATAATGTCAGCATAAAACCTCACTTATCGCTTCATTCCTTTAGATGATTAGAGAATTTTTTAATATATAATATTGTATTAAATTATAATAAAAGTAAAAAATATTTTCTGTTTTCACATTTTTTAAGTTCTTTAAAACTCTTTTTCGCCGAAGAGTAACTAACAGAGATCTCTTAAAAAGATAAGACAATTATATTTTTTCATCATTGTAATTATTTCTTTTTAAATTTATAAAATGTATTTAAATGCAAGTTGCCAGATTAATATGAGCCATATCTTTAACTTTAGTACTTAAATTTTATCGTCTGTGGTTAGGAAATGATGGAAGGGTAGGTGTTTGAGTTCCGTTTCACCAAATGTCTCTATAACAGGGTGTTGATATTTCAGTCCTTGCTGGTAGTTATGTATGTATGTATATACAACTAGATCCATTAGTTGTAGTTGGGTAATCATTTAAATTAATATTCCCCAAGAAGAGATTTTGTGTAATTTTTTACCCTTGTAAGGTCTAAAGTTTTTGAAAATTTTATTATTTTTATATGAATTTTAATATTTCGTTTTTTGGTTATGTTATATACATTTCAGAAATTCTTTTAGTAATTAATAATTCTTATAGTAAAAAATCAATTAAACATTAAATTTATTATTTATAAAACATCCGTGACTGCAAATTACCTTTAAACGTAAAAACCTGACAAACATTTTATTAAACACGTAATTATAATATCTTCAAGATGCATTAAGTATGAAATAAGAATGCACTTATGTTTAAGTAAATGGTATGTCAATCAAACAAATAGCGTTTAAATAAAACTAATACATAATACACACATATACACGATTATTAATAATTATTTAACAATATTCGTCTTATAAGAGATATGTGGTTAAGCCTTCATAGATTAATATGGAAATAACTATCATAATCTAGTTTACAACATAAGTACATTTATAATTTAAAAACATTAAACATCATTAAATTATGATATTATGGAAAATATGTTTCCTATAAAGAATTTATATTATTTATACGTATTATATATAATATATTGTGGTTTTATATACATTCAATATATGATGGATTTTACCATCATGGATGCTGTGTCGTAAGATACTATTATATTTGACGTGAAAATCTGTTCGTCAGTTATTATCACAAATACAGCCAGTTTAAGAGAATTAGCACTTATTTTGTGACCTAGATTTAGAAATACTAAGTTCTATTGTACGAACTTAGATATTTCAAAAAGTTGGCCTAATTCTGTTACTTAAATTTAGTTTCAAAGATTTTTTTATTCATAATCGTTTGAATACACGTCAGTCATTAATAAAAAACTGTTGATAGAATAATTATTAAATATTAATATAATATAATAAAACGTCAAATCGATTTTATTAATGATTTACAAGTTATTATCTGAACGATTTCTTACGTAAAATAATATATTGTAACATATAAATAAGCGGATATAATGTAAATATTTATTTTCAATAAGTATTGTAAGATCATAAAAATATGACATATTAAACTACTAATATTTCTAGAGTTTATAATTAATGTAATGTTTAAGACGTGAAATGTGCGTAAATATTTTCGCTTTCTTGAATTGTTGAATAACATCCTACCTTGTAAATTATTAAAGCTTGTATTCCATTGGTAAGGCTGTACTATAGCTTTACATTAGCATATCTAAAACATATTTAACTTAAAAATAATTATGTATGTAATGACAACAGAAGATACGAACTTGTGTAGGGTGTATATGATTTGAATAATAATAATAATATCAGGACAAATTACACACATTGATCTAACCCCTAAGTAAGCAAATTATTTGCTTGTGTTAAGGGTGTTAGACAACGATACTAATACATAGAAATACACATATAAATACTGAGAATATATTTAATAAACGATCAAACCCAGAAACACAGACATCTATGTTTATCACATAAATGCCTGTCTCTGCCGGAAATCGAACTCATTGCGCCGTGACACGTTAGGCGTCTGCGCTAACCACTCGACCAACAGGGCGGTTAATAAATCAGAGGATAAATAAACTGATCCACTTCGTGGTAAGTCATTTGCAGCATCCATGGGCATCTGCAAACATAAATACGTTGTCACTTCAGGAGCTAATAGGAATATATGAGAGTAAAAAAAGAATGTATTGAGAGAGATCTGAAACATAATCACAGTATCTACCTAGTTTACCTAAATAAACCTATGTTATTATATATTTATAAGACATTATTTACTTACTTCACTGATGATATCTGAACAAAATAAAAGTAACAATTTATTATTATAGCACTTCTTGCAGTGGAAGTTTGACTTTACATACCTGCTTATCTCCAAACTAATATAAACTTACAATTATTCTTCTCAACTTTATACTATTATCATTTATTTTTACAATTAACATTGATAAAGATTATTTAAATATTTATTTTATTATAAGAAAATGACAAAAATATATTAATTGTGGTAATTTCTTATACTCTTTATTTCATCTCGAGATTCTTATCTAAATAATTAAAATATGAATTATTAGTTAGCATAGTACAAGTTCGTGTATTAAGAATTGCAAAATGTAATTTTATCATATTACGAACCGACGCCGGTTCCAATAATTTATGATGTGACTAATTTGAATTAACTTAATGTATCGTCAAGAAAATAAATGATATTTAAATATAAAACATATATTTAAGGTTATTTTTATTCCTTATCAGGATTAATATTTTTTGGATCGAAAATAACAAAAAAAGGATAACAATATAATTACAAACTAAATCAACAAAAAATAATGTAATGAGTAAAAACATACAGGATATGGCTAGTTGAGTATCAATAACGTCGTCAAAACAAAATATATGATAATAAGTTCATTTTAATGCATTGAAATTTTAAGCAGCATCCTTATCATTTTCTTTAAATCGATGCCAACTTCATAAAACACTGTCATTCAATAATACACAATTTCTTCCGCTGCCTTATAAGTATATCATTTATACTATGACCTCGTTTAACCCCTTTGAGAAGTTTTGTCAATACCGAAATAAGAAATAAATATGAATTTTGGATATATTATATTTTATTCATAAGTTATATTTTTTCAGAAATATAGACTGGAAAAATTAACAGAACTTTGCTATCACACCTGTTAGAGTGAGATTGACATGATAGATCAGTTGGGTAAATGACGGGGATATTAAAAGAAATTGCAGGTTCGAATCCTACTCGAATTGATAACTATAAAATTTTATGATTTATATATTTAAGGAGTGTTGAGATATATGTATATATTATTTATTATTGAAAGTGTTTTGTATATAAGTGTACTTTATTAAACCAAGCTCGTCTTCGGATATCTAATTTTCGATCGAAGATTGCGTGAAGGCATTAGGAGAAATTTATATCTTCGTGACCAAGTCTTCATATCCTATAACAACAAATCTGCATAAGAAGTTACGTTATATATATTTATGTTTTTATTGTTATTTATTAAAACGAATAAACCTTAATGTGTGTAGATTGCGTTGGTATTACAGCATTAATTAATAATAAATTACTATGGTTAATTCAAAACTAATCACTTATTTATAAAACATGTTATAATATTGAATATAAAATAGATTAATATATGATCATAATGAAATAAATTAAAATCCAAGAGAATATAGCACCTAAGTCCAAAGCGGTGGTCAAAATTGGAGTAAGTACGTTAGACGTACTACGTTTTGTTACTTGTATCAAAGCTCTTTAAAGCACTTGAAGCTTTAAGTTTAGGGGTACCTCTTAAAATTTATGTATAATCTATATTATTCAGTCTATTGTCTTCTTATCCTCAAGTACTTATCAAAATCAATAAACGGGATGTAAACTGAGTTAACAAAGATTAATAAAAAATACAAGGTTATGACATTTAGTCTGAGATGAAGTGCTCTAATCTGGTAATATTAAAGTCGTTAAATAAAACATTACAAGATTATAACTTTAATAATAAATGGAATTATTATTTTAACATTTTCTAACAACAAACTGATCACGGAACTTATATTTGAAAGGAAAATATGTCGATAAACAAAAAAGCTTAACGTAAAAAATAAGTATATATTATTTAATTTCAATTCAAAATATTATACCATTTAATTGCTAGAAAACTATCTTTATCTCACATAAATATATTTTCTACAAATAACTATAACGGAAATACTTAATAATTATAATGAAACGAATTATCCTCAAATATATCACAGATTCTGAATTCGTGTATAAAATAACTAGAAAAGTCAGTGCAAATTGTTCATATAATAAATATGACAGTAGTCATTGACGGTACCTATATATAAACAGATTGTATTAAAAAAACATATTGCAAATAAATATCCCCATGCGGCTTATCCATAGCACATCAAAAGAACTATGAATAATAAGAATCGGTTCATATTTCAAAATAATCACCGACACTAATTATTTTACAATTACTGCCTCATCGTTCAATTTAAATAAATAAGGTCAACTACAATTAGAACGGATTATATTATATATAGTACAGAACCTCTGGATAAAGCTTGTATACAGTGTAAGCTACCAAATATATTTATTTAAGAAGAATTACTAAAATACTCAAATTATTATATAGCTTAGACCTTTCTCAAAAATAATTGTAAATTTTGAATTGAGTCATAATTTTCAAAAAAGAAATAATCAAAATGAAATATAATAATTTAACAACAATATATTTTTAAATTTGATGTGTGTAATAGTCCTAACGATTATTGGCAAAACGTTCAATGATTTTGTAATTACATTTGAATATAAAATGTAACGAATAAATTATTTGATATTGAATATATGTACCAAATTCGGCAACACTAATGATCTCCATATTTTTAAGACCAACATTATTGTGATTTTATATAGTACATATGTAATGGAACATAATTATCATTATGGATTACAAAATTAAGGCAATATACGAAAACATTTTTTTTTGCCAACTGTATAGTTTCTCGCTTAGATTTTTTTCATATTTCTCCGTCTTTGTATGTCTTTTTACCTTCTATTTGATGTGACATATGTTTAAACATATATAATATAGCGTATGTCCGTCTGGAATAATGTACGCTGTATCTTTAAATAGTGAAATAATATTATAAATAGATACAATGACTTCGGATATTATCCTCAACCTACACACAAACTTACAAAATCATACATATTATCCTAAAATATAAATCAAAATAAATGAACGTAATTTAAAGGAAGTATGAAGATCTATAATTATATCAATCGTTAGAGTTCGGTTTGCTTTTGTTGAATGATAATTTTTAGTTCATCAATAACGCGTTATTAACGAGACCTCCATTTTGAACTAAACAATTCCGGTTTTTTAATTTGTAATATCTATTTTTGCCTATCTATCTATCTATGTTAGCCATCTATTTTTATAATAAATATAAGTCAGTTCAACAATACGCCTTCTCTATATAGATCACAAATAAGCTACAACCTTCACTCTGCCATAGAATGATTTTATTTCATCTACACAGATGTGCAACTAGAGATTGTACAATATATATACACTTCTAGAAGTTCGAAAATATCTTTAAACATTTATAGCCATGTTAAGCTTATTGAAATGTATATAAAGCTTATTTAAATATACCGATATGGTAGCTCAATTGGTAGAGTGACGGGACGGTTTCCCAGAGGTCGCAGGTTCGAATCTCTTGTCGTATCGGTTTATTTTTTATGCTATATTTATATATAAAAATGTACACTTTTAGAACTTAAATTTTATCTACTATTTGTCTTTTCATATAAATATTATATCATTCATTAAAAATAACTCGATATTAAACTGAATTATATATTACATTAGAATATAAGATTTAATTAAATTTTTAAGTCTGTGATAAGCTTAAGATTATTTTTTTTAGGATTCTGCTGTTTCAAGTAACATTACTTAATCTTTGACCCACACAGTCACTTGGCTTATAAAAGAGCTAACGAAGAGCGCTTTGTTCATTTCGTGATGACTCGAGAAGAGGCACAGACTAACGAGAAACACATTAAAGCGATAGTATGTTAAAAAACTTAAAACCAAGATATTTTTATATTTATTTGGTGTAAAGCAATAAAATTTTAATTTTAACTGGGTGTAAGATATATGTATATTATAAAAACTATTGTATTTTTTAAGCATTTTTAACCTTTATTATACATGTTTGAATTATTAATGTATTATAACAAAAAAAAAGTTAATTCGAGGTTTCATATAAAAATCACTTTTTGCCACCATTATTATTTGCACAAAATGGCGGATATATATCAGAGTAACAAAATTAATAGATCTCAATAAGAATTATGTAACGTTTACAATATTATTGATTAAATTTGATACTTGTTTTGATAGTAACCAATTAAGGTATCACTTAAGAGTTGTTGCTTGATTTGTTATGGATTTTTGTGTTTGTTAGAACTGGGTTTGTTACTAGTTAACTGGATGTTAATTAGAAGTAACGGGCTTCGGTTAGCAAATGTAATCGAACAAAAGATACTTGGACATAATATGTCGGCAGGTTAAAAGGAAAATTTAATTGAATTATAAAAAAAATAACAATTAAAACCGCAATAGTTTTTGTATGTTTTTTGTTACAAATATATTCCTCGAACACATTAAAATGAAGTTATTGTTAAATGTTCATTTATGATGATGTTTTATTAATGTATATATATTTTTAATACTTATTATTAATATTAAGAAATATTTTATATAAAAAAATATAAATGCCACTGTTAACTATTAACTAGTTTTAATTGCGAAAAATATCTATTAATAATTAATGAATTATACTATATTTATTAATGATATGATTGCAAATACTTAAATTTAATTCACATAAAATTAACAAATTTTAAGTAACTGTGTAGCACACAATTCTACATGAAATTTGTAACACAAATGATTTCGAAAACAAGGTGTTAATCAGATGAACAACAATTATTATGACTTTAACAGTTGTGTTGCTGACTCGATGTAATGCGGATGTTACAAAAATTACACGTTCATGATCGGTGCGCTTGCGCAACCCAACTTGAACCGGTGACCCAGTATACACAGCAGGTGTGTGGCCCATCAGACATAATGAAATAGTTTATTTGTACATGTTTTGACAATGTTCGAAGTAAATATAATAGTTCTGTAGTACAATGATGTTTAATTTTAGTGACATTTAAGTCAGTTATTCATCGTGAAATATATTGTATATATCGTTGTACCCTTCCCTACATCTTAACAAACTAGAGAGTATGTAGGGAGATGGATGTTGTGTTTCTGTGTGAAACTTCACAGTAATAGACATAAGAATAACTGAATAACTCAAATATGTTAATTTATAAAATATTGTTTTTTTGGGCAAATGATTAGTATATGAGAGAATTCAAACATTTTACAATCTTTAAGCATTCTCGTCAGACGTCTGTCTGTTCTTATTTGTAGCTATAGAGAGATAAAAACCGCTTGCAAAAGCTAGTAAGTCTAATACATATATTATTTTTACCGCTTCAATACTAAGTACAATCATAATGCATATTGAATTTCCAAGGTGTACTTGTGTATGTGATTTTTATTTAGAGGTGTACAAAAAAGGATATACAGTATTAATGATATCCTTTGAACACGAAATCTCTACTCATTTAAGAAAAGTATAAGACTATATCAACACCTATATCAAACAAAAAAAAATTGAAATAACGCAACTTATTAGCACCATAGGTATACAATGAGTCAATCAAGTAAGTAAGTGATTCATACACACGTTTCATACACTACCATGAATTATGCAATCGGTTTTCCAATCGTTTATTCTCAGAAATTATTAAAATTCAAGTAAAAGTATGCTCTGTGTCTGGAGCTAGTGTTAGGTAAAAAGAGGTGTATTTAATTAATTTCAGTTAGATATTCAAGATTGATAAGAAAAAGTGAATGGTAAAGGTCACTGATGAGATTCATCTCCGCCCACTGTCAGATATTTAACCTTAAGAGTCGATGTGTCGATACTATTATGAGTATAGAATCGTCTTGATTTAGTATGTTAGTATCTAAAAGTGAAATACCTGACATAATTTATAAATGCATGGTAATTTTTAGATCATAAGTAGCTTCTGGACTTTTGTTACTGATTTTGTAGCTCTGAGAAATTTCTTGTTTTATAGGATGATGTTTTATCGATACAATAAAAATATAATCTTGTACATCACTAAGTATACAGAGGATCATTAAATGTCGATGTTTTGTAAATTAGATTAAGATGAGAAGGTCTTATTGCCTTGATATTACGATTTAATGAATATTAATTTGAACTTTGCTAGAAAATATACAAAGATATTTGGCACGTTATGTTCATAACGTAAGTAATAAGTATATACTTCATCAAATAGATTAAAACCATACAAAATTTAAGAACTACACAAATAAAATACGCTGAATCTAAGTTAGAAACTTGACTTGAAAAGCACAAACTGTAGTTATCTAATCATTATGTACATAGGTATATAAGTTATTATCTCTTAGATCCTCTTACGCCTACAATGACACATCAAAGCTACAGTGAGTATGCGAGTTGATATATGTTTATAAACCAGTTTAGACCATCTGATACATCTCAATATGATTGATCCTGATTTACCTTTTACTTTTTTTTTTAATATTGAAAAATTTTAAATTGATTTATTATAGATTGAATAAACATTAAACTTAAAATAACTATTTATGTTATAACCTGCGGCAACCTTAATTTAAATTGAAATATTTTGACGTAACGAACAAGAAATAAGACATCAGATAAACATCCTTTATATTAACAGTCAAGACAATTCCAAATTTTTGATTATTTTTCATAATTTCACTTCACAATGTAGTCTTCAAAAGGCTCTTTAAGGTCCATATAAAACGTAGGTTTAACAAGGACAGTACTAAAATATGCTTTTATTAGCTTCTAACAATAAGAACACAACATCTTCTTATGTCAATTATCAATCTATACATACAATAAAATTGTCACTGATCCATTTCTGTACATGGAAAATATAAAAAAAAACATCATAGGGGGCTTTTATAAGAGCAAGAGAACCCAAAACAATAGTTTTTCAGTTTGTCTGTATGTCTGTATTTCCAATTTAAATGCGGTTTTAAGGAATATATTATCAGTCTTAACTTAGTCACACTTAACATTTAGTGTTTATTTCATCTAAATCGGTTAAGAAATAAAAAAGTTTTAACAATTTATGTCAATCACGTAATAGGTACCATGCAAATCTTATTCTACTATACATGCATACATACTAGGATGTGAAGTGATGACTAAAAGATTCCATTTTTTAAGTTGTGCACACAACACGAAAAAAAATATGTTCAAAAATTTATACAGGGGGACCTTTATATAAGAAAGAGAACCCAAAACAATGTTTTTTCATTTTGTCTGTTCGTCTGTATGTATGTTTGTGCACGCTAAGTTCAGAAAAGGATTAATCGATTCAGATGCAGTTTTCGGGCACGTATTGTCATGGGAATCACTTTATATTTTGTTTTTTTTAACAATCGGTTAACAAATAAAGAAGTTAATAATCTCTTATTGTCGTATCATTGTTGCTTATCCGTTTATAGTCCGGTCAAATTAGACATTCGGTGCTACATAAATTCGCAACAAGCTGAATTTTGGTACAATTGTTCAAAACACGATTATAAACAATATCTGAAAGTTCCCCATCATTCCCGTGTGTGGAAAATTTTTTATTCAAGGTCAAATGTCAAAAAAATGAGTTCTTCGCGATTTTCAGCAAAACGGTAAGTTTTATCAGAAAAATACTTCAAACTAAAATTGTAGATCATTAAATTATCTATAAAAAATATATCAATACTTTTTTTCTCACGAGACACCGTTTCAAAAAAGTTGTAACAGTTGCAATTGTCATAAAATGCACACGTTTCTACGCCACCTATGAGGTAGTGTACTTAGCGCGTTTTTTTTAACGTGGTTTCCCCAGTAGGCCTACTCCACAAGTCAGTAATTATGCAGTTTAATTGAAACTATCGTAAATAATTGATATTAACCAGAAAAAAGCGATCTTGATAAAAAAAAAAGTACAGACATTTATTAGTCGTAGTCGTAATTTTCGAATTCTTCTCGAATTTCTCCTTGTTCTTCTTCTTCTAGATTTTATCCTTGTTCATTTTCTTCTGGTTCATCCTCGTCTTGGGTGCAAGTAAATTCAGCCAATAACGATGTATCGCAAGTCGGCTCGTTGACGTCGAATGTATCATCAATTGTTGGTGATTCAACATTAGAGCACGACTTGCCTTGGCAACTTGTACACGCCATAGAACAGAATAGACCCACTTTTTTGCAACCACATTTAGCGCTGCATCCCTTTTTGCAGTTGCAAAAAATTGCGTTTAGCAATTCTTCCGGCGCAGGTGGAAGCAAAGTTGGAACTGGTTCCAATTCATTATTTACAAACTTCCAACCCCAGTCTGTTGGGTCTTTCTGACAACCAAGCCACACTTGAACTTGGCAATATACCCGAAGAAGATGTTGATGAGCAGCAGCCGACGTTGGAGGAAGACAAGCTAACTGTACCTGTTTTTTGCTTTTGGTGTTTTTGACGAAACATGCAAACCGATGTTTATCTAAGCACGTAGTTTTTTTAGGAGCCCCGCACACCGAAAGAAGAAAGCGAATGCCACTTGTGATGATCTCATGTTGAGTTGAATTACAGTTTTGAAAAACTTCAGCACATTCAACTAAATTTTGTTTTTCAAACATTTTGAAAACTGTCGTTTTACCCCTCCTATAAAATGCAGATGTCGTATCACAGCCAGTTATTGCATGCAGAAATAGTATGTGATTTTGACTCTTTGCAAAAGAAGATAATAAGCTTTTAGGAGTATATATTTCAAATTGTTGAGCTTTTCCTGGTTTTAAAAAGAAAATAGTTTTTTCAGTTGGAGTTCGAGCAGCGAGCAATACTAGCAAATCTACATCTTCACCAACAACAATAATTGTATTTGTCGAATTGAATTGCTCTATTGCTGTTTCAACAATCAATACATCAGCATCGTTATCGGCTTGTTTTACCATATTTTCAGAAATTTAAGTGCAAGTTACAATGACCGACAGAAAAATATTTTAACCTATACTACATAATATTACAACTCTAGGGATGAATATACGTGACGTACTCATGCATGTTATGACAATTGCAAATGTTACAACTTTTTACACTGCGATATCTCCGAAACGGTGTCTCGTGAGAAAAAAAGTATTGATATATTTTTATAGATAATTTGATGATCTACAATTTTAGTCTAAGGTATTTTTCTGATAAAACTTACCGTTTTGCTGAAAATCGCGAAAAACTCATTTTTTTGACATTTGACCTTGAATAAAAAAATTTCCACACACGGGAATGATGGGGAACTTTCAGCTATTGTTTATAATCGTGTTTTGAACAATTGTACCAAAATTCAGCTTGTTGCGAATTTATGTAATTTCACCCTAATTTTTTGGTCTAATTTGACCGGACTATTATAGGTTTATAGTTTTTACATACATTGGTAAGTGCAAAGGATACGTTTTATCAAATAATAATAATATCGAAATGTACGCGTACGAAGTCGCAGGTACAGCTAGTTACTAATAAATTACACTTTTAACAAATCTTAATTATTCAATATAATATCAGTAAGTCTTTATAGCTTAAAATATTTGTATGATTGTGAAAACTTTTCGTAACAGTATTTAGAAGTAAAGAAAAATAAAACATTTTTTACGTTGATAATGTTAGACATTATGAAATTCTATTACCTAAAAAATTAATATTAAACTATGAAAATGAGAAAGAACTTCTAACTGCATAAAGGATATTTAAAATTAAAATCCTCTTCTATCAAAATTCTATTTAACGACCGTATAAGTAATGATATCTAAGATTAAACTGCCCTTAATTAATTAATACAAATAACTATTTTTTAATATAAAACAGCAACAATGACAAACAGTAGATTATTATATGAACATTTTAACACATTGAAAGATTTTAATAATCGAGTGACACAGACATTATTATAAACATGGATAAAACAAAATGATATGCTTACGTTCCCCTTATAATAAAAATGCAAAACAAAATAGTATAAATATCATTGGTCATTCATTTAATTGTCTGCACGAAAATGGACGTTATTGTAAATGTAATAGTTTGGAAGATGTAAGCCAAATAAAATATCTAGGCCTTACAATAGATACCAAGTTTTCATGGAAGTTTCATATTCAAAATATTTGCAATAAATTAAGACTGGTACTTGTAAAATTTTATCAACTAGATAAAATATTAAATCGAGGCACCCTGTACAGCTTTTACTATGCATTAGCAGATGCCATTATAAGTTACGGCTTGAATTGCTATGGTCTAACATTTCCTACATATATAAGATCCATTAAAAAAATACAAATTAAAATATTAAACAATTTATTAAGTAAAAGTACAAAGAGTAGTATAAGTAAGGAGTATTATGAAAAACAAATATTTCAAAAATGTAAAATATTACCAGTCTACGCCAAAACAGATTACCTAATTCTTTTAGATCAATTTCAAAACAGTAAATTTAAAATTAAGAGATCCTTCAATTATCCATCCAGAAAAGCCTCTAAGTTGAATTTTGTCATAGATTGTAAAATAAAAAATTATTATGGAAAACGTACCAGAAAATGGTTAGTGCCTACATTAGTCAATGCCCTTCCACAAGGTTTCGAGGATAAACATGATACAAAGTTGAAATATAAAAAGGCATTAAAGGATTTAATATTGTATAGAAGTTAACTAGTTTAAATTATATGTGTGTGTGTTTGTACGTGTATGTGTATATGTATGTGTATGCATAATGCATATATACATATGTGTGTATGTGTATATCTATCTCTATATGTATATCATTCAATATTATACTTTGTTGTAATAATACTTATTAACGAGAGTTCGATCTGCCTACAAACTACTCAGTAGTTTGGCGGAGTTTTTATATTGTAACGTGTTTGTATTATTATGAAATAAATAAATAAAAAAAAAAAAAAAGACCAACATCCTGGACGGATTCTTAGCTACTAAGCAAGATATCTTACAATTACCCATCTACGGTAGTAAGTCTTTAATTAGTTCTTTATGCGTGTTCATAAAAGAGATCTAATACATATGTTGAAAGTGTGTTTTTAGTAATGGCTCTTGTAAAACGGCTGCTCTTCATCCATGCACTCGTTCACTATCAATTAATCATCCAATAGGGATGAAATTTAAGGATCCTAAAGCCGCAGTCAAAACTAATGTTTGTTCCACTTTATACTATACACATATATACAACAATATAGACTTCAAACTTGATCAAGTATCAAGAATCTAAATTTAATTGTGTCACCAAGAAAACATGTCGTAATTACCCACGGATAAATATACTTCATAAAGTCTTGTTAAGTATTATTATATAGCTATTTATGTAAAAAACAGGTAATTTCAAAACAATTGTTATGTATACTTCTGTAATATATATTATGTATTACAATTATTGGAACGTAGTTTCTTATCGCGCGTTGTGAAAGGGGGCTAGACGGTAAAAATTCTTACCAAAAGTTGGCACAACATGTTTTGCTCTCTCTCTCTCTTTCTCTCTCTCTCTCTTATAGAAAGCAAGCGAGATATTTTCGTTTCTATCATTATTATTTTTTGTATTATTAAATTTCTTTGTAGTTCTTTATTATTTATTTTGATATTGGAGTTTGTTTTTTTAGAATCAATTTGCAAATAAGATAGTTTAAATGAAAATAATAATACAAATTTGTGATCAAATATACTCGTAATGTATTGTAACAACGCTATCTACTTATACTTTAGGGAAACATAACTACATCTGTTATATAAACAAATCAGTACAAAGTGAAACCGTTAGGTGGCGGGACAATAACTCATGGGTTTATTAATTAACACTTTTTATTTAGTTATTTATTTTATTTACATTTATTATAAATTATCGGCGAAATATCATACAAAAATAGTATACAAATATTATTCAATAGCATATTAGCTTATATTAATAATTTAATACCGCTAGGTGGCGTGACAATAACTCGCGGGTTTATTGATTACCACTTTTTAATTTAGTTGTTTTTCTTTTATGTTTATAAAAAATATTAAAAGCTTTTAAGGTTATTTTTTTTATTACATTTCCTTCAATAATTAATCGAAAGGAACTTCGTTCCATCCGGGTGTCCCTTGACACCTCTTAGTTTTTTATTAAACCATAACAGCCCAAAAATATACTTTTCATGTTCATTTAATATAAATTTTACCTTTAACCTATAAATTTTCGAACAATAATTGTAATATGACCTTGACGAATATTTATCTTCTGTACATATAATTAAATTGTCACTGATCGATTTCTGAACATGGAAAATAATAAAAAACGAACATAATGAGGGGAACATAATTATCAAAATAAGAGCAAGAAAACCCAAAACAATGGTTTTTCATTTCTTCTGTTTGTCTGTATGTCCGACATATTGTAACCGTCTTCACTAAACAGTGTTTATTCTATTTGAATCGGTTAAGAAATAAAAAAGTTATGTCAATTTATGTCAACAAAGTAATAAATAAGATGCAAATCTTCTTAATAAATATACATGTAATAAATCTGTAGAGGAAAAGCCTCTACATTAAAAAAAGTATTAAAAAATATATAGCCAGGATGGGAGGGGATAACTAACAGAATCTATTTCTAACATTATTGTCATTTTTGTCTGTTTATCTGTTTCTCTTTTAGTTGTGCAACACGAAAGAAATATATGACTAATGTAAATAACTTTTATACATAGAAATTGAGCGTCGTCGTTTAATTTTCATTGAACACTCTTCACACCATCAAAAGAGGTATCTTTATATCTACAAATAAACTGTAACTGGTCGCTGTCTGTACATGGAAATTATTTTCAAAAATTCATAATAGGCCTTTATATACGCAAGAAAACCCAAAACAATGTTTTTTGAAGTGAAACTTCTTTATCGGGGTTGGAAAAAAATGTAGTGTTAACATTTTTTCGTTACGGTGACATTTTTCCGTTACGCGCCAGCTTTTTTCGTATAGCTTCATCTCTTTTACACCATGTTTCTATGGAAATACTAAATAATCAAAATGACAAGTATGTGGATTATAAAACACAATTTACATTAACCAAAAATAAAATTATCGAATTAGAGTTTTATAATTAAATAATGAATTGTAATTACATACTGGACAATACGATTTTATGGACTTGGTATTGAAACTAATAAATAAATTCAAGATTATAACATGAAGAAGAAATTATGAAATATAATTTATAATATTTTAAAAATACATTGATTGTCTGAAATAGAAGAAGTAAGAATGAAAAGAACAAAGAGTTTTGGCTGAGAAATGGAGCATTGGGGTCCTGATCTTTACAAGGTCTGTTTTGCTATACCTAGGACGATCAAAAACTCGAAACAGCAGAATCAATTATGAAGAATAATTTTATTTGTGATATAGTGACGATCCAACATGTTAAGAAGTCTAAAGTTATTATATTTAAAGTGAATTATGTACATTTGTCTGTTTTTTTATGGTACTTATGTGTTTCTTTTATGAGAATATTATACGTCAGAAACAGTCAATTCACTTCTTACGTTTTAATTAATTAATATTAATGAAAATTATGTTTTCCTGTTACGCGCCATCTTTATTTTTGCTTAAACTTTATCTAATTTAACTTAATTAGCCATTCCTGTAAAGTTGTAATTAGTGAATCATTTCATAAAATTATGTCATAAAGAAGTTTCACTTCTTATATGTGTACACTACATATTTTTTTTTTCATTTTTGTCGGTTCGTCTGTAGGTTTGGATGTCTGTATGTTCGGGCACGCTAATCTCAGTTTTCGGTAGAAGTAGAAGTTTCTCAGTAGAAGTTTTCGGGAATATATTATCATGAGCTTCATTTTACACTTTGTTTTTTTTTTTATTTAAATCTGTTAAGAAATAAAGTCAATAATCTCTTATTTTCGTACCATTCCAGTAAGACATTTTTTTCAAAACTATTATATTTTTTTATATTCCAGGTAAAAAAAGGTTTCATACTTAGTAGTTTTATACTTCATGGGGGTGCATAGGGGGGGGTATAATTAATATCCTACTTATGAAGCTTAATATGATATTAATTTATAATGTTGGAACATATTGATAGAAAATATTAACAGTATATAATAATAGAACATACCGATAATATATATTGATAGTCCACGCGATGAGACTAGATCCACGCGATGAGCCTAGAAACTTAAAGCGAATGGGTGACCGTAGGAGATTTTTATATTCCACTAGCTTTGAAGTGGCGCACCTTAATTTATTATTGGCCCCAGCATTATTAAAATTCCCTTAATGCATTCCAGATGACTCTCCCAGATCAAAGTAATTTAGTAAGATGGGGCAAAACCCCCGAAAAGAAATGCAACATCTGTGGGGAGGCAGTTGGAACCTCGAAACAGTTATTAGTAGGGTGTAGGGTACTTCTAGATAAAGGTCAATAATCGCGTCGCCACGATAAGGTATTAGAAATTATACGGGAAGCGGTTAGTTTTTCAGTAGCAAGAGCGCGGAAGGGTATAACAACCACCAAACGATCTAAAGAATTCGTAAAAGAAGCCTCCTCCAAACAACAAAGCCGAAGCCTTATTCAATTTTAGGCGCTGCTCCTGATGGACTCTTATGATGGACACGTATAAAAAACATTACAATATCCCTGGGGATGTTGGTGTTCCGTCATCCAGACCGGACTTATTCCTGTATTCGAAACATCTGAGGCGCGTGATTCTTGTGGAGCTTACTGTTCCTTGGGAAACAAACATCCCAAGGGATCACACATTCAAGCTCAATAAGTATTACGAACTGACCAACGAACTGATCAGGAATAAATTTATAGTTAGTTTGTACGCGGTAGAAGTGGGAGCGAGAGGTATAACAGCAAAATCTCTCTATAGCCTACTTAAAGATCTTGGCCTTTCTAGAACAAGCATCGGTTCATTTCTAGAACGTATTTCAAAGGCGGCATTAGTAGGTTCATTTCCAATTTGGTTAGGTAGGGAGAGGAGTGTGGAGGGTGAAGGTGATCGTTTTTGCGCATAATAAAGGAGCCCTTAAACCTACTACTGGGTCGCAAGTCCCAGGCACTGTTTGCATTCCTCTACTTGCAACGCGATGGGCCCGGCACCCGCTCGGTGAAACCATGGAATGCTAAGAATGCTTTGTCGTTTATTGATAGTACATATTGATGGTATATAATGATAGTATGTAACGATAGTACATATTGATAGTACATATTGATAGTATATATTGATAGTATATATTGATAGTACATGTTGATAGTATATGTTGATAGTACATATTGATAGTATAAATTCATAGTACATATTGATAGTATATATTGGTAGTACCTATTGATAGTAAATTTTGATAGTAAATATTGATAGTACCTATTGATAGTACATATTGATAGTACAAATTGATAGTACAAATTGATAATACATATTGATGGTACATATTGAGAGTATATATTGAGGGTATATATTGATAGTACATATTGATAGTTCTCCCGTCAGGGAATAATAATACACCTTCCAACAAAAAAAATACATAATTGGTCTACCTACTCATTAAAAAAATATCTGTGATTAAAAATAAAAAAATATATAAAAATAAAATAGAAATACTCCTATACGCAAGAACTACTTGATGAAACTTTGAACGGGTCCGTTTTATCGAAATCAGATTCTATGCGTACGAAGTCGCAGGCACAGCTAGTTTATCATAAAAACTAAAATAAACTTGCAGCTTCTAAAGTAGGCAGCTTCAGGCAGTAATTTGTTTAAAATTAAAGAACTCATATTTATTTATTGTGGTTAATATTTATATTTTCATATCATACCTATATATTTATAAACAAATAAAACAACATAAAGATATTAAATAACTAACGGGCACGCTGAATAAAAAATACTTTAGAACCACTTTCCGGACGTGTACAAAATCATTGTTTTATTTATTTTATCTATATTGTAATAAATAAATTAGGCATAAAAACAGGACTTAATGCTCGGAACAAAAATATTATAATCCGGAATAAAATCATCTTTATTCGTCCCTTCTACTTAGATTATTTTTTTAAATATACAAAGTGATACACGAACACATGCGTGAAGAATATAAATAGTTTTTCAGACTAAAGGTTTCTTTCATTTATTTGTGTACTTTTATATACTTATATCCCAATTTTTACTTTGAGCTGTATTTTTATATGCAGTTTATAAAAAGATCAAAAGTGCATGTTTATCTCAGATAGCTTTAGCTTATAGTAAAAGACAAGTCATCATCAAAACTTCATACAAAAAACAAAAATTTCATTGATAACCAGATTTTATTGATATATTTTTGTAATTTTAAAAATGTAATTTTAATTTTCTGAGCATGGTTTAACAATGAAAGAGCAAACGATTGTCTTTCCCGAATCTCGCATCTAATGAAGATTTTAGATTTTAAAGTGTTTGATAAAAGTTTTACTAGAGAATTATATTTGTTTGTAAAACATAGATCTAACGGAAAAGTTACTATTCTCGTCCCTGACTAACCTTCCTGAGAAAGCATTTCTAAACCTTCTTTAATTTTTAAAACTAAATTGGTTTTAGTTTGTAATTTAAAATACCAATTTTAATTTACAATAGAAGGTAGTAGAAGAATATACGATGTCCAGGGGGGGCAGCTGCCCCCTCCCCCTGCCCCTCCCTCGGTACGCCCATGGAAATAACAATTACATAACAGAAAACTTTTAAACAAACCCTACAATATCTTGGTAGTTATACCCAGATCCATGTTACTGCTATTAAAAATCTGAAGGCACTTAAAAGAATTTAAAAATGTATAGAAGACTATACGTAGTAAGTATTGTTTGAAAGTTACTTTAGTTAAAATTAGTTAAGTTAGAAGATTTATAAACATCCCACAAGATTAGTTCGTAAATTTCCAACATATTTATAATGATAGTTACATATAAGTAAACAATAACAACACACACACACATTAGTGGAAAACAATATATATGTATATACTAGCGGACCCAACAGACGTTGTCTTGTACACACGTCTTTAATTTAAAAAATTTAAACTTAACAAAAAAAAATACTAAAAAGTTATCACAATATCTAACGTCATTAAATGTACAGTTATCATAATTCGACCAATCGATACCATATGAATATGTAAATAAAGATTTTTTGTTTGAATAAACCTATTTGATGTTCCAATATATTTTTTAAAATTTCACTTTATTTTACGTAGCAAAGAACGTATCGGGCCACATAGGGGTATAGGCCACATATCGGGTACTTACACATTAAAAATTTATCAAAAAACCATTTTCCTGTGGACCAAATTGTGAATCTAGTGAATCTAGTGAATCAAGTCCCCTTGAACACACAAAGAATTTCATAAAAATCAGTCCAGTCGTTTAGGAGGAGTTCAGTGACATACACACGTACACAAGAAATATATATATAAAGATATAATATATTAATAATCATAATAATACTGGACAAATTCCACAAATTGATCTAACCCCTAAGTAATTATCTGCTTGTGTTAAGAGTGTTAGACAACGACACAAATACATAGAAAGACATATTATAAATACTGAGAATATATTTAATAACCGACCAAACCTATTCTATTGAGATATTCTATATTCTATTTTATTATATAGAGCATAGTATAGTATGTCTATTCTATTCTATGCTCATCAGAAACATGCCTATCCCTGACGGGAATCAAACCCGAGCCCCTTTGAACAGCGACACATAAGGTGTCTGGGCTTACCACTCGACCAAGGGGGCGGTTAAATGTATATACATATATAATTGCAGTATGTAAATATATACTAACCATTATACATTTACATTTTGATTGGTATTTATAAATATAGTGGAACTTTCAAACAATATACTTATAATTGTTATTTCAGTATTACTTCTGTTTCAGTTTACCTGACCAGCATAGGTTTTCTTATGATGACTTGAAAAGCAAGGAAAGGTGTTCCCAATATCTTCAACACCAAAGTAGAAGTTTAAAAACCGATTCTAAGACTCTTGCTCAGGTCACCACATGTAGAGTACGGTTCTTGTTTTTTATGTAGTTAAACTTTCCACTACTATTGTAGAGGAGTTGTGCTTCGTTACCTACTTAATCCTGTGGCACTGCGTAGAGACATTTCACCTCTATGCACCTTCTTACTCATTTATCATAAGGAGTATTTGCAAGAAATATTTGCTACCCATTAATTCTTACTGACACATTCTGTTATCGTACAACATAAGTAGCGGGTTACCTACAATTTCAAGGTCTATACCCTATCAAGAGATCTGGCTTACGTTTTCAATACGATTGTCAATAAAACAATATTTCCGAATTGAGACTAACTCAGCACAGTTTTAATAACAGGCTATGTCGTGTAAGTTCGCTAAGTTTCTCCAGGTTCTCATATTTGGAAGGTTCGACCGTCCATCCATCTGGAGTTACGGTGAGAACCGAAGCGATGCTTTGGCGTCCGACTAAGGCGATGAGGGCAACCATTGGTTTTTTAGAGGGAAGTCTTAAAAATGGCAGCGTCCTCCATGGACATAGCCCCGGTCATCACCTTCTTGGCCGCCGGCCATTCGTTACGGATTTTCAAAGAAAAAAAAAGGTGTACTGTAAAAGGTTACTCATAAAATTCATCTCTAGTTGCTAGAAATCTTAAGTACGGTAACGATCGTACTATATAACATAGAGTCGAACGCGTCTTTTTTTTTTTTTTTTTTTTTTATATGTTCTACGGCAATGCTTGACTACATTCCACCTGATGGTAAGTGGAATGTAGTCTTAGATGGTAAGTCGCATTGCCCTAGCAACCTATTCACTCTTCTCTTGAAGACACCCACATTATATTTGGCCGGAAATACCGTATATATATTATATATATTATTATTATATTATTGCGTCTTCTATATTATATATGTTTATATTAATTAAGTTACATACACTTTCAAGATAATGTTGGCCCTTAAAGTTTTATACAAACTTTGTTTGAATTGAATTTGATAAGCAAAACAAAAGGTTTTACCAATTTATTTTTACTAAAGAACAAATGCAGTAGAGAAAGGTTGGTTCGAAAATGATCTCTCATATAACATATGAAATATCTTATGAAACCTATGTGATAGTGATTTTAAGAAAGTATTATTTCTTCTAATTAAAAGCATATTCGATAAACTGATAGTTTGACTTCATTATTTCATACTATATTGTTTGCGACAGAGTTATATAAGAAGTATAAATCAATAACAACAAAAGAATACTCTAAAGGCTAATTGAATAGGAAGCGAACATTTATTTATATAATTATAATGTAACTAACGCTAATATAATTGAGACAGGTGAATGTATCTGTTGAATGTTGGTGCAATTTATATACAGGGGAATACTTGTTAACAGGGCTTATTAGTAAATTAATATATTATAAGGGCCACGTCCAATTGTACTGTTTCACAGATTTTACTACTCACTCTTCACTTTTATATACTTGTATTTAATCCTTCCTTGGTACTATCCAACAGTGTCTGTCCCGAATATCGTCCTAACCGCAGTTTATATACCCTTCTTTATTAACTCCCTCTTCACATAAATAATAATCATAGTCAAATCATCTACTTTAAACGTACAAAAATAGCAACTACTCGTAAAAGAACAATTGTATCTATCGGTAAAAGCGGTATTAAATACTGGTTTTAATTATGAAGTCTTAATGGTTCTCACTTCTCTAGCTTATTCAAGTATTTACTAATCAAGCAAATGTCCCTCCTCACATAAATAATAATCTTAGTCAAATAAACTACTTTAAGCATACAAAAATAACCATTCTAAATGTTACTATTTAAGTTAATAAAACAACGATTTAAATAATTACACCTTATTGGTTCTTCTTATTACAGTTAAATTAGTAATTCATTAATTTATATGGATCAATACAGGGACCATCAAAACATTGAAACGAATCAAAACATTACGGATTATTATAAAATAGTCGTTTAACAATAATGTAACCTTACAGCTCGGCCGTCCTGCTCTAAGCAAGTCCCTTTGCTTATAAAATGTAAATAACGAAAACAATCGATAATTATTCGTATTTTATAAAGCGGTTGAAAAATGTCACTTAAACCTGAAGTTTCTAGGACGGGCTGTCTTTTCCCCGCCTTAAAGGTTTGTAGGTTCTTTCTCTCCTCATTTTCCATTTTGACACCGTATGACGAGGCTTCCGTTTGGGATTCCATCCATATATCTACCCAAACTACATAGCGTGCTTGGCTTACTCTCGTCCGTAATTGGAATTAGTCCTTCCTTTCGGCTGATTCAACTATAATAAACATCTGAAATTTCAGGTGTTCACATTGCGTAACAGTCCTCAACTGATACAACTATAGCCAAAAAGCCTCCGCTTTCGGTTCAGTCAGTTTAGTCAGTCGACCCTTCCCTTTCCTTAACCCTTATCCTTGGGTTTCCCTTAACCCTTATCCTTGGGTTTCCCTTAACCCTTATCCTTGGGTTTCCCTTAACCCTTATCCTTGGGTTTCCCTTAACCCTTATCCTTGGGTTTCCCTTAACCCTTATCCTTGGGTTTCCCTTAACCCTTATTTTGGGTTTCCCTTAACCCTTACCCTTGGGTTTCCCTTAACCCTTTGCCTTGGGTTTCCACCATTACATTGCACCGTTTGTTTCATCATTTATTGTAGTATGATCTGTAATTCAAGTTATATATTAGTGATGATATTTCATTCAATGAAATCTAAATTATAAGTGTATAACTCCAAATGAATAAAAATCCAAATCATAATCAGAGTAAGTTTACAAAAAAATAACAAATTGACTCTTTCTTAGTCATTATATCAGTCATATTTTTGCTTTCGTAAAATTAACCATACGCCATGAATAAAATTTTATGTTATAAGATAATCTTATTATACGATAAGTCAAAACCTTCTATGAGCACATGTTTCCACTCGCATACACTCTATCTGTTCACATAATAAAGTACAACATTTGATAGTTACAAAATTGCTACAAAGTCATAGTCTTTATGTTTATTCACCTATATCGTATCTCATCTGCTATATCAATGCTTATAACTCAAAAAGTCCCTTTCATAAATACCAAATAACTCCCATATATTTGCCGATAATTCCTAACATTGTCTCGTAAAACTTTAGTTTTAAATGTAATGGACGTCACAACCTCTTACCTCATCACTAAATATGGCTCAAAGGACGACCTTCGCAAAATAAGATCCCTCGCGCTCGTCAATGACTCCCAATCTTCATATCATCTGTATAATATCATTAAGGACCTGCAACACATATATCTCAGCTGTAATCTCTCAATTCTTGATTATAATGGTGTACCATTCCCCTTGACAAAAATCTTGACCTATACAGCTCATTAAGCTGAATGCTCATGTTATGGAGTTAAGTTACTTAAGCCGTATAGTAACAGGCTTACTAAGTGTATTATTTCGACATATAAAACGTATTACCGATTTGAACTAATACTTTGTTAATGCAATCACTTATCTTCCCCTCCTTTTATCTATCTCGCTCTACATCTATCTCGCTCTACATCTATCTCGCTCTACATCTATCTCGCTCTACATCTATCTCGCTCTACATCTATCTCGCTCTACATCTATCTCGCTCTACATCTATCTCGCTCTACATCTATCTCGCTCTACATCTATCTCGCTCTACATCTATCTCGCTCTACATCTATCTCGCTCTACATCTATCTCGCTCTACATCTATCTCGCTCTACATCTATCTCGCTCTACATCTATCTCGCTCTACATCTATCTCGCTCTACATCTTCTATCTATCCTTCTATCTATCTATCCCTCTATCTATCTATCCCTCTATCTATCTATCCCTCTATCTATCTATCCCTCTATCTATCTATCCCTCTATCTATCTATCCCTCTATCTATCTATCCCTCTATCTATCTATCCCTCTATCTATCTATCCCTCTATCTATCTATCCCATTGTATATGCTGATGTATGTTGCTCTAACATCTCCGAATGCGACATAAGTAAATGGCATCGTCTTTTCAACAGTTGCATTCGTTTTATTTCGGTCTTCGTAAATATGTTCGTATATCTCTCAATATCGTTCAAAGCTTAAATAATTACCCTTACGCGAGCGAAGACTTTTTAGATATTTGTGCAAGTCGTTCTCTATATTTAGCGATCCTGTCTCATCAGTATTTAAAATGTATATTTCAATTACTAGGAAGTACTCACGACCTTCATCTTTGCTCTTCCTCCAATCATAATCGTTTTATTCCTTCGCATTATACGGGGTCCCTCTCAAGTTCTTTCACAATGCACGCTACCAAACTCATATTTATGACTTGCTGAAATTGAGGTCAATCTAGGTTGCGGGGATTTCTTCTAATAAACACAGTTCCTTTTTTGAATCGCAGAGATGGATCTAAAATAACAGAGCAAAGAGTAACGAATGACAGAATATAAATAATAGACAAGTCAACATAAAAGTTATGGCTTTCAACCTTTTAAAGTAACATGATCATCGAATGTTTGTCAGGTAATGTACCTAGATAAAAATTTCTATTAACTTCTAGATATCCGACTGCTAATTTTATAAAACATTTATTAAATTATAAGAACGCAACTAATCTGAACGTCGCTTAGTATGTACATAACGTAGCCGTACCTTTTAATTTAATATAGTTAACTATATGATTGCAATAATTTTTCACGTCTACATTACAATTTGCACGGTCTAATCCGACCTTGCTTGACAAAATTTTGTGTGGGTATTTTGAAATATTTACTTTAGCAATATAAAATTCTATATACAATAAAACGAAACTTCACAAATTACGTAGGTACCCAAATAATAGTTACGGAAGTTTGAAATTGTATGTTAATTACCTTCTTGTTTTATTTATACTTTTCGATTGTAACAAACAACTAGATAAATCGAATCGACTTAGTTCATAATTCATACCGAGGTCCACTACACCGCGCACTCAAAAATTAACGTCAGTGGAACTAATTAACTCTGTCTCGTCATATGAACCTGTTTTTAAGAGGAACAAATTTATGGGACAAGTCATCTCAAAACATTAGATATAGAAATAACGGAAGAACAACTTACATTTTCAGGATCCCTTAAGTTACCTTAGGTCCAAGTAACATATGTTCCTACACCATGGGCATATCCCGGCCATCCACGCCTGGAACTTCACTGCAGGCATCTGCAGCGCGGTAGGCCACAGATATTTCTGATGTCAGTTCGAAGAACAATCAAACTAAAATCAAGCTCAACCAACAGAACAATTATTCTTTCTGCCACTAATATTCAAAGCCTTTGTATTCGGTTCTGCCAAATATATATAAATTCTAAAATGAGTCGTCCTTCTGCACACCAATGTAGTCACACCAGTCCAATTCATCAGTCATCAGTCACCAGTCATCGCCATCGAGATTGCACGCTGTATTTAGTACTGCCTTTTGCTATCACCAATGTCTTTGTAAACTGAAAATTAACTACAATAAATTAAGCTATAAGTGGTGGATATTACAATGCTATTTTACGGCAGATCCCAATAAATGAAACCACCAACCATCATCCTTAGCTCCTCAACAGCACAACAGCACTCCAACAACAGTAACACAATTAACAACATATATTCAATAAGTAATTCGAATAAAAACTTAACGTAAAATATCTACAAAAAATAATAGTAAAATTAAGTTATGTATAACAAAATCATAAACAATATAAACCCTTTCTATTAGTCATCCGCATACCTAGTATGTCAGCCGGGAACTTACGTAACAGATCAAATTTGCTATAAATAATGATAACACTACAAAAGATTTGAGAGGAAACTATTCTCGTTTGAAAAAAAAAAGTTTTACATTTATTTGCACCATGTCTACCCTCACCAAGATAAGTCACATCTGTAGTTCGTCACGTAATATATCGCAATATCGAATATGCCACAATAACCTCCTGTAAATACTCTAAAAAATATTTATATTGGTATATTTACTACCCTCACAAAATTTTATGCAATTTTCACTTCACATAAAACAAAAATATAAAATATAATACAATAAATAAGCCAGTAACACTTACATTCTTCCCAATAATGGGCGCGGAACCAGAAAAAGACATTTTTTTTCTGGGTATCCCACTTCTGAATTATAAGGGCCACGTCCAATTGTACTGTTTCACAGATTTTACTACTCACTCTTCACTTTTATATACTTGTATTTAATCCTTCCTTGGTACTATCCAACAGTGTCTGTCCCGAATATCGTCCTAACCGCAGTTTATATACCCTTCTTTATTAACTCCCTCTTCACATAAATAATAATCATAGTCAAATCATCTACTTTAAACGTACAAAAATAGCAACTACTCGTAAAAGAACAATTGTATCTATCGGTAAAAGCGGTATTAAATACTGGTTTTAATTATGAAGTCTTAATGGTTCTCACTTCTCTAGCTTATTCAAGTATTTACTAATCAAGCAAATGTCCCTCCTCACATAAATAATAATCTTAGTCAAATAAACTACTTTAAGCATACAAAAATAACCATTCTAAATGTTACTATTTAAGTTAATAAAACAACGATTTAAATAATTACACCTTATTGGTTCTTCTTATTACAGTTAAATTAGTAATTCATTAATTTATATGGATCAATACAGGGACCATCAAAACATTGAAACGAATCAAAACATTACGGATTATTATAAAATAGTCGTTTAACAATAATGTAACCTTACAATATTATGTAAATTTTAATTAGAAACATGTGTTTCGCAAATCGATGTAATCAAGTTTATTGGATTTAATTATACTGAGTTCTTTGATCGGGGTTAGGCTAATTTAAAAATCAAAATATATACGATATCTTTAATAAACGAGATGATTTGAAAATAGAAATATTTGTACTTTATTTAACATTAGAAAATAGTTATAAGCTTATATTCAATATACCATATAAGAAATATTCTATTATATATGCAGGCAAATGAGAGTTTTGACGTCTACGTTGAGCTCTGATGTCAAAATATTAATTTGTTTTAATGAACTTTAAAAACAAGATAGTCATTTATTTTTGATTGTAAATAGTTGTTGTGATAAGGAAACTAATTGTAAAAAATTAAAAGATTACGTACTGTGTGTTTAGGTAATCTTAATAAGATAGGTTCTATTAAGTTTTTGATCTGAACAATGAATGCCGCTGTCCACTGTTGACGACACTCGATGGCAATGAACTAAAAGCCATATTAGAAGCATATTCACGTCAAAATAATCAGCACCATTCATGGCAACTGGAAAAACGATAATGATTCATTTAAGTATCTTATGTAATTACAGAAACACAACAATATCAAGTCGAAGCTTCTGTTAATAAAATACTATCGTTTAAATCATAATATTTGCTGAAGTGTCGCTTTTTTTTAATTATAAATATATAAGTTAATTTGTATTAATAAATAATTAAATGTAATTACCATGATTTTTTAAAACTTTTACTTATAGGAATTCGAGTTGTATCCTTGAAGGGTGACCTCAGGATATAACATAGAGCCTAAGAGAACTGTCATTTATGAGTAATATATCCTCATGTAGTTTAATAACATTATGATTTACTCCTTTCCATAACATAAAAATATGTATTATAAAATACATAAAAAAAATGCAAAAAAAATCTTTAAATCATTTTGTATTTTATAAAATACAAAATCTGAATGTACATATTTGGTTAATAAATGTTATAATAATAATTAGTCATAAGGTAATTATTAACATACATGCTATATATCAAAGTCGTAACACAACGTGCGCGTGCGCAATGCCGCAGCACTTACCAACGACCTTATCATCACTGAAATACTTTTGAAATGAGTCCAGTGATTATTACATACTAGCGATTTTGGATTAACATAACCCCTTTAAGATTAAATAAAAATTTATATAAATACTGCTTTCTGGTTTTTTTAACTACATTTAAAAAGTGCTTCATGACATAATAGAATAGAACATTACGTAATTAAGAAAAACCATTAAATTTTAACTAATAAAGTGAATATTTTTCTATTAAATTATCTTTTTACTTAGATGTAAATTGTAAACATAGATAAAAAATATTTTTACTTTTGGAAGTAATATCAATAATTATAGTAATAAACGAATAATAATACTTATATATTTATCGTTTAAATAAAGTAAATACGATTATTAAAACGCGCGTATAAAACGCAAGTGTGTAGGCAGCCTAATATTATAATCATGATATAAGCCCCGCACAAAGTTGAACGATGCTCCAAATATTTGACAATGAAAAATAATATGACGAAACTATTATGAAATTTAAAAGCTTACTCGTCCATTTTTATTTAATTAACTAGAATTATGGGAGTATGTTTTTTTTTTAATTTTTATTAGCATCTTAAGGGCAAAGGTTATTATTATATTATGTATAGAAATGTACATTTGCTAATAATGATTTTTATAATCTTTAATATAAGGAAAAATATATAACATTACGCTAAGTAATAACTTGTGTATTCATTATAGTTTTCCTTAAATCCTACATTTTTTTTAATATTTTTTAATCATAACAGTTTATTTATTTATTTAATTCTTTATTGTACAATATACAATATAAAGCACAAAAGGCGGGCTTAATACCACGAAGACATTCTCTACCAGCCAACCTTAGGGTGTACAGGAGATGATGATACAAAACATAAAAAAGATAAAAAAAAAGAATATTATCAGACTATCTATATATATAAATATAGATATAATAGTGGATAAAAATAATAAGATATAGGACATATAATACATACATATATACATAATAGATAGATGTATATGTTACAACATATATGACAACAAATAATGTGGTCTACAGATAAATACTTTACTTTGTTTGAACGACTCGACCTGGGACTTTTCTTACATTTTCCGGAAATTTGTTTCATAGTCTGATAGTAGTTACAATAAATGAATTGGACAAGAAACCAGTATGAATTAGTGACGTTTAAAAAAAACTGCTTTTTTTGTCTAACCACGAGCCTACTTTACCTTTCCAGTCTACTTTATCTTTCTTGCATAATTTTAAAACGTAAATTTTTTCTAACAGAATATACAGCTACAAAATATTAAGATAAATATTAAAAAATTTTTTTTTTTTGGAATTGTTTTATTCAAAAATATTATTCTTAGTTAAATTTAACTTTCTTTCATTAAGGATATCTCAACCTCAAACATAAAAGAGATATCCAGGAATGCCAATGACTGATAGTTCTAGTAAATGTTTTTGATCGTGTTCATATAAAATGTAATCGTGCAATTAAAAGCGCCCCGCTGTGATGTTTGGTTCAAGTCATAGGAGGAAGCGTTTTGAATATCTAATATTAGTCTTTACTTTTTAATAATATGTACATTGATATCTGATTTTATTTACTTTATGAAGATAATTATTTGATATTTATTTTTATTTCGTGAGAATTTTTATACCTATTTTATATTGATAAAATTCTGATAATGCTAAGTTTACAATAATCTTAACATTTTCATAAATGGAATGAATAACAGTAACTGGATTAATTACACTTTATATTATTTATATGTAGTACATAGAAAAATAATTAGTTGGTAGAGCGACGGGACGGTTTCCTAGTAGTCGCGGGTTCGAATCCCTGTCCGTATCGGTTTATTTTTCATTCTATATTTATATAAAATTTAAATAAGCTTAACATGGCTAAACATGTTCATAGATATTTTCAAACAATATTATATATATTTGCGTCTTGTCACTTACACCATACCCTAATGTCAAGGTTCATGTTTAGTTTCCAAGTCATCTCGATCCACTAATGAAGCGCTACTCACATGTTTTGTAACAACAATTAAAAGGTCTACTTTAAACTTCATCTAATCGTTTAATTTACCTAACAGTATACACACAGTTGCAAGGTGCAATATCATTTAATTAACATATAATGTATCTACAGAAGTTGCTATACAACCTCTTTAGATGTAATACATGGACAGAATAATGGGAAATAAATAAGTATACATATATATATTTACTTATTTATAGATATATAAATTACATAGAAATTGTTGTCCGTCGTACGTGATAGTAATACTTCAGATGATGTAATTTGATTACAAGTCATTTTCCAGTGACCCTCTGACACACAGCAGTGCGAAGTGGGTTAGGAAAACTTTCATACCAATAATACTTGGATATGTTGTAGACTACATGTATATTGATGCGGGATTGAAATAAAATAAAACCATAGATTATATGTTAAATTGTATAAAATCGACTTGCATATTTAGCCTAAATACAAAGAAAATTATCGTAACATTCCAAGATACCTAAAGCACAAAATCAATTTCGAGTGAAATTCAAAAGGTATATCTTATCACATTCTTCATATTCTTCCTTGGTTTGTCAGTCGACTGTGAAACCATGTGAAGTGTGCACTTCATTCATATCTGTTCCCTTCAGCTCCAGAATCAATATCTTATTTTAACTTTGAACTTAGTCTCCAAACCATGAATACCTACAGGAGATCACATACCCTCATGCCCAATTAGCATTTGTTAATTTTCTTAGCTACCTATAAAGAATTAATGCTAAACATTTTTTGTCTGTTTATACTTTGTTTCATTTTCACGGTTAACTGTCATCTACTTTTATGGTATTCATAAGTAAATAATTCGAAGTCCAGTTTTTTTTATCAAAACTAAAATACACGTTTACCATACAATTATTAAATTCAGTAAACTTTTATCGTATAAATAATAATAATAAATACAATAGTCCATATAAAAATTAACAGCTAGAAAAAAATGACTTATTTCTTCTTATTTATATGAACTATATAAAAATAATGTACATTAGTCTCGTTAATCTATTCAAAATACACTTCTCTTCCAAAATCATATAAGAAACAAAATATGTCAATTTGTTACAGTTCGTTCGAACCATTATTTCATGTAAACAAACAAACATACTTACCCAATCGATCGGACTTGAACTGTCATTAAATATTGGATACTTACATTTTAGATCTATTTGAATTCTCACTATACTACCTACAGGTAGCAGAAAGTTATCTGAGTAACTATCTAACAATTAATAACTTGTATTACGTTTTACATAAACTCTACTATATATTTTAAATGATCTATCTTTCGTATATTGAAATATATAATTGTGACTAGGTTGGTTTTTTCTAAACAGAAAGGTTAATCACTTCAAATTTCAAAAAAGGCCATTAAATTATGAAATAATAGTGTTATTTTTTATGATTTGATTTTGAATATGAAATGATAATAAAAAAATAAAACAATTATTCTGTATTTCCTAAACTAAACTCATTTAAAAACATAAATCTGCTATAAAGTAATAAAGCAATATAAATCAATCGATACAATTTAAAGTTTATTATAATTCAATAAAATTAATTGTTTAATTATTACAAAATAATTATATTGTCTGACAGTTTATCTGCGCCTTGTCCTTTAAAAAATAAAATATAAGAAAGAAACATTCTATCGATAACCTATTTAATTTTAATTATGATTTTTTGTGGTAAAAAAATTTTGTTCATAACAGACTTCTATCTAAAATTTAAATAATAAAATTTTAATACTCCACTTGTCTTTATTGGCGTAGAATAAAGAAATATAGAGTATATTTCTTTATAAAGAAATATAGAGTATATTTCTTTATTCTACACCAGCTTTAGCCTGCAGCGCCGCCTGGGGACTTTATTAGTGTCCATATCTAGATTACAGCAGCACAAATCTGAATTATTTGTTTTTCTTTTTTATTATTAACAAATAAATGCCAATTATACATGCTATAATAATACCGCTATTTCATTTACAAAAAACAAGATTTAAGATTAAAAGCTTTTCCCATGGTAATAGTTTTTTTTTAACTAGAAATAAATTAATAAAACATTTAATATTATCAGAGATAAACAATTACTAACCAAAAAATCTTTATTGCTTATAATATTAGTATTATACAGACAGACTTAAGTGTTTATATTATAGTTGATGATGTCGCTTGAGCAGATAATAATAAATTTGTAACAAAACACTGTGTTCTGTAGATATAGTGTGGTAACACACGATTTCTATAAATTCCAGGCTTTAGCTTTAGCTACAAATAATTTAAATCTCAACTTGAAACAAAACTGCTTAATTATTGCTATAAGCCACGTCTATGAGAAAATTATTGTTAAATTCGACGCATACAGTAGTTACCTTTTTCCCATCCTAAGCATCTCTATCAAAAATTATCTCCCATTGACGTCATTTTTGTTGATCAAGAAACTTACTTTTAAAACCTTTGATTGATTATCTAATCATAGAAAGGGCTTGCTATTATTAAATATCTATAAGAAATAACTCCCTGTTGGTTCACATAAAATATTTTATAATGTCAATCGCATGAAGTCAGAAGTGAGTAAGAAATATAACATTCTACAAAACATTCTATAAATGCGTCTAATAAGGACAATTATATAAAAAATAGTCAACCATAAAAAGAACATCCTTTCACAGTTATATATATTACTATTTTTATAATAAAATAAAATATTTACTAATTAGAAATAACAATAACAAGTCTATCCATCTTAATCCAACGTCAGGAGATTTCAATACACTAATTAAGGCTTTGCTATAAAAACTTAGACTTTGAATATTTTATAAATAATAACTGTCTCTTGACGACGGTTAAACTTCACTAACAAGATCATACTACTTCACCTGCACTAGAATCAAATATCAAATCTGACCCAAATCTAAAACATTAAACATATGAATAAAATATTCCGTAATTGGCATATCTGAATCATGACCAAAAATTAACTCTATTTAAAATCAGATCAAACATTCAGACACGATCAGGGACTTTAATATTTGATTGCTTCGTGAAGGGATTCCAACCAAATGTCGGTATAAAACGGAGCCAGGTGATTCCTTTAGTCACATTTCGCTATCATCTCCCTTAGAGAACACATCAGAGTAATCAACCATGAAATACGTTAGTCGCCTTTCTATTTGCATAATATTTCGTGATATCAGTATTCAGACTTCGTCAGTGCATGACATGTGATTTTGAGTGTTTTGTATTGATGGCAAATTGATTGTGTTACAAATTGAGTTAATTATTTAGAGGTGCCAAAAAATTGCTTTGTGATATTGATTAAAATAAAAATATTTTCTCAATTACAGTTCATCTTATTGTCAGTCATCTCAATGGCTGCTGCAGCCAGTCTCGAAAACATCTACCTCCCACCCAAATCTGACGCCTCCGGTGGTGCTGACGCCGGTCTTCAAACTCCTTTTGGGCCAGAATCAGTTAGACCACATCAAGCAACATCTGGATTGGCTGGATCCTACCAAAGGTCAGCTGGATCAACTGGATCTTACCAAGCATTACCTGGATCAACCGGTTCCTACCAAGCGTCGGCTGGATCAGCTGGATCCTACCAAGCATCAGCTAGCAGTCAAGCTCAGATACTGAGATACGAAAACGAACAGGATGACCAGGGCTGGCACTACGCTTATGAAACAAGCGATGGAACAAAAGCTGAACAGAACGGTAAGTCAAACATATTATTTACTATAATTAAATTCAATTCGGGGGCAAACGTATGATAAATCATATATATAAATATATAAAACTTTGGATGGGTGAAACTAATAATATTAAAATAATCTAAAAGAATGCAAACTTATATTCAGACGAAATTCACAATAAATAAATAGGCCAAGATAAAATTGTCGTATATTTCGTATAAATATCATAATAAATTATAATGTTTAACTGTTTAGTTATCATATACCTATCTGTATGTAATTACTATCATGTATGGGAAAAGCAATTTAAAAAATAACCTTAACTTTAAGTATAGGCGTTCACTTAACTTTAGAACCCACTTGACCTTTAATCAAATAGCAATGACTTAAAATCATGATAGGTTCCTCCGCCCTTCAAAGTTTTATTAGTTTTCTCTATATCTTATAAGTAATACATTGTTACAGATTAAATTATTTATATTTTAAATAAGTATATAAAATAATATATCAAATTACCCTGAAATAAACTTTCAGGTCGCATTATTCCCGGATCAGCCCCAGAAGAAGGTTCTCTCGCAGTTTCTGGATCATACTCTTATATAGGAGATGATGGCAAGACCTACTCAGTTTCCTACACCGCTGATGAGAACGGCTTTCATCCCACTGGAGAACATCTCCCCACCCCACCACCAATCCCGGAAGAAATCTTGAGGAGCTTGCAGCTTACAGCAGGAAATGATGGTAATATGTTCTGGATATGAAAAAAGATTTTAAGTATATATCAATTTCTTTATGAAACCATTTGGATTAAAATAAAAAAAGTAAAGAAACTTATATATTAACTATATGTCTTGAAAATTCATATTAGTCCAGTATATAAGAATATACAGGCAAATATTTATTTTTCAGTTTACAAAATCTCTCTCAAATGATATTAAGCGCAAGAAAGATATGGTATCAGATATATATATGTATAAATATTTAAATTACTATCAGTTTCTTAAGCTATCATTACAAATAACCAAGCTGTTTGTTAATTTAGGAATTCACCTCAGAATTATGTGAATCTCTGTTTGTAGATCGATTTAGAAGTTCAGTTATGTACCATTTTAACTTCAATTTTCAAAGGCGTATAGTGCTAACTGTTACCAACGGTTGATCAATTTAATATTATGAAAGTCATACTTTTAGTTTCATAATAATAATAGCATACTTATGCTAACTATTAAACTATCGTATTTCAAAATATTTAAAACACGGGAATTAACACGTACGAAATAGGTACCTTTAAATTGTCTGACGTTTGACCAGGTTGCACTGACCATGGTCATATATGATGAGTAAGGGGATTCCCGTTTTTGAATAATTATATAACATATCTAGGAGACGTACCACAAGTAGTGCAATACTTACTTCATCTTATTGTTTCAGATAAATACAGCAGTCAAAAGAGCAGCTACGATGCTGATGCAGGCTACTAATTCCAGGGACTATATATAATGTTTGTATATAAGTGTTTTAAATAAATTATGTTACCTAGCAAATGCCAGTACTATATTTTAAATAAACCTGTAAATACAATTATGATTTCTTATTTACATTAAATATTTAAGAACCATTGTGAAATCTTTAAGTCAATAAATATTTTTAACTCCTACAAGAAACAATATAGCAATTGTGAGTACACACCAAAATTGTTTCACGATTTTTTTATAATAACTTACTTGACCAACTCTGGTCAGAGATCTTCTGAGAAAAGTGTGGAGATTGACCAAACAGACAGAACCGTACTCTACGTATGTTTAGTTGAATATCATATCTTTTTCTAAGATATGTAGAGTGTTTGCTTTTACCTTTATTAATACATACAAACTCAAAAAATCCGGACAATTTTTTTTTAGGGCTGGGGTTCCAATCCAGAAACTATACAGGGTTATTCTTAATTAGTTGACCACCTCTTGCAGACAGCCTCTCTACATTAACCCCAACCACATTTGTTTTAGAACTTTTTACAGATAAACAAAACAAAAAAACGAAACAAAAAAATTTTTGCTCCCTCTTTTACTTATTACTCTGTATTTTATAAGAAGTACTAAAAGAGTCAACGCTCAGTCGGCATACCGACGCGACGCTCAGAATTAATGCGAGAGACAACAAATAAATTTTGAGTGGGAAAATTAATATTATGTATTCATTAAAGATAAAACAATAATATAAACTAAATAGGTATTACAGATCCAATTAAATTTAATTATGTTCTTTAAATAAACAAAAATAAAAACAACTGAGTAGAAAAGTTCCAGCTCTTTAATTTGTTAACAAGTGTTATGATTCTATCTTAAGGTCTTACATCTTACTCTTAATTTAAGAACCATTTATCTATTATATGGATGACATCATAACAATACCTTTATTCTTGGAATCACAAACTGTTACACTTGTAAACATTTATCATGGCCACTTCATGCATCCTATAATTTAAAATAAACAACAAGACCTAAATAGTCACATAATATAAATCTATTTCTATTCATTTTTAAATTAAAAAAAAATAAAAAAAATTACAAAAACAAAAGAATAAAAATAATATTATTATGCATCGGGGAACCGTTGAACTTAAACATAAGTTCATCAACAGATGATGGTGTCTATTTTACAAAATATTATTAGTTAATGAATGAGGACTTAGACTATACAATTTGATATTGTTATTTCGTTATTTGCCTTGGTAACCTATTTACAATTTGATTTCTTTCATAATTAAGCGGTTAAAAATAAAAATGTAATATAAAATGTTATTTAATTTAAATCACTTTACATACATTGAAAATTTTATTAAATTGTATATACATAATAGAGTAATTGTATGTATCACTTATACACCTCTGTGGATATCTTCAGAACTTTGCTTCGGATCTATTGGTTAAATTAAAGAAGGGATTATATTTCATAAATTGTCATAGATAATCTTATAAGAGTGTTACTTATTGAATGTTGCATAAGATGATAAAGTGTTTATCTAAAAGAAACTTATTTATTATAAAAGGTCAAGATTTTAAACCTACTATTACATCAAAGTCAAATAAGATAGTTGAAATGAATAAGTTCAATTGGTTTTCGCACGTGGGTTGATCTATGTGGGTTGAAGAGAACAATTATGAAAAATCTAACTAAAGCTTAATTTCAACAGATAGTAGATACTTAACGATTATAAGGGCCTTCTTAGACTTCATATTCTCGTTAAGTAAAAATACAGTATTTGATTAGTCAATAGCACCCCTATTTGTTTGGTTTCCCTGATATATGATTGGAGTGTTTTAGGCGAAGGTAAAGAGATGAGAACAGTTAGTAAGAACCATACTAAATATTAATTTGTTTTAAAACAATGGCTTCCCTTTCCCACCAAAATGATGCTAGTCCAATCTCTCCTTCTTGATATCCTTTACTACGCTGCTGCAAGTTATCCTGCTCTCACTAATGCATAACTGAATAATTTTGAGAAACTGTGGCATTTGGTTCATATTTGGCATTAGCAAATATGAACACGTTTCTGAATTTCGTTCTAAACTCCAGTAGTTTCCTATTTATTTCCGCCGGAATTGACATATCCTCTCGATTCTGTACTGTGTGTTATTTTATCCAAAGCCTGCGCTTATTAAAGAAAAAAAAATTCTAGGCACTAATAATAAAGTTCTTTGATCTTCTAATGAGCTCACTTACGGTTTGACGTCTCACTCTTCGCGCTTTTTCAAGTTCAACCAATTTTGCTCTAGAAAACATTGCTGATAGTCATCAGACAAGCACAGGCCTTGAATATCTTTAAGGAATTGGTCACAGACCATTATCTCTGTCTTCGTTCTCCGCAGTAATGGGCAGTTAACTGTCTTGAAAATATTATCATTTCTAAATATAACTACTATTTCATTTGCTTTTAAAAAAATCTTAGGTCTATCATATTACCTAAGCTTATGTACGTATATATATTTCGTATGTACTATTATGTACTACTTTTCTCACTCACCTCACTCAACTTATCTCAATCCAATATAAGGTCGTCTGGAAGAGATTGCTAGATATTTATATGTCCACTTTATTGTATACAAAAAAACTTCTATTTTTAAAATATATTTTTTGTTTCTGTGTGTTATGTGGATGCAGTAATAGTATAGTATTATTATTAATATTAAGTTATGTTTTATTACTATATGCATAACAATTATTAGAGCATATTTTGGCAAACAGCAGTCAAAGTCAATAAAACATAATACCTTTTACTATGAAAAACGATCAAAAAGAAATAGACAAATGAAATAAATAAATGAACAGCATTTATTTCACCTGCTTTAAAATATTTACAACAAATAATGAAACATCAATTATAGATTTACGACCTTCGTAAACTCTACATTCTCGTAGTCTAACTAGGTTAAATGCAATTTACAAGCAAATCTATAAATAATAATAAAATAAACAATATATATAATAGACGCCTGTTAGAACCAATTAGAAATTGCAACTTAAATATTGAATTTTAACTGACCAGTTAATTAATATTTGAAATTTATTATACACATGTTAGTCATTTTAAGTGTAGTTGTCCATCTTGATGAAGACGGAAATATATAAACATAATAAACTAGGGGTCGCCCGCGACTCCGTCCGCCGGTTTTTAGTGTTTCCTCAGCGCACGCGAGGAAAGCTCTCAAAAAGAAATCTTTTCCCGTTTTTGCAGCATTTTTCATTGCTGCTTGACTTCTATAAGTCACAGCGAGATGACATATATCCTATAGCCTTCCTCAATAAACGGACTATTCAACACAAAAAGAAATTTTCAATTCGGGCCAGTAGTTCCAGAGATTAGTGCGTTCAAACAAACAAACTCTTCAGCTTTATAATCTATATATATAAAAATGAAACCCGTTTTCCTTGGTCACGGCATCACCCGTGAATGGCTGGACCGATTTCACTAATTCTTTTTTTGTTGTATTTGTTATTATTAGGAGGAGGTTCTTACGGAAAAAAATATTAAGAAAATCTCTCAGAAATATTGAAAAATGTACATTTAATTTTGCATATTTTTAAAAACGCGAGCAACAAATGTCAATGTCATTCACAGCCATAGATTATATTGATGAAAGAGCGTCGTATTGAGCTTAGTGTTTAAATAAAAATGCAAAGTTGTTCAATAGCGATTTGTAAAAATATTAGTGAAATTATTGAATCTTAAGAAATAAACACTATTATGAAAATATATATTTTGTTTTTTATTTAATTAAAAATTAGTAAAGTCATTTTCAGGAATAGCGAGACCAGGGAATTATGGATTCATTTTTATATGGAGGATTCGGTTCAAATTGAATAGGTACTCATACCTAAAATAGGTCAGCTATACAAAATAAAGTAGTGCATCATTGCAACGCTAAGGCGGTACGAAGTTCGCCCGGTCAGCTAGTATTAGTATAGATAAACATTAATTAAACAACTAAGCTAAAAATAATTAAACTCATCAAAATAGCAATGTCACGGTAGCTAACTTCAATTGAATCCCAGAGGATGAAGGTTCGAGTCTTGTCGGTGGTAATGTATTTTATGGACTATATTATTAAAAAAAATACTGTTGTAAATTAACATTCAAATAACTAAAACAACATCAGTTCGTTCCAATTAATATTCTATAATTATTATAATTACTAGGAGAGTATATTATTTACAATAAATAACAAATTTATTAATTTTCATCATTTTAATATCATATTCTTACGTCACAATGACGTAAAATAGATACATTGTAATGGGAAAACCTGTAAACATTCATATATAGAGCAATGACGTAAGAACTATTTGATTGACTCATGATATAGGTAATTAGCACTACACATTTTAGTTTATTTTGTAATGAGCTCATTGAAATATTGAACATATTTCCTTGAAACAGGATGAGTTAAAAAAATTCTTACTTATAATATATTTTTTAAGTGAATACAATGGTGGGCTTAATAAAAATCTATTCTTTACCAGCCATCGCCTGATATGCAAGAAATGTTTTAGTAGACATGCCAAGAAGTAACATAGCTGTAAAATAAATTATAGATCAAATATCTTTTTTTCAGCAAAAATATTTATTATTTCATCTAACTCACCACCCATGCAGAAAAGATATGTCCTTCTTTGACTTATACTTTTAAAATATTTAACAAATGTATCCACAGAATCATCTACGTAAGTATGTAACAAAGTTGATTTAAAACCTAATTTCCAAGTTTATCTTATCTTTAAAAGTTTATTCTGTCTGATATTCCGGAAGTATTAAAGATAATAATATTCGCCGAAATTCGAAAATGGCACGTTTGATATGATATCGTGCTATGCATTTTATTTAATTTTACAATTATTTCGGAATTAACCATGTTAATACATATCATGCTTTGAGAATTTTAGAAACTACTCATATTACTTAGAAATAGAAAACTTTAAAACGTTTACCAATAATGAAATAGGGATCCTTATTTAGATTAATGAATAGATATAATAAGAATAAAAAAATCTGTGAATAGCTGAAGGAGTATTACTAAAATAATTTAAAAATAGAATATGAACTATCTAATATTATGAAATGCTTAGTTAAATGAGACGGGTAGTAGTACACAGTAGCTCAATTGCTAAAGCGACGGAACGGTTTCCCAGAGGTTCTTAGTTTGAATCCCTGCCCGTATCGGTTTACTTTTCGTTCTATATTTATAATTTATATGAATTTAAGGCTATTCATGTTCATAGATATTATTAAACATAAAATATCTTATAACGAAAATTCTAGAATCTTAAATACGCAGTGATTATTTCATCTAAACAGCTGGAAGAGTTGATTCTATTGAGACCAAATTGAAATTGAAAGTTACAGACCGTTACAATATCTCATACATTATACCGTATATTGTATAAGGCACGTTTACACTTTTAGTATACGATAAATAATATATATATTATATTTTTTATTAGTAATTATATTTTATGAAACAAAAATAATTGGTTTTAATTATCATATAATATTTATTAAGGGTCTATTTATAAATATTTTTTATTAATAAATCAATAATTTATTATTATTATTATGATTTTTTCGTTTAAATATCCCAATACGATAATGTAACTGCGCTCTCATACACAAAGTTATTGTAATTCTGAACGGTTTAGTTAGCTCTAAGCTTTGGTACAGGTCGGTACGATGAAGCTGTGTCTTGTTTTGTGTCTGTGCGTGATCGTTGATTTTGGATATGGGAAGGTATTTATAATATTTTTTTTTATAATTATATATTATAATTATTTTTTTTGAGGATATTGAGAATAATTTAATTTGTTTTTTTTATTTCATATATAAATAATAATTATTTTGTTTTTTTTTATTCATACTATTAGTTAAGAATCACTTCTACTTCTTCACTATAGGAATAAAAGCATCAAAATAAAAAATAAACCTATTAACTCTAATTATTAAATATTGCAATATTTTTTTGCCGATATTACATTAACTTTGACATGACATAGTAATGTACTAGATGAGACGATCAAGAAGGTTGTTTAAAATAGCGATGACGTCATTATTTCATATAACCTTCTTGGTATCTGTGATATTTTTAGTACAAACAATCAAATAAATGCATACTCCTTTACTGAATGTTTTAATTGCACATAAAATTATAAAATTTTGCTATGAATATCAATAATATGAATCATTCTAGAAAATATGACTATTTATTAAATATGACATTAATAAATATTTAAAACATAAAAGAAATAACCATTCTTTGCTATCTTTAATACTGTTTAAATGACGGTCCTTATAATTTAAAATAATCTCCAAAGGTCAATGACCTCTCTTATGCAATAATCTTTGAAGTCTAAGAATAATAATAGTAGAAATATGATTGTATTATAAATAACTTTCGACTTTAATTTAGGCCACAGATACTTCAAAAGATATAGATATATAACTGATCACTTTAGTTTGAAAGATAAAGGTAAATTATTCTACGCCACTTATTTCGGACAAATAGTTTAAATAAAAAAAAAGTATAAATTAAATTATTTTTAAATATCTTATTGCTAATTTTATTTTACGTCCAATAACTTCTGTTTCCAAAATAACTCTCTAGTTCTAGTAATAAAGATTGTTTGGTTTTAGTATTTCCAAGAATTATTATGCTATAATCTATAAATATATATTTTGGTTAAACCACAGATAACTTAAAATAACGAATAAGGAAATAATGCATACTTAAAATAGAACTAAGAAACATTCATTATTAATCGAAATTTTAACCAATTCACCGTTCAAATAATTATTTCAAGTATGAATCAGTATTTAAAATAACCAATGACAACAAATATAAACTTAATGCAGTTTAAAAATGGAACAGCAAATTAAAAAAAATTAACAGACACACATGTCCATGTAAAAAATCATTTATCATACATCCTATAAATAGCCCTATAGACTCCCATCGTGTTTATTTTTAGCTTAATATAGTTTGGCAACCCTAACTTAAAGGGCAGCGTAACTGATAGAAACACTTAACTAACTCTAGTTACGTACACATACTCCCGGAGAATTGCTGAAATTTAATATAAGAATATGTATGTGTGTGTGTGTGTGTGTGTGTTTAATTTAATATAAAAATGTGTGTGTGTGTGTATTTAATTTAATATAAAAATGTGTGTGTGTGTGTTATTTAATTTAATATGAAAATGTTTGTGTGTGTGTTTTATTTAATTTAATATAAGAATATGTATTTATGTGTGTGAGTATGTATTTAATTTAATATAAAAATGTGTGTGTATGTTATTTAATTGAATATAAAAATGTGTGTGTGTGTTATTTAATTTAATATGAAAATGTTTGTGTGTGTGTGTTATTTAATTGAATATAAAAATGTGTGTGTATATTATTTAATTGAATATATGAATTTGTATGTGTGTTATTTAATTTAATATAAGAATATGTATTTATGTGTGTGTATGTATTTAATTGAATATAAAAATGTGTGTGTGTGTTATTTAATTTAATATAAGAATGTGTATGTGTGTGTGTGTATGTATTTAATTTAATATAAAAATGGGTGTGTTTTATTTAATTTAACATAAGAATGTGTATGTGTATTAATTTAAGATAGAAATGTATGTCATCGCGACAGAATGCATAGTTGCACCATAGTTATAATATAAGCTTTAAAAATAATAATTATTAACTATTGTTTGAACTTATATCCAGTAGGTCATACATTCTTGTATTGGTTAAGAAGTTCATAATTGTAATTGTGTTAATTTACATTTGTTTTAAATTACTTTTGGTATTTTCAACTCTCCGTCTGTATCTAATATAATTCATTTATAAATATAATCAATAAATAAAACAGAAATTAATAATTTAAATATTATTTGTATTATTTTAACATTAAACTTCAGACTTTTGCTTTCACCTAATCTAACAAACGTCTTAAAAGTCTAACTCTCACTCACGTTTATACAATAAACAAACATTTATTTTATTACTATAGGTATATTTATATGATCTTATCAGATTATTTTGAAATTAACTATGGTAGTTAATAATATATTATTTGTTTATATTTTAACTAATATTAAAATTAAACCAATTTTGTTAACTGTGATTTAATTGTTCCTCTATTATTATATTAATATTAAATTATTACAAACTATTAATTTTGTAATTTTCAGGTTAACACAAATACAAGGATTACATATTTAAGAAAACCAAACAAGGATATAACAATAAAATTAATGTTTCATATTGACAAAGCGTTAACAAATAAATTGTCAAAAGAATACAAAACAAGGTCTAGATTAAAATTGAAAATGATAACACAGAGTATTGTAGAAGATGCAAGGAAACTATTTGATGACAGAGGTTTTAATGAAACTATCAAATTGAAATTACTGGATACAAAATTTCTGAGAAATAATAAAATGTTTCCGATGGATGAAAACGCATCTACATATCTAAAAAACTACTGTGACTTTCAAAGTAAAATGAAAGTTATTAAGAAAAGTCTGTATTTTTCGGTTCTTTTGACTGGAGTTGATATATTTAATATTAATAATGGAAACGCTGTTAAAGCAAATTCAGGTAAATGAACTTCAAAATATTGCACATGTAACGTCTTTTGCGCTTTATTTAAATTCATATAAAATTTTTAAAATTTCAAATACTTTATTATATTTTTTTAATGCTTAATAATATTTGCATGGCGCCCTTTTTAAAAAAATATATTTGAATAGCTCTAGTTCTATCTACACCTTTTCCAGATATATTGATTATATTTTCTTATCATTATTATTCAACATTAGAATGTTATGAACGAGATAACTAAAACTAACTAACTAACTAAAACTGAGATACGATACTACAATAGTAATAAATAATACGATAGTATTTACGAGATAGTAAATAACTAACTAAAAGCTAAACATTTTCTCTAACTCGTATTTATAGACTTATTCTATTAGGACGATAAATTGCTCTAATTTATTTGTAACTAATCTGAACTAAATAGCCTACTTTTAGTAATGGATCACAGGCACAATCGTTTAACACTCATATGAACTTTATTCAGGTCGTGGGTACACGAGGGGCATGTGCAGTGTACGAAAAAGTTGTGCTTTATTGGAGTGGGACCCAAAAAATGTGGGTTTTTTATTAGCCCATGAAATTGGACACAGGTATTGTACACATTATTGGCTACCTGATATTGAAGAATGCATTTAATATTATATGTCTTTCAAAAGATGTTACAAAAGCAGCATCAGATCAAATAAATACAAAACAGTCCCGAGAATAATAGCTGAAAAAATCAGACCGGAAGTATATTGTGTAGTTACAAATAAAAGAATTCCCAAATATTGTAAAAAAAAATAAAAAAAAAACGGTGTGAATATAAAGAAATTATAATCACCTTTACAATTTTTTGCTTTTAATAAAATCCATTATGGATTCTGTAATGGATAGATAATGATCTAGGGTTATGTTTGAATACCCGTTAGTATAGAGGAATAATCTTATAAAAGCCAACCATTACCCTTATCACCTGAGTGGGAAGCCAACCCTCCCCCCTCCCTCGCCCTCCCCACCCCAATTTAATATATCTCTGTAATAAACATAATAACCTTTTCAGTCTCGGGATGAACCACGACGGTACCCCCTACAACCACTGCAAGGACCAAAGAAACATTATGGCGGTCCGCTACCACCCTTCTCGTCATCCTACCAGCTGGTCTCCATGCAGTATACATTCGTTGAAACTGTTCCTAATGTAAGCATTATAATAATATTTATAGCTATGCTAATATTATAACGTTTGTATGTATGTATGTTTGTTTCCAATCTCGAAACTATGTACTTAATTAAAAATATATATTTTAACATATTTAAGAGGGGTAAGTATGGATACGTTGTATACTATCTCCGTAAGAATCAACTCAACTCAAGCACTGACACACTTACACTGACTGAACTATTAACCACTTATTAGATGCTGATATTAATCATAATAATAATAATAATTTATTGTAAAAACAAATTTACAAATATGAGAACGACAGATGCAAATTCTTAAGTTAATATAATTATAACTTTAGTGTCTTGTAGATATTATTTGTTGAACTTGATTCTAGATTTCTTTCAAATTTAAGGTACAAATAATAATTTTTATATGTTCAATCGGAGCCGTATGTTTGTATGTCAGTAGGTTAAAATAACATGACTCACTGACTAATATAAACATATCGTCTTTCCATCAATTAAAAAATCAAGATGTCAGATTTAATTTAAATATCTGAGAGTTCAGTTTTACAAATACTTGTAACTTTTTGAGTATTCCATGTATTCAAGGTTCCGCACCCAGTTGGTACAGAACCGTAAACGTATGAACTGTAGTAAATTTTAATTAGCTTCAGTTTTTTAAGTGTTTTTAAGTAGAACTAAATTTGTAGCAAAAATCCGTTAGTAAGGCATCTGACAACAATCAACGGAGAATTTGATTCTTTTTTTTATACAGTGATATTACAATTATTAATATAAATATTCCCTGAACTTCAAGTATTGAACAAATATAATTTTATTAAAAATATTTTTCAGGAGCGGCAAATCATGGTGCATAAGAGAAAATAATCATCGAATAATATACAAGAATTCCCGATATTGAAGATATATTAAAACAAAATAAATATTGAAAAACATTTATCTCATTGGTACAATAATCTAGTCATTGTTATAATATTTATTTCCTTAACGTATGTTTGTGTTAAATGAACCTCATAATAAAAATGCTGAAGGATGCTGATTATTGGTACCAGAGAAGAAAAGCCGCCGGATAATCATATGTTAATAAAATACTAAAGTGTACCTACTACTTTTATTATTATGTCCTTAAGGAATGCTTAATGCATTATATTTTACAGTTTATTTTATGTTTTTAACCCCCGACTAAAAAGAGGGGTGTTATAAGTTTGACCTGTCGATCTGTGTATCTGTGTATCTGTGTATTTGTGTATCTGTGTATCTGTGTATATGTGTATCTGTGTATCTGTCTGTGGCAAATTTCCGGCCAAACGCGTGGACGGATTTGAATGCGGTTTTTTTTAATTGAAAGCTATACTCGTCGAGATGGTTTTTATTTATGTTTTATTTAAATAGTAATAGTCGTCTCCAAGATATTGACGTTTTATTCGTGCGGGGGAGAGGTTGTTATGCAATAATTAGCTGTTTGCGGCCAAACGCGTGGACGGATTTGAATGCGGTTTTGTTTAATCGAAAGCTATGCTCATTGAGATGTTTTCTATCTATGTTTGATTGAAATTAAAATAGTCGTCTTCAAGATATTGACGTTTTATTTGTGCGGGGAAGAGGTTCTTATGCAATAATTAGTTGTTTGCGGCCAAACGCGTGGACGGGTTTAAATGCAGTTTTTGTTAATCGAAAGCTATGCTCATTGAGATGTTTCTTATCCATGTTTGATTGAAATTAAAATAGTCGTTTTCAAGATATTGACGTTTTATTCATGCGGGGGAGAGGTTCTTATGCAATAATTAGCTGTTCCTAGCGGTGTCGCCAAAAGGATGAAGGCCAAAAGGTTTTTACACTTACGTACTGAGGTAAAGTACTTTATTAGGGATAGCTGTTGCCCGTGACTGCGTCCAAGGAGACTGTAAAAATATATTTATATGGCTCATGATCGTAGGCATAAAGAATCACGGGCAACAGCTAGTGATAATAAAAATCCCTTCATAGTGTTATTAGTGATTGTAAATCATTTTAATTCTAAATGTTTATATTTATTAATATTCGTATATACTATATATGAAACCTACCTATCTACCTACCCATATGAAAACGTCTTGAATCATGTTACTTAATACATTTATAATTTATTACATTGTCGAAACTTTCACGTGGATCCTTATTTTATTATATTAAATATAATATATATTTCTTTTAATAAATATATCCTGTGTACCTACATCATAATATAGGATTCTAATGCTAAAAGATTTTTTTAATAGGTCCCGTACTTTCGGAGCCTATTCTATTCAAAGAAACAAACAAATCTTTCCTACTTAAACAATTGAATTTTTTTTTAGGTTCATTTAGTACAATTCAGAAATTAGTAACAAAAGTTTAAAAAGCAGAAAAAAAAATTAAATAAAAAATTTAAAAAACCCCCGATACAAAAAGACCTCTAAAAAGAGTAAAAATAATATTCTTATGTACTTATTGAACTCGTTGCGTCGGGGGACCGTTTAATAAAGGAAGAAATTAGAATGCAAGTAAGTTAACAAGGCAAATAAAGAAATTACAAAATCGAATCGTATGGTCTAAGTCCTCAATGATTAACTTCGTAATATATATACACACAAAATAAATAAATAAATAAATACACTATCAACGTACGTACAACGGTCCCCCGACGCAACGAGTTCAATAAGTACATAAGAATATTATTTTTACTCTTTTTAGAGGTCTTTTTGTATCGGGGGTTTTTTAAATTTTTTATTTAATTTTTGTACTTAATTTTTAATTAAATAAAATAAGCATTTATTTTTTGTTTTGTTTGAATAATTAATCTTTGATCTGCAGTTTTATGGTTTTTAATTATAAAAGGAAAAGATAATTTACGATTTAATTTTGTATATTTTTAATAGTATAAAAAAGCTATGACCTGCTAGTGTGGTGAACATTATCTGCTGAACCAAAGGTTGTGGGTTCGATTTCCACACGGGACAATTATTTGTATGATCCACAGATTGTTGTTCAGAGTCTGAATGTACTTTGTGTCCGTTATTTATATGTTTATGAAGCCTTTGACCCAGAAATAATATAATCTCTACCGCGGAAGTTGTCTTTTAAAAAAAAATAAAAATAAAAAAGAGAGTTATGGTTTGAACGTGACAGCTTCTGGATCTTTCAATCATATTTGAAACTTAATGCATTGAATAACCCATGGAGTTAACCGAGAGGTAAAATAACACCATCTTTAAAACATACTTATAGATTCTAATAATAGGTATAGCAAGTTTTTATTATTAAATAAATCGCTAAAATTGTCAATCCCTTTCATGTACCGTTATAACCTTCTAGCGTCCTGGCTACATGCTTGTTGTCCAGGACGTCTGATTTTTTTACAACTAAATAACACGTGTAGGTCTTTGAACCAATATAATAATTCTTTATTACTCCAATTGTTTCGAAACATGATAATACTAGCTTTTGCCCGCGACTTCGTTCGCGTGGACTTCAGGTTCGTGCCGTCTAGTCTAGTAATAAGTAAGAAATACGGTAACTAAGCACTGCAGAGCCCTAATCATAGGCCTATAGGTAGCTACTGCAGTATGCTCCTATAAACTACATTTAACGATATTTTTCCTTCAGCATAAACATGCAGATTCTTCGCTTTGGAAACACGTGATCTTTATTAAATGCACAATGTATTTAAGATACTTAATTGGATAAGGATTAATACTGTATTGCTTAAAATCGCTTCGTAAATAAGCCATTATTTCTCGTACAAAGTAAAGGATAAAAAATGGTTATTGTGGGTTATTCCTAAGAGATAAACATATGCCATCACGGACTTTTTTGTAGACCTTTTTAAGTTGTACAATACTGTAGTAAATTGTTTTGATCTATCTTATAGGATTCGGTCAGTGTTTTTTTTACGACCTCACATTAAAAACCTCAAAAATTTTAGCCTGTGTGTTATTCTGATGTACCTATAAGCTATAGCCTATGTGTTATTCTGATGTATAAGCTATATTGTGGTAAAGTTTCATTCAAATCCATTCAGTAGTTTTTACGTGAAAGAGTATCAAACATCCATACATCCATACTTACAAACTTTCGCCTTTATAATAGTAGTAGGATGTTGTAAAGAATGCACCTGCGGAATTAAAATAAATGTACGTACTATACGTGATATTGCTATTTAAATTATGCAGGCTATATATAATATATATATTTAAACTTTCGTGAACCGTGATGACTGTTAAATATATATTTACCGGCTGTATTAATTTCAATTAAACAGAATTTTGTCAGATTAGTTTCTAATTCAATCTAGATTCTATTCATGACCTCGAAACTTGATATGAATACATATTTAGCAGCCTTTAACAAATTTAATATTTAAAAACAACATAGATGAAATGTATTTTTGACTAATATGATTTTAAGAGAGGAAAATCTATTAATAATGTAAAATAATTAATGTATTTAAAAATAATTTCTCAGAACATTATACTTTCCCCAAAATAATAGTTCAAAAAAATGTTTTAGAGTCTGCCTATTTCTTTGTTTATTCTCTGTTCACGAATCATTACTCAAATAGCTACTTAACGAATTTTGGTGTGATTAAAGATATTTTTTAAGTTAAAGTAATTTTAATGGATTAAATGCCATAACTTGCAATAGAAAACACGAAAAATAAAAATAGCCCATTACAATAACAATAATTGTATAAACTCTATGATAGGTCAGCATATTGTAATTCATGCAATAATAAAATCCCCTAATAATAATAATGCTTACTTCGATTCAAATCACTGAGATAAATAAATTACATACTGTAGTGATATGTCAATGAGTGTAATATTTGAATACAAAACATATAAAATAAATCACTTTCTCCTTACATCCGTGGACAAAGTAACAATGTGTAATAGTGAATAAGGTCAAACAACGAAATACGACCAACATATTGTCTATGTGCATAAATTTGATTTTATATTTGGTAACGGATAACTATGACGTCACATAACATGCTCTAGAAGTATCTAGAACGTCTAAATATGAGTTTACCTAGACAAGCGTTTTATAAAAATATGTAACCAATCCAAAGTTTATTTAATAATTAAATTCTTGATAGCTAAGAATTACTAAGGATAGTATATTATTCTGTCTAGTTTATTGATAATCTATATCCGATAAAAAAATCTAAGATTATATTGATTATTAATAATATTTCTTATTATTTCATAATATCATCCAGTCCACACACAGTAACTATCAAATATAATACAAATGAAGAGACTGTTTTCTGTTTTTATGTGAATCTCCAATCCCTGGAACCAGTCGGATTTGAATAATACATTTTGCATTTGATAACCAATTTATTGAGGAAGCTTACTTGGTATTTAACATCATACCACAATATTAACCAGCAATATTAAAAAAACAACTTCTCTGTCTCTTTTTTACAGTTTCTTTTAAAATTTGGATCTTAGTAAGAGTTTTGACATTACGGAAACTAAATATAATATATATATGTAAAATAAATCTATGTTTTGATTTAACGATTAAGTTAATTGTCATATTGTTTGTAATGTCAAAACTTGTATTAGAGGTACAGTACAAACTTATGTACTAATGTGTAAGCCCTTTCATAATCGCGGACAAAGTCGTCGTCAACAGCTAGTTTATAATAAAACGCCATATTAGTATTCATGATGCAAAATTGAAAGTTTTGATGATTCCGCGAAAGTTCTACATTACTTAAATCTTAATGTAAGTAAAAGTGATGATAATTATTATTCTACGGTTTAACGAAAGTATGAGATATTTACGAGATGAATAATTGCAAGTAATTTCTATATTACATATAATAAAATAGCAACGAAATCACCATATTTAAAGAAACTACTACTTTTTAAAGGGCTATGCATTTTAGAGATATAGTTTTATATATTTTTAAATGTCTGTCAGTTGCGTATCATCTAAGAAGTAATATGTATCCAAATAAATTAAGTTATTGAATTAAATTTGATTATGTAAATAGGTTACTACTAGAGGTCACAGATGCGTCGAGCAATTAGTATTTGATAATTAATTTACCTTCCTCCTGGTTGTAAATATAATACTTAAAATCTAATTAGGTATACGTCATTTTATATGAAAAAGTGCTCCGTAGAAATAGTCTAATGGTTCTTATAGTTTTAATTACTATTTTAAAATAGACAGACGAAAGAAAGTTGTGGTTTAATTTTATTTAGATTTTACTACTACATATATATTCGACTGTATTCACGTAAATTAAATCTGAATTTGACCGAATAGTTTCAAAACCAGAGTTTTTATTCAAAAACTCTAAGCATGACGGACAAGAAGATAATTTACGTGAACACAGCTGGGTAAATATCACTACATAGTATAAAGCAGAGTCGCTACCCGCGTCTGTCCCTATGTATGTATGTATGTATGTATGTGTATATGCTTAAAAACTACATCTTTAAAACTACATAACGGATTTTGATGCAGTTTTTTTAATAGATAGAGTGATGCAAGAGAAAGGATTATATGTATAATAACATGCTTAATATATCAGAGAATCACTGATAATTTCAAGATTTCTAATGGGCAGTCGTAAACAAACACATTGTTTTGCGTTTACATTGCAAACGCTAGCTGATCCTTATCTAATTAAGTACCTTAAGTATATTTTACATTTAATATGGAACAAAATAGCCGTTTACCGACATGTAATTTAAATTAATATTTTTGACTTAAAATATAGGTACAGGCTACAGCGCATTTGCTGCGGTACGGCCGGCGCACTCTGGTATGGAACCGTGCAAACCGTCTTAGAAATGCCTTTTGTGAATGTTCAGTATGGAAAATTTTGTTAATGTACTTAGCTAGCTGAATATCTAACATATTATTTAACATTTAAAATATATTTTATTTTATTTTTTTAATAAAACTAGACCTGCAAGTTGATAGTCAAAGTAACGTCGTTTGTGTAGCTCAGAATTCCTCAAGTTTACATGGTAATATTTTGATTATTTTCAATGAAAATCTATAATTGTGAGATATGGTTAGAATGGGTATTAAGTAATCTCTTAAAAAGTATTTAAATGGACGATTAAGTAAAAACAAGAGAGGTATAATAAATCACAGTTCCTAATATTGTATCGATATTAAAAACTTTAAATAGATTTTTGACAGTGAGCGATATCTGCCGATGTCGTAATTTTGTATCACTTAAAACAAGTCATATAGAAGCCAATACAAAAAAAAGCCAAAGGGGAATTGTTTTACTACGAATTAATCGCACGCAAAGCCGCGGACAAAAGCTAGTTGATATTAGGGTAAAGATTCAACGAAATATTGTAATTTATTTATCATTATAAAAATAATATTACTATAGTATTATAATGACCGTCGTGTTAATGACTGCAGTGCTCCAGTGACCTACACAGAACAGTTATCGTCACCAACTCCTAATTCCGTGCATTATGAAAGACAAAAGACTAACTGTACACCGTCACGCCAGGCGCAGCCTGCTTAAACACTAAGCTTACAAATTTGTGGAAAATCATTTATGTCATGCGCATGCGCATATTTGTTTTTAATGGTTTTGGAGATTAAAGATTTATTTAACATGTCATAGTTTTTTTTTAATGCTGACAAATTTTGTTATTTGTATTGGTTAGGATTGACATTGATAATAATATCAATATACATTTTAGATGTTTTTTTTATGTTAGTCATATTATGCTTTAATTGTTTTACACATTACGCACATACGCAAGTTAGTTGTATAATTGATAGTATATTCATTTTGTTCGTTTAGTCAAAATTTTACTTAATATATGATAGTCAAAAATTTTCTTACATAAATAAGAAGAAAATATATTTTTGTAGGTAAGAAAAATTAAAAATGTCTCTCCTTTGTGAATAATATTTCAAATCTCTACCATTAGAAATTCCGTTTTTCCAAAAAAATCTTAACTAACGAATTAACAACAATACTAATGTGTTAAGGATATAAAAGTTTTATCTCCTTTCTCTTTCTAGACGCGCTCTATTACTTACAATACAATACATCTCCTAGAGAAAGGTCTTATTAACAATGGCTTAACGTGTCACAGATGCGATCTCGGCTCTATATTAGAACAGAGGAAGGAGTGGAGTAGTTTGTTATGCTATTTTTTCATGATATTTTTACTTACTGCACTTTTATTAAAAATTTCGAAGATTTGTCCCGTTTTGGTAGCTAAAAAAAATATGGAGAAAAACCTAAATATCTAAAATAAAATATTTATTATTATATAGTGTAAATTTGATCTCATTATGCTTTATTTCAAATATATTTGATTAGAAAATATAGTGCAAAATACCAAGACACTCCACACAACTCCTGTTCTGCTGGTAAATTAATCTCAGAACTCTTGATGAAGAAACCTTTTCACTGTTTCTCTTAATACCATCGAATGAGGGTCACGAGATATTTAAATAGCAGACGTTTAGCTTAATGTGTTATATCCTTAATATTAATTAACTACGTTTTTGTTATCTTTATAATTAACTATTTGACAATACTAACATTTTAAATATGAATTTAAAACGTGTATATATTTAGAATAACTAAATGTTATCTTTTTATTTATTTTATATTTTTTTATTTGTTTTGAAATATAACTATACTTTTTAATTTATGATTTTTTTACGTATATACAGTTCGTGGAGCCTCTATTGGCTTTTTATTTTTTTTTCTATTACTTTTTAAATGTTATACAATTGTTTGGCATCTGTATTTTTTACCTATATTTCTTGCAGTGTTTATTTATCGATAATTATTTGTTTGGTTTGTATTCTTTAAATTATTTTTAATGTAAAAAAGTAACTTAACTTTTTATAGAATAAGATTTCTAACTTTACAAAGCAACGCTTGGTCTTTCTGTAATTCTGTATGACTTATAACCTTTATAGAGAGTAATAGGTCAACAATAACATTGTACTGTAAAATATAACTTTACAAACCGCTATCTCTACTATGGTATGACTATGGACTTAAGGTTGAAAATACCAATAAAACGATTTCTAAGGTTCGGTAATTGTAGCACAATGAGTAAAAACGATACTTTTTAATCCAATTTCAACAGCATAATAATAAAGACTCGAGTTCTCAATTGGTTAATTCATCGCAATCTCACCCCTACTTCTAGCGTTCTAACAGTTAGCACCGCAGTCGCTACCCGCCTAACAAAGCGGGCTGTCGCTGGCTGAATACATACACCAAAAAAAAAAAACAAGTGTCACTGGCAGAATAGATTAAGTCAATTAAAAAAAACAAATGTCACTGGTAGAATAGATTGTAGCCAAAAAAAAAGTCAACAATGAAGTAACAATTCCGCGGGAAAATAAATATGTGCAAAATTAGTAAGATAGTGTTATAATTTAGTTATTATTAAAATGAGCCAGTGTTTTTTATAAATTAGTGTAGTCGTGATGTTCGGGATGCAAGTGATTTTTATAATTGTTGTGACGTCAATATTCGACGTGTCCAGCATAGGGCTGTTCGGAAATGGTGTAAGTTTTATTTTCTTTTTATTATTATTATATTTTATGACCTTTTGCTGTTAACATATTTGTTTCCAAAATAATACCCATATTTTTAATTAGTTTTTATGTTTTATTTACTATTCAACTTACTTTTTTTAATTTATTCATAATTTAATATATTATTTCTCCAATTTAAATATAAGTATAATATTAAGTTCTCAAAACATTTATCATTTAAATATCGTTTATAAAAAATATCAAATGTATTTAGCAGGTATATGTAATTTATTTATGCTTTTATAAATTTTGTTTACTTTATTTAAGCTGCTCTCCACTCAAGGACGTAGAAGCTTTGAACTCTTAATCACTGTTTTATGGAAATTATACGCTTTAACTAAAAGTACATATATTTTTTAAAATACAAGGTTTATTATGAAATTTTTGAAAAATGTACTTACACCTTAATTACTTTTTTACGTTTATCCATTGCACGGAAGTAACTTTCTTTGTAAAACAATTAGGTATTTTATTGCTTTTCCTATTAATTTCTTTTACTATGAAAATTAACTAAAATTTATTGTTATTTAATACAATTTAATAAAATATTTAATACAATCAAAATAATTCAAAAAATACTTTATAGTAGCAGTAGCTATACATTAATATAATTGAGAACTTCCCTAGAAACATATTATATTTGTGTAGGTCGTCAATTCAGGACAGTTCAAGAGTTCAAGGACCACCAGATAATTTAAACTATGAAAGGAATTCCTGCTTAAGTCATAAATCTATTTAATTTTTAACCTTGAACAAATAAAACCTATTTAAACAATATAAGTATCTAATACAGATAATATAACGAGAGATTTTTTTGAGTTTTTAAATAAAGCCAGTTTCACATAATATACCTACTTGTAACCGATTAGTTTAAATCTGAGAAAATAATTAAGATACATAAAGCTGTAGATACAATCTGCTACAGTTAATTTTCGCAAGGTATTTTCGACACAAACTGCAATGGGAACTTCATTCATTTGTATTGCAAGCTCTGTGAAATATGGAAATGTATTAATCTTGCGATAAGTAATAATTATTAAATATTTAAAAATTATAACATTGTTATTGTTTTATCCACCAACCCACTGTGGATGTGTTTTAAGATAAAATCTATGAATTGGAAACGATTTCGTCAACCACCTTATATTTACAATAATAAACTTTTTAAGGAAGATTAAAAACATTTAGTAGCAGATTTAATTTTAATCTTTGATACATGCTTATATTTTTGCGAATTTCTATTTACTCTCTACTAATTTATTTATTTATTATTATAATATTGTAGCTATTGGAGAGCCTAATAAAAAAATATCAATAAAATAAAAAAAAATAAACCAAACTTGAACTTTTGATAATTTTCCTATAACATGAAAATGTTGTGTATTATTATTAATTTAAAAATACGTGTCTGATTTCTGGCTCCATAGTATATATAATATATAAAATCTATAAATAATTTATTCAAACCACTCACTTTACATAATCACATAAAATAACACCGTTATATATAATCTTAACTCAATCTGCGTCTTCATAATTAATATACATTTATAAATGACTCCTGTAAATAGTTCAAGGGCCACTAGTTCGTTGACCTTACGATATACCAATTAATATTAAGGTCAAAGAAAACAATAGAACGTAAAAGCTTTCTATAATAAAACCATTCTCTCAAAAAAGCTAAGCTACTAAGAATGTTATGTTTTTTCTTACAATTAAGAAGTTGTCATCTCACATTACCTTCTAAGTTATAAATAATTACATTGTAAATAGAAATGTAGTTAGTACTAGTTTGTTAAAGTTATTTGCTTTCTATTATAATAAAGCCTATAGAAATCTATGGTTATCACGAAATAGAGAATTATTTCTGGAATTATATAAATAGCACTTTTTGCACAAATGTGGCGTTGTCTGAATACAACTTATTATTTTAAAATCTAAACTATTGATTTTTTATATATTTTTTTTGTCAATTAAAGAAAAAACAGGATAACGCAATAACTATAATAATTTGTCTTCTAATTTTAGTTTCTTCCTCACTTATTTAAGTTTTAAAAATTAAACCTATTACAAAAATAATAAAAAATACATACATACAGACCAACTTAACTTACAACAAAAAAAAAATATTTCCCGATATTATATACAATATATCTATGTATATTCTAGTACATTTTAATCTTATCTATTACATAAAAAATGATACAATACATATTAAAGAATGCGAGAGGCACATTAAAAGTTAAAACCCTGAGCAGTTCATGACTAGATATCGCAAGCTCTGTTCTGTGACACGATAGCACGACTTGCTGGCTTTATATCTTAGAGCTAAGCTTAACTCATATTATTATATATACTATCCTTGTCCTGTGACTCTGCTCGGCTTTCAATCAATTATTAATAATATAACTACAGATCTGTTTTTTTTATCCAGTGTCTAGTAAAAATCTTTACTTTCTCGCTTTTAAAATGTTTTTTTTATTCTAACATAAATAGATACGAAAACTGAAAAGATTTATGATATATAATATATATGATCATTTTAGTTAATACGTAATATTGTGAACAACTTGGCAAGGCACTACTGTCTATAAATACATATTATATGAATATGAGCTAAAATAATTTACTGGTACAAACTATTATCCCCTATATCAAACTGGGTAGCAATGTTTCCACAGAAAATTACTGTCTACATAGGACTATATAGTTAATAATTTAAAGGAATATATTAATGTTTTTAGGCATTTCAATCAATTTATGTACATGAATACAAAAAAATATTTTTACATATAGGATATTTTAATGATACTTGTGAAGTAAATAATTTATTAATTGTAAATATTTTCTTTATACCAGTTTTATATATACATATAACCTTGACATTAAGAGGCGAGAAGACATGTTATTTTAAATAAACAAATTATATTTAAATCCTTAATATTAACAGTACCTAAATAGTACCAGGTGTAAATATACCGAATATTGTCTAAGCAATCCAGGTGTCAGCGAATCCTCAGTATCTACATTTACAGACAAAGAGTATGATGCAACAGAGGTTAGAGGTCTGCTGTTTCAAACATTACCATAAAGACAAACATATACTTAGTTTATGTGAACACGATTTCATAATTATTAACAACCCTTAGACGTAACTATCACTATAATAATTATTGTACTTTATTATATAAATAGATTTGTTCTAACTGACTTAAAAGTTTACTGGCAAAAAATATTTTACACCCAAAAAATATTTTTTTGTAATTTTACATAATGAATCAACTATAGGATGTTAGCTTGTATAGAATCTTATTTATTGTAATTTTCAAAGTAAGAATCAAGTCGTGACAAATAGTGATAAGAGATAGTATTACATAAAGATCATAGTAACAGCTATGAACTCTTCACTAAATGTACAGTTCAAAACGATTTTTTGGTTCAGCAAAGCGAAGCCTCACGACTGCGCATTACATCTGTCAACGAAATAATAATCATTTCAGATTTACATCAAATAAATAGCAACACTATTACAGTAACATCATAAATAAAATAATAAATAGTCAAAATACTTAAACCATCAGATTTTATATGTAAAGAAAATTATAAATATTTTTTGCTGTTTTCTCGTCGTCATATGAAATTGTCAATCGTTACAGAATATCTACTCAAAAAGCAATATAATATTTTATTGTGAGAGTGTATTATAGAAGAGATGACTCATCAGATTTCTGTTACTCCAGACAAACAATTTCTCCAATAAAGCAATTGGAGCATAAAAGCAATTTTTGGCAACGCAATTATGTCATGTCAAGTTAACTGACAAAATAAATACACAATAGCTTAAAAGCTCAAAAACAACTGTAAATAATCATTCTCTTAGAGTTATGTTTATGAACATATATTAAAAAAAATATACCTTGTCACGACTTTTAATGAAATAAATCTAAATTGAGATAAATACATGTCATCATAATAAATAATAATCTTGGATGAATTATAGTATAAGCTTAATAAGCCATATATAATCGCAACTTTAACGAATTAACCAAGTTAGTATGTAATCGAATTGTCAGCGGTCTGTACACCTCGTAATAGAATATTGTTTTACTCAAATATAAGCCGTATACCTTTACAATAACACTCATAATATATACAACGATAAATGATAACGATAGATGTAACCATCTGTATAAAAAGCGTCTCCATGAATAGCTTTCAATATTGCACAATATTTTTAGTCCCAAATAATCACAATGAAATAGATAAAAAGTGTGATAAATATTGTTAAGAAGATAAAAAGCATTTAATCGTATTACGTATTTGTAACAAATAATATTATTATACTTATAAATGATATAATAGTAGGTAGTTAATAATATATATTATATTATATAATAATATATTATTTATCATTTATATAATATTATTATATGCCTTCGGATTTGTAAGTTGTAGTGGATACTGATATATAATCTTATATGTAATCTATATATATATATATATATATATATTCATACTATTTTTGTTTTTTGTAGGTATTAGATATATAATTTTTCTTTTTCTTTAACATCTTTTCTTTTTTTCTTTTTTTTTTTATATGTATATAAATTGTACACGATGCCTTCCAATATTCTATCACCACATCATATTTTTTGGGTTGGCTGGAAGAAATCTCTGCACCTAGAGATAAGCTCACCTTTTGTGCATTTTTATCTGTTTCTTTTTCTTGTATTTATGTTTTGTGTGCAATAAAGTATTAAATAAATAAATAAATAAATAAATAAATATATCTAGGTTTTACTTCTGCTCAAGTTCAAACATGTAAACTATACACCTATACTTTACTATACTCGAGTAGTATTTTTTTTTTATATGTTAAAGATACCCCCAATCAAGATGGTTTGATAAGTCAATGAGTCAGGATATAGAATAATAAAAAACTTATAATATCCTTTAATTCATGTCAATATTAAATACTATTATGCTTGTATACATCAATATATATGTTGCAAGGAAAGGAAGAATACTTCGAAAAACTTCCATAGCCGAGCAAAACCAAGTTACTAACGAGTATTGTAAGTCACATTAAATATAATACATATTACAATTTATAAACAACGCAGAATAGCATATATGAGGTAAAATTAGAAATTGCACTTTCCACGATACGCAACGATTGTTCCGAGATGATACGAGATGAGATTACATCTGCTTCCTAGATAGAAAGCTATTAGCATTGATAATGAAATATTCAAAATCAGGATTTTAAAATATTACATTTCATTTGAAATATATATAATTGAAAAGTACCATGTAAATAATATTTATTAAACCTATGGGGAGATCTATGTTATGGAATATTACTTATCATGATAATATAAAAGGTGGGGTTACTGTAATTTGAATTTATTTAGTTCTAACTCGGACAGTTATATAATCATTCAATCATCTCTGAGGTCACATCCCACACCGCAAAAGAAATAGTCTATTAAACTGATTACTATAAATTACAATTGTATTACTATCAATATTTTTTATAAAACCATTTCGTGTAAGTTTAATACATTATTGAAAATTTAGCTTAAATACATTTTAAAATATAAAAATAACAATTTAAATTAATACTAAAAATATATAATAAAAGTAAATGTGACTACATTATTTTGCATCTCAAAAAGTTTAATTCACAAAACCAGAAAAAAAACAAAGATTGTATTTTTTGCTTGTCAAGTTAGGTCACTTTGTGAGTCGAGAACTACTGCAAGCTGTTTCAAATAACATGCTTTATATGGTGCCAATTTCTTCAATATTTTTTACTAGATGGGGAATTAATTTTTTTTGTTCGTTTCTCTTAAAGTTACTTAAAAAATTCTCATAAAGAAACTAAATTCTAACAAAACTATATCAAACATGGAATGGATATAATTGTTTCAATCAGATTGTTTAAGATTAAACGGAAAAGTAATGTCGGAACAAAAGATATTTTACTGGCTATAGCTCTTCTCTCCTATTATAACTCAAACTAATCAACCATTTATTCTCATAACAGCCATCAATTTTGTACACATTGTATAAGCTTGTTTATAAATAAACAATATTCCAAAATTTAATACAATTACAACAAAACATACCATAGAAGTTAACTGAAGTTATGAAGGTTCTATCATCTATATTAAGGAACCTGCAAAAAGTAAGTTATAATTATGTAATGTGTCCGGACAGTGAACAGGTTTCCTTATGCAGTTATCAGCGGTCAATGACACATGGGATGCATCACAGAGTATTATAAAGCTATGTCTATAATATTTTCTTTTTTCGATCTTTATATTTAATAAAATTTAATTTAATTTATCATATTTATTTATAGTTAACTAACTTGACAACCATTCTGATTTCTGTTAGTTAAGCGCAGATTGAATGATTTTAATTTATTTGTACATTTTGCGAAATTATGTTTTTCAGTAATCCTCAAGTACTTGACCGATCATTGATATTTTTGGTGTTAAACCATAAATGATAATACTGCTATCAAATAAAAAACCTGATCATATTGAAGGAAACTAAATGAGTTTTTAATATAAAAAAGTATTTATTAAATATGGAATACTAAATAGAAAATATATAATTTTAAGATATCAACATATTGTTAATGTATATAAATCAATCATGTGCACTCGCCTTAACATTATCCGGAGGAATGTTAAGTTTCCTCCGTGTTTCGATCACGATACCATACTACAAAACATACAATAATCGTTACGGAGGTTTAATTCGAAATTCATTCAATTTTCTGAGACTGTGTCTAATAGAACATTAAGAAAAATATTCCTAAAAAATGTGGTTATGTGTGCACTCGTTCTTATGTGTGTGTGTGTACATGTATTCTTGGTTGTGTATATATGTCTGTTTTGACAAGATAAATCGATCAACGTACTGACAAACATGATAACGTAACAAATCGATTTTTCACGCCTAGACGATTTACGAAAATATATCGAATATGACGTACACATTATTATTTGTACAAACTTACAAATATACTCGTTAAAACTGACAGATATATTTAGAACACGTAATTTATTTATTTATTTGTTAATACCAAAAGAAATAACTGTAGAGAGATGGTTTGAGATTTATTGCGATCTCTTCTTTTATTAATTTATTTACTATACAAATAAAGTTTCAAAAGATATATTTTTATACAAACAACGCTACAAATACATAGAAATACACATTATAAATACTGCGAATATATTTAATAAACGACGAAAACCAGAACCAGAGATACGGACATCTATACTCATCACATACTTGCCTGTCACTGCCGGGAATCGAACCCGAGCTCCGTTGGGCCGCTATACCTCAGGCATCTGCGCTAACCACTCGACTAACAATTCAATTATTTTATATATATGCTACACAATTTTTGTTTTACTTTTTCTAATAAACTAATTTAAATGAGATTGAAATAAAAAAAAGACTGGGTTAACATCTCCTCTGTTTTTTTACTAACGAATTAAAAATACTTCTGTGATAATATTAGTTTATCAATGACATTGATAATGAATGAAGATCCCAAATGTAGATTTTTTGCTCCGATCACAAACAATAAAACAAATCCCAATCCTATTTAACATATTTAAAACATTAAAAACACTTAAGAAAATAAGTTTGGATCAATAAATATTGGATTTAGTGAAAAAAATAAAAAAGTAGTTCTTAACCCTAAGAACTTTTATAAAAATAATTCCGATACAAAGCTTATTCATATTATTTTTATTCTTTAGATAACAATATTACATTTAACCTTCTGGTAATATATTTTCTTCTAATTTGAATAAAGATATAAACGAATACCTAATATTAAATATTTAATGACATGGTAATCATAATTTATTAAACAATTTAAATATTAAATATGTTAAAAATCGTTTATATATTCATAAAAAATATTATTTATTAATATATAACTTTCCTTATTTATTTATAACTTCATTAATTTACAATTTATAATCATTAATATTGTTATTATATATGAATTGTTTTTAAAATATTCATGATAGTTACACTGAAATAATAGGTTCAAATTATACCTAAAAAAAATGTAACCTAATGTTAAAATTATACCTAAAAATAAGTAAGTTATTTTAGGTCCTAATGTTAATTCTGACCAGTACCTATTATTAGAAATCGAATAATTTCATAGACTAATTTAATTTGTTAAAGCAATAATTAAACCCAGCTTTTATCGGTCTAATTTTAAGGCTCTTAAAACTATACTAATAAAATAAATAACATATGTTATAATAAACATTACTCTTTATTAAGTATTAAGAAAGTAATCAAAATTGGAAAGCCGTATCAAATTGGAATTATATGTAGAAGTAGTAATAAAGATATTTTATATAGAAATATTGCGACAGTGTGTGTAATTAAAAATAATTAAAGATGCTATTATTTTGAAGGTTAGTTTGATAATAATCAAATGTACAGTGTGTAGTAACGACGGACATTACATGAAATACTATACATAATAATGGAATTCACTTTTATTTATAAGTCCTTGCTCTATTTTGTCTATGATCTATCACTTTTAAAGATAGTTGTTTTTTTTATTATAAGACATTGTCAATTTAATAATTAATTATATTTAAACTGATATAACAAGTCTGAAGGATTATTTTTTTGTTATTTTTAATATAATTCCAGTCTCTAGATTTACTTGTTTTGAAAAAATCTTTTTGATATCGGCACTATCGAAGGTAGACTTCAGAGTGCGTTCAACAAAAATATGACAAGTGCTGATAATTCTGTTTTCTACCAGAGTTCCATCAAAAGTATTATACTAATCTTTCGAACGTGTAACAAATACCCATTCCTATTACGAGCAAGCAGAGTCGGAGAAACAGATATTTAATTAAATATCCAGGACCGACTCTTCCACACATCGAATGAGCTTCAGACTCTCCACACAGCCATAATGATAATAATATTAAAAAAAAAAATTTTGATATATGCTATAATATATAGTTATATTACTTTGTTACCAGTCTGGCGATGACATAACCATATTTGCATTTTCATTGATCTGAATTAAGATCAATCCGTTATAAAATATTTACATTAGTTACTTTTTTTTATTTGGTAGGTCTGGTCATTGTAGGATAGACAAAACTAAGATGTATACCTCGGCAATCGATATTGAATATCCAAGGCACATGTCTGTACATGTATGCACATTTTATATTTATTTGAACAAGACTTATAACTGGAATAAAACCGTATTCGGTAATAAGTACCTATCTTTCTAGAAGTATTTGAAACACTAACAATCTTAATAATTAAATCAATCAGTTTAGTAAATGTCAACTATTAATATTATGTGATCTTGACACAACAAATTTATACAGCACTTATAACTAATAGCTAACTGGACCCAAATCTATTTCATGCACCTGTACCATAGTATAGTAGTATAGGCGTTCAAACTAGTTTCGTTGGATTGCCAAATGATTTTTGAACAATCATACGCTTGGCTGCCAGCGCCTGGCGGTTGCCAAAGCACGAAATAATTGCTTCAAAAGAGATTTTACATTACCTCTCTGATAGGTTTTCGTGTCTGGGTGTAATGAGCCTATAAATTGTCGAGATGTAAGCTTATTACATGCTATTGATATTAGAAAATACACTTTAAGCTTTGAGTACTTGATTTTATTTAAGTTCAAATTAAAGCGTGTTTTTTTAATTTAAATTGAATCCTAACATGCATCTGTATTTATTAAATGATTTATTGTATTTTTATGTATAAATGAAATGATAAATCATAATCATTTTAAGAAATTGATGTATCAAAAGAGGTCAACAATTATGGCGTATACAGTTATTACAGACAAAGCTGTTAAAACAAGTTAATTTAAGGCAATTTTAGTGCATTATCATATATTCAGGGAATGTAATTCTAGTCAATCTAGTTTAGGTATTTGGAACAGTTTCGAAACTACAAATTTTGCTGGTAATTTATTCTGTGCTTTATGGTTTTAATAACAACTATATGAATAATTACAACTTGTAAAGAAAATGACATAAAAAGCTTATTTTTTGGAGAAATGTGTTGTTTTGTAACTCACAAATTCTAAATTGAGCTTTAAGCTTTATTCTTTTAATAATAAGATATTATTAACCTTAAAGCTCTTTAACGCATGTCTTCGTTTTAATTAATGATGGCATAGGAGCTTTTAAAGCATAAAGCTTACGTTAACTATAATATGATTTCATAATGACATCAAATTTCTTTATTTATTTCTTCCTTTTATGTAAAAGTCTAATAAATAAAGATACTCGTACCAGCTTATAAACATATTTATTGATAGATTGCCTTACATGTTTCCAAAATATATGTGTAAGTTCTATGTTAGAAAGGAACCTATATGATTTACAAAAACATTATTAACATTTATTATTATTTTATATATAGGATTCCTATCAAAATTATTGTATTATACATTTTGTTATCGGTTTCATAGTTATTCAAAGGAGGTAAAGGTGAAGGTCAAATCGTGATTTTTACAAACCTAAAATAATTCAAATCAGTTTTATTTCGCTTATAAAACAAGTGTTTTTTATGTAATTATTAATTAAATTAATAGACGCTATTGTTATATAAATATATATAAATTAATATATATTTCAATGTTTCATTGTACTTTTGATGAAAGTGATGACGGAATCATTAATATTCATTAGACAACGAAACTGCGGTCTGGAATAATTACAAGAAATACCTACTTACAATTAAACCTACCAAAGTAACTTTTTCAAAAAAAACATGATATCCTAATAAACGTTTCCGTTGTAACAAACGAATAAACAAAAAATATGAAGGATACTAATTATTAAACACTTACATTGTTCTAACTACTGGGGCCTACTGGGGAGACTAATATCAAAAAGCTGAAGTTAGTTCATTCATTTCCTTAATTGTGGTGATCTTCAAACAACAAAGAACTTCAGGAAAATATACTTTAAATGTATATATAATATATATAATATGCAAATTTGTTTCAAACAGTAGCGCTAGAAATAATATTCCGATCGTCTTTCTGTGGTTATACAGAGTTGCTTGACAATGCAAATATTATATACTATATTAAACAGCATACTTGCTTACTCATGTTTAGCTGCATGGATAATCATGTTAACAGAGAATTTGAAACATTTTAAGTTAAACTTTGTACGTTTGTACAATCGGAGATGCGGTTTGTTAGAGTTCGTGAAACTTCTGAATGACTGATGGAGGTCATTTTCAAAGAATATTATAAACAGATGATATCTGGATATATGACGCAGAAGGATCACTATTTACTATATACTATGATCAAATAATTGAAAATTACTTACTGAGTCGCGAGAATAAACGTATAACTACAAGACGAATGTTTTAAGGTATTTGAATATAGAGAAAAGATAGACACAATTAGAAAAACTTATTAAAATGTATGTTTTATTTATATAATAATTTATTTTCATGTTTTTATTTTACAAGAACTTAGTAAGTAGTAGGAAGGACGTTAAATATTTTTATTATTTAAAATACTGTTTAATAGCAATAACAAGATAAGATTCTTAAAGCTCCAGTTGTAAAGAATTCAACGAGAACGCGGTTCCTTGTTATTATTTTCTTAGATTCATTTCATTTTATTTCAGTAAAATACGTATTTTGTATACCACTATTATTAAGATTATTTTAAACGTACCCTTTTTTGATTTATATTAATTATATTTAAGTTTTTTTTAATCTAAAATAAAAATTGTTGTATTTCGTATTTTTTTGTTGGCAAAAAATTATCAATTCTATTTTAATTACCCATTTATTGGAGTTCGAAATGTTTTTAAAATTTGAAATTCGTTTCATTAAACAATTTTTAATAAAAATATATTTTATAATTTTTTAAAATCTAAATAGAAGATATTCGTTCGTCAAATATTTATGCTTATAGGGATACCATCTGTATTCAAGTATGTTTATTATAAAATAATGTTTGATCAAAATGGACATCAATATTGAATGTTCAATATTTTATCGAAATCAAAGCAACAAGCATAAAGTAACCAGCTGTAGTACAATACGAATCAGGCCAGCATCTCGTTCACAAGAAAACTGTATCAAACACGTATTAATTATCAATCTCGTTCCCACATAGTAGTATGACAAAAATAAGACGGAATTGTTAATACATATAGAATAACAAAAATAATAACACTAGTTTGTTTTTTTTTTATTATTAAAACAAACTTTTTTTTGTCAATTAATAAATACAACAATGAAAAAAAAATAACACAGTAACATTTTAAAACAACATTGACTGGTTACGAAGACGCTTCCGGTCAGAAAAAAGTTTATTCTGTCATGTTTCTGACACCGAGAGTAACGGAAGTCTATAAAACATTTATTTTACAAACACGGATTGTAGATTACTCAAAATATATATTAACACATGGAACTATATTCACTTGTATGTTGATAAATCAGACATATCAGATAGATTTTTGGAGATAAAACAACAAATTGCTTTAACCAGCTGTTAATATATTTTCACTTACATAAGACTAATTTGTATTTATTTTGTTACAATTGTGCAAGCGTCATGAACCAGTACGTCTAATTGTTGCGTCTTACTCTGACGCTATCTTTTCCTCGTTTTAAATTATCCCTGTCTTAATTAAAAATGTTACACAAAGATACTATAATTAAATAATTATAAATATTCTTAAATGCATTTTATTTTATTTTTTGTTTTGCTTTCCTGGTTGACCACCACTGTTTTTAATTTTAATCGAACAAACAAACTTATTTATAAAGTTTTTATCTAAAGACTTGCCTATAGCGTAACTAATAAAATAATTCTTTTTTTTTTACTTGCTAATCTTTAGAATTATCAATCGATGCTTAAAACTAATTTAGACATGAAGATTTGAAATATACCATATTTTATACATATTATATATAAGAATCTAAGCCAATTCAACACTTCCTTACTTCCTAACTAACACACATATAGCGATAATATTTCGTCTTCCTATATCCCATAAATTCTATTCAAAACAAAGACAAGGCCTTAAAAATAAGGCCGTATTTGTAATTTACTCATTGTAGATGCACTGATAGTGTGTTATGTTGGTATAACACGCTCACTTAAAATAACAACACGAGAGATTAGGCATCCACTAGCTTTTAATAAATTATCATATTATCATTATTATTATATATAGAGGTATGCCAAGATGATGTCAAGGACATAGTGAAGTGCAGAAGTTAGATAAGGCTGACCTACTAGCGGAAGCCCTACTATGTGGGCCAGGAAAAGCGAGATATTCTTAAGTATATGTTGTGTTTAACAATCTCAATGATTTTCACTTACTGAACTTTCAAACCTGTTCGTGGAGTCGAGATGGAATTAGAAACATAATATTGTTTTCAATTTTCATAATAAAATAATGTTTTTAATATTGCTCTTAATGTACACAAAAATATTGACCTTTACTAAAATATATACAATGTTTACCTTTTGTGTGAAAACACCCTAACCTTAGTTACATACACTCGTAACAATATTGCTTTGACCCTGTGTTTTTATATTTATAGAAAAACGAACTCTTCTTAACATTATGTACATATAAACACATAATGACTCTCGTTACATACGTCATAATTCACGACAACATGACAAATAACTGGCATTTACGATTTACTGCAATTATTTTAAATAATATTGTGTTTAATAATAAAAAAAATATATCTTCATATATTAATTGTCTTTACTGTAGTCGAACAAATAAATTATCAGTACTTTTTATATATCTTCATACATTAAACATCTCCCGGCTGCAATCAAACATATAAATAAGTAATCAGTGCTCAATTAAGTTTCCATTAAAATCCATTTTCTTTGACTAAAGCAATTTTCTTTTGACAAATATTTCAGAGATTTAATATTAAAAGTTTATTAACATTTATAACCACTTATATCTTAAGTACCTTCTAAATCAAAGCTTCCATCAAGATCTCAGTGTATTTTGTGATTTTCACAATTTGCAATTTAATTATAATTACCTCGAACAAAGGCGTCGACTCGTGTAATTTTTCAGATACGTATGCTAAATTGCTTTGTACGTATTCTTTATGGTGAGCCTGTGGTGTTCATAATTTACTTGTTTATTCGCCGTAACGTATTGTATTAAAAATAAACAGTTGCATATTATTTAATAAATACAATATCTTTTAAAGCTTAAAGCTCGTAATAAATCCTTTCGTGAACTTTTCTTCAAATTTATTAATATATATATAATAGAATAATTGTATAATAAAATTAATAATTTATAATTGTTTTAATTTAGGTCAGGCATAGAACGAATAGGAGTGTCTTTTAAAAACTTATTTGCCATTATATTAAATACGAGTTTGACTGCGATTCTGACTGTTCGTCAAGCGCTTAAATTTTAGTCGGTGATTATTCCTGAAGTACATGACTGATGATAAATCTGCTATCAAACAATCGGCGCAGTAGTTTAGGAGAAGAAGCATCAGAGAGATCGCATTGAAGCCAACTACATGAGTGTCTCTCGTCGCTTCTCTCATGGCCGCGCTCAATTACAAAATTTTTTATTTATTTATTTATTTATTTTTTTTTTGTCTGTCTATGCTGTTAGCCCTGTTGGCTATTACAGCGTCACCGGGGGAGCAAAAAGAATAACTATATTAATATCGAGTTGATCCAAAAAACGTGTTAATACAACGTGATACCATCATTGTACCCAGCGTGACTGATTATGAATAGCTCTTGCTAGTTCCTTCACTTCAATTGTCAAGGTGATAACCTGAATTGACATTTTATCCATTGTAGCCGGCATTTACACTTTGCAAAATTGCAATCTACCTATAATGATAGACGTAAGAAACCTTTAGGCGTTCAGTTCAAACGAAATTATATAACAATATAGATTATTATTTATAATGACGTAATCAATGGATTTTGCTTCATACCTATTTGTATTTATAAAATAATAAAAGACAGTCAAATATATTGAGTAACAGAAGAAAAGCTAATTTTATTATTATTTTCACCCTTATTAATTTATTTAAACACAATCGGTTAAGCAATATAAACCAGTGTCTAATTAATTTTCCGGGCAATTTAATGTTACATTTTGTTTGTTTTGCCTTGAATTATAATATTGTAACAACGAAACTAGCGTTCTAATTGCAAATAACTTTTACACTGTGGAAGAACCATTGTATTTTACAATCTTTGATTCAATAAGTGTTTTGATTTAAATCACTTTAGGATTTTCCATTAGTTGAATCCCAAACATCATAAGGGTATCTTAAACCTATACCTGGGTTGCAAGTCTCAAGGTTTGTTGGCACTTCTCTCCATGCAACGCGAAGGGCCTGGCACCCGCACCGTGAACACATAGAATACTAAGAAACTTCTTCTCCATAGCATATAGCTAACGATTGGCCGATGTCTATTTTCTAGAAGGCTGTTGTATTTATTATACTAATTTTCTCAACAAACATATGGTAAATATAAAAATAATAATATCAGGACAAATTACACACATTGTTCTAACCCCTAAGTAAGCAAATTATTTGCTTGTGTTAAGGGTGTTAGACAACGATACAAATACATAGAAATACACATATAAATACTGAAAATATATTTAATAAACGACCAAACCTAGAAACACAGACATCTATGCTCATCACATAAATTCTCCGCCGGGAATCGAACCCGAGCCCCATTTCGCCGTGACACGTTAGGCGTCTGCGCTAACCACTCGACCAACGGGGCAAAATATGAAACACAAATCTGCCTATCAACTAGTTTTTAAAATTGTATCGAAAGTGTTATACAAAAGAACCAGTGGCTGATCTGCTAAAGATTACTATTACGTAAACCGTTAACAGCTAACCTAACCGCGCGTGTCAAACACTTTCATTGTTTTCCTTAATAACTATAGTCATCTCATTTCATCACGAAGAAAATGGGTCAAATCATCATCATCATCAAAATATACAATTCTTTACTGTGAATGAACTCTAGACTTGATAATAATGTAAGATATTCTAGAGTTAGTCTGGAAAATATTATATTGAATTTAAAAAAAAAAATCTTGTAACTCCGCTATTTGGAAAAAAAGTAAATAAACAGTTTAGGAGATTTGAAGTTTTAAAAGAAAACTGTATTCTTTTTATAAGACAAAAAAACTTATTGTACCCATGAGACACTCTAGATCACTTTTTATTAAAAGAACTTATAATATCAAGGAAAACGGAAAAGTAACTAAAAATACAACTACATTTGAATACATCTAAAAATATTAAAAATGTATAATATATCAGCTGTGTATGTGTGTGTGTGTGTGTCTCTATTCTTTGTGTAAAATACAATTGGTACAAAACATTAAAACTTTCGCGCTCGAAGCCATTGTGGATATAAATGTAAAATCAGATAATTTAAAGAGAAAGCCTAAATAATAGCGCATAATGAGATAATTTGAGACTAAATTATAAAAAAAATTAAGAGATGTTAGAATAGAATTATTATTATTATATTATAATTACATACATGACATCAGCGTTTGTATTATTATGTCTTGAAAGAATCATAAAATGAAACTTTTTTGATTAAATAAAGTTTTTTCTTAGTTAATTTAAAAGTACACAAATACTTACGATAAGTACCTAAGTATCTGTATAGTTTTAAAAATGTACGCATGTTTTAATAATGTAGACATTTTTATTTAATTCTAAATGTACTCTTAAATTTTTAAAATCTGTACGGAATTTATAAAACAAAACCATAGTATTTGTAACACATCTCCCGGCTTTAAATTAACAAAAGAGTGAAGCTAATTTTGTCATTGAGGATAATAAGATTTATTATTAGTAATTATTTGTATATCATAATAGCTAATTTATTTATAAGCTAATATTGCTTTTGATCATTCCTTTAATTTCTATTTCACGTAATAAGAAAATACAAGTCATGGAAAGTATCATGACTTGTATTTTTTTATTAATAAATTTATATACAATCTCTAAAATTAATATCTTTGATTCCTAAAAACTTTCATGCAACCAGTTTCATTATATGTAATTTTCATATAACCAGGATATTTAGATAATTTAAAAATACCATCATTTATATTTTTTTAATGTATGTTTTATTGAATTTATCAAGGACTTTGGATCAAAGAAATCTTTTGTAAACTTGATCCAATCGTCAATTTCGATTAAACACCATCCGTGTGAAAAACCGCCATTGTCAAAAATGTCGAGGTTCTTTAGTTTGTAAGTTAAAGGAAAACAATGCTTTATTGCCTCCTATTAAATATAACCCATGCTGTTTCTATCCGTTTTTTTGAAATCCAATGTCATACTGCTTCCTGTAGTTTCAGGAAGTTCTAAAAATAGGAAGTACTATGAGTAATTGGTTAAATAGCGAATATTTAAAATTCATATGAGATATATCGTATTTTTAACAGGTCGACTCCAAGCAGCTGTTACATCATTTGACGGAGTCTGAGAAATTATTCTTATTTGGGTCCAACAACGAAGGTAAATTTATTTTTATATACTTATGTTTCTTTAAACCAATACGTGACATAACTACAAACTACTAAATTTATCCTGTTCAGAAGTCGTATCCTGTTGAAAGTCGTATCGTAAGTTCACTGTAATGTATGGCTTACAAAAAGGAATGTATTGTTTTTTAATGTTTTTAAGACTGCCTATTCAGGATAAATTTAGTAATAGTTGAATATGAAGAAGTGTCATATCTTACTTCTTTATTAAACTTTTCTCTATATCATTTAGTTTATAAAAATAATAATTCCTTGTGTTCTGCAGATCCACAATTTGAGATAGCCCATCTAAAACTTCCAAAGCGACGGAAGAGGTCCTTACCAACGGATAATAATGAGTTGGCGGGTCTAAAAAAGCACTTGAATATCAAATTGAGTTCTAGACACAATTTCATCGACCCACAGTTTTTACTGATGAAGAGATGGTCCAATGGCACAGAAGCCGTTCTAGACAAATACATGGATGAAGAAGTAGATTTATGTTTCTATAAAAGTGATACTGCTGCGTTGTATGTTTGTGAAGACGTGGTAAGCTTAATTTTATAATAATAAATAAAATTTGATGTAAACATTTGTTTAGAATGAATTATTTGTTCCGTTTTCAGAGAGGTGTAGTCAAATCAAACGATAGTTACTATTCTATTCATCCACTGCCAGAGAGATTCCACAACGAAAATTCGAAACCTCATGTAATTGTTAAACGAAGTACAGATTTAAAAACAAATAAAGATGTTGAAGATGTCTGTGTAGAAAAAGATAGCCTCAGTTTCACCGAAAACTCGGAACCAAAAATGTGGTCTAAGCATAGACGAAAACGAGAAATAATTACAAGTACAGGAGATGAGAATAGCTTACATAAATTCAAATTAAACATAGCTCATAGGAATAAAACAATAAGTGACTTTGTTGAAAAATTAGTATCACAAGAAAACCAAACTGATAGACAAAAGAGATCAGTACTCCCTGCAATATTTGTTGAAACAGCTGTATTTGTCGATAGAGATCTATACAAGCTGATGACAATCAATTTCCCCAAAGATACAGAAAGGGAATTAGTTAGATTTGTTTTAGCGATGATAAATGCAGTTCAATTAATTTACCACGATCCTAGTTTAGGAAGGCCAGTGAATTTTATATTAAAGAGACTAGAAATCCTTCATGAAGATCCAGCTAATCTAAAAAGACCTCATGACATAGATAGATTTTTAAGTAATTTTTGTACCTGGCAGAGATTAGAAAATCCTCCTGGAGACAATGATCCATTACATTGGGACCATGCTTTAATTTTAACTGGGTTAGATTTATATGTTGTTAACAAAAATGGGAAAGTCAGCAGTCAAGTTGTGGGTAAGTAAAAACTTTTTTTTTGGTAAATTACAAGTAACAGAACGCAATATTACACTATGTCCTGAATTGTTTAACTTAATCACGTCTAGAGCATTACCAAACAAAGAAATATCAAATTGCAAAACGTAATAACGCTCTTGAAATATATAGAAACTAATCATAACAAGATTACGAGTCGCTGTACAAATTGGACCAATTTTCTTCTACAAATTTTTAATGATTTCATTCAATTTATGAAATAGTGACCATAATAAAAAGTAAGTAAAAGTACCCAGCTGAATTTGGAACCCTCATAGGTTTAATTTTAAGTTGAGGAGTATATTTACAGGAGGGTTTCCTTCTAGAAGTAGGTGTAGAAGGTTTAGTAGAAATGGTGACAAAATAGGCCCAGGAAACACTTATCTTTGACGTACACAGGTGATCTCTGATATGGGTTCAAAACGGAAAAGATATAAATAAACAAATACAATTATTTTAGTGTGTAAGTTTATGAACTCAAAACTATTCATTACATTCATAGGTACTATATTTTTTTAGGATTAGCCCCAGTAGCAGGAATGTGTACAGTCACTAGCAGTTGCACAGTCAATGAAGGAAGACACTTTGAGAGTGTATATGTAGTAGCACATGAAATTGGACACAAGTAAGACAATTATCATATATCTTAATATTATTCGAATTAATTCCTATATTTCTACACACACTGTTAAAATAGAAAATATATATATATAGATATTAGAGTTAAAAAGGTTATAGATGTAGATATATGTTCAAAACGAACAACATTTATATCGTGGTAGAAAACACATACCAAATTGATGTGTCTGGCAAAACTAAACTAACTATTCATTAATCACAGGCAGAGAATGTTATCTGTCAAATATGTTATTACCAAAAACTAATGAAAATTTCATCAACAGAACTCATATTTTCCTAAAAAAAAACAGTATTTTGTTAAAAATATGAAAAGCTCCAAATTTTTTTGTCCAGCCTTGGCATGCGTCACGACGGACCCAATGCGGACAACGCTTGCGACCCGAGTGCCTTCATCATGAGCCCTACTCTCGGCAGCGGGAAGATCACCTGGTCGCACTGCAGCAGGAACTATCTACAGAAGTTCTTAGAGTGAGCTTTCAACCACTTTATATATATAATGATTCATTATGTTTTTGGTCTGATCGTTTTTTAATTTACACCATTGATCGATATTTTTTCAAGATAGGGAGCGTACTCACACTACGTGACCTATTTTTCTATTATTTTTCGACGCCTCCCCGCCCCCCTCCGGTTATCATCCGTAGTATTTGCTATGACCCCTCCCCCTTCTTCAAATTATTACGTTGTATTGCGAATATTAATTTAATAATTTTTGTTACTATTGGTAAGGCATTTATTGCAGAAAAATGTATACACACGTAAAATATTATTCAATCAGCTGACGTTTCGACATATGTGCACTAACTGAGAGTGTAAGAACAACTAAACAATCCGCACCATATTCAAATCTCTCTCCTGCCCTTATCCCATTATGTGGGGTCGGCACAACATGTCATTTTCTTCCACTGAGCACTATCATTTGTCATTTCAGTATGCATCCCTTTTCTCATCACATCCTTTCATACAGTCCATCCACACTTTTTTCGGCCTTTCTCTCCTCTTCTTTCCGTCCACATTCATTTTTAACATTTTCCCAGTCACATGACATTCATCCCTTCGCATAACATGCCCGTACCACGATAATCTGTTGCTTGACAGCTTTTCGGTCGCAGGCACCATATTTCCCCTTACATACATATTTCTAATTTTGTCCATTCTAGTTATACCACACATTCATCTTAGCATTCGCATCTCAGCCGCATTTAATTTCCTTTCATTCGTCGATCTGGGCGTCGTCTGGGCGATGAAAGTCCAGCACGTCCGATGGTCCGAACCATACAATACGATAGATGTTATGATCATCTCGTATATTTGACCCTTTAGTTTAAAGGGCATTCAAGGGTCACATGTTGTCCCCTTGACCTGCTGCCATATTATCCATCCGGCGTTTACGACTACGTGTCCAAGTTGTTAACAGATTTTGCAAGATTTTATGACCGGCCGCCTGACGTCAACCCTCGTCGGGAATTATCGTCGATGTCTTTACCGCCATCGTTCGGTAGGGCGGTGTAACTGTTATTTATCTCCTACATCCCTTAGTCGCCTCTTACGACATCCACGGGAAGATATGGAGCGGTCCTATTCTAATCCGGGACCAGCACAGATACCAGCGCGGGACCGCGGCATATTCAAATATAGCACAAAAAGCGCGAGAGTTCTCTGTATGAACTCGACTACGTGACAAAAATCTTAGCCCACCAGAGTGAGTTAGAGTACTATTTTAAATAGCAAGCCTCCCCCCACCCCCCTTCCCCTGAATGGGTCGCGATGTATGTGTACATTCCCATATATATATTCTGTTTTAATTGTCCAAAATATTACACTTTTGCTTATTGCTTGTTTTGATGATTAATATAATGGTATATATTCCAGCACCTCACAATCCAGGTGTCTCTTGGACCATGGTAACTCTGCAGGTCAGCTGGACCACAGCGCTGAAGGCATTCTGCCCGGAGAACGATTTGATGCTGACCAACAATGTAATGCACTTTAAAATAATACATTTAAAAAAATCTAGATTTTAATCGAATAAAAATGTAATTTTTAAGTATATTTTTCCTAAAATCCCACTTGTCTTACATTTAGAGTAGGTACGCTTTTGAAACATTTTTTTTTTAACATCTAACAAAATCTTTTTGATCTATATGATCACAGTAGGTAATAACATGTACGCGTAGGCATAAGTGACACCACACAACACACAGACACACACCGCCTATACCGGCATAGACGAGGTCCCAACTGAGTAAGTGCTCCGTTGCTCCGGCGTTCTGCCGTCGGAGGACGCTCCAGACTAACGACGCCCCGAGCCGAGGTCCGCGTCTCAGATCTGAGACGCCCTCGGGACGTCGTTCCCCATGGGGGCCCATCTGCCCCCCCTTTTTAAGGGTGTGTCTCCTGACCCACCCGCTCCCCCGGTGACGCTGTACTAGCCAACAGCGCTAACAGTATAGACAAACTAAAAAAAAAGTCGGTTTTACGGGCGAAGATTTACGTGACCACGTCTTTTTCTCGGTAGAATATTTATTGATATGAATATTATTAAATTGCACAATATTTTAATAATTTGAGTGATTTTGTTGAGGATAGGACGATGAAGACGTTGTCACGTAAAATCATTTTATATATTATTTATTTTATATTATATTATTGATGTTATTATTTTTTACAAAATTTATTTACAGACTTTTTCGATACATTAATTAGTTGCGGAGATATCGATCATTGAAGTTATTGTTTGCTACCAGTATTTTATATATTTATTTTTTTCAGTTATAAAAAAATACTATTTTCAATTGTGTCTACCAAGTATGGTCACATGTACTGGCCTACATATTAAATAATAATAAGTACAGATAATGTTATGTGACGTCACTTCTGATTTTATATATTTTAATATTTTTAATTTTAAAGAATTAATTTGAAAATCAAAACACTTATTCAGATCGAAGGTTTAAATTTTTGCTAAATAAATTTGAAATTAATTAAAATTTGTAATTGTAAATAATGAAGTTGAAAATTAAAACATTTACTTAAATTAGATGTTAAAATTCTTGCTCAACACATTTTAAATCAAGTTTTCTTATATCTGCCACTTTTTCTTAATATTTGTAATTTTAAAGAATCAATTTGAAAATCAAAACATTGCTCGGCGGACCGATCATGTTTGAGTGGGAGAGAGACGCAAGGCATTCTATGTGTGTGTGACTCATCGTTACGTTACCGGGCGTTACACTTTTTCATAAGTGACTCCCAGCTTAACCTAATTTAAGACGTTGTCACGTCAAAAAAGAGATCTATATGATACGATCGTGATAATCGTAGTATGAAGTATCCATTCGTATTCAAAATTCATTCATAATATTGTGCCTCTGTAAATTATTTTGTTAATATCTTAAAATGTTGATCACCTTCCACTTGCTAATTAACGAAGCTATCAACACTCATCTCATCTCATCTCACAGGTATGTTGAAGTACGGTCGCGGCAGTCGTCAGTCCTCGTCACAGAGCACGCGGGACGTGTGTCGCGACCTGCACTGTGCGCGGGAGAGATACACCTGGACCTCACACCCCGCGCTGGAGGGCACGCGCTGCGGAGACGACATGGTGAGACCATCACTTACATCATTACTCTGTGCATCTCGCCATGTACCTAACCGGTCGTAATCTGCTGCTTTTTTCGGTAAATATGAATTCCAATAGATAGAATAAATTTGACCATGCAAACTTATCATACCAAAAGATTAACAAAAGAAAATGTATTAGTTCCTAGACGATATCACAATATCGATATAGATTTGTCATAATATTCCAGTTCAACAATTTTCTGTATATGTTATTTTCGAAGCCCTTTTCCAGTGTTCCCTCCCAATACCCATAGTGTAGTAGTGTATGTGGTCTGCAGTACTGTCGCGGAGGTCAGTGCGTGGGTCGCGCGGGCGGCGCCGCTCGCTGGGGTCGCTGGTCCTCATGGTCGGAGTGCGCGTCCTCGTGTCTGTGGGACGAGCGCCCCGCACCAGCTACTGGTGTCGCGCTCGCCACCAGGCGCTGCACCAGACCCAGGTACCACCCATCTCTGCCACGTATCTTCTATGCCTAACCGAATTCCTATAAAATTTTCGGTATATTCATAATATTTCTAAAAGATTCAGCTTGTTTCATATAAGCTCAATATTCATTTCAGACTTGAAAATGGTAAGAGCTACTGCCAAGGTCACGACAAAAAATATCAGTCATGTCACGCGAAACAGGTTAGTACTAGAACTTAAAAAAAAACGAATCCAGGCCATAATTTAAATATATGTTCATAAATAATATAATATTCATACCCAGTGTAAGACGGTCCCGAAGATGACGGTCAGAGATTTCGCGGATCAGATCTGCAGACGAGCGAGGGACGTAGATCCTGACCTTATTGGTACTGGTCTTCAGAGACTTGACACTGAAGGTATTTGAACATTAAATAATAATTAAGAAAAAATGTAATTACTTTACAAATAATAGAATTTCCAAAACTATCTCATCTATAAATCTGTCGAAAATTATTTTCATGTTAAAATTTTTTTCTTCTTCTCTCTAATTTTAAATGCTTATGTCAAGTTAAGTTATAATATATTTGTAGACACTCAGAGCGCATGCGCAGTGTGGTGTGACACTCGCGGCGGCGGGTACAAGTCCCGCGGCTGGACCTTTCCTGATGGAACTGCGTGCTCTGATGAAGCGAACAAGTTCTGTATTAGTGGGGCTTGTAGGGTGAGTGGATATATTTTAGTTGACTGTCTTTATTCTCAACCGAGTATCTGTGAACTGAGCCACCGTGTCTAGTTTTAAACTGGTTACTGAAATTGAACCCAAACCATTTTTTTTTCCAGAAATTTTCGTGTGTGAGCAACACAGACACAGAGTTCAGTCTGACCTCCGGAGACTGCGAGTGGGAAGCCCTACAAGTACAGACAGCGACACCTCACACTACGTGAGTAGAGCTAATTATATTAATGTGCTATCTGAAATAAACTTTCTTATGTAATGAGAAGTCTAACATGTCAGTAGTCAGTTACGTGATGCTGTTAAAAATATTAAATAATAATAGTTATAAGTAGTTAAGAAATAAATAAATCATAAACACGAACAAGATTTGATACTGTCATCTGAATTTAAATCTGAGAGGCGTAGTCACGGAAATATAACCTTTTCTAATCGATCTTCAAAACAGGCAAAGGTTCAGACCCAATTAATTCTGTAGTTAGCCATATTAGTTTCTTGCGGTATAAAGTAATGATGAATATTATAAATCACCAGCTCCTCGGACACCTACAAAAATACCAAGTTGATCCATAATGGGCAAACATTGTTTTTAACATGGTACCTGATATCTTACACACTGCTATCAGTGTCTATACTCTGTTGAAGTAAGCGCTTTTGCAAGTAGTTTTCCTACTGGGCGGTGCCTACAAGTCTATTCTTCCAGCTTGCGCTCAGACCTTGGATCCGTTAATGCGGTGTACCCCAAGGCTGAGTACTATCCCCCACTACGTTCATTCTGCATATTAATGATATACTGGACATTTCCACTAGTCATAGCTTATAGCATAGACAGTAATGTAGATGCAGTTTATTTCAACTTTGGAAGATTTTCTCAGGAAAACGTAGATGATTGCAGAAAGAAACTGATGTCTTTTTCGCGAACATAGGGGGTGTACTAAAATTATGTTCCGTTTGATCTCCAGAAGACAAGTTTGCATGTTTATCACTATAAAAGCCACATGTCGGTCTACCGCCGTTTTTTAGCAATTTAGAGCTATTCAGTTTCCCATACTAAGGGCGGACTTCATAAAATTTGGAGTTTTGGACGGCTTCCAGCTAACAGCCCTTGGATTTTCGGAGACCCAGTATTCCATAAACGGATGAACGGTTGGTGCGTCAAGGGTGTCTCAATTAGGAGTCTATTTAAAAATGAACCTTGATGTCACAAGTTCGAATCCTACTGGTGTGATAGAATTTTCATTCTAAATTGTACAATATAATATAACGCGAGACATACACACATCCCATCTAGTAAGTCATCTGGTACGTGGCGTCGCGCGGTGGACGGTCGCTGGCGCGCCAGCTCGCCCTGCCACTACCGCTGCATGGCGCGCGGCAGCGGACTGCGCCTCGTGCGAGCACACGACAGAGACAACATACAGCTCTGCACGCCCGACACACACACCACCAGCGAGGTGAGACACGCACACAACAGAGACAACATACAGCTCTGCACGCCCGACACACACACCACCAGCGAGGTGAGACACGCACACAACAGAGACAACATACAGCTCTGCACGCCCGACACACCCACCGCCAGCGAGGTGAGACACGCACACGACAGAGACAACATACACAATACATACATACAGGTAAAGCCATAGGTACACATACAGAGAAAAGTGTAATTGCGGACGCTGATGACAGTACACACAAACAATTTATCTTCCAGGTTAAAGATTAGAGTTTGTAAGAAGCACTTGAAGATTGTATATTAACTACAGTTTTAAATGAGTATATAAAGCTTTAAGATTATATTATTAAACGATCCTCAGGGCTGCAGCCAACAGATGTCGCCATACCAGTTCGCGACCATGGTCTGCTCCAAGTACAAGGAGCGCGTCAGACGACTGTCTGGTCTCGGCATGCAGATATCACCAGCTATTGGTGAGTTGTGTTGTATTTATGTAAACGCTTTTAAAAACAGACTCTTTCTTATGAAAAGTGTCTATTTACTTTTACCTATAATCTTACAACATTTTTTTTTCTCTTCACTCCATAAGGAAATATTGTTCATCCTTACATAGAATCTTATTTATATTGTTCATATCTAAACCTTTAAATATACGAGTAGAAAAAACAGAAATATCGTTTACGTGTTTGTCTTATATATAATTCTTCAGCTAAAACTGCTCATTTCTTTATCATCATATTTTTTATAAGGAGATAGTATTTATTCTCATTTCATGTTCGTGGTCAAATCAAATGAAATATTCAGAAAAACAATCAATCATTCAATCATTCATTGATCCAAAGGAATGTGTCATGTTTGTTTAAATGATAATGAATGGCAATTTTATTTTCATCTTAAGAGTTTACGTGGTGTAGATCAAAGCAATATCTCCTTAGAAAACCACAAGTCACAGTGAGTGTTCCATGGTCGTGTATATAAAGTGTCCGTCCGTCCGCAGAGGAGCCGGACCGTCCGTGTCGCATCGCGTGTCAGGACGAGCGCGTGTCTCACCGCTTCTACCTCGTCAACGGACACGACGGCTTGTTCCCGCTGGGCACGGCCTGTGGGGGGCGCGCCTACTGCGTGGGGGGGAGGTGCCTGGTCAGAACACTATTTACTATTATCTACAATATTTAGAAATTGCTTTTACCACAATGGTTAATTTTTCTAAATAATATCATTTCATGATGAAATATTTTTTGCTGGAATGTTAACTAAAAATATAAATAAAATAATCTTTTTTAATATTGAATTATTAAACACCAGGAATTCGGTCCGGACCTGACCCCCCTATCAGAGATGGTGTTCACGTTGCCGCTCCTGAACTCCTCCCGCCCGCGCCGCAGCCTCCACAGAGACAGACTCACCGTGAGGAGCTCCCTGGACCGGCTGCAGCTGCACGAGATCATCGCCAGGCTTAACCTAACCGGTCCGTATACAATAACAAAATATATGTGGGCAGTAAGAAATTTTACACTTGTTAAATGTTTTTTGAAATATATTTTATAATTCTAATGTTTCTATTGTAAACTGGTCTTAAACTTGTCAAAAAACAATATATAATATGATTCATAAAATTATAAAGAAATATTGAGCATGATAAGTAAATATAGATTGAAAAAATATCAACACGCACATGCACGTCAGGACTCGAACCTGCTACCTCTGGGAAACAATCTCATCGCTCGCCTTGATGAATCTCAATCATCAAATAATTTTCATTATATATTTATTTTTAATTTTAATAAGCTTCACATGATTTAAAATATTTATAGATGTTTTCAAACAAGAAACAATACAGTCTTATACATATAACATATCTTTATATAAACTTAAAGTACAAATAGTAACTAATCAAATATATTCCAGATAACTCGAGAGGCAGTGCGTATTTTCAAACAATTCCAGACAACATAGAAGTTGATTTCACAAATCCCATTCATATTTCCCCAGAAGACACCTTTATTAGAAAGAAACCTCGTCCTACTTGTGATTAAATATATTAAAAAAACCCAAAAAAGTTGTTGTTTAGATATTTTTGTATTTTTATAATTGCCATCGCTGGTGCTTCACTGAGGTTGTAAGTAATATTTAGTCAATGTTACTGTTTTGTTGACTGTACTTTGTGATTTAGATTATACTATAACACTATTTTCCTATATTATTAAATAAAATATATTTAATTTACTTAATCTTAAAATGTTTTATTTAGACCTCTTTTTTTAAAAATGATATAAAATTAAAACTAAATTTAATATTAGAAATAAATATATATTAAATATTTGCGATCATTACTTCAAGACCGCACATTCTTGATGGCTGCCAACAGTTTAGACTGGTCGGTGAGGAACCACTGCCACAACTTCCTTAGGTTATGTTTATCACTTTTCTGAAATATTTCCATATTATATATATAATTTTTTCATAAATATTATTCTCTGATTGTCTTTATTATAATTACTGTACAGTGCCAAAATCGATAATATATATATTAAAGTAAACATTTTGCTATAAATTAACACATGTTTATATTTAAAACTATATTACAAATAAAAAGAATGGTAATATAATATTTGTATGCTTGTCATATAAAAATTCAATGATAAGCTACATACTTAATACTAAAATGTAATAAGTACCTTGATATCATTGAACAGTACGCTGGTCTCCACCACTCTGTTATCAACAGCCTCCCACTCCTGTATGAAGCGATGTCTCATGGCTGATACTGTAGTGTTGTGGCAGTTTGGTTGTCTGGTACACCCGTCATAGATGTACTTGATTAGAGGTTTCATTGAGGTTTTGCTGGGAAAATATTTAAAGATAAATCAATAAAATCTGTAATTAAATAAGATGAAAATAGTTTCTCTGTTATTAAGAAATGATTATTGATTAGTTTTTTATTTTTTTTCTCCACTCAGATAAGATTTAATTTGGCAATAAATTATTTGAGGCTTTATTTATTCTTTTGATTATTTGTCGAAAAGTGATCTACAGATAACTAAGAATACAGTCAGGCTTTTTCCCAAAAACAGTTAAATAATTTGGAGGGATTGCATTTTTATTTTGTTGTTGGTATCATAAACAGCTTATTCTCTTGGGTTTACTATACATCATAATCTGGCTATTTATTAAAATAAACCTAATGACTAAAATTAAATATGATATGCTAAAAAGATTTATTCAAACATTTTATCATTATTAGTCTTTCAAAGTACAAATCCTATTATGAACAATAAAAAAATTACTTACAATTCGACCAGAGCCTCTTCCTTTCTCTGATATCCCTCAGCGATATTTTCTTTTAGTTCAGGAACTTTATTTTTTAATTCATTGTACTTTTTTATATGCAACAATACATCTGTACTGTTACCTCCAAGTATTGAAGACAAACTTTGCACCAAAATATTTGATGTTTGTAAATTTCTCTCTACATTTTCTTGCTCTGTGCATATATCAGACATTGATTTCTAAAAAACAATTTAAAAAATTTAAGCATAAATAAGTACTAAATCATGGACTTAAAAAAGGTTAGTCAAATAACCCATAAAATTATTAACTGTCTACTCTTGTCTCTTATTTCTATACAATTATTATTGTGTTTATTTTAAATTCTTATTTATGAGAGAGCAATATATTAATATTTCAGATAACATTCCAGAAAACAATATTGTAGACAATTATTACTTCAACATGAATACTTACCATCCTACTAGCGACTACTTCACTCTCCTGTATGACATATAATCTTAAATGTGCCGCAAAGTGCATAACTTCCTCTATGGTACGTAGTTCCCTCCTCAGTGCGTAGTACACAAGACGGTCTAGACTTACAGCCTGGTGTGTTATATCTAGCAGGAATGTTAGATCTTTGTATATTTGTCTGGAAAAATGAAATATAACTTATCATTTTCATTTATTTTCATTGCTATTATTATTGTTTTCTTTTAATTTGTTGTTATAAAGATCATGTTTAATGAAATTGTTTAATTTTGGTCAATTCTCTTGTCACCAGATAATTATTTAAAACATTAAATAGCAATACTAAAACAACTAACTCTCTAATCATCAAGGCAGACATCGCTGTAGCCTCCACAGCGAGGTGTGTCCGTCTCTGTGTGTACTGTTTAACCATGTGCTGCAACTGTTGGTCTAAAATTGACTCCTCTTGTTCCAGCAAGTCAATTGCACTTTGAGCTTCCAATAAACTTACTCTGTAAATAAAAGACTATATAAAAAATGTTCTGAAATTAAATGAGTTTGCCTAAATATTATATATAAACATTTACTAAATAAAATATATTAGAAAAAGATGTAATTGCAGAGAGACTTGAGATCACATTTGAAGATATGACATTAAGATAGGCATAGAGGAGACTACCACAAATATATAGAAATGTTAACACTCCAGATTCAAACCCAGGACTAGTCATGTCTTCATTGGCATTGCAATATACAGTACTATTTTAATTTTATTAATATCTTTTTTCTCTTACGTAATTTGACTGGGATGTACATTGTTGTAATTAGACACAAGCAACATCTTAGCTTGTTCTCCGCTTAGTTCCATTTTAGATTCTATGTAGGCAAAGACAGCATCTGACAAGCTGAAATATAAGTTTAATGCATCACTTGTTATACAAAATGTATAAAAAAAATTATTCTTATTTTAGCCAAAACTTTAAATAATATAGTCTTTTGTAAACAAAAAACTAATTGTTTAGTTTTTTTTTTAACCACATATTATATTTATAACAAAAACTGTACCGTTCCTCCATATTCTTGGCTTCAATGAGAGCCATACGTTGGTCTTCATCACTCACGTCAGTGTCTCTGCTGTTGAACTTTTTATTTGTATACAAATCAAAATGCGACTTGAATAAAGCTTGAGATTGACGGTAGGATTCCAATGGGCCAAATGTGAAAAACTGCTTTGATATCTCCTGAAAGTTGAGCAAAATATATGTAAAAATACAGTCCTAACATAAAAAAAACTACATTTGCATTTGAATTACATTTGTTATCAAAGCAAGTAAAAAAGGATCATTGTAATTGTATCTTTAAATGGCCTATCTCTAACAAGAATCTATTTTTTTTAGAAATATTTAACAGTGTATCAATGCATGGGTAATTTCTAGTGTATGAAAATAAGTATTTAGCTTTATATTTCTTACAAATAAACATTTATTTGTCCTCCTTTACCAAATGCAACTGTAGCAAGGGAAATATGTGGTTTATTCTAAAAGCAATATTTAAACAGTCATTAATTTTAACAAATGTTACCAAGTTTAAGTTATTATACCTTATCAGTCATACAAGATCCATAAACTCCCAGCACATCTGCTATGACATTAACTACACTATTCTCTACTTTTTCTACTTCTTCAGCTAGCTGTAAACATTGATCACTTGCCGACTTTACATCTTGGAGGCATTGATTATGAACTGTATTTAGTCTGACTAGATCTATGGTAAGATCTTCCTTAATTGACCTGGAAATATAGAAAACTATTGCTGCTTACATAGTTTGAATACATGTCATTCAAGATTATATTTGATATTTGATAGAATATATTTGATTTTTAATTAATATAACTAAATTTAATAATTAAATACATTAAATCTTACTTCTTATGTTCAACCATTTCCTTAAGAAGTTCTTCCTGTGAATGTAACATAGTTAATTTTTCTTTAAGCTGATTTATATCAAGTTTTACATCCTCCAAGGTTTCTATGTCTCCTGCTAGTGCCAGACCTTTAAATTCATCATGAATAGAAACTAATCGGGTTTCAAATTTTTCTGAAGATAGCAATCTCTCTTTTTTTTCTAATTCAGCATACCTGACAATATAAAGTATGTGAAAAGACATACCAAAAAGCTCTTTAACTATATACTACGTGAAATTGCATCTCCAAATATCAAACACTAATAGTTTTAACCAGTGTTATACTTCTATAGTTTTTACCTGCATTCTTCTCTAGTAGTTAGGGCATTATTGTGATCTAAATTGTTATAAATCCACTGTAAAACACCCGAAAAATCGGGATCATTCAACATCCACTCAAAAGATTTTTTGTAAGTCTCAACACCTAAGTTGTGAAGGAATGGAATAAATTCTTCATCACTTATATCGTTTTCGTAATTCATTTTATATTATTTCACAATCGATAATGTTATTATAAATAGTATAATTATGAATTACTGATGAGCAAGACGGCGCCGTTACAATTTAAAAATATAAACAATCTTGACATTTACATTTAACTCGCAAGTCACAATGACAAATGACATTTGTTGGCTTAACGTATTTCATTAAAATCTGCAAATATTCCGTAAATTAAAAAAAAATCAGAAGTAATAAAATACAATTCTAAAATTGTAATTTAATAATTGTACAGAAATATATAAGTTTCAATCAAAAAGTTTACAAATCATGTTCTAATGTACATATCGTGTATCACTATCACAAATAGAGATGTCGCTACGAGGAACACTTTGTCGTATTTAATGCTGTTAGAATATAAAGAATAATTATAATAATGAAATCATATGTGAAAAGAAAATATATATATATATATACATAAAACATTCATCAGTCTTGCCGGTGCCGTTTAATGGCGATGAGCCAATTGTGCTACTCTGAAAAAGCCTTCCAAAAAATATTAATCTTTTAAACAGTTTATCTAAAACAGGGCAAAACTTGTGTTATTATTTGGGATTGTCAAACATATACCTCTTTTTAAACAATCAAAAAGTTAAGTATTTTAATTAAAATTAACTGTAAAATCAAAATTTAAATCACTTCAACCCTTATAGTACCTCTAGTACGAATTTTTACGTTACGACATGTAAGTCAGTTTTGAAAATCGTCAATTCAAAACATAATTATTATACATCTATGAATCAAAATCTATTAATATATTTAAATGACCTGTTAAAAAATAAAGATAAAAATCTTTAGTTATTTAAGATCATTCATGAAAGTACAATAATTCGGCTTTTGATTTTACGATTTCGTATACTGTCGTAGTTATCGTGAAGCCAAAACTTATAGTAGAGGTACTTACTGTAAGGTTTGAAATATTTTTTTTTCAGTTATTTTAAATGAAAACATTAAACTTTTTGATCGTTTGACACCTATATTTATTCAAATATAATAACTTTTTCACTCTTAATTTCTAGTTAATAAAAATACCGTAATAAGTAACCCCAACGTCCTAATCGTGAAAATCAACATATTTTAATTAATCGAATGATCTACGAAAATAATAATTCGAAATATCTTAACGATAAAGATAGTATTCTTATGCGCTATTACATGATACATCATCTGTCATAAATAATAATGAGGGTAGTAAATCATTCCATTCAAGTGACATAAAAATAAAGGAAGAGTCACATTTCGGCTATTAACCAATTGAAACCCTCGGTTTTGGCATATCCTCGCACTTGAACGCTAAAAGTTCAAGGTCGCGATCTTGGCTGCCTATGAACCGAATTTTGTGTACCTATATTATTCATATTCATTATCATTGAATGGTATTTTAATCATATGCAGCACTTACAAATATTAAAGTCAATATTTTGATTTCTAATCTGAAAAATATTTCTCATCATTAGTAGACAGGTCAATGATGTCAAGTTGTCTATAACGAAAACGTATTGACCTACCTACTTTAATTTAAGAAAGAAATAAAAACAAAATCATAAGCTTTTAAAATCATCAAACTAAAGACCTACTAAAATGTATAGATATAAGAACGATTTTTGCTAAATTATATAATAGTTGCAAATTATAAATGTCAAATGTATTAAGATAAGAATGTTTGAATGTTTGACGTTGTATCTGTGGGCGTCTATACTCTATAGTTGTTGAAGTTACGCTTGATGCTGACCAAGCTTTCTATTGAATGTTGTTCCATTGTTATTCCGAAGTTGTAACAAAATATTATTGTATTTAATAAACCGCAACTTAATAAAAATATAAATAATAAGAAAACTTTAATTTATAATTTAAAATTAACGGTTTCAAAAATATGAATTTTAAACAGAAAATATTCGACAGTAGTTTCAAGAACTGTGATTGGCTGTTTATTTCGCCAATGTCCAATCAAACATGCAGGATTTGACAGTTGATTTGGATTTTTTACTGTTATTTGAGAAATATTGTTGTATATTCTAGATTATCGATATTTTAGTATGTATTGCATCAAAATATGCTTTCCATGCTTTTTGCTTCTAAAATATGTACCATAAAAAAAGCTCTTTCCATCTTCGCTACAAACTGAATAAACCACTAGTATAACGTTACGTATAATATATAGAGCGACCATAGAACAAACTTGACATCGTCTGGAATATAAAGCACTGATGGAACATTCAAAGTTCGACAAGCACTATTATAGCAATTCAACAATGATAATGTATGTCAGTGACGATTTAACGGTTAAGTCGATATTTCATATTGTAATGGAAACAGTGCCAATACACAATAGCGATATAGGAAGTAGGTGACATGAAGCATCCTTCACAAAGCACGTCCCCGCTAGAAAAACAATAGAACTGTCTATGCTCGAGCTTATTATGCATTTATAACTCTTGGGTCTATTATCTAAGGTTGATTTTCGCGTACAAATTATTCAATTTTATAATTTCACCACTTCTTATCAAGCTAGAGAACTCTTCAACTTGCTCGTGTCTTATAAATGCCTGGTAGTTTCACATATTGATAGTGGGGAAACATATTTACATGCCATCTTGTTATAATTGTTTACTTTTCTTATTGTCTTAAACACTTTATATCTAATTATTATTGTTATGAATTAACTTAACTTTTCATACACATATATTCTTAATTTTTGACTGTTTTTTCACTGTTTGTCTTAGTCAGTTTATTTTAGGATGTACAAAATGTGTAAATTTTAAATCGATAATGAATTCCATAGAAAAAAGAAAACCTTTAAACATATCTATGGTTTATTTACTCTAACATAATGTAGGTTTATGTTAGAATGTTGAAAACAAATGAACTTTCGGTGTTTATGATATCATCCTATTTTTGGTTCGGGATCTATTTGTATGATAAAACATAGCGGTGTGTCAGGATGGCAGTTTGTTTATGTAGGCGTCTAGTTCAAGAGCAATGGGATATGGGCTGAATGGAGTAGTTGATGCCACAATTATATTTTTTCTGTGGAGAGTGGCTGTCACACTGATACGGAGGTAAGGTTACATATACATATGTAAAAAAGACAGCAGGCAGTTTGATAAAACGTTGACTTCAAATATTTCACATAAGATTCACAATTATAATAAGTTAATAAATAAATAACGACTCCATGACCTTGTGTTCCGCCTTACATTGTTTGCTAACTAAGAAGTAAGACAGGATATTCTCTGTTCCGATTTACAACAAGTTTTGGTAAGACTTTTCATTCGTGTCGTTGGAGTCGAAGGTAGAGGGGGAAAGGGCCCCTCCCTTTCCCCCTCTACCTTCGACGTCGAAACCCTATCCTCTGACACCATTTATATTGTTAGGAAATGTTTAGTTTTTGAGATAATCCGATTTGAAGTTTTACAAAACTAACCTAAAATGTAAGTAATTAAGACTTCTGTAATGTCTCTGGTGCTTCAGGATGGCCAGCCCCTTAACCCTTGCGTAACACAGTGTAACAGTGAGTGGAGGCTACCCTTCTTCTGCGCCTCCGGATTTACAAAAACACTCTATAGAGTCTAGGGGTAGGACAGAGAAGACTACGTGGAGTATAGTATTAACAAAATGAAAATAATAAATATATATATTTATTATTATTTATTTCATAAACATTTCAAATCACAAATCATTTGTCAAGTTGCCGCCTTTTGAGATTCAGGAATCTAAAAAAACAAAGTGGTTACGAATTGTTTTCTAGTTAAATTGAAATTGAAATACCAATATAATTTTATATTGATAAATATATTGCATAGATGTGTAATGTTATTTAAACATTGTTTTTTTGTGCTAATATTGGTAAAAATACTGTAAGTTACTCTTACACAAAAATATATATAAAAAAAGTACACGTTTCCTCGGGCTCTAATAGTATTAAAAGACAGGGGAGACCAACCCCTTTCAAATGAGACCATATTCAAATCAAAACTCCAACGACACGATTGGAAAAGCCAGCCAAAGCTTTTTTGAACCGCGCCGCCTCGGTAAAAGCAACAAAATAGATCGGTACATACATATGACTTGAAAGATTAATTATCTTGAAATTTGACAGATTGTCACTGTCATCACTGGGCCAACCCGGAATAGAAAAGTTGTCATAAATAAATTTGTAATTTATAATTTGCTAGGATTATATTATATCTACTAGCTGTGCCTGCGACTTCGTAAGCGTAGATTTCGATTTTGATAATACGTACCCTTTGTAATTACCAATGTATGTAAAAACTATAAACCTTCAAAATTTCATTAAACTCAATCAAGTAATTTTTTATTTTTTTAATGTTCAATCACTGGTAATTTAGCAGCAATGATTCGAAAATAAGAGATTACTAACTTCTTTATTTTCTTTGTTAAGCGGTAGTCAACAAAAAAAATATAAAGTGAATCCCATAACAATATATTTCCGAAAACTGCATCCAAAATCGATAAATCCGTTTCTGAGATTAGCGTGCACAAATATACAGACATACAAACAAACAGAAAAACCACTGTTTTGGGTTCTCTTGCTTTTCAAATGGCCCTCTATAATTTTTTTTTTTATATTTGTACAGAAATTGATCGGTTACAATTTTATTATATGTATAGATTGCAGATGTCATTCTTATTTTTTTTTAATTGACCTTTTAAAATGTCTTCGTTTGTTTAGTTAGTAAAATAACCTCCTTTTGCACAATGCTTTAAATATTTAGGAAAGCGAAAGGAATTTGTTTCGTTATTTGATGTGGAGCAAAATTATAACATAAACGGAAGATTACGAACAAAGTTATTTACATTTGGAAGGTAATTTGGAACAGGTTAAAACAACATAACTTTATAGTGTGTATTGTATGTTTTTGTAATTTTCTTTTATAGACTATGTTTTAAACCGTGTACCTACGTAGCTACTTGAGGTAGTTCTTGCACAATTATTATAATTTATTTGTTTTGTTTTTTAGTCTACTGCTTTTTACTTGTATTTAGATCTTTTCCATGTTTATCTTGCTGAAGGGTATAACTATTCTTCGAATAAGAGTTAAGATTAATATTTATTTTTTTGTGCTATGTGGTCGTAGTTTAGAATACCTCTTCGATGATGACAAAAGAATGATAGGTGGATATCATCGTACACCACTTATCCAAAAGGTTGCGGTAATATTACTAAAGCAGCCATTTCATTATGAAATTTACCAAGCGCCAGGTCAACCGAGCGACTAATATCAAATTGCTTAAGGATGTATCTCCTCCTACCTAATTGGTGGAAACTTTTACTTGCATTTTTTGTGGTTAAGTTATGTTCTGTCAATTGAATAATGACATCTTTCGGAAGTTCTGGAAGCTTGACGGAAAACCGGCGCCAAAATGTTTTCCAAGTCTTTTGGGATAACGGCCAATAATTGGGATGAGGACAATAAAATTTAATAATAATAACAATAAAATTAAATAAATTTAAAATATTTATTAAATTTTATCAAGTCAAGTATAATAAAAGAAACTTATTTTTATTAACAATTAATCTACAAAATCAGTATTGGATACGTTATTTTCAAGAAATATGTTATTTATTTCTGTAGAACTTCAACACAAATCTTTCAGAGCGAGTTGTTTATAATTTATATTCTATTTTCAACCTTTCAAGTTGTTCTGTCGCCGCCATGTTGTTTTCCTGATGCGTCTCTATTCATCGTGAAATGCGTTTTAAAATGTTATTATATAAGAATAGATATTAGTTTAAAATAGCTGTTTTAATAAGGCGCGATGACAGACGCGCCTAAAATAGAAAGTTAAACTCCAAAGACAACAAAGAAAGTTTATATAATTAAGTAAGAACTTACTAAATTATGGAAAAATATAGGTTAACTAGCACAAGCTAATTTTAATATTATTTTTTTATTAATTATTAATTTATTTTAATATTAATTTCTTTACTAGTGTTCTATACATAACACTGCGTCTTCCTGCGAAGAAGGATTCTACAGTGCCCCTAGTATCTACGAGTTTTGACGTTACCAGATCTTCCAATTTATCACATTCTAAATTTACCAAATTGGTAAACTATCATGGTTTTTGACGTTACGAAAGTTATGACAGTATCAGGGGCACAGATTTTACAGATATCAAATCTATGGTTCGAAATTTTAACAATATTTTATTTAGAATTCAAAAACATATTGCTAAAACCGACGACAAAAGTGAATCAAATCCATAGGACCAAATAATGCGAAGACAACTTTAGGAAACATTTAGCAAGTTGTTGCTATAAACGTCACCTGATATAAAATTTACACGTAAAGGAAGATTTTCCTTTTAATTTTTTGTATAAATTAGACACTTTATCAGAATCTACAAAATGAAAATATTAAGAATAATCTCTCCGGTAATCTTCATCCCACTTACAGTAAAGTTATTTAATTAGCAATATAGTTAAAAATTATTTGTCCAAATAAATAAAATGTCTCACATTGATACCTTGGGTTATTGTGGAATACTCTTACTGTACTGTAAAAATAACTTGCTTGTGAATCCTGAATATAAATTGAAAAATGCTTAATATGGACGAGTAATGTCGAAAGCAAAATCATGTATTTAAAAGTTAATATATCGTAACCGACTAACAGATTCGGGTTAAATTTAACCCTATCTGGGTTTAAAAATAACCCGTATTAAATTTCAGTTAATGCAGAAGACGTGACGTCAAAATATACGAACTCAAGCTTAAATATCTAATTAAAACTATTAAATCGTTGACATATTGAAACTATTTTAATTAATTATACAAAAAAAATATGTTTTTGTTTACTTTTAAATAAAGGAAAAACTTAGTACCCATATTATGGATTTTGCTCAAATACCTATATAGCATTTGAAGTTTTTAACAAAAAAACTAGCATCATTCAAACACGTTTTACTCATTGTCTAGAATTTGAATGACAATACAATAGACACATCACAGATTATAAATACCATCTGATTATATTTTGTTTTAGGTCACGACCAATAAAAACTCTTTGGTGCTGTTTTACACTGTGTCTGTATGTTCTCATTGTTTTATTAAGAATCTGTTTTGTGCACGGCTTTTGACTTTACTATTTACAAAGTAAAACATATTCATATTGTAAGTATATTCTTTTTAAATTATGTATCAATTTTTTAACTCAGAAATATATGTTGATGACTTCCTTCTGTTTTATTTTTTAGCATTAATCAAATATTTACAGGATATAGGCATGTCTAATATTTTTAGGACAAATAAATAAATCGTATTCTTATCCCTGATTGGTCAATTACATTGTGTATTATTTGAATTTTACCTAAAACTTAAATAAAGAACAACCGCGCAAAACTACGGGGAACAGTAGTATTTAATAGATAATATAAACAAATCCTTTGTGAATGCTATTGACCGTTACGTGAATTTAGGCAAGGGTCAACGACCTGAATTAGTTTATTGACTTATACTAAATATAATCTATACCCATATTACAGATTATTATTATTCGAACCGCCATTAACGGTGCTTGTCAAGCGTAGTTAGGTCTAAATAAGTAACAAAGTCACAATGGCATTATGATTTGGATGTAACAACTCCATTCAAAGTCAAACATATCTACTATTTGTATATATAATATGTGAAATATGACTGCTCCATTTATAAAATATATATTATATAAGTATAAATTATACTTATGTGCACTAAACTTCTAGAAAACCTTGACAAATTATACTCTAGGTATGTCTAATTCTGCTATATTAATACTTACTTGACGCAAAACAGATGGTTATTTATATAAATGTAGAACACATATTTGTATGTCTGTGTAGAAAATCATATTTCAGTGTTTTTTTTAAAAAAGGCTATCTGTTGCGACAGTTCCAAGCCATGTTTTTGCGGAAAATAAAAGCAGTTTCCAAGGTATTTAGCTCTTTTGGTAATAGTGGCCAGGTAATCAGGTAAAGACAGGGCTTTTTTAATTTGAAACAGTTACATACAGCTATTATTAACAACACAATATGTATCTATGTATGTATAATGAAACTGTGCCACATTGTCAATTAGAATAATTTCGCGAATGATTATTTTAACAGCATTTTGTCTGGGGTCGCGGGGTCGTCGTACTGAACATCTGTTGACTTTTAATTTAGATCCAAAAATTAAACATTCATTCATAACTAAGGTCATAAATAACACTTAGAGATAAAAGTCATGTCAATTATTTGCTATAATAATAAAAATTTAAATATTTTTTGTTAGTAAATGTAACATACATAGTTCACTCCACTGTTTATTGGTAGAATATTTTTTTTTATTGAAAATTTTATTATCAAGCCAGATATTGTCACTGTCACGGGACACATTGTAGGTATATTATGATTCTTGATTACTGTAAACTACAATATGTGATCACACATTAATATTCGTTTGGAAATCGTATGTTTGGATCACTTAGAAACAGTCAATTCTAGGACATCATGCCGTGATGGCTTAAACTATCCATAAAGAGTTCAAAATATACAGATTATGTAATAACGTAGGTATGTAAATTCAATAAAGCATTTTCCGCTACTAAATGTTATTCGAAATTCATAAATCTGATATGAAAAAGGGAATCGCGTGTCTGTACGGGGGATCGATTAGTTGCAGTACCGTAGAATGCACTTGTGAAACAATCGACTATCATGTACAGTTGGCAAAAAAAAATATGGTTACTTTTTCGGTCTAGGTATTTTAAGCATTTGTTGCTAGCACAAACAAAATAATAATTGGTATTCAATTATGAATATTATTATGTAAAATTTGTTTTAAAGTCTCATTTCTTTAATAAGTTAATTTGGTTTGTTGACCTTACAATGAATCATGTTGATAGTCATAGGGTTTCCCTGCATTTAAATATTTAAGGAATGTTGCAGACGGTATTATAGGATTATGTACGAGTACACCATCTACTAAGTACTTAGTATCTATGTATTACGTTTAACTAAGTTGGTATTATTTGACAGTTCTAAATTACAAAATGTTAAAGTCATGTTTTTTATTTGAAATAGAACTTACTCTACTTGCACAGTTCCAAAGATTATTTAAAAGAACCTGTAAAAAATCAGGGATGCTTTTTTAAAAGTTTTTCAACGTTGAATATATTTTAATTTAGTTTTTTAGTTAAGTTTGTTAATACTTTGTACCCTACCCATCTTAAAATATAATATGTCCTTTAACCTAGGGTCTCTGGTAGATATCTCTTGTAAGAGATAAGTCATCCTTTGTGAAAATTGTCTATACTATGTTACTTAAATATTATGCTGCAAAAATAAATAAATAGTAATCACATAAGGTCTAAGAATAAAGAAAGCTAATAGATAATATATTGGAGTGGTTGCAGTAATTGTGCATGTGCTTAAAGATTTAAATTTATAGCATATCTAAAACTAAAATACTTTACTAAATAATATCAATACTTCTCTAAACCCTACTCAATAATAACTACCGCTGATAGACTCATTATTCACCTGTCGGAGATTCTGAAAGAGGAAGAATGAAATAATAATAAATCACAATTTAGTTTCGTCATCCCACTACCGGCGTAGTATCGATGGTTCTAGATATGTATGTATGTCTATCACACGTGTACATATTACTAAGATAACTTTATCAATACTTACAATACATGTTTTAATAATTGGGTAACTCTTGACGTAATTAATTGTTTTGATAGTTATTTGAGAAAGGTGTTTACGTAATTAAGAACTGAAAAGAAAATATAATTTTAAAAAGGCTATTGAATTGACTAAAAGTTTATTATAAGTCAAAAGTTTTTTTTTTTCCTTTCCACGTTTGATCCCCTGATTTTGTTATGGAAGATATAATTTTATTTTACGTCTTGAACTCGTGAATGTGAATTACAATAATTAATTATAACTATATAGGCAACAATTGTTAGATGTCAGAATCAAAAGTGATACAATTTATGGACTAAATGCGGCACGTAGCTCGTTCTCACGAGTCACTACTTGCGGAGTCAGAACTGCTTCGTTGTTACCAGGCTGATGGAATCATTGTCGGTAAATATACATAATGTAATTTACTTGATTTGAGTATTCTATGTATAGTGTGTATTTAACAGGTGTCTATGACGGCACCACTTGACGGATATAAGTTACCCAACTCAAAAAAAAAAAAACGATATATGTCAGAATTTCCCACTAAAACATATTTAGAGAATTTTCGGCAAATAATATCAAAACACTCACCAAATGATTTTAAAATAAACAAATATGCATTATTCAGCATACCATGTACTGGGAATGATTTCTGGAATATGTACATCGTTATTCGTTAACCTAGCCATCCTATTTAGATTCTATGAAATCTGCGTTTTAACAGTACGTACGAGATAATTTATACAATACGATAATATTTTTCTAATATATTCTTGATAACCCGGATTGCAAAATGCAAATATTTATGCCTGAGCAAAACTAACAGGAATCTGTTGCAGATGTTCAACAAAATTAAAGTAATGTATTAACCTCAAAACAATATGCTTTAGTTAGTTAGGTATTAACAATACCATGACGTAAGAGAAAGATTGATAACAATAAGTTGCAATTAGTATTCTAGGGTTATCTCAATCTTTGATGCGCCGTCAGTTATTTTATCGAATAGTGTTAGTAGAACATGTTTTACTAAAATAGGAATATCCACTCCTCAAAGAATAATAATTCTATACGTCACGTTTGAAGTGGCGGGAAACAAATTATTGTTTGTGTTTTTTTTTTATTTGACAAAAAAGCCAAGGCTTATTCATCTAATAAAGTTAATATTTGGACCTAGATTGCCTACTTTTACCTATTATGTCCGCAGGCCGTCAGAACTTTTTTTTGAGAGGAAGTCTAACCTCTGTACTGTACTCCTGGCAATGTGTGTGATAAATTCCAAGATGGTCTCTGGAGTAGTTAAGACGTAAAAGAATTACAGATAAAGAAACACATTCACCTTGATAATATTTGTTAGGATGTAGAATTACATAGGTACATGACGCGTGAGTCATAATAATGTAATAATAATGGTCAGTCTGCAAATATCGACATTGTTACGTTTAATCTTGATTGTATTACTAGATACCAACATAGTTAATTTCTAATCGTTTACACTTAATGCTTTATTTCACCTCTCATTGGAACGTCTCTAAGGTCTACACGAAAGTTAATCCAACATAGATTTGGATTTTTAACTATGTTAGAATAAAAAATATAGATAATTAAAAATTATACCTAATTCATTCAAATTTCAACAGGGTGGCATCTCTTATTTAAATTGCTAGTAATTTTTGGCTCTTTGTAGACATGCATGTTTGTTTGTATTAACAGGTTTAATTCATAATTTATAGCATTGTGATAGATGTACACAAAGGATTTTTGCGCTTGGTACAAAACAAAAGGTACTATGTACAATATATATTTTTTTATAATTATAAACCATTACGTATGTATATTCTTATTTTCCATATGTATGTTCTTATTTTATTAGTTTTTAACTTACAAAAGATAAAATTAAATAAAGGAAGGTTCAATGTCAACAAAGTACGTTCTTCACGAGTGCGTCAAACCAATATCCTTTTTAAAATCCTTAACAAGTTGCATCACACGGGAATCGAACCCGACATCCTTATTTAAATAATGATATAAACGACACATGGTGAAGCAATGGCTATCTTTCAATTATCCTTTGTGTGAGATGAGTATTAGTGCAGCAACAGTGGTTTAAGATTAATAGTAGATGGGTAACCATGGAGGTTGCATTTATTAGAAAATCAATATAATTTATTTAATTAAAATTAATTATCTGTGAACGATAAAACTTATCTTCAAATGGTACAGGTACAAAATAATACTCTTGTTTGTAAAGAAATTATATTTACAATAACAAATACAATATTAAACAAAATATTTACAAATGAATCATCTTAAACAACTACCTAATTTAAAAATAATCTAGCAATAATATAATTATAACAAAAGTGAAAATCAGTCATGTTTACTACGTATTTAAAAATCTGTCAAAAAGACGGCAAACGACATTTAATATATAATATTCCGATTATATATATGTATGTTATATACAGCCAGTTAAGGCCATCGTTAATAATATTACTATTTATAAGGTATTCACTTTTAATTGTTTTAATTGAGATTGAATTTATAATTCTAGTAATTCCTACTTATCACAAAAATATTTCTATAAATAAAATTATTACCTATTTTCCTTCAATCTTTAATTTGTTTCTATAGCAACCAATACTGATACATTTATATATAAGATTAAAAATAATATTTACAATAAATAAAAAAACACTCAAACAATACAGTTACTAAAAATGGAATCAATTGTTTTATCACATCAAAAGTACCAACCTAATAATATTTACAATGTCATTATTATGATGATGGTACAACTGCTTGTTGTTCGTCAAACACTAAAGTACGCACTGTATGTTGGCTAACTGTCATTTCGTCTTGTCGAGGTTTTTGGCGCCTTTTGAAGTTGTCACAGAGAACACATACCTGAGCAATAATAAATAAATATTATTAAATATATTATATCTGTCTAAAAAAATAATTAAAAATACGAGTGAACATAAAAATACATAAATAATCTGAGAACATGTAACAAATAATCTTTTTAAATGATTAATTTTTAAACGAATTATAAATCCTAACAGTGTATGGGGTGAATAACCCCATGTGTCAAATATTTATCCTGTTGACGACCTTTGATTTAATTTGTTCAAGTGTTGGATCCAATTTACAATCCCTTGTGTGTTTGTTTATTTCACTAACTTCATTATCATAACTGAGTTATATATTATTTGTGTGTCCTGTTTGTATGAAATGTTAAAAAAATATATATTTGGTTACCATAGTCAGCGTTTATTATGTCTTTGATAATAATAGTTTCTAGATTGTTCTAACAATGTTAGTGTGATATGTTTAAATATTATCGGGACGGTGGTGACATCTATTAGGTTTTCTTTCGAAAATTCTAATCAATATTTCTAACTTTGCAGTATAGATAAACATTGAAAAGATGCCACTACCGAAATTAATGTTTGAAAATATCTATAAACATGTTAAGCTTATTTAAATTTATATAAATATAGAATGAAAAATAAACAGATACGGGCAGGGATTCGAACCCGCGACTACTGGGAAACCGTCCCGTCGCTCTACCAACCGAGCTACCGTATCGCTGTCCGTCTCGGTGAATTAAGCATTCTATATGTGATCGTCTTTATCGGGACGGTGCTGACAGCTATTAATTAAGCTTAACATGGCTATACATGTTTAAAGATATTTTCAAACATTAATTTTGGTTGTGGCATCTTTTTAATATTTATCTGTACTGCAGAGTTTAAATATTGTCCCGAGCACCCCAAAATAAGTAAGTTAAAAGGTAAGAAAATAGAATGCCTTAATTTTTTTTTCTTGTATTATCTTGAACTATTCATATCTTTAATAATCTAATCCAAATAAGATCATAGTAAAAGTAAACAACTCACGGTATACAGTAGAGTGAGGAAGCCGATGGCGGCTCCGGCCAGTACATCCCACCAGTGGTGTCGGTGGTCAGTAACGCGAGTGAGCGAGCACACTGCGCTGTATGAGAGAGACAGCACCTGCAGCAGCGGCACCGCCAACACCGAGCGACGCCGCCACGAGAACACGCGGCACTGCAGGTACCACTGCGGCAGATGGTGGGATTTACTATCTATGTAGTTACAGTACGTGTGTCGTAATGTCTTACCACCAAACCCTAACCAGTCTGGTTTGGGTTTGGTTGGTATAAATAATGGGTCTTGGTGACAGTAATTCTTTATAAAATATTTAGTAATAGATTTTTTTTTCACTGAAATGTGGGTAGACGTCAAAATAAAATATCTCACTTAAGTCTCTATTATCTCACAAAACTAAATTTGTTCAGTGATTATTGGAGAATTAAAAAAAAACATTTCTAAGTCATGTTATTTTATTTTTTTTATCCTATCTAGGTCCATGCTTGATGGTAAGTGAAATATAGTCACAGGTGGTAAGGCGCATTAACCTATCAACCTATTCACTATTGAAGACAAAAATGTTATCATGAAAATTAGAGCACCTACATTTATATAAATTAAATACGAATTTTGTTTATTGTTAACACTGTTATAACATCAGATACTAACCGCCATGAAGAAGCCACACAGCACGGACAGTGAGGTGTGTCCTGACGGGAAGCTGTGGTAGGAGTCACTCTGGTACCATGACGAGAACTTACTGGACGTGCACTCGAATGTACGGACATACTCCGACCTGAGACAAAAACAATTAGTTTTAGAACAAAAAAATATGTGTTCAAAAATATCGGTACAATAGCTTATCAATAACTAAATGGATCCCAAGTTCGATTACCGAATAACAATAATTATTTTACATTAAGTTCTTATATGTAACCTACCAGATGGAATTATGCGGATTATGGCTTAATATTTATACAAATGATTGGTAAAGCCTTGTTCAAAATTTATAATGGGACTTGTATTTTTTATTTCCTTTAACATGTGAGGTATGTTAAGCCTAATAAAAGATATATGTGGAATGAAAAGTACATAAGCTACCGACACAATAGCTCATTTGGTAGAACGACTGAACTGTGTTGTGGGTTCGATGTATTGATGAAATTTTAATTCTTAATTTACGATTATTTCGACTTACCCTTTGCAAGTTTTAGCAGCATCCGGCTCGCAGATGTCAAAGAATGTTGGTCTCGGGTTCCCGGTGACACCCTTCATGACTTCTGTTATCGCCAAATTAATAAACATCCCATACAGATAATTTCTGTATAATATAAGGGTTTTTCTTGACACGTACTGAAGCTTGGTACGAGTTGTATACGTTGAGTCAAATAAAATATATTCTGTTACGAATACCTGCAAAAAAGATATACATATTATAATTAAAATATGGACTATGGCTGGCTGACACTGACTGTCTCTAACAACAGTGGTTTTATATAATCCAGCAGCTTGCTTTACCGTCTCTAAAACATAGAGCTCACCCGAGCTGTTACCAAAAACTTTTTAAAGAAATCAATGATAACCCTAACAGTACTGAATACCTGTGTATATCTATACATTCATAAGGAAGAAAACTTTCACCTAAATGTGTGATATTTATAAACTACAACGTTATTTTGTAAGTAAAATACTTACAAGTATAAAAGGCAGTAGAGCCACTGTAGACACGATGACTGGTGTAGACACAGTGTCTCCCGTGAAGGGGTAGGAGAGTGCTGGGTCATTACAGAAGAATCCATTCTTGTGTTGGGGGATGAAGCCGAGTTCAAAGAGTATAGTTAGGATTGTCACTAAAACAATTTAATTTTTCAATATAATAAAACTAACTTAAAATAATACATTAATATTTTATCGAATAGGATGTTGATGTGACACATTAACTCGTCACTTTTTATAAGATAAAAGAAAAAATGAAACTCGTCTGAAATACGTTTAGTTATCCGTAGCCAATTAGCTTTTGAAAGTTGAAAGTAATGTCGTGAATCTTTCACATCTTAAAAAGTGATATAATCTGCGCTTTGTTCTTGTGTCTGATGTTTCCAGGAAATATTAAGATAATATATAGCAAAGTAAGATAAATATAAAGAAAGATAAGCGAACTGCGCCGGCGCAGGATGTCACATCAATTGATTTAAGAGAAGTATTTTTTTAGTTTCTTTTAGATTTTGTGCTTTTGGTCAATTTCTATCATGTTGATAATTTAAAAATAAAATATTTTTTTTAAGATTTTCAAATATATGAAAAAAAAATCGCATTCGGATATATACAAATATTTGGCCAATAGCATCGGGCCATCGTTAGCCAATTTATTTGGCCAATCCCTCGCTTCCGCCATTTTAAGTTCAAAGTCAATGTCGAAACGACAGGATGATACAATTACGTAATTGTTGTTGAGAATTCAAAATATCCGTTTATTACAATACATTATTGATATTGTTTTAAAAGTTAGATAAAAAAAATACATTTAACATTTTTTTGTATTTATTCCAATTGTTTTTACGTGTTATAATTTAAATGTAGGTAAGTATAATAAACAGAGAATAATTATAATATTTTCAATAATTGTTTAAATTCTGAATTAAAATATTTTATTTCTACCAAAATATTAACCACATATGAATCGTCTTCACCAATGTTTACGGAACATTAACTCGTATTGTTTTAACATAAAGATCATTTTAGTATAAATCTATGGATGGAAGTCTGAAGCCTAGTTACGAGACAGCATCTTTATTGTTTGATAGCTTGTATAATATCCTGTTCTATCTTAAGAATTATAAACACTTTTATAAATGTCACTACTGTGTTATGTAATATACTAAATAATATTGAATGAAAATGAGCAAATGAATGAAGGAAGGATATCTTTATTTTGCAAAAATAAAAATAACATTTTAAACAGAAATTTACCTAATTGCTTTGGAATAAACCGGTATCTCATAAAATGTCTTTAAACGGAAAAGCCTAAAGAGCATTTTTATTAAATTTAGTGTCAACGAGATTTAGAATTTAGATTTAGTAGGTAGGTATTATTTTTTTAAATAGTTGTTTCGTAAATTCATTTGCCACGATTGATCATTTGAGGACAGCTCAACCAATTTGATCATGTAATTGTCAGAACAAAATGTGAAAAAGTTTGTATCAAAGATCGGAAAAGTAGAATACAAATATCAAGATTTGTATTATATTTCTGTATAAAAAGATATATAATATGTATAATCATTTACAGTTACAACCACACACTCGAGAAAGCACTTGATTTAGATTTATAGATATTAGAAAATATGCATATTTAATATTTATGTTACAAGCGCACTTTAATCTTTATTAACAAACGCATATAAGGGCCACTAATTTGAAATAAAACATTTTCAAACAATTTTGTAACTACTGCTACTGGACAACAGATGGCGCTAGTAGTACTATGTAATTGAAACTGACGATCTCTGGTACACTGTTATTCAATATGATAAATGCTTATTACGTTATAATTAAAAAGCTGCGGGTCACGATAACTCTAAATAATTTATAACAAACTTGATTTATCACAAGATGTCGGTCTCTAATATTGTACATGGGAATCGATTTTTCTAATAAGAAACGTAATCGATATTAGAATTAACGGTTATAATTAAAAATCAATTATTTTTTGGATCATTCACCTGTAGATGTAAATAGTAATTTATTATTTGGATAGATTTATGATATAAAATCAAAATGATTTATTTAGACAACTAGATTTATTACGACAATCGATAAATAAATAAATCCGATGGCTTCTGGAATTATGAGAAGTGTTTATTATGAATCATGTCTTTTGAGAATATGATTACCTGTTATCATTATTACTAATAACTTATCTTTAAGTATTTGATTATAAGAATATAAATAATAATTATTTTTTCAATAATTTAATGGTTTAGTTTTAATAGTTTTATTATTATTTATGTGTTGAACTCTTTTCATGATGCCAGGGTTCGTTAACTTTGTTTTTTTTTTTGGAGATTGCGTGCATTCTGCCACATGCGTCACGGTGGGGTCTGCACGTGTGACACATATGTTTTTTTTACTTTTAGTCAAAATATTCAGTTTGTCGTTAAATAATAATTATATAATTACTTATAAATATTTTTCTAAATGATTATTATAGTAACAAATATTTTTTAACAACTTTCCTTTGACATCATAAATTGCTCCAAACGTTCAAGATCGTAAAATTATCTATATCCGTCACCAATAAAATTTAAATAAGTATGGCATTTTTAATGTATCTTAGAATATTTTTATTACTGGTAACATTAAATGCGTCCTCACCTCAGCAGTTCAACAGTTTTTTGTAGTTATGGAATCAAATGAGTTATATATCATTTATTTTTAAACTAAATTGATGACTTAGTTGAAAGGTTCTCTGACTTATTGCAAGAAATATACTTTTATAGATCTGTCAAAGTTTTTTTTTTTACTGGGAAACAAACTTATAGTGTAAGCTTAATTTAGTTATATAAACTTACCAAGTAAGAATAAAGGGAGGTCCACTCCCAGTCTCCACCATATTGTATTCACTTTTTCTTTATTGTTGTTATTCTGAGACTCCACGTCTCTTTTCTGCAAATAAAAAAAAATAATTATAATATATTGATCATTAAAAAAATATATATCAGATTCAAATTTATTACAATAGTTTTATATGAAAAATTCAATAAATCGAAAAAGTTCACCCAGTAAAAAATATCAAATATAATTCCGAAACCCTACTAATTAAATAAAGACGCTCTAGTGAGGATTCTCTACCTAAATATATACCACTTGGACTCATTACTTGTTACGTACTTAATCGAAGTGTGATTTGTCCTAATTCTTATAATTACTAACGTCAAATATGACGACTATAATGATGTGTTGGTTATTTACCGTTTAATGTTTAAAAAATTATCATAAGATATCTTTTTTTTTTTAATACACTTCATAATTGACATGTGCGTGTGTGAAAGACGTAATAGCAAAAGTCAATTGCAAATATGTACACAATTAAGTACTGATTATTTATTACCAGATCTGATTTATTGATCCCAAGAGATCGGAAAACTCTTACTAAATTCCAAATTAGGCAAAAATTCGTCAAGTTGAAGGCACAATTTAAACAAATCAAGTTTAGTAACAAAGTTATATATCGACCCAAGAGTAGGGTTACCATCTTCTATAATAAAAAGGCCGGACTCTGCGTTGTATTAGGCCGAACATTTTGACCCAAAAGTCGAAAGCACGTAAGTGATTTTTAAATCGACAATTTTCTATATTCGGGTTTTTACCTACTTTATCTATAACGTCATTTTCATTGGTAAAAATTTTAGAAAAGTTCTTGAAAAATATGTTTTTTAAATTACTCAATGAGTACATCATCTTATCAGTTGTTTCCGTTCAGGCCGGACATACAAATATTTAGCCGGACAAGATCTGAAAAGGCCAAATATAGATGGCAACCCTACCCAAGCGGCAAGGTTGACTTAACCTTGACTGGCTGTCCTTGCACGCCCTACGAGACCAATGACCTCTAAGGGAGACTAAAGGACCTTCATTTGAAACATTACGCTGAAAAATCAGGCACATTTTTCAAATGTAATTTATGAAGGCTTTATAAAACTTTGGAGATGTTTTCCTTTTACGATCTTAGTCAATTTTTTATTTTATCCTATCTTCATTTTAAGTAACTTACTGACGAAATTGTTTAACTTTCAGAATTAATTAACAAAAATTCAGCATCTCTATTGTTTTACATATTTACATACATTTTAAGAATAAACAAAAAAATCATTAAACCATTTCGAAGAAAACTGTTTACAATTCTCACAACAGCGTCTAGTGACTCATTACTAGTATCGAGACGTGTCCCCAGTCGTAACACTTGCTACTACTACGAGTATTTACTCTAATATACTTACGTCATATAAGTATCGTAATTCGACTTGTGGGTCATATTGACGTACTTTATTATTCATCAACAAAACACGTAAAGAAGGCCGCTGTGATAACAAAGTATTTAATACAGTAAATTTTTAATATAGTCAGTAAAAATATTTATAAATTTTACATTTATTTTGCAATTCTATCGAACATATAAATATTATAAATATATTTACCGGCATCGATCCGTACGCTGTGTGTTGGTAACGAGACATTGAAAACACTTTATAACAATAATCGATAAATTTCCGCAACACTTTTTACGTCATATATTTTACATTAATATACACAGACTGGATCAATGATAAGTGACCAATATGATAATTATGTTATCTTATCTTTTAGCAAATAAATAAATTCGCGTTTACATTAAACACTTGTGTACATATCATATTCTAATGTAAACTGAAGTTATTCGGAGATTACATTTTTTTAATTCATTCTCATATACGCACCTACCTACAAACACTATACCGAATATATTTCTGCAACAAATGTAACTACAAGAAATCACAATAAATGAACTATTAGTACACAAAAGATTATTACCATTAAGTACCTATAAAGATTAAAGAAATAAAATGTTGACATTGGTGACATTTTTGACAGATAATTGATTTAACAGATTATAATCAATTACATTATTTAATAATGCAAACCTTTTTGATTATCTCTTATTATTTTCAATTGAAGTTATACAGATTATTAATTAATTAATGTATTTCAATATCATACCGACCTGCAAAGTATCCATTGTTTTATGCGTTTGTTTCTTTATTTCATTTAAACTAGCACGAAAAACATTTAAATGTACCATTTCCATGCACTTGGTACAACGTGATAAAAAAAATTACAAAATTTAATGTAAAACTTATTAACTATTAACTGAATAGCTTAATATAATGTCTGTATAACGTGACCAAAGGATAAACTCCTATTAAATAATAATTGTAATTTTCATCGTTTATAAACTAATGTGGTATTAAACTAATGATAGTGATTCAGTGATGGGTAAAACCGACTTTTAAGGTTTAATGGAAATAAACGTTACACCTAAAATGCGGTACCTGTTCCATGTACCTGTGGCCTGTGACCTAATTAAAAAAACTTAAAAAAAAACTGAAATTGGAAAAAAGTCTAATTGTTATTTGTTTCTTTTTTTCCCGTTGTACAATTTGGTTTGGATGTTAAGACTTATCTAAGATGGTATGTATAATGTAGTTAAATAGTAACTTGCAGTACAAATGACATCTATAATTCAAATTCTTGATAAATGTAAAAGGAATGAAGAGTAAATAATGTCGGTCGTTGGTTAGATGGTTATCAATAATATTCTAGGATGGTGGTATTAGAAATGCATGAAAAAAATTTTTGAACAAAAAAAAAGATCTAAAAATGTGTTATCGTGTTTGCATTGCATCGTGCATTTTAAGCAATTATTTCTTAATATAAAAAATATTTTTTAAATCATTTGATTCACAATCCTCACAAATATTAAAAGAAAAAATAATATTTAGATGAATAACATCAGTTTGACAAGAAAATAAAATAAAAAAGAAAATAAATTTATTGCATCCTGCATAAAGCGATCCTAAGAATACCTGGAGATAAATCAAGATGTAGTGGATAATCGTTCTTTATTAGTTTATCAGCTGATCTCACTCAAATATATTACTGATTCAATATCTCCGGTTCAAGCTTCGTTGTAGAATTTGAAGACAATCAGAAAAGGCCTAAAGGGGAATTTTTTACCTTCCAGAATATTTTCTGATTACAATAAATCTACTTTTGTTATAGTCACGGGTATTGTCTTCTGACGTGTTTATTGAAATAAATATGTCGGTCTTTTTACAGAAGGGTCTGCACCTTTACGGAATTTAATTATTACTGGCGTCATCCGGCGACTTGTTTTTTTTTTTTAACATTTAAGTAATCTTTCCCAAAAGTCCTCAAAGGTTTTTTTACAATCGGATTAGAATGTATGTATACCTATATCATTTTAGTTAACGTACTGATAATATAAGATAGATAATATAATATCGTTTTTCCTTAGTTTATAGTTTATCGGTTACAATGTCTCCAAAATTCTTGAAACATTTATCACCGATTCCGCGTAAGAATAACAAAGAGGTTTGTTATACAAAGTAAAAATACTATGTAATTTATAAATTGGCGCCAAAGCAGGGTTCATACAAAATGGCTTACTGATATTATAAACGTAAAAAAATTGGTTTGTCCAGTCGTAAGAAGTATTGGAATGTTTTATATAGATTTGATCACACAGATGGACTACGGTTTTCGGCTTTTTATTCTACAAACTTATAAGGTTTCGGTAGGAAAAGAGTTCAGCCTCCATTCATCACCAGAGAGCTCTAGGTTGTTGCTATTGTCTGTTACTTTAGTTATTATTATATTTTATCTTGCTTTCTTTAGATTTGCAAATGTTAGTCTATAATTAAAATCAACAAAACCAATATTTACGGATAAGCAATATACTATTAGTCTATTTCTGACTCCATTTTTAGTGGTTTTACTTTTTTTAAACTTGTTAAGTTACTACTTAAGTTAGTACTTCGTTATTATCGTTATAATAGATTATTAATATGTCAAACATTAAAAGAAACCATTAAAAATTATCGTTTCGTATTTTTACTAATGATTCGTTAATCATCAATTTTATTTTTTCTTAATCAGCTAAAAAATCGATATAACCAAAGAATATCAGAATCACGAATTCATTTTGGTGTAAAAAGCCGCAGGAGGTATGTAGATCGTTTTCGATTTTATTTTTTTCGCACAGTTTATTCTCTTACGTTCCGTTTCAAGTTAATATTATGAAATATTAAAAACTAAAAGGATATTTAATAAGTATAAACATTATATAGTAAAATTTGAACCAGCGCCATCTATTGCTGAGTAGTAACACTAGTGTCAGAGGTGCTAATTTTCTTGTTATCATAGTTTCTAACATATAAATCTAATTATAAAACATTAAATCATTCTCCGTCAACATTATCTGTAATTAATTATTACAGACAAACGCTATTTATAGGTTTGGACTAAATAGATCTTTGTGAGTTATGTTATATATAAAATATGTAGTATATAAATATTTATTAAGTAATAAAATATTTAAGAAAAAAAAAGATTCTTTGAACTTATTCACATTTTATCTTTTAGGAAATAAATAAATACCTGTGACCGTTAATTTATGAACAAATTACGTTAATTCGTTGCGTCATTGTTAATAGTAATGTTTGTTTTTGTGTAGAAAAGTTACTAATAATTACTGTGAAATTGATTTCATATTCCATGATATAGCTGTTTGTTGTAAAGTCCTTTATACTAGGTCAGGTATGAACGTCATATATGTAACTATAGACTGATATAATAATAAAAATACTAATATTTTACGATATAATAAAAATACGATATGTTAAATATTGCAGCTTAAAGACTGTCACCCAGGGTCGCATAAGTACTGTTCGTGTAGATGAATTTTAAATGTTTATTTAAAAGTACGTGTAATAGCAAATTATCTGAATGGTAATAAATGCAAAGTGATTAAAAATAAAAGCCTGATTTTGACTTTAATTACAATACTTGCAATCGTTGGGTCGTTAATAAAGTTAATATAAGTATATTTATATGCCGGCTATATGCTTAATTTAAAGAGAAAAAATCTTGAAAATATCTTTATACATGTATTTTAATTTTTAAAAATACAGGATGAATAATAAATTGTTAGGGGGGGTCTATATTTGAATACTAACAAATAGATATAAGGATGGTAGACGATCTGACAGTCCACCAGATGGTAAATAATGCCTTCACCCATGGTTATTTACGTAAATTGGTGGCGGTGGTAGTGGTACGTCGCCACCCATGAGGAGAGGAAGAAAGGGCTTTAAACACAAACCTCTCATTCGTCGAAAGGTATATAATATATTCACTTGACTCCTTTTCTGTAAGGGGGTGGAACACCCCCGTGGAGTAATTTTCAAGTCAGGCTGCAGTTAAATGAGTACATATACAATTTGATAGATAGATGACCTTAAGATTTATTTACTATGATTTGAGTCAGTATTAAAATTAGATTACAAATTATTTGTACCTATAACAAATCGAAGTGAGTAACTGAGAAGATAAAGATCTTTTGTTTAGTGATTGAGGATCTTTATCTTTAAATATATACATGTTTTTAATTGATTGATGTAGGGAAGACAATGACTAAACCAATCGAGCATTTTCCACCAGTCCAGACTGTTTCGGAGAGTATGAGGTACGATAAGATGATAATTACTCCTGGATTACTTCGCTGCATACGTCACAGGAATAGACTACATTTAAATTATAAAAGGAACCCCAGTGATGAAACTCTGTCGATTACCTACAGACGGTTCCGAAATTTCTGTAACTCTCTTTTAAAAAAAGTGAAAAGAACATACGAGTCATCACTTTTAGAGAACGCACAAAATAATAAAGAAAAGTGGACCGCCATTAAAAGTATAGCCGATATTAGTAATCAAAAATCATCAGCATCCGAATTATTAACATCGAATGTCGACCCAATTATTACCCTTAATAAAATCAACAAATATTTCTCATCGATAGGAAAGGATTGTGTTGGTAATTTTAATAAGAATACCGATACTCTAAACATGAATATTTCTAGACTATCTAATTCTATAGTGTTATTTGATCCTGATGAATTGTAGATATTAAGCGTCATCAGCAGCTTAAAAAATGTTTCTTCTGTGGGGTGGGACTCTATCCCAACGAAATTTATAAAATATGCTAAACATATTATTGTAGCGCCTTTGACTAAATTACTTGTAATTTGTTTCGAACAAGGCGTTTTTCCAAAAGTGTTTAAAAAATCCATTATTTCTCCGATACACAAAAGTGGCTCTAGAAATTCCTTAACAAACTATAGACCTATCTCAGTTCTTACGTGCTTTTCTAAAGTAATGGAAAAGATATTAAATCTACGACTGACTAATTTCTTAGAAAGCAATAAATTACTGTCTAGTTCACAATTTGGTTTCCGATCAGGAAAAAGTACTACAGATGCAGTATGTCAGTTAACTGAATATATTATGACTAATCTAGACAAAAATAAGAAGTGTTTAGGCATCTTTTTAGACCTAGCCAAGGCCTTTGATACGGTGTCCTTTTCTATCCTTTGTCATAAGATGGAGCGTATTGGCATAAGAGGAAAAGCACTTAACATCTATAAGGATTTTCTATTGGAAAGAACTCAGCAAGTTAAAATTGACAGTTTTCTCAGTTCCCAGACTTCTATCACATCTGGAATCCCCCAAGGCAGTATCCTGGGGCCAAGTCTTTTTTTACTGTACGTAAACGACCTCCTTAACGAAGAATAGCATAACGGGAAAATCTTTTCGTATGCAGATGACACTGCTCTTATTTTCATTGGGGATACTTGTTAATTTTTAACATTAATAAAAAATAATTTAATTTAATTTAATTTAATTTAATTTAATTAATTTAATTTAATTTAATTTAATTTAATTTAATTTAATTTAATTTAATTTAATTTAATTTAATTTAATTTAATTTAATTTAATTTAATTTAATTTAATTTAATTTAATTTAATTTAATTTAATTTAATTTAATTTAATTTAATTTAATTTAATTTAATTTAATTTAATTTAATTTAATTTAATTTAATTTAATTTAATTTAATTTAATTTAATTTAATTTAATTTAATTTAATTTAATTTAATTTAATTTAATTTAATTTAATTTAATTTAATTTAATTTAATTTAATTTTATTCAATTTTATTCAATTCAATTCAATTCAATTCAATTCAATTCAATTCAATTCAATTCAATTCAATTCAATTCAATTCAATTCAATTCAATTCAATTCAATTCAATTCAATTCAATTCAATTCAATTCAATTCAATTCAATTCAATTCAATTCAATTCAATTCAATTCAATTCAATTCAATTCAATTCAATTCAATTCAATTCAATTCAATTCAATTCAATTCAATTCAATTCAATTCAATTCAATTCAATTCAATTCAATTCAATTCAATTCAATTCAATTCAATTCAATTCAATTCAATTCAATTCAATTCAATTCAATTCAATTCAATTCAATTCAATTCAATTCAATTCAATTCAATTCAATTCAATTCAATTCAATTCAATTCAATTCAATTCAATTCAATTCAATTCAATTCAATTCAATTCAATTCAATTCAATTCAATTCAATTCAATTCAATTCAATTCAATTCAATTTAATTTAATTTAATTTAATTTAATTTAATTCAATTTAATTTAATTTAATTTAATTTAAATTGGTCTGATTCTATTTAATTGGAGTTATTATTATTACTATTTTTTATTTTTTGTACATATTCCTTATATGTATATTATATAACTTTAAGCTAGCATAGTTTTAAGTAAATTAATCTTAAATAACATAACACATAATTTCAATAAATAAAATAATATTATTTTGTTCATTTTTATAATTGTACGGGGATTGTGACTACAAATGAAAACCTATTATTGTGTACATGGGGTTAAAATAAACAAATAAATTACCTGCAATGCAGATTTATTCTTAGTGCAGGTAATTTTATATTGCTTTTTGTTTTGTAATTATTTTTGTACCCTATTTTTTTTAATATTTTAGTTTTACCTATTGAATCTTTTTGGAAATAAATTTATTATTATTATTATTATTAATAAAAACTAATCTATACCTATATTATAAGATAAAAATTGTATTAAGAAGTAATCTGATAATATGATATTTGCTCGGAGACCATAGTAATGACAAGAGATAAAGCAATATAAAAAAAACTAACAAAGTAAGTCATATTCTGATAAGAAATTAGTTAAATATTTAACACTTTACGATGCTATGGATTTGACCATCTTTGTACAAAATAAGTAAATATAAATTATAACGCGATTAAAATTATTTTAATTTCATTTAAAATAGTAAACCTATATAATTATAAACAATTTTTTTGGTTCCACAATATAAACATTTTTGGAATGGAATGGAATAAAATGGAATTTATTTACGTAGACAAAGGTATTAATAATTTAAGTAGATAAAAATATAGTAATAAATAGTGATTGGTGAATATAACTTTATTTATAATTGAAAAAAAAAGTCTTAGTAAACAATGTAATGTACAGCATAATATAACAAGTCAAAAATAATTCAGAATTATTTTAAGTCGCTTTTCTAGACTTTAATTTTCTTTTATATTTCTGGTTTTAATTTATAACTGTTTTATTTTCTAAATGTTCTGGGGTGGCATAAATTACCTGCCACACAGGTTAAATCCTAATGCAGGTAATTTAAATATACCATGTATCTAGTCTTAAGATTCCGTGAAATAAAACATTATTATTATTATTATTATATACATATACTATATAGTATAGACCTACACCAATTTTCAAAGGTATATTATAATATTTATGTGAAAATATAGATTAAACACATTTTTTACCGATATAAAAAAATATATATATAACAATTTGAAGATCATATTTACATATATTAATAATTAATATTGTAGAACTTTTTTTTAAAACTGTCAATAAACTACATATTTTTAAATGTGACAGACATCTAATTCAACCCAGAAGCTGGTTACTGGCATTAAATAATCAAGTAATAAAATGTAATTAAAATCTAAGTAGCAATTGGATCAGTATTGATAATTAATTTAGTTAATGACACTAGATAATTTACAGCGACACTGCAATTAATATATCCTCGGAATTCAATAATTAATACCTTATTTAGCATTCATAATGGCGCCAATACTTACAAACGTCATTATGACAAATTCACGGTAAGAGTATCAAATTAAAATAGCTGTGGTTATATTATCTGTATTTAAACCGCTAACTAGATGTATGTATGGACATACAGACGTCATTATGTATATATAAAAATAATAAGACTATTTAAGGAAAGAGTACAATAGAAGGCAATGTTAATAAAATAATTTAAAACGTGTAAGCTATAAAATTAAATTAAATTAAAAATATAAAAAACCCCTGATAAAAATGGACCCCTAAAAAGAATAAAAATAATATTATTATGTACTTATTGAAGTCGTTGCGTCAGGGGACCGTTGTACGTACTTTGACGATGGTGTCTACAGTCTAACTGTCTATTTACGGAGCTACGAGGGCTTAGACTATACGATTCGATATCGTAATTTCTTTATTAGCCTGGGTAACTTACTTGCATTTTCATTTCTTCCTTTATTAAGCAACGGTTTCAATAAGAACATAATAATATTATTTTCATTCTTTTTGAGGTCTTTTTGTATTGGGAGTTTTTTAATTTTATTTTTTTTTCTGCTTTTAAAGTAAAGTTATTTTACTGATTTCATTTTTGTACTAAATTAACCTACGGACATACAAATTTTCACTTGCTTAAGTATTTCTATCAATATTGCATAAGAACCATTCACCAGCACCAATAAAACCTCAATATCTTGGAGACGACTGTTTCTATTTCGACAAAAAATAGCTAAGAACCATCTCGACAAACCAGGCTTTTGAATAAAAAAACCGCAATCATATCCGTCCACGCGTTTGGTTACTACATTGCCACACACAGATACACAGATACTTAAATACACAGATCGACAGGTCAAACTTACGCTTACTTACAGGTCTAACACCCCTCTTTTTAGTCCGTGTGAAATCTAGAATAATAATCCGTGGATATACCACATTGATGTTGCGGAATTTATTAGAATAACACTGGATTGTGTTTTTTACAACACTATTGCAAAAATCAAATATTGTAATAAATATTGCATATAGCAGTCTTAAAATTGAGCCATAGGACAATTTTCTCTATAATTTGTAAACCAGTTAAATAAACACAAATAGTTGTAACAAAGAAAAACGTTAAAAAAATACCATGTTGTATCACTTACCGGTGAAAGGTTACTTTTGAACTTAATTTTCTTTCTAATAAACTAAACAAGAACACACAACTGACAGTCGACATCAAACACAACTAAAATGTGTAAACGTTGTCCATACCCAATAAGTCAAATATGAATTATACTTTCCAATTTACCATCATAGTGGTGACAAATGGTTACCATTATGTCATTTATAAGTGTACATTTTGCTTGCTATATAAACTATTTTTAGACATCGTATACCTCTTTACTACCTTCTGTTGTCAATTAAAATTCTTATTTTACCATATATAGATAGTAACCATGCTCAGATAATTAAAATAACAGCTCCTTAATTACAAAAATGTATTTAAGAAATCTGATTTGTCCCTCCCTAGGCACAGAATGTAGGTGGGTTTAAGTCAAACGAAGGTTTACCCACGCACACGTCCACGTAATACACACACAATAATACAGTAACTTTTACGTGCGTTCTTTTTTTTTTTTTTAATTGTTTATTCATGACCATAGATACAAAGTCTTTCAGTCGAAGTCTTAAAATTATATAACAATACTATTTTTAATCTAAGTCTAAAAATATGTTACAATCATGAATGTAAATTCTCATATCCTTCAAACGTGCGTTCTGACGCATCGGGGTTGCTATGGTGATTCATCAATATGAACTTGTCAAAAATGTCTGATAGGTACTATAAAAATATAAGTTATTGATGTTTTTTTTATAACTTCAAATAAAATAAATAATGTTTAAAAAATGTGCAGTTTTTAAACCTCAACCTTTTTCTTCCATTCTGAATATTCCTTTAGCCTTTTTAAAATTATTTTACATTTTTATGCCAGTATGGAATGGTTTCTAAGAGTTTAGTAAAAAAAAGTGTAAACAAAAAATATTTTAAATGTTTTTACAAATTAATAAATTATGTAATAATTATTAATTACAAAATAAAGAAAAATACTCACATGACCTTTAAAACCTCTTTTAACTTTTCAAAAAGTATCTATCTTCAAGTCTTGGAAGTAATGTCAATGAAAAAATTTGTTTAAAATTTTCTAAAACTCATGGTAGGTATATAAGTTATACATTTATGTGATATTTTTCCTTTATATATTGTGGTTAATGTCAGTAGATTTGTGCAGAGTTGGGTAAGTAAAGAATAAGAATAATGCCTTCAGTTAAGTTATGCAATAAATATAATATATTATGCTTGTAATCAGTCTTTACATGTCTTTACATATTCATCTTTACATATATATATATATATTTCTTGACTATGACTTGTCATAGATAAATAATGTCACGATACATTTTTTTTGCCTGGTCGATCTCTTTTCAATATAATAGTCATTATTATTAAACAGTTCTTTATAATCTGTTTTTATAAGAGCTATTTTTATTATGAAAGTTGTTCAAGGGTATCCACTTTATACTAGGGTTACCACAAATTGATTCTTAGCAGATATTTGCGTCAACCCTATCAGTCAGGCAACCTTGGTACTAAGTACTAAGTACTAGTATCCTTAAATACTATTAATATGTCTGTCAATAAAACTGACATCGATAAGAGAATTATGTATCCGAATAGTAAATATAACTATTTTAAATGTTTGTTATTCAATAAGTGTGTTATTGTTTATGATATTATTATAATATTTACCACAAATAAACAACTAAAAATAACTGATTTACTCATTATTAAACTATGGGTATACATTTATATAATTAAGATAAAATACAGGTTAAATTTGAATTTAAGTTCAATGAAAATTTACTTTTAAACATATATTTAATGGATGCTTTGGAAAATATTACGAAATTGCGAAATACGAACACAAAAACATTTTTTTATATAATGAATCATTTTCTTATTAACAGTGAGCGTAGCTTTTAAGTACATCTTACAAATTACAGAGTAATAGGTAAAAGTGGGAGCAAACATTTTTTTGGTTCGATTTTTTGTTTTGTTTATCAAGATTTGGAACATTCGTAGAACACATGTCGTTGGGATTGGTGCAGAGGCTGCCTGCAAGAGGTGGCCAACTAATTACAAATAACCTTGTATATATATACCTACTTAGTGCTTTTTAAACCCAAATATTGAACCGGTGCGATTGGTAGCTAAATAAGGGAATATCAATATCACTATTATAATATTTAAAATAACATGTTTATCTTGTTAGATTAGGTAGTCTAGTTTTACAAAAAAATATAAATATAAAACTAAATGTTATAACGTGAGAACTAAAATTAGAAGAGGAAAAAAAAATGAAATCAGGTAGTGTTATTAAGTGATTCATGTTAAGTTAATATTCTTGTATTTTTCTTGGGAAAACGGTTCAGAACCTTTTTAAGTTTTCCAGTATAATTTTCCTGTTATACTTAAGTAACTTGAAATTTAATTTACAACAGACAGAAATCAATTTGTTTAGTTACTTTACTTTATTTATTAATTGTTAATTTGATCTAAAGAAATGGTTAATTATAATCATTTTCCATCACTGAAATATCTACATATACATACTATGTTTTTTAAACCAAGGTTTAAATTAAGGAAACAGATAGTGTCAGTCAAGTTTCCTAATGATAAATATTTAGCGTTTTGTACGGAAGTCTCATTTTCCGGAATAAACTAAGTATAATCCGTGTTTTTTTTTCAAATCTAAGTGTGCTCGCTGCTAGATGTGACTGCTAATTGTTATATAAGTTATATAATATGCATTCATGCCATTTCTATAAGTGATTGATAAATATACAAACTTTCATATTTACAATATTATATAATTTAAACAGAGACCTGTGCTTCTTTAGATAGATTTAGTTAGATTTTGGCCGTTATAAAACGAATTTATAAGTCCAACTTTACAAGTTAGGTCACGATAAGGTCACCTCACATCAGTTGACCCACCTGTATATGCCTTGTTTTAATATATCAGAATACAAGTAAATTATCCTTTGTGAGTGAAGGTCACTACCAATCAGATAATAACTTCTTAACGAGGATTCCAATTGGATAATAGCTACGATTTACTATTTACGAACAAACGACAGCATCAATAATTATAGTATTTATCTTTCTACTATATTATAATATGTATAACGTATATACCTAGTATGCTTAATGTATTATAAATCTTTAAAGATTACAATTGTCAAAATATTTATTGAAATTCAAACGAAACATTCGCTTATACAAAAAAAACATATACCTATATAAAAAACACAAAACTTATATAAAAACGGAACTTCAATTCAAAAATAACATTTATGTATGGCCTTAATTTTGTTTCAAATTAAATTAAGTAACAATAGACAAATCACAATGTACAATATGTAGGTATATATATTCTAAACACATCTATCTAAAAGTGAAAGTGATTCGGTAACATTGGAACAGTTTGCAAAACGATTCATATAGTATTCATAATAATTATGATAAATACATAACAAAATACTTCAATTCATAAAAAAACTCAAAAAAATATGTAAACAGGTTATATAAACACGATAACTATAAATAAAACATATTGTATCTTAATAACAATACTTACCGGCTGATCTAAAGAGGTATTTGAACTCATATTAGAACCGAACACTTCAGTACTATCTGTAGGTGTGATTCTAGTTTTCAAAAACCCCGACACACCCATCACTATTAACTAAATAAACTATTTTTTAAACTATTGATAGTTGAGTGAGTGTTTCTACTTAGGATAATGTAGTGCGACTGGCAGTTGCGTGCGCGCAGCCGCGTTGAATACAAAAAACTGGATATGACTGCTAATTTACATATCCATGGTTTTATTGGTTTGATATTTTTGTTATTATATGGTTGTACGGATGTTCGTTCAATAATTTCTGTCTATTCATATTGCTTTTAATATAAATAAGTAAGCTATTATCATTATGAGTATAAAATTATTAATTAATTAATGATATAATTACGTAAACTTTTTTTAATTAATTACTTATTTTACTACCTCTTTTTTCTTTATCTGTATCGGAAAGAAAAAATATTCCAGTTATACCTGTACCTCTTCTAGTATTTTAGTGATAGTGTAATGATTCATACACGTGAGCGAATGTAAAGGTAAAACAAGACGTGTATGTATGGATGTATGTATGTATGTATGTATGTATGACAGTCATACGACACTACATACCATGTTTGAAAATTTTACCTTCCCATAAGATCGATATTGTTATATTAATTAAGAAAAATATATACAATTGTAAATTGATCTTGATCTATGTGTAATTATTTTATGTACTTATTATGTATCGTCGTTTTGAATAGTTTTTTATCAGAACGAAGCCACAGGACAAGCTCGTATGGGGGAAATCCTGTAGGTACTAATAAAGATCTTATTTTGTGATAAATGTTATCTGTACGTATCTGCAATTTAAATTCTCTTGCAAATAATATTATCTGTATGTTTTATCAAAATAACCAATTGTTATAATAATGACCAATTGTTATGATAATAATAAGTTTTTATAAATTTTGCGACATGGCGTTAGTAAATGAAATATTTGCTTAGCTTGCCCCAAAAATACAAAAATTCAAAAATATTCAAATAATAATCTTATTTTTCTGACAATAAAGCTGTTTTTGAAAACGACTGTCATATTTGTATTTTTGACATACCTACATATTGTATTTTTGGACATACTAACGACAAATTCATGAATTTTCAATCTGCGAATTTAAGATAATTTTAATGTAAGTATAGCAAAATATATATTATGAGTCATCTGTACGTTGTAAGCGCTGCATGAGTCATATCTGACGAATTTCTCTTTATCCGCATTCAATTCCTTAAGTATTAACATATAATAGATACTAGAAAAACCTTATATTAATTCTATAGGACTTTAATAAGGACAATACTCAATTCTATTTTTATTTGTCAGTATGTTTTTTTGTTATCATTATTTATGCTATTTTTTCCTTAAAAAAAAATGTTTTTAACAGATTTTAAAAAGGACAATTCTCAATTCAAGATTCATTTGTGTGTATGTTCTTTTGTTATAATCATTAATCAACTTTGAAAACTGTGGTTGTTTTTTTTGTGTTTTATGATAATTCCATTTAATAAAAGAAATAATAATAGATTAATATTTAAAAACAAAATAAAAAACACTTTTTTTATAATAATAACGACATTGCCTGTCATTAATGTCAACTAGTGACAGCATATTTACAGATATTTTAAATACATAAATCGTAAATAAAATATATAAATCGACATGAATCTACCGAATATTAAATCGTATGATGAGCAAGCTATTGATACTGTCGTGTCAGTCCTTAACAGAGCGAAGGAGTCCCTGGGCATGAGACAGACCTTGAAACAACTTGCTGGTATGTATTTTTATTATTAAATAATGCACGATGTGATGATATCGATATGCGATATCGCCAACACACGGTATGCGTGTCATGTCTGCCGTCTTCGGCTACTCCAGCTGTGTGTACTTTCTTAGGTACACATAATTAACTCCCTTGTATTATCATGTTCTACCTACGATCTACATTGTGAGCAAGATAGTGTATGTAACTACGTATATAGTTATTACTCTTAGACAAACACTACACTTACATTTGTATATTCTTTATTTATGTGGTATAGATTATTTATTTAAGTATATATCTTTTGATAACGGATGACGCTCCGCTCAACTAAACAATTATCATTATGATCTTGTGGATTGAACAGCTAATAATAAACCAAAAAAAAAAAAAATGCCTTAGCTTTTCTCCTAGGGTTAAAAAACATATCCCTATTCTGTCTAAAATTTTACCCATATATGGGCGCATATGTCCAATAGAATTATGCGCCCATTTCATTATCCAAACTACAGCTTACTAGCTGACCCCAAAAAATAGTGAGTAAGAAAGTCCATCAATTAGATAGGAGAGCTAGTTCACTAACTGCCTTTCCATAATGCAATATTAGTACACTAGTTGATCTAGCATTCGGTAGATTGGATAACGAAACACCTGCTTTAGACCAAAAAAAATTGTGTGTCTACCAATCACAGGCCACCGTCCCTTCAGGAACATATGACCGCGGGATGGTCTGTTTTTAGTAATAATCATTATATGATATAGCAAACAATACATTTGGTAGATAGTTCACCTTCTGTAATAGTCCATGGTCTTCCAGAACTAGCCAACATAGACTACAGTAAAACTATCATTGTCAGCCTGATATTTGAACTTGATGCTGGTAAACGATTGTTTTTAATGAATGAATGAATGAATGACCAGATGATTTTATTAGAGATTGACTTTAAAACCATCTGTGATCAGTGTTATAATGAGGCTTTAATAATAATTAATAACTTTACAAAGGATAACTAACATTGTGTCAGCTGTGACGATATAATTACATTGTGGTAAATAATATTTAGATGTGGGCTTATTGTTTGCGAAAATATTGACGAAAATAATTTTTGCTTTCATTTAATTTAAAAAAAAACCTTGTCGGGGATCACGTTAACAAAATCTTTTTTTTTATTGTTATAAAAACATTTTTTTTTCAGCCAGTCGAGATGTTCTGTCACCTCGATCAAAGGTGGTTCTAACCAGCCTCAAGTGCCCTTTGGCCATCACCAGCGAACAGTTAATCAGAACGACCATAGACAAGAAATGGAAACTGACCAACACATTCATGTACGTGCTCAATTACATGGGTGCTTCGAGGGATGAGTGCTCACAGTATTACTATTATGAGGTAAATTATCTACAACAAATTACGTCAACAAAATAAAACATGTCATGATGAAAATGTTATTTATATAAATGTTATAAATAGGTTAAGTTTGTTACTCTTAGAAAATCTTCGACTCTCTCGATGAGTTTTCGATTACAACTTAGTTCGTTGTACGCGAAACTCTTGAAGTAGGGGAAGTTATTGAGAAAAAGTACATAATTGATTCAAAATTACAGATGCATACATATAACACACAAAATCGAACGACAAAAATATTGTTTGCATGTATTTATGTATGTTCAGATATTTAAACCTATAACTACGACCTAGGGTAAATTCATGAAAAATTTAATAGTAGTGTTGGTCATAAGACTAAGGGCTACCTGAGTATAAAATTTGGAATCACAACTCTTAAGAATCCAGCAGTTATGGAGGATGCAGACGGACAGACAGAAGACAGAAGAACATTCTTGAAGAAGTAGCTTTCGCTACTTAGTAAATAAATTAAAATAATTAGAATGGGCCTTCCGGAGGACATCAGCTAGTATCGAATAACTAGGATGATAATTTGATTGACTCACTTACCCATAACAAATATTGTAATAAAATAATTTTTCCATTTGCCTAAAAAAAAAATATTATGTTAGGCAATCTTTAGCCAACCAACTGCTGCTTATCCAATACCCCAAGCGACAGCGTCAGTGTTCTTCAGAGTTCAGGACAAACATGTGGAACCTCCTGAGGTCAAAGGTGTGCCAAAGGTATGAACTAGATAAGATTTCTCCTAATGGTATCGTATAATGATTACAAATTTTCATATTATCTATTCACCTCATTTGTTTACATCAATATTGATTAGAAGTGTCTAAGCTTCTACAAAAATAACACAAGTGTCCTTAGCAATTTCGGCAAATATATTTATATAATTCTAATCACCACAAATAACCTGTTAAAGCTAGATTCGTTTATTTTCGCTTCACAAACTATTTCTGACGAATTTAAAGTTTATAACTAAATTTATAGTAATATTACTCCGATGATCATTTGTGCAAGTTAATACTTATTGTGTTAATTGAATAAAGTAAAAAAACTTATGAAATAACCTTCATAATACAATAAGTGTGTGAAAATATATTGTATTGTTGTTCTGGGGATAACTATGGGGTTTCTTATACATATTTATTGTTATTTAACATTGACAATGTGTCATAATATTGTTATTAATATATAGTTTATTCCCTAGTTTTGATAATATATCTAAGTGACTAAGCTGGTTCGAGTGGTTTATAATTATTTATATTGTTTGAACATTATTGTTATATGTGTTTACACACTGTACTCCACTCTGACCTCATGAATAGGGACCTCGACTGGGTTCGAAACTAATTAAGAAAAAAAAGTTAAATGACAGCCGTGTAATTACATATAATAGTAATCATGAATAATTATAATAAACTTTTATATTTTCCATAAACTTAAAAGTATGCCTAGTTACAATAAATTAATAATAATACTATATAAAAATAGTTTCCTTCATTCTGTGCTAGTGATTGAGTTATCTGATTCTAAGTGATGCTATTTACAGTTTAAAATTTTTATTATTTATATATTATAGGTACCCCTTGGTAGGGTATAGGTCTCCTCCAAATTCTTCCAATTTTCCACATCTTGTGCTATATCTATCTAGTAATCATAATTACGGAGGTTTAAATACAAATATGTAAATAATTTTTTCATTAAATTAAAATATACATAACTACGTTTGAATGTGTTTTGTATAGAACATTTTTTTGGTTCTTAATTTTACTGAAAGTTTCTGTAAATAACATAGACTTTATTAATACAATTTAATATAATTCCTTTATACACTGTATTGTTATAGATGACGTTCAGGGTGGAAGGCCATCGCTGGGACCACGATGTCCGGGATGTGCTGTTGATTCCTGACTGGATCCTCGGAGTCATCAAGATGAAGACCAAATTTTTTCAGAGAATCGAGGAGATTAAAATGTTCTAAAATGTTTATTTTTATACTGCATATATTGTTGTTCTAATAAATTATGTGTTTGTTATAATAATATAATGATGATATATTTAACATTAATTTGACCTCCATATGAAATTAAATTTTGTGAAACAAAATTAGATAACAATGCAACCCAAATAAAAAGAGAATGAAATCTGTTAGAAGTATCTTCAAAATTCAAATAAATTATAATACTGAAATAGATTGAATTATGTAAGCTACCTATTTTTATGTTTTTTACTGACTATAGTAAAAAAATCCTGATTCATGTTACTATTCACAGAACTGTTGCCAGTATAAATTATTTAAATTGCTTTAAAATCCTTGAAAATAGTTTGCTTGAGATTTTAAACAGCGATTCGGTTGAAGAGGGAACTAATTTAGTGTTTTAAATTCTTGGAAACCATTTTACTATATAAAAATTAAAAGGATTTGTTTTTCTACTTATATATATACCTATATATATTATCATAATCACATTTGCTTGAGTAGGTAAGTTTGATGTTTTTCAAAATTGGTGGTACCTACTCGACTCTAATATACTTTCAGATAATAGTATAAATGCTTACAATGTTTTAGTAATTACTTGATCTCTATTTATAATCAAATGGTAATAAAACTACTTTCACAGAAGTTTTACTCGTTACAAATAAAGCATGGAATCCAATAGTAAAATGTTTTATACGATTGAAAGAGAAACCCGTTTTATAAATGAATCTTTTACATTAGTAACTGTTTTACTTATTAATCTATTTAATATTTGAATTCTAGTTTCAATCTGATTAAAAACATGTCGGATATGTTAAGTTTTTTTTGTTAAATATTGAATGTATCAATCATCGATATGGACTCGAACCTATGGATATTATTCCGGCGCTTGGTAAATTGAACAACCGTGTACTGGTATGTATCATTCTATTTTAAAGTAAAATTCTTATTGGCCTCATTTGTTATTTGACTTATATAAAATATTTTATACCCGTTCTGATATTTTAAATTATAGTCACCATATTCTTATAATGGCATTTAATATGAAATAACTAAATTAATCACATTTTTAAACAGAATACCGAGTATTTTGATGTTATCAATTAACCCGCATTGTTAAATGATGAGGGTGATACCATAATTTAATGGGGACACCATTAAATTATGGTATTTCAAATACCAATGCCACCAGATAGTAAATTTAGGATAATGAATCAGACATTCGTGGGTATTATTATTTTAAGAATGGATGAAGAAATACGATTTTTTATTTTCGATCGTATAATTATTAAAACAAAGCAATTTAATTTAGGTATGATAGATATTATTCCTCTCGTAATATCTAACTACGGAATAATTTTATAGTTAGTCAGATATTTTGTTTGAAAATTGGAAAAAACGTCAGAGTTATTACCCGATCTAATCTTATCTGAGGATTTCAAAATAGTCCCTAAAATATGTAATTTTCATTTTTTAAATGTCATCAAGCAAAATGTATATTTTTTAATCTAACAAAGCAAGCCGCATACTTATCACGGGCCAATAACTGAGAGAGCTCTCTTAAAGTGATAAGTTCATTATTTATCTTTTGTAATATTTGTATTTTTTTTCATTAGGAGGTTTTTTTATTATAATTATATAAAATAATACGTTTCTGTATGTACATCATCGTTTTAAAGAGACCATACAGTTTTTTTGCCTGTTCATCTATGGACCTACGGAAGAACGGATGCACATCAGTAACTACAGATGCATGCATAAACGTAATGCATGCATAATTCAGCATATTTTATATGATTTCAATTTATGCATTTTATGTTACTATTGTTATATGGAATTATTAAGAGTGTAGTGATATTTCGATTAAGTATCACTATTTTTTGAAGTGAAAAATGGGTATCTGCTTTGAGATGATATTAGATACATTGAGATAATAGAAGAAATTGACATATAGAAGATTTGGCACTGACCTAAGGACAGGTAGATGATGATTTTTGATGAGAAAGTGAAAATTAATATTTTGAAAATCGTAAGAAACAATTTTCTTTAAAATATATAATTTTTAGTGGCAGTTAAATATCATTAAAATAATAACTACTGTTTAAATTGGTGATCAATAATAATATTAATAATTACTTTTGTTATAATAGATATACTTTAATTTATTAACAAATCAGTTGGTATATAAAAAACATACTGTCAGTTAATTAATTATTTGAACATTATGAAATTAATTATAATTTTAATTACCTTCCTGTTTTATATTTACGTAATTTGTTATTGTATTTGCATAGAGTTATTATAAATACATACATACATATTATACATACATACATACATTAAATTGAAAATAATAATGATTTTTCTGTGATACCAGATGCATGGTACACCAAGTACACACGGTATCAGTTTAATCAATAATTAAGTAAAAGTTAACAGAGTTAGAACCGACTTTCTTCGGTTTACCAACTGTGAACATTTTATTTTCTTTTTAAATTATAAATGACTTTCGAAAAATCTTACGTCATCAATAAATAAAAAAAAAAACAGGAACAATATCTTGTCTTAAATACAAATAAATCTTCATCTCATCTAAGCTCTACCTGAGGTGAGTCATAAAACCACGTTTTGCACGCCTTAATGACCCAAACCTGTCCATGTCATTCCGGCGCGTTTTGTTTGCGCGCGCGCACGTTCTCTGTGTACTCTACTATCATCTCTTAATTGACTTCGATATTTAATTTAAACTTATGATTTTGTTAATTTAATGACATTCAGAGTGAGTGATGTTCTGGTGAAAGATATTTTAGTGTTTGTATAAAATGGTGCGTACGTCAGTTGTCAGTTGTTTCAAAATGCCGAAGAGGTCAAAAGTTGTTCCCGCCCCTAGTGGGGAAGGGGTGTTTACTATTGACATGTCATCGACTTCTACTTTAGATATTGCAGTAAGTATTCACTCTATACTATCATTTAACAGTGTATATTGGAAATGATTTTAGTGTAACTGTCAGTTTTTATATATTTAAAGCTTATTTTATGTATTATAAGGTTGATAATCGTTTGTATATTGATGAAAGATTTGGTTTAAATAACGGTTAATTAAAAAGTATTTTAAGGCTCGACTATAGTAATCAATTATTTTTGTTAATTAAAACTCGTTAACACAAAAGAGGTTTTTAAAGAAACTTTATAAAGTAGAAGTTTGTTATATTGACTGCTATGTATGTACGTATTTGTGAGACATGTGCGAGCTTAACTGCTTACCACGTTGGTCTTATTTAAAACAATAAGTCAAAGAGAAAGTTGACCTCCGCGTCTAGAGCTCGTCTAAGTGTAATTCGATTGTACTTATATACAATTTAACTTGAGCAATTTGGTCTAGTATTTCATAAACAAAATACCATTTATGGCAATCGGCTCCAAGGACCATTATTACGTATACTAATATTTTTTATACTAATCTAGGTAATAAATGTACATAATAAATTGGTATGAAACATATATTATGTAACATATTTCAAGCACATATGCTTAGGTATGTTGGAACAGCTGTTACCAAGGTTAAGTTCACTCTGCCACGTGTAATGCAATTAATTATTGTTTCCTTTCTTTTTCACATTATATACTAACATGCTATTGTCTGGGCTTCGTTTGTATTTACGTGCGATAAAAATCTTTATTAATCGTTAGTTTTAAAATTTCATTGAAAGCTTCAATCAGTTCTGAAAGTTAATTGCTAACTTGAAAAATTTTAACAGCTGAGCGAATATGCTGGTGATCTAGGCAGGATAAAAAATACTTAAAACTAATAAATAAAGTTATAGATGGCGCTTCAGTTTGACGAATAATGGCTGCTCGTTTGTCTATGACAAATATTATTTATTACTAACTAATATTAAACAAAAATTCATAAATGTCCTGTATCTGTTCACAAAATTACATAAAATCCAAAAAAAGTATGTTTTGTTTGTTATAAATTAAAAGGAACATCTTATAAGTATGCTTATTAAGTAAGCTTACTACAAGTACTTATCTTGTGTGTATTGTAGCTGATTGTGCAAGAGTTGGCAATAACATGTATTTGAATTGATAAAATATATGGAATTGCATTTATATAGAATATTACTCTTATAATAATTACTAAGTAATAAATAATCTTAATAATTAATAATATTAAATGACAGACAGACAACAACTACCTACTAATATTTAGATATTGAGTATTTTATCTAGGAAATATTATTAATATGTTTTTTTGTAATTATATTTATTAAAAGAAGAAAAATGATAGTTTACGTATTTTTATGCTATATCCTTGAGTCATTGCGTATGGGAAAAAACAACCACAATGCCGATGGTAATGTAGTTTATAAATTAAATATTCCACGGTAATAATTATTAAATAATTACGATATTAAAATTAATATTATACACTTCATTATTAGCCGTAACGACCTTGTCTGTGAGAAGGTTAACTCATACATATTAAAATCAATATATGTATTAAAAATAACCAAAAATATACTTAGTTAATAGCTAAATTAAGTCTGATTTCAGATTCTTCTTATATTATTACCGGTATAAATATTCAATGAATTCAAGGTAATTAAATCTCTAAACTAGTTCGTGGTTTTTCAAATGAGAAAAAAATCTTGAACTGCGCATACGCAGACATACCGATGAACGTTACAATAAATCGATATTGAAAATATATTGTAGGTGTTAAATTAATCAATATACATTTAGTAGCTATTGTTTTGAATGGTGTGATAATAAGCATAATACTTAATAAAATGTATAATTTATGGATACTTAATTTGGACAGATGTTAAAAGTGAATGATATATGGTGATGATGTTAATAAGTCGCTTGGTTTTATTTATAGAGGCGCCATTTTATACTTTGCTAGATAATTCTTGAAGTTTAATCATTATTAACAGAAATTATAATAGATTATTTTTTTTCTTGAAGTTTTAATGTAATCGTTTGTTTTTGAATAAAATTACTAAGTTTTATATTATAACGCAAGTTATGTCATGTTTTTCATATTAGACCCTGGTTTATGAATTGCCTTGCTTACCAGCATAGGTCTCCCGAAGTTTTCTTCAAAAAGATCTATCTCTTGTGTTTCTCATCCAAGTCGCGACTACCATTCATCTTCACACTTCATCATCATCGATATTGTCTACAGCTCTGTCTCTCTTTTTATATCTAGGACAACATCCGTTCATAAAATAAGATTTAAGTAAATCTATCCTTAACGGATCTAACTCGCGTATGATTGGATTTATTTATTTTTTACATTAAAAAGTTTACATTAAATCCCGAAGATTAGCTTTGCGCTAATCGTGTTCGCAATTTTTAAATCCGAATTTGATATATTTATTAAAGTACACTTTACCTTATTTTTATTGTTTAGCGATCTCGAAAAAAATAATTTAGGGAAATACGGTAGGTACATACAATTGTTAAGATTATTAAAATTTATTTATTTAAAAATATGCTCCTACCTTAGTTAATTTCACAACACTATTAATAATATAGGTTGCAACTTTCAGTACACTAAACATAATCTTAAATATATATAGAATATGATAACATTATTTATTTCAGCAACATTACAACATTTTTCGCTCTTCGTATAATTTAACCTTGTTAAATTATAGAGTTCGTTGACCCTTAAAATATTCCTTTATACCTAAACTCAGGCAAACTCCAAGACAGATCTGAATTCCTTAAATAGTTCTCAGCGGTCTTAAATATTTCTAGTGTATACACAAAGGTATTCCCGGTACAATCATCTGAGGTATTTTCTATAGACCCTTAGATATTAGCATCAAAGTAAAAATTACACGAAAATTAACTTTATTACAACGGTTCTAGGCTTTATTTCCTTTCAGAGTGTAAGTATGCAGGTAATCGTGAGGGGAACCTTATTGTTTCAAAATCATACTTAACCAAAAGTAATAAGGTTCATTTTTGGTAATTATAGTACAGAGGCATAAAACACGTATCTGTAGTTATTATTATGTCTTTTAAAGAGAAGTGACAATAATATTATTGTTAAAATCTTTTACAGATTACAGATAAATGTCTTACTGACTGATATTCAAAAATGTTAATATTGTTAATACATAAATTGCTTTTACTACAATTTTTATGTTTAGTTTATTTACATTGTAAATCATCAAAACGTGATAATAACGAAAATAGAACTTGATAATAAAGAAAATAAATATTCTTGGCTATAGAATTATAACTTATAACATAAAGGTTAAAAACGAAGCATGCGCGCGCGCAGCTCATAGTGACGCATAAAGCAGCTTATGTGAAAGCTATTTGTTAATAATCAATGACAAGTGAGGAGTTTATTAAACACATTGTTTATGTATTTATGAGTAATATCTTTTATTATATTTACCGACAAACATTCTTACTGATATACGTATATCTAATTGAAGCAAGCAGATAAGCTATACATATTTATAAGTCAGTTTCACTCCCATTATATTAGTGACAAAGGTACTTCCTGTGGATACAATGGTGGTACCAGTCACGCTTTGCCTAACAGGTTGTAGATCAGTTTTAATAAACTTTAGCTTGGGTTACCAATTTACATTATTTATAGTGTGGGTATTAGAGAGGTCTTTTTTAATATCATGTAACAAAAAATGTGAAACGGGTTACATAATAAAACATATACACATACCTGTAATATATAATATAAGATTTACAAAAAAATATATAAATAAAAGTGTAGATGAACACACGAAAAAAACATCCTATATATAAACGGAGTAATTGTCAAAATAAGATAAACCTCTCAGTTAGTATCTCTCATAACAATAAAACTATTTTCTAATCCTGATTATCAGTCATACGATTATCAGTTATACGTCATGTGAAGGTTGCCATACCATCAGAGCAGAGAGATAGTTTCGGGAAGTAAAATCAATTAAAGCGTTTTGCTATTTTTTAATAATAAAAGGCAAATATAATATTAGTAAATATTTTTTTACTCTGTGGCCTCTCCCAACAAACGACGTCCAAAGCCGAGGTTCGAGCCTCACATGAGGCGCCCTCAGGACGCTCGGGCTCCTCGTTCCTCTATTAGGGCTAAAAGCTTAGACACGAAAAATACCTCTGTGGCGACCTCTAGGACCTGGCACTAGGATTGGTCGCTTGGTTTTTGACACCGTAGGAGCATTAACAAATATTAAATAAAGTTAATAAAGTCCTATAATTATTAAACTAGGATCCGCCACAATGCGCTGCGGGAGTTGAGCTGAGCGCCCTCCCCTTTTTTATGCTACTAAAGTCGGTCCATACCGCGCCCAAGGACTTCCAATGAAGTTGCTGGCACCGGAAAGGCGAAGAGATTGGCGAGCGTGCGCAGGTTCAGTTAAGCTTAAGTCTATGGGAGATTCAGTTTTTTGACCATATCTTTAAAACGAAACAATATTGTTTATTCTGTTTTTTGGAGTAGAAGCCCAGTCACGTCCTTGACATGCGTGCCTATTTTGGTTAAAATTGGGCAAGAGGTTTTCCTGTGATGTTGTCTCAAAAAATTTATTCCTAAACGGTTAAGAGCTTCAGCTCAATAAAATGGTAACTAGCACGTGACTATGTTAGTCACATGGTAGCTGTTGATAAATTATTTTGCAATTTTATTGCATCTAGAGAAATTGTTATTTGAATGAACCGTTGAGAGCACGCGATGGACCGCGTGACTAGCGGAAATAAAAATATACTACATACATACCACGTGTTGACCGATAACGTATCATGACCTTTGAAATGATCTCAGATAATTAAATTTGAAAAACTATAAAAGAATGTGAAATAGCTTTTATGGCTACTCCTTTTACGTCTTCCTAACATATCTCTCAGACTCTTTATTGACAGTAGTACCGTACGTACTACTAAGGCCCGGCGAGTTATTTCCAAAGACCTGAGAAGAGTCAGCTTTTGAAACACAATCTAAATTCATTATCTCTGTTTTTCTAAATTCAAATTCACAATCTAAATCATCCCTCTTCCTGACATTTTTATATTTACTCGCACTTACCATTACTGGCAGTTGTGTGCCATCCTTAAATAAAAAAGAAAACACAATCATTCGTTCAGATAAATTGTTATAAACAAAAAAGTAAGTAACTATTTTATATAGTCTAAATATTTTGAATAATACAATCAAATGCAGACAGGAAACCTTTAATTTGTTATCCTAAAAATCATTCACTCAGATGAATGATAAAAGAAAATAACTTAATGCACGATAACATTTAATTACTGAAAATAATTATTAATTTAAACGGATGAATAAATAAACATCATATTTCCCAACACTTCGTGTTAAGTAGACACGAATGTATAATACACGATAACATTGAATTGAACGGTTTTAAATCACAAAACCGATTTCTCATTAATTGAGATTTAATGATAAAATATAAAAATATATCTAACAATTTTCTCAAAACTTCATTCAATGTATACACAAAATTAATGATGAATTTATTTATAATGTTTAAAATAAGTAAACTTTCCATTCAGTAATATAACCAAACAAGAAATTAACTTATTATTTGTCGACATTATCACTAGATTTTTACTTGACTCGTAAATAATGTAGTAAATATTTAAACAGAAAAAAAATATACCTTAAATCCCTCAATAAATATGTATATGTATTACACTATAATATATAATGATGACCGCAATAGGATGTTAATGAGTAAAGCTGTGATTTGAGCACAGTTTATATCGTGTTAGTTATAAATAGGATAGGACACCACTGATTCATTTGCGAGGAATAATACTGGTGGGTACTAAACAATAACCTATGTACTGAGCAATGTTAGTACTCAAGTGACGCATAAAATCAATGTTTTTTTTTTATAAAATTCTAAGCACTGAAACCAAGGGATCTTTTATTTTTTTTTTAATAATTTCAAAAACACGTCAAAATAATAAATTTGTAAATTAATAAGAATACTTTTAATATGAATAAATAGTAACAACTAATGTAATACCTAATACAGTTAATTACTTTAATTTAAATAGTCTTGTTCAACGCATCACAGACAACTAATCTATATGATAATTCAGTACCACGTTAACTCTATTGTTTTTTTTTACATTCAAGAAGGTTTTAATGTAATCCTTTCGTGGAACCTCCACAGATAATAAATCAAGTTACGGTTTAAATATTTTATTAAAGTGGTTTATGTCTCTTTCTGGAACGATGGCGGGAAATAATAAAGTATATACAATAGTGTTAAATTCAAAAGGTGTCATAAATTATTCAACAAAGCCATGAAAAGTGTTGTCGATAAAATAAATTAATTACCTTCTTATTATAGAATACAGATGATAATATATTTTGTGATTATTAATCTTATGTATTAAATTTTGTTAATACCTACTATTTTGAAAATGACATACTCACATACATTTTTAATAAAAAAATCTAATTTCGAAATTTCAAACATTAAATCAATTCCATTTAAAAATATAACTAAAAAATATTCAAAAACCTATATTAATTTCATAATATAAATAACGTGTTTCCATCACATAACTTACTGAGGCAATAATATGTCGTACAATATAATCTATTAATTAGTATTGTTTACGACTACGTGATATGAATTATTTCTTGGTAGGTAAGCAGCAGTGTCTTTCAACGCCATCTAGCGGTGAAAAGATTGAACTTTATATAAACGCTACCTCTTGACCAGTGGACAGAAACTAATTTTAAAAAATATTAAAAACTTGTTAGGTCGTACTTCATGTTTCGTAAGTAAAGAAATTGATAACAATAAAACTTTTTATGGCTGTTTTTATAGTTAAGTGAGTTTTTACTTTAGTTATTATGAGGCATGAGAATTAGGTAAGTATCGGTACAACTATTATAATTCCAAATGGATATGAGAATGTAAAAATAGTTACTGTTCAAAGAATCTAATCGGTTTTAGAGATTATCTCTAGTTATTAAAAAGTACCTGAGGTGCAATTAAATTGAACGGGTCGGCTTGTAGCGTGAGAAATATACTCTAAATGCCAATTACTGCCACCTATCATAAGCTTCAAGCCGTTTTAATAAAAATTGGATAAACAAACCTTTTTCAAAGTAGGTTCATATCATTTTATTTATACTTTTTTAAATAGAAACAATGAGAACTATTTACATGTTTAGAATTATGTCATTGCTTTAGAAATACTGAATATTTAAATATAATATTTATATACTTTTAAGCTTAAAAAACGTTCTGAAAACGCATTTTAATAACTTTGGCAATCCCTTGTAACAATAATTCAATCTTATCTTTATGTCTGGGAAAGTTAAGTTCTCAGATAGTTTTACATTCATTTGTTTTGTTATCAAACAGCAGAGTCACGCACTCGTCCGTCCGTGCGTCCGTCTTGACTAATCTTACACTTAACAGACCTTAATGTACCTCTTGTCAACTAAAAGTTACGTTAAAGAGCCACGGATAAACTCTCCATCCTTAATATTAAAGTATATAGGTAAGTGACAAATATATCAATCCATTTCAGAACTCAACTATGTCCGAATGGGATTTTGCCCAAAACTTTCAAATTAAGCGCCTTAAAATACCACTAATCTATTACGAAATCAAAGTTATTACCTATTATCAGTATTACACCGTCATCTCTGGTATTATCGCACTTAATTCTGTTTGACGAAACCATCGCCCCGTACATAGCGGTACGGACGTACCAATTGGAACTTGGAACACTAGTGCTAAGTCAGTGTGAATCCGAAGAGCACGGAGTTTACGCGCTGACTGAGCTAGAGCGCGCGAAACAGAATATCCGATTTAAATTTCGAATTTGAATTTTAACTTTTCAAATCTTGCCAGTTTTATTTTGAGGATAGCTAGTTAAATACTTTTTGGTTTAGATTTATTGTTGAATTTTTTATTTGTGGTTCTGTTTGTGTTTTTTGTGTTTCTCGATTATGTTTTTTTCGGTATAACGTCAACAATTAATTCAGGTAAGTTATATATTTTTAAATACATTAAAATAAATATTAAGTAAAAAAAAAAAGTTTGAAATTATAAAATAAAACTCCCAAAAAAAATTTCGATGTTCTTGTGAAATTATTATTTATTTTAAAAGACATTTAACTCTACATTTAAAAGGAAGAAATAGGTAATCGTTTACTTTATAAACTATATAAAAACTGTTATTTATATTATGATAATAAAATATTATTATTCATAGCGGAATTGTAGGTATTTCTAAATCGTGTTTATCTAACAAACATGTGTTTTTATCAAAGGAGGAAATTGTTAAGTTGTCACTTGATATATAAATATAAGTTATTGTTGGATTAGACGCGTATTAGAATAATATTATGAAATGTTCATTAAAACAAATATTCGTAGTCGCTTAAATTAAATTGATTGAATATAATATAGATTAAAAACTTTTTGTTTTGTAACTTTTTGTTTGGTAATTGTGAAAAAAATACTTAAGATAATATTTAGTGTTTTTTTTATGATTCGTTTAAAATTAATCTCTACATACATTAATCGTAAATTATATTACAAACTTTTGTTATAAAAATAATGAAAAAGTTTCTAGCCTTTTTTTAGATTTTAATTAAAATCAAACTTATAAAGTTAAAATGTTATTTATATATTTTAACATTTTTACTTAGAATTTACAAGAAAAAATACCTATAGCTATATGTGTTTTCTTGTATATGATAGTTCTAGGTCCATAAATACAAGCGCTATATAAAGACTAGGGTTAGCTCGACCATAAGCGTGCTTTAGACACTAACTAAAGAAAGGTCAAGCTAAAATTAAAAATAAAACGAACATTTTATATATTTTATAATAATATTAAGATAAAATTATACAGTACAGTGAATATTAACTAAAAAACATATTTTATTTAATTGTTTTATAGTATCAGTATTTTTTATCAGTATCACGTCTTCTACATAATATTTAATAACTATATTATTATAACAAATATTATAAAAAATGTAAAGTACGTATACGTTAGTTTTAATAAATATGAATCTATCATTAATTGAATGTATCCTACAAACAAGTACATATATGTACAAATTTATTTAAATTTAAGTATATATATCCTTGTAAAGCAACACAGCCATATCCTTTTCGTGGATAAAACCAATTACTCACCCATCTTGACCCAAAAATGTAAAAGATTACGCAAATCCGGATCAAAATTCCTTTGAATGCATTCATAATATAATGCAATAATAATTAACACCCAAAAATATAATTAACCTTAATTGGTAATTAGTTATTTCACTTATTATAGTTAATAAGTTATGTAATACATGAACAATAAGTCATAATAAGTATTATTTGACTTTTTATGATAACCTTACATTTCAGTTCCGTTATCCGTGATTATTTTTTGACCATTGACCATTTTCACACTATACTTACCTATAAAAAGCTGCAATTTGTTTGTTTGTTTGAAGTAATATTTGGAAGCTGGAACCTAAATTAAGACATTTTATATTTATACCATTACTTTTAAATAGAATAAGTATATGTAATTAGTAGTTCTAAACAAATATTCCAAACTCGAAGGCTTTTGTGGTTGAACCAGGCGGAGTCAGGAGAAACAAATAGTGTACTAATATTTGATATTATTTAATAAAATTATTTCGATTTGAGAATCCAGCAATAAGAAAACAATTATATAAAATAGACGTAATTTTAACATAAGCTAATTAAAAAAGGCTAATATAAGACCATATATGAGTATATAGTTATTTAAAAATATATATCACAACATTAGTTATTTAAGTCAGTTAGTAGAGCCTCACCCAGTGTGACCGGAAGTTGCAATAAATTAATAGTTTATTATCAATAAAAATATAAAATATATACTTACGTGAAATAGCTACGAAAATTTATTGTTCTAACAAATAACTTAAATTGAATAGTATCGTTAACCTGAATTAAAAAGGTCGCGACTAAAACCTACATGGATTATAATAGTTTGTTTTATGATATTGTTATATATAAGAAATGTAATAAAATATACCACATGTATGTGAATTTAAAACTGTTCTTATGTCGGTCCTTTATAGGTTTTATCTTAATTCTTAGTACAGATAACATTTAAGATAGAAATACAGATTATTTTTTATTCCGAAAAGTTTTTAAAATTTCGACAAACCTTCTGCAAACATATTATAGAATACGCTGAAGAAATAAAAAAAAATGCAAACTAATGTTTAAAATCTAATATTCTTATATAAAGCACCTACATGATTTTATAATAATTATAGAATGTAAAATTAAATTGATACGAGCAGGGAGTCGAACCCGCGATCTCTGGGAAACCGTCTCGTCGCTCTACCAATCGAACTAGCGTATCTGTTTAAATTTAAATAAGCTTAACATGGCTACATACATATGGATATTTTCTAACACTTATATGATAAAATTTGTGACATATGAGAGAGACAATAATATAGATAGAAAGAGACGTAAAATATAAACTACTAACCACTTATAGAAGTCACTCAGTACCTATATACATAATAATTAAGAAAGAACTCTTGAGTCTGACACCATATAAGACGTAATTAACACTAATTAGGTCATTTCAGATTCTGTTTCAGGCACTTGAAATGTGGGAACATATTTAAACTTTCAGTATATTATGTACATATGACAAATAATAAAAAATCTTGGTCTGAACTGAAATGTTAATGTTTTTTTTTTTTTTTTTTAAATGGCCCTTGTTTTAGTACTTTCTACCTAACTTAGTTATATACTTTCTAATTAACTTATATTATTTGTATTGTAATAAACATTAATGAAATAACTTATCGTGCTTTTACGAGCTTAATTTTAAATAATATTTGCTTTGCGGTTAGTTTTATGATACTAATTTAATTAATTATTAAGTCGACATCAAGATTAAAATTATTACCAAATAACAGTTAGTGCAAGTAAAATAATATATTTTATAGTTAAATATAATTCTATACTAATATATAACAATTAGATACTTGTTATTAGTTCTTAATAGTACTTAGGAAGTATATATTTAATATTTAACTAGAAGTATTAAACATCAATATTGGTAGCGGAAACCATATTAAGATGTATTTTAACCAAAAGTACACAGCGGTCGATATAACATTACTCGTAAAAAAGCACTTCCTTACTTCAAACAAACTTCCGACTAATACAGGTATTATGGAATATTTATTGAAATAACGGTTCTGTTTGTTTATAAATAAAATTTTTACTTCCTTCTTGATTCTTATAAAGTTATGTCATTAAAATATCATCAACTAATATGTATGATAAGGTGTTAGTTATTAACTAGCAACTTACTCGACTTTTCTCGGCGACAAGATAGGTCATTGCCCCTGGTACGAGTTTTGAAGTTACGCAAACTATGACAGTTAAACAAATCGCAAAATCAAAATATAGAATTGTTATACACACTAGGTATCAAACTATAATGACATATTTATAAAAATTTGTTTAAAATTATTTATTTTAGTTATTTTTTTCATCCTAAATAAAATTATAGGTATATATTTTTAATTTTTGACGACTCAATCTACGATTATCAAGGTTTTGACCATTTAACACAAAACCATTCTAAATATTTTTAACCTCTCGTGAACAATTCTTTGATATATCCATAAAAAATGTATTAAAACCCCACAAATATTTTCTCGATTATCATATTCGGATTATACAGACATACAGAACTTATTTAAATAATTAATAGTGAGGTGACGCTGTTGAAGTTGGTACAATAATTAAACATCAGTGAAGTTAATTCGCTCCCCTTCGTTCTGCTTTTTAACAAGAATTTGAATGACAGATGTGTACTTAATAATAATATTCACTTACAATATGATTTAAGTAAAAATGATTTTTTCATTAAAACGCAGTTAGACAGATATTAAAAAATAATAATTGCTATAAAATCTTTTAACAATCTAAATTATCAACACTTTCATGAGACACGCAATATATTTCGTGAAATCCAACACAATACAGATAAAATAATGTGTAGAAAGTTGAAAATATTATCTATACCACCTCATTCCATTGGCACGGAAACCTGTTTAGTTTTCATTGTATTATAACTCACCAAGAATGCACTCAAAATTTTAAAATATATTTACATATATTATAAAATACTTGTTAGTTTAAAATTTAATATTAAATATATTATATTAATTCTTGAGAGCTGAGTCCGGCCCTGTGTATCATCCTAATGTTATGCCCTTATGGACTACTGCAGCTGTTTTGAACAAGTGCTCGCACGGCTTGCTCAAATGCAATGATAATAAAAAATACAATACACCTTACCTTATCATTTTATAAGAATATATTTTTATCTTTATATAAATATAGAATGTAAAAAACCGATACAGGCAGGGATTCGAACCCGCGACTACTGGGAAACCGTCCCGTTTACGGTAGCTCAGTTGGTAGAGCCACGGGACGGTTTCCCAGTAGTCGCGGGTTCGAATCCCTGCCCGTATCGGTTTTTTACATTCTATATTTATATAAATTTAAATAAGCTTAACATGGCTATACATGTTTAAAGATAATTTCAAACATATTTTTATCTCATACAATAGTAGAACTTATATATTAAATTCATTTTAAATAACTATATAATGTCTATTTCATCAACACGATAAGCCTCGATTCCGTGATCTGTGGGAGTTCGTTTCCGTCGGTCTACAAACTGAGCTATTGCGTTACAAATTTAAAAATGTCTATTTCGAGAGCTAGGTAATGATACTTGTTTTCTTTGGAATTTCTAACAAACGCTTTTACATTTTACAGTAAAACTGTAATGATATTACAAATTTGAATACTAAAATCGTCACCATGAACACTATAGTGCGCATGAAATATAACAAAGATGTAGGTTCATGTCTAGTTGCAAATGTATAAATGTTAAATAACAATTATAAATTCACTAATATAACATACGAATTCACAAACATTCAAATAAAACAATTCTAACAAAGCGACCCTCTCTACATAGTGTACTTTACTAACAAAAGTTATTATTTATGTTTTTAAATGTAAACAATGTTCACTTACAACATAATTTAAACACACTTGTTTATAAACATAAGTAATTGCAGAAAATTATGTTATTAGTAACTATAATTAATTTAAATGTAGCTTGAATTTACATTTAAGTTCAGAATAATTATTATTTATTATTATAATTATATATATTACATTAGTTCATTTATTATTATAATTAATGAATCCATATGTTCTCATAAAGCGAGATGAAACGATGTAAGAAGTCTTAAGAATTATCTGGGTTATTATAAAAGAATAGAAGAAGGATATTTGATCAAAGAAGCAAGAAGAGATGACGTATGATAGAAAAGCGTAGAAGAATTGGAAAAAGGACAAGATGACTTAAATAATGAAAAATAATTTAAGTAACATAAATTATAAGGAATACCAATAACAAAAGAAATCAAGATAAAAGTAACAAAAAATATTATTAAGCACTTAAATATAGCTTACCTTTTCAAAACTATTAATACTCAATAAAATCCATACTTAAACACTCCCCTAAGCTGATATGAATAGTTCCAACCCTTGGTTGGAGTACTTGACAATCTTTGATCTTATAAGTACTACTCTCAGTGACTTCTTTTATAAAACTTCATTTGATATTGTATTAAAATCTATATTATAAATATAATTATTATGCCTTTGATTATTATATATAAAAGAATTAGATTTTTCTTCATTGGTACTAAATTGTGTTTTAGTTCAGATCAGAAGGTTAATTCTTTACATAATAATAAATAAAATATATCTGATTTTTTTTTTATAATTTGGTTGTTATATAACTGCAATATAATGTTTGACAAATTTATTTAGGGTTACTTAATATAAGAATCTCCCAAAATATTTTTGTTGTAACGCTTATAAATTGTAAATATCTTATTCGATAATATTAATAATTTGTAATTTTACATATAGTAAGTAATTAATACATATATCTAATTATATTTTGTATCGTATTAATATAAATCAAGAATTCATTAGAAAATATAATGTTATATGTTGCATTCTACAGTGCAACAAACTTGGCGCCATGCTGAGACCTTACTTTACTAAATACGTACATCAAAAAATGCACCTTATTACTTACTAATAAAGTTGATATTCCCCAAACACTATATAGCATAACATTGAAACTCTTACCGATTTATAAATGCGGTTCAATTGAATCTTATTACATACGAATAAGGTATAAAATTCTTTGTTTTTAAGATAATATATTTGTACCAACTCATTACGCTTGGTAACGAGTGAGCAATAAAGTTTAGTACACGTTGCCATGGCAACCGCGTACGAACAAAGCCATACGTGTTTGGTTTTTAATTGTAACTATAAATTACTTTACTTGTAATAAATAAAATGTATAGGAAAAATAAATATATTTTTATAGGTTTGGGCAAAGAACCATGAATTTTAATAAATATTACCTATTTAATAGTTAAAGTGTATAAATAAAATATTACTCATACTGAAATATTAAAAAAAAATCGTATTGAAAACCTATAATATACTAACTGCATAAGAAATTCTGTGATTCCTAATCATTCAGTCTTTTAAAAAAAATTAAAAAGGCTAAAAAGGACTAAGATCAATATTGTATAAACACAATAATCACACAATTAATTCGCCCGTTTAACAAATGAATCGAACCCACTACCCATAGTTGAACAGTCAGACTAATAAGCCAAAATCATTGGTAAGAATGTTTTTTTTTTTTAACATATATAAAATATATTGCTAGCTAGAGTTTAAAATAGTTTCTATACGCTGTGAGGTAATTGACTGCAGGTCATTACTTAAAATTAGGGAACTAACGATGTACCAACCTAACGACTCTGAATATACCCTGAGTTATTTCAAGGTAACTTCAACGTATAATAAATCATAATATATTACTCTACAACATTCCATATATTATTATATGTATTAACAAAACCAGTCAAATGTATATTTATTTATTTCTAATGTTGTATCAACTTTTATTTTTTTTTTTAATTTACTTTTTTATCTACATATAAATTAGTCCAATACATTATAATATTATTTTTTATGTAATAAAAAACACACTAGTAACGCAGGTGTATCATCATGCGCGTGCGCATCCTACATCGTCTTAATTATTCTAATCATCGCGCCCTCATTGCTCTAATACCAGACTTATGAGACTAACGGTAACATTCATTCTTTGTACTCCAAGTTCTTTGGTCTGTTTGTTCGTTGTTATATATATTGAATTACAGAAAAGAGTTCAGTTTGATCAACTGATATATCAGTTTAAATAGCTTTCATACAACATATAATGTATCCATGGTATTGGAGTTATAATGAAACATACGGACAGACATACATACAAATATCTATTTGTTAGAATTCCATCACAAAAAAATGTATATATACATATATTTTAATACATAATACCTAATTAAACAAAACAAATGAGAGCAACTTATAACGGAATAGTTTAGTTATCTATATCTAGACTTTAGATAAAGCTACATTAGAGCTGTCTCTGATAGATATCCGAACTGAGCACTAGAATCTAGATCTCCTAAATCACTACCATTACTGGTAATTAATATTTAGAAACAGTTTTCCTTTATAAAGTACCTAGTAATATTTTTTATTAAAAAAGTTTTGTCCACCGTATAGCTGCATTTTAACCTAAGAGACATATATCAAATCAATATATATGTCATCTATATTTTATGACTCGACCCGGGATCGAACTGGGGCCATTCAATTCAAATTATGTATATTTCGTAATATTGATGTCGCAACTCTGTAATTTATGGCGCAGTAGGAGTAACAGAATCAAACCCAATTACAGAACACCTACAGACTAAATACTTGACAATATAATAACTACAGTTGTTTATATATATACATATTTAATTGAATATAAAAAATATCATCCTGTATATACCTAGATTTGAGGTTATAATATGTATTTTAATTATTAGAAATAAAATTAAGTTCGACTTTATTGAGAATAGGAAATAAGGATAGAATCTTTACAACTAAGTAGGTGCTGTGATCCAATTTAAGCTTTATATTTTATAGTGTGTTGTTATTTTTACACAAATATAATGTATATTAAATACATAAATAAAGTAATTATATAATAATAACAGTCATAAAATGTTTTTATTACATTTTACGTCACGCTATTATATAATATTATTGATATTTTCACACATCGATTTAAATACCTCAGCACGTCATTTAACTTGTCAAATAAAAAAGAAAATACAACCCAATCTTAGCGGAAGTTGTTAGCCATCTTATAAACAAACATCCACTTCCGGTCCCTTTTCTGTTATATCTAAAAAAATCTAAAAGTTAGGTACCATTGACAATTCGTAGAATAATCTTGAAAATGTATTTAAGATAAGAAAGCTAGATACATAGGATACCAAGGATACATTTATTTGAGGTATTCGAGTTAGTTGAAGTATTCGAGTTACTTGAAGTATTCGAGTTCTTTTAAGTATTCGTGTTAGTTGAAGTAAACTTATAGGTTTCTTTAAAGAACTTAATCGGAAATAGAATGTTGTTCTAGATTACATTAATACTAATCTGTATTCATTAGGTGTTAAAATATTTATAACTGGATTTTATTATATGTGCAGTATTGACCAATGTTTCAAATTTGTTAAATGTATTTTAAATCATATCTTTGAATTGAAATTGGACCATAGACAATATTTAAATGATGTGTCCATGAAGGTTGTTGTAAGTATTATTTTGTCAGTAAAAGAAAATATTTTAGAAGTTTTGGTCAAAAGGATACTTAGATACAGATTTTTTAAACAAAATATGAAGATCAAAGAGGTAATTAAAAATATTATTTTATCATAACGATACCATAGATTCTATATCTTGTTGCTTATAAATATATTATATTCAAAAGGACTAATAAATCTTAAAACCCGTCTAATACATCGTGGAAAGTAATAATGGAATAGAATTTTAAAACTACCAACTAAAATAAACCATAATAATAAATTACAAGATTTTAACATTTAAGCTTTAAATATACTAAGGATTTATTATAAGTCAGCTAAAAGGTTTAAAAATATGTACATTCCTATTATATCGTCTTTTTAATTACTTAAACGCTTTAGAAGTCACAGGATTTCATAATACAATATGTATTATAATTTAATAGTTTTAGCTGTTATTTAAATTAATAATTCATAATTAATATATATTTAAAATAATAATAATACTTATGACACGCTCCGCTACCCGCTCCCGCCCGCACTAAGACCGTACACCGGTTATAAATTACAGTGTTCTATTAGTAATGTTAGTTATTTCGCAACCAGTCGTGTTAAAAGTTGTTAATTTATTGCAAGAGTCCTTTAACCCCTGCATTTTCTCTTTACAAAAAATATTCATACCTATTTAATATTCATTTTAGTTAACAATACTAGTTACAGTTAATATTCAATATTAAGTAACCCGTCACTAAACTCTGTGCAGGGACCAACAACATTTTAGAATTTGTAGAAATGTTATAATAATTGTTATTCGATTTTTAATTAAAACGTATAACACATGTTACGTTAATTTATTTATGTTATATTATATGGATGATGTATTGACCTCAATATAGACATATTGACAGATGTAGAACAGATTAACTAGATTATAACAAAAAACTAAGTTTTAAACCCGTGTTATATATTTTTGTTTACGTCAACGTTTAATCTGTTTACACTCTACGTGCTTCTATCCCACGGGAATATAACAATTCTTAATTTTATTTTTTTATTACTTTCATGTAATGGCGCCTTTTTATTTTTTTTAAGACAGTGCAAAGGTTTTTAATAATATTACAGCATAATTTTACATAATTTTAAACAATGTGTGAGAATAACTTTCTAAATGGCCTACACATTTCTATTATTATATTAACTACTATTTTGTAATTTTCTTACCTAAGAGAGTTGATCTCTCAAATGTATAACACCTCGAATTTTGTAATATTCTTAATATGGTTTTTGAATATTTTTACAATAAAAACATACTAAAATATACTAAAAAGTTTCTTCAGCTCAATGTCAAGCAGTAATTAAACTACTTCTTTATGATCTAACATTTAATTCTTCAAGCGCCAGGAAATACCTTATTTAATCTTTTTTTAGAATTCTGTGTCATTCATTCAATAGTGACACTTTCTATACAGCCCGAGGCATGCCATTACAACTCACGCAGGGCTGTCCATATATTCTTTTTTTTATATTTTAGTTACGGTCTAGATAATTTGTTATAATTTTTGTGATGTAATGCAATTACTTCATAGATTATGTTTGTATTGCCTAATATTATAAAAAAAATGTCTTTAATTAAACAACGAACGATTTTAATAATCTTAATATCTACATAAAATACAATACCTAAAGTAATTCAATTAATTCAAGTATATTTTTTTGTTATTAACTTCAATTTTGCTGACAGCCCTGTGTGTTAAGTGATGAACTGCAAGGTCAATTTCTTTACAGCCAACAAGCTTGAAATCTTTAGGGATGGGTAATAACAAAAATTGAACTTCTATTGTGTAATCATGATTTCTTGGTTACCAAAAAACAATCTTAAGATGTTCAGACGTGTCGAATACCTATATTTTGAAATTTCCTTCACCTACATTGTAATACAATTTGTCTCGACGCGATGGTATGCGGACAGCAATCAAGGGCCTGATTGAGTAACACGTGAGTACACGGCCTTAGAAAAAGAACTGACAAATAAATCCTCACCCAGCAACTCCGCAATTGTCAAATCTGTATAATAATGACAGTGACATTGAGATAATTAATAAACAATAAATAATAAAAAAAAATACATTCACTACTGTCAACTGTCAAATAATTGCGATTTAATACCGATTGAATCACAAATCGATATAAGTAAGTAATAGCCAGTAATACCAACTTAATAATAAATAATTATCTATGAAAGTGGTAAATGTGATGGGTAAACACTGAGTATAAATTAATTAATTTATAATATTTTGTATATACTTGCTTGACAGGGTTTTAGAGATAATCTTCACTGTTCTGTAAATTAATTATACACTGAAGTAATGTATGCAAATTACAATAAACAGGTTATCATACATGGTATCGAGATTTCTAATTTCTACTATGGTACTTCTTCCCGCCTACTGGATTGTCAAATACTAGAGGATTTGGTCGAGATTCGTCTTCAGACTCTGTGCAAACTGTCATCGAGTGCTCTGTAGTCTCTTTTTTTTTTTTTTTTTTTTTTTTTTTTTTTTTTTTTTTTTTTTTTTTTTTTTTTTTTTTTTTTGTCTGTCTATGCTGTTAGCCCTGTTGGCTATTACAGCGTTCTGTAGTCTGTACAAGTGCATTATATCAATCTAAAATTTCTAGGTGACGTGTCGTAGACACAATTAGCATCCTAACAGTTTTAAAACTGATTGAATTCTTCGTAAAATGACGATATATTTTCTGTACTGGCTAAGACGCAAGACTCTACTCACTCTTTTCGTGATACTTACAACAAATCTTGTTTTCTATTTCCAATACATCTAACTTAAAATAATTTGAAAGTTCTTTGGCTTATTTCATTTGTGACATTTTAGTAGATCTTCTGCTTAAAAGTTAAATGCTTTAAGAAAAATATTTTTTAAAGAAGAATATATTACTTTTAATTGGTGGCTAATTAAAAACATTTGAAATTTACGTAAATAGTGTTAATAAACGTAATTTCCGCCTATTTCAGACACGTTATTGCCTCTTAGGGCAGTAGGTTAAATGATGTTCGTAATATGCAAACCTTTTTGCTACTTAGTAAATTTTGAAACCGTTAACGATGATGACGTCATTGTCCAATCTTCATAAATCTCTATTAAATATTTCGTCGTATCTATCTGTTTATCCGTTCTATTTTTAAATATTAAAATAAAAAAATACGGATAGAAACAGTTATAAAAGTTTAAAGAAAATTAAAAAAAAAAAACGTTATAATGGTTTTGGGGAGACCTATCTTTGTAACAAATTATTTCAATTGAAACGTCTTTATCAAATCTGTAAAATTGTTTTTGTATTAAAATATGAATAGGTTATTTAATTACAGTTCTAACCTAAATAAAGTATTTCCGTAGTTAAGCTTTAAGCTAATTGTAACTAACGAAGTTGTACGAGTGAATGAAACAAAACATAAAACAATATGGTGGATTATACACCAAAAACTTAAAATGACTTCAACTCAACATACATGGTTAGCGGCTAGAGCTGACGCCTAAAGTATCACGCAATGGGACTCGAGTTCGATTCCCGATAGGGATTAGCATGTATGTGATAAGCATAGATATTTCTGGTTTTGATCGTTTATTTAATATGTTTGCAGTATTTATAATTTGTATTGCTATGAATTTGTATCGTTGTCTCACACCCTTAATACAAGCAAATAATTTTCTTACTTAGGGGTGAGATCATTGTGTGTTATATGTCTAGTTATATTACTATTATAATACTCAATTAAAAACAACCCATCGTTATACCACAAGTGCAAGTGACCAAGGAGGACAAACAAGAAACTTCATAAACTATTTTCCTGGCAATTACCCTACTTTAGTTTTCAACATATATAACTTAAGTTAGTAAAGTTATTTCGTAACGCTTCATAAGTACAGTAACCTATAAACCTTGTTCCAATCACCATTGTCCTCGTTCTGAAGCATCTCATCTAAGTTCCCCAATGAAGGGTCCTCTATCAGTGCTCGTGAAAGAAATGACGCAATGTCATTCAAACTTCAGATGTTATACAACTTTACTTAGGTTTTAGTATTCATAATCCCACGAATGGTTAAAATTGAAACTATTAAAAAGATATATAAAATATACAAATCTTTTTTATATTTCTTCAAAATATTAGCTTCTAATGACACAATTTGAAGTTATGTTATGTGAAATTAAAGAATTACATAAACAAGCATAACCTTCGATAAGAATAAATAACTAGCAATACCTACTCACAATAAAATCAACGTTATAATAATATAAACCTCTCAAAATACTTTAACTAATAATACCAACATAATAATAACAATCTAAATAGATTACAGATCCAAAACCAATATCAATATTAATAAAGGAATTAGAGCAGTTCCGTATGTTTTAGTAATATTAATGTAATTGGTCAATAATATGTAATAACAATCAGTTCGTACGACTTCAAAGGGCGTTTATCTAAAACGTACGTAAATAACATTAGGGTCGAGAGGTGAACAATTCTTGTAAGGGCTTGTACATATTTGTTAAATTCTTTAAATAAATTATCTAATAATTTTACCAGATACAGATTTATTTTATTGGAGTAGTTAGGGGTTGCTTAATTAATCTAGATTATAATTATTTTTATCATAGATTAAAGTTTTTAATAATAAACCTTATTTTAATATGAGTCTTGATAATAATGTGGTTAAAGTGCGTGTACGCTAAGCCTTATACCGACTTGTAAGTTTATTTAACAAGAACCTTGTTAGATTTTTGCTCTTATTGTTCGAACAATAGCCAGTCTTGCTGGTAAATCTTATTGAACATAACAAAGAATAACTTATTTTATAGCTAATTTAATGAGCACTAAAACTACACAAATAAAGACATAAATTGATTTAATAATATTAAACATTCATATACTTACCTACTAGATAAGAAAGTACCTATAAACATCAAATAATCTTTTGTTTATTATAGCACGTGTAAATTGATTACAGGTTATTTCCTATACATTATGAAGATACGTAACTTTCATTATGGAGAGAAAGGAATTACGTAAGAAGGGCGATAGCAAATATCTGTCAACGAATCATTAGATAAAGCCAATCTATCAAAGTTTTCTAATACTTATCGAAACTTGTAAGAGTTTATTTAATTGATTATACTTTTTATAAATAAACTTAACATTTTGACTCATTCTAAAAAATAATGAAAAAGCATATCAAAAATAAATAAGTTTTTTTTTAAACATCGCTTACAAACTTTTGTACTTTTTATTTTATCCATTCTGCCATTATGCCTAGAACCTAAAACTTCTAAATATAAATAAAGACAGATGATAATAGTTACAACGACTCATTTAATTGGTTTTGGCAAACGTTATACATATTTATTATGCATTATTCTATAATCCGTGAATAGAATTAGAATTCGCAAGTGTCATGGCGACTGGTTTACCACCATTTTAGGTTACTTGTCAAACTGTCATCGTCTTGAATGAGTTTGTTGGACGGAAGATACATATTGCGCTTGAAATAAATTAAATCTATATTTATATTAAAATAGTTCATCGGGCAGCGGACAGAAATAATAATAACTATAATGAGGTATTTGTTATTTTATTTTTGTTGTCGTTTCAAAGCTAAGATCCTTAAAAGCGAGTTTATTTAACTACGCGATATACAAATTAGAGAAACTTTAGCAACTGCGATTACCTATCTCATGCTACAAAGCTAATCTGACAGACGCCATTAATAATAATGACAGACATTTTCTTGGACTTATTAGAGCACTGTGAGGAAAGATTGGACCAGCTATAATTTGAATTGTTTTTAATACTTATTAAGGCAATGGCTATTAAAAAAATTTACTCTTCATTGAATACTTAGTAACGAAACCTTGCAATATTAAATCTATATTTTTTAAAGTAATCGCTAAGTAACTGGTGACATTTGACATTGACATAGACTTTAAAACATTTGTTCGGTCGTGGCGCCAAAATGGCTGGACGGATTTTGATACAATTTAGCTTGGCGTTACCTTGTTCTGAAGCATTATACAACAGGCTTGCGGTATATATTTTTTTTATTGATATCATCTATGAATTTAAGTGCTATTTAAGGAACGTGGGACGAAGTCGATATTAAAAGCTAGTACAATATGTAAAAAAAAAAACTTTGCAATATTTAAAAACTATTTAAAGCATTACAACCTATTAAACCTATTTATATCGTTTCTAATGTACGTGAGGATCATTGCCAGTACTGCAACTGCATTTCTCTTACTAACCAAATCGCATCGAAAGTCACAGTTAGATAGTCGTCAGCTGGCCTGGATTCCAATCCTCATTGTCTAACCTATCTAGTTAATATTGATAACAAAGAAACTATCTACTTGGTAAGACTTTCAATGTTTTGATACATTGTATGAATTTAATATAATTCGACAAATAATGTTTATTATGATGATATAATTTTGAAATAATCAAACCATTTGGTATTTCGTAAGCTAATTCTGTGGTAATTTGAAATGTGGTTAGATTGTACAATTCGTAGGATGTTGTGGTTTATCATATTTTGTACAATATTGTGAATTATTGACTCATGTCAAATATATTTATATTTGTTTATGCAAGGTCTGTTCCCGATTGATAACCTGGATTATTAAATGATAGACACTATTTAATATTCTTTGATCATCTGTGGACAATATTCGATTTATTTAATTATCTATATTGTGTTAAGTTTTTATTTGATCTACGGACATTAGAATTGTACGTGGTTTTAATAATAAGATAATTTCTATTTATTGTTTTTATTATAATGCTATTGATAGTTTCAGCTTATTTACAGCTTGTCCCACTGCTGGGAATAGACCGCCTTTCTAATAACAGAAACGGTGGGTTATTAAACCACCGTGCTGTGTCTCTGCAAGTTGGCAAGTTACATTCCATAGTATTTTTGTTAAAACGAAGGTTTCGTGAATTTTTTGAACAGTTTTCACGGAAATCAAACCCGAGACCAGTCAATGCCACTTGATCGTTGACACCACTCCGTCAGACGGTCTTCCATTGATAAAAATGTTGACATTGGTTATAAATATAAATATGGATATTGAATATAATAAATACGATAAGCAGAGTAAACCGAACTCTTGGTTTTATCCTTTGTTTTAAGTATACGTGCTATGTAAATCTTTGACTATGTTGGCTTTAACAAAGAGAAAATACATATAAGGTAATAAATAAGTCATTCTCGTTTAAATAATGTAGAAAACGTATTTATAAGGTCATTAACCCCAGAGAATACTATCATAAATTGAAAATACATTTTATCTTACTCTATAATCTTAACTAATATTATTTATGTGAGTGTTGGTTTGTTTGTTAAGCTTTAACTACTAAACCGGTCAATAAAATTTGCACACACGTTATAAGGCTAAGGACATAATATTATAATAATAAGGTGACGTTTCATTCCACAAAATCATTTTCTTGAGCGATAATAAAATAATTTTGATCTCCGTCTGACGTCAGAAGACTGTTTGCCTAACTACAACTAAAGTCGCTAATAAAAGCTAGTAGAATAAACACCAACAAAAAAACTACAGTTAGTCTTGACGTTAAACTTATTACATATATAAATACGACAAAAGCTACATATAACAGTTATTTCAACAAAGATCTATTTAGTTAGATGTAGTTTATGTGTTACTAAAACTATTAGTAAGTTTATTTAAGCAGTTAGTTCAAAGTTGACACGGTTAACTAAATCGTTAAAAGTTACTACTGTTTAATGTCCACAATAATGTGTTTAGGGAAATGCTTTACAAAATAATTATATTAATATGTTCAATATATTTTGGACCATACACATTGTTACTATTTGAGTTTTCGGTAATCATTTAGGAATCCTTATAAAATTTAAAATCTTATTAAAAAAACGTAATACATATCACAAATAAATTTATATGAAATAAAATTTGGTTAAAAAAAATATTTTCTCTATTTCCTTTACAGATTATTACAAACCTTACTAATCCTAATTCTCTAGACTTATTTATATTTATATTATTTATTTTGTTGTTTAGACGGTTAACGAGCAAAGTGCGCCCGCGCAAGCCGAGATGCAGGCGCGCCACAGCCTCCTCTGGCACCTACTTATCGACCTCCCTGTCTTACTACTGGGTAAGTTTTAAAACAAATTTATTTAAACAAATACCTTATCACTATAATTATTATATAGGTAAACCGCCATTCCTACCTGAAGCGCGGTAACCGCAAATTGCATTTGCTTGTGCCATATTGTTTGTTATTCCTTACACAATCGCAATAACAATAAATAACACTGCAGCGCAACATCGCACATAAATTGATGGGTGAAGACCTTCCTAACATTTTATTATTTTCTTCAATAATATACCATTTTAAAATAGCTGGTCATAAATCTAACAAGAAAAAAAAATACAAAAAAAAAACAGATAAAATATTTTTAAATCAAGTCCCGCATAAGGGAAATCATCTCTATGTTTGAGTTTAACAAACATAGAAATAACGAACAAATATACCACCCAGACTCGAAAGAACAATCTGTGGATCACACAAACAATTTTTCACAGTGAGAATCGAACCCTCAACATTCTGCTCAGCAGCTGAACCACTAACCACTAAACCAACATTTAAATACGCTGATCTCTTCCTGAACCGTCTTTCGTTTTCAGAAACATGATAGTGTACTCATGACATGTAATAAGTTGTGTTGACGCTACAACACTACTGGGTCCGGTTTGTTTATTCATTTATCGGTTTGAGTGGTTTTAATGTAACTTTTAGTATTTGCTTCTCTAGCTACCGGTTATGATAGGGCTTAGTACTCATTATGTATACTAATGTTATTATTATTACCGTTTAAGCATTATTTATACACGAATATATTTTCATGAATTTAAAATAAAGCTTAGTTGTTGATTATTATCCAGTTATATATAGTTCAACGTCCCGTAAATGGTATATTTTATTAGACATTAAAAAAGAGTAAAACAATAATTAGTTCTTAATATGTTTAAATACTAATCGTCTACATTAGGTGACATATAAAAACTTTAAGCTGTTTTTAAGTAATGATTGCAATAGTTCCCAGTTTAGTTCAATATAAAGCCTTAAGTATTATATTATATAATTATAGTAAATCGATGGTGTACCCTGGGTGGTCGCTCAGATGACACCTGACACTGACACGTTACTGTCACCGTGACAACTCAGACAGGCGACCACAAAAATGTTTGAACTAAGCCTAGTTTGCTTATACGTTTGTTTTCTATGTTAGATGGAAATATGTTTACTCTACAACTGAATGTTTCTACTAATAAAATAGTTTTTGAGTTTGTTGTCTTAGTTTTTGGTTTTATTTATAATGAGAAGGAACTAAAAAAACTTCAAAAGAATGTAGGTACAATTTATAAGCGAAATTATATATTATTTTGAAATTGTATATTTTACAACTATAGTATTTTTATTTAGAATTGCATTGCTATACCTAAAAGCATTTGTTTACTTGACCCTGAAGGGCGGTATCAACTTACATCTGACATGATACCACACTGCCGACACTGTTGACACTGCTGACACTTTTGACACTGTTGACACCGCCGTGGTACACTCCGATAAGGTGTTGTAATTGAATGTGACATTTATGTTATAGATAATATATCTTTGTTTTAATTCTATAATATTGGATTTTGAGTTTTTTGTTTTTATTTTAGTTGACAGTATTTAATGTTAAGTTTTTATTTAACAATTTTTATTTGTTAATCTTTATAAAATATTTTGTTTGATTACCCATCATTTAGCGGACTTAGTTTGCGTTACTTAACATTTTAAATATATATTTTTTAAATCCATTGTAGAGTATTGCAAGTCTTTTACAGTAAAAAATATGTACATAAGCATACCATAATTATTTATTCAATTTTATCAGACAATCTTAAAAACTGCAAAATCAATGTCAAATATGAGAATTTGTCGATATTTTACTGATAAATTGGTGTTTTTTTAAAGATATTAAAGAGATTATTTTTGATAATCAATCATTATTATATTTACAAGCAAATATATATATAGTCAGTATACAGTCTTTCTTTTTATATATAAAAAAAGATTTAAAGTTGTTTAGTTAGTTGATCCTAAAAAAACGGCTATTTCACAAATAGAAGAATTATCAAAATCAAACAAATCCTATTTTTAAATATGTAAAATTAAAATATATATTATCTATAGTTACTCTAAGGCAAGTAAGTATTAAATATGGAAAGGAATGAAGAATCATTCATCAGCTATCAGATGACAGATTGTTTAAAAATTTTATACCGCGAAGAAAAACATATCAGATTTACGGGAATGAAAGCATTATTCGATTACCATTAAATGGAGTTTAAAAATAAATGTGAATTAAATTATTATCAATAGCAACTATATTAAGATCATAAATTTATTAATTCTGAACTAAATACAATAATATTTTATTAATAACAAAGAGTATTTATTTGATCTTTATTGCAAAAAAACTTAATTCAAAAACATTATACGTCTGCCTGCCGAAAAAACAGTACAACTAGCTTAACACCAATATACAAGTTAATAGATAGTTCAAATAGTAAAACTAATAATTATAATATTATTGTGAAAGTATTGTGAACGCGACTGTACTTCTTTCAGCTGACCGTTCAACACAAAGTTTATAAACAATCGTGTCATTGTAATCCGACTAATCTTTTGTCACCGACGACACCGAATACCAGAGACGATATTGATTTTGGAATCCTAACAATGTATATATGTATATTTATGTATGTGTATATATATATATATATATATATATATACTACATATATATATATATATTATATATATATATATATATATATATATATATATATATATATATATATATATATATATATATATATATATATATTATATATATATATATATATATATATATATATATATATATATTATGTAGTACGAGCTGAACGTTTATATATAATATAATCGATTATTTTTTATTAAATTGCCTGTAATTTTAAACAATTTTACAGTTTGTATATATGAAATATGAAATATTAGTTCGTCTATTTTCGATAGATGGCGCTGTCCCAAATTATAAATTAGATCAAATTCATTCAGTATACCGTAAATCACGAAGCTTAAAATTTGTACTACAATGTGAAACTTAGACTTGTACTTGAGTTATCACTATTAAAAATCTTAGGGTTGATCTACTTTATAGAATCGTCAGGGATCCTGTCCATCCGTCTGTACCCTCCATAACTTCTGAAGGTTTAAGAGTTAAGAATCCAAATTTTGACCAAGATGTGCTATTTATTTTTTTCTGATTTTACCCCGCTCCGATTTATGGGTTTTAATGTCTAAATTCACATAAATGTGTGCATATGCATACAATATTTTCGTCATTCCATTTTATGCATATATAATTTCTTATTTTGATACCTTCATGATTGTTTGATTGCTCAGTTAAGAAGCTTTCGTTACTAAGAGTTACGCGTGCAACGGATTACGTTATTGATAGTTTATAGTTATACGAAGAATATTTCAATAATTAGAAGGTTAATTGCAATTGATTTTTCATAAGCACATACTTATAAAATTATAAACAGGATATTCGCCAAAATCTTATTTTATTCACCGGCCAGGTTCTTCGTTTCCCGTCGTTGACTTTGTTTAATGTACCTGATATAAAAGTTAAAAATACATATTGTAACGGTGGATTGGTTTGTCTTGTGTGTGTTCAGATTAATTTGTCAGCCTGTTAAAGATTTATAAGTTTAATAAACACCATCGACTGATATATTCTTATATTAATACGTGAAGTAAAAATTGCTACCCCTTGTTACAAAATATTTAATATATAATAATATAATTTGGCACTGTTAAGGTTTATATAAAGAAGAAGAGCAGATAGTTTTTTTTTTTTATAAAAAAGCAGTAACCATAAATTTCATTAATGAAAAAACATCACACACACACACTACTTCATTATTGACATAGACACTGTTAAGTAACAATGTCATTGACACTTCAGTGTCTATGTCAAGTATACGTCAGTCTTATGTCAAATAGTCGGAAAGAATTGAAATAAAAAGGATTAAATCGTATATGTATGTAGGCATAATTTACCGTCTACTTTCCGTCACAAAGATATTGAAATATATAATTGTCCTAATAACAGAAGTCTATATTTCTTAATACAATATTTATTTGTTAAATGCCTTGAATGCAATGAGCACGTTTTATGCGAATCGAAAATAAATTAACATATTTATTAATATTGTAATAAGATCTAAAATACAATTGAATGTCAAACATACCTTAAAAGTAAAATAGGGTCATGCAACTCGCTAATTTAATAAAAACTTGTATACAGAGATGTTCCAAATACATACGATAGTAAACATTAGCGTGTGGTAATAAATGTCTGAATAGAATGAATTAATATATCATTTTATTGTCCACCTCTGTTATCTGTGACGTTAAATATTTCATAAACAAGTATTTTTATAGCATAAATTTCAGGTACTTACATTTTTAGAATTTAAATAAAACTATTTTAAACGTATTAACTTCGCGTATAAATATTAACTTTAAATCTAAGCTGATGTTTCGATTGCTTTCCTATACCTTACAAATACTATTACTGTAAAGAAAATAATAATAAAAAATATATAAATATAGTTTTATTTAAGAATATCGTGAAACCTAAGAAAATATCTTACGAATGATAATGATAACCTATTAGCAATTATTATCAAAGAAACTAGTTTTCGAAACCGACTTTGTTCAATTGAGGGACGGACGAAACAGTAACTGACAATTTCCGATTAGGAAACACACGATTATCAATTATGAGCGTGAACGAAGCGGAAAATCGATCAAGAGTAATTGTAGACTTGTTTTAAATATTAGCGGTGACTATAAATATTAATGATATCATAGATTTATAGCAGCACTGCTATTAAAAAATAATTGTTCAGTTGATTATTTTATGAATTATTTATTATTATATTAAAATGTTGGTACTCTTGATCTAACAGCGTCATACTAGATAATTATAATATAGATTTCTAAGACATAACTTGCTTGAAGATACATATTTCCTAGAATGTACTAATAGTTCAGTTGATTATGGTTTTATCATTTAGGTATAAAAAATCTTGGTACTCGTTATCTGACAACATATATAAAATAATTATAAACAATTATTTTTTCTAAGACATAGCTCGCTTGTAGAAGATATTTCCAAGAATATACAGTTAGAGCAAAACATATGAACCCGTTTCTTGAAAGCAGGACAAACCATTAGTAAATAATATTTTTAATGATATATTTTCACCGCGTTTCTAGATGTTATTAAGAGCCGTATGTTTCCAAGTTGCATCAACTGCAGTCCTACTAGCCTATTTCGTGATAATAACAAAACGCATTGGATGCCTTTTAATTGATATTTAAATACATTTAAGTTTACGATAACATTGTTTATATTTACTTGTTTTATATATCCGTGTTAGTTTTATCTAGGTTTGTAATGACCTCTAAAATTGTCTTAAAAATGCAACAACATACCTTTGGAGTACCTAATATAAGTCTATTTTTTTTTATTTATTTCAAGTACATTGTACCTATGAAACGAACCAGCAAGAAACTTTGGGAATATTAAACTTATTAAATATATATTTTTAATGTTGACTATGGTCACAGTAATAATTGAGATGAGATAAGATGAGATAATTGAGAACAAATTATACCTACTTCAAGTAAAGTGTTGAACCTAAAAGAAAACTAGAATACTAACCACGCTACTACAAGTGCTATCATGCTCTTACATTTAAATGGGCTTAAAGAATTCTATTTAAACATTGAATATAATAGTAATTAGATAAATACTTATTCTAGAAATAACAATGCTAAAAGACAACAAAAACCTTCACTGTTATTTATCCAGATAAAGTAGGTACTGTCCAGATATTTATAAGCATCCTGAAAAAAACCCAAAAAAGCCTATTCATATTGATGTAAACAAAATAAGGCTTGAATATTTTAAAGATAGAGACAGAAATACTTGATGTAATTTGTACCTAAAATGTCACAATTGATCCAATTTTTAATTATATAACTTCCCTTGTTATATAATCGAATAATATTAATATCTAATTAGTTATATTATATAATGTATAAATTAACTTCATTTAATATGCTAATAAAAAATTACACGACTTCTCTACTGATAAATGATACCTCTATTTACATCGATATATTTTTTATATACTAAGCCAAATATACTTTATTTACTGTGTACTAAATAATAATATAATTATTAATCAATTAATAACAATATGATTTGTTTCTAGAACTTTTTAATAAAATTCAAAATAACCAACACGGGATGGATTCGAACCTACTCTCCAGTATTGTGACGTCACTGAAATATTGTTTCTGAGTTAGAGAATTTATTAATAAATATTATTCCATCAAAATGATAATTCAATATTTTAAACTACTAAGAATTTCAGTTGGGTACAAATATATAGATGATTATCTTGTATATTGCGAAATGAATTGAAAATTTGAATGAAATATACATTTATAAAAATAATGCATAATGCATTTAAAATGTACTCGGCCATTCAAGAAACCGGGCCCCAACGCATTTATGGACCCTATGAACTGGACCGCAATAAATTCATGAATTTATCTATGAATTGATATCTTCCATTCTGTTAATCTTAAATGTTAATAAATACCGTATTTGTGACTGTATTCAATATGTTTAAATTTTAAACAAATTGGTAAGGTCGGTCAAGTAGTGGGAGCTAGTATGCTATAGATTCTTTTAGAAAACCATAGCTCAAGATAAACTAGATGTTATGCTATGAAATGTATGTAGAAGAATGTAATACAAAATATTTTTCATTATTTTAAACTAGTGGCTAAAGCCGGTAAAATAGTGCAAGCTTTGCTATATAATGTTGATCATATTAGTCAAGTGCTTACCAATTTGGTCAAATTGTCGTAGAATTTTTAGTGTCAAATAAAAGCTACAAAGCAGTTATGATATGAACTGAAAAAAGAATTTGAAGGTAAATTCTTAATATATTATACAGATTGCAATATCATTATTTATTATTTTCTTATCTGTCTGTACATATTTGAACGCCCACAAAGTTTTTTTGTCGACCATACTTTCTCCTCCAAATTAGGCTGAGTGCACAACGACACATCACTTTGTTTAATGCTCTGTCGCAAATATGTGCTCTCAGCTTAATCGCTGGTTGTCATAGATAAAAATTATAAATGATGTTGGAACTATTTACAGTTCTGGATAAATTAAAAACTTATACTAGGTGGACAGCTATTCTGAATGCAGATTTAATCATATTATTTAGATTTTGCGAAATTATTCGATGATTACTTCTTAAGTAATTCTTATTCCTATGTTAATTCTTTTTAAAAACAAAACCAGATGACAATCGGTTCAGTAGTTCAGGAAAAGAAACACCTGGGTGATCGCATTGAAGAACTACATGAGCTCTCACCTCTGTGTTCAATAAATTCTAAGAACTTATTAATTGTACATATTTCTTTTTGCTTCTATATTTATAACTAAATATTAAGTAACTATCATATGCATTCGTAAGCTACTAGAAATGCAAAAATGCTTACACGCTTATCTCCGTAACTAAATGTGTTGTTAGTTACAAAATAATTTGGTTACATGGATTTTCCAACAGACAACTAAATAAATAAGCTTAACATGGCTATACATGTTTATAGATATTTTCAAATACGTAAATAAGATTTGACATTTTAAAAAAATCTCATAAAAACAATTTTGCTAACTACTTATGCATTTTTAACTATTACGTATACTAAATTTAATGTCTAAAATAAAATAATTGTATATAAAAAAGATAAACTCCCTAAAACAAAACATATAATATATGTATGAAGAAAATACAAGGTACATATATCCTAAAATTATATATAGACACTAAAATTATATATATTTACTTAAAGTTTTTGACACGGTCAATATTAATAATATTGTCAAATTTTGATCATAAAATAAGTCCCAACTTTTAATCCACTAATTAATATAAGCTATAGATTAGTGATCGTATGTGGTCCCACGATTAGACCTACACTGATAATTATTATAGCTAAGGTATGTGTGCGACCGCGTGTAAGATGTGATAACTATACAACTAACTGCTTTTTTATCTTTTATTGATATTATAGTAAAATACTACAGGTTTGAGTCCCGCTCGTGTTGATAAATTTTAAATTTTATATTATTTATATTTTAAAGTTTTATAATCTTAAAGTAACCGAATATATTTATAGACCATTTTAATAATGTTCCTTTACCAACTTTAGGTAAACATTTTCTAGTGCTTTATAGAAGTAAGTTTCGGAGATCACCAAATAATAAACACACTTACAACAAAATTAAAGCACGTGACATACATATATTACATAATACAGATTTAAAATCTGTAATAAAATATTGTGTTCTCATAGTATGAAATTATTAACTATTTATCACAACTCAAATTAAACGCGGTTGTACTTAGGATTTTTTTTTGTTACCAAAAATCAAACATACGAAAAACAAATAAAAACAAAAGAGCTGTAAACAAATATGTGTTATTCAATATCTCGTATTATCTCGTATTATGTGGTCTGTGGTTACACTTTACAAGAACCATGACATTATAGACTAGATGGAATATAACGTAGTTATAAATTATCTATAGATTAGTTAGATAATTAGATATAAAGATGAATAAAGTAATTGTAATAACAGAAATATTCTCGTGTATCTTCTGTATATAAATATACATATAATTTTAACTCATCAAAGTTTAACTTGAACCACTATGAATTTATTTAAATATAGAATGAAAACTAAACCGATACGGGCAGGGATTCGATTTCCCAGTAGTCGCAGGTTCGAATCCCTGCTCATATCGGTTTATTTTTCATTTTATATTTATATAAATTTAAGTAAGTTTAACATGGCTATACATGTTTATAGATTTTTTCAAACATTGAACCACTATGGTTAGAATTTTTTGTTGGGTTCTTCTTTTACGTAGGCAACGATATATATTTTTCTCAATTCTACCTTTAATAGTGATAGAGCAAGCTTTTATGTAAGCTATTTTCAAAAAAAAAATCTCTTGTGTAAGAAAACACTCCTTATAATCTTTACTTTAAATACTCAACTATTGATAATCTATGTATGTGCATCATAACTCAGAGTTAACTAACTTAAATATAATGTCATTTTAACGATCAAAATAATTATTATTGAAGTCAAAATATGAGTAAAATAATATTTCAAACCTCATTAACCCAAATTATATGAGTTTATTTTAATTTTATTATTAATTTACCTTATTTATAAATAAAATTCTTCCGGTTGAAGCATTTAGTTTATGTTGCGTATATATACTTTTATTGTTGTTTTTTTCATCAGTTGCAAGAGAATACATCTTAACAATTCACTAAGTACATATTATACAGACAGGGGTGTAGCGTGCATTGAGGTTCTAGGTTATCTTTATTTAGGACCTGGGATATAATATATATTTGTTATCAAAACTATAAATACTCACTCTTTCCAGTTTATTATCTAACCTCTTTATAACATTTTTAGTAAAACAATAATACAATATACATGTATTATTTTAGATTGTGATGTAGAGTTCAAAACAATCTTACTCAGAACTTCCCACAATTTTACAATATTTTTTATTTTTTTTCTCTTAATATGTCTGACACACTAAAACACACATTATCGCAAAATAAGTTAAAAGGTTTGGTGCAAACTTTATCTATATATCTAATAAAATAGTAACGAAGAAAACTCTAACAATAAGTTTTAAAAAAATAATTGTTCTGACTGTTAGTGTGTCTGTTTGTCTGTTTGTATATTACTAGACGGACTTTGATAAATTAGGAGTAGACACAGGTCATTGCCCCACTCAAAATTTAGAATACTCCTTTTAAATCTCTGACTTTTAAGGGAAAACACCAAAACTGATATGGGATATTATACACTACGTCAAAAATCACAGATAGAGTTTTTCATGTATTATATTTTAGTATTCGCTTATTGTCTTAGTTGAATTTAAAATGCTTTTCATAAAAATCTCTTTCTCACCAAAAACACAGAAAAAATCTTAGACTATAGTCTATGGATTTGCATCAATAAGTGATGGTAGTTGACTTGTTACCATAGAGAGGGGGAAGAAGACTGAGTCATTGGAAACATCTAGAAGTATCTCATTTTCATACGTTTATTAAAAAAACCAAACGCATACAAATCTTCTAACTCAATGATCTTATACTTTCCGATACCGAAGGAGGTTATATTTACAAAATCTAAATATTTCTATATGCTATGCTATTATAACGGAATTCACGTTTAACTTCTCGATTGTATATTTATTATATCACGATTGTGCCGCTTCAGAACTAGTTGAGGTCATGTTTATTTCATTTGGTTTACTTAGTAAAAGTATATATTAACAATTTCCTAGGAACCTCATTAGTATCTTCTTGTTCCAGTTGCAGCAGTATGCATACTGCTAGAAGTTGGCGCGTTACCCAGCAGACGAATCGGCTTCCGATGTAACGATCCGGACCTCTCCTTCCCTCATACTGGAGACACGCTATCCATCTCCCTCATCGCTGCGATCACTGTCATAGTGCCGTATATTATCGTAAGTTATTAAAAAAAAAAATCCTTTAAAAAATCGAATCAATACTCTTTGGTTTTTTTTTTGGTTCAATGTTTAATAATATACTTATATTTAGAATATACAAGATTAATGTTTACTAGATGTTTTTCGCGCTTGTTCATAACACACAAACGGATTTGCATGTGAAGCCAAATGTTTAAAAGGATATTTGCAGTAAAATAAATGTTAATGTCGAATGATGTTTTGCAAAACCTTTGTAATGTCAAGTTAAATTTACTTACTTCAAGGTTGTCAAAAATATAAAAAAATATACTTCTTCATTATAAGTAGGTATATAAAACCTCTACTTAAATGTATTTACTTTTGCCAACTACTTGAAAATTGTAGTATTGTCGACCATTTTTATTTTACGTATTAACTTGACAGCTGTCAAAGTTATGAACATTTCCAAACAATATATATATATATATATAAAGAATAGGATGACATAACACTTACATCGTTATCCAGATTACGTAATAAAATTGGCCACTTGAAACCATTATCCCATTACAGACATGGGCGGTGGAGGCGACGTTGCACCGAGATGACGAGTACACTATCAAGCAAAACAAATTGTTAGCGAGCGCGAAAACCGCGGGATTTATATACAGAGATTATATTTACGGGGCAATTGTCAACTTGACAATTCTGGAGGTTGTCAAATGCGTGGTGGGATCACCCAGACCTACCTTCTTTGATTTATGCGAGCCTGATACTGCCAAAATTTGTAATGGGTAGGTATTTTGTTAATAAAAATATAATATAAGAGATTAGAGAGGCGGCTTTAAATAGTATTCCGCTTTTAGTCTGAATAGTCCGTTTCTGTTTTCAAAATTTGATATATTTATTTTTATTAACAGGTCGGACTATATAAGTAGTTACACGTGTACCTCCACGCGGTACTCTCGCTACCTACAGATAGACTCAGGTCGAAGTTTCCCCTCCGCTCATACTTCGCTGTCAGTGTACTGCGGATTCTTCTTAGCGGTAAGTTATCGGACTATTGAGTATCTGTCATTGACTATTGGTCATTATTTATTCCATTTACTCTATTTTAAATAGAAATTTAATAAAAGTTTTGGTTAAGAATAAAAATGACATAATTTACGTATTTATTTGTAATAACGTTTTATGATGAAAAGTTAAACGATGTTTTTTATTTAAAAAAAAAAAATTTTTGACACCCAACTAAAAAAAATGGTCAATAAGTACTTTGAAACGGTTGCAGGAGTGCAGTCAGTACTGTTCATGTAACACATAACAATGGTCATTACCAATGAAATATGAGCTTCGTACACCGATTACAGTTACGTCTTCCTCTAGACGTTTACATACTTTATGTAATTTACAACGTCTTTATTTAAACCTGTCAAGATAATAGTTTTGTTTTTGTAAACCCATACAAAGAGTTAGACAATGGATTTATATTTGTTATATTTATTATACAATTACAATATACATGACACAACAATAGTTCCGAAACTATTTCGGTAAATGAGATCAATGGATTTATTTAAATTAATTTGGTGTACTAATACACAAGTCTTTGTTATTTTATTTGTAACTATATGGTCTATGTCTATGTTAGTTTCGCTAAATTAGTAAGCTGATATTAACTATTTATGAGGAATCTATTTTATCCTAATGTGACTAATCTGATTACCATCTCCCTATACACGGAAGTTTGCAGGAAGTTACCGATTAGTTAACATTGTAATAGACAGATGGTTATAAATTACAGACCTGGGGTAAGGAACGGTGTAAAGTACTGTAATATGAAATAAACGAAAAAGAATAAAAATAAATGTACTCCAAAATTATAGAAACTTCAATTTAATAATAATATCCTATTAAATATAATATTTTTTTAAAATCAAACAATTACTCAATATCAAATCTTCTTGCAGTGGTATCTTCAAAGACGAGCATTCAGCTGGCACAACCGTTCGGTGCTGGTGGTACCACTCCTGCAGGTGCTGTGCGTCATCTACGCGGTGACGTGTCCCCTCACCAGGGTCACGGACCACCGACACCACTGGTGGGACGTGCTGGCCGGGGCCGGGATGGGGGCTTGCTCCGTTGTCTATACGGTAAGCATTTGGCATTTTTATGAACCTCTCAGTCTCGTTAGTAATCCTCCAAGTGAGGGAAAAATAAATTGTATATACTGACTTAGATACGTCCAACAGGTGCTGGTTCTCTGCAAGAACTTCTCCCAGCCGGCCGTAGTGAGCTCCAGCGACATCTCCAGCAGCGACGGCAACAACCACCAGTCGGTCCGTCGGCTGCTGGCCAGCGGGCCGCGCGTGGCGGTGCCCTAGCCCGCCGCGCTGTGAGCGAACACACGGGGCAGGACACGGGGCCACTGAGCCGTGCTGACCAGCGAGATCATAATACATGACCTATTGGACTATTCATCGTTATTTTGGTGAAGTGGACTATTCCAGAATTCTAATTTGGACTATTGAAGTAATTAGTAATAGTGTTGTATTTTTAAAACATGTTTGATATTTTGAAAATTAAAGTGTTTGACGATCAGATTTCAGTAGAAGTGTCTAAAATATTGTGACGTGCATAGATTTGTAGTTATTAGAAGCAGTTGCTCAGATATAATTTATTATATTCAAAAATATATACAATGTTATTTGTAATTAGTTGGCCGCCTCTTACAGGCAGCCTCTCTACATCAATCCCAACAACATTTAACAAGTTCTACAACTTTTAACAAATCTTGATAAACAACACAAAAAAAAACGAAATAAAAAAATGTTTGCTCCCTCTTTTACTTATTACTCTGTATTTTGTAAGAAGTACCTAAAAGGTCAACGCTCAGACGCCATATAGCTCAGAGACAACAAAAATTTAAAAACTATTAATTTTAAAAAGTCTTTGAACAAATGTTGTTGGGATTGATGTAAAGAGGCTGATTGCGGGGGGTAGTCAACTAATTACAAATAACCCTGTATATTAAAGATGATATTACTAAATAAGTAGTATTTAAGTCTAGAAGTTGGTTATATTGTTGTATAGATTAGTAACTCAGTCACTATAATATTAAAACTGGTATATCAAGTAAAAAAAATTGTATCACAAATAACTTTTAAATATTGTAATATACATCGGCATATACATACATATTAAGTATTGAATTGATACTTTATATGTGTGTAGAAATATTGATGTATATACATATTGGATACACATTAAATTATATGATATAATATTAAAATTTATATAAATATAGAATGAAAAACCTACACGGGATTTGAACCCGCGTCCCCTGGAAAACGGTTTCTCAGAAATCGCGGGTTCCCTGTTCGTGTCGGTTTATTTTTCATTCTATATTTATATAAATTTAAATAAGTTTAATATCACTATAAATGTTTATAGATATTTTCTAACATTGATATAATATTTATTATACCAGTATCCTTAATTTATATTTATAATAATTATTAATAACAATTTGCTATTCTGATAGAATAATCTTAGCTAATATTAAATGAACATCTACGAAAATAACTTTTTTGATTTTTAAAAAAAGTATTTTATTCATCATTATAAAATATTTAATATTAACATATTTATTACCAACGAAAGTATTTATATTTAGTACCTGTCTAGTCGTAAGATGTTAAAATATTTTTTTATTTTCGTATTAATAATAACTTAATTACCCACCTTACATATATCCTAATTATTTTGAATAGTCCGTGTCATAATTCAAACTGAAAATAATTGTGAATTATGTCACGGACTATAATATTATTAGGTTTCATACTTCTGTATATACCCGAGACATTCCCTAGCATTTATTTGAATGCGTTGTAAATATTATTTAGTAGTTTGTCAGTAAAAGGTTTTAAATAAATGTGTACCTAGATGATATAGTTTTGTTTTATTTTGTCATGCAGATATTTTATTTATAATAATAATAATAATATTACTGGACGTATTACGCAAATTGATCTAACCCCTAAATAGGAAATTATTTGATATACATAAAAAAAATATATAAATACTGCGAATATGTTAAATAAACGACCAAACCCAGCAATACAGAAATATGCTCGTCACATACACCCCTGTCGGGAATAGAACCCAAGCCTCATCGCTGTACGTCAGACGTTTGAGCTCGACCAACGGGTTTCGGGATCATTTTATTTAAAATAAAAATGATTTTTATATAGGAAACTAAATAAATGAAGAATAAAATAATAAACTCACAAGTTTTTTATGACCACTATAATGAAAGTAAATTGAAATAATTAAAAATGACTTTTATGAACTATTAAATGCAAAAATATATCAACTGACTTTTCTTATACTGATTATTGACTTACAAATTTTCAGTCATTAGGTCATCGCCTTTTAGTAATGTCATTTAAATGCAATCTTATTACACATTTAAATGCAATCTTATTACACATTTAAATGCAATCCAATTATATTAGTTACTTAAATAAATAAAACAATGTTATGCGTGTCATAAACGCATAAACAGGTAAAGACTGCGTGCGTAAAACCAGTAACTTTAAACTTATTGCTGTGAGCCTCTATTCATAGCCTAGATTTAGGTAAAATGTATTGAAGAAAGTATAGACAACTGACAGTTCTATAAAGATTGTAATTCTATTATGAAATTGTGTTTTATTTTTTTTTAAACTGTAAAATGATATAGAGGTAAACTAACAATAACTACGTATTGTATTATATAGATATGCTTTTGAGTAATAGATTGATATTGAATAGTATTTCCCGAGAAAGATATAGGTTTAGGTTAGTGTATAATTGTAAAGGTGTTTAGTAAATAGAAAACTATAGTTCCTAGGTTAAGTTTTAAAGTTTTGATGTAGGATAGGTAGGTAATCTCCAAAACTACACAGCAAAAATCAGAATTGCAGAAAATCTTTTAAAAATGAATTATATAATTATTTTGTTAAATTAGATCTGTAAGACCATCTTAGCGACATATGTCCACGAAAGAAGACTAGTTCGTTTCTTAGGAGCTCTAACTTCAATAGTCCGTGTAGAATATAAAAACAAATATTATGTTTCTATTTACCATTCTAGGTAAAATCATACAGTTTAATCTTACGTTGACTAACGACAAAATAATGATAGAATCTCTTAGATCACAGTAATAAACACCACAACACACATATATACAAACATTTACATAAATGTACACGTAAGTACATTTCTAAGTATTTTTAAATATGTTACTACTTGGTACTCATTACAATAATAAATGGGTACACGAGGTCCGTCCGTTATTTTTATTTGATAGTTACCCTGTATTTCTGTATTTTGTAGTAGTTTAATATTATTTTCTAAAATGTAATATAGTCCGAGATATAATATTAAAAAAACGAATGCAACTGTTCAAATCCAAATATTCTCAAATATACATTTTAATAATAATAATTCGCAATACCTGTAAATAAAGGATAAGTCCTTAGCTCGAGAAGCAATAAAAGAAATCGAAACATGCACTGAGATTACAAAGCGCAGTGCAATAAATTAGTAACTGGTGACCACTGCACATAAGAGTGCGTGTACACTGACAAATAATAAACATAAAGATGCGTATACATTGACGGTTTACATAATAAACATATATTTTTAAAACATTATATATAAATTAAAAATTAAATACTTTTTTACATTTAGAAATTGATTTCTTATTTGGATATGGTCTAACCTAACAATTTATATGTATTTCAAAATATGTATTACCATGTATAGCCATGGTAAGCTTAGTTAAATTTCAAACCAATATAAAATATAACAGAACGTTTTCCAAGAGGAATCCCTATCGTATAAATTTATTTTTATTCTATATTTGTTTAATATGTTAATTAAAGTTTAAAATGATATTTAAGTCTGTTAAAAGAAGTAATATTCTTAAAACATAGTAAGTTCCTATTTAAGTATTGTGTGAGGTCGCACTAAGTTATCTAACTGTAGGCGTTGGCGTTTTAGTAAATAGCAAAGGAATAAAAAAAACAAGGCGATAGAAACTGATCGGGAGATGCCAACTTATGATTATAGTATGGAAACTTGTATAGTCTTTATTACTATACATAAGAAAATAAAATATAACAATATAGATTTACTTATTTATGTATTCGAAGTAACTTATCTAATTATTTTATTTAATAAAAGTACAGAGATCATAAAACTATTGTATTTTTTAATAATTTTTAAAATTGTTATATATCTAACCTGATATATTTAATGAAAAATACATCGTTCGTAAACTTACGTAAACAACAGAGAGCACAAAACCTTATTTGTTTTATTATTATATTATTTAATAGAAAAAATAATCATTGAAATAAAATTATTTTTAACAAATGAAGCTGGCATATACTTACGTTTATTTTTTAAACTTAAAATTTTATCCGACATTACGATTACCTAACAACAATCATGTCCCCGTAAAAATAGTTTTTTTATTCAATGTGTAGTACTCGTGAAACGTATATCGCAAATGTTAATTAATTTGTATTTTTTCGGAAGCTTTTTCATAACTATACCGTCTCTATAGATACCTGCGAATACAGACAGATGCTCAAGCGATCCCAGACCAGGAAATAGCGATAAAGAAGACTACAATAAAACATAATAATGGTTACTTTAGACTTCAAACTGATCTTCTGTGAGGCGTAGTTAGTGGCATCGCAACTAGGCTCTACCACCTCAATATGTTTTTAAAACCTCACTATTTGTATATGCATGTAGGTGCTAGCTATAAGTGTGTATGTTCACACATACAAACTAATACAATTAATACAACATTAGCGTGCAAGTGTGTGTTAATGAAAGCGAATTTAATAATTGATATTAATTGCACTTTCCCGTGTTAGTTTGTGTTTCTTTGTTTGTTTAACTCATATTCGAAGAAAGCTTGAGATTGATAGAAAATACTAATGAAAAGATAACGGATTTTACTTTTCTATTGTTATTTTATTGCCTTTGAATTTGTAGTGATGGCACTAAAAAGTAATTATAAATAAAATAAAATATGTTAAGGCTAATATTTCTAACTTTACTTGTCTTTTCTTATAAATATAAAGTAAATTCTAACAATTAAATCTGAAATATTTGTAGTATTTTTTTATTGTGATATACATAATTTATATTTATTAATATTAAATTACAACTACAGTTGTACAGTTCAAAAATGTCAACAACATTTGTTGTTAGGATTGATGACAAGAAGAAGAAGAAACCTCCCTACATCAATCCCAACAACATTTGCTCTACGAATTTTTAAAAAAATGTCTCTATAACACGAATATTCATAATTTAGTGTGTATTGTGGGTCATCTACCTAAATATCCGTAATATACACTAAACTTATTCGAAAAAGAAAATAAATACGTAGACTATTAATTCAAATATAAATAAACTGCAATAAAAATAAAATAAGGATTTACAAGAAATCTAGATAAGTTAGTAAATCAAAATAAAACATGGCTTATAGCACACGTACAATCACTATTAAAACTAACGAGAGGGATTTGTTAGGATATCAGAAACCATCGCTTCTCCAGCATCAGACCTCGTGTGGGAGTTATACCAAGACTTCACTTTATAGTTATCTATCTAAGTAAAACCTACACGTACATTATCTTTACGACTATTTGGCATGGCAAAAAAATACTGTAATAAAAGCTAAAGATATTTTCTTTAATGGATATTATTTTGAAAATTTTCATTTTATTTATCAGGTTTTTGCAAAAATATGATATTGTATTTATTTATTTGGTAACATATTTGTCGAATAAGTGTATAGACTATAGAGCGTATTAGTGCTTTTATTTTTTTTTACGCGAATCTGTTTCTGTCTTAGGTATTTAGTCCAACGGAGAATATCGCGGGGTACAGACTAAAACTAAAATAACAAGAATACCTTAAGACACATCTTATTACTAGTGGAACAAATATTGTATCTATATTTTTATGTGTGTGACGGAATTTTGTATTTTGAAATGATTTTAATATAATTCTTAATGTATCATCATTTCATTAATCTCGAAACCTATAGAAAAATGAGGCTGCCAGGGGTGTAGAAAGAAGAAGCAAAACAAACGCTTTCTTAAAAGTTATTTATCTTAGAATGTATATACTAAAGAATATAAAGTATAAGATTAGGTAAAAGCTTAAAAAAATCTTCTATAAATGTCGTAAAATTATTCTGACAACAATACATATAAATAAAATTGAAGTGTCTATTTGTAATTCGCAATTATCAGTTTTTTACTATATGTCATTATATACGATACTTAACTAATAAAAAATATTTTTTAATTATTGTCTCTTGTCTGTTCGTTCCGACTAATCTCTGAAAAGGCTAGACCAATTTTAACAGGGCTTTTACTGGCGGGTAACTCATGCTAAAAGGAGTAACTTACGTAACTTTTGCTTTAGATAAAAAGTTTCAGGGAAAAATAAAAGAAATCAATCAATCAAGAAGAAAATAGTGCAAAATATCTGACTCGAATATACCTACCTATATAAATGCCGAATGTATCAATAAAAGTCGTTTCAAATGCCATTCATTTATTCATTTCGGCTGAAATTTGTTTCGTCTAAATTGTAATAATGATAGCATTTCGAATAGAATATTGATAACAAATTTATCACACAAGTTGTAAAATATTATATATTTTTAAAGTTAATACAACTTTTGATCAAATAAATGATATTTATTAACGAGAAAGATATTTTTTTTTAGAAATATTGCTTGATTATAAGCTTTTTTTCTATCTTATTTCTTTCAAGTTTTAATAAACTGTGATTCAATTTATCACCGATTTTCTAGAGATTTATACATTACTGTTCTTTTATTTATTTTAAACCATTTAATAAAAAATAATAAATAACATTTTGAACCATAATTTGAAAATTATCAAAAACATATTTGTACATCAATGATTACAGTATTGTTAAGTTATCATAAAAGGGCCTTTTAGGATACAAAGCCACAGAAAGTGGTTTACTAATATTTAAAGTGTGTTTTGGAGCTTGTGCCAAACACGCAAACAAACAGTTTCACCGCTAATCTCCACTTTTGTTTGAACTGTTTTTTAATGCATTACGCTGTATGTCGCAGGACGATTGATGGTTTGGTAATATTACGTTTTGTCTAGGTTGTTGTTTTAAATACCTTTTGTAACTAATTAATATTATTTATTAAGTATAGATAAATACACTAATCCTCTAAGTTATTTTCAAAAATATTGATCAATAAGTTCACTTTAAAAAAAATATTTTAGTAGTAAATTTGTATTTAATTATTTTTTTAATCCTCTTTAATATATTTAAGGAGATTTGTAGACAGTTTTAAGATTACCGAAATAATTAATATTTCTTTAATCACATTATAGAGGCATTCAAATAAGCCACGAAAACAAATAATGGCCTGTTCGTTGGTCAACTCCACATTAACTCCAAAACCAGTTACAGTCCTAGAATGAAGCGAGACGTTTTATGTACATACATACTTACAAATGATAGGTTCTAATGACTTTTTGTATCTTTCCATATCTATGTTAAAATAATAAAGATGAAATGTTTGTTTATACTCACTAATCTCTCTATCCCAACTATCAAAATTGTTTAATTATGAGAGTTATTATAGAAACTTAATTTGATTTTGACATGGAACTATATCGGTAACATTTAAATTATAATAATAATTATAGTTTACTTAATAAATATTACAAATAATATAGTAAAAAATATACAGTTATTGAAGTTACTTGATAAGATTAATGTATTGACAATCTCTATAATATTTTCAAATAGCTCGAGAGACACAACTATTTAATTGAATGTTCACATGTTATCAAAATCATTTTAATTAATAAAAAGCTACTTGGTCGCCATGTGTGTGTTCTTTATACATTACGACATACTTGTATTTAATCTTCTCTATCCTTTATCCGATTTTTTATCATTGTTATAAATTTAAGTGATAGCGGCCGTCGTGACCACACAAGATGAACGTTATCATCACCAAGGATTAAGTAGGACTATCAAAAATTAATAGTAATATATTGTTATATGGGATAAGTTATTGATAACCTATTTAGTTAATTAAGTGTTAACTCTGTTTATCTTATATAACCGGCCGGTCGCTTTGCTCGGTCGAATGATTAGCGCAGACGCCTACAATATCGCGGCACAGGTTCGATTCCCGACAGGGACAGGCATATATGTGTTGAGTATAGTGATCTGTATTTCTGGGTTTGGTGATTATTAAATATATTTGCAGTATTTATTATGTGTATTTCTATGTATTTCTATCGTTGTCTAACACCCTTAACACAAGCAAATAATTTGCTTACTTAAGGGTTAGATCAAATTGTATAATTTGTCCTAATATGTTATATATAAAGTTAGGTACAACTGTTTCCGTGTCCGTTAATCTGAACGAGTCTTATTTTGATTGTCTTTTAAGAGAAAGACAGAGAGAGAGAGGGAGGGAGAAAGAGAGAGAGATAGATATTCATAGATAATTAATCAACCTCCTTACAAAGTCAGTGTGTGGTCGTTTCGGTAAAATTAGTGAACATTGAACTGTGACAATGATTTAAGTGTACGCGATGTAATGCGAGTTATGTCACTAATGAGGGAAACTGACTGTATTGTTACCTTATCGATAGATTTCTTTGTTTCTATTTTTCTAACATTGACATTGAAAGTTACGTGTGTACTGGGTACTTACGTAATGGTGGTGTTTGTAAGGAAGAAATGAAAATAGCAGATCTAATAAAGAAGATACCTGGAAAAACAAAATGGAGGGCTGATAAAGCGAGCAACATTTGTGAAAGATACAACAATAAAATAATGATAGTTTTTGTAGTAACGATGGAAAATTTAAAGGTGAATAAATAATATTTGATGTTACCTATATTAAATAAATGTTAATATTAAAGAATGTGTTACATTTGTTGACAGAATAAATGACAGAATAATTATTCAGTAAGTGATATACCTACACGGGATTGTTTTCAAAAGTAGTTTGTATTCAGTTTCGGGAAGAGTGTAGTGCCTTGGTGACGTATATTCCAAAGAGAGAGATGATGTGCTTATGGAAGTCGAGATTTAAATAATGAAAGCATATGAGAAAGTGCTTGGAGGTAGGGGGTACAGAAAATGCTGTACTGACGGTGAAGCCCTATTGCCCTAAATGCTTTAGCATTTCATCTGACCATAATGACCTTAATTCATAATTGTTTCAACACTCTCACCCTGTTCTTATAGCAAGCATCCTTTGGAAGATATGGTGCTATTCTAAGTCGAGTACAGATTTATTAAAAAAATATATACTCGACATGTCTAAACATGTTTTGTGGACAATTATTATTTTTTGTTGTGTCATCTTTGCAATGACACTCTATTATAAAAAATATTAATTTAAAAAATATTATCCAAATAAGCCTGTTCCAAAGAATTCAATTATATATGGAATTTCTTCCAGGTCTATGAAGGCGGGTAGCGACACGGTAGCTCAATTGAAACTGCGACGGTACTGAAGAAAGAGGTCGCAATTTCAAGTCCTGCCTGTGTTGATTAATTATTCATTTTATATTGATTTCAATTTATAACTATTTTAACATGGCTAACTATAATCACAGACAATTTCAAACTATAAAGTACAATATTTGTAGTCCGAATACTGAAATAAATGTAATCTTTGAAATACACTTAAATAAAATATCGAACGCATATATAAATTAATACCCATTTTGTACTAATAGCTACCTAATACATTTTCATTTCGAAATATATGTCAAGGAGTGGAACATTAAATATCAAGGAATAAATTATAAGAAATATCTTGTAAGTTGTGTGAAATAGTGTTTGAGATTTATACACCCATTTATCAGATTGCAGCAAAATAACTTGTGGAGTAAGTAATGATCTATCTGACATTTTACCTGCTTTGTTAAGTGTTTTGTAATGGCCGGTGCTATTGCTTTGTATGCATGATACAGTCAGCCATTTTGAAATCTATCACCTACCCGCAAATAAGATTGTTAGCTTCACTGCTAATGAACTTTCATTATTTAATACGAAAACAAATTAATTTTAAGTAGTAACTAAGAGTAATAGTGATAAAGTTCTGTGGCGTATATTACAATGTTCTTTGGTAAAATTGTAACTAAAACTTGTGGTTTTATGCTAATGATATAACTGTCAAAGAATATAATAGCCTAACTGGTGGTGTAAGACAAGTGGTATTACGGTCACGGGACGGTTTCCCTGAGGTCCCGGGTTCGAATCCCTGCCGGTTTCCGTATCGGTTTATTTTTCATTCCATATTATTAAAAACTTAAATGAGCTGAATATGTCCATACATGTTTATAGATAGGCGAATGCTTGAGTTTGACGTAAGGTTTATAATGCGTTTTATCAAACGGAGCCTTTTTTCGTAATGTTATAGCAATAAACAGCCTTATTTCCAGATGAATACGACGTGGTGTCTTCAAAAAGAGCGACGACTTCCTCGAAGGCCGGCAACGTACTTGAACATCCTCTGATATTGCGAAGGACCTTGGACGACGATACCTAATCATTTAACATAGGGTGATAAGCAGGCGCATTTACATCTCGTAAAAAAAGTAACAACAGAAGAAAGCTAGTATAGTTTGAAAGAATTTGTTGAAGTTTGAGAATATTTATTTTACGAATATGGTACGATTTACGAAGTAGTCATCGAAGAAACCCCGTGTAGGACCCGTTTTATTGAACGACGAACGACGCTCAGCGGCTTTTGTATACGGTAAACGCTAGGATCAAGTCTGTACTGCACTGTAGAGTACTGCACTGTAGTATAATAATAATATAATAATAATATAATTTTAATCTTTACTCTTTATTTTTGTTTTTCCTAATTGATAAATTCTGTTATTCTGTTACCGATTTTTTAATTTTAAGCTATAATTTTAAGCTTTACTTTTATATTTTTATTGCAAGAAATTTGTAAATTTTATGAGTGCATGTTTCTAAAAAAATTGTAAACTTATGCATATCAAAATTGTATTTGCACGCCTAACGGTTGAATGTACTTGGATACTTATATATGAATAATACTTACCTTGTACACCTACATTCAGAGCAAATAAATTATTATTATTATTATTATTATTATTAATAATATCAGGACAAATTACACACATTGATCTAACCCCTAAGTAAGCAAATTATTTGCTTGTGTTAAGGGTGTTAGACAACGATACAAATACATAGAAATGCACATATAAATACTGAGAATATATTTAATAAACGACCAAACCCAGAAACAAAGACATCTATGCTCATCACATAAATGCTTGTCTCCACCGGGAATCGAACCCGAGCCCCATTGCGCTGTGACACGTTATTGTCTGCACTAACCACTCGATCAACGGAGCGGTTAAAGTAAAGTATACTGCATTGTAGTGTGCAGTACTGTACGGTAGTGTGCAGTACTGTAGTGTACTGTACTGTAGTATACTATACTGTAGTGTGCTGCACTGTAGTGTGCAGTACTGTACTGTAGTGTACTGCACTGTAGTGTGCAGTGCTGTACTGTAGTGTACTGTATTGTCCTGTAGTGTTCTGCACTGTAGTGTGCCGTACTGTACTGTACTGTCGCCGTCTGAACGTAGCCTTAGAGTTAAAACTATACAATTGAATTGAACCAACGTCAAGCGTTTTACATTTGGATACAAACTCAAGTTACCAGTAGCCGCAATAGATTATTCCAATAATTGCACAACTCATATTGTGAGAATGCTATGATTCAGTTCATAGCTGGTTCGTTGGTAATTAAATCTAAATCATTAAATAAGTATGAAGTGAAACGTACGGAAGTTACATGTCTTGTGAGAATTTATGAAGTTTGTTATGTTAGCAATAAAACTGAATCCAAAGATTTCACAATGTACAATAAAATTTATTATAATATGATTTGTATAAAGATAAAAAAAATGTTTTGTATACGTCTATTTGTATAAAAAAATTATCGGGTAATGTTGGGTTTTATAACTTGGGATAATCTCAGAATTCATTAATTATCAGTTTTAAGATTAATCATTAAAAAGATAAATCCTGCCTTTGGTTTCTTTGTTGGTCATTGGTCTATGGTCATTGAATTATGTTTAACAAGTTAACGACAATTGTAAGAATAAATATATTAAAAACAATTACAAAATCGAACTTTATTGATATCGTAACCTAAGTATATCTTTTATTTTGGGGCAGTCCCCACAGTGTTTTTGAGTACGTCCTCGTCGTCTGCCCTGGAAATCCCTACTTGGTGCGCGGTAACGCAGTGGCCAGTAGTGGAGCCAAATCTCAAGTGACAATACTGTGTGGAATAGGAGTGAAAAATATGAATAGTGAGGTGAATCCCGTGTCCCCCGGGACTCAGCACGGCCCTTTTCAGGGCCAACCTAACGGCCCTTCTCAGGGCCAACCTAACGGCCCTTCTCAGGGCCAACCCAACGGCCCTTCTCAGGGCCAACCTAACGGCCCTTCTCAGGGCCCACCCGGTCCTTCAGGACCAGTTGTAGTGCCGCCTAGGAGTGAAAACGTGTCACCTTTTTTCGTGAGGCCAAGCGACCTCACGGAAGAGGAGATGACGGACTCGACGGTGGCCAGCGATGTGTCAAATACGTACACGCGCAAACGCCTGCGGGCTCGTGTGTCCGGGTCGTCGAGCACTTCGACGATCAAGGAGGCAAAGTCCAAGCGCGGCTGCGGCCGTGGTAGCGGGCGCACCCAGGCAGGTGGCCGTCGTGCCGTGTCGACGTCATCTGACCCAGCTGCGGCCAGAGAAAAACAGCAGGAGGCCGAAATCTTGGCTAAAGGCGTGAAGCACGCCAAAGAGGCGCGCGCCAGGTTTTTGGCGGCTAGGAATACCCCAGCCGCCAAAATGGAAATGGAGAGGATGGCCTACCTCTTAAGCAAACAGGCTCAGGTGGAGGTGGACACAATCATAACCGTGGCCACCCAATCGTCGAAGCTGCCGAAGGCATGCCAGACGGCCTTAAAGGCGTCGGCGGTAGCGCTTCGGGAGATTGTGGCGGAGGCCATGAACCGAAGCGCCTCTGAGGAGGTCCAGCGACTTGAGGCACAGGTCACTAGCCAGAGCCTCGAGATCGCGGCCCTCCGGGAGGAACTGAAGGGGCTCCGCCAGCCCCAGAAGGGGAAATCGACGACGTCCCAGGAGCTGCGGGAGGCGCTGCGCGAGATCGCGCAGGAGGAGCGCGCCTTCACTCGCGCCTGCCTAGCGGCGTTGGAGGACCGCCTCCTCCCGGCAAAGACCGTTCGGCCGCCGCTTGCGGCTGACAGGCGCTCTGAGGCGCCGACCTCGGTATCGGCCCCAGCGCCTGCTCCAACTTTCGCCGCTACGGCGGCAAAAAAGAAGAAAGGGGCCAAAAAACAGGCCAATCCGATTGTCCCGGTTGCCTCGGCTCCCGTCCCGACGGCCCCGGTCACTGGGCCCTCCGGTGTTGAGCCGATGGAGATCGGGTTGCCCTCGAAGGAGGACCCGATGCTGCCCTCGGCCACTGCGGCCAATGAGTGGACGCAGGTCAAAAGAAAGGGGAAGAAGAAGAAGGCGCCTCAGCCGTCTTCTTCCTCAGCGGCGCATAAGGGGCCTGCCAATAAGGCAGCCCCCGTTCTGGCCTCGAAGAAAGGCCGGAAAAAGAAAACGGCCACGAAGACAGCTGCCGTGGTCGTCACCATCTCCCAGGAGGCAGCGGCCGCGGGCGAGACCTACGAGTCGGTCTTTTTAAAAGCCCGACAAACGGTCCGCCCGGCCGAGATGGGGATCGAGCGGGTGTCGTGCCGGAAAACCCAGACGGGAGCTCGGATCTTCGAGTTCCCAGGGGCCGACCGGAACCAGCAGGCCGACGCCTTCGCCGCCAAGATGGCGGAGGCTATTTCAAATGTCGCCAAGGTGACGAGGCCGGTTAAGACCTCGTCCTTGGTGCTGATGGAGCTGGACGACTCCGTCACTAAGGACGAGGTAGCCGCCGCCGTAGCGGCGGCGGGGGGTTGTTTCGTCGCGGACGTCAGGGCCGGTGAAATCCGGCCGGGCAGCAGGGGTATGGGCCGCGTCCGGCTGCAGTGCCCCGCTGTGGCCGCCGAGGCCGTCCTTAAGAAAGGGCGGCTTCTCATTGGGTTCAGCTCGGCTGTGGTCCGGGCTGCAGAGGAACAGCCGAGGCGCTGCTTCCGGTGCTTCCTGCCCGGGCACGCCCGGCCGTGCTGCCCATCGCCGGTGGACAGGTCCGACCTGTGCTTCAGGTGCGGGCAGCCTGGCCACAAGCAGGCCGCCTGCACAAAGGACCCCCACTGCGCTGTGTGCTTGACCAGCGGAAGGCCGGCGGGCCACGTCATGGGGGGGGCTAAATGCAACCCCCCCGCCAGGAAGGGCAGGGAGCAGGCCACAGTGCGGCCAGCCCTTGCGGAGGCCCAGGTACAACCGGGCTCCTCTGACGGTGCGATGTCCCAATAATGTCAGGACCGGGACATCGCACAATAATGCAGATAAACCTCAACCACTGCATAGCGGCACAGGACCTCATGAGTCAGGTGCTAGCTGAGTGGTTGGGGGATCTTGCCGTGGTCGCCGAGCCTTATTTCATTGCAGCCAGCTGGCTGCAAGACAATACCGGAAGGGTGGCCATCGCGCCGCGACCCTCCACGGACTCCCCTCCCCTCTCGCTCATCGAGAGGGGACATGGATACGTGGCCGCCGCGTGGGGGGATGACGCTCTCCTGGGCGTCTACTTTCCCCCAAGTCGCCCGCGGTTGGAGTTTGAGAGATATCTCCAATCTCTGACCGCGGCGATTGCGCGTATAGGGAGGAGCAAGGTCGCAGTTTTGGGCGACTTAAATGCCAGATCTGCGGCCTGGGGGTGCAAGGACACAAACGCCTGTGGCTCGGCTCTCGAGTCGTGGGTGGCGTCGAACGGGTTGGTGCTCCTCAACAGGGGGGCAGTGCAGACGTGCGTGCGGCACAACGGGAGCTCGGTGGTGGACGTTTCGTTCGCCACCCCAGCCCTGGCCGCCGACGTCTGCAGGTGGGAAGTAGACCTGCAGGAGAACCTATCCGACCACAGGTACATTCGGATAGAGTTCTCCACCCAGAGTCCACGGTCGAGGGGGCTGGGAAAACGGTCGTCCCTGCCGCGGTGGGCCCTGACGCGGTTAGACCGTGACGCGGCCAGGGAAGCGGCGATCATCCAGGACTGGTTCGCTCCGCCTGCAAGTCCGAATATGGACGTCGACGCCGCCGCCCTCCGGCTGAGGGAGGCGATGACTGAGGTGTGCGATTCCAGCATGCCTCGGTCCCGCCGGCCGCCTCCCAAGCGCGCGGTCTACTGGTGGTCTGCGGAACTCGCCGGCCTCCGGGCGAAATGCGTGGCCGCGAGGAGGTCCCACGTGAGGGCCCGCCGCCGTCGCCAACGCGATGCCGCCAATACGGACCGACTCCATACCGCCTATATGGAGGCCCGCCACGTCCTCAAAGTGGCAATCCTGGAGGCCAAAAAGGCGGCGAGGGAGGAGATGCTAGGGGGGCTCGACAAAGATCCCTGGGGCAGGCCGTATCATGCGGCACGCAACAAGCTGCGACCGATCGGCCCCCCCGTCGTCGAGTCCCTCGAGCCGGCGCTCCTGTCGGAGGTAGTCCGGGGGCTGTTCCCGGACCGATCGGAGGAGTTCGTCCCTCCTCGGATGGCTCCGCCTCGGCGGGTGGGCCCTCCGGCCGATACCGGTTTCGTCCCGGTGTCGGAGGAGGAGTTTTCCTCGGCGGCGCTCCGCCTCCGAGGAAAGAAGACGGCGCCGGGGCCTGACGGGGTGCCAGCGCGGGTGGTGGCGATAACCACCGGCCACATGGAGCGACACTTCCGGGACCTCTTCGACCGCTGCTTCGCGTCTGGGAGGTTCCCAAGGGTGTGGAAGGAGGGGGTTTTGTGTCTCCTCCGGAAGCCGGGGCGGCCGGTGGATTCTCCTGCCGGATATCGGCCGGTCGTCCTCTTGGACGACGCAGCCAAGCTCCTTGAGTCCGTGATAGCAGCACGGCTCAGGGAGCACCTGAGGGGGACCGGCCCGGACTTATCCGGGGCCCAGTATGGGTTTTGGGCGGGCCGGTCCACGATAGACGCGCTCCAGGAGCTGAAGCGCGTCACACAGGAGGCGGTGGCGGCTGGGGATGGCGTGTTGGCTGTGTCGTTTGACATCGCCAATGCCTTCAACACCATCCCCCACGCCACAATTAATGAGGCACTCAAATACAATAGGGTGCCTCCATATTTGCGGGCCCTGCTGGCGGACTACCTCCGGGAGAGGGAAGTCCTGTTCGTCGGCGGGGACGGCCGCATGAGACGGCATAGGGTACAGTTGGGTGTTCCGCAGGGGTCGGTCCTTGGACCACTCCTGTGGAACGTCGGTTTCGACTGGCTCCTCCGGGGCGCCCTCCCCGATGGAGTGGGTGTCATTTGTTATGCCGATGACACCCTTCTCACGGCGCGGGGGAGAACGTTCGGGGAGGCAGTCACCCGGGCGTCAATTGGGGGGACCCTGGTTGCCGACCGGATCCGGCAGCTGGGGTTGAAAGTGGCGCTACCCAAGACCGAGGCCCTATATTTTCATGGGCCGCGGCGGGGTGCGCCACCTGACGCCCATATCATGGTGGGCGTCGAGAGGGTGCGGGTGAGTGCCACCATGAAGTATTTGGGCCTCACCCTGGACGGGCGGTGGAAGTTCCGAGAACACTTTCGTGAACTTTCACCGCGCCTCCTAAAGGCGGCGAAGAGCCTAAATTGGCTCCTCCCGAACATGGGAGGGCCAGCCACAGCATGCCGGCGCCTCTATGCCGGCGTGCTGAAGAGCATGGCCCTGTACGGCTCCCCCATATGGGCGGACGCCCTGGGGGGATACAACCAGGCTCACCTGCGTAGGCCCCAACGGGCCATCGCACAGAGGGTGGCGCGGGCCTATGCTACGGTGAGCCATGGTGCGGCTTGCGCCATGGCGGGCACTCCACCATGGCACTTGGAGGCCGAGGTGCTATCCGCCGTCTACAACTGGACGGCGGAGAAGAGGGCGCGGGGAGAGCGCCCAGCACTGGAGGAGAGGGCCGCCGTCCGGCTGGCGGCCCGCGAGAACGTTCTCCGCCAATGGATGGCGGAGATGGCCGAGGCCAAATTCGGACGGTGGAGTCTGGACGCCATCGGTCCAGTAATGGAGGCATGGACCGACAGGGGGCACGGGTTCCTCACGTACCGGTTGTCGCAGGTTCTTTCCGGGCATGGTTGCTTCGGGAAGTTCCTGCACCGGATAAAACGTGAGGAGACCCCGGCGTGCCACCACTGTGGCGCGATTGCCGATTCGGCGCAGCACACCCTGGTGGAGTGTCCGGCCTGGGTGGAGCAGCGCCGACGACTCCAGGCGTCCGTAGGCCCGGACCTAACGCTGCCTGCGGTCGTCACTGCGATGTTGGGCAGCGAGGAGGTCTGGGTGGAAGTGGCTTCCTTCTGCGAGGAAGTAATGTCGCGGAAGGAAGCGGCGGAGCGGGCGCGCATGGACGATCCCCTTGCGCCCCCGCACCGCAGACGTCGAAGGGGCCGGAGAAGACGGCAATTTGAACTTCTCCAGCCTGGTGGTGGCCAGTGGGCAGGGGGTGTGGGGACACTCCCTCCCACATTGAACATGGCACCACCCGCGTCGGGTGGGAACGACCGGGCGCTCCTGGTCGCTCCCACAGGCCCCCCCACTCAGCTAGGGGGGCAGGTGGGGTCCGTCGTGTAATAGACGGGCCGTCGCCGGCGGGGTCGTGGATGAAGGGCTAGCCGTACCCACGACTCCGCCAATAAGGCGAGGAAGGAGCGCCGCGGGGTTTTTAGTGGGTACACCGTTTTCGGGAGTCCCACACACGCCCCTCGCTTCCCCCGCGAGGGGTACGGTGCGTAAGGCATTTTCCCCGCGGAAACAAAAAAAAAAAAAAAAAAAAAAAAAAAAAGTATATCTTTTATTTTTAGAACAAATAGTCATATTCTTGACAAAATCAACTTTTTGCTTAATTCCTGGACATTGTTCGATTAAATTAAAAATAATACATTCAATTTACTAGTACATTCTGGAAAAAAGGTATTAATATTATAATCCTGATGAAGATAACAAAGCTTCGGTAGCGGTACTCTGTGTTATAGTACGTACTCTGTGGCGGTACTGAACACAATACACACTAGCAGAAACACAAAATAAACAAAAAACAATGTACATCGATATGAAATTGAAAATGATTAGGTAACATTTGAATAAAATGAAAATTTGTGATTTAATTATTACAGTAAAAATATAAAAAAAAACAATGAGCACCATTAATTCCTTTTTATATGTAACAGAATGGAAACCGTTACATTTTTTTGTGAAAACAAAAAGTATTGCAACTTTTACGATTTTAGAATATATTCAATATATGGACCTAGTTCTTTAAAATATGTGTAGTGTATACCTATGTGAAAATACGATACGATAGATGAAAAGAAAGTAGTTATCGTTCCTACAATTGTTGTTTAAAAAAAACACAGATTTTAAAAATATTTAAATAAATTATTCTATATATTATATACAATAAAAAATATAGTAAATTCTGCCGTTCTAAAACATATGAGAAAAATTCAGAAAACGGTAGACAGACCAATAATATCTTTCCAGAAAACTGTAAATTTATATCAATCGATTTTAGTTTAGCGTATAATACGTAAAAACATAACAACAAACGACAAAACAAAATATTGTATTGTATGAAGCGCTACAGGTACTAGTCGTAATAACAAATTACTTGATCAAAATCATTCAGAATAGAAATTAAAGAGACAATATTATTACCTTTATAATATATTTTCTTTAAAGAAATATACATTAATAAAACTCATGCTTTTTAAACAAAGAGACCGCGAGATAAACATACATGGTGTACAATTATAGATCTTTAATTTAATTTAAACTTAATATGTGTACACTAGATACAAAAGAAGCTGGATAAAAAGACATTTGATTTACCTTAGATACACATATATGTATATGTAACAGATACATATTTTTAAGTTGGTTATTTACTGATTTGATTTTTGTTTCTTTCCTTATAAATAGTAAAAAAAACAGATTATACTTTTTTTTAAATTTGAATCAGATTAACCATTTAACCGCTTATTTATTGACCTATTTTATAATAAATAGGCTATAGCTTATACATAAAATCATCTACATAAACAAAGCCTTTAATATTTTTTTTTCTTTTGTTGCTCCTTTCTTTTTCTTTCTAAAGCTTAATAAGTAGCTAAGAACAAAAGTTCCTTTTGACCGTATAAGGTTATTCTGTAGTCTAGACGCTTCATCGCGAGAAACAGCTATTTTACTGGACATCAACAAATTATTATTTCCTTTTCAAAACCAAAAAAAAGATTATTGCAAACAATATCACCAAATAACAAAGAGTTTTCATACTGGATTCGACTATAGAAGTGTTATCTTCACCTTAACCTACAATTCATGGTGTCAACCACCGATTACAGAGTGTACTATGTCATTACCGAGTCTTGGCAGAGTTGACGGCTAACAGTTTTATAGTACTCTGTGGTTGACATCTAAAAGTTGACAGCCGGTACGCGTTCGACGTTCGTTGTTATTCGTAATCGTTTGTTACTCGCAATCACAGAGTACTATAAACTCGCAATTTACAAGTTCTGCTAGTTGCTACTCTCAACTCTGTCTTGATAATAGTGTGGACGTTAATGTTTTGTTAAATCTTTATCAATAAGTTGTAAATATCTGTGATTGTATAATATTCCTACGATAAGGTATAATAAATGACATAAATCAAAGTAATAACATACCTTATAATGTGTATTTGTCATGTAATTTTCTTCGTGATACTATAATTTGCAGTTTAATTTCACTAAATCTAATTGACACAGACATTACGTGTTTCTTTGCTGAATATCTAGCTTCACTATTGAGTTTCTTTGTTTTATACAAACTTTGTGTAGTAGAAGTGCTTGAAAATGTTGACTAAATTGAAGTGTTTCTGGGACAAAACCAACCGCTGGCACCGAGGTTAGTTTAAATTTATAGTTTTCGTAGATCATTTATAAAAACTTTGTAGTCAGAACTAAAACTAAAACTTTGTGCAGAACATTTTCCTAGGGTAATGAAACTATTTATTATACTTAGTTAATATTGGTGATATTGCAAACAATTTTTTTTAAATATGACTATTTTATTATTATTTTTTGACATAAATCTTAGATTTTTATGTAATGTAATATATTATATATAAATATATCCACCTTTTAAATCAATAGTCTGTATGAGGTCACTATTTTAAAGAGCTAGATAAATATTTATTTTGTGTTCAACTAAATAATTAAATTCATATTCATAATAATAGTTAAAATAAATAAATATGAAGAAGTATCTTATTTTACACCATAGATAAAATGGTCTAGTCATATCTCATATATATTACAAATAAAAAAAAACAAAGTACTTGTTATAAGTTTATAGTCTGAAGCTGGAACAGCGATTATTATCAATTGCAATTTTTTTTTTTATAAAAAACAGATAACATAGATGACATGACTTCATAATGAATAATTCTTTCAGTTTTTTTAATATTCCTAATAGTGGAGCTACAAGTACTTCCAGGGGGTAAACTGGGGTTTCAATGCAATGATCCAGCCCTAGCCCACCCTTACACAGGCGACACAGTCACTTTTAGGGTTCTGATGGCTGTAACACTTACACTTCCATTGATTATTGTAAGTTTTAATGTAAAGTAAGAATCTTATTTGAGAGCAAAAAAAAAATTTTTTGACTATAATATATAAATAAAATAAATAAAAAAAATAATAAGAGTTTTACAAACAATATAAGATTTATTTAAGTAAATGCTAATTAAAAATTCTTGTAATAATTACATTTTCCTAAACAATTAACTCAATACTTATTAGAAAAACTATATTTATTTTCCTCATGCTAGCATTTATAACAAATGTTTTCCTTCTTCTTATTGTTAATTGGTAGTAAAATATATGAATTAATTAACTGTATTTTCTCTTTCAGTTGCTTTTAGTAGAGAAAATGCAAGACAAAACAGAATTTGCACGAGAGCAGGCCTTAAAGTGGTACAAGGAATATTTATTTGGGTTTCTCTTCAATGTCACTTTAGTACAATTCATAAAGTGGGTAGTTGGTTCTCCAAGACCACATTTTTTTGATACTTGTCGTCCACTAGAGGCTCAAACATGTGAAGCGTAAGTTAATATCACTTTTTTATTGCCATAAGCATCTTTGCATAATTTATGTTAAGTATAATTTCAAGTATATTTATCTTAAGTATGTACTGAATATTTATATTTATTTATAAAGCTAATAAATACTCATAACTCCTAATATTTCTATACTCCTAATACAGATTTTTTATGTATAATTGATATATGTATAAATTGTTTGATTAAAATCTGTTTAGGCTTAGAATGTTATGTTTTGTATTTTTATCTCACATTCATAATATTATTTATTATAACTAGGAAAGTTTGTAGATAAGGAGTATTTTTTTAATAAAACCAACTTGAAAACCTAAATATTGGCAAATAAATGTCAAAATCGTTTACAGTTCTCAGAAAATAGCTAGTAATATAATAATTTCAGATCACAATATGTCTATGACTACCAGTGCACCAACACACACTGGAACAAACAATCGGACAAGAGCTTTCCTTCGGGACATTCGTCATTAGCATTCCATGCAGGCATTTTCATTGTGGTGAGCATTATTTATATTATACTATTAGATATAAGTATTTAAATACAAAAATCTATCACTTTTATGTAAAATAGGTATATTACTTACGAAATTACTATTATCAGAATAAAATTTTTAAGTCATTAGTTCTTAGTATTTTATTAATGTCATATCATGATGTAAAGTTTTTTGACCTTGTAATAGTAATATATGGTATAATCAGATTAAAGTTATTATCATCCTATCTTATTGTATATATATATTTATACTTATATCAATTTTATTTAATGCTTCTCATTAATTATATTATTCAATATAAAAAATTGCAACAACCATAAAGTAATTAGATGGTCTTAAAACTATATTCATTCAATAGTCATATTAAAAGTACATTTTAATTTGTCTACTAATATCAACCCTGTTATTTTCACAAAAATTCTAATAAACATACGATGTTAAATATCTACCAACACAAAATACTTCAACCTGCAACATCTGGACTATGTTCTGTTATTCTGTCAACTAAACTATATTAGTTTGAATTTTATATTTATACCAAAGTAGGTTAATACTTTTTTATAAGTCACTTTTTCATGTTTCAGTACTACCTTCACCGAAGAGCAATGGCTTCAAAGAGCAAAATAACAACTCAAGTAGTGTGTATGCTAGCAGCCGTATATTGTGCTGTGTCTCGGATGTTGGACCACAGACATCATTGGTGGGATGTGCTCGCTGGCTTTGTTATAGCAGTGGTCATATTAGCATATACTGTAAGTGTACATACACAAGAAAACCCATACATACATATTGTTCCTTTCCAGTAGTCATATAAAATATTATAGGCATTGAGTAAACCGGTTATATCTTTAATAAATGTATCAAAAATCCATGAAATGTTCATGAAAATAAGAGTTTAACTTAGTAAAAACTATCATGTGTAACCAAATGTTGGGGCTTTTGTTGACTTAAAAATTGATGTTCTATGTGAATCTTAAACTTTATAAGAAACTGAGTAACGGTTTCAGGAATGGAGTTGGAGGTAAATTAATAATAAGCACTCACTGGCAAATGTCTGTAATTAATTTTTCCGTTAACATGATTAATGCTAAATTCAAGCATTTGAAACATGAGGTTAAATTTAAAATGTCAATCCTTTTACTATCTAAGATATTCATTAAATCTGTTTATATTTTTGACAGATTAAATTAATGATATAAAATTAATAATATATTTTCAGATATTAAGTTCATGCAGAAACTTCGAATGTGTGGTAAAGAAAGAACCAAAACTTGAAGTAAAAGAGGAGACCAACAACTTACCAACAATATTGTAGGTACCGGTTAAAATTATATTTTATAATTAGAAGTTTGAAACAAAACAAAACCAATAAATAAAATGCATAAAAAACAAAATAGCACCCACAAAAAAAATGGATACAATAACAAAATACATTAAGGATGTTTGATTTATTTTGTTGTATATTATGCAATGAAATCCCATATACTTATAGCATTGTTATTTATACATTTTATATAAATACACCTTATGTATGATATATGGGGGAAATCGATATATTTTTCTTAGTAATTTCTTATTTTATTCAAATTTATTTCCAAATAGGAAATGCACATAATTTTATTACTTATTTTACATAAAAAACTGTACCTGATAATTTATGAATGATTAGTTCCCTTATTTGTAATATATATTTTATTATCGTAGTCATTTGACATTGTGATATATAATATAGGTATTTATGTATTTAAAATCACCTTGTAGTAAAAACTCCTTTTGTCTATTCTATTTCATAGTGAATTTTAACACAACCCATTCATATTTTTACTATTTAAATTAAGTAAATAAAACATATTTTATAATGTTTTTAATGAAAAATAATTATTTTGGGAGTTTTTATATATTTTTTAAAGGGTTAGTAATAAGTTTAATATTTATAAATAAAACAAATATTATAGATTCAAAACTTTTATTTCTATTTTCTCACCTATTTAAATCATACAATCCTAAACAAGTATTAGACAGAAACAAAATAAATAGTCTTAAAAAATGAGTTAAAACAACAAACGAGTGTAAATGCATTACGACAGAGTTTTCTAGTGTTATTTTATCCTTTTCATATCCCTCTTTAACAGCTTATACTTTATCATATTAAGGAATTGTATCAGAAAAGTATGTTAATAAATAATATATTCCTAATAGGAAATAACTTTTTTTATCTTAACATAAATTAATACATTGGAGCCCATTTTTAGGGTTCCGTACCCAAAGGGTAAAAAACGGAACCCTATTACTAAGACTCCGATGTCCGTCCGTCTGTCTGTCACGAGGCTGTATCTCATGAACCGTTATAGCTAGAGAGTTGAAATTTTCACAGATGATGTATTTCTGTTGCCGCTATAACAACAAATACTAAAAACTAGAATAATATAATTATTTAAGGGGGCTCCCATACAACAAACGTGATTTTTTTTTGTTTGTCTATATGTCATGAACTTTTATAGCTAGATAGTTGAAATCTTCACAGATGATGTATTTCTGCTGCCGCAATAAAATCTGATACTAAAAACGTAAATAATATAAATATTAAGGGGGGCTCCCATACAACAAACGTTACTTTTTTTTGGTCGATATTAATAACGGCAACAAGTATCCGATTGAATTATCCACAAAATAAAAAAAACCGGCCAAGTGCGAGTCGGACTCGCGCACGAAGGGTTCCGTACTATTATTATCTATTTAAAAAAATAATTATCATTTTGTTTTAGTGTAGTGTAGTACGGAACCCTTCGTGCGCGAGTCCGACTCGCACTTGGCCGGTTTTTTATTCCATCTTAAGTCCGTAACCGACGTAACATTTCAATCACACATATATTTTTGTATTAATATTTTAATTTAGTCTATTGTTAATAAATTTCAGGATATACATGAAAAATCGTAACATTTACTCTCTAGGTCTAAATAATATCTTACACCTTTTAATAAATTAATCTGATGATGGACGAAATAAGTACAATAGAAAATACAATTGTGTATTTAAAATCAGTAAAAACCTTAGTTTATATGAACCAATAAAAATGAAATAATGAAATTAAGATTCTCATAAAAGTGGAATAACCAGAGTCCACACAAGAACGTGAAAAATAAAATAAACGTGTAAATGAAAACTATTTTAGAAGTTCACTATCTTCAGAGAGTGTCTTGTCAGCTACTAGTTTGTTGAAGTGTTCAATGAGTCCCTCGATGGACATCTCTCCGTGTACCTTGTTGTCCCGAGTGCGGATGTTTACTGTACCTGAAGTCTTCTCACGATCGCCCACCACTGAAATCGAGAGATATTGTTAATGATATAACCAAGCAATAGTAAATGTTTAACCGAACATTAAAGTTAATGTCATCACAAGGCTGACCAATCCGATGCGCGATGTATGTCGTCATCGAACCATCAACCAATAAGCACTCACCGAGGATGTAATTGAACTGGGCGAGCTGTGCGTTCCGTACTTTCTTATTGAGGGTGTCTCCAGCGTCAGTGTCAACTTCCGACATGAAGCCAGCCGCGTACAGCTTCTCATTTACCTAGAAATATATGAGTAGATATTTGTGCTATAAAATAGAATTTACCCCTTAAGTGAGATGTTTTAATAACTGAATTTTTGAATGATTCGACGTCTTTAGAGACTAAGTTAGCTTAGTGTCTAGACTTTGATCCTTGATTTGTAATGGGTATTATCAATATTTTTACCAACCTCCAGTGTTAGCAATGGAAGCCAAATGGATAATTCTATTTTAAGGGTTAATAAGAATCTAAATAAAATAAATGTATCAACAATATCTTTAAATATTATATTAAAACTAGTTAATGAACACTTACTAGTGTGGCATAATCATCGAACGCGGGACCGACGGGCACAACGCGCGCCTGACGCGGACTGAGCCAGAAGGGCCACTTGCCGGCGTACGACTCACTCAGTATAGCGATCATGCGCTCCACAGACCCCAGGATGGCGCGGTGGATGATCACTGGACGCTTCTTGTCACCCGTCTCACTGAAATTACAAATTTGGAACATTTAATTACTGAACGTTTTTTAAATTGGATTTGAATTTAGAATTTTTATTCATAGCCATTGCCATGTTAAGACATGGTCACTTCAAACAAAAATGAATTTTAATACCGAATATATAAGGTCGTTTATTACCTGACATAACTGAGGTTGAATCGCTCTGGGAGTTGGAAGTCCAGCTGTATGGTGGCGCACTGATGGGAGCGCCGCAGAGCGTCCTGTATGGTGATGTCTATCTTGGGACCATAGAAAGCACCATCACCCGGGTTGAGCTGCCAGGGCTTGCCAAATTGGTTTAGGGAATCTTCTAATGCCTGAAATTAAGTATTTTTATGTTTACTACGTTTTTTTGCTTACGATTTACCGATTATTTCTGTTTTTTTTTATTCTATTTAAATTAATGCTTGACTATATTTCACCAGTCATGGGTAGCAAGCATTGAGGAAAATAAATAGCTGCATATTCTGTCTTCTGGTGGTGCATTAACCTAGAAACCTATTCACTCTTGAAGACACCCTCGTCTGTTCTTGCTACATACTATACTTATTAAGACTATTAGACATTATAGATAAATCTAAACTAAAAATTATAGTTAAAGTTTCTCTTGAATCTAAAATAATAAGTACATTGAAACATTTTTTTTTTCCACTTGTAAATATATTATTGATGGTATTTAACATTATATTATAACAAACCTTCTCGGCCTGGTTCCAAGAGTCGAGGTCCCCGAGGTACTTCTCTGGTCGCGTGGAAAGTTTTAATTGGAATGTGAACCCGAAAGTAGAGTATACATGTTGCAGGAATTCTAAACAACCGATCTGAAATTAGTTATTAATTTATATACATATAATTTATATATACATTTAACCAAATGTTTTGCAGAAGTCTCTATCACCAGGTTACTGAACGATGCAAGTACAGATAACGTTCATAAAAGACTCGTCGAATATTTGATTCATTTTTATTTTCATTCATATAGATAAGTACATGCGTATATGACTATGCTTAAATGCTTGAATGACTGGTCGTGACTGAGGGCGTGTCTATTATTTACATGTTGTGTGCTAGTATGTGTATTCTCGCATTCATATGTGTGTGTGTACTCACTATCTCGGTCTCGATGTGTGCGGGCGCGCAGAAGATGTGTGCGTCGTCCTGCTGGAAGCGCCGCACGCGCGTGAGTCCGGTGAGTGCTCCGCTCAGCTCGTTGCGATGAAGCACGCCGAAGTCGGCCAGCCGCAGCGGCAGCTCGCGCCACGAACGAGTGCGGTTGTCAAACAAGAGACTGGGGGGAGGGGGGTGGGGGGTTACAGTGAGGCAGTGGGGGATCTTAGGGGCAGCTATATATTGTTGGATCTATGATTTTTATCAAATACTTATTTTCCTACCGTAGATGTATTGAATTTAAACGATAATTAGAAAATTATGACATTAAAAATCCAATAATTGTGATATATTTCAAATATTCGTTATATTCCTCAATATCTTACCAGTGTCCCGGACAGTTCATTGGCTTTAAGGCGAAGGTCTCCTTCTCCACGTCGAATGAGAACATGTTCTCTGAGTAGTGCGCCCAGTGACCTGAGGTCTGCCACAACTTGGCGTTGTACATGTTTGGAGTCACTACCTCTTGGAAGCCGCGCTTTCTGGAAATAGGATTTTTACTTTGGATATAGCTGATATATTGATAATTATAAATAAGCTTCAGATGCAAATGGAAAGTTATTTCCTGTCTTTGTTTATGTTACTGACATAAAAATAAAAAAATATTTTTTTTATTTACTGTAAACCTGTCTAATATTAATATTTGCCTTTTATATATAGAGCATTTACTTCGAAAGGTAAAGGAATAACATCAAACTATAATATCCTTAACTCCGAATCTCTGTTACTGCCTACAGAGTGTATATCGAGTTCCATCAATAGTTTTGACAAATGTATTGAACGTTGCCTCTGTAGATCACGAAAATAATCGCGAACAATAGCTAATAAACATGGTCCAAACAATGCTCCAGCCAATAGAATAGATTAAAAATAGGTACCACACTTTTCCCTACCTACATACTTATTAGATAAAGATGAGCAAAATAAATGTTTGTCTTTGGCAAGATATAAACAATTACCTGTATTCTCCTTTAATAAAGTTGACGAGAGTATTGTATATGTGAGCTCCTTTAGGTTGAAAGAAGCAGGAGCCGGGAGACAGCTCGTGGAAGAAATATAACTCTTGCTCCTATAACATATATACAAATAAATAATTTTCAAATAGTCCAATAGATGGCGCTGTAGTAAAATTACATTAATATACTAAAATACCTACTCTACCAATCTTCCTGTGATCTCTCTTAGCGGCCTCCTCTTGTATGAACTCCCACTCCTTCAATTGCTTCGGTTCAGGGAATGAGACTCCATACACTCGCTGTAGACTCTCAGCATCGGCTTTACCTTCCCAGTAGGTTGACGAGTTCTATATAAAAAAAATTTTTTTTAGGTGTTTTAAATTATGTCTCTTAGTTTCCAGAATATGGTTAAACAGAGTGCACTTTTAAGGTAATAATTAACTAATTATGGTAAGTTCGATATTTACAGAAGTTTCATTATAAATAAAATATGACATACCTTAGTAACTTTGAAAGCTTTGACCTTCCCCGTGTGTCTGACATGGGGTCCCCTGCAGAGGTCTATGAGAGGACCACATTTGTACACCGTAGTGGTGGGAGTATTCACCTTCTCATTGAGGATCCTTACTTTGAAGGGATTATAATCAAACATTTCCAATAATTGTTGTTTGGTCAGTTCCAGCCGTTCGAAGGGCTGCTTTTCCTTGGTTATTTTCTTTATTAGGCCTTCTATTGCTCCAAAGTCAGTTGAGGATATCTGTTACAAAAGATAAGGCCTATAAATATCTTTTCTTCATTCAAATACAATATATCATCCAAAATATTTTATTTTTTGTTGCGCACAAAAAGGGTTTCAAAAGAATCTTGTCATACTACATATAATAAAAATAAAATTAAATATTTATTTTTATTGAATATATAATGACAATTGAAACCAGACATCAATTAAATTGGAGTTAGGTTACATATTATGTAAACATATATTTTATTATACATAATATATATTATTAATACATGAAATTATTTTGTATTGTTGTTTTTTATTTTTGAAATTAGGCTTTTTATATCGTATCGCAATTTCTTAAGATTCACAGCATGTCATCAGGTATTAAGTTCGCCATTTGTAATACACGAAAAAAAAAATAATAAATAAAATGACGAGTTAATTCAAGGCCGGATTAAAACTTTCTAATAAAAGCTACAAGAGAAGGCACTTTACCAAAAATCTAAAATTACAATACGATAATGAAAATAAATAAGTTCAGTAAGCCTCATAAAGAAATTCTAGTCTGTATTATTTTATTACCATTTAAATAATGTAAATAAAGAAATCCATGAAATATTTTTCACAATAAATACAAATTAATGGCCTCCTGGCACGTATTACCAGACATTTCATTCTAATTAAATTATTACTAGACTGTTAAAGAATCACTACATGTTCAATTCTTTAGAACGTTATTTTTATATTTAATAAATATTTAAATACAAAAAGATAGGGTAAAAAAATATATTTAAAAATTTACCCCTTTCTCGGGATGATACATATCATAGTAGAATCCTTCTTCGATGGGGGGTCCATAGCACAAGCAACCGCCATATACCTATATAAAAGTGATATTTAAATACCCATTAATTTATTTAGGGTGTCTGGTCCTCGGTGGTTTTCTGAGTTTGGTGGTTTTAAATTTAATTCACAAAAGAACTTTGAAAAAATATTTTTATTTATTTCAATGAAAACTCTTAAGAAGTGAAAAAAAACTTGTAAAAACTTTATTTTCTCCTTCATTGTCTTTAATATAACTTGAATGGAACTTTTGTGTTAAAACATTTGTCTATTTAAAAATATAAAAAAAATCTCTCACCCTTTCCATAGCTTCCCCAAGCATATGAGCTGATGAGTGCCAGAAGACACCTTGTGCATCGGTATTGTCCCATCTCAGTAACTCCAGCTTGCAGTCTTCCTCAAGTGGCCGGTCTAGGTCCCAGAGAACTGCATTTACTCTTGCAATGATAGTTGAGTCGGCTAGACCTTGGCTGGAAATTCACTGGGTATTTAATAGCTACTAAATATAAGCAGGCTGACGACCTAAAAAAGGTTGCTGGAGCACTATGGATGAGGACAGCTAGGGACAGAGAGAAATGGAGGATGTTAGAGGAGGCCTATGTGTCAACAGGAAACACTGATAATCCGGTCTGATGTGCAATAAAGTGATAATATTAAGTTTCAAAAATTGTAATTTTATCAGTAATAAAGGCTTTTGTATTTGTAAATATAAGCAGATATCAATATTTTATAGAAACATTAAAACGCAGTTTAGATGAGAGAAATAGTACGATTATTCTAGAATATAGAGTAATATTGTAAATATTCCATAAGAATTTCCTTCAACACCAAAAAATAGTTAAGGTTCATGTACTACTGTGTGCTGTCTTAAGTTTTAATTGCCTTCTTTATACCAGGTTTGTGCAACCTTTTAGATGTGGGCCAAAGTTAAGTGTGCATGTATTATAAACATTTATATTTTCATTAAATAATAATATAATATATCACAGAACAAATTACACACATTGATCTAAACCCAAAGTAAGAAAATTATTTGCTTGTGTTAGGGGAAAACAACAATACAAATACATAGAAATACACATTATAAATATTGCGAATATATTTAGTAAACGACCAAATCCAGAAATACACACATATATACTCATCACATACATGCTAGCTAGCTACTACTGTTGGCGCTTCTGTCGATTTTATTATGTTATAAATATGGCTATAAGCCTCCATTAAAGGTAATCTGTAGTTGGATGGCTGGCAAGATAAGTGATTTTTATACTTATAGTGTTTATACTACATGTTATATCTTTTTATAATATTTTGTTATTAGTAATTTTGTCCACATAAGTACACAGTATTAATTATATTCATGTTCGGGAGTCATTTTGTCGTATTAAATAACTTATTTATTTAGTTCTTTCATTTTTGAAAACTTATAGAGATATTAAATTAATATATTATCATTTTGTAATGTGAATTATCCTTATTAAATACCTTATTCTATATTATTTTAGAATTCTTTAATTATATAATCTTATAAAATCTATCACACTCCATAAGTTATTGGTACATTATATTTAAATTAGGTTTTCAAAAATGTCAAATCGAGCAGCGGACCGGAAGTTGCCTTTATATGCTTTACAATTTACATAAACAGACAGATGATATATGCAAGTTATTCATATGGCTTGAATTTTACATTGGTTTGTTTTTTACAAATTTTCCCAAGACAGTAAATAGTTAAAACCATTGGTTTTTTATAATGTCCAAAAAGTGTTCACCTAAAGGAGGTATATAAATATATGTTATATATTTTTGTCGTAAATGGAACACATACTGAAGCCTGGCATCACCAGCGAAAACTAGTTATTAACTACTGGGGGCAACCTGTATCAATCATCATATTTTTATACTCATGACAACTAACTATTATTTTAATAAATTTGTAAAAGTCCAACAATGTGTATATAAAAATAAGAAAACATAAAATTTGAATTTTGTTGTTTTGAAAATAATTGTCATAGTAACTCCTGATCCAAACACACTTTGAATGATAAAACAAAATAACACTTTTATATAAATTATGTACTACCATACATATATTATAAAAGCATAAATAAATATATGGATACTTATCTTTTCCTTGAAGTAATGGTGACTAAAATTCCCAAAACTCATATTTTATTGAATAGTGAATCAAGAGATAATAAATAAAAGATAACAAAAACATTGACAGCAAGTTTATGATAACTTTTATACATACAAACTTAATATTCTTATACCTAGGAGGTAAACAGTAAGGATATCTTAATAAACTGGAATAATGTATGTTAAGATAAAATATATTATAATTTTTAAAATTTAAATAGCATGGGCCATGATACACAACGTTTTTTGGAACAGTTTTTTCAGTTTTTATTGTTTTGATCAGGCTTTATTTGCAATGGTGGGGATAACATGTATAGTAATAATTGTAAGATGTAACAAATAAATGAATCATATTTATTGGTAAAGTATTTAAATGACTGAAAATACTTACTATTCACTCCAAAACTCGCTTGAGAGCAAATAAATAATGTTACTTTATTGAAAATTGGCAATTTACAAAGAGTTGTAGCTATTAAAGCAAATGTACAATTACTAATAAAAGTCAAGTCCACAGTGAAAGTTACACATGCTTTCATATTTAAGAAATAATAATAAGTACAATCATGCAATTCATTCTAATTGAAGAAATAATTTTTATTTATTTAATAGTTTATAGGTTGAATATGCTACTATATATATTTGATAAAATATTATGTGATTATAAAAGTGTATATGTAAGTAATATCTAAATGTCATTGTTTACCCTTCATTCAAACAAGATGATGCAATAATAAAAGAATTCCAAAAAGCATAATTAAATAATAAATATTATTTGAATTGCTGGGATTAGGCATATACAGTGATGTAACAATAGAATATGGTAACATTTTATAAACAGACACTAAAAATGGGAGTCAAATATTTTATTGTAAAAGCTATAAAAGCCTTCTCATTTAATAAATATTTAAAATCTTACCTGATACCCTTAGCAACATCATAAGGAGTTGTCTTCCAGGCTTTTGCCTCAACTGTTTTCCCATCAGGTAGAGTGACAACTACACTAACATCCGGTTTAGAAGCCAACTCTTCAGCATATTGAGTTTTATATTTCTCCCACAAAGCAAGCCTCTTTTGAATAAACTCTGGCCAAGGATTCAGTTCAGACACACCCGATGAATCCTCCTTTTTCTTTTTTTCTTTCATGCCTTTTGCCTTTGACTGTAAACAAGATCTGATAAGCCTTTTGTAAATGTATATTTGTAATAGGATTTAACAGTATAACATGATGTTTTAATAAACTATGGATGTTGAATAGAAAATAAATCCTATAAGATATTTGAAAGCAACTGTTATTGTTATGTTCAAAAAAAAGGTTATAAAAATTATAGAACTATAACACGTCATAGACCCGGCTACATGAAGTCCAGGATTATAATGGTTCAATTATTATGTATGGTATGTATTATTACAAGAGTTACAATTTCGATTTATAATATCATTCCAAGTTGGCATTTCTCAGGAAATCCTACGAACCCATGTGGCATAGTCCTTTTCGAACCGGACCACGCAAAGTCTACGAAACTTAAACAGTTTCAACATTAGAAGCAGAATAACGGCTATATAATAAATATTATATTCAAAATCCTGCCTTTTCGTTAATATTTAGGTGCTTAACTTCTTCTGCAACCGTGTCTCCCATGATGTCGAACGTACGAACTCTTGACACTTGAAAGAAGTTATCTGTCACTTGACAGTTTACGATGAGATTTTGCTTTCTTACATCGTGTTACTGCTGTAGAATCTTAAATTATTAAGTTAAATGATTAATCGAAGAGCAGATTTAAATAAAATTAAGTTAAGTTTTTATAAAATATTAAACAGAATTTTTATAATTACTTAAAATGTGGATGTATAAAACATTTAATAAAATAACTTGCCGAATTAAAAAAAAATATATAAAATGAATTATTTAGACTTTTTTCATTGTATAAGTTTAATAGTTATAATTACTTTATTAATGACGTTATGTCAGGACTGTGGTCGTCAAAGTCAGATAAATCTTTTTTGAGAATATTGAACGATTAATTGAAATGAATTAAGAAAGAATCAAAAGTTTCCGAAAGCTATACAAAATTCTTAGTTTTATTTTTACCCATATAATGTCATTTGTAAAAGCGCGTCCTACTGACACCTTACAACGTGTAATATCTTCTTTCATACAATTCGAGAAGAAACTTGATCAGCTTCAGAATGACGTGAGATTCCATGGTCAAACTCTTTCTGAATTACGAATAATGCTTGCAAATATATCAACCACAAACTTTAACTCTGGCCCGAAGTCTGAAGATTGCAAACGCCTTTCAAAAAAAATAACAGCAATGCAAGGGGTAGACAATATAAATGGATTAAGAACAAGACGTAAGAATGCAATTCAACCCTTACTTCCAAACCTTACAAGAAAAAACATTCAATCTCAGAAATATGGTTTAAAACCGTCTAAGGAGCCATTTCGAATGCCAAAAACAGCTGCATCACCTAATATTCTTGGATACCAGCAAACTTCGAGGCAAAGAAAACATGAAACTCCTAGACAAACCACGATGCTGAGACCTAAAGACTCTAAAAAATCCCGAAAAAGAAGCTCCCAAAAATCAGTTTAATGTTCTACTATTTCATGTCCAGTGATTCGTTGCAACTTTAGAATCCTAAGCAGAGTTCAATGCCCGTCTGTTTAATATATTTTCTATATAAAAAAAAATATCCTAGAATCTTGTTTTTAGTCGCATTATTTTAGAAAAATAAAATTGGTATTATACCTAGCCTTAATCGTAATTTACAAATCCATAGGCCTAAGTCCATAGGCCTAACATAAACTTTTTTTTAATTTAGTGCAGCCTCTGATTGAAAAGTTATACCTAATACAAAACATGCAGAATATTGATAAAACAAATCTATTAAAATGGAATCCCCATTACGAAATAGGTATGATATATCTTTGAATAAGACCTCTGATTGAAACCAGCCTGTGACCACGGCCAGTGCAACCTGGTCGAAACGTCAAGCAATTTAAAAGCATGTGATACCTACCTATTTCCTACGCCTTAATTCCCGTTTTTAGAAGATTTATATATTATGAGTGGCGATAGCTTAAAAGTTGATATAAATAAACATTGTAAATACAAGACTTAAATTTAAAAGGTAAAATTAAACAAATTTTGCTTGTTTATACATATATACTTCATTACGATAAATTTTTATCGGTCTCTAAGTTTTGTATGTATACCTATATAAAATATAATAATATATATTAGGTAGATTTAAGGATTCTTCACTTCAGTACCTCCGGCTACACGAAACATAGTCTTTAAATATTAAAAAACAAAAGACAGATCAACAAAATATCATCATATTAAAATATAGAACACTTATTACCTAAAACCCAACAAAAAATGAGGATTAAGTGCTTATAGCGTTTTTATTCTACAATGTTTAAAGGCGTAGATATCTAAATGTTTAATGGCGTATTTTAAAATTGATTTATTTCTATCACTTACATTTTATGCACAAGAACATCAGCCAGCATAATGAGTAATGATAATAAGATGCCATACACCATGAACAGCAGCACATATCGTGCATTTCGCAATCCGCTGCTGAAGACCCGACAAGATGTCTATCTTGTCGGGTCTTGGGAAAATGAAATTATAATTAAACGAATAACAGAAAACCAAGTTGATCAAACAAAGGTTATCCGATATCATTATAAACTTATGAAGCTTTGTTTTATATATTACAACAAAAGTCAAGTCAGTCTAGTCTAGTCTCTTGATTTCCTTCCGAATTATAAACAATTATCTACTGTATTTTTTTACTTACGCAGCTCTTAATAGCTCCAAGTAAGGTGAATGCTTATAAATGGGTACAACGCGTTCAAAAAGTTCACTTCCATCAAATCGCATTTCTCTGTTTCCAGGAAAGTTTCCTTTACGCGAAGGTAAATTGATTGTGTTATAGTGTGAAATGCAAGTAAACCTTATAATTTAACATTTAATTAGATATAACTTAATTTTTTTTAAATTAGATTTTATATACATATTGCTTGGGACTTACCTACCGCAGCACCAGTAGATAGAATGAAGTAGAGTGTTAAACACACGGAAAAAACAGGACCATTTTCCAGAAAGAATAAATGTTAGTAAATTATAGAAACCAATTCATGTACTGATTTATAATACTTAATAATTAATAATGTCTCTTGTTTTTAGTAGTGTGGTGTTATACATCGTTTGACTATCATGAAAACCATAAGTGGATTTGGATTCTACCATCTAAATAATGTGTGTATACATATTCGCACATTTTTGTTTTTAATATAAGTATAAATAATATTAAGAAGGTACAAATTACTCGACTTAAGCCTCCAACTCCTTCATTTAGAGAATAAAAATTAGGCTTTCCCTTTTCTTGTTCCACTTTCTTATAAATTGCTACCGTTAGAAGACCTCGTTGTGCCTAAAAAAGCACAAAACCTGCTAATTTAATTCATGCCAACTTTTGGCGGTTCCGTTCTAGAGAAACGAAGCAAGGCAGCGTTGGTCAGACAGGCAGCAAAACGTTCTTGCTCAGTCGTCTTTAAAGTTTTCGAGTAACATAGCAAAATCTCCACAATCATTTATTATTTGAAGGCCATGTCTAACCTGAAGGTTCATCTATACATATAATAAAACTGTCAGCCTTTATAAAAGCAAGAGAACCCACAACAATGGTTTTTCATTTTGTCTGTATGTCTGTATGGTTGTGCACGCTAATCTTGGAAATGGCTAAACCAATTCTGATGCAATGTTCGGGAATATATTGTAATATTCTTCACTTAACATTTAATGTTTATTTCATCTAAATCGTTTAAAAAATAAAAAAAGTTGTGTCAATTTATGTCAATCACGTAATAGGTACACATGTTATAAAATAAATAATATTAAAAATATAGACCAGGATGTGAAGTGATAACTAACAGAATCCATTTTCAACAATTTTTTTTTTGCCTGTTTGTTTTTTAGTTGTGCACGCAACACGTATAAAATATTATTTTCAAAGATTTTTCTAAGATTACTACGTATAGAAATAAAATTATTTTTAAGGACCTAACTCGCGTATAATAAAGTTTTAAATTCACTTTTTTAATTTAACCAGACCTTTCGAATACTTTGCCGGAATCGAAAACACCGTGAACGATAAACACGGTTACTGCAAAGCATTCGTAACGTCGGGTTAAATATAAAATATAAATTTACTATTTAATTATACGAAACAGTTTTATTTCAATTCATTCTTTTTCAGGTATAAACATAGTATTATTTGACGAACATAATGCTTTTATTTTAAAAAATAATAGACAACAAACAGTAATGGACCATGTAAGCAATGCTCTCTCTGATGTTGACCAAAGTTTTAACGCTTAAAATTCGTTTCTCAACATGAAAAAGACAAAACATATTAAATTTACTTATATGTTTATTAAATTTAGCAATTGTCATAGAAAAACAAAGTACGAACCTAATTCTATTGTTTTTTTGGGAATTACCTTAAATGTAAAATTGAATTATAATTCTCAAATATGTCAAAAAGACTTCGTTCTACGACATTGTTGTTAAAACCGCTAGATTAGTTAACTTTAGTAATTTTCACACTATCACGTTATACTGAACTATAATGTAAACGCACCAAATGTAAACGATTTTTAATTTTTAGTCTTTTAGTTTTTGTGAGTCTGAATTTAAGAACTATCACTACCGCAAACAATGAGTTCGAAGGTAACGCAACCAAGAGTATCAAATAAGAGTTACTAATACTATACTGCATGTAGTTTTTTGGCGGTTCTTCTCAATATGCACCTTTCCTTTGGAACTGTGTAGAGTTTGTCGTTTCATAAGTGCAATGTATGCCCATTTGAAATTTAAAAAATACTTTCACTGTTACAAGCAAACTTCGAGGTAAAGGAACTCTAGAAAAACTACACCGCTGAGATCGAAATAGTCTAAAAAGCCCTGAAGTTCGAGTCCACAAATAACAATTGTATGTTCTACATTTTGGTGTCTTGTTATAAAAATCTACAAAATGTTAGGCTGAGTTCAGTTAACAAAAATTATAACAGTTTATTTTCAATATTTATTAGTTTACAACTTGGCTTCTGTGGTATCCCAGTACCTATAACATGAATGTAAGGAATTGTGTGTTAAATTAGTGGTGTATTTTTAAAATACAGTATAGAGAAAGTATCAATTACATAATTATGTAATTAATAATTATAAATAAAAGTGAAATCAAAGTAATAAGGTAACAATTAAACACATTTAGCAACTTTATCAAGAATATAATAGAATAAAATATTTCTACGATCCATTGATTAAGTGGTTAGGAATCATGATTTCTAAATGAAAGATTGTGCGATTCTCGAAACAATTCTATGTGTGTTTCACATATGTTGTTCTAATGAACATAAGGTACCCCCAAATTGTATGGTTAAAAGACACCCGAACATTCATGCTATATATCCTATCATTTCTTTGTGAAACTACCTAAAACAAATACTATATCATTTACTCTCTAAAGCTAGTAAAACTATAAAATTGGTGAAAGTGTTAAATGGTGTTAAACTATAAGACAATAAAAAACTTGTATTTCCTGTTAGGTTTATCAATTCTTCTTACTTCCGGATGCAAGAAACACCGACCTGAAATAGTGAAAATAAAACAAAATAATTTGGGAAAAACTGAGGAAAATATAACGCTGTAATATCATTATATTACTTACATTCTATGCACAAGAATCTCAGCCAATAGAATGAGAAATGATAAAAGAAAGCCATACAGCATGAACTGTATCACTGGTACTACATTATGAAAGCTGACGCTGCTGAAGGCAGATACACTGTAAGTGCAGCGCGGCTTGGTCACACGAAGACGCCTGTGATTAGCCTGCCAGATACCTGCCTCGTAGATGCGCTTGAACCTATCGAAAAAAATTAAATCTTTTTTTAGAGAATTATAATCTTGCCCAGAAATGCAAGGCAAGAGTTACATTCGTTTTAAAGCGGGCTAGTGCTTGCAGAGCTTTCTGACAGCTGTCGATGACCTGGATTCTGTTGGAGGGTTGCGGTTTGTTCAAAACGAAGATCAACAGTGGAAGTCTTGTACTGGATCTACAGCTAACCAAGGTTTTCTCTGCCTCAACGGGCATCCTCTCGAGGAGGTCTATCTACAGCAAAGTGCCCGGCCGACTTTAAATCGGACTCGGTCGGTGGAAGGGTAGATTGGATTTTTAGGTAGGTAGCAGGTCCTCTTCGCCAGAAGTCGGCCGTGGAGCCACTCTACACTACACAAGTATTTTTTCTGTGTTTAGGGTAATCAAGTGATTGAATGGGAAGTAAGCTGTGGTCTCTTCCCACTTGTTTGCTTCTCACTGGGCGTAAAAGATGATATTCTCCAAGTGTAGCTGGATACAGACACAGATACCAAATATTTTGATGGTTGGGACTATCCTAATCATCCTGATACTGGTCCTTTAAATCAAATCCTGGTTGATTCTTTGGCTTAGCCTCGATTTTTCTTGACGTCCGATAAATTATTGAACCTGATTGCTAGGGGGTTACAGCCTCCTTCTTTTCGCAGGCTAGGTTGTGGGATAGGATGAATCCGCCACGATCTACAAAAGCTATGACTGAAGGTGCTTGTCGTTACTGCGTGCCCTTTTCGTGGTGGTCTCAAGTGCTCCAATGGTATCCCTCTATAACAACAGCGACTACCGTTTAGTTAAATGGATGTGAGTCCCACATGAACTCCCTCTTCTCCCCCTAATATCCATAATGGATTGTAGAAGTTAATAAATAATGGCGCTAGAATTATATATTTTAATTCGTTTCCTGTTACTTACGTGACTCTTAGCAGCTCCAGGTACGGTGAATGTTTATAAATGGGTACAAAAGTGTCGAACGCGTCCATGTAGTCCATATCCATCAAATCACATTTCTCTGATTCCAGGAAAGTTTCCTCTATACGACGGTAAATTGGTTCTGTCAGTGAGTGAAGAGCGAATAAACCCTAAAAATCAAATAACCTGTTATATTTCGATACCCTATATACAACTAGCTATCTATGATATGTAAGCCATTATCGGACAGTTTCATGCATAACAGTGTTCTTGCACGTATTCTACAATCTTTTTATTTACCCTCAATACTTGGCTTAATTTTTGCAAAGATAACTTACAAGTGCTGGGTGTAAGTTTTTTTTCTAATAGTTGCGGTAGTTTCGGAACTATTAGAAAAAATAAACAACCTCAAACTTATTGCTTATATGAACAGATTAAAAGAAGACACAAAACATACTTGACGTAAGCGTTCAACCCCTTCGTGAAGAGGATAAAAATGTGTTTTTCCTTTTTCTGGATTGATTCTATTATAAATTGATACTCTTAGTGGATCTCTTTGTAACTAAAATAAGGGCATATATAATTAAATTTAAAATTAAATAGAAAGACACAGTATCTTTTAAATTTTACAATGTATACAATGTATAATGTATATGACGTAGATTGCTACGTCCAATCTAAAGGTTGTTAATATTTTGTTCAACTTACAATAATTATTTTCTCTTTTTATTATTAGTTCAGGTGTACGCTGATCGTCTTATTATTAGGATAACAGTAAAATATATATATTAAATAGGCATATATACCTTCATAATAAAATGATTGTAATCTACATCAACAGCAGCAAGAGTAATCTTAGAAACTGCAAGCTGTTCTAAAGTTTTTATAGCACTGGATGGAGCTTGCAGCAGTACCACGATGTTAGCGGAATATGCTGCATACAATGCCATTAGTGCAGTGAATGTTACGAATAACATTATACGACCTGTAGAAAAAAAATAAAAGTTTTTAACGTTTATGTGAAAATCTTCGAGTAATTTGAAAACATTACCAGGATTTTTTTTTGGTTCCTTAGAACATCCCTGTTGACTGAGTGCACTCAAGGTTAAAAGCATTGCATCACCAATGCTTCCATCAAGTTGGGTCGAATCCTAGAATTGCAAAAACCAATAACGGATATCTTAGCTACTTATCTTTTTATTCCATTCTACCCTTACATTCTGTTAGAGGATACAGAAGTCAAACAGTAGGACATACCATTTTTATTCTTCGCAATGCCTCCCATTTGGTAGCTAAACATATAGTCGTGGTTGAAATAATAAAGGAAACGATAATAGCGATCCAAACGTTTGTAGAGAATGGGAGGGAGAAGATATTAGAAAGGTAGGATAGTGGTGGTTGGCGGAAGATGAATTTCACTTTATCCTTAGCGATACAGTCTGTAAAAACTGCCACCTCAAGACGCTTAGTATTTACGAGGCAATTTGTACCTGAAATAATATTCAAATCTACAATATGTTATTATTTTGTTGCTAGGTTATCAGTAAAGCATTGGTGTAGTGAAATGTAGTGTGTCATTCAGTAGGCCATTAGTAGTCTTTATGGGGATTACTGAGTAGAACTTACATGTTTCTAGTACAAAAGTATAAACGATAAAAATGTATAGGTTATAAGTTTTTAATAAATCTTTTGAAATAACGATTCACCAGCATGTATGAGTTGATGAATGCATAAGTTTTTTTTAATGAGTCTTGATGGAGCAAAAGACCTTGGAGTGCTGTTTTTGTTTGTTCAGCAGCAGAAACACTTTTGGCAATCCTTTGGTGTACCTTATACATTAAGGATAAAAACCTGACAATCAAAATTTTTCTAGCTCTTCTCGATCTTTTCACTTTCGTGGTCGATTTGAAACAGTTATATTGCTGACTGTCTCTCTTTTTCTGCAGTTTTGAAATAAATCAAAAATTTTGCAACAGTTATGATATCGTAAATAGGGTGGGAAGAACCTGCTTTAATTAATTGTCATATTATAGGTTTGATAACATTTCCCGATCAAATCCACGGGTAGTGTTGAATCTCGGTGCTCGATTCGCCGGTATCGTTGAATCATCATTTTCACATGCAACACGTTTTATGCAATTACAGCAGTCTCCTAAGCCAAAATTCTTTGAACAAACGGTAAACATTTGCTTTGGAAAACACCTTCTAATTTTAAATAAATAAAATGATTCGTCACATTTTAGGTTGGACTGTTACAAAAGTGGCCTATATATGTGAGTCAGTTCTGACTTTCGGCTAACAATGATCCAGACATTACCTAAATCGGCTCTTCCAGTCAAAAGATCGTTTATCATTCCAGACCATTGTCCGTTCTGTTTGTATCCCCATCGGTGGCTAAAGATGTAATGCGGTGTAGCGTTCAACATTTCAAAGGCCAACCGGCCGTGTATCCACGATAATTTTGTTATAACGTCGAATTGAAGTTCCCTGAGAGAAGAATGATATATTATTTTCATACTAAAGCAGGCAAATATTAAGTATAATTATATTTAATGTATTAATATAATTTCTAAACTAATTATTCTTACAATCTATCTTCTCTGGGTAAGTGGTACTGCGTGGTGTTACTATCTTGTATCACATTGGACATAGTGAGAGTGTGTCCCATGATGTCCTTCCTTCGTCTAAACAGTTCTCTATGAGTTCGTGTATCTATGAGGCTTACGTTGTAAAATCCTCGAGGATTTAAGTAAGTTGGGCCATTTGGTGAAGGTTTGTGTACTGTGGGATGCAATAAGGTTCATTTATCAGTAATTCAAAACAGTTTATTTAAAGAACAACGTCTAGTCAACACTTAATATTTATATTTACATTCACTTAGCTCAATAATAGATCCTCTTTGCTTCGCGAGTACGAAATCACTATCAACTAATAGTGGAAGGTCCCAAAGGTATTTTATTTCATTGTCAGATTGTTTTTCAGTGAGTACTAACCAACGGAACGGATACTGTAGATGCTGAGACACCTGATTTAAAATTATTAAACAAAATAGTATAGTAGTAATAGTTATTAAAAAGATTAGTTAACAATGAAAAGTTAATTATTTATAGAAATATTTACTTTGAGCGTTACCACAGCATTTGGGCAATCCAAATCAACAAAAAATAAAAGCATATGGTCCTGGAATTTTGTTATATTTTGAAACTCAGATGACGTTCGGATTCCAGAAGTTGATAATATTTTTGCCAAATTCATTTTCTCCGCTAAAGTTTTAATAGAGTGTAAGTTTGAAAGTAATTGTAAATATATTATTCAATAACAACAAGTGATATTTTTAATGTAATTTGTATTACTTACTGTGTTTCCAGCACAGATTCTTATAAATCAAAATAGTAGGCTTACTCTCGTTCTCAATATAACTTTTTATAAATTCTATAGCAACTCTACCATATGAAACATTAATGAAAATGTACAAGAGGAGCAAATATTTTACTATCTCCATTTTCAAGGGCAAATTCGACAAATATGTTCTTTACAACTCCTTAAGTATTGTTCGAATAATTGCGTTATTCAGTACATTTTCGTGGACCGTTTATTTTAATTGCCTACAAACAAAGCTAATCAATAAATTATGCTCTAGCCATAGGGTTGTCGATTTTAAAATTGAGTTTCGTTTTCGAAATGAATGGTTATTTTGTTTGAATCAGTTAGATTAATTAAATGTTAACAAAAATATATTACTGACTAGCTGCCACTTTGTGTGCATAGAATTCGATTTCGATTAAATGTACCCGTTCAAAGTTTCATCAAACTCCGGCAAATAATTCTTGCTTGTAGGAGTAATTTCAGTTTATTTTTATATGTTTTTAATGACTGATATCTTTTAAAAAGGAGGTAGGCCAATTTCGTATGGTTTTTGACGTGACAACGTCTTAAATTAGGTTAAGCTGGGAGTCACTTATGAAAAAGTGTAACGCCCGGTAACGTTACGATGAGTCACCGAACGAGAGAGAGGCCCGCCGAATGCCTTGCGTCTCTCTCCCACTCAAACATGATCGGTCCGCCGAGCAATGTTTTGATTTTCAAATTGATTCTTTAAAATTACAAATATTAAGAAAAAGTGGCAGATATAAGAAAACTTGATTTAAAATGTGTTGAGCAAGAATTTTAACATCTAATTTAAGTAAATGTTTTAATTTTCAACTTCATTATTTACAATTACAAATTTTAATTAATTTCAAATTTATTTAGCAAAAATTTGAACCTTCGATCTGAATAAGTGTTTTGATTTTAAAATTAATTCTTTAAAATTAAAAATATTAAAATATATAAAATCAGAAGTGACGTCACATAACATTATCTGTACTTATTATTATTTAATATGTAGGCCAGTACATGTGACCATACTTGGTAGACACAATTGGAAATAGTATTTTTTTATAACTGAAAAAAATAAATATATAAAATACTGGTAGCAAACAATAACTTCAATGATCGATATCTCCGCAACTAATTGATGTATCGAAAAAGTCTGTAAATAAATTTTGTAAAAAATAATAACATCAATTGTAGTGGGTATCATTATAATAATATAAGAGGGTATGTGTGCATGGCTTCAGAAGGAATACATTAGTTGTTATTCACATGTCGTTTTATTAAGACGCTTCCCAAATACTATATGGTGTCAGGTGTGGCTTCTCGAGTAAATTAACAAACGGTTTTGAAAACTGTATATATGTTTTTGTTAAATGTATTTATAAATAATGGCGTGCGAAAGTAAAGGTGATAAAAGTGTTTATGCGGCGATACAACAACCGCCACCGATGAGACAAGATGGCAATATGGCTACTAATTGGAGGGAGTGGCAAACGGCGTTTGACTATTTTTTAATTGCTACGGGAAAGGAATCGTCATGTGAAAAAGAAAAATATGGTCTATTTATGCATTGCATAGGAACATTTGGCCGAGAAATTATAGAGGAGATTGAAATAAAAGAACACGAGAAAAGTGATTACAAAATATTACGAAAAAAGTATAGTGAATACTGTGATCCGAAAAAAAATATTAATTATGAACGTCATACATTTTTCGAGACATATCAAAACGATCAGACAGTCGACAAGTTTGTAGGATCGCTTAAAAGATTAAGTTCGAGTTGTGAGTTCAGTACGTTGAAGAATAGTCTAATATTAACACAAATGATTCGTGGTTTAAAAGACATACAAATGCGTGAAAAACTATTAGCGCGATCATCAATAACATTAGAAGAGGCGAGTGCATGGTGTCGTGCGGCGGAGCGAGCGAGTGAGCAAGCGGCGGCGTGCAGTGCGCGCGCCGACCTGTCGCCGGCGCTGGAGCAGGTGCGGCGTGGACGCGGCCGGCCGGCGCCTGGGGGCGCTGTAGACGCCGGTTGGCAGGAGCGACGCGGGCAAGCCGCTGACATCCCTCGTCGGTTCAGTGAAAGTGTTTGTGCAAAGTGTGGTTATCGACACGGTTATAAAGTGCGTTGTCCTGCGTACTCGATTAAATGTTTTCGTTGCAATAGAATAGGTCATTACGCTAAGTGTTGTCGTATTAAATTTACGCGGGAAATTGTCAATGACTCAACGATAAACCAAAATAATGATTGTTTTGAACAGGTAAAAAGTGATGAACAATTTTACAGCGGAGACGGTGAGTTATTAATGGATAATATTTCTATTGAAGCTTCGAGTGATTCGAGTTGTTCATGGACTGAAACTATTAATGTTAATGGAGTTTTTGTTAAATTTAAATTAGATAGTGGTGCTGAGGCATCGGTAATGTCGTTATATACATTTAAAAAAGCCGGTTTTAAAATAAACAAAATAATTAAATGTAAAACAATTTTAAGAGAAATCAGTAAAAATCAGTTGTGTGTTATAGGATATTTTAATGCCAGCTTAAACTTTAATGATAACAAGTGGTGTGAAAAAATTTATGTTTTAAATAACAATTGTAACAACTTGCTCGGATTAAAGGCATGTGTTAATTTAAAGCTTATATGTAGATTAAATGAATTGTCATCACAAAGGAATGGCTTTGAGTCAATTTTTGAAGGTATTGGGAGTTTGCCGTCTGTTTGTAAAATAATAATTGACAAAACCGTACTGCCTGTTGTTAGCGTATCTCGAAAAATTCCCATTAAATTACAAAGTCGGTTAAAAGTGGAATTAGAAAATATGGTTAAGTTTAATATTATTAAGAAGGAAGATGGACCAACGGACTGGGTATCAAATATTGTGGTAATTGAAAAACCGGATAAAAAACTTCGTGTGTGTTTAGATCCACGAAACTTAAACAAGGCTGTTAAGCGAAGCCATTTTCAGTTGCCAACCCTAGATGAAATTGCGAGTAACTTATCGGGTGCTAAATATTTTTCCAAATGTGATGCTAAAAATGGTTTCTGGATGCTGAATTTAGATGAATATAGTTCAAAACTATGTACTTTCTCGACGCCCTATGGGCGATATAGATTTCTACGAATGCCTTTTGGAATAAATTGTGCTCCAGAAATGTTTCACAACGAAATGTGTAAGATATTTAAAATGGACGGTGTGGAGGTTTTCATAGATGACATTTTGATTTGGGGTTGTTCTAAGGAAGAACACGATAGACGGTTAAATGAGGTGATTAATAGAGCGAAAAATAATGGGGTTAAGTTTAATAGAAATAAATGCGAGTTCGGGGTAATGCAAGTAACATTCTTAGGACATGTTTTTAGTTCTAAAGGAATGTTACCAGAAAAAAGTCGAGTTAGTGCAATATTAAATATTCAGAAACCGATGGATAAAAAGGCATTGGAAAGATTTTTAGGAGTAACAAACTACTTATCTAGGTTTATTCCTAATTATTCGGAACTATCGTCGCCTTTACGTGAATTACTTTGCAAAAATGTTAACTTTGAATGGTTGAGATATCATGATGTTGCATTTAATTTATTAAAATTAAAAATTTCTTCGGCCCCTGTATTAAAATATTTTAAGCCTAAAGAGACCGTGACAGTATCAGTGGATGCCAGTGCACACGGTCTCGGGGCGTGCTTAATGCAAGCGGGCCGGCCAGTGGCGTACGCGGCGCGCACGCTCACACCGACTGAGCAACGATGGGCGCAAATAGAGAAGGAATTACTCGCTGTTGTTTTCGGCTGCACACGTTTTCATCAGTATATTTATGGTTACGATAAAATAACGGTGGAGAGTGATCATAAGCCTTTAGAGGCAATTTTTAAAAAAGCATTAAACGATGCACCTGCCCGTCTTCAAAGAATGTTGTTAAAATTACAACATTATTCGATTAAATTAATATACAAACCTGGAAAATTATTGTTTATAGCGGACACACTCTCTCGCGCTGCACAGGAAAAAGGAACAGATGAGGATGTTTGTAAGGACGTAATGATTCATGCAAACTCTTTGTATGAAAACGTAGAAGCTTCGCCGGAAATGTTAAACCGTATTAAGGATGAAAGTGCCAAAGATGCCGTATTAACGAATATTTATAGCTACTATACTAAGGGATGGCCGAATAACAAAAGGGAGATCGAAGAAAATGTTAGACAATATTGGGTAGTTAGGAGTGACCTTCATTTTATTAAAGGAATTCTGTTTAGAAATAGTATGGTGGTCATACCGAAATCTCTTCGTAAAGAAATGCTTCGACGGATACATGAAGGTCACATGGGTATCGAGAAATGTCAACGTCGTGCAAGAGATGTGATGTGGTGGCCGGGAATGAACTCTGATATTGAGAATATAGTGCAAGCGTGTGACACGTGCCAGCGGCACCGCGCCGACAACCCGCGGGAGCCGTTGAAGCCGCATCCCGTGCCTGCTGTGCTGTGGGAAGTTATAGCAGCGGATATTTTTGAGTTTCATCAAAAGTATTATCTTTTAGTGGTTGATTATTATTCAAAATTTGTGGAAGTATTTAATATAGTAAACTTAACAAGTCAGTCCGTAATTAACGTTTTTAGAGATATTTATAGTAGATTTGGAATACCTAAAAAATTGGTGACTGATAATGGTACACAGTTCACGTCTGAACAATTTAAAAATTTTACAAAGACTTGGGGATTTATTCATGTTACTAGTTCTCCGTTGTATCCGAGATCTAATGGTCTTGCTGAGCGAAATATAAGAACGGTTAAGTTGATTATGAGTAAAGCTCATGAGAGTGGGGAGGACTGGAAACTCGCACTATTAAATTTTCGAAATACGCCTATTACAGGGGAAAATTGGTCACCTGCACAGTTACTAATGAGTCGCCGTTTGAACACGAGATTACCAGTTAAACATTCAAAACTTAAACCAGAGCCTATAAAATATCAAAATGTAATCGAAGACCGATCAAAACGAATACATTTTTATAAAACCTATTATGACCGAGGGTGTAAGGCGTTGCCTCCATTAAAAGCAAATGATTTTGTAAGAATCAAACAGAAAAACAAATGGGTAAAATCTTATATTTTAGGTACAGCTATTGGTGATCGTTCTTACTGGGTAAAAACTGAAAATGGGAGAGTTTATAGACGAAATAGACAAGATATCATAAAAACGCCGCTTTCACAAAATTTTAAATTACACAAGAACATTCATTCAGATCCATTTAATAAATTAGAATGGGATTTTGATTCTGACCATAACATAGCAACAGGCAGTAACAGTAACACTAAGTGTCCAAGTGTGGTGCAGACACCATCCCCACAATCTTTAAAAAAGACTAAGAGTGGTAGGATTGTTCGTCCTCCTATTCGATTTGGATATGAATGAGTTATAGTTTCAAATCTTTGGAGATTAAAATATATAAATATGTTTTTTTTTACTGTTATTAATTCATTATAAAATAAGTTCTTTATTTTTTTTATTTTTCATAATTTTTAAGGGGGTAGTAATGGAAATATAGTATTGTGTTTTCTGGAAAAATAATATAGTGTTTTCCTTGTGTAAAGGGGGGAGATGTAGTGGGTATCATTATAATAATATAAGAGGGTATGTGTGCATGGCTTCAGAAGGAATACATTAGTTGTTATTCACATGTCGTTTTATTAAGACGCTTCCCAAATACTATATCAATAATATAATATAAAATAAATAATATATAAAATGATTTTACGTGACAACGTCTTCATCGTCCTATCCTCAACAAAATCACTCAAATTATTAAAATATTGTGCAATTTAATAATATTCATATCAATAAATATTCTACGGAGAAAAAGACGTGGTCACGTAAATCTTCGCCCGTAAAACCGACTTTACAGGCAACCATATTTTTTTTTTTTATTGAAAAGGGTATTATTATTCCCTCAGAGGAGGACCACTATTTCAATTTTGAAAATATGTCACCGCAATGTTACGAAAATAAGATATTATTAACTTCTTTACATGTTAACCAATTTAAATCAATAAGAATCACTAAATGTAAAATGAAGCCCATGACAATATTTTCCCGAAAACTGCATCCAAATCGGTTATTCCGTTTCTGAGATTTGCGTGCACAAACATACAGATATACAGAAATCGTTCAGTGACTTTTTTTTATATATATAAATGACCATGAGGTTGCTACTGCCTTAAAAACTTTATTTACTACCATTCTAGTTACAACAATTATTACAAGATTTAGTTAAATAATTCCACCGTTTTCATTACTTACAGTATAGACCAATGATGTATCAGTTTCTTTGTGGAAAAATTTTAAAATCCAGAAATAATAAAAGTTATTAAATTAATTTTTAATAAGAAGATAAGTGATCTATGGGAAATATCCGTAGACTAACTTAAGCCACTAATAAAAATTGTTGCGCCATTGTTCCTGATTTAATTAAACATTTAATGAAAGATAATTCAATTATGTATTTAAATCCAGCAGTACATTCGATCCAACTAGTTATAGACAAATTTCAGCATTTCCCACATTCATCAAGTTCTCTGAATAAAAATATTCTTAATCAACTTGTTCTTAAGCGCTGGTGTTCAGCTATTTCTGAATATATTAATAAGACTTGGGAAATATTACAAGAGTTGTTTGAGATTTTCTTAGATTTATCAAAGGCAATTGACTACGTACAGCATGGCACTCTAATGAATGTATTATTAGAGTATAGAATTAGAAACAATCCTCTTGATTTGAATAGTCATATCTTAATTAAAAAAATTCAATAGGTACAAGTGAGTGGTAGGCGTTGTTGTGATTTATTTGTCAAAATGGGCGTTCCACAAGGCCATATATTAGGACCTTTCTTGTTTCTAGTAGATTAAACTAGATACCTTTCTTTCTCAGGGACAAACATAGCATTATTGATGAACATACGGCTTTTATTTTAAAAAATAATAGACAATAAACAGTAAAGGACGAAGTAAGCAACGCTCTCTCCGATGTTGTCCAAAGTTTTAACGCTTAAAATTTTATTTTTAACTGTTCGCACCAAAATAAAATTCTCTTTTTATTGAATCCGTTATTTATTGATTTGTATTACAAGCCGCGTAAAATTAGACAGACTAGGCACAGAATTCAATATTCGTAGAGGCGTAAAACAAGGAGACCCTCTATCACCTAGACTTTTCGTATCTATACTACAATATATAATGAAAAATTTAAACTGGGACAGAAAAGGAATATGTGTTAATGGAAAATACCTCAGCAACCTCAGATTCGCCGATGATATTGTTCTTTTTGCTACATCATCAAAGCAACTAGAAATTATGCTAACCGAACTAAACGATGTTAGTAAAAATATAGGCTTACAACTTAACACCTCAGAAACAAAATTATCCACCAACGGAAAGAAAACGTCTGTTACAATAAATGATACACCTGTTGAATATGTGGAAAGCTATATATATCTTGGCAAACAAATTTCATTTAAAAAGTCCAGGCATTCCGAAGAACTAAACAGACGAATTAACATGACCTGGAAGAAATACTGGAGCTTCAAAGAAATTCTGAAGTCAAAGCTTTCTCTACCACTAAAGAAAATAGTAATGGATTCCAGCCTACTACCCTGCCTATCCTACGAAGCTCAAACATGGATTTTTAATAATAAAAACATGTCTAAAATCCGTTCGTGTCAGCGCGCTATGGAAAGGATGCCTTGCCTTTTACACCAAGGATGCTTTGGTGTAAAACTCTCGGATAAAATTAACAGCAATAAGATTTGTCAGAAAACCCAAGTACTAGACGCATTGCAACACACACAACGCCTGAAGTGGAGATAGGCTAGACATATGGCCCGTTACAGTGAGGACAGATGGCCAAATCGCGTCACCAACTGGCAAGGTCCTGGAGGGACAAGACAAAAGGGTAGACCAAGAGCTCGCTGGGATGACGATGAGAGTGGACGAAAAGTGCAAAGGATAGACAAATATGGAGACAGCTGGAGGAGGCCTATACCCGAAAGGGGCCATAACATATTAGGATTTTTATTTTATTTTATACTTAGTTTAGTACTGTTACATTTAAATTTTTTTTTTTTTTTTTTCTTTATAACAAATAGCTAAGTAAGTAAGTAAGCAACTGTAACTGAATATGTCGTGGAAATAAAGTGGCTTATTATTATTACAATGGGACACACAGATGAGATTTTTATGTTCACATATCAGAGATTAAAAATGACTAATAGAACTCGTTTAGAATTAAGGTTTCACAATCAAAAACTCACAAACATACCGCCCACCAAGGACTCTGTTTTTAATATCATAGATTTGATTTCTGATCAGTATTCGATGATAATAGTATTACTTTAGATAATAGTCTCTTCAAAACTGATGTCTGCGTGTTGAGAGTTAAAATTCTGACTTCATTGTCTTGTCCTTTATGTATGTCTTTAATCCGTCCCATCAACCATGTATTATAACTAAATCATTCTTTGGAATTTCTGTTCTTGAATGTCACTTGGTTCTTTGTTGACAATTAACACTTACTTTTACTTCGACTTTATTGTCTATAGACTTAGCAGTTTTCTGAGTAAAATTCATCATAATCTGTATTAATTAATTATAATTGTTTTGGCTTTACATATTCCTATGTGAAGGTTGAGTATTTATTTCAATTTATTTATTTATTTATTTATATGTCTGCAATTCTTGTAGTATACAATGGTCTTAATAAGTAATTTAACAATTATGTATTTAGATCTAACAAGAACCCTGCAAGGGCACTGCATAACTTTACATCTCAATACAATTACATTTATATAATCACACATTCATATTTTAACATAAGACAACTAACATAAACTGGGGCTCATCAAACGCCTTAGAATAACAATAAATTATAGGTATTAAATCATGTCATAAAATTAATATAATAAAATGGGATTTATATAATTCAGCAAAAGTAATTCATAATTAATAATTGTGTAATATTAAATAAATCCTAACATGTCAAATTTACATCAATAAAATCCTATATTTGGTAACATCCTCTTTGCTGTATGTATAAATATAGACCAAGTGTGGTAACTGTTTACCCTTAACATTACTACTATTATGTGTTTGTGTGAGATATAAATAATATTATAGCTTTTATTTATTATATCTGTACTAGTCCCCATTAGGTTAGGTTAATTACGTCGTCCATACATAGCCTATAATTCACGTATACAAGCAAACTTCGAGGCAAAGTAAGCATGAACCTCTAGAAAACCTACACCGCTGAGATCGAAATAGTCTAAAAAGCCCTGATGTTCGAGTCCACAAAAAACAATTGTTTGTTCTGCATTTTGGTGTCTTGTTATAAAAATCAATAAAATGTTAAGCTGAGTTCAGGTAACAAAAATTATAACAGTTTATTTTTAATATTTATTACTTTACAACTTGGCTTTTGTGGTGTCCCAGTAACTATAACATGTAAGGAATTGTAGGAAGAATGTAAGGAATTGTGTGTTAAATTAGTGGTGTATTTTTAAAATACGGTATAGAGAAAGTATCAATTACATAATTCTAAATAAAAGTGAAATCAAAGTAATAAGGTAACAATTAAACACATTTAACAACTTTATCAAGAATATAATAGAATAAAATATTTCTACAATTCATTGATTAAGTGGCTAGGGATCAGGATTTCTAAATGAAAGATTGTGCGATTCTCGAAACAATTCTATGTGTGTTTCACATATGTTGTTCTAATGAACATAAGGTACCCCCAAATTATATGATTAAAGACACAAAAACATTCATTTATTATATCTTTGTGAAACTACCTACAATACGGATATCATTTATGTACTCTCTAAAGATAATGAAACTATAACATTAGTGAAAGTGTGAAAAGTGTTAAGCTATAAGACAATAATAAAATATGTAAACTTGTATTTCCTGTTAGGTTTATCAATTCTTCTTACTTCCGGATGCAAGAAACACCGACCTGAAATAGTGAAAATAAAACAAAATAATTAGGGAAAAACTGAGGAAAATATAACGTTTTAATATCATTATATTACTTACATTCTATGCACAAGAATCTCAGCCAATAGAATGAGAAATGATAAAAGAAAGCCATACAGCATGAACTGTATCACTGGTACTACATTATGAAAGCTGACGCTGCTGAAAGCAGATACACTGTAAGTGCAGCGCGGCTTGGTCACACGAAGACGCCTGTGATTAGCCTGCCAGATACCTGCCTCGTAGATGCGCTTGAACCTATCGAAAAAATTAAATCTTTTTTTAGAGAATTATAATCTCGCCCAGAAATGCAAGGCAAGAGTTACATTCGTTTTAAAGCGGGCTAGTGCTTGCAGAGCTTTCTGACAGATGTCGATGATCTGGATTCTGTTGGAGGGGTGCGGTTTGTACAAAACGAAGATCAACAATGGAAGTCTTGTACTGGATCTACAGCTAACCAAGGTTTTCTCTGCCTCAACGGGCATCCTCTCGAGGAGGTCTATCTACGGCAAAGTGCTCGGCCGTCTTAAAATCGGACTCGGTCGGTGGAAGGGTAGATTGGATTTTTGGTAGGTAGCAGGTCCTCTTCACCAGAACTCCTGGTTGATTCTTTGGCTTAGCCTCGATTTGTCTTGACGTTCGATAAATTATTAAACCTGATTGCTAGGGGGTTACAGACTCCTTCTTTTCGCAGGCTAGGTTGTGGGACAGGATAAATCCCCCGCTATCTACAAAATCTATGACTGAAGGTGCTTGTCGTTACTGGATGCCCTTTTCGTGGTGATCTCAAGTGTTCCAATGGTATCCCACTATAACAGCAGCGACTACCGTTTAGTTAAATGGATGTAAGTCCCCCATGAACTCCCTCATCTCCTTCAAGGTAGGGCTTTATGGATGTAGAAGTTAATAAATAAAGGCGCTAGAATTATACATTTCAATTCGTTTCCTGTTACTTACGTAACTCTTAGCAGCTCCAGGTACGGTGAATGTTTATAAATGGGTACAAAAGTGTCAAACGCATCCATGTAGTCCATATCCATCAAATCACATTTCTCTGATTCCAGGAAAGTTTCCTCTATACGACGGTAAATTGGTTCTGTTAGTGAGTGAAGAGCGAATAAACCCTAAAAATCAAATAACCTGTTATATTTCGATACCCTATATAACTAGCTATCTATGATATATAAGCCATTATCGGACAGTTTCATGCATAACAGTGTTCTTGCACGTATTCTACAATCTCTTTTTTACCCTCAATACTTGGCTTTATTTTTTCAAAAATAACTTACAAGTGCTGGGTGTAAGTTTTTTAATTTCTAATAGTTGCGGTATTTTGGAACTAACACAACCTCAAACTTATTGCTTATATGAACAGATTAAAAGAAGACACAAAACATACTTGACGTAAGCGTTCAACCCCTTCGTGAAGAGGATAAAAATGTGTTTTTCCTTTTTCTGGATTAATTCTATTATAAATTGATACTCTTAGTGGATCTCTTTGTAACTGAAATAAGAGCATATATAATTAAATTTAAAATTAAATACATCGCTCGATTATTTTTTCATCAACGGACATTGCAAAGTCACAATATCTTTTTAATTTTACAATGTATACAATATATATGACGTCGATTGCTACGTCCAATCTAAAGGTTGTTATTTTTTTTTATTTATATCTTTTCCACTTAGAATCATAATCAGTGATCACTTGTGTACGTCAACATGGAAGTGTCAGGAGGGCCTATTACGATACTAGATTTATCGTAATAAGCCCTTCTGAGGAAGCACTTTCCATCTTAATGTTAAAGCTATGAGGGTTCCAAACGCGTCCTGGTCTGAGAAGAACCACACAACAAACTCAGCCGGATATATTTTTTGTTATTGTGATCACTGTTTCACAAACGTCAAACTTAAATGCAAATTTGGAACAACTAGAACCGTCGCAATCAATAGGAAAAGAAGCCTAATGATTTCAGGCAACGAAAATTAAATAATAATAACAGAAAAAACATATATATATAAATCTTCGGCCTGCCACACAACCAGTCACCGCAAGCAGCACCCGTTCACGAGCATAACACAAGAGCCAGCCATCACCCCCTTCGCACATATTTGAGGGAGGGAGGCAACCCGACTCCCGATGCTACCGCAAGTAGTGACTTCTAAGGAATCGGTGTGATGCAGAAGGTCGATAAAGCAAAATAATTTACAACAAAAAACAAATTGCGGAGATTACTAGCTATTCGCAATACAGTACAGATTCATTCCCAGGCCATACCGTCGTCGATGTAATCCTTTACACTATAGTAGGATTTTTTTATTAAATTATTTTTAACATATAATTTAAATTTATTTAATGATAGGCTTAAGGCTTCATTTGGGAGCTTATTATAAAAACGTATACAATTACCCTTAAAGGATTTACCTATTTTATGGAGCCTAGTGCCGGGCATAGCGAGTTTATTTTTTTGTCTTGTATTAATTTTATGTAAATCACAATTGTTCTTGAATTTTGAAATATTTTTATGAACGTAAATTAAATTTTCATAAATATATTGATTGTAAACAGTCATAATTTTAAATTCTTTAAATTTGTTTCTTAAAGAGTCTCTTGGTCTCATATTATATATTGCGCGAACAGCCCTCTTCTGCAATGTAAATATGGTATCAATGTCAGTCGCATTGCCCCATAAGAGTATACCGTATGACATTAAGCTATGAAACTAACTAAAGTATACTAATCGAGCAGTTTCCATATTTGTTAAACGACGTATTTTTTTAACCGCGTATGCAGCAGAACTTAGTCTGCTTGACAAATCGAATATATGAGGACCCCATTGCAATTTTTCATCTAAAGTAATGCCCAAGAAAGTAGTAGATTTGACCAAGTCCAAGTCCTCATTATTTAATTGTACATTGGTTCTAACATTTTTAACATTTGGTAAACTAAATTTGACACATTTTGTCTTTTTTTTATTAAGCAACAAATTATTGGCGTTAAACCATTGTACAACATCTGAGAGAGCATTGTTTACATCGTCAATAACAGATTGCCGTCTATTAACTTTAAAAGTAAGAGAAGTATCATCAGCAAACAACACTATCCCATGTTTTTCCCTCACTAGGTGAGGTAAATCATTTATGTAAATGAGGAACAAGAAAGGCCCTAAGATAGAGCCCTGTGGCACACCTATTTTTACCAAAGAACCAGGGGAACGTTTTCCATTTACATCAACTTTTTGAATTCTATCATTAAGATATGAACTAATTAAATCTAGGGACTTATTTTTAACTCCATAATGTTCTAACTTTTTTATAAGGATTTCATGTTGAACGCAGTCAAACGCCTTAGATAGATCACAGAAAATGCCAAGTGCATCCTGTGATCCTTCCCAGGCTTCAAATATGTTTAGTAATAGCTCAACACCAGCATCTGTTGTAGAGCGACCGGCAGTGAAACCAAACTGGTTTTTGTGTAAGAGATTGTTTTTATTGAAATATGTCACAAGTTGATTAAGAATTATTTTCTCAAAAATCTTACTAAAAGTGGGTAAGACTGAAATAGGTCTATAGTTACTAGGATCTAATGAACAGCCGGATTTGAATAATGGAGTTATTTTACTTTGTTTCATTAGATCAGGAAATATACCATATTCTAAACAATTATTAAATATTAATGCTAAGTCTGGCGCTACAATGTCAATTATGGACTTAAGTATGTCAACAGAAAACCCCCAAAGATCACTAGTCTTTTTAACGCAAATTGATCTAAATACTTTGATTACTTCTTGAGCATTAACTTTTTCAAACTTAAAACTACTAACACATTGATCTACATTCTCTCTAAGTAAACCCATAGCTGCAGCGGTAGAAGAATTTAAAGATAACGTTGTAGTCACTGGAATATTAGTAAAAAAGGTTTCAAAAGCAGTAGCAACCTCGAGGTCAGACGTGACATATTTATTATCTATATTTAATTTAAAGTCGATCCTCTGGGATTTAGCTCTTCCAGTTTCCTCATTAATTATTTTCCAAGTTGTTTTTATTTTATTAATGCTATTTCCTATTTTATTTTGAATATGTTGATTTTTTGCTATTTTACATTGTTTTTTAAAAGATTTGGAAAATAATTTTACCTCATCCCTAAACTCATTACTAGTATTAAACATCAATTCCGCATACATATTATATAATTTTTCTCTATTTTTGTGTAACTCAGCAGATGCCCAATCACTAAACACTAATTTATCATTAACAACCACTGTTTTAGGAGTAAATATAAAGTTAAATAATTTAGTGAAAGTACTAAAAAAGTCATTATACATAATATTGGGGTTTGAATTTTTCATCAAAGGCAAATAGCGTACTAACCCATTTTTAATTTGTTCGATACGTTCTACAGTCACTGGTATAAAACTTATTTCCTGTTTTGATTTTTCTCTCTTGCTACAACTGAATTTAATAAATTGGCCATAGTGGTCAGAATCTAATGTATTGAATAAACATTTAAAATTTGGAATAACACTTGTAAAAATGTTATCAATACAAGTGGCACTAGTGGTTGTGACTCTAGTAGGCTCCATAAACATGTGTAAAAGATTATAAGATTTGAACAAATTTAAAAACTTTATACTTATTGAATTTTGTTCAAGAATATTAATATTGAAGTCTCCACAAATGATTACCTTTTTACTAGAATGTGATAGTTTATACAATACCTCATCCATAATCTTTTCAAAATGTTCAAAGTTAGATGACGGTGGCCTATAAACATTTACAATTATGAACTCTTCTAATTCAACTGAAGCAAGTTCAGTTGTCCGCTCAACAGAGTGGCTCACTATGTCCTTGCGTTCTTTGAATTTTAGCTGTTTATTTAAAATAATTAAAGAGCCACCATGTATGGAATTAACTCTGTTGAACGAACTACCAACCTGGTGGTTATTGAAATTAAATATTAATTCATCATTCTTAAGCCAATGCTCAGTGACACAAAAAACACTAATATTAAAAGTATTTAAAAACAATTCAATTTCTAATTCCTTATTTCTAATACACTGAATGTTCTGATGCACCAGGTTGATACAGTTTATATTATGTTTTTTATTATTTATTTTAACAATTTTTGTATTTCTATAATGATCATTAATATCATTATTTGAAATCTTAATTATTTGGCTAGAGGATATCTCTACTGTCTTAATGTCTAGTTTAAACTACTACTAATACTACTATTACTAGTTGGATTTATTTCCAAGCTGTTTTTACTTATACAAGTAACTGAATGTTGTTCAATAGAAACAAGTTTAGCCAAATTATTGGTTGTCATAGTAAAATAATATAATAGCGATGAAGCTACCTGTCTTTTAATATATGGAGATAGGTAATACCTACCATTAGTCAAATTATAAAAGTAATAATAATATAAGTTGTTAATATTGTGTTCAACTAACAATATAATTATTTTCTCTTTTTATTATTAGTTCAGGTGTACGCTGACCGTTTTATCATTAGAATAACAGTCAAATATTTATATTAAATAGGCATATACCTTCATAATAAAATGATTGTAATCTACATCAACAGCAGCAAGAGTAATCTTAGAAACTGCAAGCTGTTCTAAAGTTTTTATAGCACTGGATGGAGCTTGCAGCAGTACCACGATGTTAGCGGAATATGCTGCATACAATGCCATTAGTGCAGTGAATGTTACGAATAACATTATACGACCTGTAGAAAAAATATAAAAGTTTTTTACGTTTATGTGAAAATCTTCGAGTAATTTGAAAACATTACCAGGATTTTTTTTTGGTTCCTTAGAAAATCCCTGTTGACTGAGTGCACTCAATGTTAAAAGCATCGCATCACCAATGCTCCCATCAAGTTGGGTCGAATCCTAGAATTGCAAAAACCAATAACGGATATCTTAGCTACTTATCTTTTTATTGCATTCTACCCTTACATTCTGTTAGAGGATACAGAAGTCAAACAGTAGGACATACCGTTTTTATTCTTCGCAATGCCTCCCATTTGGTAGCTAAACATATAGTCGTGGTTGAAATAATAAAGGAAACGATAATAGCGATCCAAACGTTTGTAGAGAATGGGAGGGAGAAGATATTAGAAAGGTAGGATAGTGGTGGTTGGCGGAAGATGAATTTCACTTTATCCTTAGCGATACAGTCTGTAAAAACTGCCACCTCAAGACGCTTAGTATTTACGAGGCAATTTGTACCTGAAATAATATTCAAATCTACAATATGTTATTATTTTGTTGCTAGGTTATCAGTAAAGCATTGGTGTAGTGAAATGTAGTGTGTCATTCAGTAGGCCATTAGTAGTCTTTATGGGGATTACTGAGTAGAACTTACATGTTTCTAGTACAAAAGTATAAACGATAAAAATGTATAGGTTATATGTTTTTAATAAATCTTTTGAAATAACGATTCACCAGTATCTATGAGTTGATGAATGCATAAGTTTTTTTTAATGAGTCTTGATGGAGCAAAAGACCTTGGAGTGCCGTTTTTGTTTATTCAGCAGCAGAAAAACTTTTGGCAATTCTTTGGTGTACCTTATACATTAAGGATAAAAACCTGACCATCAAAATTCTTCTAGCTCTTCTCGATCTTTTCGCTTTCGTGGTCGATTTGAAACAGTTATACTGCTGACTGGCTCTCTTTTTCTGCAGCTTAGGAATAAATCAAAAATTTTGCAACAGTTATGATATCGTAAATAGGGCGGGAAGAACCTGCTTTAATTAATTGTCATATCATTGGATTGATAACATTTCCTGATCAAATCCACGGGTAGTGTTGAATCTCGGTGCTAGATTCGCCAGTTTTTTTGAATCATCGTTTTCACATGCAACACGTTTTATTCAATTACAGCAGTCTCCTAAGCCAAAATGCTTTGAACAAACGGTAAACATTTGCTTTGGAAAACACCTTCTAATTTTAAATAAATAAAATGATTCGTCACATTTTAGGTTGGACTGTTACAAAAGTGGCCTATATATGTGAGTCAGTTCTAACTTTCGGGTAACAATGATCCAGACATTACCTAAATCGGCTTTTCCAGTCAAAAGATCGTTTATCATTCCAGACCATTGTCCGTTCTGTTTGTATCCCCATCGGTGGCTAAAGATATAATGCGGTGTAGCGTTCAACATTTCAAAGGCCAACCGGCCGTGTATCCACGATAATTTTGTTATAACGTCAAATTGAAGCTCCCTGAGAGAAGAATGATATATTATTTTCATACTAAAACAGGCAAATATTAAGTATTTAGTATATTAATACAATTTCTATACTAATTATTCTTACAATCTATCTTCTCTGGGTAAGTGATACTGCGTGGTGTTACTATCTTGTATCACATTGGACATAGTGAGAGTGTGTCCCATGATGTCCTTCCTTCGTCTAAATAATTCTCTATGAGTTCGTGTATCTATGAGGCTCATGTTGTAAAATCCTCGAGGATTTAAGTAAGTTGGGCCATTTGGTGAAGGTTTGTGTACTGTAGGATGCAATAAGGTTCATTAATCAGTAATTCAAAACAGTTTATTTTAAGCACAACGTTTAGTCAACACTTAATATTTATATTTACATTCACTTAGCTCAATAATAGATCCTCTTTGCTTGGCGAGTACGAAATCACTATCAACTAATAGTGGAAGGTCCCAAAGGTATTTTATTTCATTGTCAGATTGTTTTTCTGTGAAAACTAACCAACGGAACGGATACTGTAGATGCTGAGACACCTGATTTAAAATTATTAAAAAAAATAGTAGAGTTATTAAAAAGATTACTTAACAATGAAAAGTTATTTATTTATAGAAATATTTACTTTGAACGTTACCACAGCATTTGGGCAATCCAAATCAACAAAAAATAAAAGCATATGGTCCTGGAATTTTGTTATATTTTGAAAACCAGATGATGTTCGGATTCCAGAATTCGATAATTCTTTTGCCAAATTCATTTTCTCCGCTGAAGTTTTAATAGTGTGTAAGTTTGAAAGTAATTATAAATATATTATTCAATAACAATAAGTGATATTTTTAATGTATTTTAATGTCATTTGTTTTACTTACTGTGTTTCCAGCACAGATTCTTATAAATCAAAATAGTAGGCTTACTCTCGTTCTCAATATAACTTTTTATAAATTCTATAGCAACTCTACCATATGAAACATTAATGAAAATGTATAAGAGGAGCAAATATTTAACGATCTCCATTTTAAAGGCAAATTGGACAAATATGTTCTCTACAACTCGTTAAATATGGTTTAAATAATTGCGTTATTCAATACATTTTCGTGAACCGTTTATTTTAATTGCCTACAAACAAAGCTAATCAATAAATTATGCTCTAACTATAGGGTTGTCGGTTTTAAAATTGAGATTTGTTTTAGAAAGAAATGGTTATTTTGTTTGGAACAATTAAATTGTGCGCATAGATTTTGATAAAATGTACCCGTTCAAAGTTTCATCAAACTCCGGTAAATAATTCTTGGGTGTAGGAGTATTTTTAGTTTATTTTTATATGTTTTTAATGACTGATATCTTTTACAGAGGAGGTAGTCCAATTTCGTATGATTTTTTTATTGAAAAGGGTATTATTATTCCCTCAGAGGAGGACCTATATTTCAATTTTGAAAATGTATCACCGCAATGGTACGAAAATAAGAGATTACTAACTTCTTTATTTGCTAACCAATTTAAATCAATAAGAAACACTAAATGTTAAGTGAAGCCCATGACAATATATTCCCGAAAACTGCATCCGAATTGGTTTATCCGTTTCTGAGATTTGCGTGCACAAATATACAGATCTACAGAAATCGTTCATTGACAATTTTTTTATATATAAATGACCATGAGGTTGCAACTGCCTTTAAAACTTTCTTTACTACCATTCTAGTTATAACAATTATTACAAGATTTAGTGAAACAATTCAACCGTCTTCATTACTTACAATATAGATCAATGATGTATCAGTTTCATTGTTGAAAAATTTTAAACTCAAGAAATAATAAGAGTTATTAAATTAATTTGGGCTAAGAAGATAAGTGATCTATGGGAAATATCCGTAGACTAACTTAAGCCACTAATAAAGATTGTTGAGCCATTGTTCCCGATTTAATTAGACATGGAATGTAAGATAATTGAATTATTTAAATACGCCAGTACATTCGATCCAACTAGTTATAGACAAATTTCAGCATTTCCCACATTCATCAAGTTCTTTGAATAAAAATATTCTTAATCAACTTATTCTTAAGCGCTGGTGTTCAGCTATTTCTGAATATTTTTAAGACTTGGGAAAAATTACAAGAATTGTTTAAGATTTTCTTTGATTTATCAAAGGTAATTGACTACGTACAGCATTACATTCTAATGAATGTATTATGAGAGGATAGAATAAATATAGATAGAAAAAATCCTCTTGAATTGAATAGTCATATCTCAATTAAAAAAAATTAATAGGTACAAGTGAGTGGTAGGCGTTGTTGTGATTTATTTGCCAAAATGGGCGTTCCACAAGGCTCTATATTAGGACCTCTCTTGTTTCTAGTAGATTAGACTAGATACCTTTCTTTCTCAGGGATAAACACAGCATTATTGATGAACATAAGGCTTTTATTTAAAAAAATAATAGACAACAAACAGTAATGGACGAAGTAAGCAATGCTCTCTCCGATGTTGACCAAAGTTTTAACGCTTAAAATTCGTTTCTCAACATGAAAAAGACAAAACATATTAAATTTACTTAAATATTTATTAAATTTAGCAATCTTCATAGAAAAACAATGTACGAAAATGTTAATAATGAGGAATTTGATCAACTTAATTGTATTGTTTTTTTGGGAATTGTATTAAATGTAAAATTGCAATATAATCCTCAAATATGTTATTTGTCAAATAGACTTCGTGCTGTAACATTGTTGTTGAAACCGCTAGATTACGTCATACAGCACATTATTATGTGGTTATGTAAATGCACCAAATGTAAATGGTTTTTAGTTTTTAGTCTTTTAGTTTTCGTGAATCTGAATTTAGGAACTATTATTTTATGATTACATTTAATATTAATATTATGCAAGTCGCCATATTTGAGGGAGGTGCTACCGCAAGCAGTGCCTATTAGTAATTCAAAAAATACTTTTATTTTTAACTGTTCGCACCGAAATAAAATTCCCTTTTTATTGAATCCGTTATTTATTGACATGTATTACAATGAGACACTATTTTAAAACAAGAGAATTTAAATATAATTTATAAATTTAGGGTACGCGCAAAAAAACTAACTTTTTATGTTCACCTATCAGAGATTAAAAATGACTAATAGGACTCGTTTAGAATTAAGGTTTCACAATCAAAAACTCACAAACATACCGCCCACCAAGGACTCTGTTCTTAACTGATATCATAGGTTTGATTTCTGATCAGTACTCGATGGTAATAGTATTACTTTTGATAATAGTCTTTTCGAAACTGAACTGAACGTGTTTGTGTGTGATATAAATATTATTACAGCTTTTCTTTATTATATCTGTACTAGTCCCCATTAGGTTAGGTTAATTACGTCGTCCATACATAGCCTATAATTCACGTATACAAGCAAACTTTGAGGCAAAGAAAGCAAGGAGCTCTAGAAAAGCTAATTTTCCCTCCTGACTGACGACGCCCCGAGCCGAGGTCCGTGTCTCAATCTGACACGCCCTCGGGACGATCTGGCCCCATCTGGCCCATCTGGCCCCCCCTTTGTTAAGGGTGGGTCTCCCGACCCTTCCGCTCCCCCGGTGACGCTGTAATAGCCAACAGGGCTAACAGTAAAAACAAACAAAAAAAAAAAAATAGAAAAACTACACCGCTGAGATCGAAATAGTCTATAAAGCCCTGAGGTTCGAGTCCACAAAAAACAGTTGAATGTTCTGCATTTGGGTCTCTTGTTATAAAAATCTATAAAATGTTAAGCTGAGTTCAGTTAACAAAAATTAAAACAGTTTATTTTTAATATTTATTACTTTACAACTTGGCTTCTGTGGTATCCCAGTACCTATAACATGAATGTAAGGAATTGTGTGTTAAATTAATTGTGTATTTTAAAAATAAAGTGTAGAGAAAGTATCAATTACATAATTATAAATAAAAGTGAAATCAAAATAATAAGGTAACAATTAAACACATTGAACAAGTTTATAATGAATATAATAGAATAAAATATTTCTAAGATCCATTGATTAAGTGATTTGGGATCATAACTGTTGAACGAAAGATTGTGCGATTCTCGTAACAATTCTATGTGTGTTTCACATATGTTGTTCTAGTGAACATATTCATTCATTTATATCTTTGTGAAACTACCTACAATACGGATATCATTTATGTACTCTCTGAAGCTAATGAAACTATAACATTAGTGAAAGTGTGAAAAAATGTTAAGCTATAAGACAATAAAAAATATATAAACTCGTATTTCCTGTCAGGATAATCAATTCTTCTTACTTGCGGATGCAAAAAACAACGACCTGAAATAGTGAAAATAAAACAAAATAATTAAGGAAAAACTGAGGAAAATATAACGCTTTAATAAAATTATATCACTTACATTCTATGCACAAGAATCTCAGCCAATAGAATGAGAAATGATAAAAGAATGCCATAAAGCATGAACAGTATCACTGGTACTACATTATGAAAGCTGACGCTGCTGAAGGCAGATATATTGTCACTGCAGCGCGGCTTGGGCACTCGAAGGCGCTTGTGATTAGCCTGCCAGATACCTGCCTCGTGAATGCGCTTGAACCTATCGAAAAAAATTAAATCTTACCATTCTATTTTTTAGAGAATTATACTCTTTCCCAGAAATGGTTGTTTTAATTTCATCCCAAGAAAAGAGTTACATAAGTTATGAAAACCTACCGACACAGAATTTTTGGTCCTAATACTAAGTAGATAATCTCAACACATTTGCACAAACTAAATAATAAATAAATCTTTTCGCACATCAATTTTTTGGGTGGCTGGAAGAGATCTCTTTGTAGAGATAAGTTATCCTGTGTACGTAATGTTTATATTTTAAGTTAAGATTTAAGTTTGGTACATAAATAATAAATAAATGAATGAATGAATGAATGAATGAATAAATAAATAAATAAATGAATGAATGAATGAATGAATAAATAAATAAATAAATAAATAATCTCAGCCTGCAACTTCAAGCCACGGACTCACTCAAATACGTCGCTACGCATTATCAATCACGAATTTTAGGTTTAGGAAGGTCAACATTTTGGCCTTCACTTTTTAGATTAAATTTATGGAAATTGAACCCTCGATCAGTCGGCCATTAATATTAATAACTTTCTTTTTTTTCTTTGCAACAGAAAAATGCTTTACGCATCATCCCAGCGGCCAGGAAGGTGATGACCGTGGTGGTATGTTTTTTTTTTTTTTTTTTTTTTTTTTTTTTATATGATCTAGGGCAATGCTTGACTACATTCCACCTGATGGTAAGTGGAATGTAGTCTTAGGTGGTAAGGCGCATTACCCTAGCAACCTATTCACTCTTCGCTTGAAGACACCCACATTGTATTCGGTCGGAAATACCGACGCAGGCAAACTGTTCCAATCCTTTGCTGTACGCAGTAAAAATGAGGAAGCAAAGCGCTTCGTTCGGACAGGTGGAATGTCCACAACAAAAGGATGAAAACCTGCCGTGCGTCGGGACGTCCGGTGATGGAAGGGGGACGGGGGAATTAAGTTGTGTAATTCCAGCGCACACTCACCAAAATGTATCCTATAGAATACTGAGAGGCTAGCAATTCTACGCCTGTGCTCAAGGCTTTGGAGGTCGGCTCCGAGCAATTCGGGATCGCCTATAAGCCTCTTTGCTCGCCTCTCAATTGAGTCCAGAACCGCAAGATGAGACTTTGCGGCACCAGCAAATATGTGACCACAGTACTCTACACACGACCGGATCTGTGCTTTGTATAAAACAAGAAGCTGTCCCGGTGTAAAGTACTGCCGAACCTTCGCCAGAACGGCAAGCTTTGCTGCTGCTGCTCTTGCTCTGGACTCAATGAACCGACCAAAGTTGAGGTTCGAGGAAATCTCTAAGCCTAACAACTGAAGCCGGTCACTGTATTCCAAGGATACATTCTGGAAAGTAGGAGCCCAGGTGAAAGGGCTCCTTTTGGCGGTGAATAGACACGTCTGCGTTTTGGTGGCGTTGAACTTGACAAGATTGGCATTGCTCCATGCGGAGACTGCCTGAAGTTTGTCATTCAAACGTTGCACCATGGCTTCTCTTTCAGACTGTACTTGATCTCGACTAGCCCGAGTACTCGGCAGATATCTTTCTACAACTGTGCTGTCGTCTGCATACCCATAGATACCGGGCTTCAACAGATCATTAATGTGCAGCAGAAACAGAGTTGCAGAAAGAACGGACCCCTGAGGCACTCCGGCATTTATTGTCAAGGGTTCCGAGGAACACCCGTCGACAACTACTCGGAGAGATCTGTGGCTCAGAAAGTCCGTTACCCAGCCGATCAGACCAGGAGATATACCGTACGCTGAAAGCTTGCTTATAAGGCTCGCATGCCAGACCCTGTCAAATGCCCTCGAGACGTCCAGAGAGACGGCGACCGCTTCTCCGTTCTTCTCGATGGCCTCGCCTAAAATGTGAGTAGCATACACTAGGAGGTCCCCAGTAGACCTATTACGGCGAAAACCGTACTGTCGGTCACTAAGGAGATCGTTACCTTCTAGGTATGCTAGTAGGCGCGAGTTCAATACACGCTCCATAATCTTGCAGAGTATGGAGGTGATTGAAATCGGTCTGTAATTGACAGGGTCGGCACGGCTGCCTTTTTTGGGCACGGGTTGCACATTAGCAAGCTTCCAGGATTTCGGCACTATTCCAGTCATGAAAGAGAGACGATACAGACGTGTCAGTACAGGAGACAACTCAGCTGCGCATGTCTTGAGCAGAATGGCTGGTATACCATCAGGACCACTGGCTTTATTCACATCTAAACGACACAATGTTCTCCATACCTCTTTGTTAGTGATGCGGATTTCAGGCATCGAAACACCGCAGTGAGGAAGATGTGCTGGAGAAGCATTGCCAGTGTCTAGATGCGAATTATCAGCAAACAGAGAAGCAAGTACGTTCGCTTTCTCTGTTGCTGTGTGGGCCAAGGATCCATCCGGCTTCAGCAGAGCAGGCAGTGAGGGTTGGCAGAAATTCGACTCGATCGCTTTCGCAAGAGACCAGAAAGCTCGACTGCCAGTTGGTCTGACAGAGAGCTTTTCGCCATTCTTAGCGATTCGATCGAGACGAGCCTTCTGCAATGCCTTTTTGTAGGACTTGGCAGCTTGGTTAAGGGCTCTCTTCTTCGAACTTACATCCGGAGTTTTGCGGCTTCGAGCATCAGCCCAAATGAGATATGCCGAATGTTTTCGGTCTTGAGCATGACCACATTCGGCATTAAACCATGGGCGAGCTTTGCCACCGATGGGTACGTCAGCAAAAGGAATAAAATACTCCATTGCCTGATGCACCACATCGGTTATAGCATCCGCGCAACTCGACGGATCCAAAGAAGAGAAGCAGACCTGCCGCCAAGGATAAGACGCAAAAAAGTGCCGCATCTCATCCCAATCTGCTGACTTGTATTTCCATACTCGCCTAACACCATGAGGTTCGAAAGCTGGTGGGGAATATGTAAACACAGATTTCACCAGACAGTGATCGGAGGTTCCCAAGGGAGAGGTAACCTCTACCCGATACCTGTCCGGATCAGTTGTCAGCAGAAGGTCCAGGCAATTGGCTGTATGGCCTACCACATCTGGTACCCTTGTCGCTTGCTTCACCAGCTGAAAGAGGTCCAAGGACAACGCAAAGTTCCGCGCTTCTCTTCCAGCATGGTCGGTCTTCTGGTACGGGAACAGCCAGTCCTGATGACAGGCATTAAAATCCCCCAGAAAGACGAGCTGCGCTGAAGGGAACTGATGCAGAGCCATATCAGCAGCCTCACCGAGATACTCGAATAATCTAGTTGTCTCCTGGTCACCGCTGTGCGAACGGTAAACACAGGAATACAGGATTTTTTCGTTTCCTGTGTCTACTAAAACCCATAAAGAAGAAAAAGTGGGGTCTTCAAGGTGACGGAGACGCTGGATACAGAGGTCGTTCCGCGCATACACGCAGACTCCGGCACGTGAGCGAAAGTTGTGCTCTAACGTGTATCCGGGATAATCCAGGTGCGCAGCGCTTAAGGGACATTGTATCTGCGTCTCCGTCAAAAAGAACAGGTGCGGTTGTTCTGTCTCCAGGTGGTGATGGACAGGTAAGATATTAGAGTGCAAACCCCTAATATTACTGAGGTGGGACTCCCGGCATAGAAACCGCTACCATTTTTAAGGTTACCCACTAAAAAACCAACGGTTGACCTCTGCTCGCCTTAATGGGACGCCACGGGATCGCTTTTACACTCACCGTGACCCCGGCGATTAATAATATAACTATTGTAACTCGTTAACACTTTCGTGATCAAATTTTTTCTACATTCTCTGAGGTTCTGAGGTCTCTGAATCTCGAAATAGGTTAGCTGAGCACTAGGCCTTTGGGAGTAGGCAGGATTCATCTTTTAGTGCTTGGCAGTAGACGCTCACATTCTTTTGATGTATGGCGGGGCAGTATTTCTTAGATGCTCGCCGACAGCTGCTATTGATCAGAATTCTGTTGGAAGGGTGCAGTTTGTTTAAAACGAAGTTCAGCAATGAGAGTCTTGTGTTGTGTCATCCTCTCAATAAGGTCTATCCACGGCGACTGGCCCGGCGTTCTTTCCATCGGCCTCTGTCGGTGGAAAGGTAGATTAGATATTTTGATAGGTGGAACTCTTTGGCAGGAGTCAGCCTTCTCTTGGCGTGAAAGACTTTGGTCGTTGGATCGATTCTAAATGATCCCTGGCCGTTTCAAAGTGGCTGGATTCTTCGGCTTAGTCTTGATTTTTCCAGACGTTCAATAAATGATTAAGTCTGATTTGTAGGGAACTGCAGTTGCCTTCCTTTCGCAGGCTTGTTTTGGGAACAGGATGAGCCCTTCGCGATCTACGAAATCCACTATTAAAGATGGGTACCCTCTTCATGGTGGTTCCGCCATGGCGAGGGGTTAGACTGCGCAAGTGATTCAGTGGTATCCCTCTATAACAGCAGCAAGCGTTTGATTAAAAAGATAGATGTGAGACCATTATGGCCGCTTTCTTCTACCCTTGGGTATGTCGTATGTCCATAATGGATTCCAGAAGTTAATGAAAAAAGGCGCTAACACTATATTTTTCAATTCGTTTCCTGTTACTTACGCAACTCTTATCAGCTCCAAGTACGGTGAATGTTTATAAACGGGTACAAAAGGGTCTAACGCGTTCATAAAGTCTACTTCCATCAAATCACATTTCTCTGTTTCCAGGAAAGTTTCCTCTACGCGACGGTAAACTGGTTCTGTCATTGAGTGAAGAGCGAATAAACCCTGAAACACACATAAGATTTTACGTTTCTATACTCTATATAAAACTAGCTATCAATGTTATATAAGCCATTCTCCAATAGTTCCATACATTACAGAGTGATTTACACGATTTTTACAAAAGTATAGCAATACCTTTTACACCTATCATGCTTTGGCTTTACTTTTTCAAGTTTCGTAATTATATTTTTATCTAATAGTAAAGGAAATTCGTATAGATGGTTTCGGAACTATTAGAAAAAAACACAAACTTAAAGTTATTCTTTAAAAATTTTTACTATTTTTTATATGAATAGATTAAAATGAGATACAAATTATACCTGACGTATATATTCAACCCCTTCGTTAAGATGATAAAAATTTGCTTGTCCCTTTTCTGGTTCAATTTTATTATAAATTGATACTCTTAATGGATCTCTTTCTGCCTAAAATAAGGGCACATATATTCAGGTTATTCAAAACAAGCTGTTGACCACGATGTCTTCCGTTGGACGAAAGGCAATTTTTATAAGGAATATATCGCCCGATTATTTTTCATCAACAGACTTCTTCTTTCCTTTTTCTTTTTAGGTATAATATTTATTCTCTTTCAATATTAGTGCAGGTAGTGTACCCTAATTTTTTAATGATTAGAATAACAGTTAAATATATACCTTAAGAATAAAATGATTGAAATCTACATCAAGAGCAGCGAGAGTCATTTTAGAAAATGCAAGCTGTTCCAAAGTATTAATAGCACTGGATGGAGCTTGCAGCAGTACTACGATGTTAGCGGAGTATGCTGCATACAATGCCATTAGTGCAGTGAATGTTACGAATAACATTATACGACCTGTAGAAAAAAAAAACGATTTTTCGTTTAAAGTTTATGTGAAAATCATCGAGAAATTTAAATGAGAACTGTTTGACCAGAATTTTTTTTTGGTTCCTTTGAACATCCCTGTTGACTGAGTGCACTCAATGTTAAAAGCATTGCATCACCTATACTTCCATCAAGTTGGGTGGAATCCTAGAATTGCAAAAACCAATAATGGATATCTTAGCTACTTATCTTTTTATTCCATTCTACCCTTACATTCTGTCAGAGGATACAGAAGTCAAACAGTAGGACATACCGTTTTCATCCTTCGCAATGCCTCCCATTTGGTAGCTAAATATATAGTCGTGGTTGAAATAATAAAGGAAACGATAATAGCGATCCAAACGTTTGTAGAGAATGGGAGGGAGAAGATATTAGAAACGTAAGATAGTGGTGGTTGACGGAAGATGAACTTCACTTTGTCCTTAGCGATACAGTCTGTAAAAACCACCACCTCAAGACGTACATTAGTTGCGAGGCAATTTGTACCTGAAATATAACACAGATCTACATAATATTATTATTTGGTACTACCAAATTATAATATTATGTAGATCTGCTGTTAGTTAGTTAATAGACTGAATGAATGATGAATGCAAAAGATTTTTTTCTATGTATTATAACAGTCTGCCACAACGATGCTATATTGTAGCATCTTTGGCGATGAATGCTTTATTCGCTTGAGCTAGTTTAAAATTTTAGGAAATAAGAGGTTGGCGAAATAAATACTGTAATGTAATTGAACGAAAAGCTTTACTGGTGTGTGGTATCCTAATCATCTTGATAGTTGCGTCGCAATGGAGAAAAAGACCTTGGAGTGGTGTTTTAGTTGGTGCCAGTAGATACTGATGAGGGAGGTAAAAACCTTATAATCATCGATTTCGATTCGACAAGAATCGATTGGACATACCCATACTGTTGACGGCGTTCTTTTTCTCGATTTTATTTATAAATCTAAAATTCAGCATCTGTTATGATATCGTAAATACAGCGACCTGTTTTAGTTTATTGTCATATCATGACATTTTTACCATTTCCTGAACAAAGCCAAAGGTATGTTTAATCATCATTATTACTGGTAATACTTTTCTTCCATTACAGCAGTCTCTTAAACCTAAATTGTTTAGACTAACAGAAAACAATTTCTTGAGAAATCACCTTGCCCATAAAAGTTAGTTGAAGTTAATTAAACGATTCGTCAGGTTGTATGTTGGACGGTTGCGAAAGTGTCCTATGTATGTGAGTGATGAGTATAGAGTAACAATGATCCAGAGATTACCTAAATCCGCTCTTCCACTGACAATATCGCCCATCATTCCAGACCATTGTCCATTTCCTTTGTATCCCCATCGGTGACTAAAAATATACCGAGGTGTAGCGTTCAACATTTCAAAGGCCAGACGGGCGTGTATCCACGATAATTTTGTTATAACATCGAATTGAAGTTCCCTGAGAGACAAATGATATATTATTTTCAAACTAAAGCTGACAAATATCTAGAAAGGTCCTAAGCTCCTAGAGCTTTATGATTAGCAAATGAAAAAGTTGCTTTTTAGAATATTAACTAAGGTTTTATAATTTCAAAACGACTTATTCTTACAATCTATCTTCTCTGGGTAAGTGGTACTGCGTGGTATTACTTTGTTGTATGACATTGGACATAGTGAGAGTGTGTCCCATGATGTCCTTCCTTCGTCCAAACAGTTCTCTATGAGTTCGTGTATCTATGAGACTTCCGTTGTACAACCCTCGGAGATTTAAGTATGTTGGGCCATTTGGTGATGGTTTGTGTACTGTGGGATGCAATAACATTCGTTGATCAGTTATTCAAAACAGTTTCTTTAAAGCACAACGTCTTGTCTATACTTAATATTTATATTTACATTCGCTTAACGTAATAATAGATCCTCTTTGCTTGGCGAGTACGAAATCACTATCGGCTAATAGTGGAAGGTCCCAAAGATATTTAATTTCATTGTCAGATTGGTTTTCTGTTAGTGCTAACCAGCGGGACGGATATCGCAGATGCTGAGTCATCTAATTTAAGTTTAAAAAATATCAAAATTACAAGGTAATATTAATGAAAAGTGTAAATATATTTATGAACTATACTTGTCGTAATAGATCTTAAATCCTATTAAGTAATCCAAAAATAAATAATATACAAATGAAATACTAACGTTGAGCATAACCGCTGCATTCGGGCAATCTAAATCAATTAAAAATAAAAGCATGTGGTCTTGTAAGTTTGTATTATATTGAAATCCAGATGATATTCGGACTCCAGATGTGGATAATTCTTTAACTAAATGTATTTTTTCCACTGAAACGATGATGATTAGTTTGAGATTTTTTTTTTATAAATTGCCAAAGTAATTTATATCTTAAGTATCTCATATTCATTAATAGCTTACCTTCTTTCCAACACAAGTGGTTATAAATTAAAATGGTTGGCGTTCTCTCGTTCTCAATATAGCTTTTTATAAACTCCATAGCAACTCTAGCGTATGTAACATTTATGAAAATGTATGAGAGAAGCAAATATTTAAAGATCTTCATTTTTGCAGGCAAATTTAGAAAATGTTTTGTCAACAAAAGTCGTCGAAAGCTCCCTAAATAGGATCTTAATTATTGGATAATTCAGTATATTTTGGTGCACCGTTTATTTTAATTGCCCACAAACAAACCCAATCGTTAAATTATGTATATTTCGCAGGGTTGAAGATTTTCCAATTTAGTTTAAATTTCGAACTCAGTACACTTCAATTTGTACAAAATCGTCTAATTATCTTTTTCATTTAATTCATTTATTTATGGAATCCTGGAAATATGGGACGTTGAATGAGGAAGCCCCTGTGAGGGATTGATGGAGGAATGTAGACTATAGGGAGAGAAAGGGATAGTCGTATTTTTTCGGCTAAGGGCACTTTCCCTAAAACTGCCAAAGGCTGTTTTAGCTACTCATAGTTGTCTTCTCTGAGAAGATTATAATACCCAAGCCAGAACGTAAAGAATCTGCCTAGTGTTGGCTTTTCTCTAATAACTTCTTTCGGTTACGAAGAAAATCAATAGGGTAAATAATAACACTTAAGAAAAATCTCCTAATTAATTACAATTTAGTTGAGAAACGCGGCAATTTCAAATAAACTATCTAATTTATATAATTTTACAGGTAGTCCCAAATCAATTTGCTTCTTTCTTGAACAATAAAACATTTTTTTGTGCTTTTGTATGTCGTAAAATTACTCCAAACATATTTTATTTATCAAGTAAATGAAAATACATTGCAAGACATATCTAATTCAAATTGCAGATAATTATGTGTTCAGTGAGTTTGGTAATTATTGGTGGTTGAAATTGAATATAATTATATAATTAGAGGTTTCAATTGTGCTTCCATGGATTTATAATAAGTTAGTATGGTGAATCGAATCTATATACTAAGTGGCGTCCTGTCTGTGTGTTTTATATTAACCAGTCATGTTTCATGTCGGCGTTAATCTGCTCTTCTTTCGCATTTGGACTCTGCAACAAACATATTTATTTGGGTGGTAAAATGAAATCGGTTTTAAACAAAAAATACATGTGTGCTATTCACACGTGGTAGAAGTGAAACCTTAAAAAAAACACTGTGGTGACATTGGCGTCTGGAACGATTCCGGGTTCCCAGGGCGGTTTATTGCGGCCGGGAGGAGTCTCGTGGGGGGGGAGTATTTGAGGGTGGGGGAGGGGGGGCTGTAAGGGTTAGAATGTGAAACGATGATATCGTGGAATCACATGGTCACCCATCAAAAAAATAGTAAAAACTAAAACTTTTTAAAATAAAACTATTTTTTTGAATGAACAGTTTTTATAATTTATGTTTTCCCATACAGCATTTATTTGTTGCCTCTAGTCTGTCATTAAGACTGAACGTAGGGATGGCGTCCGGACGTTGACCTTTTAAGTGATTCTTACAAAATACAGAGTAAGAAGTAAAAGAGGGAGCACAATTTTTATTGTTTTTTTTTGTGTTGTTTATTATAATTTGTAAAAAGTTGTCGAACAAATGTTGTTGGGTTTGATGGAGAGAGGCGGCCTGCAAGAGGTGGCCAATTAATGACAAATAACCCTGTATAATGTTAAATACAAATTATGCGAAAATGTGAAGTAAAATAATATGTAAGGCAGTTGTTAATATTTGAGAATACTATAGCAACGTATAAAACCTACAGAATTCAACAATGTGTAAAAATTAATGTATATAAAAGGTAGTATGGAGCCTTAACGAGTAGCAATGGTCGGCGTTATTAAAGGTTCCATTAAAGGTACCATGTACATGGTAAATTAATATTGAAAAAATATTTGAAATTTGATAATTTATATACTTATTTATATGTGAAAAAATCTAAAACTTATGGTTATGAGGAGAAGAGAGAAAAATGTAAGAAGAATAAGAATATAGTTAATATAAGATGATTTTAAAAGATCTTAAATACCTTTTGAGCGGTAAAACTGGGAAAAAAACACTGAAATAAAACAATTTTGAAAAGTAATAGAACGAATAATATAAAACAAACAGAATTTAAACAACACAAATTAAAACAATTAAATTTAAACTTAACAGTCTGTAAGGTGACGTGTAGAGATACCCTTATAAATACTATGCCTTGGCGAGGTATTAGAAAGAGAAGGTATGAGAAAACGTTGAATGAATTTATGTCTGTATCTTTTAATGCAGCTTTTTCAAATCACAACGATGCTAAAGAAGTATTCACTTCAAAACGTGTGTTACTTAACCATAGACAATACTAACAGCGAGTAATGGGTCTTTTCTACAAGCAGCACAACTATCGACATGGCAACTCCGTACAGCGTGGCGATGAGCGCGGGGTACATGTCTGTTATACCGACGCTGCTGAAGGTAGAGATGGTCCCGGAGCAACGAGGCCGCCCCACGTGGAGACGATGGTGATTGGCCGCCTGTACACCGGTCTCGCGGATCTTTATAAAGCTGGTTTAGTTGGGACAAATGAAGTAATGATATTTGGGCATGGACAATAATTGTAAAATTTCAGTACTAGATGGAAATTATTTAGTACAGCTCTTACAAATCGGACATATTGTACCAATTTTGTAAGAACCGGACAAACGATTTAAATATTTTTTACATTTTTTATTCTACAATTGCAACCTGATTTTAAATAAGTCTTTGTATGGCGAGCGTTTTTGTCCCGGAAGCCATGGGTCTATTTCGTTAATATAATCTATCTCCACTAGATCACATTTCTCTTCCTCTTGATAGGTTTCCTGGATCAGGCGATATCCAGGATTTAATTCCATGTGGAAAGCAAATAAACCCTAAAAATTTATAAAATACTTTTTAAATTTTTGCTCTGATTTCTGTGCTACAAATTCAAATCTTTGCTATAAGACGACGAAAAAAGATAAACGTATTAATTAATATATAATAATTTGTTATAAGTATACCTTTCTTATCTTCTGGACGCCATCTTTCATGCTGTAAAAGTTGGGTTTTTTACCTTTTGGAGCAATCTTTTTGTTGTATATGTCTTTCCGAATCGGGTCGTTCAGTTTCTTTGATAATAAAAAAATATTTTATAAGTTTATACAATGTCAAGATTATACAGGTTCATTTGTAATTATTTGGCCACTTCTTGCAGCCAGCCTCTATACCCAACAACATTTGTTCAAAGACTTTTTTAGATTAATAGTTTTAAACATTTAACTTCTCTTATACAAAATTTATTTGTTGCCTTTGTACTGGCATTAACACTGAGCGGAGGTATGGTGCCCGGGCGTTAACCTTTCAGGTAGGTACTTCTTACAAAATACAGAGTAATACGTAAAAGAGAGCAAACATTTATTTGTTTCGTTTTTTTGTGTTGTTAATCAAGATTTGTAAAAAGTCGTAGAATAAAAGTTGTTGGTATTGATGTAGACAGGCTGCCTGCAAGAGGTGGCCATATAATTACAAATAACCCCGTATATATAGATAGGTTCTAACTAAATATATTCGTTAGACATACCTTGAAGAAATAACGATTATATTCAAAATCACTGGCACCCAACTTCAAGGGCGAGGTAAGTAAATCAGGGAGTGACCGCACTGAGCTACTCGGTGCTCGAAGCAGCACTACGATATTAGCAGAATACGCTGCGTAAAGAATCGTCAGCGCTATGAACAGCAGCAGCGTCACACATCTACCTACAATAGGTAAATGCTTTAAATTGAGATATTAAAACTCCCCGTTGTTGGCATATGACCGTATTACACCAACGAACAATTTCTTTAGTTTACCATTATCTGAAATAAACACCATGCATGGTAAACAAAGCCAAGTGAAGTAAATGTAAACAAACACAACTTAGTTATGAGTACTATAATGTTAAATATGTTATTATTTATTTGTGAAGGATCTTATAATAGATGTATTGTAGTTATGAGTGTAACGTGAAAGTTTTCCACGCTTAGACAGAGAAGGCAGATATTACTAAAGATTCATATAATTGGAAACCTTGGTGAATCACTACTGCGGTATTATATTATTTTTTTATCTCATCTATTCAAAAAAATCTGCTTGGTTCCCAAAAAACAGGGATTAAAACACTGCTTTAGTCCCTCCGGGATTAAAACATTCTTGAATTTCGAACACCAATATAACCGTCTCAAGAACCGTCGTCTGACATTTCAAATTCTCAAGCTGTAGTTAATAAAACTACAACTATAACAGACGGCCTTAATAAAACTGTGACTATGCACTTTAATAATTGCACAAATATAAATATTAACATTTATTTTTTTTCTAATAAACTGTTCTTATTCATAGCTTGCATTTTACTTGTTTCCTCATAGATGTGATAAAAAGCAGATTGTGCACCTCGGGACTAAAGCTACTTTAAGCTCGAGTGATGTACTTTGAATCCCTCCCTTGCTCAGGATTCTACATTAGAATCCCTCGGTACGCTCGGGATTCAACACCAGAATCCTTCGCTTCGCTCAGGATTAAAAAAACACTCTCCCTTTAAAGTAGTGCTTTAGTCCCACGGTACAAAATCTACTATTTGTGCATGAAGAACTATAACTTGAGCAAGGGTATTAGGAAGAAAGCAGTAAGAGCTAATAAAAAAACCTATAACATTTTATTTTACTTTATAATTTAAATGTTACAACTAAATATTAAAGCTCAAATATTTTAAATTTTTAATTTGTGTTAGAATTGATTTATGATGCTAATTCTTATAGTGATTGAGATTGTTATTTTATTTTATTTATTTTTAATTTATAAATTTGATTTCATTTGTATAATTTATAATAATTCAAGATTGTTGTAAATTAATTTAATGTTGTTCGAGTCTGATTTGGTTTAATCAAATGAGAATTTATTTATTTAGAAGAATGATTATGCATTTACTAATATAGTTTTATAATTGTAACTAACAACTGGATCCTTGTTATCTTCAATAAATGATTATTATTATTATTATTATTAAGTAAAAAAAAAAAAAAAAAAAAAATAAAGTACGTGACATGGTATGACATGACTCCACTTATCTCCTCAACGCTTCAACACCTGTTCCAATGTGCAGCTACCCTAGCCCTATCAACCATTACAACACCTGTCTGTCCATGCGATTTGTAAAACTTTAGCTAGTGATTGTGTCCATATAGATGTGGATTTCTTTGTGTCTGTTTGAGTGAAAAACTTTAATAAGTGACCGTGCCTCTATAGATGTTGGTATGTTAGTTTGTGTTTGCACGTATGAGTGTGTTCGTGTTTTGACTACTTTAGTTAATGAAAATGCCAAGTACTCTAATTAAATTACCGGCAGCGTATCTTGGCTCCAAGGTACATCCTTGCTGCAGCACCGCTCCGATAATAAGGATAAGAACATCCGCCCAGGATCCGTTCAGTTGTAAGGGATGCTGTTTAAAATGTATTTTACTTCTTAATGATATTTAAATCAACAACAAAGAAACTCATCATTTATGAAGACTCTATTGAATATGTATTGTATAATTTAAGTTTCACACAATAGTGGTAAGTCATATTATTAATTCTATTTTATTAAGTTATATGTACCTATTCGTTTCTTTATTTCTGTCATGTTAATTAATAAAATAATACAAGTCATTCACTGTGAATAAATATTTCATTCATTGACCCATTTGCTGTAACCAGACGAGTATAGTTCCGCGAAGTTACGATGTTTGAGGAAAAAAAGTAATATGTATAAAGAAAATGACGATGGGATAAATACTGAGAAGTATTGTTCATTTATTAAAAAATGGTCATGATTTATTTATTGAAAAAAAATATTAAAACTCATCATGTAACCTAATAGTTTAATAGTATAGTAATTTATGTTGGTACCACACGGGTGCCAGTGTACAATTTTGCTATTACCTGAATCCAACCTGAATACCTAGACCAAGCTTTGACACTAATGAAAAGAAACTATAATTTTCTTGTAATACTCCAGATACCAACCAATACCAATAAGATAGATAAAGAGTTTTTTTTACTCAAAATGTAGATCAAACGAATGGGGAAGTTCAGAAAAAAGACAGAGATAAAAATAATAAAGGTTTAGAATTAACAATTCTATAATATAAATAATCATTATCTCGTATTTGGTTGACAAAAAAAACCTCACCATGCCCATAGAGGCTTCCCATTTTGAAGTAATGTATAAGAATACAGCACAACCCAGGACACATATAGCAATGGCGACCCACACTGCTGCTGTGAATGGTAGAGCGAATATGTTCTCCAGCAGCGCCAGCGGCGGCTCCCGGAACACAAACCTCACAGCTGTAGAACCAATCATGGCTATATAATCAATAGCCATCATCCTCTCCTGGGTAAATATCGTGATGGTTCCTGAAATTAAAGGATGCTGTAAACAAATTTACAATTGTACGATTTCTTTCGTGTAAATTATTCATTTTTATCAATCGGATCAATCGGTTTGAAACGTCTTTCACCAATAAAACTGTTCAACCGTAAAAAGAATTCAATATTTTTAAATTTTCAAAAATACAAAGGTTGTAAATAAAACTGTTTTTACCGATTTAATTCGCTTATAATCAATTAAAGTTTAATGGAGGAGAGACGGGTTAGATTTAAAATATAAATTTAAAAAATAATTCATAATACGCGAGTAAAATCCGTAAAAATAGTTTTATTTTAATATGTAGTACTAGTGAAAGCCTTAAAAACACTATACAAAGGTTTTAGTTTATTTTTAAATAAGATTAATGATCTATTTTCGCGAATCTAATCATTTAATTATTTTACCAAGATCAGCCTCTTTTTTAACCAAATGGTCTATGATTCCCTGCCACTTCCCGTTCTTGTCCTTATAACCCCACGTGTGAGTGAAGATGCGGTTCTCTGTGGCGTTGAGCATATCAAAACACACCTTCACCATCACGTACGACATCTTAGTTATGGAGTCCTGGTGTAAGTTTCTATAACATAAAATTGACCATCAAATCTTTACACCTATAAAAGAGAAAGTATGTATGTATGTTCCGGATAAACTCCGAAATGGTTTGACCGATTTTGACTAAATTTTCAGAGGATCTTTATATTGATCCAGCGGGTAATCCTGTAAAGTTTGTTGACGATCAGATATTTTTATTGAACTGTCAGTGACATTTTTTTTACTACTGATATTGTTTTTTACATCAAACTATTTAACGTCAGTTAGGTATAACGTCATGACACTATCCATGTACAAGCTAGAGAAACGAGTAGAAGAAAATGAAATTCAGGTTGAATCATAATCATTATGGAGGTAGTTAATTTTAAATAAGTTAATTCTTATATTTAATATATTTTTTATTTTGTATTTGAGTTAATACATCTTTAAATTAAGCGCGAAGTCTGAATATGCTAGTTTATTATAAAGAACTTAAAAACTGTAACACGTATAGTAAAACTCATTGGGCTATTATAGAAATCACTATAATATATAATTTAAAGACTTCCAAAATATTATATTTTTTTTTTTTTTTTTTTTTTTTTTTTTTTTTTTGTCTGTCTATGCTGTTAGCCCTGTTGGCTATTACAGCGTCACCGGGGGAATGGGTGGGTCAGGAGACCCACCCTTAAAAAGGGGGGGCCAGATGGGCCCCCATGGGGAACGACGTCCCGAGGGCGTCTCAGATTGAGAAACGGACCTCGGCTCGGGGCGTCGTTAGTCAGGAGGGAAGCTAAGGAAATTTGGACACTAGCGTCCTCCGACGGCAGAACGCCGGAGCAACGGAGCACTTACTCAGTTGGGACCTCGTCTATACCGGTACAGACGGTGTGTGTCTGTATGTTGTGTGGTGTCAATTATACCTACGCGTACACGTTATTACCTACTGTGAACGCGTCGTCGGGGTCAACGAGTACCGACTTGGGTCTTCTTTTTCTGACTAAAGTAGTCTTACGTGGTCTATACTCTGCGGCGTCAGCCACCAGTGGGTTCGGGTGTCGCTCAGCACGTTCAAAGTACTTTTGGGAAAGCCCCTTGAAGTACTGAGCGATGGTCGGAAGGTTCAAGTCTCTATGGAGATCGATGTTGCGTACGAACCACGGCGCCCCGGTTGCAATCCGTGTAAACCTGTTCTGAATCACCTGAAGGGGTTTCAGATTAGCGTGCGCAAAAGCGGGACTCGCATAGGACATGACGGAACGTATGCAAGCTTTGTAAAGTGTCACCTTATTGCGAAGGGACATTTTACTCCGCTTGCCTAACAGCGGATATAAACGACCTAATATGTAGGCCGCTCTGCTACGAACGGTCCTAATATGCGCAGTGAAAACTAACTTTCTATCTAACGTTACTCCTAGGTATTTTGCCTCGTCTTTCCAAGGTATCGGTTTATCAAAGAGTTTGATTCGCGGGAGGATCCTTGGGGGGCCCCGTTCGAAGAGCACCGAAACGCTCTTCTCAGGGTTTACCTCGATCCGCCATTTCCTCAGCCAACTCTCAAGGGAGTCGACTGCGGATTGGAGACGTTGGTATATCTCCCAGTGATCCTTAGAGGACGTGTAAAGCGCGGTATCGTCCGCGTACATGGCAAGGTGCACTTTAGATCGCGGTCTAGGAATATCGCTAGCGTAGATGGAATAGAGGATGGGCGAGAGAACTGAACCCTGGGGAACACCCGCCCTGATGGGGCGGGGGGTTGACAAGACGCCTTCCACTCTGTAGCGAAAGGAGCGATTCGTCAGGTAGTCCCGTATGATGAGTACGAGTCTGTCCGACACCTTGAACTGGTATAACTTGTACACCAGTCCATTGTGCCAGACCCTGTCGAACGCCTTAGCTACATCGAGGAAGAGCGCTCCTGTCCTATGCTTCTTGGCCCTCACAGTGGCCCCTATCAGTATGTGCTCCGTGAGGCGTTGCACCTGATGGGAACATGAATGGTTGGCTCTAAAGCCGAACTGCTCATTTGGGATGATTTTGAGTCTCTCGACTTCCGATCTAAGTCTACAGAGGATGATTCTCTCATATACTTTCCCTAAGGAACTAAGAAGACTAATGGGACGGTAACTACTAGGCAGATGCCGGGGTTTGCCCGGCTTATGGAACCCTATCACTATGGCCTCTTTCCACTGGGCCGGAAACGAGCAACCGGCCAGTAGAGCGTTAAAAATGGTAACCAATAGGTAAATTAAAGGAGGCGGAAGAAGCTTTATCACTTTGTTAGTGATCCTATCGGGACCTGGCGATTTCTTGACGTGAAGCGCCCTAACTATGGACGTCACCTCGTCTAGGTTCGTTTCCTCGATTGGCGGACCGGCCGGTGGCTGAGAACACATTATATTGACCGATTTGTCGACTATTTCGACATGATCGCGATCAACGGATTGAGCAGACAGACGGCACTGGCTCTCTAGACTGTCGGCTAAGCACTCAGCTTTGTCAGAGTCGTCAAACGCGATGGCGGAGTTAGGTCCAACCAAGGGAGGCATATCTGAGACAGTGTCCGCCTTCAACGCTCTCTGCAACCGCCAGAATGCCTGGTGTGTTGGAGAGAGCGTCGCAAGCGTCCTATCCCAGCCGCTATCTCTGAAGTCGTCGAGAGCTTGTCTCGACTCCCTCTGAAGACGGCGCAGCCTCCGTCGGTTGTCATCTGTCGGGTATCGGTCATGGGCTCTAATCGCGGCGTTTTTACGGGTGATGAGGAGTCTAATGTCCGGAGGGAGTGCTCGGTAACCCTCGAAGTTCACTCGGACCTCCCTCGAGGACTTTCCTATGCTGTCTACCAAATGTTCTGTGAAGTTAGTCGCGGCTGAGACAGCGTCCTCGTCCGATGTAAGCTGGTCAGGAATTTTGTCGAGGTGCGCTGGTACGGGGGAATGGAGTTGCTCTCGAAGCTTCGTCCAGTTAATAATTGTTTTGGTCGCGGGTTCCCTAAGGGGAGGAAGTCCTAGCTGAAATAGGACCGGTCGATGGTCAGAGTCTAGCTCGGATAGCGTCTCGATAGAACGTAACTGGAGTGTCACGCCCTTCAAGAGTACTATGTCGAGCACGTCGGGTCTGTCATGTCGGAAGTCTGTGTCGCAGTATCGCGTGGGACTCAAAGGCGCGGTGATCTCGAAGTCGAGACCAGCCTTGTAACTTAGCCTATCAAGGAGATTTCCTCTACTGTTTGCGACAGTGGAGTTCCAGCGGGGATGTTTGCAATTTAGGTCGCCGGCCAGAATGGTTGCGTTACCTAATTGGAGTAAGGACTTAAGGTCCCTCTCAACTAAGGCTTTATTGGGAGAAAGATAGACGGATGCTAGTACGATCGACTGATGGCCGGTCATACCCACCTGACATAATGACGCTTCTACGTTGACTAGTTGGGGCGGATCGAGCGGAGTGCAATGAAGAGACCTTCTGTAATAGATGATGGTTCCCCCCTTCGCGGTTGCCCTATCGTTCCTAACGAGACGGTAATTTGCGATGCGCGGATCACGATTACACGGCTTCAGAAAGGTCTCTTGTACTAACAGGACGTCTATCTGGTGCGTGACCACGAAGTCGCGCACTAGATCTATCTGCTTAAGTAGCCCGTTCGCGTTGAATGTAGCGACAGTCAGAGAGCGAGGTTTTACCCTTCCACGCGATGTCATCATGTTGACATCGTGTGTTCGTATATCGATTTGATTAGGACGGCGTGCTTGAGGAGCACTTCCATCCTCGCGGGAGGGTTCCGCGCGGAATCCCTCATTTCATTTGAAAAGACTAGGAGCTCTTCGATGTCTATTACACCGAAGAGGCTCGTGACGCACGCGAGCGAACTCGCAACTCCGTCGGTGGAGTTACGAACCGGCGGCGGCGGCAACGACTGGGGGACGGGCTGTGGGATAATCCTCGGAGGCTTCACCCAAGCGTTCGCGATCGCGTTCGCGGGTGCCTGAGGGGCCTGGGATGCCTGAGGGGCCGCGGGCCTCCCAGGGGCTAGAGGAGCCCATGGAGGCTGTGCGAACCGAGGAGGATGCCTTGCCGGCTGTGTCCTGCGCGGCGCTTTGGGGCACCCGCGATAATTCGCAGGATGGCCCTTCTGTCCGCACAGGACGCAGCTGGGAGGATCCTCAGGGACCGGTCCCTTCCGCGAGCAGTCGGCTGTCGCGTGGTCGTCCAGGCACTTGACGCACCTTGGACGCGCGTGACAAAAACGTTGGGAATGCCCATAGAGCTGGCAGCGATGACACTGACCAGGAAAACCGCGACCACGTGGAGGTTCGACCCTAAGGCCGGAGAGTTGGCAGACTGCCTTAACGTTAAAAATTTGCTTTCCTTCCGGGGAAAGCTCGAGATGGACGAGAACAAGATCGAACGGGACCCTAGTGGTCGCTCGGTACATGCGGTGCACCGAGATGACGGGGAAGGATTGGGACTTAAGGTCCTCGAAAATCCGCTCAGTAGTGAGCTCCACGGGGAGCCCTCGGATGACCACCGTTAAGCGGCGTTCATCCTCTAGCGCGTAGGTGTGGTATCCGTAACCACGTTCGCGGAGGAGACGAGTCAGACCACGGTGGTCCGACGAAGACGCGGTTTGAACGCGGATACCGTCGGCGGTATTTCGGGCGGACGTGAAATGGAGCTTGTGCTCCGTCATAAGTGCGGACAGAGTGTCCCACTTAGACTTGTCCCTTATGTAAAGCGGCGGCGGCGCGGGGGACTTCCGTGGCGCTGAAGGCGCAGGCGCTGAAGGTGCCTCCGCGGGCGCTGAAGGCGCGGACGACGGCGACGCGGACGCGGGCGCTTCGGGCGCGATCGGCGCGCGTTCGCGAGTCGGGCCCGGGCCCGAAGAACGGTCGGGCGACGCGGGTTCGCTACTAGCGGGTTTTGAGGCCCGTTTTCGCGGGACGTTCGAGGAGAGCGCTTTCGTCGCCTTCCTCTTGGCCGATTTGGTCTGCACGGTCGTGAAACCGTCGTCCTCGTCAGCGTCCGAGGAAGGGGACGAACTCCCCGACTCGGAATCCGAGGCCGTCTGCTCCGTAGGAGTGGCGGCCTCGACCTCCATGTCGGAGGTGCTCTCGGTCACGATCGCGGCGCGCGAGGTCGAGGGCGGAGACTCGATGCCTAACAAGACAGAGTAGCGCAGGCATAATTGAGGCGCAATTCCGTGGACCCAACCATAGAACTGCGACTTGGACAGATCTTCGGGTTCCGCCGCGGATTTGGGGTCCATGGTGGAGCCCGGAGATATGAGCCGTCCTCCCTGCGTGAGCAGGGAGGCGAGTGCCTAACGTGAACCCTATCGAATCTCTGTCAGTAGGTAACAGAGGTGTGCCTAATACCCTAACGACTGTGTACTTACACGACGCAGGCTATTACGACGAAGTCTTTGAATTGCGTTTCGTACCCTAACTAGGGCGACGTCGGACTTGTTGGACCCCTATGCAGGCTCGCCGGCCCGCAGGTGTGCTTGCGGCGATGACTCACACACAAACACAATCACACCGCTGGCTTGCACACAATGGAGGTCGTTATCTTGACTGGCGCAGGTGTACGAACGGTCGGTGCAGGTGGTCGGTGCAGGTGGCTGGGCGGTCAGCGTGACGGCCCAGGTAGGTGGCGCGGATAGGCGGAGCAGGTAAGAGGGACATGTGTCCCGGTCGACTGCTCAACGGTCCAAAATATTATAACTGTTTCAAAACTGGTAAAAATAATCCGCCCATCATAAAGTCAATGACCTCGCCTCACACCAGATGGACGAGTTATTGGAAGTAGTTGTATCAATCTCATTTGTTTTAATTTGACACATTAATTAATAATATATTTTTATATAGACTAAAACTAATGTCAGTTACTTCCTTCTAATTAATATTGACAAACATACGTGTTTCTTTAACAGTGAAAGTATAGAAAATAAATTTAGGCCTAAATTCTAAAGATTAATTAGTCTCTTTCAAATTTATTTATTTATCTGAGATAAGGAATTAGCTCATATATTGATTAAGTAATTTAATTAATCATGGAATAAAACTGTGAACATACGAAGTTATATATTTAAAGAACTACAACTAAAGCCAATCCAACATTTACTCAATTAATAATACACATATAAGTTTGTTAAAATCTTTAAATTTATATAACAGATATTTTAAGAAATATTGAAAGAACTATCCCTATTTTATAGGGATAAACAATCAGAGGATAGAGGTTAATAAAAGGATTGCCAAAAAAGCGGTATCTAATGTCCCCAATCATATTGTACCATCTAGTAATCAAACCCAATATAAGTGTATAGTTGTACTCACAGTCTATCATCAAGGTGTTCTCTAGTGTCATTGCTATCGGTGATAACATTCGCTATGGTCAGATTGTGTTTCCGTAAATCTTTCCGTCTCACTGATAAGGGCTTCGAGTTCCTAAAATCTTGGATAGTTCCGTATTTTGTAGACTAAAAAGATTGTAAAGGTTTAAATAATTATAATTACAGAAAACAATTACAGTTAACTTCAAAGAAAGTTATGTTTCTTTGATTGATGCTAGAAAATTATTTTTGGTGGATTACAATATTTATTTTAAATTTAAATAGCCAATCAAATGGGTCATTTACCTTTACATTTTTATTATATTTCTGAACGTTTCCTACTGAACTATTTGAGTTTTTAATTCCGGAGCTGGAAGGACGCCAGACAGCTCTTGAAGTAAAAATAATATTTGCATGATCTGCTATCTTGTAAGCTGCAATAAAAACTTCAATGTTCTCTATGAGGTTCTTTATATATTGTATTTGAAGTATTTGCTATTACTAGAGCAAAACGCTTAATAATAAAAATTCCTAGGTGAGGAAATTAAAGTTTTAGATTAATGAGTAATTAAAAACTCATCGATAGGGGCAGGACTCGACCCTGCGATCTCTAGAAAACAGTCCCGTCGCTTTGCCAATTGAGTTACCGTGTCGGTACGCAAATCCGTGAATCTAACATTATATTTCTAATGGTCTTTATCGGGGTTAACGACATTTATCTAATTGCAATTATCTCATGGATATCACTTTATAGTTTGTAAATAATATATCATTTTTGGCCAATGACATACATCTCTTTCTAACTATTGCTGTCCAAAGTCGACACAAGATGAACTGACAGCTAGAATCTTACATTTATAACATTCTGTGTAAAAATCGATAAATATTCCATAAATATTCGATAAATATTCCATGACTTTTGGGGACATCTGCCCATAGAATTACTATACATAGAACAGGGGAGCCCTAGGTAGGCCTATGAGTGTCACTCTCTGACAAATATAATAATAAAAGATAAACATATTTGTCTTTGTCTAATCAGATATGCAAGAAAGAGAGACTGATGTGTAGCCTTATTTGATTTATTTTCTTTTTCGATGGACACATTTTAGACTGATTTCTCTACCTTATGTATAACAATTCTATGCATCTGCAACATAACCTTACCTACCGCCAATACACATATACATAAGTATAAAGCAGGCTAACATAAGTTGATCCAGCAAAATAATTAAAACTATGCGTATAAAAATATTATTAACCAGTTACTCGTGACTCAGATAATTACTTGAATTAGAATCTAGCCATGTTTGGATATTCCAGTTATCATTTAAACAGTTTTAATTACGACTAACAAATTCATATACTAAGACGTAAAATAAATCATTAAATTATAATTACAAAATACAATTACATATCGTAAAATGCACACTTGACATCATTTAATATAAGGTTGTAATTTTTTTTTTCTTTATGTTAAAATGTATAAGGTAACATTAAAGAAATATCTTTGCTGACCATTGAATAATTAATTAACATAATATAGGGGTTAAACAAGATATAAATAGTTATTTATTTAATAAGAGAGAACAGAATAATAATGAAACTTGCCCTCAGTCAGTAGATATTCATTACCAACTCGTTTGGCGAAGACCACATCACTGTTCAGTGGTAAATCTAGATCCAGGTGATTCTCGTAATTACCAGTATCGTCAATCAGTAGCCATCTGTAGGGAGACTTGAAGTAACCCAGCCCACTGGCCTGGTAACAGATATTTTATACCTATAATACTATAAATATATGACATTTCTTTAAAAGTAATTATAAAAAACTTGAATGCAAATATATTTATAATTACAGAAATGTATTATATTTATGAGAAAATCTTATATTTATACCTCGAAAACAATGATAAATATAATAATAACCAATGAACAATGATAAATATAATATAATAATATTCAGAATATGTAGTAAAATTATTCAGATATAAATAATTCATTAATATATAAACACATCGTAATTTATTTCAGTTTTAAGAATGTTAATAGATTAATGAATCGAAATGGTTTTAAATGAAAATACCTGTAATAAGAAATCGTCAATACCCGGACATGTTAAATCACCTATAATTATAATATGATGCAAAAAATTCTCCGATCTATTTTGTTGTAGCGACAGAGCCAAAAATACATTTTCGTACGACAACATTCGTGTTAGTTCCAATATTTTATCTAAAATAAATAATTTAGGTTATTGCACTCTGAAAGTCTAATCCCTACTAATATTATAAATGCGAAAGTAACTCTGTCTGTCGGCCTATCTGTTACGCTTTCAACGTCTAAACCACTGCACCGATTTTGATGAAATTCGGTATGAAGATAGAACTAAATTTGTGAAAGGACATACTATACTTTTCATTGCGGAAAAATTGGGTTGAAATAGGGAATTAAAGTTAGTAAGGAAGTTCCTTATTATCAAACGTGCAATCATGTAGAACGACAAACCATGTAGCGACGCGAATCAAGTCGCGGGCGGAAAGCTAGTTTGTAAATATGTTTGGGGATAGAGTGAGAGTGTAAGTATATGGGCGAAAAGTGTATATTGTAGCAGTAGCCTAGCTGGGTAGGCTAGTTGAAAGCTGCAAAATTGTCAAGGATAATACTATATATGGCTGGCAACAATTTGTTCCAGTATAACTTTGCGTGAAATAGAAATGTGAACATGATGTGCATGTTAATTTAATATATTATAAAAAACAATTGAGGATCTAGATTTAAACTTAGATTTTCTAAAAACCTAAGTTTCTAATAATTTGTGTATATTTTTTTGTCCTTACGACAAAAGTAATGAACAGATTTTGATGAAAATTTGTGTGGTTATAGCTTTTTGCTCTAGACATTCTAGGATACTTTTCACTCACACACACTCTTTTCAAGGGTTTTAATTTACTACATTAGATTAATATCCAAGCCAACATTAAATGCATTTTGATGTCGAAAAATGATACCAATGTTTGGAATGTAACATTATATATAATTAGAAACATATTTTAAAATATTAGACATGGCTTTTTGCTATCTGTACTTGAACTAGAGGAAGCAGACAAAGTTGCTGCAACAGCTAGTGCAATAATAAGTCGTAGTATAAGTCGTGACTTACGCTGCTTCCAACATAGTTTAGGAGTTAATAAAGACGTCGGTGTGTTGTCAAAAAGCACATATGACGCCACGAGGTTCCTTACATCTGAATGACATGTAATAAACTTAATGTACATTAAAGTTACAAGATATATTATTTTCAACGACATGTTAAGTTGTGACAAAACATAATATTGAAGTGAAAAAAATATGTAGGGTAACCAAAAATCTTACATAAAATATGGACTTGCCCTAAAGACAAGGCCTTTTTCATAATAGTACAGTCAAGTTGATAAATATTATGTATATAAGGATAAAAATTACTTCAATATTTTCCTTAAAAAGTAAATTATACTTAATTATACAAGTTGTTTAAATACAAACATGTTTGTTAAATATTAACATAATTTATTAAAAATATAAATAGGATGTTTTTTATGGTTTATATGTATGTGTACTTTTGATGTTTTCTTTGAAACGCTACGACTTATTTTGGCTCTTAAAATCTTATTAATTAATGTGACACATGTATTAATAACACTGTATATTACTATATAAATTTACTCATTTCATTTTAATAAGATTATTAATATAGAAATATTTTTTTAAATATTGATATAGACCTTGATGTAGTAAAAAATATATAAAATACATTTACTTAAATATCTACCACATAACATAAAAATGTTATATAAAAAATCTAAAACATTTTTTTGCTGTCTGTACATAAGTATAAGATATTCTGTTTGCGATCCGCCCATAAAAAGATTACCCTACTTAGAAGCAGTTAACATGTCATTAGGATCTGTGCTTACTTATTTAAATAAACAAATTGACTAAAATATGTCCATACGTGTTTTAATTTATTTATGGAGCAATACCTCTTTATAAAGTATTCCTTACTTTATGCTCAATGGATTCGATGAAACTAACTTAAATTACATACTTAATTTACAACTCACTAAATATATCTTGGACATAGTTTCAATGAATCAATGGTTTATATTTAATGTTTTTTTTTATTTGTGAATTATTGTTTGGGTTCGATTATTTTGGATAAACCTTCATAAAGAATATGCTGGTAGGTTTATGTAAAAATAACATCATTTTGACGTCAAACATCTTTCATTTGATATCATTGTACTGACTTTCATGTTATAATTTACAAAATTTGGAATATTTATGTTTTAAAATATTAATATATTCTATTATTAGGTAATATAATATTTAACATACAGCACATCTATTTAGTTAATAAGTACCAATCGTTTCCAATATTTAATTTGACTTTGTAAAACATACTAGCTATAAAAATCTTACTCCGATTTAATATAGATACCTATAATTACCCGAATTAATTAATATTGAGCTAATGAATGCTGGAAACACTAGACTTGCTAAATGACCTAACTTCATTTAGTTCCTAAAATAAAATACGCTTAAATCACTTTTTGTGGAACTCAATCAAAATAAAATCTCAAGTTAAAGTCTAAGTTTCAGCCATTATAATATTACTAATAATTTCCACTAAAAAAATCACACCAAAATCGGGACAGGTATTTTTCGAATTACATATATTGCGTTGGTGGTCAAGCAAGTTAAATAAGGATCATTGCGAAATGCGCGTGCGCCGCTCTATGAATCATTTCGATGACGATGTCCCGTTACATGTTACCTCACAATATTAATCATAAAAATAAAAACATTTAACAGCGTGTCTTAATATGATCGAAAAATACTCTAAAATATATAAGCAAATTCTTGACAATTTGTGTCGCAGTTTTAGTTTATTTTCCTTATGACACACTGGATGCGTTATCAGTGTTTTCCTCAAAAATTATTGCGTGTAAATATTAATCGACCTGTTTTTGTCATTACGCAGTATTCAATCCTCTCCTTGACACAGAATTGTTAAACCATAGTGCATGCATTGTGGGTTTCTCTCAGTCATTTTTGTTTCTTGGAACCACGAGATATTGAGGAATTAAAATGAATTTATGACTTCGTACCGACCGAAATTAATTTATAAGATGGACTCAACATTGTACCATTTTTGTGGTCTTGAGATAAGTCAAGCTTTATTAGTCTCCAGAAATTAAAAAAAAAACCTAACTGACATACCTAACCATATGCAAGAATTTGTCTTTAAGTTGATAAAAAGAAACAAAACACTTTTTTCAGTGAACATTTTAATTATTTTAGCTTTTCAATTTTAATGGATGACGGTCTTGGACAGCTTACTAAGGAACTTAACCTTATTATGTTTTCATTCTCATATATATGTGAGATTTTATATAAATCTATTTACTGATCACTATTTGGTTTACAACTTCGTTGTTGTTTTACTTAATGTTTATAATACTTTATTGTCTTTGAGGTCATTCTAATTTTGTTTCTACAACAGAATAGTTACACACTAATTAAAATTCTAGCATTTATTGCAATTAAGCTTGACGCATGAACTTTTTATGTTTGTGGAATATCTCTTTTTTAGTAAACTTGACATTAGCAATGATTAAAATCTACCAAGTAATGTATATATGACATTAAATTATCATCAAAAAACTCGTCATTCACAAAATTACATAACTGCATTCGGTTTTTTGAGAAATGACACGTAATTAATTTGATCGTAGTTGCCGTGATGTCGTAAGGATTTGGTTTTCCTTGTAATTAAAACATTTATCATATTTAGGTTTTATATTTAGGTTAAAAACAACGCTGTTATTGTTTTTAACACGCTTCTATTATTTTGACGTGTATGTTTGCTTGTAACCGACTTTTTCGAATGCGATTTGTCTCATTTCCCGCGGACCGATTTTGTTCAAACTTTGTACACATATCAAGAACCGATAGTAAATTATTCATTCGATGAGATTATCTCATTATCCTGATTAGGATCTCATTATCTTCAGAAATAATAATTATCTTAAGCTAATTTGGCGTGTTTTTTAGTTCTTTTAAACTATATTTTTAAAGTTAACTCTCTGTGATTGTAATTCGAGTCACGATTAAAGAATATAAGAATATAAGCTCCTAAATTTCTATACTGCAAAACAAAACTTTGTGAAATAATGAATTAAATGAATCATGAAACAAATCAAAAAAGTGTTCATGGAGTTTCTTATCTACTCTTCTCCACTGAACATTTCAGAACCGTGCTGCTAGTCTGTCATTTCATCAGCAATGTATGCCTATATGAAAAAAAAAATACTTAGACTAAAATATCACCCGAATACCAATTTTGTGAGTTTGAAAATATTTAATAATGTGTTTAGCCATGTTTAGATAATTTAAAATTTTTTATAGAATGATAAATAAATCATATGTTGAAAGGGGTGAAAATATAATAATTATTTTATATGCTCATTTACTTAAAATTATTATTAAAATTATATAAATGTACATTTTTTTTATTATATTATTAAATTCTAATAGACATTCATGATTTTGATATAAACAGAATATGTTATTGTTTGATAATAAATAACATGTAATTAAACGGTCAAACACTCTTCAAATAGTCCAAGCGGAGTCGCAAGAAAGAGCTAGTAAAATATAAAATTACTTTCTTTATATATATCTAACACAACACATAGGAAAAATATGCCGAATAAATTTATTACTAAGAGCCAAGATTCGTGATATCCGCCATCTTGTGTAGTCATGAACGATTCATAGTTTTACATCATAAATTTTTTTTGTTTCGTAAGAAATTGACTTGGACTATGAGACTGCACTTCTAATGATTAATCAATATATTAAATACATATATATTAGACATTATTAATATTTAGTATTGAAACTAATATTATATTTTCTAAACATAAGTTCACTATGTCTATTTTGAAAGGCTTAATTCTTGTTACTATAAGCATGTAGGCATATCAACCAGATTAGATTTTATGTCATATTCTATAATAATATGCACATTCATTAAAGTATATCAACTTATAATATTCACTTAATTAGCGAATGGAAACTAGCAATTACTTCAAAAAACTCGTTTGTGTTTAGTCTAGATTTTAAATAAGTCCTGTTTCGTCTGAGCTACCTAATAATTATTCTAAGAATATAATCAAAATATACCTTGATAAAATATCAATAACAATATTTCGTTTATGAAAATATTCTTATTAGTAGTGTAAGTTTTCTTTGTTTGCCAAATTAGTTATAAATAAAACAACTTCCGTTTGAACATAATAAACTACTTTATTGCACAGAAGTAGGTAGTACAAAAAAAATTGAACATTAACACTGCTCATGTGTACAGAATAAGGCGTCTTTATCTCTAGGTCTCTTCCAGACAACCTTATTCTGGTAGGATCGGATTTTGAGAGACAGATCAAAGGGTGGTATAAAATAAAATATTACTAATGTAAATACAAGAATAATAACTTGATCCTACTAATGTTATAAATGCATTGTAAGTTTGTTTGTTACGCTTTCGCGAAAACTACTCAAACGATCAATATCAAACTTGGTACACAATACACATACGTTTGCAGGTATTAGAAGTAACATAGGATACCTTTTATTAAAAAAAAAAATAGCTGGAAGTAAAAAAAAAGATAAAAACATTGTTTGTCAATAAACACGTGGACGGAGTTACGAGCAAAAGCTAGTACATTTATTTATAATAAATTACAAAAGTTTAAAATGATTCAAAATCATTCAATTCTGATTAATCAATGTGACCTATCAAGTATCAAGACTTATAAAGTCAAAATTACTGTCACTGTAAGTATAAAATGAATATTCCAAATCTGGCAGCAATGGCCGAATATGCACAAATATCTCGAACAGGTCTTCAACCAGTAACACGAGTTTAGTTATTCATATTGAGATTTTATTTAGGGTTCCCTTTTGTATTTAAATTGACGTATTTTTTTTATTATAATTAATTATGACATTTATATTTTTCATTCTTATATAATAGGTATTTTCTGTAATCGTTGTTATACAACAACGTTTATAATATTTATTTATTAAATTTTATAGTGTGCATTTGATTTATTTTAATTATAATATGTGTAAACATTACATATATTAGAATAACTAAGAATGAGAATAAAGATAGTAAATCACTTTAATAAATCAAGATGTTAGATGTAACATTAATAATTATTACATACACAGCATAAATAAAATATTAACACAATTATATGCAAAATAATAATAATTTATACAAATATAAACAAATACGTTAATTACATATTATGTCAGTTTCTGGTAATAATTTCCGTAAACAATTTAATAAGACTTATTCCTTCTGATAATATGACTGTTATCAGGGCTGGCTTTATTTGTCCAGGCACCATTTGGGGTTCAAGTAGAGGGTACTAGTGGTAAAACAAAAATGTATAAAAAGTAAAAGTATTGTATAAAAAAGAAAATACATATGTCAAAAAAAAATTATATGTACAAATAAGTAAAATTACATCTAAAAAATTATATCTATATAAAAGTAAATTTATACGTATAAAATAAAATTATATGTATAAAAATAAATTATATGTATAAATAAGTTTCGAATTGTATTTTGATAAATCGTAAGAATGACCGGCACTAATTGAAATATAGGAAACTAAAAACGATAAACATTGAACGATTTAATTGGCTCTAAACTAATCACTTTTAACTTTAAATGGTAAATAACAAAAATTGGTTACATTTACGAATCTCACAAAAAATTAAGGATTATGCAGTTCTAGAATTAACCGGTTATTTTTTTTTTTAAACTTATCTGTCACAAAGTATCGATCAATATCTTATGTCATTCTCTACATCTCTATTTTTAAACTTCACTATAAATTTAATCACACCAGTCACCACTATTCTGTTGCAGGAAATATATAATTTAACAACAATTCCTGTTTATCGATATTTGGTTCGATGCCAAAATCTATATTCGCTGATGTTAAAATAGACGTAACATTCTTGTACTTAACAATTAAACTATATATTATATTATATTATAGTTATGCTAGCATTACATAATTCTTCAATATTTGAACACCTACCGAAATCTTTTTTATTATTTACTTTAAGTTAGTTTCGAACAAATACTTCGAAGTGATTTACATCTTTTAAAGTTTGAACTAAAGCTAAACACACATACATAACTTGAGGTAAATAAATAATATTGAATAAATGTACATATATACAATATCAATAAATGATTTCATTGAACAAATTAAGAAATATTGACCTCGATATATTGAAATCGAAATATTGAACATTGTACTGTAGACCAATTAAAATATAACTTTGCTTAAATAGATAAGTTACCTATATGGAATATTTTAACAATATTGTTCATGTCTTCAGAGTAATTATTGTGTCATAGATACGTCACAAATATGACGTAAATTATAGACAGTATTGGCCCTTGCGGTGGTATTCGTAATGACTCAAAAAATTGCAAGAAAATTAAAACAGACATGGCTATTGTCGGAAATAGATGGTAATTCCTATAAATAGTAAAAAGGAATTTTCTTTAGCGTTACAGACTAATATCTTCATATTTAACATCCTTATTGGTATCCTTATCCTACCCAAAACAAGCGAAGAATGAATATCCCCTTAAATATCAATGGAGAAGGACTTTGGAGAATTTTTCTGTTAAAAACTATTTCTAACACACATAAACAAATGTCACATAAAGTACATTGCAAAATAATAAAAGGTTAATGAACTCTACGTCATCATGAGATCATGCTCAAGGTCACGTATTTATAGGAAAGCCCTCAATGACATGACATTGACATAATTTATTATTATTCTAAGAACATACTTATATAAGTCTATATCAATAATATGATTCATGAATAAATGGTTTATACCATTTGATTACCGTCTGGCTCTCGATGGAAAAAAATATATGTGAAAGACATTTTAAAAAGAAAAAGTTTAAATAAATTTACACAAAAAGTTTCTATATATATTTATTATATGTTTATCTAAAATATATAAATGTTTAATGTAGTAAAACTATTTATATGTATAATAAAATGGTTACGTCTTGATGACGCGTCGCCCCAGTCTGGCCTTTGGGAAACACTTACGATTATAAATACATACATTATTAAATACTCGTGAATTTGACGCCTCAATGTTTGGTTTCCATAATTTTGGAATAAACATGTCTTCTATTATTTGACTAACATACTTGTTATATATGTTTTTAGAACATTTTATGAATTTAAGTTATAAATATAACCAAAAAAGGATTAGTACAAAAAAAACTATAAATATTAATCTTAGTAATAATAAAAATAATGTGAAAAACATATGTATCAATGTAAAACTAAAAAATATTTGTCGATTTTATTTTTCATTCATATATTTATCTGAAATTTGAGTCCTTATTTAGATTTTTAAGTGTTTTATTCCTGATCTTGCTAATGTAACCTTGTTTTTAAAAATACTGTGTATCTCCAAATGACAGTCATCCTACTACAATGGAAGACGCTCGCGCATCCATAGGGCATAGATATACCCCGAGCGAAGCGTTTATTCGTCAGTCGGATTTCGAATGCGTTCGCGCCATTCCACATTTCATACTTATAAAATTTAATCTGTGCTTTCGTTTCAATCCTGCAAGAACGACTGTGATAGTTTTGTGTTGTGACAAAGAGGTACTATATATATAAATACGTATTTTAAATATGCAAATATAATAACTAATTTACATTTTAATATTTTGGTTTGATAATAAATTTCGGAGAATTTGTATACAAATAGTTATTTAATACAGGTTTTCTTGTTTCTTAGATTTTAAACATTTGTTTTTTGACATATTTATTAAAACTTATCAACCAAATTGTTATGTCTAATATATATATATTCTTTTAAATATATCAATTACGTTTTATAATATATTATAATTTAAAAATAAAATCTGGTATTTTCAAACAAACATTATTTTTAATATTTTTATTACCAGCTCATGCTAGCGGCCTTTAGAAGTTAAAATCTCCTGAATTATAAGTTACATAGCAACCAATTCTAAATAATTATTTCAAAAACAGTCGACTATAAAGCTAAAGGATAAATTATTTTTAGCTTAACTGGAGAAAATAAAAACAAAAGAGTTCAGTATGGGGTCCTTTTTTATTTTTTGGTTTCGGGCTTTCAGTACGGCCATATGTGGTTGGAATTTTGGCAGTACACTATTTTAAAACCGCAAATATACGAATATTTTTTTTAAACTCATTTGTAATATGACTAGTTATTTTTATTAGTAATTTCAGTTTCTATTTATGTATAACTAACTTAAATAAAAAAATACATTTGATAACTTACAAAAATTATACGTTTTCATATTCAAATATTCTGAAACTATTTTATTTTATTAATAAAAACGCAATATATTTCTTATAATCAAATCAATTAAATATAAAATAATAATAATTCATTCAAAATGGTGATATACTCCTCTAATTGTAATAAATAATAATAAAATAAGATAAAATACAAACAAATAAATTATATTTCAAGAACATTTAAGTCAAGATGTCTTTGATACTGCAATAAGCAATTATTAGCTCTTACGATGTTTTCAAAGAAAATGAAACATTGTGTTCAATAACCTTGGCACTGTCTTAGTCATATAGATATTAGTATACTTAGATCTTATCAATACATTTTTTATCAAAATATAATTTCGTTGAAAAAAGAACCTAATTTAACATTCAAACGTTTCAATAAACATTAAAATTAATTTAATTTTCAAAGTAACAGAAATACTTTTATTATTGAAACAAGGAAAGTAATTTCAACTGGAGATGCGCCGAATATTCGGTAACTATTCGATATTCGGAATATTCGGCTCCTTTTTCACTATTCGTATTCGGCCGAATTATTCGGATTTGGTACTGAATATATTCGGTTCCAGTATTTCTATTTTTTGGCTACACGACACTGTAAAGAATTAAAAGACAAAACTAAGATTTATGTCATACTAGAAGTCAAAGAAATCTTATAAATAACGTCTTGAATATAGCTTAATAAGATAAAGCAATTTAGATTCAAATCAATATTTTTTTAAACATATCAAGTATTTATTTTATTATTGCTAAACTATAAGTGTTTAGTATAGCCAACATTTATTTTGAAACTTAAATCAGAATTTATTTTTAAACTACAAAACAATATCTTAAAATCATAAATCAACATATTTATTGATCTAGCCAGTAGCAACATGTATCGCAGGTTAGAACCAGTTTATGACAAAAAAACAATGAAATGGTAAACCGAATACTTCGGCTGAATATTCGGTTTGGTAAAGGTTAAACCGAGTAGTATTCGGTATTCGGTTATTCGGTGAAACCACCATTCGGCGCATCTCTAATTGCAACTATCAACAAAACTTTTCAACAAAATAAAATAAATATAAAAGCACAATTTCGAATAATTTATAATTTATCCCATCTCTAAGATCTTAAATAAACATGGTAAACCATTAAATTGATTAATATCGAATGGTTATTTATTACATCATGCAGTCATCAGTAACATAGTTATTATAACGTTCAAATAGTTATTTGCATTTATTTATGCATGTTACGGTTTACTATCATTATTTATTTAGAATTAACCATGACAAGTCTTATGCAATAATGAGTCAATATATTATTATTATTTTTCAAATTAATTTTATTAGGCCGTAACAATCACACATAATATATTTTAAAGAAGTCAGTTCTGATTATGATATTCGATATTAGAGGCATTTTTTGCAGTTTGTATATTTTGGGATGACTTAATGCTTATATCATGTAAAATATATTATATTACTAACTTTCATTATGTATTATGTGGACGATATTTATAATTTATTATTTTTGTAAATTTCGGTATTCGTATATAATATTATTAAGTTAAAGTTTTTAAAATCCTCCATTTTTATTTAGATAGTTGAAAAACATGGAGCCACTAAAAGTAGATGTCGTACACTTTTACCCAAGAGAGAATGGACAAACCCATAATACTGTCAAGTAAGTAAACATATCAATAAAATATATCTATTATATCATTAATTTACATAAATTATAACGAGAAACTCGAATACTAAAGAGGTAAGATAATAATAGAAGTACTATAATAACATACCTACTTACTAATAATATATATATAAGAGTTTGTTGGGTTGTTATGATTTCTTAAAAAAATTGGACACACTTTGACAAGTGAAGTTACTTTCATACCTGAAAATACTGTTTCTGAAGGTCAAAAAAACTATTGGAAAATATTAAAAAATAATACCCCTTACCTTAGTCTTTTGTTAATATTTTACCTGTATATGTTATAAAATGTTATTTATTTAGGTTCGAAGTAGTAAACGACGAGATACCAACCACTGCTATCGTGCGGCGTGGTCAGCCCTTCAACGGTGTTATTAGGTTCGACAGACCCATCAATGAGGATGAAGACACAGTGCAGCTTGTCTTCAATCTTGGTAAAATAGAACAATATTCATTAAGAAGACTTCATTTTAATTGATGGGTTCCAGGTTCAAACCCAGCTTTGACCAATAATTTGCTTAATAAATATCTATTTGTCTGGGTTCATGAAGGAACATTTCCTTAGTAGGAAATTCAGCATATTCTAGAGGAAAAGTTTATGTAACCCAACCCGTTAAAGGTTGCTTCACCCAAGTAACCTTTAACGACAAGACACGTACAAACAGATTCTTTACATTATTATAAAAATTCGAATTATTAAGTAAAAGTAAAACCGAAGCCAAAAGTGACCCAACTTATGTACAAATAATAATTTGTATAAATACACAAGATACATATGTTTTGATAATTATTTTGAACAATTTTGTTTAGGAGACAACCCCACTCATGATACTCAAGGCTCAGTATTTCTACGTAGAGATGTTGTATCTGATAAGTTCTCATGGAGCGCTAAGATTGTCAACATTGATGGAATCCACGCTAATTTTGAGGTACAAATCATTATTTAACTAACTTATATAAAAATATATTTTTGTTATTAAACTTTCGTGAATCATTTTGATTATTAAATATGAATTTCACCGGCTATGTTTACGTAAAATAATTGGTATTTCACCCGATTTATTCCGAACCCACTCGGGGTTCATGAGCTCGAAGCATGGCGGACATTTCAAATTGGCGGGAAAATTCCGATTAATTTACGAGAACATAGATTTTATTAAATTTATATTTAAGAAAAATATGTACTAAACAAATTAATTAAATTATTTTTATTCAAATATTAATCGAATATCAAAATGTCAGGAATTGATATTGAATTTTATTTTATTAAAATAATAAATAAAAGCTTTATAGATTGGTCAGTCACGTCTAAAAGTGGTCATGATTAGTTAGTGTATTCAATATCCGATTATACAAGTCTATGCCAAAATCTATTTCTAACGTTGCGTTCTGATACATCGACGGAATTAATACTATGTTTTTTGAACGAAAAGTCGTTTTAGAGTGTCATTACTTCATAATTTAATATTAGGACAAATTAAACAAATTGATCTAACCCCTAAGTAAGTAAATCATTTGCTTGTGTTAAGGGTGTTAGACAACGATAGAAATACGTAGAAAAACATATTATAAATACTACGAATGTATATGAACTCATACATGCGTGTCCCTGTCGGGAATCGAACCCAACGGGGCGGTTCATATCTTGAAAGATCAAATAAATGATTCCATAATTATCTCAAAAGAGTCTGTCTCATTTTTATGATAAGTTTGCAGATTGTCTCTAAAAACAGATATTTGACAATTTTATATATTAATATTTAAATAAAAAAGAATCAAATAGAATCATACATTAAAAGCTAAATTGTGTGTCCTTCCTTCACCTTTAATTTAAACTAGTCATTTGTTTTAATGGATCTTATACAGAAATATTAAAAATAAAACAAAAAAATAAAAATCGACAACACTCAAACGATTATAGCAAATCGATATTATAAAAAACATTCACGTATTAATGTGTTAGTATAAATAAATATATTAGTGACATATTAAACTAAGTTGGTACCTGCTAATTTTGTCGAAAGAACTTGAAAGGTGTCAAATATTTGGAATACAATTATATATTATTAATATTGATAACTCATTATTTACATTATTATTGACATTAAATTAAAATACAAATTGTGAATTCAGAATAATATAATTCATTCATCAGGTACATGTAAGACATTTGCTTTGAATGACGTATAATAATATGTTCAAAATATTTATTGGAACTTTATGTTAATTACATTCAAAATAAGACTATGAATACAGATATCATATTTTATATTTGTATTCTAATGAAATATTATTAATTTAAAGTGTAGGTACATTTCTTTTTTTTTTGTTTTTTTGTAGATGCTTTGATAAGGACCAGTAATTGGACACATACAAATAATCTAAATCTAAATAATAAATGTCATTACAAGGTTAGGTCTTATTAGGTACCTAAACTAACAATTTCATACAATTACTATTACGATTGCGTTATCTTTTACAACATTGTCTAAAAACATGCTTCGCTACGTAAACTTTTTTAAATTCTAAAGAAACCTAATAGATAACGACAGAAGATAAAGAATGCTAGATTCACAAACTCGGATAAGGACACGGTAGCTTAGTTGACAAAGCGACGGACTGACATCCTAAAGCTCGCAGGTTCGAGTTCTGCTCGAGTTGTAACTTTTTTCATTGAGTGTTTATTTTAAAAAATAGTGTAAATTTTAGTGAATAACTATGAAATGTATATTAAAAGGACATTAAAAAATAGATTAGTATATGCTAATGCAATTTCTACTTATTTACTATTGTACTATATGATATTCAAGGATTCTAGATACACAATTTTAAAAGGCTTAATTTTTCATATATTTATGATTTTTTTTTAAAGTTGTCTTACAGGTTAGTGAAGGTTTTATCTTCAGCTGAAGCCTGAAACTTGTTTTTATAAATAAATAAATGATTAATAAATAATATTTATTTATTTATTAACATGTTATAACATATTATAGTAGGTATATTTAATACGTTTACTTTTAAATTGATATCAAAAACAATGTTTTTTATGGCGTGATTGTAATCATTAAAAACGATATTATTTCATAGATAATAGCTCTTAGTATGCAAATGAAGTTATAATAATAGTGAATACACGTTTTTAGCAAAGCGAATAAATCGTAATAAAAAACGTATTATTGTTGTCTTATTACAATGATTTTCCCATAAAATACAAAATTCCACGACTTCCGTGCTGTTATACAGATTACAATTAAAGATGTCCGGTTCGTTTTTTATCGTGGTTTTAAGATTTAAATAAGCATAAAAGCCAGTTTCGTAGATTAAAAACAAATCTCATATCTTAATTTGACTATAAGTTTTAGTAAACACTTTTAAGGTTGTTTGAAAATCTTTAAACATGTATAGCCATGTTAAGCTTATTTAAATAAAGAACCACCGTCCCGATAAAGGCGATTACATATAGAATGCTTAATTCACCGAGACGGACAGCGATACGGTAGCTCAGTTGGTAGAGCGACGGGACGGTTTCCCAGTAGTCGCGGGTTCGAATCCCTGCCCGTATCGGTTTATTTTTCATTCTTTATTTATATAAACTTTTAAGGTTAGTTGTTAGAATACTACAATAAAGATTTTTTTAGGTTTCAACTCCAGTAACTTTGCCTGTTGGTAACTGGTCCCTTCGTGTGGTGACCAGGGTGAGGGGTTCTCCGGCGAGGGAAATACATGATTATGAAAATGATCTCTACATACTCTTCAACCCTTGGAATCCAGGTATGTCTTATTCCATTTCGATATCCCTTAGGATTGAAGGTATCCCTTCGATTAAAGATCTGTTCGTTTTTTTATGATTATTTTTGTTTTAAAAACACTTATTTAATTTATATAAGCTTGACTTAACTACCTTTCAATTTCCGTTAAAAAATAATTATAATGATGCCTTAAATTGTACTCTTTAGATGATCAGACCTACATGGAAGACTGTCCTATGTTACAAGAGTATGTAATGAATGATGTGGGTAAGGTGTGGGTCGGACCCATCAAGACCACGCGAGGGAAACCCTGGTTCTACGGCCAGTTTGATGCCACGGTACTTCCGGCTGTCATGTTTATGCTTGACCGAGCGGAAATGCCTTTCCACCAGTGAGTTATCAATAGAAATGCATTTATCAAGAATGTTTTCTTCGCCTGCAAAATCTATGTTTGTGAAATATATATTATTATTTTATATTTCATCTACATCTTATCAAGGCAAACCAGAAATCTCTAATTCGACGATTTGCATGTAAACTGTTATCTATTGTAAGCAATATTAACCCGATTTGAATTTACATAATAAGCATACTAATTCAGTATGTCCTTTTGACCTGCGACAGAAATTCATTTTCGTTTATTTTTATTTGTACAAATGCTAACTTGTAATGTATAATATTACCTTTTTTTATCCAAAGAAGATGATAAAAAATAACATGGTAACAATCGTGTTACGTGTTTCTTAATACACACATCACGTAAAAACTAGATTTTGCTAACTCGTAACGATAGGTTTTGAATGAATTTGTCATAGTAATTATTTATTGTTTCTTTACTTTTAACAGCGGAACAATCTGTTATATTAACATTATAATTTTAAAATGGTCTTAAAATAACAATACTAGATCTGCCTGGATTTGATGTTATGCTACAATTGATGATAAAGACAATAAATACTCCACAGCCGCGGGGACCCCGTGAAGATGAGCCGGGTCATCTCCCGCATCGTCAACTCCAATGACGACGGCGGCGTGCTGGTGGGGCGCTGGGACGGCAGCTACGAGGACGGCACCGCGCCCGCTGACTGGACCGGCTCCGCTGACATCTTGGCGCAGTACCTGGAGACACAGCAGGAGGTGCAGTACGGCCAGTGCTGGGTGTTCGCGGGAGTCGTCACCACCGGTGAGCATTTTACTTTTACTCCTAATTTCTATGAAGATCGTAGTGGTACCGTTTGAGATCGAAAGTAAGAGTCGAATACCTGATCGGGAGATGTCTTCTTGCAATTATTTTTTGGTAAATTGCTTCACTATGAGATGGAACTTTGTATTATTATGCAATGAGGGGAGTTTTTTTATAAGATGCACTCATGTGATTCATAAAACATGGTACGAATCATGTCACATGATTAATCAGTAATGATCTTCGTATCCTATTAAGCAGACGTAAGCCTCGCTAACCTGTCATAGTATACACATCTTATCGGTCGATGAAGACGGGCCGTACGCGACAGACATACAAACATTACAATGTCCTAGATGTTTAATAATCATTTTTACCCTGATATATTTAATAGTTTATTTAGTAGTCACAAGGTTTGAAACTCAAGTAAATTAAGATATGTACCATTATTTATAGGTTTAACAGCTAAAAACGATTTCCATACATTCATTCATTATATATTCAGAGACATTAAATCTTTTTAAGACAAAATGTTTACATAAATAATTGTACAGAGCTAATGATTTAGGGAATAGTTCAAGGCACTATCACAAAAACATTAGTCTGAGATAATAATGTCAAAAAAACACTATAAAAGGTTATCTTATATTAGAAGTAAGATGATATATTTTTTTCTGTCAGATCATTAACCTTTGAAATGTTCCATAATAATGATACTAATATCATAATTTTAAAACTTCTATACTAGTATCTAAATGAGTATAATATTCCAGTATGCCGCGCCCTCGGCCTTCCGTCCAGGGTTGTCTCCAACCTTGTGTCAGCTCATGACGCGAACAGCTCCTTAACAGTCGACAAGTACTACACCGAAAACATGGAGGAGATGGATATCGACCCCAACAACCCTCAGGGTGCTGACTCCATCTGGAACTACCACGTGTGGAATGACGTTTGGATGGCGAGACCCGATTTGCCAGCTGGTGAGATATTAACCATGTTTTCTTTTTTTGAGGTTGATTGGAAAATTGATTCAAATCTTGGAATCAAGAAAGTTTTTGTGGTTTGTAAGTTTTACAAATTATTCATATTAGTTTGTAGTTATTTCCATTGAATCTGATTGTGCCTTAAGTGTTTAATTTATTCCGGGATTTCAATGTAGTCATCTTCTCGTATCCGCAATATTTCCATATCGTGGCCAATCAGCTCAATTGATAAGAGCCATTGAGAACATTGCAAGTAGTATGACCTATCATATTTATTCTATGAATTTATTCAGCAATGTTTCAAAAACTAATAAAATGACCTAGAATAAAATTAATAGTCAGAAAAAATATTTTTACTCTAACTAAATTTATCTATATTTAAGTCTCTGAAGTCGTTGTTTTGTAAAACATTTGCTGATGATCGATTTAAAAAAAGTAATTCCAAAAAACAATACAATAAAAAAATATAAAATAACAATAAATTATAGTGTTTAATATTATATAAATCCTAGGCTATGGAGGCTGGCAAGCGATAGACGCAACTCCTCAAGAAACTTCTTCAGGAATGTACCAATGTGGTCCAGCTCCCTTGGAAGCCATCAAGCAAGGAGTTATAGGATTGAGCTACGACGTGGAGTTCATGTTGGCTTCCGTCAATGCTGACCTCATGAGGTGGCGATACGACCCTGAATCTGAATCCGGGTACTCGATGGTCGACACCAACAACTACCAGTAAGCATATGACAATTATTTCAAATCAGCAGTATAACTACCATTAGTATAGTATATATAAGATTGTTTTTAATTAATTGGCCACCTCTGTATTTTGTAAGAAGTACTTGAAAGGTAAAGTTAAGGTCCCAGGCGCCATACCTTCGCTCAGAGTTAATGCCAGTTCAGAGGCAACAATTACAATTTGTTGGGGAAAACTTAAATTTTAAAAAGTCATAGAACTAATGTTGTTAAGATTAATGTAGAGAGGCTGCCTGGAAAAGGTGGCCAATTAATTACAAATAACCCTGTTTATAAATTCGCATATGGATTTTTTTGTTTCTCAAATGGTACTATTAGTGTTCTTCGAAAGTTCAAGTAATCCTAAAAGTAGTGGTGGGTCCTCAGTATTGGTCGCATGGTGCTGACGAAGAAGCCGTTCGTGTTCGACCCGCTGGGGGACGCTGACCGTGATGACGTCACCTCGCAGTACAAGCACCGCGAGGGAACTGCCTCCGAGAGACTCGCACTCATGAATGGAGTGAGATACTCCGAGAGGGCCAAGAGGTAAGGACACCGACAGAGACATACAATTAGGTTTAGCTCGATTCTAACGATATCAGTCGTAAATATATCGAGCAATAGAATTATAAACATCTAATTGAATGTAAAAAATAATCTAGGTACGTCTGTTTTTGGTTCTTGTAACTAATATAATGTAACCAGTTATGTTCAGATTATTTTAAATCAAAAAAAGCACGCCACGTTTCTTTCGATGATACTTCCCAAAAAGATTTACAAAGAATTATTAAATTATTATTTTATATTAGTATTATCATTTAATACCCAAATTAACATGGTATTTGTTTTGTTACCCACAGATACTATTCAGTCGTGTCCAACCTGTCTAGTGATGTCTCATTCAAACTGCGGGACATCGACACCGTTCAAATCGGAAAGGAGTTCAGGGTCATTGTCGATATCGATAATAACTCTGACGAGGTACGTCACGTTCTAAAGATAGTTTAATTTAAAAGTAGATAAAAAAAATGGTTTACATGGAAACTAAACTGCTAAATCAAATCAGTGGCTAAAGTTATTTCTCATTTCCAGGGTCGCAACATTAAGGCAGCTCTGACAGCGACCAGCGTCTTCTACAACGGAGTGAGGGCGGAAGTTGTGAAGAAAATTGAGGGGAAAATCTTCGTTGGTCCAGGACACCGTAAGTGAATTGTTTAGTTGTGTCAGTCCTACATTCAGTCATTCATTCATTCATTCATTCATTCATTCGTTCGTCTATTCTATTATGTCGTGTTCTATTTATCCAAAATGGGTAGTGGTGCTTTTAAATTAATTATTGCTTTAGAATTCATTTGGAAAATATAGTCACTTTGTATGGTCTTGATCAACTGACGATCCTCTGTGCACATAATTAAATAAAAGTCTTATTCATATAGATGAAGAGATCAGTTTCCTAGTTAAACCGGAGGATTACCTGCCCAAGTTAGTGGAGTACTGCAACATGAAGATCTCCGCCATGGCCATAGTTGACGAGACCAAGCAGTCCTGGGCTGACGATGACGACTTCCAAGTGCTCAAACCTAACATTAGCATCAAGGTACGTAAATAACCATTTTTTTATTAAAAAAAGAAATGAAGTACCAGAATACACCATTGGCAGATATAGAATTGTCCCGACAGGGAAACCATTCAAGGCCATAGAGGCGGCATCTGGTCGCCCGGCCGCTAGACCGGCGAGCTGTAGACTCAGCTTGAATCAACTTGTCCTATCTAAATAATAACTCCAATCTAAGACCAATCATCATGATCAATCTCCGTTTCCAGTTCAACGATGACCTGATACTGGGCGAGCCAGCCACGGCGTCCCTGTCGTTCGTGAACCCTCTGGACGTCCCGCTGTCTTCAGGAGAGTTCCGCGTGACGTCATCCGGCATCACGGGTCGCACGCTGCGGCTGGCGGCGCCGCCCGCGGACGCGCACGGACTCATCTCACTAGAGCTGCCCGTCTTGCCTAACGTGAGCTCTCCTTACTAATATTGTCTTATTTAAGTTCGTTTTATTATTATTACCAGAACATTTGTATATATTGACTACACTTTCTACATACATAATGGTTCCAAGATCCAGACGAAATATTTTTTTTTTTTGTATTCATAACCAATTGTAAGTTAATTTAATGTACATACAAACTACCCGATATAGTACATAAACATATCCAAATATCGATAATATTATGTAAATCGTTTGATCACAACGCGCATGTTAATGTTTTTTTATTTTGCTTCTGTTAAATGTAAGAGAAGGGCGCCAACGCGATAACCTATGGACCTACCAGACTTGATAAAATGTCATTGCTTTTATTAATCAATTTATTGAGGGTATTTCTAAGTAACATCACATTATCTGTAAAAACAATATAAGATTTGTTTTTATTTAAGGCCCGGGGCGGTTTTATTTTTGTGTTCGTCGTTCGATTTTGATTTAAATAATTAGGTTCTAAATTATCCGATATTTATTTATTTCTAGAAATCCTTATTTCAATGTTAATTTAATATATTTTTTTCTTAATCTTAAATAACTTACAATTTGACGTTTGACGTTTGCATTTTACATCTAGTAAACGATTTTTTTAATATTTTTTTTATAGAAACTGGGCAAGATCAATTTCGTGGCGACGTACAGATCGAATGAGTTGAAGGACATCAACGGAGCCGCGACTGTCGAAGTGTTCGAAGGATAAACGATTTTATTACTTAGATTTATTAGATTTTATTACTTTATTAAGGTTTAATTTAATTCCATTTGTATTCTGCAATAGGCTACTATTAAGAATATAGTAACCAGTCTTTTTTTGTCATATGAGCATATTATGAAGAGTAAGAGAGATGGCAATAGTTTTACATATTTCCAATCTAAATTTATTTATTGTAAGTTTGAATACTCTTTTAGTTTTAAGTAAATATAAATATGATCTTATGTGCCATATAATAGTGATGGCAGCTTTTATACAATTTATTTTTATAAATAAAACATATATTTAAACCAAAAACTTTTTATTCAAATCCATGTAATGTACACTTTCACTTAAACTCATAACACTGATTTTACTCCTACATAACAAAAGACGTACTGACAATAATAACCCAAGGATATTTTATTTATTTTGCTGGGAAACTTTATTATTTAGTCTAAACTTAAAACTAATAACACATACAAAACAACAAAAGAAATATTTAATTTTACCAGTCGCAAAAAAATACCAGAAACGAACCACCTTCCTTATTTTTTCAAAACTACCTTACATTTTTAATTCACTAAAGAACGCAACTATATCAAAGAAATCGTTTAAAAATGACAAAAATCCATACAATATATTTATTATTCTAAGATGACTAATGAATATCGATGTTGGAAAACTAATTGGTAAAGCACATCACTAGGTTATAGATTATTTTCAAGATCAGAGGACATCACTAAAGTATCTACATAGCCCCCCCCTCTTTTAAATCCAAAATGGCAGATTATTGAAAAGTTCCAAGTTCACTATACAGCCTGTTTGGTAACTTACTACAATTATATTAAATGCAGCTTTTGCAGAGTAGATATTCTTTATCGAATTGAAATAAATAATATATTTCTTTATATATAAAATAATGTGATATGGTCAAATATTGCTGATTATCAATTTATATTTTTCTCAATTATTTTTATTTATTGCATTATATTTTTAGCTATTGAGCTATATTCATAAGCTTTTTTATTTCGAAAATGACGCAAATTATTGAATAAACTTTTATACTTCTTACTCCCATAAATAAATTCTACAATCTTCAAAATAATTGGTAGTTTCTGAGATTTTATGATTACGGAGTTACGGATATTTCGATTTTGCTTTTAAATAGATGGATAGACTACAGGAACTCTAGGACGGTATTATATATATATAATTATAAATTATAGTTTTTAACTATTGTAATGATATTGCAGAAAATAATTTTTCAGCAATATCAATATTTGTGAACATTATATATTATTTTCAAGTGAAATGTAACTTTAACTTAATAATGAAATAAATTAAGTTCCATCTGTGTAACATATAACATATAGTTTCTTTATGTTTAAAGAATTATTTCCAAGGACAATGTTCTGATATTAATGTATTCAAATTATTACATGTTAGTTCGTTTGTTCTTGTGATATTACTATTATAAATAAAATTTATATTATTATGCTTTTACAATATTTTATAATGATATAATTATCCATTAACGTACTGTAGTTTTTAAATAAATATAGCCAACTCGACGAGCAAAAACCTTTTTGGGGTAACCTATTATAAATAGGATGAACCTTCTATAATAAAATAAAAATCGTTTATACGAATACTCAAATAGCTAGTCTACACGATAGCTCAGTTGGCAAAGCGATCACAGAGTACATAGGTCGCAGGGTTGAGACCTGCTCGTTTGATATCGCTTTAAGAAAAAAACAATGTAAATTGTTTTAGTTTTTGGTTTAAATTATTAACATTGAATAATATTTTATTTTTAGTCGGGAATTTTAAATAAATCCTTTAAATAATTTATAATACCACCCAAATATACCTTTACAGCCCTCACTATAGTTTAATAAATAAATTTGATAAAACGCTTTAATCTATTATGATCTTTACAACTTGACAATAAAGTATATAATACTATATCAAACTAGTCGTACTAATTCATTCTTCTTTGTTCTTACAATTTATATGTAACTTTTTTACTTCATACTTCACGCGTACAGTGTGCAACAAAAGTCGATACAGAGCAAATTAATCTCTAATACAAGGTAATAGAATCGAAAATTAAATGCATTAGCAAGTTACACATTGTACACGCGATTATAAACTCCACCTTTAAGTAATAAGGTTCAAATTCTAATTAACTTTCATCTTCCCGGTGATGACCTTCGCATACTCTTCATAGAACCGCGGGAACACCTGCATCGCGAAGTACAAGACGCCGAGGTACGCTATGATGGCTAGAGTTAGTATTAGATCAAATACTGCGGGTTTTACACTGAAAAGAAAATTTTATTTTAAATATAATATCATTATTATTGTACGGACTTACTTTTAAATTACCTTTGTTTTTTAAAGGTTTTTAATTAATATTTATGTCCGAAATATTTAGGAAGTTATTAGAAAAATCTCATAGATTTATAAATAAACACTTATGAACTGATTGTGAAACACAGAATGAAAAAGGTTTTTTTACTGCTATACAAAAGTATCAAATATAAAAAAGTAGATTTTTTTGGAACATGTGATGCGAAGGAGAGATAATTTATCTGTAATTATTTACTCATAAGTCATCATATATTTGAAAACATAAAACTATGTATATATAAAGTCCAGTGAGTGTCTGTACCTGTACACGTAGAGCAGTCCCCTGGTGGGTGAGTACAGCGCGTGTTCCGGCTCGCGGCGGTCCGGCGAGTGAGTGCTCACTGACACCTCCAGGTAGCGGGACAGGGCGCGCTCCAGGGACGACGACAGCCCTGGGGGACGCACACTTACAGCACACTCATATATACACACACTCCACTCGCACACATTTTAACACACAACACACATACTAAAGCTAAGCGATATGAGAGTAATTTTTTTTTTTATACAAACTGCACATGTAATATTTTTATAAATTCAGAATAACTTAATCCTTTCGATATACTATTAATTAGCTTATATTTAATCGAGTAACAGCAGTTGGTAATTATTATTACAAGATACCTCCGTTCTGTGGAGTGGTGGTGATGATGTGAGGCGCCCGAGGCTGCGACGACAGGAACTTGTACCACAGCCTGATGGAGTCTTTGTCTACACTCTGTCAGGAAAAATAATTAATATTCATTTAAAGTAATAATAAATATTATTTTACACTTACTTACTTAATTTCAGTAAATTAACCAACTACTGACAACATTTTTATTTGCGTTAATATTTTCCTCTGTTATAGCATTGATATACTTTAAGTTATCAATATTGTTAGAGATTCAGACAATCAACTGATGATAATGGTTATATCTTTTAATTTGACAGCCTTGGTTAAGAGATGAAAGGAAGTAGGACAAGGGTAAAGTAGAATTTGACAAACAGACTGGTTACAGGATAGTTATAAACCATTCAATATACCAAAGTCTCATAGTTATATTTATGAAGTAGTCAGCTTTGATTAAGAGATGAAGAAACATGTATCAAGGGTAAAGTAGAACAAAAGTAAAGTGGAACAAGGGTAAAGTAGAACATAGGTAAAGTAGTACAAGGTAAAAGTAGAACATGGGTAAAGTAGTGTTGGACAAACAAACATATAATAGGATGATAATAAATGGTTCAACTTACCAGAGCCTCATCGTATAAAGAGGTGTCAACATCTTCAGATGTCAGGTTGTATATATGTGAGGCGAGGCCCCGGGCTGTGAGAGCTATGTTCTTATATAGAGTGTTGAGAGAAGCCTCCGATGATGTGTCCAGGATGGAGCTCCTTGATGGATCCTTGTGACTCTGTAGAGATGTTTTATAAAGTATAGCAATAATTGAAGTTATGTTATACTATCTAAGAAATAGTAGTTGAATTTGTGTTTAAATTATTGATATATATATTGGGCCGATTTTGATCAAATTTTGTATAGCAATTATTTGATCCTGGAAAAGACATAAACTAGTTTTAGTCGCGAAAATGAAACTTAAGGGGGGAAATCAAATAATCTGTATGGGAAAGGTGACCTGTAGTTGAATTAATAAAATTGTTTATGGCCAGCTGAAGACAACATTATACAACAGTATACAACATGATTGCTAATTCAAAGTGTTAATCTTTATTGACTTAACAAGGCTATACAATTATAGCTTACCTGTAAAGAACTAATTGTGAATGCAGTCATCCGTCGGATACTGAACCTCTCATGATGCCAAGCAAGTGACTCATCGGCGAGGTTGATCTTCTTATGTACTACTGGGACATTCATCCTGGCCTTAATGGAGTGAGCTGGAGTCCAGGGTTTCGGGGGCTTGGATACGTGCATGGAGAGAGGTCCTGATGATATGGAGTCCAGGCACATTATGAAGGATACATCCTGTAATCATTATTGGTTAATGTTTTTTTTTATAAAAACAAATTTTATAAACTGTAAGAGAATAGTATCGCTTTTAATACTACTGTAAGGATTTCTAACTACTATTATCCAAATGACAGTACAATTATTAAGAAAACACAATTAACAATATTAAGCAAAGATAATTAAGCTAGAATAACCTATTAAAGGATTTGAATTGTACACAATTTCTATACTTTTATGGATTAACATAATATTAAACTTTACCTGTAGTAAGGTGGCATCAGTGGAATCCAGCTGTTCCTCCAGCCACTTCTTGGTAGAAAAGTAATTTAGTGAATGTCCGGTAGAAGTAAGCACAAACAATAAGGAAGGTGATCCTCTATCAGCACTCGTGGAGTACAGACGAGAGAATATACGAGCCAGCTCTAGAACTGCAACCGCACCTGATGCATTGGAATCCGCACCATTTGACAATTCCTAAAATTAAAATACTATATTAGAATCAAATCTATATTCTGATATATTATTCTAGGACTGGTCAAACATACTTTGATATGGAGCATTATATGACAAGCAATCTGATGGTAAGTACTGCCATCACCCATGGACAAATATGAATATGTACTTAAAAATGAAATACAATTCTCACACTCATAATAGAAACACATATATTATAACTACTTCACAACCAAAGTACCCTAAGAGCATAACAGAAGATAGAAGTTAGTACAGAATCAATTGCATTCACAAAACTAGTTTCCTTTATAGAGTGGAATGTGTTCAATAAACACCACAAAATCCTTAATACAAAATTATTACTAAGTGATAATTAATAAAAGCTAAATGTAATTAAAAAAATGTAAAATCTAATAAACACATAGTACAATTTTAAGAAACTAACTAGTCACATCCCCTACTTACAGGTACAATGCTATTGGCATCGTAATGAGCAGCAATAACAATGGTCTGAGCGGTCCCGGCACGGCCTAACAGCTTGCCGTGAAGAGTCACCGGCTTTGACTCCAGCTTTTGCGGCGTTGGTGCCGACACAACTGAGGATATATTTATATACAAATTTAGGCAATATTCATGTACAATATTATCATATAAAAAAACTAATTGAGGTATTCAGATCAATTGACAATCATATTATTTAGGTCACTAGAATTTTAAGCCCAATAAATGTCATACACATGTTTTAATTTGAGAGATATAAGAGGGATAAAATATTAGACATTGTAATCGTTTTATAGTTTATAATCATCAAAACCCTGTTTTAAAGTACCTATCTGGTAGCCATTTGATGACACAGTGTTGAACATAGCCTCCAAAGCAGTCCCGGACTTATCATCTGTGATGACACTGTGTTGGAGGTCGCTGATGATATCCTCAAACTCAGGTGTCCATGCTGCAAAGTACACTGGTATATTGATCTCCTGCTGCATCATTACAACTTCTAGGTGCCTGATGTGCTGAAAAATAATGAATAAAATATTTTAATAAGATTTTACTCTTTAATGGTAATTCAATGTGTTTTTAATGAATACGGAACACATTCACATGTCTTATTAAATAACCACCTCTTTGTTCTCATCGCTAAGCATTGTATCATTCTTGGGTAGCACCAGCACCAGAGCTCCAGCCTTGTTTCTGATCTCCACAAACTGTTCCACGCTAATGTCCTGCAGCCGTGCAACCACACAGTGACGAGACATGCTCCATGAGCTCAGAGAACGACCTTCCAGATTAAAACTAGCACTACGGCATCCTGGTAATAAGAAATATACATATATAGGTTTTTAAGAACCTGGTTTGAATGAAACATGTAATTAGTGAATAATTATTTTAAGCATAAGTTATAAATATTAACTTCTATATACTGTCTGGTCGAGAAATAAAACTATTTGCCTTTTAATTAAAAAGTATGAAGTTTGTTCTGTGGCAATAACAAAAAATACCTATAATGATAATGTTCTCATCTCATCAATAAGCAGATACAAAGGTAAGGTATTCAAACCAGCCTATGTTAAAATAATTTTTTTATAACACTTGTGATAGTGTAATACATTTAGATTCATACATTGTCAAAGCCAAATATTTACATGCTTTTAAGTACTAAACACTTTAATATTTTTATATGTCATTGTTAAAAAAATATATTTTTTGCCCATTTACAAAAATACATTATGGACAATATGAACAAATTTACATTATGTTAAATACAACCTACAGATTCTAAGATAAAATCAAAGCCTTTATTTTCATATCTGACCCAAATAATTACTATTTACACCTGACTAGTGTCAGAGATCTAGTTGCAATTAAAACAATAGCTGATAATATTATCATGAAAAGTAAACATAACTTTTTCAGGGATTAAATGAATTGGGACTCAGAGATAAGGTTTACAAATTTGAAAATATATTATAACCTCAAAATATAATCGATTTCCGGCATTATAAATAAAAGATATAGTTTTTTTTTAAACTCACCATGGGGAACGTTGTGGAGGTCATATTGTTGCATTCTATAAACTGAAAACTCATGGGAAGCGGCAACAGGGTTCACAGGAGACATTATAATGAAAATAGGAAAAACTACAAGCAAATAATACGGCAAATAGCCTCTAAATATCTCAGCAAAACCGTCCGCCTGGTCAAGCCACATTTTAACAACTGTTTGTGAAAACTTTTTAATACAATTAACGAAAAATCAATTTTAATAACACAATCCTATTTTACGAAACCTTACGTGTGATAACTCGGTCAATGACATTTGCGTGACTTTACAGATAATACAGTTTATACTCTTTTAATTATCATTTGTCTATGGCTATCGTTCCATTTCACGAATTAAATAAATTTATTATATGTTTGAACTTAATGTATTAAAATAGAAATATAATAATTACGTCAATAAATCAATAACAGTAATTATATTTACATAGAAAAAGTAGATAAAGTGTACACGTATAAGCACACAATCGACATAAAACGTAAAGGTATAGTAGCTATTCAATGTGGCATGAATGTTTAACGACTGATAACAGAATACGAAAAATCTAATAATAATAATAATTTATTGGGCAATACACAATTCAAATACATGTCAGGTGACAAATTTAACAAAGAATAAACAGTACAGGAATATTTGAAGCCTCTGTTGTCACTCTAGGAGACCTGTAGGAGCATACAGCGCCCTCCCCTTTTTTATTGAAAGGTTACATATAACAGACTATGTGCATTAATAAGGCATATGATGTATGAGTGAGTATTGTGTGTGTGTGATTGTGTGTGTATGTGTGAACGTTTGTGTGTGGGTGTGTGTGTGTTTGCGTGTGTTTCATATGATATATCTAGTAAATATTTTTAAGAAGTGCCTCTGTATCTTCATATGACAGTTGCAGGAGGTACTCATTTAATTTGTTACAACAAATTTTCTTATTACATTTGTGTATATTCAAGATTTTATTTACTTTATTATAAAAAACCGGACCCAAGTAATTATAAAATCTGTGACTAAACGCGGTGTTGAAAAATTTTTTTAGTTTGCAGACGCTACCTCTTCCTCGTTTCTTACCACTGGCAAAATCAAATTTCATGAACAAGACAGTTGTATTATGTAATGACATTTCACTCTTAAGGGCTCAATCGAGAATATTGTATGTATTGTATGTATGTATCTTGTGTATTACGATTATCTAGAAATTAAAGATTATGCATCCTAAAGATACCTAACTAACATTTAAGAATAAGAAAAGTTAAATGAGAAATTCATACAAACTCTCGTTATCTTTTCTTTACGAGTGTTCATGAGCTCTGCTCGGCTGCGATTACACGTACCTACGCTACGAGTGTAAGCAATGTCTTTATGATATCTTATATCTGTGCTGACTGAATAAAAAAAGGAACTGAATTAAAATTACTAAATTTACTGGACTGAAAGATTACAAAAAAATTCACAACCGCTGGTACAACCGTTTCTTATATATAAAAAAAAAATGTCGCAAAACTTTCTAAGTGGCCTGCAGGCTTAGAACTTTTTCTTTTTTTGTTCCAATAACTTAAGGAACAAATGAGAGAGCAATACTTTGAAGTATTGCTAAACGAGGAAACTGACAGAATCCTTCCTATCCTTGAATTTTTTGTTGATATATTTAGATATAAGTTTAGATGTGGTGACAAAAAACATTCCGGGTGAAGTGAATTAGGCGGTGCTAAACAAAATGGGAAAACAATGAGCCTAAATAGGATACCAGTAGAAGTATGGAGTGGATGGACGTATAGAAAAATAGTTGTTTACCGGTAAATTTGTGGCAATCTTTAAGAGCAAGTGTGATATATATGATAGCTACAACTACCAAGAATAAAGTCACACAGTTTGAAACTATAAGAAAAGTCATCGAAAATGACTGCGTGAAAAAAGTGGGTCGCGATACGCAGATACCATATTATTAAAAAAATCAAATGGATTGATTGTGGATATTTAAAAAAAACCTCGCATAATTTGTGAAAGGCCCTGAAATAAAAAAGGTTTAATTTTAGTTATGGGTGTATGTAGAGTTTGTCCATGAATTTTGAGGTCGTTCTTTTACCCTTATCGGAACGGCTTCCGGTAACAGCGTCAGTGTTATTGTCGCAATTGGTCGGCATTAAGAGAAACCCTTAACTCTTCATGTCTGTTGATAATGCCTCGACATCTAGTATACAGGCTGTCCTCCTGATTCGTTTAAGTTTGTTGACCTTAAAATATTAAACGCAAATGCATGATGCTAATATGCGCACTATACATATATATATATGTATAGTGTATATAGTATAGATAGTATGGTATTTATATTTGAAATTATCTATAAGTATGTATAGCCATGTTCAGCTTATTTAAATTTATATAAATATAGAATAAAAAAATAAACATCGTGGTGACATCTGTTAGAAAATTGATTAGGATTTTCGAAAGAAGCTTAATATGAACATATACAATTCTTAATTCATCGAGACGGACAGCGATACGGTAGCTCAATTGGTAGAGCGACGGGACGGTTTCCCAGAGGTCACGGGTTCGAATCCCTGCCCATGTCGGTTTAATTTTCATTCTATATTTATATGAATGGTATTTATAGTTTAGTCTTAAGTATAGTAAGAATCTAGAAGATGTCTTGAAAAAAGGCTGTCGAAGAAGTCATAGATTGAGGACGTCAAAATAATATGCCATATGTCTCCACTAAGATGACATATGATAAAAGAACGTGAAAGGAATTGACAAGTTGCACTGACCCCTAATAAATGGAAGAAATATCACTGGAATATGAGTTATTGTACTGTATTTGTCATTTATCTAAATAACCTATATAAAAGGTTAATCGGAATTAAATAAATATATATTAACATGAATTATTATAATAAAAAATCTAGTAAGTAACACTTTTCGAAACACTAATTGCTAACACCGATAGCTGCCAAATTGTAGCGAAACTGATCACTTGTTCCAGCCCAAAGAAACATGGCCAGTGCGCGGTAATTACTAGAAAAACTAGGAACTATATAACTCTATTTTACAAACAAAAAAACAAATAAGCAAGCATGCTAGGTCCAGACTTCAGATACGTTCTACTTACAGTTGACCGAACATGAATCGAACGTGTATTGAATTCTAAAAATAGTCTACCTACCTTAAACAGAACATATAAAGATCAACTTGAAGAGTACATTCAGCGTTGAAAAAAAAAAAAAATGTTATTTTCTTTTTAAGTATAAGAGAATTGGAGCCAATAATGAGACTCAAGCTAGTTGACTGTCAGTTAAAAAATATATAAAACTTAAAAGCTAAGTCTACATATAACAAAATTGTAGAGTTTTCATATTGAGCAAATTTATTCCGACAAATGCTTTCTTTTCGACCTCGCTCGGATTTAAAATAAGATTAATAAAGAGACATAGCGATAAAATTTATGACAGCCAAAATCGAGGTCACTTGAAAATTCCGTGAGCTATGAATTGAAATTTTACACACATATTAATTTGTTATGACTTCATTATTATAGTGTCATAGGATTTTTACCTCTTTATTTGATGATGATGTGAGTATGTGTGTGTTTTTATAGTGTACTAAACTTTACTTATTTTTTTTAATAAAAAGTTTTATATGTTTTTTTTTATTTTCAGTACCGTCTACATAGTGAACTATTTCTATTTACAATTATATCTTTAGTTAGCATTGAATTGCATTACGTATTTAGTATTTAAGCCGTTTAACACATTACCAAAATCCTTAGTAAAATTTACGATAACATGATATTGCACATTAGAGTTCAAAGGAAGAAAAAATAAAATATACTTTCTAATATAAGCTTGACATTCTAAAAAAACTTTTCTTTGTTACGACTCTTTTCCTGGTTCTGTGCCAAATTAATAAACCTTTGTAAGATACCGTGGCTGTTATGGTAATTAATGAAGAAAGCATTCTATCACGATCTGTATAAAATCATATTACATCTTTCATATGACAACCTGTCTTCCTCAGCCCTGACTTACGAATCCTCATACAGAACGTCAAACAAACCTTATATAAACTAATAAAACCTTGTACAGGTAGTTCTCGTAGTACGGTATGTTCGCATTCAGGATATCTCGTAGACTGTTTTTGGGGCAAGTCTATTCATTCGTAGGTTGGAGGGGCGGCCCGGCGCAGTGCGGGACTATCGAGCGGCCTGGCTGGGGTAGAGTTGGGACGAATCGATGGTTTTACGATGTACCGACTTTAGTCGATTATTAGTTTTATATATATTTTTTTCATGCATTATAAATTTTGTTAATATTTTTGTCCTTATTTTAGTTATTTGATAATGATAAATGTGGGATATTTTTTATTGCTTATATAATAGAAACTTAACCTAAATATTAAATTATATGACAACATCATTTAATTATAAAATATTAACTTCGTGGTGATTTAAGTCTGTAATAAATCTAAGTAATATAAAATTATTATTAACATTAAAAAAAGGTTAATAATAGAAACATCGATGTCTCGATATAAATCGCACATCCCAATTGCGATCCGAAGAGCAATGTCGATAGCGCGGCTCGGGCGGCCGTCAGTGTGGTCGCAGCCCCCGGGAGCGCGGCATGGGTGGCGCGCTGCTGCTCGCGCTGCTGGCGGCGGCGCGGGCCGGCGAGCCCAACGCGACCGACCTCTCCGAACTCGCCGATCTCTCCACCGAACCGCCGGATCTGGAGGAGAAAACCCCACTCTTTCCCCCAGACCTTTTCACGGAGGAGCAACGCCGGTCGGGCGCGGTAATCTTCCACGTGATTGGCATGGGCTACATGTTCGTGGCCCTCGCGATAGTCTGCGACGAGTTTTTCGTGCCGGCCCTCGATGTCATCATCGAACGGCTCGCGATACGCGACGACGTCGCCGGAGCCACCTTCATGGCGGCGGGGGGCTCCGCACCTGAACTCTTCACGTCCATCATAGGAGTGTTCGTCTCGTTTGACGACGTCGGTATAGGGACTATCGTGGGCTCCGCCGTGTTTAACATATTGTTCGTGATAGGGGCCTGCGCCCTGTTCTCCCGCACCACGCTGTCCCTCACATGGTGGCCTCTCTTCCGCGACTGCAGTTTCTACTCCATCAGTCTCCTTGTGTTGATATACTGTTTCCGTGATAACGTGATATATTGGCAGGAGGCTCTGGTACTGTTCTCATTGTACGGAGCGTACGTGCTGTTCATGAGATGGAACCAGCCGGTAGAGAGGGCGCTCAAGAAGCTGATATACAAAAACAAGGTGACTCGCGTCAGGAGTACAGACCAGCTGATGCCAACGGTGAGCTCGCCCGCACAACCCTGCATGCACACAGATATGGATTTGGATACAAACGACGCACACAATATAAACTATTATAAAACGATCAGATACCATTGGCACGCTTAATTCCTTAAACCAAATCCATATCGTAATTTAGGAAATCGAGTAGCCCCTTAATTTGAATACATTATTCTATCATAGACTATTAGGGTGAAAACTATCATTAAGTCAAATCAATGTCGTAAAACTTACATAAACCATATTTAATGTTGTGATAGTTAGAGCATCATTTTGGAAATATCATAATTTATGTAACCCGTAGTTTTAGTTCAAACATCTCAAGTGCATGAGCATTTAACTGAATTGAAAACTAAACATCGAATCTATTTCATTCGACGACATATTTAGCAAAATTTAAAATTGGATTACTATTTGGCGCTATAAAATAATTCCAGCCAGCGTTTATATTTGGCACTCATTGAGATAGCTATATAAAGACTCTTTTCAATGGGCCGTTTTTGTCGTGTTTATAATATTGTTTATAATAATACTGTTTGAAGTGCGTTGTTATGACTACTACGCAGGCTCGCCCTACGATTGGTTACGTAACATTGGCGTGACCTCACGTGTATTTTTTGACTCGATTAGGACCACTTATTTTTATGGAAACGATTAGCAATGTTTTCAAGGGAGCTTGGAATTGGGTTATGTTTTATTACTTTCGTGGAGTTAGATGGGGTGTCATGGCGTGATGTGTTTTTTTTATTAATTTTAATTACCGATTCTGATTAAAGGATATATGCTGCCATTTACAAAATTAATTTAGACATTAAAATGTTTTATTTTAAAATAATAATACCAGTAATTATTGGTTGAACGAACTAATATTTTGATATGACTTTATATAATAAAACGAATTATTTTTCGATCAAAATCTATATTCGTTTGGTTTGTAAATCATTATTATTATGTATGTATATTATTTCAGCAATAAAAATATGACTTCTATCATGCAGATAAATATAAATGAAAGAGCAACTTTGCTACGTAACTGCTACGTTTGGCTACGGGCCTACGAGCCTACAAGCTACGCCGCTATAAAAAGAGTTCTTTGTTAAAATTCATGCTACTGTAAAATGAAAAATATTTTTGAAATCAAAATATATATTTTTTGTCCGTTCATCATTGCCGCATAGATAAACTTTTTAATAATAAAATGATTAAATAAACTTTAAATAATAATGAATTGCGTAATCAGATTATAATTGTTTCATTTGTAGAGTTTAAGCTATGACATATATAATATTTAACATATTTATTTCTATACGGCTGAGGCCGTTAAGTAAAAAGATAAGAAAACCTGCAGTAAAATCTCGCCAACTTCTTAAGCGTATTTGGAAATGAAACTGGCTTCCAAATATACCATGTTTATTCCATTTTTATGTATAACACGGTTTTTATATGAATATATGAAACTTTATATTTTTAAATTAATATATTAGTAAATAACATAATGTATTTAATGAATTTACTATAATTATAATGTTGTAAAGTATATAAAATAAAGTTTAAACTAAAGTTATTGTCTTCAAAACAGATTTTTTCTTAACTCTATATATATGTAGGTAGTTATTTTTCCCCTCTATCAAAGTATTCGATAGTATGTGTGATATATGTACTGTCTTCAAAAATCGTATATTACAGCTAGGTCATAGGATATTATTTATAGATCGGAATGCCGCATTGCATATCACCGCCATCTTACATCCGGGCATCCTAAATTTAAGATCGTGCCAAATGCATCTTAAAACATATGCACACCTTAGAGTTTTAGAAAACATTGGTTAAAATTTAGCCATCATTGGAAAAAATTTATTTTGTATAAACAAAATATACTTAATAACTTTTTATACTTTTTTTTAATCCAACTTAATATTGAATGTATCGAAATGTAAATGATTTACGACCCAATAGTTTTCTCGTAACAGATGGTCCAACAAAATTTAATTAACTGAATCTTATTTCAAAAGCAAATAGAATTCTTTAAAGCAAATATCGAATTCATATTCAGCGTAAGATGGATAATCCATTAGACTAGCCAATTACAGAGCTTGGATCGCATGTATCACGAGCTATCAGTTTAAATCAATTCATCGAACAGATTAAAGACAACCTAAGCGAAAGTAGTTAGTTACTTTTCACGGTAAACTTAATTAATTCTATTTTAAATTTTTAGAATTATAATGCGCTAAAATTTGATACATATCTTTCATTTACATTAAAAAAGAACCAAGAATGTAAATAAAACAATTACGATTAAGAACAATTGTTTTGTATATAACTTGAAAAGCCCTACCAGTTAAATGTGCAACTTGCGTAAAAAGAAAAAACGGCCATGACCTCAAAACACGTAATTTAATGCTTTATTCAGATTAAACATTGCATCATACAATTAACACTAAAACTGTGTTCGCAAGCGTGCGCCCACTCAACTCTGTTTCAAGCACTCATTATGTCTAGAAGCAGCAGCATTTTAAATAGGACAGGGACAGTGGTTTAAGAAATAAGGCCGGATAGTGCAACAGTGCCCTTAACCGCATCGTTAGGGCGTTTTGACGTTGACAGTGACATTTAACTTTTTTTTTTACGTTGAGGTTAAGCGAGTGTCTAATTACAGCAATGTGATTGCGATGTTGATGTTCATATGTGCTTTTTCACTCGTTATTCTATAATTTTATGAAACAAAGTTTTCTGAAATTTTTATTGACAGTAAGACGATTAAAGTGCAGTTAAATTTTAAGATTCACTTTTATTGATATAATTAAAGCATCTTATAATTTCTAAGAAGTAGATAAACATATAATTTTTGCCGAAAATTAATCTTGCTAACCTTTTAACAAAATTATTAAAGTCATTAAAAACTTTCTTAGTTCTCTAAACGGTTGTCAAACGGCACCTCATTCGCGGCTTGTCTCTGATTGGCTGGCAGAAATAAGCCTACCTACTACCAACCTAACTACATGTTTTATTTACTGTGAACAAATTATTCCGGCGTATTTAACTACTATCATCAGATATCGCACTATCGCTAAAATTGCATCTAATTCCAGTTCGCATTAAACGTTCTTCTGTGAGGTCGGACATAAATTGGAGTGTTACATCTGCGTTTTGGACTCGCGCCAAACTTACATCTATTAAATGCATAGGTTCCATGTATAGATAGTCTAGATGGTACCGGAAGTAATGTAGGTGCTGAAACTATTTATTATATTATAATAGAATTTCAAGCGTGATCAACATGTATGCTTTAGATGGAGAAACTAATCAAAAATGTTACCTAGACTAAATTACTCTTGGGTTCACATATTTTATTTATGTTTGAAACCATAAACTAAGCGAGAATAGATTACAAGGAATAACAAAAGACAACAGAACAAATTAGAAGAGCCTGTAGGAATAAGAAGAAATCTTTTACACGATTTTCTCACTTTTGTTTGAAACAAGAATTAATGTTTCCTATCTGCGGTTTTGAAGAATTTTTAACCTAAAAAGAGTTTTTATTACTGCTATTTTTCTTTTCCTTCATTATTAGATAATGTAATCGAGAAGGTTATTTACAAGAAAAATATATGATTACAATTTGAGTTGTTTGCATATATACGATTAAAGCTGTCATAAGTATTATAAAGAGATATAAAGTTTATGCTTTATTTCTCAAATAGTAATCTATCTTATACGTATCGGTGACTTCAGTAGCCATTTATATATTCAGTGTACTTAAGCTTGAATATTGCAGATGAAGAAGATTTTCCATTTTTAAGCATTTCAATTGTCCAAGTTAAGGCTGTCAACGATATAATTAAGATATTCTGTATTATTAATTTGCTCAAAAGCGAGTTAAATTCTTGAGGCCTTTCTTTTGATTTTACAGCACATAATAAATTGGTTACAACTGTCTATCTGTCTGTAGGCAATTAGGATGTACATCTGGCTTATGCGAATAGATAAAGAAATAGGTTTAATAAATAAAATATTTGTTAAGTTTTCGCAACTATGTGAAGTCTTACAGATATGTAAGTTAGATGAATATCTAAGCAATTTGTTAAGTAATCAGTCAAACTAGTGGTACCACTTATCTCCAGTCAGTTGTAAGAAAACAACTGTTCTATTCATACTTCAGCTAACATTCACTAATAACGAAATATATAATACGTTTGTTTAAAAATCCAGTTCATTATATGCGTTTCAAGAAATATTTTTTGCAACTTACAAAAGTTTATAGGTAGCAATATATTACGACTGTCTTCGTAGCATTAAATTGCTACGAGCATGCTACGCAAAGCGCGTAGAATATGCGCTACGTTCTCGTCTAATGTACAAGACATGTTAACCAATCATTTATAAGTTACATTTTGTTAAACGACTTCAAAAAGGAGGACTTTATATGTTATATGTGTTCGTAGATATCTTCGTGGTTTATAAACCGATTTAATAATTATTTTTTTTTTATTTGAAGTTTATAAGTGTAATTATATATTTTTAATTTTGTGAAGATCTGATAATAACTCTTCCATAAAATACATCAGATGTCTCTCGATTGCGGCAATTGCTTGTATATGCATTTTTATACGATTTTATAACATAACATGGTAGGAACCACTAATGAAGAAGAAATAAAAACTTATAAATACAAAAAAATAAAAACGCTCTCAAAAATATTAAAATAATTTGATGAGGAAGTCCTCTCTTTAGGAAAAGTCGGTGCCAGTTTCTTTAATTGATCTAGACCAAAGACACTTATTTCCTAAGCAGTTTTTCTCATTAAATTATTTAATTGTCTTTGTCTCTCAAAGATAATAAAATAATTTTGTTAAATGGTTTTACTTTTTAAACTTTTTTATTTAATACAATTTAACAAGTCAAAATTTAAAAAATAAAACAAACTATCAACACACACATCACGCTATGACACAAACACAAAGGTGAACATCAATAATATATTTAAAGTCTTCAATCTTCTCTAACGTATCTTCTTCTAACTGTACTGGCTATACTTACTGACTAAAGCCCGTTTTTGCAGCACCAGTCAGCCGCTCAAGCTTTGGTGAGTTATTGCCATTTTTTCCATTTTACTTTCTTAATCTTTTATCTTTTATCTTTTTCTATAAATTACGCTTCCTCCTATTACAAAGCTTCTGATGACTAATTCGCGCTCTGCCTCACACCGTAGAATTGATTTTATATTATTTATATGATTTAATGTTATTTAATTTAATTCAATGCACAATATTTATTTTTTACTGCCTAATAATTTTATATAAAAGATTTATTTCATAATTAAAAATGTATTAAATTACGAAATAAATGATGGATATAATAAATTAATTTATTATAAATAATCGAATCCAAACTCGTATAAATAACGGTATTTCCGCGGCTGGCGCTCAACCAACTTTTTAATGTGACCGATACGTCCAACCAATTTAACAAAACTATCCTTCTTTAATAAAGAAAAAATTAAAAATATCATTCAAGTTTAAAAAAAACTCTAAAAAGTAAGAAAATAAGAAATCTTATTTAAATACTTTTTAAATCGTTTTAACAATTAAGAGCTGAATACGATAAACCATTGTTCCAAGCACAAAATTACTTTTCATATATGCGATTACATTACTATTTATATGTTCAGTAAGGTAAATAAACATTACTTGGCTTAAAAATTTAACTCTCAAATTATAAATAGAGTTATTTCATATATATTTCTTTAAATTATATTTATATATATATATATATGTATATATATCTGTTAATAGTAAAGCATGAATAATAATTTTAATTTAAAACACAACACAAATTTTAACCACACTTTTTAAATTATATTACGCAAAACATGCACAAATATTTTACATAATAAATTTAACCACACCTACAAAAAGTAATAAATATTTATTTTATTATTCTGATTTCTAGGGATATACTAGATCCGGTCGAGAAGTCGGGAAAATATAAATAAGATATTGTTAGGCATTTCAGGAAAAAAAAATCTATTAATATTAAAAAAAAAAACGTTTTTACGCTAGCCACTCGTATTTGCAACACGTATTTTCTAAGTTCATACGACTTATATTATTTTTAAACCTAAGTATAATAGTATCTTAAATAATATTTAAATAAATATAAAAAAAATCGATTCGAAACCGCGAGTCGCTCTGCCAATTGAGCCACCGTGTCGCTTCCGCTTGAATTAAGCATTCTACATATGGGTACATACTCATATTTATTTAAGAGTACTAGAAAATAGGTAAGGTACCTTCTTTAACGGTGGTCTAATTACTTGACCTTTTATCTCATCTTATTTGGACGAATAGAGGGATTAAAACAGATAAAACAACAAAAAAATAATCTTTTACGTAAGATTAATTTAATGTTAATAAATAAAACACAGTAAGATAAAACTATATATTTTTTAAATGTGCAATTGTCATATTTATATTATCAATCAAATCAAGTACTATTAATAATTAATCATCGAACAGAAATTCTTAGGATAGATTAATCTTCAGCTCACCCTAGCACGAATGACTTGCGTCTTTACCTAGTATTTGACGAGATCTGGTACAATTTTCTCGATTCTCATATAAGATTAAAGCGGTAATGGTACACTTGGATATGGTATTACTGGTTTAATTATATACAAATATATTTATATATGTCTTTTATGTATAATTTTTAACAGTAAAACAAAACCGCTAAAACATTGAAAACAGATCATAAAGTTCTATATTTTACGTTCTAATAACATAATATTTTGGTATAAGTACTTAGAAAACCTAGAAGCTTTTTTAAAACGTTCGGTAACAAAATATCTCTATACACCAATCAAAGCTTCGATAAGTCGTTTATCTTCTATTATAACGACATTACAAACGTAACAGGATTGTCCGATTCGTTACATATCTCAGATTCCTCTGAATCGGTTCTGAATAACAATATCGAACGATGACTAATGGCCGCCAGGCATGCGATACTAAATTCAACGATAACTTTCACTGTAAATCGTTATGTTTTGTTGGGTCAATAACATTCACTGCATTTGATACGTTTTGTATTTGAACTCTACATTTTAAATGTTCTATTAGTGTCATTTTCACGTTTTATCAAAGTCAATGTTTGTGCAGGGTCACATTGTAAATATGATCACATTAAATAATATGATGATTTTAGGGTTTCGTGCCTAAAGGGACAACAAGGAACAATGGAGCCGTATCACAAAAACTTTGTTGTACGTCTGTCCATCTGAGTATGATATATTTGCCGCTACAATAACAAAATAAATTGCCGCTGCTAAAAAAAAATTAAAATAAATATTTATGGGGCTCTCATACAACAAACGTTATTTAGATGCTTGATTTCAAAACGGCAACAGTAGAAATATTCACAGGATATTTAGTTATAGATAATTTTAAAATAAATAATTAAATCAAAAAAAAAATATTAACATCCCTCATACAACAAACGTGATTTCTGCTGTTTTTAATATTTAGGTACTTCCCTTCGTGAGTCCGACTCGCACTTGGTAGATTTTTTTTAATATCAAAAGACTACCCAATTTGTTAAAGTATAAAATTATGAATTTGACCATAAGCTGGTACTTATCTGAGGTAAGATGAAATGATGAGGAACATATATATTTTATTTAAAACAACACGTCACAAAGTATGGGAAATTAAAAATAACGAATAACAGAGAAATATACACATTTAATACAATTACTCTACATTTTCAAAAAAACTATATTAATAAATCTAAAACCTCAATTATTAATTTTGGAGTCATTAATTTCTCTTAACTGGTTCAGCCCAACAATACCTTGCTGGTATCCTGTTCAAACGATCCGGCCTTATACCCAATTGGGAGCTGGATGTTTCATCATTTTGAAGAATGTTTTCACCTTTGGCTAAGGGGTCTGCTCTAAATCCTGCATCGTCTCTTTCATCGGCCATATTGGAAACGGCTGTGGTGTTACCTCTTCTTTTCTTCGCTAAGTTAACTTCAACCAATTCTTCTTCAGAACTGATATCATCTTTTATGTCTAATATATCCTGACCCAGCTCTTCTAGCGTTGATGATTTTTTATTTAAGTTGCTAGAACCATCTTTAACACTATTTCCAAATACATCTAGCATCTTCTCTATTCGATCCAATTTCCCTATTATAGTATCTAGCTTATGTGCGTGTTTCTGTATTGTTGTGTGTACATATTGCAAATCTAAGTTCACTTCATTCTGGTTATCTAATTCCGAAAAACATTGTTTTATTACTTTTACCACAGGTGCTCGAATATTTTCATAAAGTAATTGTTTCTCCTTTTCATTCATAAGATGAAGTTTAATCTTCGCATCACTTGAAGTAGTCATATATTCAGTAGCAATAGCTTCAAAGGAATCTGAGGCTTTAATTTTATGCTTCTCTATTCTCTTATTTTTCTTTCGGTTTTCTTCGTTGTTAAAATTCCTTTGCTCCAAGGATTCAGATAATGAGCAACAAGGTGACTTATTTTGTCTGATGTCGTCTGATGTATTATTTTTAGAGGACCTACTCATAGATTCTCTGCCGCTAAAGCTTTCTTCAGTACATTTATATTTCTCTTTAGATACAGTTTTTATTGCACTCTTAGATTTTTGTTTATTAAATGTGACATCTTTGGTGTGTTCAAAATTTTGGTGACGAGACTCGTGCTTTCTCTTTGTTACTTTACTAGGCTTTATTGTGTAATAAACTGGGTCAGCTAAAACATTTGTAGTAGGGGGAATAGTTAATGGTATAATGTCTTTGGCAAATCTGATTGTTTGTTCTATCAGAGGGTCTTTATCAACAGAGTTATTAATAACTTTTGTTTTATATGCTTCAGCACGATTTTTTTCGTAATCGAATTGCGCACTCTTGTCTTTTGTCTTTTTGATTTCTTCAAAATGTTGAGTTAACGATGTTCTTCCAAAATTTTCTCCCTTCCTCATTATTTTATTTACCTTTCTTTCCTTAGGCAGAAATTTTTTATGCATGTAAACGACTGGATTGTACGAATTTTTGATTGGAAAATAATCGGTCATATTAACACCATTCATATTTGTCGTGGTTTTGAATAAATGCTGTCAAAAATGTGTAATATACTATTGCTTTTAGAAATTAAAATACGGTCACAAATACCATACAGATTATTTTACTTCTTGTTATGTAAGACCGTATAAAAGTTAAAATATTTCATTGACAGAAGACGTGAGTTTGTTACAAATTTGACACGTTTTCTTTTTATATATTAGTAATAAAACGAAAAAGTTCTTATAACAAGATTAATTTACTGTCAAACTCAGACATCCATTCAAGCAGAAAAGTTTATTTCATGTTTATTAAGCATATCAAGGTTATATATTATTATATATATATTATAGACATATATATATTATAGACATTTTCAAGGGACAGTATTTCCCCAAACCTCCACAGATTTTGGAATATCCTTATCAAATTGGCTCGTACCCAATAGATAGCTTAATGGTTTGAAACTATATCTGAAGCAATTAATTATTATGCGGCGCTAAGTTGCGTTACACATAAGCACTTGCAATTAACTTACAACTCTATATCACCGTATTAAAGTAGTTTATCTATTGATTAAATGTTAAATAGAGTGTAGCAAACAATTTTCACCCTTACGGCGATTGATATTGATTCGTATATAGTACGAATGGACTTCCGATTCAGAAAACTAGGGTTTTTAAGTGACAAACGACAGGAAATCCTGGCTGTGCTTTCAAGCTTTATTAAAGTATATACCATGTGTTCGATACTTACCTACTCGATTTATAACGTGAAGTGCTTAATACTTTTCCAAAGTGTATATGATATGAGAATCATAAGTACCTAAGTCATTCTAAACTTCGTAACAACAATACGTATACATATAAATTATAATTTATTCCTCTAAATTCAAGAGATATTATAGCTTACACAAAATCAATAATATTAGTAAGGTTCCAAACATTCACATGAAGCTTAAACTGCTACGGAAGCGTGTACTATCAGATTATGACAGGATGTTTTTTTTATAAGTAGATGTTTGTCTATGTCTCAACAGACCATTAGGTTCAGAAGAATCATAGACGCTCTCTCCGACGGCCAACCATTTATCCAAATTGTTTGCCCATTTTTCTGAAATGGCATCCTTTTAAGAGTATTCGACATAATAAAATAAATATTTGCGGTACTAAAAGGATTATATATCATAAGTGCTGGTTTTCTTCCATGTACTACGATATATAAAAAGTAATCTTAATAAGTCTATATTCATATAATATATAAAATTTAGCTAAACTAAATCTTTTTATGGTATAAATTACCATGAAAAAGATATAATAAGGTGCTATATTCCCGTGTAATGTTAGGTATCATTAGTCGAACTATGTCTCTTTCTATCTCTCTTTCCTGTCTCCGTCTCTTTTATTCATTGTTCCGTCCCAGACACTTTTCTATTTAATTTTCACTTAAGTTAATGTCTTTTCCTTCCAGTGTTTTACGAGCAACAATGTATGAGTCTCTTTTGATGAGAATATACTTTCTTTTACAAATGTAAGCTACTGATGAAACTTACAAGACAGCGCTACTGTGTTTCTTTTCTTTCACATCGCGCACTTATGCGCTGAGGGAATGTTAAATTTATTTTTAGATTTTTTAACCCAAAGTGACTTTTTACTTTAACCTAAATTGTTCATTGTAGCTTTGTCATTTTACTTTCTTTTTGTACTGTACTCTTTCTGTACTCTCTCGTTGTTATTTAAAACTTTTAATATAAATATACCTATGTTTTAGAACAACATTTGATGAACATTTAAACGAAATAGCTGTATACACTACCTGTACTTTAATTCAAATTATGAAAGATATTTTTAATACCATAAACATAAATCCATTCACTAACAAACTTGCTATTCGAAATATAAAAATATGTTCATTCAATTTTCAAAGCATTATAATTTAAAAAAAACCTAAACCAAATTAGGGTATCGAGTTCATGAAGAGTATCCAAAATAGTATGAAATGTAAATCTCTTTCCCAATTCAAATTCATTGTTAGGAAATAAGTATTCACGGAACCCAAGAATAATATTGTGACCTATTTTAACAAGTTTTGAGGCAGAGCTCATTCTGATTGTAGGCCAAGGATTGTACCGCGGAAAATAAAACTCTAAGACCTCGACTTAAGTTTCAATTTCCATCAACTGGAATCAGACACTTTCATTGATATATCATTCACAGTTTAACATGAATAAGAATCAAAGATAGTAGAAACATTTCGATGAATCAAATGTATATTAACACAGAAACAAATAACACAAATTCCATTCTTATTTTGAATTTGAATGACGCAAGGGTTTTTATTACGTTACATGGATGGAATTGATCTTCTGTGACACATTGAAAAGTAGATTAAAAATAAATCTGTTTTATTTTACGTCGCAAAAAAATATAGTGAATGTAGTAAAATAAAAAAAATTTACTATCCTATCCTAGTTTTTCCACGTTTTGTTACAAAATTCTAAATGTTTGAAAAGTGGATTAAAAGTAAATCTATTTTATATGCAATAGTTTAAAAATTTTGATTTTTTTTTAATCAAAGAAATACATTTTTTATGCAATTCTAGTTTTTCCACGTTCTGTAATATAAATCAAATTGACAGCCTAATTAGTGTCGAAGCCAATGATACTCAAGGGACAGAACGAGAGGTACTCTAGTAAACCTACAATTCTAGTTATTCTAGACTGCAGTCGGTCTGCAGGAAAGTTTAATAACGTCTATAGAAAGTTAATCTCAAAGGATTAGAATAACTTATACAGTAGAAATAAATGAGTTTTTATTTCTTGAAGATATTAGAAATGTAGAGTTAAAGTAAATAAATTGGTAAGCTTTTAGAAACTTTTTTATATAATGAATGGTGTCTTATTATTACATATTCATCAGCTGATGTGATTAATGGCTAATGTGTTAAAATGAAAACCAAAACTCTAGACCAGACTTTTAGCTCATCTTTCAAACTAATGATATAAAATATGATATTATTCGTATTTCTATGAAAACGGTAAACTTTCATTTATTAAGAATGTATATATATTCTTTAAAGGATGATTTTTCTCAAATAAAATACTTACAACAAAACTATTTAAATAATCTAAAGAAATATTACAAAAAAAGTATCTTTACCTTACAAAATGTTATCGTTTAAATTTTCAATAAAATGCCAAACGTATAAAATTGCTGAGAGGTTCGGAAACAAAATTCAAATCAGTTATCTGACCGCAATAGATGACACATCGTTTTCGTGTCAACTTGCAACAGCATTTCTGTCCGAGACTTCTTTTGCGAGTTACTGCATAATTCATATCAAACATACCAAATGTTGACATTCAAATTTGAGATATATTGCAATCCTTGGCAAATATTCTTTATATAGGAAAAACTTGGCAGAATCCAGTCACAATTCAAGATAAATTCAAGTTACTTTGCTTGTTAACGTATTACTTCAACACTTGCCAAAATCTTTGCAAAGAAAAGCTTAGGCTAACCGCCTTACTGTGGATTAAAAACCCTATCCAATGAAGATTCCCTGGTGAATAAACATTCCAGACGCATTGGCCATCAAATCGCTTTGATACTCCATTGGGTAACATAAAGGATGGCCAAAAAATTTAAATGCTAGTATTGGCGAGGAACCGATACAGTCGTTTCAGACGGTTTAGTTGGAGATTATTTTGTGAGTTAAATCGTTACGATATTGCTTATGTTATGGTTCGCCGCAGTACTTAAATGAGAATCCAATAAATATACTGTGATCGAAATGAAATTTACCGCATTTTTATACGTGGTTTATATACCATTCTGTTTTTTCAATAGACTAGGCTTTGAGGTAGTTTATGGTTGACAAATTTAGGTATTTCAACAGACAAACTGATTACCATATTACATACATAATATATTTTATTTCTGTTATCATCGATTGGTATGATATCATTGTAATACCATTTAATTATAGACCATTGATAAGATATATAGATTCTAGAATTCTATAGCATGTTCTAGAATATAATTCTAGTATACTAGAATCCTTCTCCTTAGATTTCCTTAGAAAAGCGGGCGAGCTACTGTTATTTATAATTAACTTTAAGAATTTTTTGATAATTTTAAAGTGTAAGATGTTATAATAAGTCATTTGTAATAGCAAGGATTTAAGCATTTTTTAGAAAAGAATTTTAATTTACATTTGAATATTTTATCAAAATCTCTTTCTTCTAAATTGAGTGTGATTTCTTTAATCTTTGAGAAATTCAAGAATTATCTAACGCCCATAAATTAAAATGTCATGCCCAAAATAGGTTCTGCAGTGTAAAAAAGAAAAACACACTTTATAGCTATCCAAACGACTTGCGTCTTGGGAAAATACAGAAGAACCAAGTTACTTTGTCATAAAAATGCACCATTAAAGTAATGATAGCCGAAAAATACACTGCAAATATTTTGGTAAAAGTATTCTATATTCACACATGTTTGGGTAAGTTTTATTCCCTATTTACCAAAATATGTTCGTCGGAATTTGTTATGCCCATTTATCCTGCGAAGAAATGTTTTGAGGGTACGCTGCAGATTATCCGAAATCCGACACTTTTTCACATGCTTCCGCATTGGCGTGGCCTGGATTCAGCTCAGCCGGGAGAAGGGCATGAAACTTTGGAGTGTAAATAAGTCTGAACTTTTGGAGCACTATTGGATTGTCTCCTATTTGTATTGTTTTACTTTCAACAAATATCTTAGCGGGGCTGGAAAGGTAATGATAAAATATCAGTATTTTATAAGATTTTTCATAGCGAATTAAAAATATTTTGAATGGAATGTATTTTTTAGATTGTGTTCTAAATCTACGTTTCATTTTCCTTTCATGTTCACGTGAACGATAGGAGTGTCTGTCAGTTACGTTATTTGGTCACTCAGTTTCCGGACATAGAGTTCGCGACATGTTTGATTGTACAATATACTAAACATTGATTTTTTGAAAGTAAATGTATTTCGTATACTTGTATGAAAAAAAAAATACAGAACTGAGTGTATATTCGATAAATACATATGGAATATAAATATGAACATATGTATTCAGAGTCTATATTTTGACTTAAAAGGTAATTAAAGTATTGAATTAAATGTTTTACAAGTAATTAGAAATCCCAAGTGATGAAGAAGCGCGCTACGACGGTTACGATAATGACACGTAGCACTTTCCATTAAATGTATAACATCCCTCAATTATTTATTTTCTTACATATTTAATATGATTGAAGCACACAAGAATCAATTAATTAAAGCAGCGTCAAGGGTCTACACAAAAGTTATTTATATTTAACAAAATGGAAAAGCTCAAGTTTTTGACAACCCATTTAACGGCTCAAAATTTAGTAAAATGCGAGGTGGCTGCTTCCGTCATCTCTGATATTCAAGAATTCTGATTTATTAAAACAGAAACAATTGAGTCTTAAAATACAGACAGTAGTTTATTTGAAACGCAATAAGAAATCATTATATTACTAATTATTATCGAGGTGTCTGTTTAAAATAAAAAATAAAAGTTTGTTAAAATATATTCATGTTTTATTACTAAGGGTAGTCTATTTCAAAATGTACATTTGCTTGTATAGCTACTGTACCCGGCTTCGTTCGGGGATCATGTAGTCCCGGGGCGTTACACATTCGTTAATTTATAGAACAAGAATTGTTGTCCTGTTTATCCGTTTTTATATATATTAAGTAACAGCGGATAACATTAATGAATATATCTCTTTCTAAATAATTATAATAATCTAATTAGGTCAAGTCTCAATGCTTTTGATGTTATGTTACGTGATAAGTACATTGACCTAAAACAATAATTTTGGTATTCTGTTACTATTCTGTTCTGTTCTCTTTGAATCTGTTTATCTGTTTGTTTGTTCACGCCTCATTCGAATAATACTGGACGGATGTTAATGAAATTTTATGTGTAACATAAAGTATATATTTTACTTAATAAAATATCCTTATTTCAACCTGAAATACAAATGTTTTTTTATTGTATTTAGGCTGTAATTAATAGAATTATATGACATTTATATAAATTTTAAAAATTATTGATGGTTCATTATTTGATAAAGATATAAAAATAACAAACATTCCGAGCTTTATTATTATAAAAAAAAACTTGTAAAATTCTATAACATAAAGAAATATATTTCCCATAGAAAGTTCTTATTTATAGTATTAATGCATCTCCCTTTTTATTCTGTTAACTTCTTATCATATTATAAGATTAAGTGAATAAGTACCTCATCCAGACGCTCTTAATTGAGGGGAGTCTGGGTGATCCTGTTTAAGCTGTTCCTATAACACTTAAATGTAAAAAGTTAGAATATACATTTCACCAAATTTCATAAAGGTAAATGGGTGTATCTCTTTTAAAAACAGACACAAATTAGATAATATGTTGTCATGGAAGTAGAAGCAATATTTCTGGTATCTACAGTTTTTAGCACGTTTTTATTCTATAAGTAAGGAAAGAAAGAAGTTGATATTTTTATAGCAGTTGAAAGAATAAACAGTAATCAAAATAAAATAATGTATTTTAGAGATAATAAACAAAACATAGAGTACGATACATAAAACTGCTTACAAAATAATATCTAAAGTTAATGTATTAAAACAAGTTGGACAAAGAAATAGATATTAATTGATTGACACATTTAATTATAGTTCAGGGTCAAATCTAATGACAGCACTTTGACTGCACTTAGAAATTGACATTTTGATATATATTGTGGACACTTCAGATAAGGCGGAACCATCCTATGGGGAATAAATTATCGTTTAGAAATAACATCAAATTTGAACTAGAAGATTTTTAGATAAAAAAATGTATATCTTTTTTATAGATAAAAAAATCTGTCTTTGTTAGCACTGACGTGAAAAAATGTATGTATATTCTGATTTATATAAAAAAATCAATTACATTGATAACTTAACAGTTCATTAGCTCTGGTTTTGATGCATTCTTTCTAATTCTAACAAATTTGTTATGTTACGGACGAAGATATAGCACTTCTTCGTAGATATGATACCTCTATGAACTATGAAACCTCTATGAACTCAAATCTACCAGACAATTCCATATGTCTCTCGATCAATCTCAAAATTGTATAATTGTTCTATTATATATTACTTTCTCTTCTCTCACTGCGCTTATGCCCAAATATCTTTTTTCAGATTATTTTACTATTATTTTATTATTAGTACGGAAATAAAGTTTCAACTGATTCGATTACTCGAAGCACTATGTTGCAGATAAATTGTGAGCTCTAGATGGGTAAAACCGCTAACAATAGGTCGTATAAAAACATATTAGTAAAAACTTTGTATATAACTATAAAATACATTTCTTTTAAGATATTTTTCTTTTTTATTTATGAGCACTGAAAAGTTTAAAAAAAATCAAATTTGAATAAAAATAAATTACTCGACAGAATAGTATTCCATCTATGTTCCACTTCGGTTTCAAAACATCAAATATTGTATTTGTAATATTTGTAACAAACAGTTAAATTATCATTATTGTGGCTAATCGCGCCATTGTTTTGTCGCCACACATTTGAACCATTTAAAGCAATACGTCATTATGTTTTATAAAGTTATCGAATTATATGTTTGGTCCAATTATTATAATTGAGTTAGATAAAATATAAATTATATGTGTTATATTAAAATAATAAACACACTTCAAACCACGATAACGGATAAGTAGTATTTTTTTTATAAAATGAAACATACATATTTCAAACATCATCTATATATAATACAGATGTGTTATGTTCAACCCACTTTGATAACATATTATCGTATTTGATTAAAAATAACGTTTTAAAATACAACTCATTAGTGTCTATTTTTGTAACTGATATAAAACTGACGGAGATAAAATCAAAAGCAACTATGTAACCTTCGTACACAGAACACGCTATTTGAGGTAATTTATAAAGCCATGGTTCAGCCAGCAATTACACCAACAATAATATTAATAACATAACAGAGACTAATGTTCCAGCTTATCCCAAGCGTTTTGTCGTCAAATGACCTTATATATTACTCTGAATCTTAAACCATTTCTTAGGTCTAATTGAATAGACTTAATGTCTACAACTGCTTATGATGTATTTCTTTATAGAGTTAACTAAAGCTAGTTATTCATCATATTATATTAATAATAAACAAACTATTCTGGCTTCGCCTCTATCGGCCTCTATCAGGCCCATATCGACCTCTATCAGGCCTCTATCAGCTGAAAAATGTTTCACTGCAGACTAAGTCAATAACTAACATTAATTTGTTAAATTTATAACAAAATCGTCATTATACTGTAAGCATTTATTTATAAAATAGGGTTTTTGATATTATCGCTTTTAATTAGACCGGAAGTAATTTAATACAATGTAGTGGGTTCGTTGTACATTTGTTTGTTTCTAAAAGTATTTTAATGTTGTTTAAAATCAGGTCTGTATCATTATAGAGTTAATTTCTTTCTATAAATAAATTTGCTTAGTTTTCTTAACATTTAAGTTGCTAAGTGTTAAAGTGACGAAAGTTTGTCTGCTTTATTGAAAAACCATCTAAATAGTAAATCAACATTCTTAATATTTAAAAATATTTTTTAATAACTTGGCAATTATTACGAAAGAAGTCTACGTACGTACGAAGTAAAACGTAAGTACATATGGTTTAAGCACTTCATTTTTTTTTTATATCAATACAGATCATACAAAAAATATATAGGGATAGCGTTCATGTAAAAGATATTGTCAAAAATATACTTCTAGGTATCGCCAATTAATATTTTTTTTAAGGTTTTTGAATTGTTCTGTTAATCTATTTGTCTGTTCCCATCACATGCAAACTATTGTATTGTTGAAAACAATACTCTCCTTAATTAAAGTTTTATTTCAAGGTTGATTTTATTTATTTAATTGCAATCGGAAAACCCAATTAGAAGTATATATTAAATTTTAGGTAGCAATGTCAAAATATGTGAGTACACTTTAGGTACTTGTTTTATCCTTATTAAAAATAAAATCAAGGTAAATAATAACAAACAAATTTATTTAAAAAAAATTAGTGAACTGAGTTACCAAATGTCTCTGTGTCGTAAAATTGTCTGATTTTTCCCAAAAACAAAAACTAATTTTGACTATAATTAGAGTAGTAAAAAACCACTTCGCAGATTAGGATGTTCAGTGTGATAGTGTATTATCTGACATATACTTAGGCGTACCGAGGGGGGGCGGGGAAAGTGGGGGGAGCTGCTCCCCCCCATCCCTGGACATCGCATACCTCTCTACTACTTTCTATTCTAAAAAAAAATTGTTATTTTACATTAAAAAATATAACTAATTAAGCTTTAAAAAAGAAAAAGGTTTAGAAATGCTTTCTCAGAAAGGCTAGTCGGGGACGAGAAAGGTGGCTTTTCAGTAGTTATGGATCTATGTATTACAAACAAATACAATTCTGTGGTAAAACTTTTAGCAAACACTTTACAGTCTAAAAACACAGAAACGAAGCGAGCGTAGAAGAAGGGAGACTCGGCAAAGGCAAATCACCAGTGTTTGCTCTGTCATTGTTATTTAACAATGCTCAGATAATTAAAATTACAGCTCAATATACAAAAATATATTACAGAAATCTGGTTTGCCCCCCCTTGCACAGAATCTGAGTACGCCCATGGACATATAGTTTACACTCTGGAAATAGTCCGAACTCATCAAAATTGTTACAATTACAATAAATCTAATGATATTATTTGAGTCGAAATGCAAAAACAATATTGAAAACAAAATAATATGTTAATATTTTTTTAATTAATAACAATTTACAAACGGTTTACTTGATATTTCATAATGTAAATAGTTAATCTGTGAGTCCTAGTTATTTAGTGACTTAGGTTCAGTGACCCCAATACTATCAATATATGATAGGAAGGCATATATGACAGTAGGTACTGTATATCTCAACCTGATACAAAAATGTAGTTGATATACATTTTGAATGTAGCGTCATTCAAAAAATATATATTTTAATGTAACAAATATAAAATATTTTTACTAAATCTTTTTACATTGTTTTGTTTTTTTTTTCCAATACACGAAAAAAAATATTATTTTAATTGGCAAGGAAACGGGTTTATCTCCAATAGTTAGTAAATTAAAAAAATATGAACCTGTCAATTCTTTAAACTTTAAAGCATAAAAACTTTTTGGTGCATATATTTAAATAAAACTCAAGCTATAATATAAAAGTTTTAGACAATATCTAAAAACTTTTACAAACTATTTGTTAGTTTAACCATAATTGTATAGGGTTGAGAGATTTCATTCGAAATCATGTATGTATATGAATTATGAGTCTGTGGTCAGCGAAAATGGAACCGCTTCGTTGTTCCTGACCGAATAATTTAACAATTAAAATTGTGAAATATGACTTATTAATAAAATAATTGCCATAATTACTATTCGATAAAATACTGGTTAATAACCTATTAAGGTTGTACGTAAATTTATTCGGATATTGTTTTTCAAGATAATATATATTCATACTGATTAGAATATCTAGTAAATTAAAACATAAATGGAATCATATTACTCACGCGGTATCTAATTTTGTATACAGAAACAAAATTGAAAATTATTAAAATAACATACATAGTCAAATATTCAAATTTTTAGTTTTAATTTAGTCATCTACGATTAGTAACCAAATCATCATTTTCATGAGAGTCGTTTGGCAAATAGTCTTCAGCTGTACTAAACGAAATTACTTATTCTTATATGATAGATGTCTTATAACCCTATTCAATTCCTCTCCCAAGCAAATCATATAAAATATGGACTTTTGGTTTTGAATCTTGTAAAAAAATACAAATAAACATTTCGATATATACTTTCATCGTGATTATCCGTTAACTGATATTTTAAAAGGTTAATTTAAAACTAATTAGATTTACAAATCAGATAAGAACTGTTTAAAAACAAATAAAGGGTCGCTTCGGTAGATAAAGACCCCCCGGGGATTTGAGCAAGCGATTTATAAAAACGATGTTATAAACGGGTCAAACTAAACGAATCTGATTGAAAATATGAACTTAAAAAACTTTTACAAGTATTAAAATCGGAAATCTTTATCACATATTAAAGACATAAATAAAATTAAATTCTTAAAATCCATTATATATTCTATATAAGAGCACATAATGATTCTTAGAATCCATAAATCTTTTCATATTCTTTGTACGACTCCATTATATTTCCATGTACAAAGTTTTCTTTCGACTAAGCTTCCAGACTTCTCCCTTGTATTGTTTCATCAGGGCCATTGTAGTCTGGCGGTTAAACAAAGAAGTAGCCTTTAAGATAATTAAAACAGTTATATAACAATGAGCTCTTATATAAAATATGATGCAGTGATAAACAATGAAGCAGGCCGCTAAAAATTCTTGTAATTTTTTATTTTTTTTTAAGCTTCCATTTAATTATAAAAAATACAGAAATATTGAGCCAATTATACAAGTTTTATTTGTTTTTTTTTTATTAGTTAGTACAAATGTTACCAGATAAATGATCGGTAGTTTGAGCATTTTCTTTCTTTCATGCTGTTATTGTCAGCAAGGGAATAAAAGGTTTAGATGTTTCTATAACAAATCACGAACGGTCTGTTTGTGTATTATATACCTATGATACTTTTAATAAAACAATAAGTATTATACCTAATAGTATTAATAAAACAATAAGTTATTTCTAATTATGAAATAAATATTTATATTAATGTGAAATATAATATAATAATCAAAAATAAAACACTAAAGAGAATATGTTGTATTTTTTTTTAAGTAAAGTTTTTTAATAGCCTGAGAAAGGTTTTATTTTAGGTTGATGGTTAACCTTCACACTGGATATATATTAGGTCCTCACGTATGAAATTGGCGTTTTTCGTACTGGCCACTTTAATCACAATTTTTTCCTCTTTGGTAAGGAATTCCAAATTCAAATTTTTACAGCTATTTACACATGTTTTTCGTTTCGTTTACCATCATTATTTTTTTTCTCCTTTTTTTTCTGTAAACGTTTACAAACATACAGTTTACAAAATGGAAAACTTAAAATATCACATTATTTACGAGTAAGAGTTCCACCGTGGCACCAGTGCTGCGGAAACGACTCGAAGGGTTAATTACGCGTATGGCGGTCGTGTTGCAAAAGAAAACACAGGTCGTTTTTGGTTGCAACGTTTTCGTTCTGGAAGTTTCGTCCTAAAGAACAAGCCCAATAGACGGCCAAATTGATAATTAAGAATTGAAGGCTATTGTGGAAGCGAATCCGTCGCAAGCCACGTCCGGTGTTAGTGATAAAACTGTTTTAATCTACTTGAAACCAATTGGGAAGATTAAAAAGCTTGAAAGGTACCTCATGAATTGAATAAAGCAAACCGATGAACGCGTGTCGACTACTACGTTACATTACTGAATGCGCACAATAATGAAGGGATTTTAAATCGAATCGGCAGCGCTCATAGCAATGGATGAATCCTGGTCAGTCAGCCAAACCCTGCCTCAAGCGAATACTCAAAAGAAAATACTTCTAAGCCTTTAGTGGACTAGTGCCGGTATTGTTCATTACAGTTTTCTTAAATCTGGCCAGACTATTACGGCAGATGTCTATTATCAACCATGATGGAAAAGCTATCTGATAAACAACCTAGGCTGGTCAATCGCTCCACAGCACTGCTGTTTCACGACAACACTAGACCACACACTGCACTCTACCAAATTAGAAGAACTGCAATTGGAATCTAAGACATCCACCTTGCTACACGGTCCTTTTTCCAACAAATTACCATTTTTTTCGAAATTAAACAACTTCTTGCAAGGGAAAAAATTCAACTCTGATGGCAGTTCAAATTGACTTTAAAGATTTTATTTTAGAATCTAAGACATCCACCGTACTCCTCGGACTTTGTTCCAACAAATTACCATTTTTTTCGAAATTTGAATAACTTCTTGCAAGGGAAAAAATTCAACTCCGACGGCAGTCCAAATCGCATTCAAAGGTTTTATTGATGCCCGTCCGTCTGTTTTTTGTCAATACAGGGGTCAATGAACTATCTTTAAGATGGCAAAAGTGCATAGAAAACAACGGTTCATATTAAACATAATTAATTAAATACATTATATAAAATATTTCACTTATTGTTCCTCCCATATGAAATGCCAATTTAATATGCAAGGACCTAATATATTATTTACATTTAATATATATATTATATACTAATCTTAAACAATCTTATTTTATATGAGAAAATACAAAAAACATTTATCTACGTATATTTCAAGACAAGAAACTAAATGAAAAATATATATTCTGAATAATAAATTATAATATATGATCTATTTATATAGATATTACACTTATTATAAACATTTAAAAGCTTACGGGAATGATCCGGCGGATTCCCGAATTGGCTCATTTAACTTGTACATTGACATCAATATAATGTATACATCACCACTACATAGACAGGATACGCGGAAATCATACTTAAAACTATTAACTGCTTATAACACTGCTTGCTTATAAAATAATTTTTGCTTTTATAAAAAATATATTCAAATCAAATCACACACAAAATATACAACAGACATTTCTTGCAGCACGGCAACGCAACAACGTCTAGCGAGACATCAGTGGGCACGAACACCGCCACGGTGACCGCAGCGGGGCCCAGCAAGCCGCCGCCACCCGCAGCCAAGTTCCGACATGGTTTGCTGCAGCTCATGATACATACCATCGATCCGATGCACGACGGTGAGTTAGGTATGCACCGCGCTTTGCTTTCACTAACACCTTATCGCACTATTACTCAATCTGTCCTAGACCTGTACAGCGTACTGTACTTTGTTCCCGTCTTGGTACATTGAGTAATATTGCAATCTTAATTATAAGATATATTTTATTTGGAATGTACCATTATTGAATTAATTACGTTACCAATATGTTACATTCCTTTAAAATTAGTATAATTATAAGTTGTGATTAAAGCCAATGCGTCTAAAGCCTGTACGTAAAATAAACTAAATGTGTAATTAAATGGATGTTGTAAAAGCACTAAATTTAGTAACTACACGCCTATTATACACAAATGTGTGAAGTGCCTGCCATTGCAGCTAAATCAAATAAATTCACCGCTTTAATTACTTTAAATGTTAACATTCAAGCTTATGTCACTTGACACGCGTTTATTGACAGATTTCAAAATGACAGCACAGATAATTAAACGCTTATAAGATAAACAATATAGATATGACACAGTATTTAGTATAATAATTGTAAATACACCTGCTTATAAATAACAATACTAATAAATGTTTTATAATTAACTTAATATAAAAACTTAATATAAATTTTCGGGAATCACACATGATATTTTTTTCTTTTCATAATAATAAAAAAAATAGTAGTAGGTTTGTTCGCTATTTTTTTATCTCAAGCTTAGTATATATTTATGAAAATTCCATAATAGTCCACATAAAAACCTCGAAGACAAACTTGACCGTTTTTATTTATGAATCGTGTTCTGTAAGTGGAACGCTATTTGGGTCACGACTACCCTGAGGACGGTTACTTGGAGTTTTGTTTACGCTGCTTGTATTTTGTACATTTTTTTTCTGGATTTTTATTCATATATTAAATTTAAAGTAAATTTCGTTTAGCAATTAAAGTTTAACCGGCGCGTGCAGTTCAGTGAAATATTAATAAAGTTTATTTGTGCATACGCCAGGATTCGCGTTGCCAACAAGTCCGGCCAAGTTTACAACTGCGAGTGCGGGCATTAAGAAAATAAGTGCCAAGTCTCAGGCCAAGTAATGCGGCATACGAATCCTATCCTAACTGCAATAAATATCTGAATTTCAAATATATGGTAATATGTCATGTATATAAATGTAGGCCTTGAGACTTAATATAAAACTGAAACACTCCTTACTTCTTTATGGAGCCTACTCGTACGTTCTGTATAGTATTGGATTCATATCGTTATTTTACACACAGTAGGAACTTTTCTGTGCCTCGTTGTATCGGCAGCACTAATCTTACTTTGCCAGTAAGATCTATTATACATATGATTAAAAACCTTCAAGATTTTAGAACGTATTCAATGATTAAAACTTTTTCTCCAACTCGCGTATAATTGGATTTATTTTTTACATTATAAGCTTTAACTTTAACCCGATGTTCTAAATTCTTTGCTTTAAAGTAATGTAATATTTTAAATATGTTCTCGTGAAAACTTAACAAAATACGTATTTAATGAATCGAATTCCCGTTTTGACGGTTGGTAGAAGAAGTTGATATCTGTCATAATTCCTTATAATTATTATATATTTATTCATATTTTTTCATACATTTATAATAATATAAAATCAAGTCTTTTGAGATCAGTTCTCTTCTGTCTGGTTTTTATCTTCTTTATTTGGAGTCGATTTCTTTATCCTTGTAGTTTCGTTTCCTTTCCTACCCTCGTAATATTGCATCCTTTTTGCCAAGAAAATAAGAAAAAGCTGTGATCTGATGCCAAGATAGTAATATTCCGAAGGTTGCAGATAGTAGAGCTTCCGTTGGATTGACAAAATTCGAAACTTCGCCAAAAGAATTACCAAATTAGTTAAAATGTGCATATCTACATACATACATGTACACACATTATTATAAAATAATAATATCAATCAATATAATTACGAAGCATAAATGATACTATATATATGTACAGCACAATGAAATTGAGTTATACATATCTATATATTAAAAAAAAATCTTTAGAAACATTACATAAAATGACATGCTATTTTAGGTTGGCTAATAATATACAAGTTATACATATAAAAACAAGATTCTCTGTTACACTTATTTATCAAACATATGTTAAAACTATGCCTAAGAAAAATATGAATGTTTTTGTTTTAATTAACAAAGATGTGCGTCGTTTTTAAGGTAAATGATCAAGCATACTTCAAGCACGTATCCAGCGTGAATCAAGCAAGCCCTGGGATTTGATTTGTTCAAGCACTGGTAGATGCGGGCATTAGTAATTTAAAGTACTAAATTCTCCCTATTGTGTACTTTATTTTGCTAAAGCCTGAATTCACCTCAATCAACCCAACAACATATTACACTTACTTACCAATGTCATTGACCTTGTTTGAGATTTAATTTGAATTTATTACAATGTTAATTAAGTATTTCATATAATATAAATAAGCTTGTTTATTATCGTATAAAATTTGAAAGCTTTTTTAATGTGGGTCACAAAATGACCTTCTCTATCTCGAGCTGACCCACTTGACGCGTAAACTTTATGTACAAATGTTGAATATTATATAAACAGATGCTAATATCTGGATTTAGTTTTAATTTAATACATATTTCTTTGTGATCTTCAGTAATGTATACTTTTTTTTGTATCTTATGACACAAAGGAAAAGTACATTGTTATCTTTATATGTTTTTATTTAATAAGTAGGTATAAGTTGTCCAATGTATGACAATGAATCTAAATGAATGAATTTTTCAATGACACGAGCAGAACTCGAACATGTGACCTCTGGGAAATAGTTTCGTCACTCTATCCATTGAGCTACTGTGTCACTATCTCGATGAATCTTGCATTCTATGTATAATCGAATAATAGTTTTATATTTAAAATTTAAATAAGCCGAACGAGCTGAACATGTTTATATAAAATTTTAAGCATTTAAAGTCTAATTTAGTAATTATTTATGTCTACGTTTTAAAATAATTCTAAGTGACACTTCCACTGCTGGTTTACGAGTTCAGTTGAGCTTTTTGAGTTAATTCACAAAAATTATTATAAACCGACAAAATATAAATGCATTTTACTTTCTTTTAGCAAATAAACCGAATAGTTGAAGTGGGTTATAAATCATATTATCTGGGGTAATGTCTGACCTTATTTCTTCGTCATAAGGGCGAGAGCTGAAGGCAACCCTGTGACCCCAAAGTGTATCGATTCACTGATTCTAGTAAACATATTGTAGTAACGAAATATTGTATGATAAGTGTAACAGAAACTTACTAAGGGTCAAACACTGATAACAGAGATTTTATATTGTTATAATTGGCATTTCGAATACAATTTTAACGCCTTTTAATAAGATTTCTAATTTAAATTTTCTTTTGTATGTTCTATTTCTCGAACATTCATTTGAAGTGTCATAAAGAGGAGTCAATGAGATTCGTCTGATATCAGCTTGAAGAGTTCTCCTCCTATGGTCTGGTCACTTGACATACAAAAAGATGAGAACCGTGTTCATTTGGAGATTAATTAAAACGGAGTTCAGAAAACAATGTTTAAATTTTTTTATATTCTTTTTTCTTTTTAATAAATTAGCATATTTTGTTTTAAGTCTACACATTTTTTTATCTACTAAAGTAATTTTAACCAAAGCTTTAAACATTACCTGCTTACCGAAGATAACGTATTACTACAACGTAAATCAAAATAATAAAAAGAATTTATTATAATATTATAATATTACATTTTATTATTTGTTATGGAAACCATAAATGACATTATAATCGTATTAATTTTGAATCATTACATAATACGTCAGTCAGTATAAAAAAATTATTTATAAATGAAAACCTGAAACAACCTGCTATTTGATTGATATTTCTGAAAGATTAAAATAATAATTTTAACTCTGTTATCATGGTAAATGTTTTATTTCAACTTATCAGAAAAACCAATATTAATAACAATTAAAAATATCAAACCATCAAATATCTATATTTACAAGTAACCCGGTTAAATATTTTTTTAGAATATTAAGTAAAATAAAAGCTTCCAAGTCTTATCTTTTGTGGTTAAGAAAACAATATTATTTTTGCACAATATTGTAGCCTTTTTAAAATCCTGTACTGTAATTATTTTTTCTGTAAAACATCGTCTAAAAATAACTGTTTCTTTCTTCTTATTAATATAATATGCATTGGGTTCTTATTTTTTGGCCATTTTTTTTAAATGTCAACTGTCAACATAATTATTAATAATCCTTAATAGTCTTTTTAGGCTCTTCGTCTTCTCTTTTACTTCAATTTAATGTTGGATAGAAACAGTACAAACGAATCCTAGTTATTATAACTATTTTCTAAATACATAGACATGATGACATTACTTTCACTTTAAAAATCTTTTTCTAGATTTTTGATTAAAAATAGGCAAATGTTATCACCTCGAATACATCGAACCCAATAAAATTAAAATACAAGAAAATAACTTGCATTTTATATCAAACATTCCTCTTTTTTCTTTTTCTTTAATATATATATTATATATTATATATTATATATTATACATATATTTTCTGTCTCTTATATATTTCTAATCAATTATTTACATAAAAAATATTTTCAAACTATCACGGTACCTAATATGACTACTAATTTAATGCTATAATTCTGAAAAGATATAAACTGTTTTAAACAGCTCAAAAAAGGGTCACTTCATCTCATAACTGTATCAGAAATTTCAATTATAATCTTCAAAAGAGACGTCGCCAACTTTATAAGCGATAGCCGCAGCATCTGACTTGAATAGACTTATCTCCAGAATTCATTTTAAACTAGCCGCTTAGTTATATAGTTAGTAGATAATCTTATTCTGCGATCTGCGTTTGAAACGTATGTCCAAAAGTTGTTCATTGTAGCAGTTCTAGAGATAGTTGACCCATTTTTCGAAGTGAACCAGTTTATAGTTTAATACTACGTCAAATGGTAGATTACATTCCAGGCTTTAATTGCAATGTTACTAAAAGTACTGAAGTGTTTGTACAGATATTAGAAATAATAGAAGAGAAAGCTAGGTTAATTAGTAGTTAATGCTAGGAAAGGTAACAAATATGAACTACCACGTCATAACGGAAAATAGAATACATTTTTCAAATAAAAGGAATTTGAACCATCGAGAATCGAATATAAAATTTGTGGACAAGGCATAAAGTAATAACAAAAATAGATTAATCTAAAACAATGTACATTAAAATATTATAACCTGTCCGTCTTTCCCAGGGAAAGTTGACGAAAAAGCGACGCAGTTGCACGCGATCGCTTCTCTGAAGGTGCTGCTTGAGGCGACGAGGCCGACGGCAGGCGGTGCTGGTGCTGCAGCAGCGAAACATTCCGCAGCAGCAGCGGCAGCCAAGGAGACGCCCCTGGATCTCCCCAACGGAGGTCTGGCGGATGTCCAGTTAGATGCGATAGAGGAGGTAAGAATAATAACACATTTGTTAAATTGATCCATAGCTTTGGGATAAGAGTATTTAATGTTAAAAAATTTGATTTAATTTGATTTGATTTAAAAAATGATGATTATTATTTAATTTAAATTACACTTAACCATTATTTATTGCATTATTTATATCATATGTATACCGACTTGGAAATAATCTGGAAACATCTATCTTCATAAATTTATGTATATAGATTATATATTGAAAACCTGTATAATTATACAAAATTAATTTATATAATACTTTGATAAGTTAGCTCTGATATACAAACTTACAATATTTATAATTACATATTTATTTCATTCGTTATGGGAAATCAACTACCATCGGTGATCAATAAAACCTAACAGATCTTAAAATATTAACAAACAATTGATTGTAAATTGTTTCATTTTGTCCTTAAGACCCATTGGTAATGCCTAATTAACAATTTTAGGTATTTTTATAAAACGTCAAACTCTACTTGCTAGGTTCGAAAGGATAGGTCTATGGAGAAGATCCGGAAAAATTTTATATACATACTGGCTAACCTATCAGTTATTACTTGGATTCTCTTTTAATTTATTTATGTTTTAATGTATGTATTCACTCAGTCATAATTGAGATGGGAGAACTAAATAGAAGTCGAGTAAAGACAGGTACCAAAAGAAAACTAAAATAACTTCTCACGACACTACTACTAGTTCTACTACTAATTCTATGATACTCCGATATTAACAATTGGCTAAAAGATTCTAACCTTAAACATTCAAAAGAATAGTAATTGTATTTGGACTTAAAATGCTAAAAGACAATATCTTGGAAGCAATTGTAATTTTTTACCACATGAAAGCATGCAGTTGAATTTAAGCAGAATGGTCATATTCAAAATATTTGCAAAAGTTTAATTTGGAAGCTCGTGCCAAAATGTTTTTGAATGCTACAAAAAAGTAAAAAAAAATCTTATAAAAGGCGACAACTTGACGCAAAAGCGAGAAAGTAAGTATGGCTACGACGCAATCCAACTTTACCCTTATGAACTTGTAATTCTGCCAAAAACTAAAAAAGTAAGAATAAATACAAAATGTAAGAAAAATCGAGAAACACGGAATCTTATCGTTTTAATATAATATAATATAATTGAGGCCAGCAATCAGAAACCATGCTATATCGCTCAAAGACAAAGAAACTCTTTAATTATTTTATTAAAAAAAAAAACAAATAATATCCTTCCAAAACAGAATCCACAAAAGAAATATATATTATTCAAGACACAGGTAAAGAATTTTAACTGGTTGCCTTTTTAACATACCATACGAAAAAATGCGCTTCACGAGGAAATTAAATAACCCTTATCTAATAAATAAAATAAATTCATTTCGTATTTTGGGGTAAAAGTTATTTAAGAACATACTTCCTATATATTTCTTTACCACGCCCAGATTATGTCAGAATTCGTGATTTGGAATAACATCTTATCAAATAAAATCCGACGTATATAAGAATTCTAAAAAGCCTTATAGCTCCATGTAGCTGATGATTTATAGCCAGGCTAATGACAAGACATTTATATAAGTCAGGCCAGCCATTTGGACGGCCATTGTTGTATTAATACCCGAAGTTGCTGAAAGGAAAATCTAGATTTATACAGAATTTGAATACTATACGATTTAGACATCCCACGTTGATTTACCACAGTATTATATAATTGTCATAAAAGGGATTTTTTTTTCATCACTCAAGTTGAATAATAAGATTTTTATCATTATACACGATTGCAGATCGGGGATCTGGAGGATGATACGACACCCCTGGATATGTCGTGGCCCTCTGGCTTCCGGAAGCGAATAACGTATTTGTTGGTCGCACCAATTGTCTTCCCGCTTTGGTTTACCCTCCCGGATACAAGGACTCCGAGAGGTATACCATTACTTCCTTCCATTTTTTTTTTAAAGTCAATTTAAAAACACATTGTTTTTCATTACAGGGAAGAAATTTTTTCCTATAACATTTATAGGATCGATAGTATGGATAGCGTTTTTTTCCTACCTTATGGTTTGGTGGGCTAACTTAGTTGGAGCGACCGCATACGTTCCCCCCGAGGTGATGGGGCTCACGCTTCTGGCCGCGGGGACCTCGGTGCCGGACCTCATCACCTCGGTGATTGTGGCGAGGAAAGGGTTCGGAGACATGGCAGTATCCAGCTCCGTTGGCAGCAACATTTTCGATGTAACTGTTGGGTGAGTATTTTCTAATAAACTTCTCTGCACTGATAATAACAAAGTTCATTAAGAGACATCTAATAAAGAAGAAAGACTATCAAAAAAGAAGTTTTCTATTCAGCACTACATCCACACATGTCTCAGATCTTGATTTTTATAAAAATATGAAGCTGAAGTGCAGTTACATCAGAGGCGACTGTTTGGAACAGAGCCAACAACTATATCCCAGAGATACAGTGCTAAATAATTTTATTTTCCTTTCTAAATTATCTCACAGTTTGCTCTTGACTTTAAAGTTTAATTGAGATAAAATATTATTTGTTTAATATGAGGATTTTGGTAACATCATTGCGGATTATAAGAAGCACGTAGTGTTGATTGTATGAAGTTTAATATGAAGTGATATCTGTTGGCACGTTGGATGATACAGCTCATTTCTTTCAAACTTCATCCAAAGTTTTAATCACTTGAACTTTGCCACTTTCTTTGTCAGCAGTTACGTTGAATAACACTTATATCTATCTTTTGCTCTATCATAGTGGTTCTGCAGCCTTCGTTTAATATGTACATGAGTATATTATAATTTCAAATTGCTATGATAATAAAAGCTTTTGACTTAAATATCATATAATGCCAGTCTCAGAATTGCAAGTATTAGTATCGTATTATATATATGTTAAGTATATATTAAAAAAAAGAAAGATATATCATATCATAAGACTATAATATATATCTGACTTTCTCCTTGAACTTTGGCACGCGCTGCTTTTTGACCCTGATAAAGCTCTTCTATGCGAATATATTATATTGCTATATAAATTATTAATGGTTCAATGAGATATTTATTTTAATTTATTTGCTCCTGTAAAATAAAATTACGGACTCTATTTCAATATGAACTGTATAAAAACTGTCTCTGTGAACTAAAGTACACTCACACATTCAGACTTTAAAGTATGTTGGAGAAGTTTCTATTTTTTTTAAGTATTTGTGTGTGATTTGTTTTAATATTAAATAAAATATTAATTATTAAGTGAAGGTTCTAATGACGCATTTATAAGTTGTGTGTTGATGTGTGAAATACACAGAAATGACGTTCCGGATATAAAAGCAAACCCCCCATCGTTCAACAGAACATAACAATACATCCATACATACAACTATACACACATACACATACTTACACAGTATGAACATTCAACATGTATACATACAACTATACGCATACATATGTATACATAAATAAATGCACACATACATACATACCCTCACACCTGTAAATTTAAATAATATTACAAGTCTCTAAGTCTCGTATATTTTTGTGTAAAAAATACACAAACACCAAAGTTGGGGTCTTTTCTAAATTTAATATTTTATACAAAATGGCACCTCAGATACGACCCATAACAATTTAACATGAATTCTTACATCACGTGTACATTTATTATACAACTTTACTCCGTATATTAATAAAAACAAGAGCGTGTTTCGCCTAACTGAAAATTTAATTTATTGCGTTTTGTGAGTGTTACTTTGTACTAAAAAAACGTGTGAGATGAAATATTTTGCTCAATTATCACGTTCGTTATAAAAAGTGTTTTTCATATAAGGACTTAAATACTGCTTTCAATCATGCTTTTATTTATTTATTTTTGGCTCAATGGGCCAATAATACAACTCCGTTTGGATCTTGATAATGTTAATATATTGTTCTTGAATTTGCGTACATACGAGGTATACATACCTACAACGTTCACAGTTACTACAGAAAATTAGTAATTAACTATTAATAATTATATAACCATTTATAAACTTTTAGTCTCGAAAAACTTGAAGAAACTTGTACGACCATACACATTAGACCATACCTTTTTGGCGTCAAAAACTTTTTTGTCAGTGTTGCCACATATTTATTCAAAATTGCCATTTTTATTACGTTAATATAAATACTCTTAGTTGAATCTATTTGGGTGTAAATATAAAAAAAGATATTATGTTATCAATATTATGTAAAGTCGAAATTTTTTAATATATGTATACATTGCACTTTAGAAACGTCAGACTAATAAGGGTGCCAAAGAGTTGATCGGGATCTATAAGAGTTTTAAAACAAATGTCATCTCGAATTAATATTCTTTTAGCTGAAAATTCTTATATAAAATTAGTTATTTTAGTTATATTATTATTCCGAAGCATGTAAATTTCTGAACGAATTTCGTGCACCAAAGAATTTTAATATAAATACTCATCTCTCCAATTACGAAGGCTAGTCTTGGTATAAGGTTTCTGTTTCTGCATACAATGCAATTCATTACACCTTTATCCAGCTTAAGCTATTTTGTGCTTTATTGGAACGGAAATAAAGTCGTAATCGTCTTAAATAAGCTGTTTTAAGCCAGACAGTAATCAATAAAACACGATACGGAGATAGACGAGTTTTTTAACAGAAAATAAATGAATGTTTCACTGCGGCTGGAACTAGACTAGACTAGAAATAGATACACTATCTAGATTTAGTCCGTAATTAAACTTTGTGTTCTAATGATTAAACTAGAAAAAAATACTATAATACTAGTTTAAATATTTAATTAGAATAAATAAAATGAAAAATCGATTCATGAATAAATTTTAAGGTTATGCCAAGCACAGTTTCGAACTGTAATAAAATGAAACTACCTTCAAAATGTATTTCTTCAGTCTATTGTAGTGATGTATGTTTATACTTTATAGTCTGCAGATGGTTATAGAAGGTTCTAGACTGCATGCTTAGATGCATCCTCCGATCAATAAAGCACCGTTGCGCATATCAACTCTATCATTCACACAATAAAGTTCAAATTTACGCGCACAAGTGAACTTGCATTGTTACCGGAAAGTTCACTTCTAGTGCTATACATTTAGGGTTCATTTTGAATAAAAAAATTAGGTATATAAGTATATGTCACAGTCTAACAATGTTTAACTCTTTCAAATGTATTCATTTCTTCGTCTAGCAAATTTTATTACACAATTTTCTTTTAAAATTACAAATTAAAATGTATTTTTCAGCCAGCGCCATCTTGGATAGTTTTTAATACATACTTTCAGAGCTGTCATTTCCGGTACAAATGATACCATTATAAAAAATATAAAGAGAGCTTGTTTTTTAAGCCAAAAAAACGAAAAAAGATTTAAAGATTTTTTTTAAAATGCTTACCTCATCCGAAAGTTAGGTCATGAAATTTACTACAGTGACCTATAGTAACCGGGTCGTAAATGAACCGTAAATGGCGTGAAAATTTGCATTTTGATATTATCTTGGATCCAACCTTGGCCCAAATAATGGGCCAAATGCCAGTTACAGGATACGACCTCGCGTGCCCAACTTAAAAAATAATACGATACAATCAGTATTTGTACACGTTATTATCAAAAACAATGAATATATTTTTATTGTTCTTGAAAATATTCCTGTGAGTAATTATATAGATACATGTTTGAAAATACTTTTAAACATGTATAGCCATGTTAAGCTTATTTAAATTTATATAAATATAGAATGAAAAATAAACCGATACGGGCAGGGATTCGAACCCGCTACCACTGGGAAACCGTCCCGTCGCTCTACCAACTGAGCCACCGTATCGCTGTCCGCCTCGGTGAATTAAGCATTCTATATGTGATCGTCTTTATCGGGACGGTGGTGACATCTATTAAATAAGCTTAACATGGCTATACATGTTTATAGATATTTTCAAATATTAATTTCGGTAGTGGCATCTTTTCAATGTTTATCTACACTGCAAAGTTAGAAACATTGATTAGGATTTTCGAAAGAAACCTAATAGATATCACCACCGATTTGAAATTCCCGAATTCCCGAATTCCTGCCCGTATCGGTTTATTTTTCATTCTATATTTATATAAATTTATATAGATACATATTTATTCAAACATATTTATATAAGAAATACGGTTAGTCTCACAAAAAGCTTCATAACAATAAAATCTTCAGTAATAATATATATTAAAAAAGTTCGAATGATTAATAAAGTCTAATGAGTCACATGATATCTAGCATTGTTTTCATTGAAATAAGCGAACAATATCCGCTTCATTAAGAGCAATTCTGAAGTTCAAATATATTCTAATGTTGGATTAATTTATCTAGAACATTTCTTATTTTAATTGTAAAAAAAAAAAATATTTATTAAGTATAGCATTTTAACAGTTTATTTCTCAACTTAATATTGAATAATTTTATGTTTATCTGTTTGTCTGTGCAGGTATCGAAAAGCACTGTCTATTGACAAATTTTGGAGGTGTTAAAATTTATTAGTACTCAACATACAGGACAGCTTTCGTAAAATATTTTTTCTCTCTATCATGGGAAAACTTAGAACCGAATGTGACACAAATAAACGGAAATAGTTTTGATTTATTTAAATTTTTGGTGATTATTGGAGACCAAATATTTGAGGATGTAAGGAGCAGACAAAGTCACAGACAACAGCTAGTTTATTAAAACATCTCCACGTAAAAAGATATAGATAAAGATTTTCTTCATGTGTCAATTTTCTGGTATTCCAGATTGCCATTACCCTGGCTGCTGTATGGCATCATCTATGGCGAGCCAGTGCAAGTCAACTCGAAGGGCATGGTCTGCAGCATCGTGCTGCTGTTCGCGATGCTGATCTTCGTCATCATCAGCATAGCCTGCTTCCGATGGAAGATGAACAGGGGACTGGGCTTTACCATGTTCCTTTTGTATTTTGTGTTCGTGGCCGTCAGTCTTGGACTGGAGTATGGGTACTTACACTGTCCTAGTGAATAGATTTTTGTGATCAGTACAAACATTTTATAAGTTCAAAAGAGTTAGTTATTTTATTAAAATCATAAAACATATTGAAATTGTTTAAATTAAAGAAATACATCGACGTAATATTAAATACTTAAAGTAAGTTATTAATTTGTTCATGTTTAATATATTTTCATTTTATTATATAAATTATATACATATATTAATGAAGATATTGTATTTTGTATCTGTTAATCGTGAATATTGTTTATATATGGCGTTAAATGTAACCATTGCCTTGAAGTTGTTAAAAGTATATTTTGCTTAGTTTTAAAGTAAGTTCGCTCAAATAATTTTCCAACCATTTTAAGTAATTTTTGGTGTTATGTAAATGGTCATAAGTTTTTGGATGTTAGCACAAAGAATAAACATTTTAACGTTATTTTAAGAACTAACGGAAGTAATGTTTTTACAAGAATATTTACGTGACGTGACAAACAGATTTTTTATAGAAACGTAGAAATTGATATAGATGTAGATATTTATATGAATGGTAGGTGTTTATTGGAGCTACACTTTAATGTTTTAAAGTAGCAGTTTTAAATGTATTTTCATTTGTATGTTATTTTGTTTTGTAAATATTTTGAGGTATCTCGTAGCGGGTTCATTTGACGTACGTTACGTAAGTACGTACGTTACGTAAGTACGTATATTACGTCCACAAAACGCGAGGACGGGGACGTTTAATGTTTTATACAATTTTTTATACGAATTGGATAATCCTGCTAATTTATTTTACAATAAAAGTACAATGAAAACAAAAAATATAATATACCTTAGATGTAATCCCAAACAGCACCAATATTTATACCATTAGTTATTTCATCACGATTAATTAGTAATCGATAAATCGAGTGTACATAATCGATTAACAATATCAAAAAATCGAATCAAATCGTGTGTCATTATAATGATTATCGTAATTTGGCTTCCAATTCAAAGCACAGAAGTGCGTCTCCGATATAAGTCCTCGCTGTAATGATGTGCTGTAAATGATAAATTAAATGATCTATATTATATTATACATATATTAATGACGTCAACGTATAATTATACAAAGACGAAGTTGTCGCTGCACAAATGTTAGAAATAATGTAAATACACAGCTAGAAGACGAGCGGGGCAAATGTGAAGATATTATATAAATCAAATTACATAAAATGTGCCTAAGCGTATGCTGTTACATTTAGCTAGCTTGGTAACTACGGGTGTAAATCATACTCTATAGTATACAAGGCCCTTCTAAGACCACATGTCCCGCTCAGTAATAGTTGTTACTTTCTCTAGCTCATTTTCAATTATATCTTCATTGATTTAATCATTCTTGAAGCTGTAACTACGGTTAACAAACCTGTTCATCTGAACTTGATTTTGATGTTACGTATATTAGATTTTGTTTTTTAGAACATCTTAGAAAACCGTCCGTAGAGTCTTCGCTGCTGTTACCGAAAATGTTTTAAAGATGATAATTGAAGATTTTATAAAACCAATTGTTAAGATTCCACCATAAACGATAACCCGCCTATTTGACATAGCAATAAATAGACTAGATTAGATAGATTTTAATATTGTTAAGCTTAACAAAGCAACTATTGTCAATGGGTCGAAGGTTCACATTAAAGGGACGAACCGCGCACAGAAAGCAGTATTGAAACTTCAAACAAACTTAGATTAACAAATAAATATAATGAGATCGAAGTCATCCAGACAAACAACAGATAAGTTGGGAAAAACATATCGGTAGATATCAATCGTTTCGATCATATTCTGTGATAAGGGAATGCTTATGACATATTTATATAATACATTCTTTCTCTTCTCTCCATACATTGTATATATTAAGATTGGATTTGATATTAGACATAATAGCCTTCTGTAGCTCGCTTAGTAACGCCGCGGCTGGTTCTACAGTATCATATACTTGACATATTAATGATATATTAATGACATATTAATATCTCGCCATACAGTAAGCTTAGCCTTAGTAAACTCTTCAAATGATGATCTGTAAATGAAACTGTATGATCTACGCGGCCATCTGTACAATTAAATTTAAGATATAAACGAATTTTTCTCCTCAAATAATTCTTAAAGAGTTGGTGATATAAATTTGACAATTTAGATTGAATTAGACAGCTGTAATTCGTATAATCTAATTCTTATCTATACTGGAAAGCACCAAGTACATGTGTGTACGAAAATGTATAAACGCCACTTCGATACCAATTCTACTAACCTATATTATCCTACTAATTATTATACACTAGCGATTTCTATCTATCTCTTGTATTGATAATTATATTTAGAGTCTGTAAATTTATCATCCTTCCATTGTTAGCGAGCGTTGCGTTTTATTCAAAGGGTTCAAAGTTTGTAATATTAACAATCATCTCACAGTTCATCCTAAGTAGCAGCATCAATTGCATTTGTTCAGTACCAAATAGCACAGCCAGCTAGTATCCATTCAATTTTCAAATGTTACTATTACTAGCGCCAACGATTTTTGGGAATATCGTTATCAATTCGATATCTTATAAGACATAAATCTTTTACTCCTTCGTAGCGTAAGACTAGGCTTAAAGCTAATAAAATTTAACAATGTTAATTATCTTATAATTGAGTATAATATCCAGGTAGAATTGTTACTAGAATGATGGTTTTTATATAAAGTAATAATTAAAATGATAATGACACAATATTTCATAATCATTGTATAGTCTGTGACGCGGGATGATAATGATGATGATGGGGATGAAAATGATGAACACCACTGTCCAATCATTGTTGAGTTTTCAATAATTATTCAGTTTCCAGCTTTAATGATTCGCGTCGGAGAAAATACAATGAGTTTAGTCAACGAGTTTTTTTCATAGCTGCGACATCTCGAATTCGATGATGATGATGATGATGATGATGATGATGATGATGATGAAATCAACAGACAGAATAATATAATATATCATTTGTTATTATGTAAAGGTTTTAATAGAATAGTCCAGTTAACAAACATATTGTATGTTGTTGAAACGTTTTTAATCATTTAGATGATTTTTACTCTTATTTCTTATTACAATTCAGAGTTTTAAAAAGTCGAAATCGAGATGACAGCGTAGATTGTTAATAGTGATATTAATTAAGGAGAAGTAAAAAATGTTATTAATTAGCTAAGTTTAGATTTTCAACGTTGTAAGGGACGGTTCTAGACGGTTTAAAGTTATGAAATTCAGCCCTGTTGAAGCAGTATTAGTATGTATGGAAGTATGCTTTTGATTGTTGTATGGAGGAGGCATCCATTTTGTTTTATATATAATTATTATTTCAACATTACTTTATATCTTATCTTTATCGTAACCTCTCTTTTTATCTTAAATAATTGTTTCGTTATTCTTGTATCTTGTCAATTGTCTGATATATGAGGATAATGAAAAGATAGAAAATATTTATGAACAACAATGAATTTAACATCAGTAACGAAAACAAGTACAACAGAATTTAATTTATTTTGTTGTTTTTAAATATTTGTATTTAAACCGTTAACATTTAAATATTTATTGATTGTTGACTATTGTGACTATATTTTTTAATAGAATAACGCAGTTTTGTTTTATTAGTATTCAAGTACATTTGGCGTAACGAGCATCGGCGTGTCGACCGTATTATGAAAAATTACAATAAAAAATATTAAATAGTGAGTTACAATGTGTATTTATTTCTAACTTTCACTCGTCATAATAAATCCAGATACCTTTATATTCCAAAACGCTGATATTCTCCTGCTACAAGAGAGTCCTACTCTCCTCTACTCCCGCTCTTGTACTCCCCCTGATAATTACCCCCAGATGATCACAAATCATTTGCACTCTTTCATATAAAAATGGAGAGGATCTTAAACTACCACACTACCAGAGTGGAGTAGTGTTGGGAAATTATTATTATTGCATAAACGGGATGTAAACCCAGGAGGCTATATTGAATATGACAATGGTAGTACTATTGGACCATATCATTAAAAAAAAAACACCAGATAATAAACTATTTATAGTAACAGTCGAACCTCAATAAGTTATATTCCGAGTAAAACACTATATCAAGTTTTTTAAGTTGTCAAGGGTTTATGTTATTATTATTAAGTTAAGAGATTTTGAGAGCTTATAATATGTACCGTGTGTATAGAATATGATAAAATCGAGTATACACAAGTGCTACATATAAGTTTAAAAAAATAAGATTTAGTTTATTGAAAGAGGTATGGCTATCTTTTTTAGTTTTATTTTTTAATTTTTGTTTTATGCTGAAACTTCAGTAACTTTTATTTTATCACTGAAGTCAGCTAAGTGAAGTAAGTTTCATAGACAGAGGTCACAAACTAATGATAGATGGAAGTCGATAAAAGATTTCATATTGCAAAAGGTAAATACTTATTACTTATGTTAATAATTTGAGTAGTGAACATTGTATTTTTTTTTTTTTTTTTTTTTTTTTTTTTTTTTTTTTTTTTTTTTTTTTTGTCTGTCTATGCTGTTAGCCCTGTTGGCTATTACAGCGTCACCGGGGGAGCGGGTGGGTCAGGGGACCCACCCTTGAAAAGGGGGGGCCAGATGGGCCCCCACGGGGAACGACGTCCCGAGGGCGTCTCAGATTGAGACACGGACCTCGGCTCGGGGCGTCGTTAGTCAGGAGGGAAGCTAAGGAAATTTGGACACTAGCGTCCTCCGACGGCAGAACGCCGGAGCAACGGAGCACTTACTCAGTTGGGACCTCGTCTATACCGGTATAGACGGTGTGTGTCTGTATGTTGTGAGGTGTCACTTATGCCTACGCGTACACGTTATTACCTACTGTGAACGCGTCGTCGGGGTCAACGAGTACCGACTTGGGTCTTCTTTTTCTGACTAAAGTAGTCTTACGTGGTCTATACTCTGCGGTGTCAGCCACCAGTGGGTTCGGGTGTCGCTCAGCACGTTCAAAGTACTTTTGGGAAAGCCCCTTGAAGTACTGAGCGATGGTCGGAAAGTTCAAGTCTCTATGGAGATCGATGTTGCGTACGAACCACGGCGCCCCGGTTGCAATCCGTGTAAACCTGTTCTGAATCACCTGAAGGGGTTTCAGATTAGCGTGCGCAAAAGCGGGACTCGCATAGGACATGACGGAACGTATGCAAGCTTTGTAAAGTGTCACCTTATTGCGAAGGGACATTTTACTCCGCTTGCCTAACAGCGGATATAAACGACCTAATATGTAGGCCGCTCTGCTACGAACGGTCCTAATATGCGCAGTGAAAACTAACTTTCTATCTAACGTTACTCCTAGGTATTTTGCCTCGTCTTTCCAAGGTATCGGTTTATCAATGAGTTTGATTCGCGGGAGGATCCTTGGGGGGCCCCGTTCGAAGAGCACCGAAACGCTCTTCTCAGGGTTTACCTCGATCCGCCATTTCCGCAGCCAACTCTCAAGGGAGTCGACTGCGGATTGGAGACGTTGGTATATCTCCCAGTGATCCTTAGAGGACGTGTAAAGCGCGGTATCGTCCGCGTACATGGCAAGGTGCACTTTAGATCGCGGCCTAGGAATATCGCTAGCGTAGATGGAGTAGAGGATGGGCGAGAGAACTGAACCCTGGGGAACACCCGCCCTGATGGGGCGGGGAGTTGACAGAACGCCTTCCACTCTGTAGCGAAAGGAGCGATTCGACAGGTAGTCCCGTATGATGAGTACGAGTCTGTCCGACACCTTGAACTGGTATAGCTTGTACACCAGTCCATTGTGCCAGACCCTGTCGAACGCCTTAGCTACATCGAGGAAGAGCGCTCCTGTCCTATGCTTCTTGGCCCTCACAGTGGCCCCTATCAGTATGTGCTCCGTGAGGCGTTGCACCTGATGGGAACATGAATGGTTGGCTCTAAAGCCGAACTGCTCATTTGGGATGATTTTGAGTCTCTCGACTTCCGATCTAAGTCTACAGAGGATGATTCTCTCATATACTTTCCCTAAGGAACTAAGAAGACTAATGGGACGGTAACTACTAGGCAGATGCCGGGGTTTGCCCGGCTTATGGAACCCTATCACTATGGCCTCTTTCCACTGGGCCGGAAACGAGCAACCGGCCAGTAGAGCGTTAAAAATGGTAACCAATAGGTAAATTAAAGGAGGCGGAAGAAGCTTTATCACTTTGTTAGTGATCCTATCGGGACCTGGCGATTTCTTGACGTGAAGCGCCCTAACTATGGACGTCACCTCGTCTAGGTTCGTTTCCTCGATTGGCGGACCGGCCGGTGGCTGAGAACACATTATATTGACCGATTTGTCGACTATTTCGACATGATCGCGATCAACGGATTGAGCAGACAGACGGCACTGGCTCTCTAGACTGTCGGCTAAGCACTCAGCTTTGTCAGGGTCGTCAAACGCGATGGCGGAGTTAGGTCCAACCAAGGGAGGCATATCTGAGACAGTGTCCGCCTTCAACGCTCTCTGCAACCGCCAGAATGCCTGGTGTGTTGGAGAGAGCGTCGCAAGCGTCCTATCCCAGCCGCTGTCTCTGAAGTCGTCGAGAGCTTGTCTCGACTCCCTCTGGAGACGGCGCAGCCTCCGTCGGTTGTCATCTGTCGGGTATCGGTCATAGGCTCTAATCGCGGCGTTTTTACGGGTGATTAGAAGTCTAATGTCCGGAGGGAGTGCTCGGTAACCCTCGAAGTTCACTCGGACCTCCCTCGAGGACTTTCCTATGCTATCTACCAAATGTTCTGTGAAGTTGTATGAGGGAATTGAAAATATTTTTTTACAATCAAAATATTTATTACATAAAAATATTTGAACATAAATAAAATTTGAATTAGCTGATCTTGAAATACATACGTTCATATTAAATATCTAATAAATATAATTCGACTTAATATAATAATAATTATTGCTGTTGTCGTATGTGGCTGGACAGATTTTGATGAGAAACAGTGATATTATGATGATTTTCGTTATACTATGTATGATAAAAGTTATATACAATTACCTTTCCAAGGAGATTTTATAACTTGACTGTCTGTTTGACTCATCCACTAGCGATTATCTCAGGACCTAACCTATTAGTATTTTATCTATAATATTATTTATATTATATAATCAAAAAAAAAAATTAAATTAAATAAAAATATAATAAATAAAAAATGCAGTAGATATTTGAAAAATATTCTAACAAAGGAAGATTTAAGTAAACTACTGTTCTCAAAATTTTGAGCGGGTTTCTTATTTTTAAGTTTATAACATTTAAAATAATTTAAACATATCCTAAACTAACCACAACTAAACACAAACAACCAATTAGTTAATTCGTTCTTAACAGGATATATCAATATTAAAAATAAACATCCACATTCAATATCGTATAAATAAGGTAAAACTAATATAGTGCTAATGAGAAAAAATCTTTTAAATCATTATATATAAATAATGTATATATGTCTACTAGATATGGCATTAAATCAAGTATGTATGATCTTACTTTTTTTTGTATTAAATTGGTCTCAGTTAAGAACCATTTCTATTTTAAAGGCTAAATGGAGTTTTTTCATTCTTCCATATTCTAAAAAAAATATTTCTTATTTCTTTTGTTGTCTTATATATATTGCCAATTCTTTTCTTATATATATTTTACACCAATCACATTTATTTTCACAAATATGAGGAATTATTGATCACTATTATTGCGATATCTTGCGATATCACAAGTATTGAATATTCGATAGCAAATATTGCAATAAAAGTCGCCGATAATTCTGCAGTTAAACACATGACAAATTACTTTTACAAAGTAAATATTCTAGCAGCTATCCTTACATTTCTTAATAAGGAATTACAAAAGAGCCAAGCGAACATTAAGAAAGATGTCTTCCAAAGACGTAAATTTGTTTTATTCATGTAAGTGCCACATACATAACTTTTATGCTCAAAAGACAAACGCCATCAAAAATTGGCAAAACATTCAATCGTCAACACACTTCCAGTACTGCTGATGAGTCTACTCAAGATCAGATAACTGACGTCAGCAGATTCTGCTGAGGAAGTGCAGCATTTCGGGATATCCAACCATAAATAACCCGTGGAAGTTAAAGCAAGGCATGACGTAATCGTGCGCGACAGAATAACAAGAATGCTAGCAGTGCTGCTATGGCAGCTCCCGCGAGTAGAGTATCATCCCTGCGAGCACCACCAGCGCGATCCACCACCACACTCTGGAACAGAGGAGGTCATGCTTCACTTGGTTCATCAAATAAATAATTATGTTACACAACATAAATTTGACCATCTTTTTATTACCCTGCCTTCTTATCTCTGTTAGGGGTGAAACATTAACTTAACATGGCTTAAAAAGTTTGACAGGACAATATTTGTGTATTTGAGACTACATCAATTATGAGTATTCATAGGTACAATGTTTCTCTGTAAAGTGTAAATCAACTAACGAGGTAAAAGACAAGGATGCTTGATACTTACCCACCCTCCATGTTTAATGGCCCAGGGGGTAGCACACTGTGCAACGTGCTTGGCGGCCCAGTCCGCAGCCCTGCACCAGCCGCCAACCCTCACAGCTCGAGCCACCACTTCACATAGAAACGCCAACACCAACAATGCCCTCTGTTCTATGTGAACACATGCCTGTAAAATTAAATATAATGTCTACACGCAAATCAAAAAAGAGTCTGCACAGTATAATAACAAATACCTGACATAGCTCCTGCATAATATCCTCAAACTGGACTTCATCGAGACTCAATAGTGGTATATGTTCTGCCCGTGCTGCCAGCTGAGCCTTAGCCTTAGTTTCTCTAAATCTTCGAACAGCTCTTTCCAACGCCCGCCAGTCTCTCCAGTACATCCACCAGCCCCTGGATGGAAACAACATCCTATATGGACCATGAGTAGGAACTCTACATATATAAAATAACCTTTTAGGTCTAAGAACTCAATAATGCAAAACAATTGACTATCCTCAAATACCTCTCATCAGGGTTAGCCGCTGCCACCATACAAGGGGGTGGCCTCAGTTCCTCAAGCCTCAAATGTTGCAACAACATTGCCCTAAACAGCCGGACGCCCTTCTCCTCCTCTTCACCCTCCAGGTAGGGACCTCGCCAGTGACCCTGGCAATCATCTCGTCTCTCCTCATCCAAGGAAACCTGACGCCGGAGAGGAGCTCGTGGTGCTTGGTACTCATCTAATGATTGAACATTGCGAGCTGAAACAAGCTCATATTGGTCTATTACTATATCCAAAAGTTTTGTAGACAACTTAGTATATCACCTAACATTATACAAGTAATCTTATATTTCAGAAAGTGTTCCCATTAATAATTAATTAAATTACCATTAGCAAATACAAAAGATGTAAAAGTATAAGGCAACCAGTAATTTATATAACTTCCATTTTGTAAAGCAAAGTAATATGATTATATGTCAATTTGGCTCAATTAATTGGATGACTTGGTAATACAATTATTTAAAGAGAAGCTCCACGGTGCTTACATACGAAACTAATTAATTCATTTATATTTTGTAGCATTATATTATATTCCAAATACAATCAGTTCAAAATATACCAAAAATCTTAGTTTATTTTGCTATACTAACTTCAATCATATACCATTTTAAAGACATTTACATAATCTTTGTAATGATAGAAATAATCTATATAATATCTTTCTTTGTTATACTTTCTCATCAAAACCACTAACTAGGTCATTCCATAATAATAGTTAAATATAGAAAAGATACACATAAAATCACCAACATTATACTCCTTTTACATTAAACATGTCACAAGAGTATAACCTGGATGAACTCTACATTTTATCTAAAAACTTGCCTGTAGCAGCTCTGGATGAGGCGAAGTTCATGTTTTAGCACTTGTAACAACGCGTGGGTCTCTTGGTCCAGTATTCTACACTACGGTGTAATCACTAAACATAAGTGACCTTGCTTGGCGTCATGTCATAGCCCTGACACAAATACATGGACATGCGCAGAACAACCCTCGTGTAGCGAGCGAGTTTTCAAACTTAAATCTAAACAACGTTTTACAGGCACATAACATACATTTAAAGTTTATTAATTAAGGCCTAAATTATAATTTATTCATTTAATCGAGACTAAAGTTTGGTTGAAATAATAATGTAAAGTAAATAATTGACTATTAAAAACCTACACTATCGTTATAACTATGTTATATATTATTAGGATAAATTTATTTGTGGTTTGTCGAATGTTAATAGAAGGACTCAATTGGTTATCGGAGAGCGGGTCGACCGTCATCCTATCACAGGAAGGCCCACTTCGTCGGGATTATATTCAGATAATTCATTACACGAACAGACTCACAGTCAGTACGTACGAGAACGCATACGTACTAACAAATACTAGTAACCTTATTTATTGTGCCACGTTGCCGTGCGGTGAAGATGTTGGAAAAATGACTCCGGTCTTCAAGAAGGATTTAAGTGAGTCAGATATCAGAGCAGATGTGCCATGCTGCAGAAAACTAATAGTGTTTGCATGTGTTTGTGGTGTGGTATCATTGTTTTTACATACATTTCACTATTTGCAAATATATGAAATTAAAAACAATAAAGAATTATGTATTACTGATAGAGCTCTAGATGATAGAATTCAAAGAATAGTTGTAGACCTTTTAGGTGACTCTAGCGCACATAGAGTTAAGAGAGATGCAATGATTGTAAGTAAAAATAGATTTCAATTATCCACATTTGAATCTTTTTAATTGCGACCAAATGAATTTGTCGAGAAATTCACAAAAACGTTGCTTTCAGAAACAATCCCCAATTGAGGAGGATAACACGGTGGCTCCTCATGTTGAGTTTTTCAACCCTAAAATGAGACCAGAGCTAGAGGAAAAAGATTCACTAGAAATGAAGCGAACTGGAGCAAAAGGCCCGGCTCCTGGCGGTGACACTTGGGTTTGGCTAACAAGCTATTCTAGAGTTCCAGTAAGTTGTAAACACAATAATGATACATAAAAATATATCCTTGACTAATCATTTTAAACGTCTCTATAAATAATCATTTATTTAATCATAACTTGTAGGTATATAAATGCTTTTATCTATCGGTAGTAACTACGTTCTAACGAATAAATATTGTACTAAAATTGTAATAAAATATAAATACAGTTACTTCCAAATTGATTGAGAAATTTAGTCTCTTCGCTAGTACATATGCATATTTTCATTTATATACATAGTAGCTTTGCCTGGTGGCTTCACCCGCTTTACATAGATAAAAAAAACAGTCTTATTATTTTGGATGGAAGGTTTTCCTACTTTCCCTCGAGCACAGTACTTTTTAGGGATTAATTATTCCCTATTTTTTTTATACCCCTGACAACCTGTGAACGAAGTTGCATGTAAGTCAGTTGAGTAGTTAAGATGTAAATACGTAACAAACTCACATTCTCCTTTATAAAACATATTAGTTAGGATTACCCAAAAGTAGATGAGCATTGGAAAACAAGAAAACAAGCATTTTTTCAATTATAAATCTATTTTATTTAGATAACATGTATCATAAAAAGTACCATATGTTTAACCTTAGCTTAGCAACTATACGTTTACCACAATTTCTTATAACCATTTGACCGGGTTTAGATTTTTCATACAAGTTTTCATCCCCCATTTTAACATTTCTGAAAAAAAGAAAAGCCTCTTTTTGACCTTCGACTATTTTCATTCCGAATTCCATCTTAATCGTGCCGGTGGTTTGGCCATGAAAGTGTAACAGACAGACAAACTTTCGCATTTATAATATTAGTATGGATTTTTATATGCCCATGTGTAAATTACAAAAAACTGTATTCATCTCAATTCGAAACAAGTCCCTTCGCTCGTTTCGCTCGCTCAGTCAATTATTTTTATATTTTACATATTTTTATACCTGTAATTTGCATAGCTAGAATATATTATTTATAGCTAAGGGGATATATTATTTATAGCTAAGGGGATACTACCTGTCGCATATTTTCACTTCGAACTCTTCCTAACTATTCTTTCAACTTCCTTATTATGCTCGTCCAACTTCAATTCATTTTTGCACTTAATTGGGTTTTCATTCTGTAATGTAAAATTCTTTAAACTTATCTTAAAGCAGATCGCTGGCTGGAAGCCAAACGAATTTCTTTTGAACGGGAAAGCATTTGAATTTCTTGAACATTTTTATATATATATATTTCATCATTATCTTGTTAAGACATATTTCCGTAATAAGAGTAATATAATTAACCTATTTAATTAATATTTATTTTATTGAAAGCTAATAAGAAAAAGCCTTTTTAAAAATAAAGAAATAGTAGACACAGAAACTTTCTTAGTTTACTATTTAGAAATGGTAGATCATTGAAATGGTAATGCGGATTGATAGATTATTAATCAAAATAAAAAATATATATTGTAAATTATATATAAATACAGATGTTTTGTTCTTCCAACTAAGCTATCTTGTCAAACTTCACTTTGACGATGGTTCATCATTATTTGCAATACGTACAATCATTTAAAATATGGTAAAACATGATATGATATGGTAAAGAAATTACAATAAATACATTATATAAACTTTATTTATGTTGTCTCAGTACAAAGTTGTCCAAGGATTCTGTAAAGCTACTCAAGATTATTGTCCTCCGGGAGTCCAAGGACCGAAGGGCCCGACAGGATTGCCGGGTCCAAAAGGAGATAGAGGATCTCCTGGAGATCCTGGCACACCAGGGAGTCCAGGGTCGATAGGACCATTTGGACCTCCTGGCCCAAAAGGTAGGTAAATAGCTATTTAATAAACTAGATAGTTTGTCTGGTTAATAATTATGTATTAATTAACTAAACATATATAATTGATTAATAGATAAATGGTTATAAGTGCAGTATAATATAAAAATGGTTAAATCTTATGTTTTAAAAGGGGAAAGGGGATTCCCGGGCAATCCTGGTCTTGACGGTAGAGATGGAGTACCTGGAGAACCAGGTCTAGATGGTTTATCAGGCAGAAATGGCGCAGACGGAGCGCCCGGGAAAGATGGCAGAGATGGAATACCAGGCAGAGATGGCAGTCCAGGGAAAAACGGAAAGGATGGAAAAGATGGTAAAATAACATCTAACCCTAAATGTGCTTTTACATGATTTCTACATTTTCGAAGTAACAATAACCACTCTTGAAAAAAAACTTTCTAGGCAGATTAGGAGCTCAAGGCCCTCCAGGAATTCGTGGGGCCAAAGGTGAACGTGGCCCAAGTGGACCCAAGGGGCAGAGAGGAAATGATGGTCGTGACGGGTTACCGGGAAAACCTGGCTTATCTATCTACAACTACACTAAAGAAAATCAAATGTTTATACCACCTACTTTCGCATGTAAGCCCTTTAATATTGCTAACTTTTTTTTTTTTATAATATGCATGCCACAATTATCACAAAACTGGTTGCCTTTTCCAGTGGATAACCCAAGATTAATAGTACGGGAGGGAGACACAATGAGAATGGACTGCAACCCCAAAGGCTTTCCTGAACCAACCATCGAATGGAGAAGAGCTGATGGTACTCCCATTATACAGGTTCGCAAAGTTTTAAGATTTCAGAGTCTTTGTTGGTTATTCTTCTTTTTAACTAGTTAGAAATTAAATAAAAAAAAATATTTGTCTTTTTAATTCATAACATAACTGACCTGGGTCCAGTGGCATTCACGCTAGTCGATTAGAATTTTAATAGTATATTTTTGACATAGATATCATTATGATATGTTTTCGTACTCATTTAATACAAAAAAATTTCATACAAAAAAAAAATTAACATACTTATAATTTTCAGGGATCCTGGCGTGACGCGTCAGTAAGCGGTCACGTCCTCAACATACCTAACGTGTCCCGCTGGCACACTGGCAAGTACGTCTGTCTCGCCAACAATGGCATGCAGCCACCCGCCAACCAGACCACTGATGTTGAAGTACATTGTTAGTTACCCTCATGACTTGATCCTAAATAAAATACATATTTTTTTGACATTCAAGTATTTTCATAACATTTCTGATTTCAGTCAGTCCATACATAAGAGTTCCTAACAATGTTGTCTACGTATTCAACAAAACAGCCAAGATTGAGTGCGAGGTAAAAGCTATTTCAAAGTTTTGCTTTGCGTAAGCAAACTTGAGAGTACATTTTAACTTAATTTAAAATTAACTGTTGCTTAGTATTTTGCTCGGACTATCAAAGACAGTGTTCAACTTTGTCTCCACGAAACACTCTATTATAATAAAACGATAATTTTATGCATCCCATAAACATTATCAAATATTGGCATTTTTTTTTTAAATTAAAACATAATTTATGAAGATTCACAAACTAACAAACTTTTCTACAAATATAAACCCATATTGTCCAGATCCAAGCTTGGCCGGAACCTGTACTGGCCTGGGAGTGTGATGATGAAGTGACTCTCGAAGGATCACGCTACAAGACTGAAGTGGCCCCCACATCTGATCCCTGGAGATGGATCATGAAACTTGAGATCCCCAATATCAAGGAACACGACATGCGTCAATACATCTGTGTCGCAAAGAATGAGCTTAATAATACTACTGTCAAAGGATATATTCGGTTATCGTGTAAGTTTTTTGACCTCAGATTTTATGTACCTACAGTACTTACATGTCAAGGGCTGAATGATAAATACTTGTATATCACGATTAGGTATCTACGTTAACTATTTAAGTGCTATACGAGACTTAAAGAAACCTTTGAAAAGACTCACACTTTTCCTAGATCCTGGCCCCAACCAGCACACGCAGATCCAGCAGCCCAGGGAGTTCGGCTCCCCACCTCCTGCACTCACTTCCTATGAGGAGTTATGCGCCGCCCCGCGCTGCCCTTCCTGCCCGCGTTGTGACCGCGCCCTTATGATATCTACCATGAACGCCACGAGCGGGTACAAGCCTCGGCGGAACACTAGTATGTAATTTAAATCTAGATTCTAAATCAACTCCCTAAGACTTAAAAGTTTGTAGACAAAATTTTGTAGTGTTTCTGTTTTGTATCCTTGGGATATTTATGATATTTTTATGTAGTTCCTTAATTGTATCAAATATTAAATAAATTTGAAATATTTCAGATTGTCAGTTATACGCTATCGGTAAGCCCGTGTACCACAAATATAAAGAAGAATTATTTGGAGCGTGGCTACGAGATTCAAACGCCACTGATAGTCAGGTAAGTTCGATATCTCGAGAGAAGCAATAAGTGAGGTTGAAACTAAGACTTAAATAATTACAGAGAGAGAAACTTTGGACCACACAAGAGAATGACGTTGAACGACTTCATGAATTCAGAAGTAAGGCTAGCTTCAAGTCAGACAAAGTTGACGAGTTCCACAAGATACAGAAACCTTTCTTTGTGAGGGATAAGTATATTAAGATTTCTATATATATACATAGTACAATATTTTATGACCTTACAGAAATACATAGCTACTTAATGTCATGGCAAATTATTGAAGATAAGTGAAGATGTATGGTTTTATGGAATCTCGTTTATTTATAAACAAAATCGTTAGAGCATATAGAAAAATTTATAATAAATATAATAACCATTTATAAATTTATAATATAAAAATTTATAATATAATATAATAACCACAATTTTTCACCAACACAGAAGTTAACTGGGAGAGAATGCCGTTAGACATTAAGTTGGCCTTTTGTTAATTCAATAAAGTGTAAATAAATAAATAAATAAAAAGGCCTGTCTCCAAATATTTTTATAATTTTTCATAAATAGTCTAATTTCACCAAAATCACAAAAAATGCTTGTTTTATTAAGTTCTCCTTATTTCATATTTAAATATAAACCAATTCAATACAGTAAGTAATAGGATATACATTATAGTTTTTATTATTAATATTTATACGTAAGATAAGGTTATAACATCGCTGTATTTTTTTCGGTTCTTTAATAATAAATATCCAACCAGGGAAACGGACATATAGTGTACAGCGGGTCGTTCTTCTACCAAGCCAACGAGTCAGGCGCGCCCGGTGACATCGTCCGCTACGACCTCACACAGAGCCGCATCAAGTCGGCTCACCTGCCGCACGCACGCGGGAGGTTGTACACCGCGCAGCATAATCAAGTCAGTTCATTGAAAGAGCAATCGAAAATAAAAAATATGTTACCGATAAGTACCATATGAAATGTCATAGTTTGGACTAATTCAAATCGATAAATATTCTTGAATTACCAGCTTTCTAGCATAAATAATTATTTTCAGGTAGACTTCAGCGCGGATGACAACGGCTTATGGGCTATTTATTCAATAGAAGGTTCTAATAACACGGCAGTTGCAAAGGTATATTACTTAAAACTCTTAAATTTACAGAAAATTAATAAAAAATGTTTACTTTTTTCCTTGAACTAATCTCGGTTTATAATAATAGTGTTATTGATCCTAAATTTAACGATATTGTCCGTTACAGCTCAGCTTTGATCCTAACAAAGACGATCTTAATATAGATTATATCTGGAACATCTCATTAAATCATAAACAAGTAAGTGGTCATCCTTTTGATCCATGTAATGATAACGTCAAACAACTGTCGATCTGTTTGTTGTATCTATAATTAATAATAAATACATTAATCATTAAATAATATTAACTATAGTACACTTCAATCAATCAAAAGTCTTCTATGTTCGAATTTCGTATAGAAACTTCGTGCGTTTACAAATAATAATAAATTATTATATTTCAGGTAGGTGAAATGTTCATAGTATGTGGCGTCCTCTATGCGTTGGATTCCGCAACCGAACGAGAGAGCAAAGTGACAGTAGCCATAGACTTATATTTAAGTAAACCAGTAGAAGTGTCACTGCAATTTACGAATCCTTTTAGAAAAACTACCCAACTCGGATATGATCATACACATAAGGTATTATATAAACTACATTTATATACTTGCCCTTTACTTCATATTATGAAAACAGGATTTTGAAAATGCTGTTTGAAACTATATATGTATTTTAAATTTTATCCATCACAATTGATATATAGATTGGTTATCAAATTTCAATATACAAGACGTTTTGACATTTTATTTTTAACGCAATTATAACTATTAAAAATACCTATGTGGGTTGAGACGTTATATACATGATGGAAAGAACGATTGAGATCTTGGAATATCATATAGAACTGTAAGAGTGGAGCTGAATACTATTTGCAAATTATATTTTTTCAATGATAATTAATGCATAGTATTAAAATTAAAAATAGATTGGGTTAGAAGATATACTAAACTTAAAACCTGTGAAAATATAAATACCTCACATATTATCTCAGTAAATAAATTAAATTGTTTATATTTTTTCTATTTTTATTTATATTTAAGCATATAATGTGTAGTACATGATCGGTAGTAGTAAAAAATGTGGTGGAATTACACTGCTCTATGTCGTATACATTTATAAAAGTCGGTAGGGTAGTAATTAATATTTAATACATAATTCATAGTACATAATGCATAGTACACAAATGTACGTAATATAAAATAAGTATTAAAAAATATACTAGGTATATGAAAAAACCGTAAATCTATTAAATTCGTTTCATTTACACATTGTGACCGCGCTATACGTCCTTATTATATCACGTTTCTATTATAATTAATTATATTATTTTTTATTAATGGCAATTTTTAGGTACATTTATAAAATTCGTAAATTAATGATAAATTTAATTATGCAAATTAAAACTGTATTCATTCTAATATGATGATAGTTTTGATCTGTTAATTTAAATATGTATATTATACAATGTCAGTATTAATATCTCAAAACTATTTCAGGAGCTGTACTCCTGGGACCGAGGCAATCAGCTCACATATCCTGTTCGATACAACGAGCTGCCCGGACCTTGACGATAATAATTATTTAATAAAATTACTTAATTTTATACCAACATGATAGTTTTTTAAAATTATATAAATCAAAATAAATTCGTTATAATATCTAAAAAATATAAAATTTATAAGAATGTATATTAGCATTAATATCCGAAACGAAATTTTATTTTTATATTAAAGAAGTACCAACGACAAATGTTTTATTTTTAAAGAAATATTCCTAAGTCTCGTAGGCTAAGAGTCACCTGCATGGTATAAAAGTTGTACAATTTTGTCGCTAGATGGCGTTGCTATGAACATTAATCTTTGACATCAAACTTAAGAGTTAATGAAGTGCTTTATCTAATTACACACACACAAATAAGCTTATAATATTAGTTATTCATATTTTTCCTAACAGTCATTAAAGTAATCTTAAATTTCAAGGTGACACATTTATAAAGTATGTGGGATATTCAATATTTTAATATCACCAAGATAATAATCGTAATAAACAGCACGTTCCGATTACTTGACAAAGATCAATAATATTATAATAATCAATCAATACACAGAGAATTGAACAAATGCGTAAAATAAAAAATATATATAGAATCGCAAATGGACGCATTCATGGCTGGAGTCACCCCCAGTAATTTTTCGCCACAATAGCACCGATACATTCCGTGACTTGGCAGAAGTTGTTGAGAACTTGGCTCCGCTCTCGATCAATACATGCGCACAACGCCATCTACCAGCCATCGCGCAGCCAAATTACACTTTAATAGTTCATTAGATCTGACAAAAATGGCGCGGACTTACGTTTAAATTCGGAACACGATATTGATTCGCGGTTTGGTTTGGAACGATTTGAAAAATATCCTCTAGAGATTTGACATTCGCCTTTTATGCTCTTTTAATTCCCGATAAAAGTGGGGATTTATATGAAACATACAAACTATAACAATGTGTACAGATTAAGAATTTTTTGTGTATAACGAACTGTTTCCGTTCTAACGGCATTTCTGTATCTTTATTTCAATTGTTTTTTTTAAGATGATATTTTTTTTTTCACAGATAAAGTATTTACGTATAAGGTGATGTAGGCTATATAATTGTTACCGATTTTGGTTTTAAATATAGAATTAAATAGAGTTCTTTCCTTGTATTTTTTTTTATTAGGTTTTTTATGCCATATATATTTTATATTGCAAATTAGTTATACAATAATAATACTGGAATACTATTATATATCTTAAGAGGTCTTATAAACTAAGAATATTCTTTAACTTATTTCCAATATATTATCAAAATAAATATTACGTCAGTCAGCTCAGAAAATAGGTGAATAGAACCAACCGTCTGGGTCAACTTAAATTTGGTGGACCAGTCGCGTGACGTCACTCAGTCTTGCAAACATTGTATTGAATTATGTATATTTGTAATACCACAGTAAATGAATTATTTAAACATACATTTTAATTGGCAATTCTATTTCAAATATTCATTTCCAAACTATGAACAAAAAATTGAATATTTAAAAATACATAGAATCCATATAAAGTGCTACGGACATGATATATCTAGATTACAAGAACTGCACCTCCCCCTCCCCCCCATCACCCCCACCTCCTCCCCCCTCCATGGAATGAATGAATCATATGGCAATCATAGCATCCATTAGTTGTTTGAAAATCGTTTACAATCGCTTCTGAAAATGTTAGTAATTTAATAACAAATGTATTGAAAATCGATTTATGCCGTTTTTTTTATGTCTAATTCCTAGATGACTTTTCAATTCCTTGTTTAGTAATATTAAGGTAATTTGGATATTTTTTTGTTAATTTATCTAATAGGTATATAAAATATATATAACATATAAAATTATGAATTCAAAAATATTATATTTTATAAGTACATGATACAGACCTCTTAACAATAGTTTATAACATTTTGGTCTGTCTATCTGTTCGCTCATCAATCAAAAACAGATTTTGGTGTTTTTTATGTAGTTAGAGATTAGTGACCTAACTAACACATAATACTTTTGTTAAATTGACAGATACAAACAAAAATAATATTACCTAATAAAATTTCTATACAAATTTTGATTAAATTTTGTTTGCATTTTCATAAAACTTTCTTGAATTACAGACACCTAAGTCTGATAACATATAGGTAGGCTGTTTCATTTTATTTAAGAGAAAACAGAAAAAATATTTCTGTTTCATATAGTTTTCATAGTTTATTAAAATAAATCTCAAAACTGAAGGGCTTTGTACAATTTTATGTTATATAATAACATCTAGTTTAAAAATTAAAAGCGCGTTCAAAAACGGAGAATTTTTTTTTTTCTTGTTAAGATTGATTTAGAGGCTTTTTTTAGAAACATTTAAAATAAAATGTAGGGATATTTTATTTTTATGTCAACAATTTTAATACCTACCAGTACTTACTTACATCTACTAATAGTATTACTTTTTTTTTTTTTTTTTTTATTAATTTCTACATTTATCCACGGACACGTCGCCCGTGCACTTTTCGCATTTGGTTTGTATTTTGCATATTAATTGTTGAAATTTTGAGATAACATACTCAAAAAGGAGTCTATTACTACAGGTACCTTAGAAACTATATTAGTAAGGTAAGTCCTTTGCACAGCAATTACACATACTAATAGTATTACTAGTACCTACACAAACTTACTGACTGTCACCTTGTTATCACGACGTTTATATTTTCCTTACGATATTCACAATTTAAAACTTTTTTACTATTACTTCGACTAAAACTTTGACTAATATATAATACTAACAATTTTTTAAATTTCGCAAACGACGGAAACTTCAAAGAAGTTCAATTATTAAAATAATATTTTACCAGTGACCTACATTATAATAGAGTTTTTAAGTATACATATATATATAAACAGTTTGCATATTAATTATTTTTTAAATACTGTAAGGAAAAATGTAGGTAGTTACACATTTAAGACTATAATATGAATTTGAATAAAGAACAAAAAGTCTACACACATACGCATACACACACATGAAAGCTTGTGTAGGTGTAAGTCAACCACTTTGTAAGCAATTCCCAACTACCTGCATTTTTAAATAAATATAAAAATACAGTTTTTATTACAGAATCAGGTCAGGCTTTGTATAAAAACTAGGAACTTAGCCAAGTCTGGTTATATTAGACCCGGGATAATATTAGAGAATGGGGCACTTATATAAAATTATAAATATATTATATACTTACATATATATATATATATATATATAACGTTTCTTTGTGTTTGAAAATTAAATAAGAATAATTATATAGTTATTGATATTATTGATTTTATTAATACATAATAATTAAAAATAACATTTGATGATGATATCACGTTTAGAAGAGAGAAAAAAAACAACACTGACCGAATTGGGATAATTTTTTTGAATGCCGACAATTCAGTAAAATAATATGTACGTAAGAATAATCGAACATAAGGTGAAGAATAAAAAAAATATATACGTATGTAATGTTTTTAATTTGACACAAATAAATTAATAAATGTACATAATATAACAATGTTAAGTAAATAATAAATCATTGTTTACATTGTCACGGAACCCTAAAACAATTCATAACACAGATCAGCTGACTGACACGTAATTTGTATTATTATTATGTAGTATATACGTCGAGACATAGATTTCGTATATTCAAGCGCTGCAGCGCTTTGCGAACGGAAACACGTTTACTTTCGTTATATATAATTTCCTTTCTATCAAAGGTTTGTTTTATTGCTCAGATGTGTTTATTTTATTCAGCGACAGATTAGTTTATGTATGATAACGCGATTTGACTATTTTGATGTGTACATCTGAGTATGCTTTTATTAATTTTATACATTTCATTAAGAACACTTTTTTTTTATTAATTGTCCAAATATTTTTGAGTGGACACTATGAATAATAAAACAATTCTACAGTAAGTAATAACATCTTCAAAATCTTTTATATTGCACACTATTCAAATTCTCGTCACAAATAGAATACAATTCAGCTTTATGTACTTAAGTCAAACTGTCTGTCTACCTGCGACCACTATACCTACAAAACAAACAAGTCGCCAATACCATAAAAAATTATAAACAAATAGAGGTCATTGTACGTGTATCATCATTCAGCAACTCTAGCGCTTTTCAAGCGAATCACAGCTGAGCGCGTCGGACACCTGACGTCGCGGCCCCCCACCACCCGCCCGCCCAACGAGATCTGCCCTCCCCCCTCACCCCGCCTTCACAGCCATCAGCTGTTAATGTAACCCCCACCCGCCTTTCCCCTTCGTTTGTGTAATGTGAGGAGGCAAGACCCGAATGGATTAGGATGCTTTTTGTGCCATTATTTTTTATGTTAAGCTTGCATTCTTTATGGCGCTAGTTTATGTTGAAATGTTCTCTTTAAACGTATACTTATACATTCAGATCACTAACTAAGAATATTTTTATAAAATGGTATATTTACTCAAATTCGGCTGTAATTTATATTGGTATGTTTTCTGTTTTTCTTTTATTAGAAATACCTAATGGAACAATAATTATTATCCTATCTGTCAACGTTATGTATGAATGGTATGCTGTTAAAAACAAATGATTTCATACATTTTTTGGCATCAAAAAATAAAACTCAAATGCCAACTTTTAATAATATATCGCACATTATGCCTGCCAAATGAATAATTTATCGTAGTGTGTCGATGTAGGGCGCTCGTCCCCGCGGGGGGCTCTCCCGGGGGGCGGGTCGCTCGGGCGGGGGCGGGGGGCGCCGAGAGCACGTCAGTCCGCGCCGAGCGGCCGAGCGAGCGCGATGTCCACGTGTGCGCCGCGCGCGTGCTGCCGGCCGCGCGCCCCGCCGACGCTGCTCGACATCACAGCCAAGATAGTGGCGGCCGCGATCCCCTTCCAGCGCATAGAAGAACGCTACGAGCGGATCCCCGAGCCGGTGCAGCGGCGCGTGGTGTACTGGTCGTTTCCGCGGGACGAGCGGGACATATGCATGTACTCGTCGCTGGCGCGCGCGCCGCCCGATGACCACCGCAACATCGCCTTCTGCCGCGGCCTCAAGCTGCTGGAGGCCGGCTGCGTGGAGAACGTGCTACAAGTTGGTGAGTGTCGCGGATCGCGCCTGCGCCTGTTTACTAATACGCGCCTCGCCCACCCGCGCCGTATAAATAAAAACCTCGACGTATGCGATCGATAGCTGCTCCTCGCGGGCATTATTCATGCGTCGAGAGAGATTAGGGCTTCGGAGGCGAGTCCTGACGTCCGGCTAGATCCGATCCGGTCGAGCGGCGACGAATCAATCGGCCCCTTTTAAATGGTACCTGCGAAACTCGTTAGAGCGGTCCGATAACGTTCCGATACGTCGGCCAGTAGGAAATCACGGTCATAATTAATCGGAATTCATTAAATCGTTCGTATGGAGTGGTGTGGCTGCGCTCGCACGCACCGACTTCCTCCGTTCGGGATCGTTGGCATAATTTCAATCTACTTTCGAAAATACACCCATGCTCATGAAATTCGGCTATGATTACCATAACTGGATGTCCCGTTACGAGCAGGGAGTTACTCAAGTTGAATCTTTGGTCGAGAGGCGCGTTAATATCTCCGCAGTGACTAACGGCCGCGAATAAACAATATTAATTGTCTGTTTTATTTCCATAGGGTCAGGCCTGGCCCTGTTTTATTATATCGGGCGTGGGAGGACGTTTTACATATTCATTTGTGCTTATCTGCCATCAAGATGGCTATTACTGGTCGTTTGTGGTCATTTCGGGTCCAGCGGAACCATAATGTTGGCTTAAGAAAATACCTAATGCGTTGTAACTTGTAAGTTATGGAATGAACGGAGTCTGATTTTAGGCTGGCTGAGTTCCAAGTACAGAGCAAAGCTTTAGGTTGATTTCAATATATTCGATATTATATTAAAATGCATGTATTATTTAATTCTATCACACATTCATCTGACTCATGAAATTATCTTAGGCTTAGAGAGTGAGAAGATAATAAATCTAATAGACAAGGCTATTTTTTGCCTATTTCCAACTCAAAATAATATTTCACTTGGTAGGTAGGTATACAAGAAAATATTAACAAATAATTTAAAACGAAACTTATGACACCATTACGTGGACTGGTTAAAAACAAGAAATGCCAGATTTGTGAATATGAAAAGAGCAAGCAAGGATCAAAAATAAATTTAAACTTTGAGCTACAACTGCAACCTTGTTATATAGAAATGATCAAGACTAGTCGTGTAGTTAATAATAATATATTTCATACAAATAGTATATAAATATTGAACCGGTTTTCTTTGTATCGACTGATATGTTAATTCAACTTTCTTTATTGAAATTGAATTTAATATGCTCTGAAGCTTAAGGGTTATTTACATATTCATATAAGACTAAAAAATATAACATGGATGTATTAAAAAATGGATAAGTCAGCTAAGATGACTTCATCTGGTTCATATTTGGTGAAGTGCTATTTAATGACTTGGACAGTATATCTAGCAATTATATCATTCGTGGCTTGATCTTTGATCTTTAATACTGAGAAGGATCTGTTAGAATCATCACGTGTCTTGGAATTAATTCTGGGAAGGTTAAAAGTTAATGCATCCATCTTGATCTTTGATATTCAAGACATTACGTGTTTCTTGGGAACTAAATTGTACGTTTTTTATATCAAATTTTCTCAGGAACTTCTGTTATAAGATCCACGTTTGAGAGCTTATGGAGAACTAAGAGATATACACACATGTTAATGTATTACTGGAAATCTGGTATTTATATCATATTTTACGTTATTTCATTTTAAAAGCACACCAATATGATTCAAAAATGTTGGTGTTTGACAGATCTTAATTGTATTGTATAGTAAAATTTTAGTCCAATTTTAAACCCCCAGACGCAAAAACGAAGGGTGCTATAAGTTTAACATGTGTGTCTGTCTGTTGGATCATAACTCCCAATGGGATAAACCGAATTGCGTGATTTTTTTTAAATCAAAATCTTATCTAAAGAGCTTGTTTTTAGCTGTGTTTGCTGGACAAAAATAACTGCTTCCAAAATCCTCAGATCTCATTGGCGCTAGGAACAGGAGCATACATAGTGTGCAATTTTTATTAATAATATTAATGATTTTAATAGCACAATGTTAATTTGAAAGCTTGACCATGCCGCAAGTGTGATGGGAATGCCTACAGAATGACTCCTGACTCCTGAGATAAGGGATTTTGAAATGTCATATATAAGATAAGGAAAGGTATTAAAGGAAAACAATAAAAGGGAACATATTGTCTGTTATATTAGAAATAAGTGTTTTTCTTATGTACGTAACAAATTCAACAATAAAATTAATATGGATAGTAAACAAAAATTATAAATCTTATTTTTGGACAATTTTGCGAAAAACAATCGTATGTTCATATAACTAAAGATCAATTTTGAATGTCAATATACAGCAAAGGCATTTAATCCACTAAATGTCTGAAGGGGTCCCTCCAAATGTGGAAAGGGTGTGACCCGCCATGCTCAGATGTTGCAGAACAGAAACCTCCAAATGTTACAATTATTCTTCGTAGATTAGTACGACATTACCCTAATTTAGTTTTAATGACCGCTTTGTAGAACCGGACCGTAATGTTTTCCATTATATATAACTTGGTCATTATGATTTAGATATTATAAAGCTATTAAAAATTATATATTAAACCAGAATATTTCATCACTTCCATAAAGTGTACGAACTAACTTTTAACAAGGGAATAAAAAACAAAAAAATATTTCTCATATATAAAAAATATAAAGTAATATTTTTATGTATGTAATCGTAAAATATTTTTTCATACTTTTCGCTCAAACCAGTACCTAAAATAGATAAAATATCAAGACACTATTCAGCTTGTATGAAAAAACTACCATCTGTCAATACAGACACGATTCATAGCAACAAAGAATTACTGAGTAACCGACGAACATACAGACTAACTGAATGCCGTTCTGTCCTACAACAGAGTTCCATAGAACCCACATAAGAGCGCTTCTGTCGCCCGACCTCGAACTAAAAACCACCCTAGCGTGACCTTCCTCGTTCCTTCATCACTCCCCGCGGTCGCCTATTAAATTATACAATCAGCAGGAGGTAGAAGCTCCGCCAAAATTGGTCAGATTTACAAAGACACGTTGTGAGTACTGAGCACCTCCGCATTTTAGAGCCGGTTGCCAACTTAATAGGACCTGAAAGAAAACTCTATTCTAAGGGAATAAGGTATCAATTTGGTTGCCAGTAATTTATATAAGGTTGAAGGCGAACAAGATTGAAGAGTTGAATCGTTCTATTCTGTCATTGTTTTCTTATAACATTGCATTCGTAGTAAAAAATACATTTACAATGAAAATTCAAAGTGTCGCTTGCATAATCTATTTAATAAACATATTTATAAAACATCTTTCAACTTACCGGATATAACATCTATTAGTCGTGGGAAAAACAAATAATTTGTATACGTACACTCAGACGTCAATAAAAATTTAATTTAAATTCGTAATTATAATCAATAAAAACATCTATAGGCAATTTTTTTAATAACTAGGTCACTAGAAATGCTTGCAAAGAAAAAATTTCGCAACCTTAATTAGAACACTACTTAAATAAAATATATCAAAACATTAATATATGTTATATATTTTACTATCAATGCATTTATATGTTCATTTAATTACATACAAGTTTGTTTCGTGACTTCATTTGTCTTGTATTTGTAAAGAATGTGTTTTAATTTATCTTTGAATATCTAAATATTATATTTAGCTGTTGAAATTGTTAATTTTTAACACGATTTTATTAGTTTCATGTGTATGTTTGTTTGCTTGTAACCGACTTTTTCGAATGCGATTTTATCTCATTTCCCACGTACCGATTTTGATCAAACTTTGTACACACATCAAGAATCGATAGTTAATTAATATTTCGATGAGATTATCTTATTAACCTTATTAGGATCTTCAGGATTAATAATTATCTTAGCTTAAGATTGGGCGTGTTTTTTACTTTTTTTTATCAATATTTATTAAATATATTTGCAATGTATAACTTTTATGTCGGTTATATTTCTTGATTTGTCTAATAATTTAATTGTTCCATTATTTACAAGTTTAATTAGTGACTTCATTTGTTAATTTTGCTATCACAGAGTTTTTTCGTGACTTCATTTGATTATTGCATTTGTAAAGAATGTGTTGATGTGATTTTTTATTCTTTTGATAAAATATAGATATATTTTTGCAGCTAAAGTTGTTATTATTTAATATACATATATGCAACCTTTACATTCAAATTATTTATTTTATTAATTGCTGATTAATTTATATCATTATTTATAAATTTGTTTCGTGACTTCATTTGTTTTATTGCATTTGTATGGAGTGTGTTAATGTGTTTTAATATGCACCCTTATAAATTCTTTTATACATTATTTCTAAATAAAGACCTAGTAATTGACCTGTCTTGGCCTCAGGTCAAGTTAAATAATAAAGATGGTGGAGGTGAGAGACAATTAACTTCAATTAAGTATAGGAAGACTGAGTTATATCTAGATTCTAGATCTAGACTTTGATTAGCAAAGAGGCCGCAAGAACAGAGTTGTTTTAAAACATTTTTATTTATAAATCTATCTGAAATATTTATAGTATTTTAAAAAGAAAAGAATTTAAGAATTCTGCCAGAACGATTCATTAATTACTGGTAAGATGTTAGGATGGATCCATCACATCACATCACAAACGGTCTGGCTTGTGATGGAGATACATATCATTTATTATTGTCAGATATAATGATACAGCGGCCTGAGCGGACTATTGTTGTATGGTCATAAAAAGATGGCCGCGACAATTAATGGTGGGGGCTAGTTTTGATCTTTTCTTGTTGAGTTTAATCTTGTTTCATTTTAATTAAATTTTAAATTTATAACAGGAACCGAACCTGTGACATATCGGATCTATTCCTGTCGCTCTAACAATTGAGCTATCGTGTCGTAGAATCTTTTTAAAAAATAAGCATGACTAAAATGTTTATAAGTTAAGTTTAGTATAGTTCTGTGTTCCGGTGTGTAAATTGTATAAATTCCCAGAAAATTTTGGTTTATAAACTGTATTGAACGAGATTGTCGCGTCTGTCAGAGGATTTTAACTTCTGAACGAAATAAGACAGGGATTTGGACTTGACATAATATACAGAACCTTTGTCAATGGATTAATAATAGGTTTAAATTTGTATACTCAGAAAGAGAAAGATATATATTTAAAAAGAGTATCTAGATACATATTTGTCAGTATTTCAAGTACTATTGTGACTAACGTTTATTTAGAATAGATATTGAGTAATCCAGTAAATTATATATTTAAAGTACCTGAATATATCATACCTATCTGTTTATCAAGAAGAATTTATAGCAATCGTTCAACAAATAGTATAGCTTTATGTACGACCAAGTACGACGCAATGCGTCTCTTTATACCGGACATACATTGTCTAATTATTATATATATTTATATGTAATTGGTTTAAGTTACTGTTTTTCTATTACCTTATTTCTTACTGTTAATTTGTTATCACAAGCTTTAATATTTTAACATGTAAAGATATGTCTTCTCATTGGACATATATTTTGATTGCAACAAAAATGCTGTTATATAATCAATCAATCAATCAATCAATCTTATGATACAAAGAAACGTAATATTATTTCCTAGTACATGTTAAGACAATAACTATGTTAGTTTCAACAATGTAACCTCCGTGATCAGTCGCTGATTGTCGGCGTGACAAAAATAAATACACGATTTACTTAAATTTTAATTATTCATTACTTCTAACATATACACACACACACATAACATACATACATACACCGCCCCGTTGGTAGAGTGGTTAGCGCAGACGCCTAACGTGTCACGGCGCAATGGGAGCTCGGGTTCGATTCCCGGTGGAGACAGGCATTTATGTGACGAGTATAGATGTCTGTGTTTCTGGTTTGGTCGTTTATTAAATATATTCTCAGTATTTATATGTGTATTTCTATGTATTTGTATCGTTGTCTAACACCCTTAACACAAGCAAATAATTTGCTTACTTAGGGGTTAGATCAATGTGTGTAATTTGTCCTGATATTTATTTATATTTATACACACACACACATGTACATCTATAGTTGCCAAGTCATAACATGTCCCAAATAGCTATCGAAAAACTGTCATTGAATCCAGGTTATCCAAGATCCAGATACTTGAGTGTTATGCAAGCAGTCCATATCACTCGATCGTCGATAGGACCCATGCCCCAGTTCTGATAAATTAACTATGTCAAATAATTCTGATATTTCTGACACAAAATGAAAATAACTTTTAAATGTTTGTCCGAATCTGGTTCATTTGAACGCGAAATTTTAAACAATGCTCTGCATAGGGTCAGTGGTATCATTAAGGGGCATTACGGAACGGAACGGAGCGGAAATGGGTTGTTAACACTATTATAACGTATGACGCATTTTTGAAGCTTTGTGCTCGTTCGAGGTCAATGTTTTTACTAAGATTTGATTGTCTGCAAAAACTTAAGATTCGAAGAAATTGTGTTGTAATTATAACTGGTATCATTTATAACTTCGAAAATAATTTGTTATATTTTATATTATTTAAATAATAATATAAAAACACCCTTATTCAAGTTGGAAACAATTTAAACTATAAATAACCCCGTCTCCTCCTACAATCATCTGTAATTTAGGGCAATAACTTGTATCAATATTAAATAAATTGGTCTTACCTGCGGTTTGTTACAGACTTAATAACCGATCCAGGGATAAGAATAAAATGTTATAATCACCATATAGGGATTGAAATTGATGTGCTTGTAATTACTTAAGTTGAAATTAATTAATTTATTTTAATGATTAAATATGAAGTATGAAAGTAACTATTAAACTTGTACAGACATGGTCGTTGAAGCAGGCTACCACCCATTTGAAGTTGCCACCTCCTCGCCTCCCTGGAGATATTGCTATGCCAAGTTGAAGATAAATGCTCTGCTGATTATAAATGGTGCAAGTTTATTGGTGAAATTTATAGATTTATAAAGTTGTTTAAATTAAAACGAGAATACGATCTTATATAAAATTGTGATTCGCCTCGGGAACAGCAAGTTCAAACAAGGCCGTGTACAAACAGCTACCAACATTCTATATTGCTTTTCGAAGCTCCAGTGTGGTATTAAATTTCACATAAAAAATGTTCACGACATCTGCTATTGTTGGGTTTTTTTAAATCTGTTTTTAATATCAAACCAACTATAATTGGAAGAGGTTTTGTTATAAGAAAACTACATGGATACAAAATAACCCTATTCAGTGACGCTTGACGTTAGGCGTTGTCGCCAATTTCCTCCCCTTGCATTTGCCGCATTCGGTCAGAAACCTTAAACGAATGACGTCTTGGCACCTGGCGGACGTCGGCCGTCCAAGTTTCAGTGGAAACTTGGCAGTGGCGTCCAAACAGTTGCCAATATGTACACACCGGTGATTTGGCAAACTTGGCCACATCCACACCTTGTATACAACGTATAATGTTTCCTCTGGCAGGCTGTTAACGGTTTGAGTTTACGTCTTGCCGTTATTGCCGCCCTGATTACGTGTACCAAATGCGATCGAATACAGATTGATAACGATGGAGATTATCTTTGTATGTGACTTCGAATGATTTGAAATCGTGATTTAATATAAATTCCATTTGTTATTGATTCCACGTAATAGATGTTCTACGCGTGTGATCGTGTTCAATGTCTATTTCTATCGATTGCGACAAAAAATACTAATTAACTACGACTAGAAAATAAATGGCAAAAAAAATCTCGAACGCCATTAGACCCCTGCGACGCTGCGAGGGTTAGATTACTGTTTTTTTAATATAAACCTTATAACAGTACAGTAGAGTTGAATTTGATCTGCGTGGTCTAATACCCCCTTGGCGAGAGCGGTTTTTGTTGTTTTTTTGTGTCTTTACCTGCTGAACAAACCCAACCCGTGGTATCTCAATACTCTGGGAGTTTTGTTAAAACTTAACTCTGAATTACTCAATAGTAATATCGTTCGTTCATTGAAGAATGGGGACGCTGTTGCCAAAAATCTGGATTTAAAATGTTTGCTGCAGTAATGTACTTATGCGACACATTTTTTTGGCTAAAATATCGAGATATTAGAAGTTAATTTACTGTTTATTAAAATATTATAAAGAATATATATTCATACGAACTAAAGAACAAAAGATTAAGATTATTTCTAAGAAACACAAATATAAAAAAGGTAGTAAAACTGTAAGCTTTGAAATTAATCATACATTCATTCAAAAAAGAGGATTAGATGAAGAAAAAAAATCAATCAATATCAAGATTTCATCAACATTGTACATACATTAGCCGCAGGAGGGTTAGGGGGGGGGGAACAAAACAAAAACAATATAATGATCAAAACAATAGTCAAAACCGGTTTATACTCAAATAGCTTCACGCAATATTAATTCTTATGTCCTTACTATAAACTACAAAATCGCCTAAAGTATATAGATATAAAAGGTTTAGAATTTAATGTACCTCTTTCCTTGCTTTCTTCATGTCATTGTTATTACATGAAAGTTATTTTGTAATTAGTTTTTTACAAGAAACAATTTTGATATTTGATAATTAGTTTTTTATATACAAAAAATAATTTTGATATGTGATATTAAATATTTGTTAACATTTATATGATAAGTTTATACTTTGAATTAAACTACATATTTTCAATATTAACTGAACGTGTTAAATGCTGTTGCAGACTTCCTCTTCACCGAAATATGAGACGACAGTGTATTTGTCATCTACCTTCAACTATTTATCTTAGGTTTTCTGAGAATAGTGTAGCGCACACAAACACACACACACATTGTAGATGAACACAGACATTATAAAAATATCTTGTGTTCTCTGTGTTAACAGAATTGAGATGAGATCAGATTTAACATGAGATGCTGGATATAAGATTCCAACTCTCTTTTCTCTATATCTCAACTCTTCTTTTACAAAAAGTATATATGTATCTAATTCTTATCTTATAACTATATCTTTAATTCAATTTCCTCACGTATTTTTTTACACAACTATCTTTTATCAGGATTCAAATATCTATCAATATCCAGATGATATTGATATGTGGGTATGGCATATCAGGGATGACTAATATATTATCAGGTTTCGTAGTAACTAATATAGCAATAAAAAAACAATTTCCTTTAAGTGTAGATAGAATTAATAAGTTTTAGGAAGTGATATTGGTAGGTAAAATTCTGAAAATTTTGATCCTCAAAATGCCAGTGCAGAGCAAACTTTCTCTAAAAGTCTTCAATCAATCAATCAATCAATCTGGAAACCAGAGAACTCATCATCATTCCACATATAGATAAGTCACCTCTGACGAAATTCCCACGACTTCTGACTGTTCTGGTCATGTCTGAGTCCTGTTACTTCGTGTAAATCAGACTCACAGCATGTCCTTGTATTTTTTTTCTTAAAATTAATAATGAACACTCATTGGTCTCTCAATATGTCTGTTATTGACGAGCATTATTGGTACTTGAACGTCATTGGATATTTAAAAATCAGTCGTTCAGCAAAACATAAAAACAATTTTCATTACCATATCTTGTATTTAAATATGTCTTTGTTTTTCGTGAATATATTTGTATTGTAACCCTTATTGTTTTGCATTTCAAAGTCAGTAATCACTCTGATGCTGTATTATTTGGCAATATTTTAACTCTCATCTTAAATTTACATAATATATATAAATAATAATGCAATCACATAATGTTATCTATTATGGACATGCCAGTTAGTATGGATATACATATAGTATGTATGTATGTATGGATATTTGTTTGTTATAAAACTGCTTAGCTGATTTGGATAAAACTCAATATAGCTGTACGTATGTGTGTATAGTCTATAACTTATGAAGGTATCTCTTAAAATTTTACGATAAGTGTCAAGTGAGTGGAAAAAATCTTATCTAAGTGCTATCTTGTCTTGACTGAAACTTGTCTGTTTGTTTATGTACATCGCGGGCAAAGACAGTAGAAAAAGCTAGTGAATAATAATTTCAATTATCACTCGTATACACTTTTAATGTCCCGCCCAAAAATATAATTAACAACTATGAACCATGCCATACTCGCAATTTGACAAATTAATATGGATTTTAGTATTAAATAATTCAACTAGACCTTTGTATATTTCAACAAAATTTGTAGAAAAAAAGGTTCAAAAAATGTATCAAGACTATTTCTATAATAACGAAACTTCAAATAAACTGAAGTCTTGATACTTGTACTTAAATAGACTGTTGAGATAAAAATCGGAGCCGATGTTAGAGCCGCTATCGGTCATGTTATTTTTACTATATATTTAAGTGTTTCCGTTTTATCACAGATCAAAGAACGTACAATGTTATACCAATAACTTAATTGTAATTTCATATATTAGAAATGCACCTTATCATATGGTGATAAGGTTGAAAATATCAAAATATGTTTTAATAGCCAGTTTCTTATATTCCTTTATGCTCTAACGATTGCTGTTCACAAAATTACGTACTAAAATGTAAAGTAACAGATGTGTCACGATCTGTCGTAAACGGAACGGCCCTGGGACCAATATAACTTGAGCTGTTGGATCTTCCCTCTTTATGAATATTGAGGAATATACTTGAATTGCTGGGGTCCGGGTGAGCTGGTGGTGGGGGAACCATCATCTCTTGATATCGATCTCTTGTTACAGCTCCCTTGAGTTTCAAGTCCTTCATACTGTATTAGTGGTGCAATTTATACTGGAGGGTTGTTTGGTCTCTGGTAAGGCCGGCCATTTTTCTTAATTGGTATCTTTTTCGCTCTAATTTTAAAGTTTTTATTTTTTTCTTATATTAAGACTTTTCTAAGTATGCTCATATTTTTGGACAAATACCTATTTCCATTACAACATAACCATTGAAAGACAGACAATACTAAAACGAGTTTGTAAGGGATGCCTTATCATATGTAGATAGGGCTTTTAAACTACCACCATAAAACGAGCCCCCCTCCCTCCCCGGGTGCTATAAAATGAGGTCATAGAATGAAATGGGTGTGTGAAATGAGGGCTCAAGTAAAACTGGTCGCTAAAGCTTTGCCCGATTACTCGCGTGCCTGGTCTACATCCAAGTGATAATAACTGGATGGTGATTGGTCGATATTTTGTATTCATGTTATTGTATTCGACACGGAAGAATGACTTTGGATGCGTTATAACTGACTTCGAATATTTTTTTTTTTTTTTACAAATTGTATTCTTTTTAAAATTTTGAATTTAGAATAAATATGTTTTATAAATATAAATATTTATTTTTAATAAATTATGAACGAACTTTCATTATTAATTGTAATATTTTTTGAATTTAGAATAACAGAAATTTTTTATAACTAAAAATATTTATTTTTAATTAAATTCCAGAGTTGTTTTTGTTATTTGTATTAACCCTATATTGTGCATATTTTTACAAGGTGCCACCCCTGCTTGCTTAATGATTTAAATAAAGTAGGGGGATGTTTTATTGAACTGGTGTCATTGTATCCTAAATTGTATTGTGCGTGTGTGTGTGTTTGTATCATCGTTTGTTTTTACTACAATAGAAATCATATAAATAAGTCGATGGGTATGATTATGTCTGATGAAGGAAGTCTTGAGGAAAAGTGGAAAGGAGAACATTTTTCAGAAATTAAAATATGGAATGGTGTGAAATATGGAGTGAAATATTAAAACTATTTGTCTTTTTCTTCCAACTACATGATTATATGATATTTTATACTAATAAAGGAAACAATATGCATCAAATCAAAGATGCATCTAGCATCCATAAAAGAACAATGTTTATTGATTGGTCAAGAATATGGCCACCTTATAAACCTCTAGTAAAGTAAGGATGTGACTTTTGAGACATAAAGACGTCGAGAAAAAGGAAGTAAGTGTATTTTTGTAAAAAAAATGCTGCTTACGATAGTCTTTTTAGTTCTCTCCATTTAATATATTCTGATAATATGGTTACATATTTAATAGTATTTTAAGACATGGAGTAGATTTAAATATATTTAGAAAAAAATCTTTAACATGGCCAGGACTCCTAGGACCTATCAGATCGGTATCTGCTGTACCAGCTGGAACCCTGTTTCAAATTTAAACAAACTTCTATTAAACTTTTTTATCTTTTATTTCACTACTGTGTTCATAAATTCCATTATAAAAGATAAAATCCATACTATAGTTATATTTCGTAAATACACAAAAGAAATTACATATACATTGAAACACACAGACCGGAACAAACATTCGCATTAAGCTTATCTCTACCAGGAATCGAACCTGGACCTTATCGGAACGGCAGGTGTAAAACCGTTGATAATTTATGTCTACCCCATAGATGGGGTAAAAATGTTTTATTTGCTTACTAAGTACCAACTATATAAAAAAATGGGAGATAGAAGATACACTAGAAGACTTGAAAATTTGGTGACATTAAGCATGGATTTAAAGAAATTTCATTCTCAAAGGAATGCAATATTGAAATAGAATATAAAGTTTGTAATATTTTTCAGTGTTGTTTTGAGATTTCTGAAATGTCGCCTGAAGTATAGAATACAATACAATATACAGACAGATTATTTAATATATAGGACGAAATCTTAAAATGAAATACTTAATAACTTATAATAAAAGTATTTCAGTGAAATAATCATATTTAGAAGTCGATCTATAAAGAATTACGAACACACAGACAACCCTTATTTGAAGTCGGATAGAACAAAATCTTATCTATATGTATGCATAAAACCTACGGAACCCAAACAAAGTCAACAAAAATTCCTTAAAAGCAAATGAATACAGCTTTTGGGAGTCATTAGTTGGTAACGAAGAGTTATACCTGCTTTTAACTGACCGTATGTCCTGATTAGGTCGAGGGAAGTCCATTTACAGTGCGAAATAAACGTGGCATTTTAAATAATGCCACAGGAAGGGTTTACTTTACATGTAAATAATCGTGGCATTTTATCTAATGCCATATTTTATATTTTACACGTGTAAAAATCGTGGCATTTAGGATCTATCAAACTACAGTTTATAGACATACATTGTAGTGAATACAATTATAGCAAAATCACTCGTATGTCTATGGGATAAGGTGTATAAAGGCCTGCAGGTAATACAATAATGCGTCATTTTTTCCGTCCGTACATTGTCCGGTCATTTGGTCGGTATTTCTTTGAGATTTATGTGCATTTTTGTAATATTTCTGGGCTGAGGTGTGGTGTACTGTCATATATCATTGTGATACGTCTGTTTGAAAGTTTTTACTCATATCCAGTGTTCCGTATAGTACTTTTAATATAATATATTGAACGTAGGCCTTATGTATTTTAATTATTTTTCAATGTATTTATAATTATTAATTAGTATCTCATGAATGAAGTAATTATTAAATTCAATAAATTAATTATGTGATTAAAGTAACTATTAGACATGCGCCGAATAGTGGTTTCACCGAATAGCCGAATACTATTTGGTTTAACTTTTACCGAACCGAATATTCGGCCGAATCATTCAGTTTATTATTGTTTTTCATAAGCAGGTTCTAACAAGTACCTATGTTACATGTGACTTCTGGATAGATGAATATGTTGATTTCTGGTAAAAAAATTGAGATTTTAAAGAAATGCTGAATTAAGATTCAAAATAAATGTTGACTTAATATTTTTCGAAATATATGTGAATGTTTATTGAAGCTTAATTGCGTTATATTATTAAGCTTTATTCAAAACATTTTTTATTTTGTCAGCATTTTGTTTTGTCTTTTAGTTCCTTACCATGTCGTGTAACCAAGAACTCGAACCGAATATATTCGGCACCAAAACCGAATAGTTCGGCCGAATACCAATAGTGAAAAATATGCCGAATACCGAATATTCAGCACATCTCTAGTAACTATGTATATATAAATCATACTAAATGTTGTGTATATTTATTTGTGGGCACGAGTCCAGAGGTCACAGTGACCCTGACTCCTAATCCAACCTGTCGGTATCCCTGTTCAGGTAGAACACTTATTTATTTTTTTAATTTTACTTAAAACATTTATTCAAATTAAGGATTGGTTTTCATTGTAATTCTATTGAAATTTGATTAGCTTTTTCCTCCGGGTTTGTCTGCGAACAAATCATTAATTGTAACTAATTTCGTAATGTCCGGTACAAATTTTGTAATTTTGTTTTTTTATACATACATATACATTCATAATTATTTTAAAATAAAAGACTATCAGGAATTATGTTTATTTCTATTGGTATGAACAGTTAAAGTTGCTTGTTTTTGGAATAAATACGGATAACTATTAAGAATAATATAATGTATATATGTACTAGTGGTTGTTTGCGACTGCGTCTGCATGAACAAACAGTTGAACAGTTCAAATTCTGTATGTCGCATGTCTGTATTCTGTATGTCTGTATTATTACTTTCATTTTTCTTAATAAGAAGAAAAAATATTTTTTACCATCATGAAATCTATAGCCAAATTAAAACCCTTTGAATATATTAAATTAAAACCCTTTGAAAATTAAACAATTCTATAAAAAATTTCGGAGTAATTCGAGTTATAAACACACATAGAGACGTATTTTATAATAATATATCAATATATAAATGTCAAATGTTAAGACGAGCTTCGGACATAATCTCTAGATCATATTTATTCGTGGTATTATATTAGTTGATGTTCGTTAATGGGTCTGTGGGTCATGCTCTTACTGTTACCTGTCTTCAGGGCTCCATTAAGATATTTGAGACCCTTTCATGCTCTCATTATCGGTATTTTTGGTAATTGATAGACTTTTGTTTTTGTTATCTCCGATGAAATTGATCCTTGAATAACAACTAGATTAAGTTTCATGGAAATTATGATAAATAGGCTTTAAGTTTATTAGAACAAAAATACTGCAGCACATGCTGATAGAAAAGCCGATTGCAGCATCAGGAGGCAACTGTTCAAACACGTCAGAGATTAAAAACCGCCCCAAAAGCGTTATAATTTAAAATAAACTGCGCGTATCGAATCGACCAACTGAACAGACCCCACCGTTACGCAGATTTCGATGTTTTACAACCATTTCAATGGACCCCCCCGGCCTCCCCGCGCTCGTTAAGCCGATGGCTCCGAGGGGGCGATGTGTGAAATGGCACAGCTCTAGCTATAATGGACGATCTCCCTCTGGGTGTTCCGTATAAAACGCGTAATAGAATTTCAGCGAACCTCCCTGCTGCCCATCTAACATTGTTAGCTGCGCGCATGCGTGATGCCACCATCAGACAGCAACCAAATCCCTTGAGCAAATCTGCTTGGACCCCTATACGAAGTGCTTCGTACACTATGACTTTTAGAAACACACACACATGTGTATATATATATATGTATGTATATATATGTTATTTTTTTGCAGGATGGTACTATACCAAGGGTCTGGTAACCGATAGACAAACAAATAAACTATTCACCACAACTATCTGAATTGTTCAGGATTCGAACCCAGAACAAGTGGTTACATTAAATATCCCTTTATCTCAATATTTCATAAGAGCTTACATGAGTAAATGAAGTTCGATTAATGTAATATCAGTGAAAATTCGCAGATAATTATGTTATCTAATATCTACTCTGAGAAATCTAGATATAGTTTAGTCATTTCCAATATCCTTTTCTGATAATTTAACATTTAACCTTGCAGACAGACAGACAAGTAAATGATGAACATAGATGTCTCTATTCCTGGGTTTGGTCGTTTATTAAGTATATTCTTAGTATTTATGTTTATTTCTATGTATTTGTATCTTTATCTAACACTCTTAATACAAGCAAATAATTTGCTTAGGGGTTAGATCAATGTACTATTTCATACTATTTATACTAATAGTTCCTTTATGTAAGTGGCTTCAGAAATGATAAGAAAAATGATGAATATAATATGAGATAATCTTATCTCTATGTCCAGATATGTCTTCGGGGGTGGCGCCACCCATGTCATTATCCAATTACCTCCTTTGTAATATGCCGCGAATTTAAATCAGCTGGGGAGAGCGGTCGATGACCCCGATCAATTGTAGTCCACCCGCTTTAGACCACATGTTTAGTTTTTGATAGATATTCCGTTTGGAATATTTTGCATCAGAAATTAATATCTATTTTTAAAACGGAAAATATTTATTAATATATATCAGGACAAATTACAAACATTGATCTAACCCCTATGTAAGCAAATTATTTGCAAGTGTTAAGGGTGTTAGACAACGATACAAATACATAAAAATACACATATAAATACTGTAAAATATATTTAATAAACGACCAAACCCAGAAACACAGACATCTATGCTCATCACATAAACTGTCTCCGCCGGGAATCGAACCCGGCGGATTAATAATAGTAATACAATGGTATTTATGAAGTTATATTTACGAAGTGCGTTGGGTAAAACAAGTTTGTAGTTTGAAATCGTTGAGGCAAATACGAAACGAGAATTTCGTGTTCCTCCTGTACCTACTGAGTTGGTTTTGTTTAAGTCTGGGCAGTCTATCACGAGCTTTTAATATTTTAAAGTTCATATAAAAATCTATATTTTGTTCTATGTTAGGTAAGTCTAAGTTCTAAAGATGTTTACAGTTTTTATGCAAAACGTATAGTTTCATTCAGTTTTATGTTTTTAAGTGTTAAAAGCATGGCATATATCTCAGCAATCCGCTATTCCTAAACAATGTAATTAAAATCGGTTCATGAATTTTACGTGATATTTTTTGTATTGTTATTTTTAAACTGTTTTGAGGTCTGTATTAAATAACTGTTCGTGTACACTGTACACTATATCTGCACTAATTATGTAAAATGTATTATATAATATTAATCAATATTAAAAAGATAAGTTTTATAACAGTATAAATAAAAATAATTCAGATATAACAAAAAAAAGTAACTTGATAGATTTAAAAATCCGCGGTCAAAAACCACATAACGGGAACTTACGTAACGGAAAATTACTTCATGGGAATATCAATGAAGTGTGAATACATACATACATATTCATTAAGTTATATATACGTAATATTATCATTTAACATACGGTAGATATTTTAATGTTGGCAAAGCTGTTGATATGCACCAATGATTTTAACTGATATTTTTATATGAATGCTTGACGACAAATAAATCGTCTACTTGACAAAATATCGTGTCCTATAAATAGACTGTGAATGTCGAATAAAGTAAACGGCTTATCATACGATGTAAAGTTTTGAGATCTATTACGATTCAAGGCACTGGTTTGACGGGGTTTGGTAGCTCTGAGAATAACTGTACGAACGATTCTGCGAATCAAAATGGTTGGTATAATCTTTCCATTAAACACTTAAATAAAAATTTCTAAGCCATTCACGTACTATTGTCATATAATATTATTATTTTTAATACTATTATTTCAACAGTTACAAATCATTCACCTCTGTAACATTATTAATCTTAAAACAAAGCCTACAAGTATCGTTAAGTCAATACTGTGTATACACAACACATTCTCTTCTATGAATAGCGCGAGACTATTTATATATACCGTCACGAGTACGACACGATAATTTAGTACATAAATATATTATCATAAAAGATCGGATCGAAATATATAAATTAATATTTCCATAAATAGGTTTTATGTTTTGCTTTTGTTCTCCGTCTTATCGATGTTGATAATAAAGTAATTAAAAGGTGTTTAAACACAGGAAAACATATATATTGATACATTGTTATATATAATATTTTAATTATTTGTTATATGAATGCTTTGTAAAACCAATTTAATTAACTAACCGAGAAACTGGCTTCAGTTCGATTACTTCAATGTATAGATAGTAGGGCAGTACCAGGTCAAGGCTTCAAGATTATTGTTCTGTTCATAGTTTAGGGTTCCGTAACCGGAATTAAAACTTACTTAGATAAAAAATACGTCGAAATAATCATTATATTAAAACATCATCATACAAATATTTTTAGAATACTCAAATCTGAAACGAAAAAAGAAATTGTTAATTATAATCTGTATACATAGAGGGGGAGAGTTGGGGGGAAAGGGGGTGGGGGGGTTGCTTGAAATATTTTGTAAACAAAAACAGGAGCATGTATTAACTTGTTCTTATACACACACATACATACACTATAATATATAATGAGGTTAAATTATCAATAAATCCTTGACAATACGTAACAAAAACTATAATAACGCATTCAATTGTGCATACAGACACACAATACCTATACAAGAACTAACACCAATTTTTTGTACGTTGGCCCACGCTGGTAAGAGAGTTGGCTCACTGGCCTGAAGTACCATAGTGTATTGGTGTAAGTTGGTACAAAGAGCGTAATATCTATACACTTTATATTAAACATTTAAATATATTTTAAACTCATTCAGGCTCTAAAGATGTATTTACAAAATACGAAAGAAATATTATAACAAAAAAGAACATATTCAGTGTATAATCACTCTTATATTGACTGTATGTTAAATTCAATTATGGTCATATTCACATAACTATCCAATTGTTTTTAAAACACACTACCTATACATATTTATATTTAAGAGTTGAGCTGCCAGCTACCTGGTCGAGTGAAAGAAACAAAGGATAATAGAATTATTTTTAAGTACCCACATCGGAAGCCAACATCACTTGACTCTTGTAATTACCGCCATTAATGACATAATCAGAGGTTTTTTAATACATAATGTGACCATCTGGCCCGCATACAATAAAATTAATACAGAAGTACCTACCACCAGGTGGTGGTGGTCGTGATGGTATATTATCAACGGAATTGTTACTATATGTCATGTTTTATTATCATATTAATTTCGAACAAAATCCAAATTTTGTAAAATATATAAATAATATTGACATTATTTTCATGCTCAAATTTACCAAAAATATGATCTAGTTAAGCCTCAATAGTAGGATCATTTATATTATATACTGTATGTTAAATAAATGATATACATATTAAAGGAGTATTTTATAATCTACATATATTTAAATATTTCAACCGCCGGCATAGATTAAAATAATTAATTAAAATGTCAGCTGTCATCCAGATCTATAGATATCTTTACCGGTTGAATTATTATTAATGAAGATATAATAAATTATCATTCCTCAGTTTTATAACAAAACAATTTATATTTAGTCTACTTATATGAGTTTTTAAAAAAATCATTCGTTTTATTTTATAATACATATTTTATATAATAAAGTTCCACAAGATATCTTAGATCTTTCTTTTCTTAGTTTTAAATGTAACATTAAAAGTATATTAATAAATAAATCTTATTATAACATTCAAGAATTTTTGGATGATCGAAATGATTGGAACTTGGGTCACTGCAGATGAGCAGGGTTGATGTTATAATGTATAAGTCAAACATTGTTAAATTTCATTTGAAAAGAGCAACTGTTGAGTTTCTGGCCAGCTCTTCTCAGCAAAACAGCATTCTGAGCTGGTGGTAGCTTACTCACAGACTGACTATACAGACCAATTGAATATAATCACTTACAATTCAAATGTCCTTGTAAATGCCTACTTGAATAAAGATATTTTGAATTTAATTATATTTATAGTTTTTTTTTAATTTTACATTAATAGGAAAGTATTACAGGAAAACGTGATTTTCTAAAAGGCTACTAAATAATTATCAACTAGTATTAGTGAGGGTGAAGGGGCGAAGGCCTAATAGACATCGTCACCTGTAAGGGCAGGTGTGAAGGCACGCCCACTTCCGATATTGGAGGTGACATTTGATGATAAAAAAACATTTGGATAATGTTTCAGTTGAATTACTTGTATAAAGGTATTTTTTATCTTTTACTATAGTATTATATTTTCTATAATATTGTAGTTTTTTTATGATTCAGGTTACTTATAAAGAGATGAATCTTTATTCTCTACACAATATCAATTCCTTTCTTGTGAGTGTTTACCAGTTGTCTAGTACCTTAGTACAAGTTTTGATTACTTTCTGCTATTTACCTTTGTGTGGAAATGTTTGAATATTTATTATTATTTATTGATTTATGTTATAAAATAATCTACCTAATAATTGATGTAGAAATATGTCTAAGAGACAATTACAAAGAGTAAGTAGTTATTTTAATAAAAAAAAAATATTTTTTGATTTAAAACAAATATAACATGTCAGACAGTGCAATGAAAATCAACTTTATATACAACCGTCACTACTACACTCACACAATAGTTTATAGTAGTGTGAATGTAGATACTTTATAAGCAAAACAAGAAATCAATGTGTTAAGAAGTATTGGTGACTTCAATCAATAATGCACTCTATCACAAGTGCATAAAGTTAATAATATCAAAGCGGGTGTATTGCGTCCCCCTGTGGCTCGCAGATGGCGTTACATTTACTAACACCTGTTACAAAATAAATCAAAAAAATTACTTGCAGGGGTCGTGTCATTTTGCAAATATCTCCGTCAGGAAGTTGCCTTATTTTATTTTGTAAGGCTTAGTGACGATATCCTTTTTATACGTGTTTTCCTCAAATAACTCATTTTACTACAATTACTTTTAACAATTCAAAGAATTTGTCTTTAACATATTCGTATAATACAATAAAAGTTCCTGATTAAATAAAAAAACAAAAATTGTATGCTATTGTAGCTAAAATTGTGTATGTTAATAAAGAAAAATTAGGTTTTTATATAAAATATATTAATTCTCGGCCATCTTCTCTACGATGACAATTCCTTGTTAGTTCCAGGAATTAATAAAGCTAGATACAATTACGTAAGTACAAGTCTTGCAAAATCTACGGTTAAGGTCACAAAAAAGTAACATTGACTCGGTCGCACACAGCGTCGCGTAGACGTTACGCACACTAGGACGATTGTGACGCCACGGCATGACGTCACGTCGGCACGCGAACACACCCACACGCGCACGTGCTGCTGCCCACGTGACGTTTACACTCACATTAACAAATTCCTCAATCCGCTACATCGTTTACGCACACCAGTATAAATGTAAACAAAGTGACGTCGGGACATGACTCACACAAGCTTGCGTTGCACACAGCGAGTGATTAATGTAAACAAACCGGTTTGAATCGAGTCACTCACACAAGTGCGTCGCTCGAAAGTGGGCCATCTTTGAACGATGGAAATTAGCTAATAATATTACGATACTATATTGTTTACGTTCTAATTTCGATCTGATCTATTTAATATCATTGTTGTTTTAATATTCGCTTTATACCAGTATTGCAAAAATAATTGCGGTAGGTTGTGCCCCGAGGCTTGAGAGAACTTGAATGGCTTTAAAAACAGAATCACTGTATTTAGTACCTTATTTTAATAATAATAACGTTGAAATTACATTTCTCTGCACGCTCGATAAATTGAACCCCAAAAATTTTGCTATGAATGTCAGTAAAAATAAAACAATAAAACGAACCATCATTTAAATCAAACAAGGCCGGGCTATAGCTACCAATTTCCAGAACAAAGAACAATAAAAAGTATAGATACCGGCGTGGTAAAAAGAATTAAATAAAATCACAATACAGTCGCGCACAAAAGTTATAACAGCCTGAATGTGAAACAAGTACAGTCATAAATAAAAGTGAATAGCTCACAGCCCACGCATACTGTTATTACACGCGGATTTATGGCGTTTACCAAAAAATTACCGGTTTTGGGCGGTTTTTATTTCACGAATTCACTAAAATACGGATGCGGTTATTATGTTATTTTATTATTATTTTATTGTTTTTTTGGACAGAACTTAATAATTCTTTATGTCTAAACTTGTTATTTAAATTATTTCACAATACGACCAAACCTTAATCAGCTTTCACTTGACCAGGTTTTGGGTGAGTTATGGTTAAATACCTGCTTTTGGAATCATTATTAGTATGGGATATCTAACAACTTTCTAACTCACGAAAACTTACCAAATAACCGACATTATACTACTATATTATTCTAACTGTTTAATATTTATAAAATCATGAACTAATGTCCAAAATACTATCAAAGATAGATAAAACACTTAGAAAGTTAGGTAGGTATATGTCCAGTAAATAAATATACCATGAAATACTTAACATGACTTAACATGTAAAAAAGATAAATGAATATTATTTTTTTATTTTACTAAACTATTAATCAAATGTGAAGTTCTAATTATTTCGATAATTTTATTATTACAATATTTATTTCAATGTTATATTAAAAACAAAATGTAGGTATATATGTAGTGTATATATTAAAAAAAACTAGAATAACATTGAAGTGCTCTGTAAAAATAATTAAGTTATTTAAACGCTGGTCTCATACTAGTGGTAAAATTTTTGGCATATTTTTCTTATATGGAACATGTGTTCAGTTTTTATCTAGAAGCACTACATTCCAGTGGCTCTTATATAATTGAGAATTATTTTAGTACAGAAACTACCAAATGATTTTATGGGGTCATTGACCGAGATGAAGCTGTCAGGTTTGATATTTTACGTAGAAGTAAGAAAACTTTAATAAATGATAGATAAATATCCGGTAACCGTCAAAGCATTGAATGATAAAGAATGATATATTTAAGATAAACTTCAATTCAAATTTGATACAAATTTACCTTTTATATTTATCTTTTAATTAATATTTGAGTTTATGACCGATTTGTAGGTTAGGATTTGTACACGTCAGAACATTGACATGTGTGCTTAAAGCTGATATTGTATTTTATTAATAAAACATAAATCGATGTTAATATCTTTAAACAATATTATTTTTACCAAAATTCTCTCGAAATATATGTAAAATTAATTAATATTTTACTGAAGGTTTGAAACAAATATTGTAATTGAAAACAGCATAATAATAATTCAGCTGTGTAATGTATTATAATACGCCTTGACCTCGCTACTGACCCGCATCACTCTGAGGTCAAACTCATGACACAGCCGTAACATATCTTATTATTATTTATATATTGTATTTGTTAAATATTTCACGTAAAACTATCTGAGCAATAACCAAAATCACCAAAACCTATACTTTAGTTTTATTGTAATATTTTTTTTTGTTATTTTCTCATAACTATGAGATATTTTATATTACTCAAATATCTATCCTTATCTATCAAAGTACATTAAAATCGGTTCAGTTATAACATTATATATATTGTCCCAATTAGTTTTGTGTTTTCCCGTAAAATGAAACATTTTTATGATTCATACATCTAGTAACAGAATGACGAACCTATATAAAATATTGGTTTACCTGGTATTATTTGTTATGTGTTTTTAGGTGATTAATTGCAAATTCATAATAATGTTCAAATTATTATTCAGAATATTCAAAATCTTATAAAATTCATATATGCAAAGTACAAAAATTAAACAAATAAATTCATCACTGATCAATTCAACAGTTATCATTTCAATCGATATAGTACTACAAACACGTACATAAACAAACGGATACACAGACAAAATCTTATATATATAATATAATATATATTATATAATGGTCTAAATATATATATATATTTAGACCATTCGACAACATTTTTAATTTAAATGCCCTCTCTATATTGTCCTGAAACTAATTATAGGTAAAATTTTAACTAATATAATAAGGAAAAATAAATAATAATTTAAGAAATTAGATAATATATTTTTGACTATATAAAAGACTAGCTGTTGCCCGCGGCTCCGCCCGCGTGTAGTTCGCTTTTCGCGTAATCTGTGGAAACAATTTCATAGAACATCATTTTTGCGTAACTTTCACCGTTTTCGCAGCGCACGCAGTTTTTTGTTTATTTTTTTACACCTTGCGTAAGAATATTCAAGTTTTAGTAATCATCCCTAATTTTTTGAAAATGAAACATAGCCTATGACACTCGGGAATAGTGTAGCTTGCCAACGGTGAAAGAATTTTTAAAATCGGTTCAGTAGTTTCGGAGCCTATTCATTTCAAACATACAAAAAAATAATCAAACTTTTCCTCTTTATAATATTAGTATAGATAATCCAAATAAAGTGCTATGTATTAATCCAAAACTAGTATATAAATTATTGAACGCCAGGTAAGTCTGCAAGTGGTTCAAATTACCCACCTTAGTGATACAAATTTTATAAGTTTTAGGGAGTTTAAAAATTCAGTACACGGCGTGGGGAAGTCACGTTCAATACTAACTATATACTCAACTGATTGCTAATTTAAATTATTACTAGATTTAAATTTAATGTATGTACTTATTATATACGTAGGTACTGCGTTATTTAATGTAAACATACGTATTCGACATATTTGTAATTACTTTTGAAGCAGGTACTAAAAAGTTCAACTATCCATTGTAAAATTATGATTTGTATATAAGAATGTAACCAGATTCTCATCTATTTAGTAATACATCACGATAAGATATAATCTTACTAAAGTGAAATAACATAGCTTATCATAATACCTATACAAATGACATTCACGCTAGTCCAATAGAATGATAAATGTCTGGCTTTGACATAACCTAACCATGGAGTGGTGAAGTCAGTCTAAAATGTGTCCGTCGAAAAAAAGAGGAAATAAATAAGGCTATCTATCTGTCTCTTTTTCTTATATGTAATTAGACAAAGCAAAGCTCGTCTTCTCTCTTTTATTATTTGTTAGACCCTCGCCTCATAGGCCTGTCTATGGCTTCCCTCTATGTATAATAACTCTATGAAGATAACTAGAACCAATAATGAACGTTTGCTTGGCTACTCAGGTATGAAAACAATAAATAGTTCTTATATGATCAGCTGCAACGAACGTGCCTCCATCGATAACGAATCGACAAAGCCAATAAAATAGCGAACAGCAAGCAGCTGTTCTATCGCCGCCATTTTTTATATTTTTTTCTAATCAAAACCTCAGCGTCCTTTTCTCAAGTGCCAGCATGTTTTATTCCATCAGCAAACTGAATGGCGCTAAATCGAATCTCGAATTGATTTCACGTGATATTTGACTTAATTCGGACGATTGCAAAGAGGTTAAGTCGTGCAGCAATTCTTTACAAATGCTATTTTACGAACAATGCAACATTACATTTTCAATTTGATCGATTTTTACTTATCGAAAACAATAATTAAATCGATTTTAAAATCATGTTCGACCTATCGGGAAATTATTTATTAGTCATGCTTCTACTTATTTCCATTTGTTCATATTTTTATGATTAGAAGTGGATATAATTTCATATTTTGTTTGAAAGCTGTATTATGTATATTAATTTAGAGTTAAAATTTACACTTGTATTAATTATGATAAAAAAGATGAAATATCTTACGAATTGTTGAGCTCAAATATAGACAATTGTTAGAGCCCTTATGAGGGTAAGGGCTGCCTCCAAGAGGCTCAGAAGAACAGCATAAATAGCTGCAATGGATGTGTTTCATTCCCCATTTTCTTCTGACTCTCTCTCATTCTTCTCTCTTCAATATAAAGTATAATTCGTCTTCTCGTTTGTTCTATTATAAAAAAAATATGAATTTTCATCGTACTAAATTAATAGATTTCCTCGTTAAATAATTCCAATTTTAGAACACAATAACAGGATATAAGTTAGTAAACTCATAATTTTTAGTATCCGTCGTTAAATTCTTATTGTTGATTTTGTAAACACGATTTATGCACTTATTTACAAAATAACAGCCAGCCAGTAAAAATGACGCTACCAACAACGCTTCTAAGATCAACTATTTCATATAATAGCCAAATATTAGAGAAGAGCAAGCCCGATCTATCTGTCTCAGTCCATCTCAGATTCTTTCGTTCTAAATCGTTGATAGTTTATGTCATATTATAAATATTTACTTTTTCGATAATATAATAATTATTCAATGAACAGTTCTTCAACTGTCTTCAATTAAATTATAGAGCATACTTTTATTAGCTTTAAAGACCTACCTTAAACATACAGTATGTATCTTTATAGAAAGCGAATTTCAATATGTCAGTCAGATATGTCCCCATTATTATACTATGTATTATTATATCTATAATAATAATTGTTTGCCAGTATATTAATATTTAAAAAGTCCGGTTCCATAACTATATTATACGTAAGGAATATTAGGAAATATATTAAAAATAAATACGCACATAAATATCATATCTGTATTTTAGCTATTACAATATTAAACGCAATATTTTTTTGTCAATACGAGGTCGTTTATCGTATAATATAATGTTTAGTTACGATCGCTAAATAGCATGCTCTAATAATTTTCCATGCTTCATTAGATTTACGCAATTATTAAAAAATACACGAAAATTTGGCTTAAAGAACTGACCTCAAACTATATTATAATATATATCTTTTATAATGTTTGAAAATATCTATAAACATCTTAAATAAATAAAAATTATATATGGAATATCAAATATATCGAAGTTGCTAGCAATACGGTTTAGTATTGAAAAAAACATAATTGAGTAGAACAGGACTCGAACCTGCGATCTCTGGGAAACCGTCCCGTCGGTCTAATTATTGAGCTATCATGTCGCACGACTTCATGAACCAATCATTCTATATATAATAATCTTTATTAAATGTAACCTTTCAAGAGCTCATGATGTTTTTTAAAATGATGTAAAAAACATTATTAATACTAAAATTATTAAATTTAATAAATCTTGTTCAGTAAATTGTTCAAGAATCATTAGTATGAATGGAAATTTGGAGTAATATCAATAAATTGAATATTGTTAAACTATCTTCAGTAAATTTATTTACTTTTGATTTACAGGATTTCATCTGAGTGGAGTAGTTCGTGCCCCAGCAGCAGTCCCTCCTTGCTCCGAGCCTGAAAGACTATACAGGGTCACTGTATCCTTTGACAGGTAAGACCTCTACTGTGGTACAATAATTTGACAGAAATACTGTTTGTTTGCTCAATTAGTATACATCTTTCTACCCCCAATGTTGCTCATATTGATGCTATACATTAAACGATAGTTTATACTATAGATTAAACTATTGAGAAATGTATTTAAATGTTTACAAACATCAAATATTTCGTGGCTAGATCACGTTGCTTAAAACTTGCTGATTGGTTAATAGTTTGGTGACGTCACTAAATTAACATTCGTATTTTTATACAAATATAGAATCTAATAAGTTATCAATAAATTAGAAAAACGTTTTAAAAAAATGAATAAATCGAAAACTATATATCATTGTATCTATTTTTTTAATTGTATTTACATATAACCCAGATTTTTATGCTACGAACTAAAACTTGAAAAGTGCATACTAAGAAAACATAATTATTTATTAGTATATAATATACTTACATATATTAAATAATATAACTAATATATATATACTACCACATAGTTTGAAACATTTAGATAATGCATACATTATTTTTTCCATTACAATAAATATTTATAAATATTTCGTTTAACCAGATTTCAAACTGAATTTTAATATTTGATAAATATTTTAACTGAATATTTATAAAAATATTTTGATTTAAATAAATGTCGTGTATTGTTATTTCAAGCAAATTGTATTTCTTCTATATATTGTATAACGGTAGTGAGTTGTGGGTTTATACACCACATATAAACCGGGAATACGGGTTTTGGAGGGTTTACAAAAGAAACTCTACGCCATATTCATTTTGTTCACTTGCGTGTGACGTCAGAGGCACCATAGGGCTTAGAGGTACTGTTTTCAGCCTTTTTGAGTTTTACCGCGATTAAGACCTAGATAGTAATAACTGCAATCTAACTTAAAGACCCTTATTGATAAACTTTCCTAGTTCTCAATAACCAAGTTTCCAGGTGCAAGATAACCTTGTTCTCAAATCAATAACCTACTTTCCAGGTGTAAGATCACAGGAGTAACATGCAGCTGCGAGGCGCGGGACATCTTCTGGTGCCAGCACGTGGTGGCGCTGGCGCTGTACCGCATCAGAAATGCGGATTCAGTGAGGTTACGAGTGCCTATATCAGGTAAAAACAACTCAATATATCAATCAATTTGAGGATATATTAAAATCCCCTCAAATTCCCTCAATGATATACCAATTACTGAATTTCTAACCGTCTTCCTTCCTGGTATTCTCGGTTGGTCTATTACTCCCTGGTATTGAAAAAATAATAATCTAATTTTGATGAAAATGCATGAGTTATTCACGTAAATATTATTTATTACTTTTGACTTTGTAATTAACTAATACGATATCAATATGACCATTGTGGTTATTGACTGTGATTTGACCACTTGCCAATGTGTTATACATAATCATTCTAACTGTTCGTCTGTTGTCTATTAGGCTAGCCACAAGCCATAATCCAAAGCCAGTTCTGGCTTGTGGCTAATACTAATTATGGCTAGTATTAATCGTAAATGCACCACCACATTCCATTGGCCAATACATCAATAATAGATACGACTGACAAACAAATATTATATTAGACAAATCATTGTTATTTTGTTATGTTATGTTATGAACGTACTAAACTGTATAAAATAACAATAAATAATAAATAAATAAAATAACTGGTAGAGATCTCTTAAAAAGATAAGTTAAGTTTGTACACTTTGTTTTTTTAATGAACTTTTTTGCTTGTATTGTATTTTGGTTTTAGTATATAAATAAATAAAATAAAAAAAAAGAAAAATTACTGTATTATAAGCAAAAAGTAGGTACGTATATTTGATAGAAACAAATTTAGCATCAAATATATATGTTCGTATCAATCTGTCATCTGTTTTACTGATCGAAGTCGAAGTCAAACTCACGTGTATATTTTAAATTTAATATAGTCCAATAGATGGCGTTAGATAGATCGCGATATCATTATTTATTTTATTTATTTATTTATTTATATCTTTTCCACTTAGAATCATAATCAGTGATCACTTGTGTACGTCAACATGGAAGTGTCAGGAGGGCCTATTACGATACTAGATTTATCGTAATAAGCCCTTCTGAGAAAGCACTTTCCATCTTAATGTTAAAGCTATGAGGGTTCCAAACGCGTCCTGGTCTGAGAAGAACCACACAACAAACTCAGCCGGATATACTTTTTGTTATTGTGATCACTGTTTCACAAACGTCAAACTTAAATGCAAATTTAGAACAACTAGAACCGTCGCAATCAATAGGAAAAGAAGCCTAATGATTTCAGGATCAGAATCATAATTATTAAAATTATTAAATCAGAATTATTAAAATTATTAAATTGTTAAATTATTAAAATTATTAAATTTAAAAATCATTAAATTGATTATAGCTTTTTATCTAGCATTATGTATTTAAGGTAATTGGTAGTTTTATCAAACCTCTTAACTGTTTATATATACCAATTTTGAATTTGTTATGAAATTAGATTTTAGATTTACATTATAATTTTGCAATTACTGTTTAAAATATACTATCTTATTAAATTATAAACTTGATCATATTTTGATAGCATCATCTTGATAACTAAAATTATATATAATTTCTACCCACAGAAACGCTGCTCCAGATGGACAGACAGCAATTGCAGAAGTTCGTCCAGTACCTGATAGCGGAGCACCACACGGAGGTGCTGCCGACGGCGCAGCGGCTGGCCGACGAGGTGCTGCAGGCGCGCTCCGCCATCAACAGGATCTGCGGCGCGCCTGATCCTACAGCCGGCCCACCGCCCGACGCGCACCACGCCTGGCATCTGGACGAACAGCAGGTACGACACTGCTGGGGCCACTTGGTATATACTTCGATGAGGATCGGGAGAAAGGGTTGTCATGATAGTTTTTTGTCCATTTTGACACTAAAGGACCACTATAAGAAGTCAATGGAATTAACTCTTATGTGTTTTTTTATGCTAATGCTTTTTTGACATGATTAACAACTGTTAGGATTAATTCTGTTGCCATTGTACTTGGAATGATTTTTATCTAATAAGTTTTTATATGTGTAAGTAAATGTTTGTTTGTTTCAGGTCTGCGAGCAAGTGAGGGCGTACTTACTACAGGGAACCTATTATAATGCAAATAAACAACTTAATTCTTTATTTTCTAAGGTAAGTCTCTCTCCATATCAAATCAAACTTTTCACAGCCTAATGTTCTAGTTCAAAGTAAATCTGTCCTGTTGGCTTTGAATTTAGAGTTGTCACTCCAATTCCCACACAAGAAGATTATTTTTGTGGTTCACAAATAATTTTTTTATATATGACCCCTGCGACACAAGGATTTAATTTAGACTCTAATATGATGTTGCCTAAAAAAAGTGAATATTTATTGTATTCATTAGTATCTTGTAATTCTGAATATTCTCAGGTACGTGAAATGCTTCGTGCACAAGATTCTAATGGCCCAAGAATGTTGATGCTGATGACGGAGCAGTTCCTGTCGGACCCCAGGTTACTGTTATGGAGGAACCAGAACACCCCCATGACGGAGAAATGTCGCCAACTTTGGGAACAATTAGGTGCCTTATGGGTCAGCATAGTGCTGGATCCAGGAAGTAATAAGCAATACCGGATGCAGTGGAGACAGCTGCTGGAGAAGTGGTCCGCCGTGGAGGTCTGCCCCACTGAAGACCCGGACTATAGGTCGTTTCCTTTGGTACGTATTATTATGATATGATCTTAATGTTGTAACATCTTACCTTAAAGACTTATAAATTTATCTATATAAGTGTTTAATTTAATTTTTAGTATGCGAGGGAACGGGAAAGAAACGAGAGAGACCGAGACAGAGACCACAGAGATAGAGATAGAGAGAGACATCGTGATAGAGAAGAAAGGGACAGAGAAAGAGTACGAGAAAGAGAAGAAAGGGATAGGTGAGACTAAACAATCATCTACAATTTAAATACGGTATATATTTATCGTAATTTAGGAATAATATTATGATATAGTCTTTATATATTTTCTAATAGTATCTGTCGTTGATTACAGGGAAAGGCGGAGAAGAGAATTGCATTCCCATTCAGAAAGTTCCGATGAAGATTCTAGGCCTAATAAGTAAGCATTTTTTTAATAATTGAGTTAATTCACTAGAAAAAGGCGGTATTTTCAGGAACTAAAAAAATACATTTTGTGTATTAATATTTAAATAAATTTAAACATTGAACCAACAAGTCATTATTTAATTGTATATTATTATTACTTTTCAGTTATGAACGCGAGTACAGAAGAGCTAGTAAACGACTTCGGCTTCATAATCAGAGAAGCACACCTCTGACACCCAGGACTGTGTTCCATAAGTGAGGACTATTTGAATCATAATAATATATAGCATTAATTTATACTTTATACCAAAAGCTATAAGAATCATATTGAAATGAAAAGCTTAAGTAAATTAAGTAATGTATCCATATGTAACTCCAGAGCCCTGGATGCAGTGGACATATCCTGGGAAAACGAACACCTTAAAAACATTTTGGGGACGGACGAGTTCGGTGACCCCGAAAAACCGGACAAGGCCGCCTCCAATACGCACACGCTGCGACCCTATCCCAAGTTCAACGACGTGGGACAGCCGCTGTGGCACGGTGAGTGTTTTCATTATTCATGGAATAAAACTTAATTAACTTTACTAACAAGTATCAGATTTTATTGAATTGTGATCTTACTAAATAGTGTCGCGTGTTAAGGTGTTACAACGTAGACTGTGTGGTTACACACACACATTAAAATGGCATAAGGTTTCTCCAACATCATTACGTGATTTAAAGCTTAAATAAGTGTATATAAGTAAACTAGTTTCCCTACGGTCCTACAGAGCACCTGCCGGTGGTAGGCGCCCGCATCGAGGCGCTCCGAGCCCACGGGCGCGCCCCCGCCGCCCTGCGACTAGCCGTGGCCGCCGCGCGCGCCATGAGGCACCGACAGGTACCACCAGCGACACCAACCACATGCGAGGGGTAGATTGTGTTGATAATTAGTATACCTAACGATCGCTCCGTCACCAGGAGGTGGCCCAGCAGCGGTGGCAGGAGGCGGGCGGGGGGGAAGCGTCGGGCTCCCACGGCGCCTGCTCCGGCGACTCCTGCACCGGTCAGTGCGACCGCGCCAAGCTGTCGCTGGTGTGCGCGCACATGGACGCCGGCGCCTGTCTGCCCGGGACCAGCACCTGCGCGCTGTCGCACTCGCAGCGCTGCATCGGACGAGGTGACGTACAGACACACAGGATTTATAAATATATACCATCCCGGGTCTAAGGTTATCTCGAAACCACGGAGAGAGCTGGTGACGTTCTATGGAACGTCACCAGCTACAAGTGCAAGAGTACAAGTACAAAAGACGGGACCTTAGATCCTTTACCAAGATAACATATTCGAAATGCGAATGTCGCCATTATGAATTCCTCGCTCCTCGCAGACAGCAGATGCTGGACGGGCTGGACGCTGGAGGCCATCTGGTGCGTGTACGAGTGTCTCGCCGACGCCTGCCTCGCGCCTGACGACCAGCGAGCCTCGCCCAGACTACACACATACATCGACGAGGAACCCAACACCGGCCTGCCGCCCAGGTACATGTCATGGATCATCATAACTGACGGTAGTCGCATCTATCATCTCACTAGTTATGAGATATAATGGATTATTTTATTATCATTGTAAATCGAAAGTAACGTTAATATCTACCTGTGTCGACTGTTAGGACGATGTCTCTGTAAATGGTTAGAATAATAAAGTCCGTCCTCTAGATATCAGCACGTCCCCGTGGCCGGTAGTAAGAACCCCGAGGAGACGTACTTGGCGCTGGCGCTGGAGGCCGCCCTGCTGGGTCTGGGCATGCAGCGAATGTTGCCCAGCGGCCTGTACGCGCAGGAGCGGTATTGCAAGCAGGTTGGCTTAATGTTTTTACAAAATTTGGCGTAATTTATGGTTTCCTTTTTATACCGAAATAAATGTACTCGTACCAGGAGGAGCGCCTCATCAGCCAGCTGCAGCGCGTGGAGGGCGAGGCGGCGGCCGGGGTGTGCGGGCGCACGGCGCGGGCGCTGCTGGCGGGCGGCCCGGCCTCCTGCCTCGGCACCAAGCTGCACCCGCGCTCCGCCCCCGCACACACCTTCGCGCGCTTCCTGTTCCTGGCGCTGTTGCCCAACGACCCCGAGCTGGCCTACCGCGTCGGCTTGAGGGCCATGAGGTTTGAACCTTTATTGTACTAAATAAATCATTGTGTAGTGTCGGGACGGATCTGTAAGGTAAAAAGTAAATGTTTAGGGTTAAATGTAGTGTAACTTTACATTAAGAAAATGGCAACTAGACAAAGTTTAATGTAAATTGGTACGATAATACCTTATTGTCCGAGTCAAAATGTGGGGATACTTTTAATTTCCTTACATTTTATATTAATATGTAAAAGTAAAAAAAAATGTAGTTGACTATCAAGTATCGGTATAAATGATGTGGAGGACTTGTGAAATTTGAATCCCTGGTCCCAGGCTGCCGATGGTGGAGGAGGCCTACGCGCTGGACGCGGGCGGCGCGGCGGCGGGCGGGGCGGGCGCCTGGCACACGCTGCAGCACGCCGAGCAGCAGCAGGCCGCCCTGGCCAGCGCGCTGTTGGGTACGTACCAGAATATTGACGAAGCTCCTTCCGTATGAACGAATGGAAAGTTATAGTGATGACGACAGAGGAGCGAAAAGCTATATTCCATGTGTGTGCAGGCGCGGCGCGAGGCACCCCGGCGCGGCTGCGGGCAGCGCTGGCGGCGGCGCAGCGCCACGTGCGGTCAGCAGCGCAGCTGTTCCGCCTGGCGCAGGACGCGCTGAGGCACGCGGCGCCGCCCGACGCGCCGCACCACCACCGAGACCTCCTGGCCGCCGCCTTCGAGCTGGGCCTGCAGGTGACGACCGGCTCCTTGTATACTCGCATTAACTTAGGATCACTACGTAACAATTACTAGTAGTGGAGCGTGTCTCTCTTGAAAATTGGAAAGAAGGTTTATAGCGATCTGATAAATCGGTGCCGAAATTGATCTCTATCCCTCACTACGTGGCAGGTGCTCCGCATGACCCTGTCCGCCGTCAACTGGAGGCGGCGGGAGATGGTGCGCTGGCTGGTGACCTGCGCCACGGAGCTGGGGCTGGACGCACTACTCTCCATCATGCAGAACTGGTGGGTTCGGACACGATGGCCACCGCTACATCTGTTAATTTACTAATATTAGAAAAATATTATATCTATATCTTCAAATGAGACATGAGATGATACTCCACTTAATATGATAACTTTTTAAAAAGTATTCCTGTAAGCTATAATAATCTGTAGGTACGAGCTGTTCACTCCGACGGAGGCGACGGGTCCGGTGGCGGCGGCCGCCATGTCGCACGCCACGGCGCTGCGCCTCGGACTCAGCTTCGAGCAGCAAGAGAAGCTCAGCGCCTGCGCCAGGACCCTGGCCCTGCAGTGCGCCGCTAAGGTACCTCGCAATGACTTTTAGTATTCTTGTGGTCTGCAATATTATTGGATTTTGAAAAGAAACCAAACAAACAATATAAAAGAATTAAATATGGTTCATAGAATTCAATTAAATGTGTCCAATAGATTGCATACGCATCGGTTCGACCGCTAGTACCATATCCCCTCGTAGTTCTCTTCTTGATTTATACAAATTGGAACGTCCATCTGCAACTTTAGTAGATGAATTATTACAACCATTCACACACACGACAGTTATTCACACACACAATCACGTGAACCGTCTCTCCTTATATGAAACATATGCCGTGTCTTCCAGGACCCGCCGGGCTGCGCACTGTCGGCGCTGTCGGTGTGCGAGGGCTCCGCGGGCGCATTCGAGGCGGCGTGTGCGGCCGTGGGCGGGGCGGCGGCACGAGGGGCGCTCGCCTCCAGTCAGCTGTTCGCGGTGGCGCGCTACATGGAGCAGCGCGGCCAGCCAGCGCGCGCCATGCGCCTCGCCACACTCGCCATGAGGAACCTGCACCTGCACTACAACCAGGTGAGACCCTCGCCTCCGTCTCCAGCCAGCTGTTCGCGGTGGCGCGCTACAGGTGCAATAGGAACGTTTCATCCGGGTAGCTCAATTTGGTAATGACTGGAATGATACCCAAGAGGTCCCAGGTTCTGGTCCTACTAATTTTGATTTCTGTCGATAATTTTTGCGGTGCTAACTTTATATTTACAGAAGAAAAATTATTGTTTTCAATTCAAAATATCACGCAAAAAATATTCTAATAAATAGTGTAATGTAGTAAATTATACCAACGATAATGTCATAACGATGTAGTTATATATATACGTAACGGCGTCTGTATGTTTGCAGGACAGTCACCCCGCCATCGCGGACATCCACTGGGCGGTGGCGCTGGCGCACTCGCTGGGCCGCGCGGAGCTGCAGGCCATGCTGCCGCTGCTGGTCAAGAACGTGCAGTGCGCGCCCGTGCTCGTCAGTACACACACGCGCTCACAGTGCGGGGTGGACGAAGACGTTACAAAAAATATATTTACAATTTTAATTTCAGTGTTATAAATTTTATCATCACTGTAATGTCGTCTTTACCACCCCGCATTTGATATCTAATAAACTTTCATTCGTCATTAGTAACACTGTAAGCGAAAAGTAGTATTACCGCCGCCAGTCGAATAGCATTACAATTCTTCAGTTCGACCCGACATACCGATATTTTACGTCCCGTCCTTAACTTGTCATTTGCGCGTTTGTTCGGTTGTCTGAGTGAACTGTTGTGTCCGCAGTCGGACGTGCTGCGTCGTTGCTGCGTGGCGGCGGCGGGGTGCTCCCGAGCGCGCGCCCCGCCACCCCGCCCACCCCCGCGCCCGCCCACGCCCCTGAGGCCGCTGCTGGAGGCGGCGCTGCGGGCCTACGCCTCCACCACGCACGCGCGCCTCGCACACATCTCGCCCAGACACTACGCGGACTTCGTAGACTTCCTCGGTGAGACGAGAATTGATATTGTTTGTTTGAAAAATGCCATCATGGCAAGTGTCGGCCGACTTTATATAAAAGCCTCCTGTTGGTATTATTACTTTAAAATATCTGATCCACGTTTTTAACGGATGCCTCGTTTAAACAAGATAGCGATTACATTATAAGGGGCTATTTTTAATTAATTGGTCACATCTTGCAGGCAGCCTCTTTTCATCAATTCCAACAATATTTGTTCTACGATTTTTTACAAGTCTTGATAAACAACACAAAAAAACGAAACAACAAATGTTTGCACCCTCTGTTGCTTATCATTGTGTGTTTTGTAAGAAGTACCTAAAAGGTCAACGCTTAGGGTCATACCCATGCTCATAGTTAATGGCAGTTCAGAGGCAACAAATACATTTTGTATGGGAAAACTAGAATTTTTATAACTATTAATTTGAAAAATGTAAATTTGTAGAGAGGCTGGCTGCAAGAAGTAGCCAATTAATTACAAATAACCCTGTATTTAAGTAATTAGATGCATCACATCGTATCCACAGTGTGATAACGTGTGTCGTTCTTTCAGGTAAAGCGCGCGACACGTTCGCGTTGGCGCACGACGGACCTCACCAGTTTGCGGCGCTGCTACAAGAAATTAAATTAAAATATAAGGGCAAGAAGAAACTCATGTTCCTGGTCAAGGAGAGGTTTGGCTGAAGACTACAGTGGCGTCGGTCGGACACCAGCAGCACCTGCAGCGACGCCGCGAGACCGTTAGGATTCTGTTGATTGATATTTTATAATCTGTGCAATAACGGGACACGTAGGTGTATATTTTTATACCGTTTTGATTTCGAATAAAAGACGTTTAAAATATGTTTAGATGTTAATATCTAGGACGCGTCACGGCTGTCGTTACCTCGAGTAGCTCGCGAGCGTTCGTGTATCGATCGAACCGATCCAGTCTATTCTAAAGTATTATTTTTATGTAATCTAGTATATAAATACCTCCTAGTTTTTGTAATGTAAGTAGATAACGTTGTAATGATCTCAATGATTCCATTGTGTAAATAAACTAGCCTGTACATATAGCGATAAGAATAGTTTTTAGTTCGTTGAAAATGTTAGATATATTATAAATAGTCCGGGGCGCTGTAACCTGTAAGTGAAACATCCGATGTCCTTGACCTCGTATAGCGCTCGTATAGCGCCCGTATAGCGCTCGTATAGCGCCCGAGGCAGTGGAATAGATCCTAAAAGAAATGACACCACACCAAAGATGTATATTGTAAGTAGTTCCAGTCGTGGATGAGAACGCCATCTTTCAGTATTTTTGAGTATTCATATAATATATATAGGTGTTTGTTTAAGTTCTTCCGAGGCCACACTGTTTTGTTCCGGCCGCTAGTTCTCATTGTGTTTGTTTGTTTATTTGCATTACATTTTGTTTGTATTATATATTTTCTTCCATCCGACTTCTATGTTAGAGTAGTTGTAAAGTTTTATCGAGAAGTGCATTTATAAAGGTAGAAATGTTTAATATTTAAATATAGAGGCGACATTGGATAGTGTTCAGAGAATTAGGATCAATTGATTATGAATAGTGATAAGCTACGAGGGACTTTTGTACTTTTTGTGGTGTGCTAGGGTTGTGCAAGATATGTTTGTTGATTTCATTGCCTTATATTAAAAATGTGTTATTTGCAAATCTCATATTCGATATGCCAACCCTATGAAATACCGTTCGTTGGAAGTAATTCACCTTATAACCGATACTTTATTTCATACACAAATAAACATACACATATAATATCGAGTACTGATTGCGACATTATCGACATTTGCTTTTAATAAAAATAAATCTGACTGATATTTTAACAGTTTTTGTTTATTTATATTGTAACTAACTACTCTTGTATTACAAATTTAACAAATATGATTTATGTCAAATACTTATAGAGTTAATACACGATTTGCAAATATTATTTATCTGTTTATATTTTATATTTGAATAACTTTCAGAAATACGTTAATGCGAATCTGTTTATGACATCTATAAGTATATTTATTTATGTATGTATTTGATAATTAAATTCGATGAGCAATAATTTTGCAGCCTTTTAGAGCCGGTCTGTTATTTTTTGTATGTACGTATATATATCTTCTCTTAGCTCGTAAATAACAAGTGAGATGCAGTACTCATTTAAGATTTTTTTTTTTTCGTTTTTTTTTTAACTTTGACATAACATTGTTATATTACTCGAATATAAATTTTGTGGTTTTGACAAATAATTTGTTTAATCGGTATAAACTTAAATGCTGTTGACTTGCCAATTGCAAATAATCCAATTACCGCAAGTGCCTTCAGGCGAGTCCAAATTTAGTACAGACCGGCTATACGTTCCGACTGTATGTATGTTTTATTGTTTTCAACATGTTTGTAACTGCACTAAATGTCGATTATTATTTTTGAAATTGTGTTTTACGTAAAACGTAGACACCCCTTAGTGCTGATTAAGAAGGTGATAATTTCAATAAAAATAATGAAAAACATGTTTTGTTTACTTTTTCTTCATGTTTCTCCTAGGCTTAAAACAAACCATAGCACAAGTCCGTTGAGATTGTCACTTTATGTAAGATCTCGGAATATATATTACTAACTTTTACCCGCGACTTCGTCTGCATTGAATAGTTTCTTTGGAAAGCAGTTTTATTTTACGTCAAGTATTTGTACTAAGTATAGTATTTTTTTTGGTGTGTGAAATGCAAAGTGGATGTAAGAACAGTTCTTACCTCTCCTGTTTGAAGATGACCTGCTTGTTTCATATGGTAAAAGGATAAGAGCCATTTGTATTGGTCGAATCAATTTTAAATTTGAATTTCGAATTTATACGAGGCGAGGTATTTTTAAATATTACAATTTAGCAAGGCTTAATATTGACCTTTATGAAATATAGTAACTTTGTTGTAAAGGCCATTATACGAAAATAAACTTTTGCCTAATATATGTTGTTTCGATGCATAGTTTCAAAAATACGGAATATTGAATATTAAATGATTATATATACAAACAGAAGTATGGGCTTCGCGCATCACAATTGGACCATAACTGTAGACCTAGCTGTAGCTTGCGAGGCTTGGATGAGACATGGATATGCTATCTGTCTGCTAACTTGAGTGCAGTATAGGGTCGGCTAGACTGACCGCCTGTTGGGTAGAGACCGAGCCTTAGAGATTCAGCATCAGCTCGATACTGGTAAATAGTCTCTGACTTTCTTAACCAAAGATGTTGCAAGTGCACTTAAGTGTACGAGATGCAAGGGCTCCTACAGGTCTGGAAACTCTGGAAAAGGGTAGCAGAGTGCAGGTGCAGCCTTGCAAGCTTACTAGTCTATATATTTTGAAAGTAAGACCTGCCTAACTTAATTGATAATTTTCTGTGACTTAGGCAACTTTAATGGCTCAAACTTTATAAAATAGACGTCGATAGAGTGGTGACGCTTTATACTTTAAGTTACCTAATATGCAATATAAGAACGTTTGTCATCCTATTCTCCTGACTTGTATTGCCACACAGAATTCTCTTTGAGCTAAAATTGGGCGGAGAGTAGACACACAAATTTCGCCTTTCGCCAACCTTACCGGCAATGTGTGTGTGTGTGCGTGTGTGTGTGTGTGCGCGCGTGTGCGTGTGTGTGTCCAACTTGGTAACACTTGACGTTAAAGTTTATTCTATATATTTGTGTGTAAATAGCATATGTTTATAAATTAATGTAGGTACTTTAGGTATGTTTATTGTCGTAACTTCACACCAGTCAATGGTTATTTAATGTAGCTTTTATTTCTTCTGAAGTTATGATTAAAAAAGCTTGGTATATAACACATTATTTTGTAATATATAAAAAATGGTTACTTCAAGTTATCCTTTAGAGATAAATATAAACCATTGTGGACTTTCATATTAATGTTTGAAAGATATATATTTCCGTACTACTCTATTTTGCTATATATCTTAAGGTTAAGCCGTCTTTTGCTAAAAAAACCGTATTAAAATATATATATATATTATAAATACATATATGTATTAAACATTTAAAGATCTAAGCAATCATCAGTTTAACAACAACAACAGGTTAAAAAAAAATAAAAAATTTAATGCATCCTTTTTAGTTCTCTGTGAAGAACTAAATAATATTAAAAAAATAATTTGTAGAACTTTTGAATACTTTCGAATTCTCCGTGAAGAATTAAAGAGTATTAAAAAGAAACTGATACGTAAGATTTTTCAATCCTATCCGAATTTTGCGAGGAAACGAAATCCCAATATTATTTGCGAATTAAAAAGCAATTAAAGTTTTTTTTTTTTTTCAATATGTATTTTTTTCAATTCGCCGCGAGAACAGAAATTGCTACATTATCTTAAAATTAAAAAGGATACGCTTGGATTACAAGTATTGAATCGCTTTCCATCCTAAAATAATAATATTTTTTTGGAACATGAAGGAGAATCAAAAGAATTCATTTCAAGTTTGATCTCAATTCTCAATTCTCTGAAAATTAAGAATAGGGTATCAAATGGGTTTCAAAAACTGTCTTTTTTGAATCCTTTTTAATTCTCTTTGTTAATCAGGACAGACAAAGAGATGTGATGTAGGTACAAAACCTTTAATTTTATTTGCAAATCCATTCTTAAGGCTTTACATTGATTATTAAATTGTTAAATGGACTATTATCTTCCTCCAGAACATGGATATTTTTTGTTGTGGGCTATAATTTTTCCAACAAAGGTGACATCTTTGCAGTTCATATTAAAATCACTGTTAGTATGTGCCCTGTTATTAATGACATTAGTAATATGGTCTACATTCGTTACATCCGTTTCGAAATCGTGAAGTTTAACATTTTCCTTGGAATTTTCATTTAAATCGTCATAACCTAAAATGATTGGCGGTAGTATGACGAGGCCGGCCTGTCGCTCGTCAGTGGCGTGTATCTGCCATCAAATGTTCAATTATTAAAATATGTAATAATCACAATTTGGGTAAATACCAGAAGTAAGAAAACTAAAAGATTATATTTCAAAATCATGTATAAAATATAATATATTAATAATTTTACTTACTCGTAAAAAATGTATATTCAGGCAGAGAAAGATTTGAAATAACATTTTGATACTAAAACCGCTATCAAAACTATTTCAATTTAGTTTTATATGTATTGTTTTCTGCTGTTTGTAACTTTATGAGTAAATGTAAAAGTACGTAATTAGGTAATAGTAAAAAATAAAATATTAGAATTTTCCCTAAAAAGTAAAAAAAATCTAGAGTAAATAGTATCCGATATGATAACCGGGTCGGTAACCTAGTAACATTTTATTTTTATGATGCGAACAACCGATCAAACAAACACATAAATAACTTGTTTTATATTGAGTGCTGAAAACGTAGCAATTAGGTATATTTGTCGTAATTAGGTAAATAAAAAATGCGTTTGAAGATTTGTGCTATGATATAATTTATTATGTAGGTATAATCTGTCTATGGGGTAACAACTTCCATATTATAAGATTCTTTTTAATATCCGCTACAACTAAACTTCGTCCGCAGCCAATTCGTTTGTCGAATGCAAGTTTTCCTCTCCAGTATCCGGTGTGCTAGAGCTCATTTCCGGTGTAATGCCAACTTCGCGAAGAAACTCTACCAATGATGCCAACACACTCTCCAACTGAAAATATAAAACTAGTTGATATATCTTCAACTCCACTGTGAAGGGTCTGTCTTTATGTTCTTTTATTTTTTCATAAATATTTGTTTCATTACGAAGAATTACATTTCTTATATTGTGACCTTCCTGCCTCGCTTGAAGAAAACTTTCACAACATTTCTCTATCATACCTATCCTGGTATATCTCCAAGATCTATGTTTCCTAACTACCGAGTCTCGCTCATGTAACACGAACTACGACCTCGATCTAATCGACTTCTTTTCGAATCACTGTTTTTATTTCAGTGTTTTAAAAGATCGAATCTCAATTTCTGATGAAATTTTCTATTCTATAGCTGTAGGCGACGGGGAGTAGAAATATATTTAGGGTATAAGGTCATCAAAAGGTCAGGCGTGACCTGTGCGTCGGGGTGGTCACGCAGCAAGCGCGCGGCGGCGGCGGCGTCCTTTGCGGCGTCCGCAGCGCGCCCAGCCGTCGCCGCGCGCGCGCCGCACCGCAGCCGCACTAGTGCGTCGCCCGCACCCAGCTCGGCCGCGCGGGCGAACGCCGCGTCCGCGCGACCGTCCTCCAGACGCTCCAGAGCCATGGCTATCAGGAGCACCTGCGGTTGGAGAGTGTCGCGTATAAACCGAACTGCCATTTGGGCATTATTGGTTTTTAGTTCCTTAGTAGCGATAATAAACCACTTTTTATTTCTTCCAATAACAAAGACAGTCATTATAACACTGAAAGCTATTGTTATATTATTTAGGTATGTTTTTTTGTATTTAAATAAGTGATAATTAATGAATTTGTAGGTTAATTCAAAATTTGTCTGTGCTTTGAAATAAAATGAAAAACCTCCGATACAAAAACACCTCTAAAAATAATAAAAATAATATTTGTATGTAGTTACTAAAGTCGTTGCGTTGGGGAACCGCTGAATAGAGAAGTCATCAAAGCAAATAAAGAAATAACAATATCTAATCGTACAGTCTAAGTCCTCATTCATTAACTCCGAAAATTTTGTAAAACAGACAACGTCGTCAACGGTACCCCTTAAATAAATAATGTAATTTTTTTTACTCATTTAAATGAAGTAATTATATGTGATTGAAATTTAGCATAAAAATGTATTTCTTGAGTTATCACAGCATAAGCAGTGATTCCCGCTTACGTCGATTGCATCATTCTCCTGAGTCGGCATTTACCATTGTTTGTAATTAGAATTAATTATTATAAGTAAATCAGTCTTGTAGTAGATTTAATCCAGTAAACTTGTATTTTTTAATAAATAAATATTTTTTAATAACTTCGTTGTCTGCCAATAGGCAATACATAACTCTAGTTTGTACATATATTTTTTAAATGCACGTTTGTGTAGTCTGGGAAATAATTGCTTATTTTATTATGTAATTAACATAACAAAATAAGCAATTATCTCCAGACGACACAAACCTGCATTAAAATAATATATATTTGTTCCTTGGAGAGAGTTAAGTGTAATTTTTCAATTTATATTACACAATATAACGACGGGTCATATAACATACCTCCGTATAGAGAATCATAAGGATCGGCTCATAAGTAATGTGAGAGTATCAGACCTGCGACATTCAAATGAACGGACAATTAGAAAGACAAACATCAGCTCACTGTGCGGGCGCGGGCGGGCTGCAGCGCGGCGGCGGCGGCGAGTCTGCAGAAGGCGGAGGCCGGGCGGCGGCTCGCCAGCAGCGCCAGACCCGCGTTGTGCGCCGCCGCACCGCTCAGGGGTGCGCCGCCCGCCGCACGTGACGCACACGTCAGTGCCTGCGCACACCCACACATACACACTCGTACGAACGAACGATTCTCACGTGTGTTCGACATCCGAACTCACCGCTATGTACTTCTTCTTTATCAACAGGGCGAGCCCGAGGTCGGAGTGCGCGGCGACGCAGGCGGGGTGAGCCCCGAGGGCCGCCTTGAGTCTCGCCAGTGCCGCGTCCACGTCTCTGTGTTGCAGCATCATTGCGGCCAGCGCCAGGGCGGCGACGTGCTGCGTGGGCCGCCGGGAGAGCGCCTCGCCCAGGAGTTGGAAAGCCCGGCGGGGTTCCCCGACGCGAAGGCACAGGGCTCCGGCCGCCGCTAGTGTATCCGCGCCACACGAGTATTCTCTGCGCGTTTCATATTTTTTCATTATTAGAAAGAAGTTTCTCATTTCACTGTTAAACGAATATAGCCATTATTTGCATTAAGGGTCTCGAATATTTTGCTTAGTTATTCTTTAAAGTAATATTTTTTGCACAACATACAAATCTAATAACAATGTCGTTATACTTATACGATCTAACATAAATATGAACTTCGTATAAAGACATTGTATACAAGACAAATGGTCTCACGTGACAGCGTGCTCATACGCCGCCATGGCAGCTGGCGCGTCCCCTGCGGCGAGCAGGCGCGCGGCAAGCAGCGCGGCCGCACGCTCCCCACCCCGCGCCCCCCCCACACGCTCCCCGTCCCGCACTCCCCCCGCACGGTCCAGGCCCTCCGCACTCAAAGACCCTCCAACCCCTAGGGCTCTGCGGGCCCACTCTAGATCGCGCTTGTCCCCGGTTTGAGCGGCGCACTCAGCTGCATTTATTAAACGCAAACGTTGTGACACGCAATAAAAACAGTTCAAAATAGTATTAAAGGGGATATTTAAACATCTTATGATTATGTATACAACAGCAGATCCAAACATAAAACGACCAAGAAAAACTCCCTTAATAAAAGGGTATTACACGTAAAGACTGACTTAGTTTATAATTTATATTAGAGTTGCGCCGAATATTCGGTAAGTATTCGGTGTTCCGCATAATCGGCACCTTTTTCACTATTCGTATTCGGCCGAACTATTCGGTTTCGGTGCCGAATATATTTGGTTCGTGTATTTTAATTTTCTTGGCTACGCGGCACGGTAAAGAACTAAAAGACCAAACTAAGATCATCATATCATAGTCATACGAGTATCTTATAAATAATGTGTTGAATCAAGCTTAATAATATAAAGCAATTAAGTTTCAAATCAGCATTTATTTTTAAACCTTAAAAAATATTTATCAGACATCAACATATTTATTCATCTAGACAGAAGCCACATGTACCATACTTGTAAGAACCTGTTTATGAAAACAAACAATGAAATGGTCAACAGAATAATTCGGCCGAATATTTGGTTCGGTAAAAGTTAAACCGAATAGTATTCGGTTATTCAGTGAAACCACTATCTGGCGCATCTCTAGTTTAATGATATACATATCCTATTACATACGCTATCGGATATATATAACTAAACTCTAATTAATCAAATCCATTGTCGATACGATAGTTTTTTAGACGGCAGGCCGAGTATGATATCTCAGAAACCTCAAGTTAAGTTATTTTTTTAATAGTTTTAGAAAAAATATAGGTAGTTAATTACCTAAACCACAGTAAATATCAGGATCATGGTGCTTAGATACTTTTTCGGCTTCCAGGTAAGCTTCGAGCGCCAATTGAAATCTACCTTGACGATACCTAGTTAAAAATATATATTAAAAAAAATAAAGATTCTTTACGATTATGTATTAATCGATATGTATTAATCGATATGTATTAATCGATATGTATTAATCGATTGTCAAAAGCCACCATTAGTGATAAGACAATCGTTTTATAACGTGATACTTGCAGGCATTTGGCAACTTCCTTCAATGGTTCTGGATCTTGAGATTGCAATCTGATACAGCTATGATACTTTTCCACTGCTTCCTGAAGTCTGCCTGCATCCGCTAATATTGCACCCTTAAATTAAATAGTTTTTTTAAAGCTTAATAATAAATGCATATGATCTCTCATGCACAATCCATCGGTTCTATTATGTAAATGTTTTTAAGGAAATAATAAAGAATGGTTTTCCTCGACTTTATCCCTTAGAAGAAACACTTGGAGAATTATTACAAAGGTGTCAGTTAAGCTAAGAGAAAAATCTTGAAATGTAATGGCTATGATTTTAATTGATTTTTTAAATGATATTGGGATTAAATATTGATATATAGAAAACCTTAATATAATGGGCGTATCTATGTCTATTTTCTGTTTCCAGCTGCAGTTTGTCTGCCAAATCCAAACACATGGTATGTTCCCCTCGCACAAAACGCGCGTGTAGTAACCAATTACGAGAACTTGGCTTAAAATCTAGAATAAATACATAAAAACCATTATTATCATGATGCTCTTAGCATTTAAGAAAAGTAAAAGGAAGTAACAGTTTCAGAGTATCAAGTGTTACACCTATAATACATGTTATGAATTATTTAACACGACCAAAATTGTGAAAAGTTTTCAATCACCCGTAAAAGATTTTTTTTCCACAGCAGAATGTTTACGCATTTTGAAAGTAATGTCGTTCATTTGTTTTTATTAATTCCATTGTCATGGAAACGAACCGCAACAACTTATGATCATTCGTTTCATATCAATACTAAAAATATTATTCCCTTTGACTATCAGTCTGGCTTGCGTGGAAGGAAGTTAAAGTAGTGAAATAGTCGAATGTAACAGACGGTGGCGTTCCGCTCGAATATCTCACATGTACGACAGTAAAACTTTGAGCAAAATATATTATATGCTTTTTGTTTATATGGTTCGATAATAAACTGTTTCACTAATTTTAAGTAACCATATATTTAGTATAGGAACTCTACTTGATTAAATAATAAAACTTAATTTTTAACATGGTCAAAACAAGCGACTGTAAAAAGTAAAAATTAGGCAAGATGAGAAATCAAAAATAATTTTTTAGAAGGATTCGATTCTGTTGGAATCAATTTCGTTTTCGGAATTTCTTATTTCTTGATAATGCAATCTAAGCGTTCTTCTAAGAAAATCCTTTTTTATGTAGAATATTTTCGACTCGATACTATTGTAATATGTGTAATGATGTTTCAAATGTTTACTTGATAACTATATTTATTTTTAAATTAAAAGAATATATATTTTTTTAAACGATAAATGTAGTTTATACAATCTTGTTTCTGTACGAAAATGATGTTAATCTTATGATGACACTTCAAAAATAAAATTGACAAGTGGAAGTCGCAATCACCGGATGTCTTATTCAATAACAAGATAATAAATTGATAATTCCCTTTCATAACATTCCATTGTAGCAAATATTCTTTAAACCAAAAATGGAGGATATGGCACGTTTAGCATTAGTGGAACAAAGCGTTAAAGACGTGAACCAATACAGAAATATATTGTATGAACTTTTGCACCACATCAACCATATTTTAAATAATCCTCATGATTATGACTTGAGAACCATTAAAAGTGATATCCTTGAAAAGGTATTGGACTGTAAGGCCTTCAGTGATTACCTCAAGTATATTGGATTTCAAATGGTAAAGACCAAAAATAACATTATTGTTATATCTTAAACTGTATGGAAATTGCTTTAAACATTAAAATCTTCTTTTGTATGTACATACAATTATTTTAAATAATTGTTATTATTGTTTATCGGTTATATTTTCTTAACATCTCCAAAAATAAATATTGTAGGGAGAAAAAGATTTTATTTTCCCCAAAGAACAGACATTGAGTAAATTAAGGATGGCGCAGGCTGCTTTGGAGAGAAAAATAGGTTTTTGCTGTGGGCCACTTAACAATAATGTCACAATTACCCATCCCAAAAAGGTTAAAAACCCCAAATTTCTTCCGGCTAATGTATTGGTGAGTCCAAGAAACTATAAAACTAGATCCATGATATAGCATTCCATAATACAGCTATATGCATAAACTTTATTTATAATATTCAATTTTCAAATCACACATTTGATATTAATATAACATCAGTTTATTTTAGTATCTTTATGTAAAATAATAGTGTATTTGTATTGTACTGTCTTGTTTTGTTAAATACATAATTCTTACTGTTTCAGATAACACACAATCCCCTTTTACTAAGAATTCAATCACTTTTCAATGACATGATCAAGTATGAAGATGAAGAATTGCAGCAAGTTGCCCGAAGCCATATTCCACTTGTAACTTTACAATTAATGGCACTGGACAGAATGAGGGAACATCAGAAAAAAATTAAAATAGGTATATTGTACATTTGTTTAACTTTCCTCATGTGTTTTCATAATATCGCCAGTTTTCCCCGTTATTAAGAGTTCTGATGACATTATTTAAACAGCTTACAACTTATCCTTTTCTACTTCAATATAAATTTTATTAGTATGTTATATACAACATACTACAAAAAATTTGAATTCAACAATAAATAATAACACATTTCAGATTCTAAGTGTATCAAAATGTTGCATTTAAATCAAATGAAATAATTCAATTTTAAGGTTTTCTTAAATAATGGTAAAGATTTACAATATCTTATGAAGATTTAGCACATTCCATAATGTTGTGACATGAACTGGGAGGGAGTATTAAAAAAATAATTATTATAAGTATTATTTTTTTCAACAAATACTCTATCATTCAAGACCTTATAAACTTTTAATCTTAATTTACAATTATTCAGAAAACATTATTTATGTATTTAAATATTTCTCAGGTGAAGTCAAAGGTCCGGATATGTCATTTGATATGGCACTACTAATGGAGTTGTTAGTCTGGTTCAAGCATAAGTTCTTCAAGTGGGTCGACAAGCCCCCTTGTGAGACATGTGGGGGGAAAACAACCTTTGTAAACAACACAGTCATGAATACGGAAACAGGGAAATGCAGAGTAGAGGTGGGTATTGGACTTTATGATTTCAGAACTATATACATAGAGTACTTGGTATATAACCATAAATTTACAATAAATAAATATTAAATGAAAAAAATACTCAATAAGAACATAATTCAGATTTTTTTTTTAAATGAATGCATTTGTGTGTGTTTAAAGGTGTACAGGTGTGCGTGCGGCGGTGGAGCGCGCTTCGCTCGATACAACGAAGCGCGGACGCTACTGCGCACGCGCCGCGGCCGCTGCGGCGAGTGGGCTAACTGCTTCGCACTTCTGTGTCGCGCGCTTGGGTACGACACGAGATACGTGTACGATACGACTGACCACGTGTGGTGCGAGGTAAGTACTACTTGCTGCCTGAGACTTCGCCCATGATTACAGAGAAGGTTACACGTACCAAACTGTTGTTAATTTAACTCTAATTATATTTAACTAATTTAAGAAACCAATGCAACATTAATATTTCTATAAATTATATTTTATCCTAAAACTATTGTTATATAAAAAAAAAAAATTAAAGAAAAATGTTTCTACGAAACGACTTAAGCGACCAAATGGTTGTTATAACTGTATAATTAGCAATACTTGTTGTTGCGCTTGTACCTTGTTCTAACCTATTCTCAATACCTAGGTGTTCGACTATGACACTCTACGCTGGCTGCACGTAGACCCTTGCGAGGCTACGGTGGACGCACCGCTGTGCTACGAGCACGGCTGGGGCAAGTCTATCTGCTACGCCATAGCAGTCTCCCGGGACGACTTGCAGGACGTCACTTGGAGATACACGAGCGATCATAAAGCGGTGTGTTAGATGGGTCTGTGTGCGTGTGCAATATCGTGTCCACATTATCCCGTGTGTATTACACACATGTAACAATTGACATAGACTTTGAATATATATAATTCTTATTATTGTCTTATATATTCTTGCATGTGAAAAGTACTAGAGTTTAATTTTATTTTACATATATATATTTTTTTAAACATATCTTGAAATAACTGAATGTCTGCCTGCCTTGATCTTAAGTCATTTAATAATAATTTTAGTAATACATTATTATTATAAAACAGGTGGTGCGCAGGCGCAACGAAGTGTCTGAATCAGAGTTAGTGTTGGCTATCATGACTCTCCGCAACCATCGCCACGCCCAGGTCAGTGGCCGAATTAAAATATTTAAACCTAGTGTATTAATGTTATGAATAGCTATAAAATATGCAGGTGAGTCCTGCCCGTCGAAGGTACCTCGACATCAGGACTTTGAAAGAACTCGTCGACCTCATGGTGGAGAGGTAACTAGATATTTAATTACCAACGCTATTGTCTTTGATCGTACAGTGAACCTAATGTGGAGTAACATTAAAATAATTATTGCACCCGTTAGAAAACCTAGCGATTACGAGACGCACGGTCGAATATCAGGTTCAAAAGCTTGGAGGAAGGATCGGGGAGAGATAGGTGAAGTAAAAAGTCACACCTTCGAGTTCACAAAACCTGGGAGTCATTGCGTGGAGTACTACACCAGTTCCGATAAGTACCGAATCCTCTGCGACGACCGCGAGGAAGGACAGGTCGCGTGCTGGAGCGCCGGAGTGTATCACAGCGAGAATATATTTAGAAAAGTCGAGATGGACTGGCAACAGACGTATCTGGCTAGAGAGGGTGAGTTTTATTGATAACAACCAATAAGCGTACAGAGTATTTATTTCTCATGCCAATAACACTTAAGCATTTGGCACTTCCAGAAGGAGAAGACACGGGAAAGATTTCGTGGAAGTTGGTGGTTAAAGGCGACTTGTCTTTCGATGCCATTGCGGTTAACATCACGACGGCAGTCTACGAGACCGGCGCCGTCGACTGGACCATACAGTTTGACGACGAGTCACCGTTGTCCGTTAATTTACATGGTTAGTATATATGGGACCGTTTTTAATATAATAAATGTAACTAACACCACTGCCTCGCTTCCCTGTTAATAATTTGTATTGTTCAATTTTATTTCCAAATAAAACAGTGATAATGAATGTAGTTTATTAAAAAAAGAAACGGTTAACATAGGACAATAGTAAAGTATGAGAGCTGAGTGCTCGGCGGTGTTCGCAGAGGGCGCGGCTGCGTGGCGGCGAGTGTGCAGAGCGGCAACGCTGAGCGCAGAACTGCGAGGCGGAACGGGCGCAGCGAGCTGGCAACACGCGCAGGTCGCGCGCCAGCCAGCCGCCGCCGTCCGACCCGCACTGCGGCTGCACGCCACCGTCGTCAGCAAACAATAAACCATCGCCCGCTGTATTACCTCTTTAATTTGTCTCCCTCTTTGACTTGTCCTAAAAACACTTGATTTTGACAAACATCATTTTGTTACTAAACATGGTATGGATGGTTTCATTCCACTGCTTAGTGATCTTATGAAACTAACTGATATTATTATTCAATAAACAAAATTATCAATATTTTTTTAGTTGTATCATGTTGTAGATTTTAATTTCCGTTGAAATAATGGAAAGAATATATATTCAGTGGAACTTTGGCAGGTTGACAGAAACAAATATAAGTATGTATTCAAAACATAATCTGTTCTATAGTATCTGTCTAAATATTCTTTAGTACATATATAAGATTTAATATTCAAAGACCTCTAAAAGCTAATTAAACTAAGATCCGCCACAATGCGGTAGTTGAGCTGAGCACCCTCCCCTTTATTTATGCTACTAAAGTTGGTCTATAATGTGCCCAAGAAGCTTCCAATGAAGTTAGAAAGGTTAAGAGTAATGATTGGCGAGCACATGCAGATTCAGTTAAGCTTAAATCTATAGGAGATCATTTTTTTTGACCATATCTTTAAAACGAAACAATATTTTGTTGTTCTGTTTCTTGGAGTAGAAGCCCAGTCACATCCATGACATGCGTGCCAATTTTGGTTAAAATTAGTCAAGTGGTTTTCCTGTGATGTTGTCTCAAAAAATTGATTCCCAAGCTTACGCTCAGCTCAATTAATTTGAAACAGTTATGTATTATAAACTGTAAACATCAATATAAAAACGACCAAATAAACATGATTAAAATGGCGTCAAATGATTTTTCAAATCGTTTCAAGGGCAGAACTGTGCTAAATATTTAGAAGATACCTTTACGACAAGCCAATTTACTATGACAACATTTTTGTATGCAATACCGCGATTCAGAAATACGATGGACATGCAAAGCGACCTCTGTTGTTGAGATCTAGAAACTGTTAGCTTAAGTCTAAGGGAGTTTAAGTTTTTTGACCATATCTTTAAAACGAAACAAAACAAATTTGTTAAAATTGGTCAAGTTATTTTCCTGTGATGTTGCCTCAAAAAATATATTCCCAAACAGTTAAGAGCTTCGCTGACGCTTAGCTCATTATTTTTCCTCCATCCTTACTTATTTTTATACTTTCAGTGCCTAATTAGTTTTAGAACTAATAACATGTGGAACTTAGTGGTTGGTATTTGACTTACTGGGAGAGATAATAATGGTCTTAAAAAAGTTGCTTAGTAAATACTTACATTACATATTGGTACTATTATTTCATAGTTTTTGAAGTCCACTTCTTTGTTTTCAATGGCTCGTAGTATAGCTACCAGAAGTTCTGTAATCTTATTTTCAACAGCAAACTCTATCAGTTCAAGTGATTTCTGTGTTGTAATATTATAAAGCAACCTGTTTATACAACCTTGCTTCAATTCATTCATCATATAACAATGTGCCAACAATAGGAGGTTTTCAAGATTGTCATTGTTTAATGTGTTCAAGTATAAATAATCTTTAAAATCTTTCAATACATCCTTAGAATATGGTAATTCAACACGACCTTCCTTTTTTTCTTTAAAATCGTTAGTAATAATATTCCCAAAAACTTCACTTGCTGCAGCTAGAACAATCTTATGCACACGGATAGACCCATCTATACCCTTCATTTCGAAGTCCGTCAAAGAATCATCGTCTACAAAAAGTCTTAAGTAAGGGAAGGTTTTTATACCTATATTTATTTCAATAATAAAATTGTAAGTTGAAGATGAATAACGCCCTATCTCACGCCAACCACTATCATCACTGATAAATGTTTTTGAATTCAGGTTTAGTTCTGTACTGTTTACTTTCAAGGTGTATAACAATCCGTCGTCAACACATTTCTTAAATTTTATAAATAAGCTCCACGCATCTGAATTTTTAACGTTTCTCGACCCTTTGAGTTGAAACTCTGTAAAATGTATTTTATATGTGGGGCTTAATATTTCATCGCATTGCTGTAATTTACAACTCACTGACATTTTTAAACTTTTATCCGACACAACTTCGTTCGATATATTCATTATGGAAAGTTTATGCCAGTTTACTATAACTAGTCTTATTTGAATAATGTACGTCGTAACTCGTACTTTTTAAAGCTGTGACCGATCAGAAACCGTATGTATTCATAATTCAGTACTGACTAGTGACTTTATAGTACTCTGTGCTAGTGAGTAGTGACTACTGAGTAACGGCCAACCGCCAACCGCCAACGGGTCACGGCCCTTAACTCTGTAGTCTATATTCTATGCCCCATGGACTATGGTATGAATAATGAACGAACAGAAAAGTCAAATTCAATTAAAAACTTCATAGTGACATCTTGTGAGGTTTAATCCTCTTTATTTTGTCAGTGTTGATGTTGACAGCTTTTGTACGAGAGATGGCGTTACTTTGCACGTAAATATTATTTATTTATTTTAAAGATAAAGAAACAATTATCTAGCATTTATTCTGATAACAGGAGCATTTTTTTAATTAACTAAAAGCATATTTACTTTCAAACAATATTATCATACAAAATGAAAGGAATTGAAAATACATTGGGTATTAAATAAGTCATATTAGGTATATAATATAACGTATATCACTTAAGTTTTTTTTTTAAATGAGGTCCATTTACAGAAAAAAAAATAGTTTCGGGTTTATAAACAATAATGTATTCTTTGCCTTTGTCTCTTCGGAAATCAAAAACTTTAAATTTATTTAAAAGATCTGTGAAAGAGCACTTTTTAACTCAAGATAGCTAAGATGACTTCAGTATAATGACTATCTATGTATAAGTATATTATATATATCATTTATTTATAACAATTTACTATATATAAATTCATGTTTATAGATATAATAACAATATTACTTACCTATTTATATATTTCTATTTTTATTTTCCAATTCCCCATGTATTTATTATATAATATATAGTTTAGTCTATTATAGCTTATTTATTGTATTAGTATTTAAATTATTTACAAATCTACGTATGAGTGTACAGTTATTTATAAGCATGTTCATTATTTGTACCTACGCCACCTACCCATATTAATGTCTGTTATATATACCTACTCTAAACCCCAGGGTTGCCTGGAAGAAATCGCCGTTAGGCGATAAGGCCGCCTGTTGTACTTCTTTTGTGTTACTTGTATGTGTTTTACTTTTTTATATTTTGTGGTGTACAATAAAGAATATATGAATGAATGAATGTACAAAAGATAATTGAATGTTTTCAAAACTTTTAAGGATTGTTACTCCTTATCTAATAAATTAATTTATAAATATGTATAAAAAACAATGATCGTAATATAAAAGCATCATACAATTATACTAATGACTAAACTAATAATAATAGTGTCAAAAAAAGTTAAAATTATTGGATTGTTTATTGCTACCATTCATTTTTTAAATAATTACTTTCCTAAATAGGTACATACGGTCGAATTATTTGTTTCATTTTTAATGAAACGTTTTATGTAACATAATATAATAACAATAATATAATATTTTTTATCCCGAAAAATAAGATGATATTCCATATTATTTTGTTTAAATTTAGTCGAGTAAGAATATCCTTACAGATAAATAATATTGTTTTACAGATTTCTTAAATATTAGTAAGTAATTAAATTATCATGTAGAGAGGCATGATGTTTTTTGTACCCTAATCTTGCAGCCAGTACTGTGTTTAAAATGTTTATTTTTATTTTATTTATTTATTTATATCTTTTCCACTTAGAATCATAATCAGTGATCACTTATGTACGTCAACATGGAAGTGTCAGGAGGGCCTATTTCGATATATGATTTATCGTAATAAGCCCTTCTGTAAAAGCACTTTCCATCTTAATGTTAAAGCTATGAGGGTTCCAAACGCGTCCTGGTCTGAGAAGAACCACACAACAAACTCAGCCGGATATATTTTTTTGTTATTGTGATCACTGTTTAACAAACGTTATTCTTAAAAGCAATTTTGGAACAACTATCACCGTCGCAATCAATCGCAAATGAAGCTTAATGATTTCAGGCAACGAAAATAAAATAATAATAACAGTAAAAAATAAAAAATCTTCTTCGGCCTGCCAAACAACCAGTCACCGCAAGAAGCACCCGTTCACGAGCATAACACAAGAGCCAGCCATCACCCCCTTCGCCGTATCTGAGGAAGGAAGGCAACCCGACTCCCGATACTAACGCAAGTAGTGACTTCTAAGGAACCGGTGTGATGCAGAAGGTCGATAAAGCAAAATTAATTTACAACATAAAACAAATTGCGGAGATTACTAGCTATTCGCAATACAATACAATTCATTCCCAGGCCATACCGTCGTTGGTGTAATCCTTTTCACTATAGTAGGATTTTTTTATCAATTTAATTTTTACATATAATTTAAATTTTTTTAATGATAAGCTTAAGGCTAAAACTTCCACCTTCTCTTACTTTCAAATAAGTAAAAGAAAGTGGGTCCTATTTTGCATGACATCTTTGAGATTAGGTTGTTTTTTAACATTCACCGTTGAGCAGTCGACCGGGACACATGTCCCTTTTACCTGCTCCGCCTACTCGCGCCACCTACCTGGGCCGTCACGCTGACCGCCCAGCCACCTGCGCCGACCACCTGCACCGACCGTTCGTACACCTGCGCCAGTCAAGATAACGACCTCCATTGTGTGCAAGCCAGCGGTGTGATTGTGTTTGTGTGTGAGTCATCGCCGCAAGCACACCTGCGGGCCGGCGAGCCTGCATAGGGGTCCAACAAGTCCGACGCCGCCCTAGTTAGGGTACGAAACGCAATTCAAAGACTTCGTCGTAATAGCCTGCGTCGTGTAAGTACACAGTCGTTAGGGTATTAGGCACACCTCTGTCACCTACTGAGAGAGATTCGATAGGGTTACACGTTAGGCACTCGCCTCCCTGCTCACGCAGGGAGGACGGCTCATATCTCCGGCGGAACCCGAAGATCTGTCCAAGTCGCAGTTCTTTGGTTGGGTCCACGGAATTGTGCCTGAATTATGCCTGCAGTACTCTGTCCTGTTAGGCATCGAGTCTCCGCCCTCGACCTCGCGCGCCGCGATCGCGACCGAGAGCACCTCCGACATGGAGGTCGAGGCCGCCACTCCTACGGAGCAGACGGCCTCGGATTCCGAGTCGGGGAGTTCGTCCCCTTCCTCGGACGCTGACGAGGACGACGGTTTCACGACCGTGCAGACCAAATCTGCCAAGAGGAAGGCGACGAAAGCGCTCTCCTCGAACGTCCCGCGAAAACGGACCTCAAAACCCGCTAGTAGCGAACCCGCGTCGCCCGACCGTTCTTCGGGCCCGGGCCCGACTCGCGAACGCGCGCCGATCGCGCCCGAAGCGCCCGCGTCCGCGTCGCCGTCGTCCGCGCCTTCAGCGCCCGCGGAGGCGCCTTCAGCGCCTGCGCCTTCAGCGCCACGGAAGTCCCCCGCGCCGCCGCCGCTTTACATAAGGGACAAGTCTAAGTGGGACACTCTGTCCGCACTTATGACGGAGCACAAGCTCCATTTCACGTCCGCCCGAAATACCGCCGACGGTATCCGCGTTCAAACCGCGTGTTCGTCGGACCACCGTGGTTTGACTCGTCTCCTCCGCGAACGTGGTTACGGATACCACCGGATGCGCCGTCTCCAGAGGGAGTCGAGACAAGCTCTCGATGACTTCAGAGATAGCGGCTGGGATAGGACGCTTGCGACGCTCTCTCCAACACACCAGGCATTCTGGCGGTTGCAGAGAGCGTTGAAGGCGGACACTGTCTCAGATATGCCTCCCTTGGTTGGACCTAACTCCGCCATCGCGTTTGACGACCCTGACAAAGCTGAGACAAAGCAGAGAGCCGACAGTCTAGAGAGCCAGTGCCGTCTGTCTGCTTAATCGGTTGATCGCGATTATGTCAAGATAGTCGACAAATCGGTCAATATAATGTGTGCTCAGCTACCAGTCGGTCCGCCAATCAAGGAAACGAGCGTAGACGAGGTGACGTCCATAGTTAGGGCGCTTCACGCCAAGAAATCGCCAGGTCCCGATAGGATCACTAACAAAGTGATAAAGCTTCTTCCGCCTCCTTTAATTTACCTATTTGTTACCATTTTTAACGCTCTACTGGCCAGTTGCTCGTTTACGGCCCAGTGGAAAGAGGCCATAGTGATAGGGTTCCATAAGCCGGGCAAACCCCGGGATCTGCCTAGTAGTTACCGTCCCATTAGTCTTCTTAGTTCCTTAGGGAAATTATATGAGAGAATCATCCTCTGTAGACTTAGATCGGAAGTCGAGAGACTAAAAATCATCCCAAATGAGCAGTTCGGCTTTAGAGCCAACCATTCATGTTCCCATCAGGTGCAACGCCTCACGGAGCACATACTGATAGGGACCACTGTGAGGGCCAAGAAGCATAGGACAGGAGCGCTCTTTCTCGATGTAGCTAAGGCGTTCGACAGGGTCTGGCACAATGGACACAATACAAGCTATACCAGTTCAAGGTATCGGACAGACTCGTACTCATCATACAGGACTACCTGTCCAATCGCTCCTTTCGCTACAGAGTGGAAGGCGTTTTGTCAACCCCCCGCCCCATCAGGGCGGGTGTCCCCCAGGGTTCAGTTCTCTCGCCCATCCTCTACTCCATCTACGCTAGCGATATTCCTAGACCGCGATCTAAAGTGCACCTTGCCATGTACGCGGACGATACCGCGCTTTACACGTCCTCTAACGATCACTGGGAGATATACCAACGTCTCCAATCCGCAGTCGACTCCCTCACGAGTTGGCTGCGAAAATGGCGGATCGAGGTAAACCCTGAGAAGAGCGTTTCGGTGCTCTTCGAACGGAGCCCCCCAAGGATCCTCCCGCGAATCAAAATCTTTGATAAACCGATACCTTGGCAAAACGAGGCGAAATACCTAGGAGTAACGTTAGATAGAAAGTTAGTTTTCACTGCGCATATTAGGACCGTTCGTAGCAGAGCGGCCTACATATTAGGTCGTTTATATCCGCTGTTAGGCAAGCGGAGTAAAATGTCCCTTCGCAATAAGGTGACACTTTACAAGCTTGCATACGTTCCGTCATGTCCTATGCGAGTCCCGCTTTTGCGCACGCTAACTGAAACCCCTTCAGGTGATTCAGGACAGGTTTACACGGATTGCAACCGGGGCGCCGTGGTTCGTACGCAACATCGATCGCCATAGAGATTTAGACGTTCCGACCATCGCTCAGTACTTCAAGGGGCTTTCCCAAAAGTACTTTGAACGTGCTGAGCGACACCCGAACCCACTGGTGGCTGACGCCGCAGAGTATAGACCACGTAAGACTACTTTAGTCAGAAAAAGAAGACCCAAGTCGGTACTCGTTGACCCCGACGACGCGTTCACAGTAGGTAATAACGTGTACGCGTAGGCATAAGTGACACCACTCAACAAACAGACACACACCGTCTGTACCGGTATAGACGAGGTCCCAACTGAGTAAGTGCTCCGTTTGCTCCGGCGTTCTGCCGTCGGAGGACGCTTGTGTCCAAATTTCCTTAGCTTCCCTCCTGACTAACGACGCCCCGAGCCGAGGTCCGTGTCTCAATCTGAGACGCCCTCGGGACGTCGTTCCCCATGGGGGCCCATCTGGCCCCCCCTTGTTAAGGGTGGGTCTCCAGACCCACCCACTCCCCCGGTGACGCTGTAATAGCCAACAAGGCTAACAGTACAGACAAACAAAAAAAATTTAAAAAAAAAATAAAAAAAAAATTTAACTCCTACTATCTCTTAAACATGTACATACGAGTACATGCATAATATAAATACCGTCACGACTTTAAATCTCTCAAGAGGCAGGCAGAGACGTACATTATTGAGCGGAGCTTAAGCGAAGCTCTAAACCGTTCATTTCGCTGCTTTACGAACGCTCTACTTTCGAAACCTCTGAATTCATGATTTTCACAAAGGAGTTAGAAATTTTATTAAGGAAGCTTCAAAAATAACTATTGAATAAGAAATTAATACGGGCAGGAATCTCTAAGAAAACGTTCCGTCCCTCTACCACGTGTGGTGCGAAGGTAGGTGCTAGCACGTTGTTGTCTGAACACTTTTAATTTAACAGAACTACTGATGAGACCACCTCTCCTCGATACAAACATTCGCCGTTTCATCTGGTGGATAAACTATGATTATATACTTTTACTTTAAAACTATTGTTTTAATAGAATATTTAGATTGAAGATAGATTTTCTTACTAAACAGGAAAAGCAACCAAATGGTTAATATAACTGTTTAATTAGTACTACCACTTTTTGTAGTGATTGTATCTTGTCCTAACCTGTTCTCAATACCTAGGTGTTTGACTATGATTGTCTACGCTGGCGTCACGTAGACCCTTGCGAGGCTACGGTGAACGCACCGTTTTGCTACGAGCACGGCTGGGGCAAGTCTATCTGCTACGCGTAGCAGTCTAACGGGACGACTTGCAGGACGTCACGTGGAGATACACAAGCGATTATAAAGCGGTGTGTTTTAGATGTGTCTGTGTGTGCAGTATCGTTTCCCGGTGTGTGTTACGCACACATGTGGCGATATACATTGATTTTTAATAAATATTATAATCTTATATATTTTTTCATGTAAAAAGTAATAAAAAGATTAATTGAGACTGATGTTTGTGACACTGACAATACAGTGAGTGTTGTAAACTTCAAAAAATAAAATACATCGTTCTCCAATATACCGTTCCAACATACGCAAACATAACTTCATTGTAATATAATAGAAAGCCAATTTAAATTTAATATTATTTGATAATATAAAAATTGATATACAAAACCAGACTGCTGAATTAAAGGACTGTATCACAGAAAGTATTATGGACCAAATGGATAAAAAGTTAATTCCATAAGTAGAAGAGTACAAAAACCTTAAAATAAGAACAGAAAAATTAGAAAAAAAAAACCAGTTTCTGAAAAGAGAGAATAAGAAAAATAACATTATAGTATTGGACTTGGAAGAAAAAGAAACATGAACCTACGAATTATTAAAAAAACTTCAGAAAATTGTGAAAAAAGATCTAAATATTAATATAGAAAAATACGAAATCATCCAAATACACCGCTTAGGTAATAAAAATGGAGTAGTCAACAAACCGTGGGCGGTTCTATGTTCATTTATAAATAATTAATTGGAAAAATAACAAAATTATTAAAAATAAAAACAACCTGAATAATATCAATATCAATGAGGAGTACCCAAAAGAAGTGTTGGAAAAGGAAAATATTACATACCAAGGTAGCTGAAGGGAGGAAACAAGGCAATATTTCATTTCTCATATACGACATATTAATTGTCTTAGAAAATAAAAACAGTCAGGACCAGAAAAAGGTGTGGACCTGGATCTCGCCTGATGGACAAACCAAAAGCCACATTGATTTTATAATGACCAATAAAACCAGATGCTTTACTAACTTTACCGTAATCAGGAATTTGAACTTCAACACTAATCATAAGGTAATCTGGATAGAACTGGTATCAAATCAACCAAAAGAGCCTAGACCAAGACAGGGACTAAGAACCGTCAAACTAGGAAATCATCAATTAGAACAAATACCATTGGCCTTGAAAAGGAAAATTAGATCATTCAAATTATTATATTATGTTGTGAAAATTATATTATAGCTAGTGCGGGTCTGTCGCAGTGAATACAGTACTAAACGAACATAATAAAGTTTTAGATCTCATCCTTCATGCCCTCGATATAAATGTTGTCGATCACCATCCCCCTCTAGAAGTGTGCGTCAAACTTAAAAAGTTATCTCAAAACAACTTTACTTATAGATATCGATTCCGAGGAACGGATTTTGGCGCATGTGCCAATGAATTAGCACATATAAGGTGGTCAACATTAAACTGTTTACATGCAGATGAGCTTTTACTTGTTTTTTACAATATTTAATGGGAAATAATAGATAAACATACGCCAGTTCTTAAATCTAGAAATTTATATCTTACTTGGATCACGAAAGCACTCATTAATATAATAAAACCACCGTAAAAGTGAAACTTTTTTTCACATTATAGACATTTAACTAAAAATTTTCGGAATAATATTCCATTAAGGGTATAAAAATTGCTTCATCAATCTTAATTTTATACTTAGAAAATGGGAATGATAATGGGAAATGATAAAAGTAGACTAGGTCTCCAACTAATATTTTTATTGAACTCTGTGTCTTAGAGTACGACATACATAATACTTAACAATTATTTAGATGATATACACATATTAAAACACTGAAAACAATATTTTATAATCGTTGAGTCATTTTGATCCGTTTTTCAATTATTTTCAATCATTCTATTATCAATTCCATCTTCATCATGAATTTAATTAAAATTAATTATATCTTAATCATAATAATGAATAAATAACAACATTTACATTAAACATGTCAGTGTCATTAACAAACAAAATAGTGTGGAGCACTGGCACAAATGAGTAATAGTCTATACACTACACGGTCAGCTGATGCGAACTATAGGCGCCGCCATATTGGCCTCGGCTGCTCTGACGAGCGCCTTTCACTTTATCCCTACTCCGCGGCCGACCGTCACGCGACATGCAACACACAGACGAAAAAGTTTGAGACGATGTAATAAAAGTTTCACTTTAAAAGCTAAGGACAAATATCACACAATATTTATGCCCTACCATAATCCCCGCAATTTCGACACTTTTTCTCTACGTCGTCCTAGGACTAAAAACTTATTTAGTAAATGTTATACTATTTATATAGAAAGAATTAAGGATAATCTAAAATCAAATATTAAATCCTTTTGGAAATTTACCAAATCTAAAAAGGGTACTAACGACCTTCCATGGCAAATGTACCACAAAGACGTATATACTGACATTGAGAGAGACATTGCTGAATATTTTCAAATAATAATGATCAATGTTATCGAAAGGTGATATTTTATATAATTATATTAAAAACAGTCCTATATACCAATTATATACTAAAACCATAAAAATGAACGGGCAACGGTGAGAACCGATATGGTCAAAGACAATAGCATCTGGTGAGTAATTAAATATCTAGTTACCTCTTTACCATGAGGTCGCGAGCTTCTTTAAGGTCCAGATGGCGAGGCATCTTCGACGGGCAGTCCTCACCTGTGTATTTTATTGCTATTCATTCAATTATTATTAGTTTATTTTAATTCGGTTACTGACCTGGACGTGGCGACAGTTGCGGAGCATAAGATAGTCAATACTAGATCTGATTCATACACTTCGTTGCGCACGACTTGTGTTATAGTGACTAGAGATGCGCCGAATATTCGAGGAATTCGGCATTATTTTCGCTAATTGTATTCGACCGAATTATTTGGTTTTGGTGAAGAATATATACGGATCGACTCTTTATTTTTTCTTGGCTGCACGACATGGAATAGATCTAAAAGACCAAAAATTAAGATTTATGTCATACTAGCTATGCCTGCGACTTAATACGCTTACATTTTGATTTCGACAGAACGTACCTTTTGTACATTAACAAGGAGAGGTATAACAGCAAAATCTCTCTATAACTTATTTAAAGATATTGACCTTTCTAGAACAATTTTAACGAGAACATTAATAACCTCTAAAATCTAGATGAACAAAATTCCAACAGTAGCTATTTACAATAAAAACATAAGAAATGAGGTATAAATAAACTGTGTCGTCGTCGTCGTTTCTTTCATAGTTTAATAAGGACCCGACTACAATATACTGAACCACTTCCCACTACAATATACGGATTACGGAACCACTTCCCACTACAATATACGGAACCACTTCCCACTACAATATACGGAACCACTTCCCACTACAATATACTGAACTGTTGGTTCAGCCCCGTAATTATTCTTCGAATCGTCAAACCAAGGCTTGTAGAAAATATAGGTTATTAAGCTAAATTGTTTTTTATTTTGCAAATGTATTAATATTTATTGCCGAAATGAAAAACATTGTTTTTTTATTATTTTTGCTTTGAATAATTATTTACAATTTATAATTATTATTTAGATTTTTTTGATATTTTATATATTTGATATTTTTTATTTATATATATATAACCTGGCCATACATATGTTTAATTAGAAGAAAAAAGGGTACTGTTAAAAAAAATCAAATAAAACAATTTGTTCACTGTAGTTAAATAAATATCCAAGGGAGATGAGTTAATAAAAAAGGGCCGATATAGCTTCTGGCAACATCCAGAATCATAATCTTATTAACAGTATGCGGTCCTCATATTTTACATACTCAACTACCTACAGCGCCCTACGCAACTCTCAGAAACGGATTCAACGATTTAGATCCAGTTTTCGGGAATGTATTGTCAAGGGCTTCACCTAACATTTGTATTTCTTTAACAGTCGGTTAACAAATCAGGAAGTTAATAATCTATCATTCTCGTACCATTGCTGCTTGCTTGCCAGTGATTAAATATAAAAAAATATACATAAATAAACTACAAATACTCCTATACCTACGAAATAACTACTTGATTCAGTTTGTTGAAGCTTTGAAGGTTTATAGTTTTGACATACATTGGTATGTACAAAGGGTACGTTTTATCGAAATCGAAATCTACGCGTACGAAGTCGCCGGCACAGCTAGTTTTACAAAATATCAACAGCCGTAACAGAAATGAAAAAAATGAAAGATCTAGATGTTGTGATGTTTAGTCAACCGACATCTGTTGAGTAATAGCAAGAATTGCAATCTTAACTTTTCTAGGTTTTAAGTACAGATAGCGACACTCATTTGAGGAGATCCCAGTACTAGGTTGTTTATAACTGTTTCCCCCGGATTAGTGCGCCAACGAGTTTCAAAACTTTCAGAGTTCAGACATAAGTGATCAGTGTGACTTCAGATTCAGTGACTGTCGAATGTCGACACTCGACTGTCATTGAGTTCATATAGCGTGAACATAACAGTACGTGTTGTTCACAGAGTCCTTACTATATTAACTTGTTATTTACTTGCATAAGTATTCCAGTATGGAGATAAAGGAAGTAGTCGTGTCGGATAATAGCTTGAAAATGAAAGTGTGTGTTAATATACAGAGAGGTACAGAAATAATCAGCCCCTTTTATGAAATGAATCGTATAGAGTTTCAACTTATGAAGATTGATCATTTAAATCTGTGGAATTTATATATAAACTTTCAAAAGTGTTATCACGATAGGTCGTTGTACATCCTTGAAGTAAACAGTGCAGAACTAGAACTGAAGTCAAAAACATTTATCAGTGATGATAGTGATTGGCGTTTGCTGGGAAGTTATTCACACGAAACTTGCAATTTTAATATTGAATTACTCGTAGAAGAAGATGTAAAGACATTCCCTTACTTAAAAGTTTTAATTGTCGATAAAACTATGACCGACTTTGAACTGAAGGGTATAAATGGGTCTATCCGTGTGCATAAGATTGTTCTAGCTGGAGCAAGTGAAGTATTTGAGAAAATGATAACAAACGATTTTAAAGAAAGCAAGGAAGGTCGAGTTGAATTACCATATTCTAAGGGTGTGTTGGGAGATTTAAAATTTTATTTATACTGGAACATATTAAACAATGACAATCTTGAACATCTCCTATTGTTGGCACATTGTTATATGATGAATAAATTGAAGCGGGCCTGTATAAAGCAGTTGTTTTATATTACTATGATTGAGAAAACAGATGAAAGAGAGACGACTGTTAAAAATCATTAAGGAGAGGTAAGTTGATTTTGAAGTCTTAAATAATATGAGTAAAGACCAAAGTCGAGCATTTACTATGCAAACTATAATAATAAATAATAATAATATCAGGACAAATAACATACGTTGATCTAATCCCTAAGTAAGCAAATTACCTATTTACTTGTGTTAAGGGTGTTAGACAACGATACAAATACATAGAAATACACATATAAATACTGAGAATATAATGTATATTATTATATTATTCAAGACTTATTTCTTATTTCAGAAGTCTGTGCATTTTAACTTCTATATCCTATTAATCAGTTTATCTAAGACTAATATAATAAATTGTAAAAATAATGAAGAAAGAATAATTTAATTAACTTCCGGTGGTCTACGAATTTTAAATATAATACCTGTACATGTGGATATTATAGCACAGATCATTATCATATACCTACATCTCTGTGTATTACTGTGCTAAAAGTTTGTTGAATAAATATAATATTTGCATCGTTACATTAGACATTACTCATTAGTAAAATATTTATCATTTTGTTTATTGAACAGCTTAAAAACATATTCTGTTGTTCATGAGATCACTAAGCAGTGGTATGGAGATTGGAGGGTAACAATGATGTTGGTTAAGAATTAAGACTGAGTGTTTTCAGGACAATTTAAAAGACAAATGAGAGAGAGCGACCTGCGCGTGTTGCCAGCTCGCTACTCCCGCGCTTCCGCGCGGACCTGCGGCCAGCGTTGCCGCTCTGAACAGTCTCCTTAGCGCAGCCACGCCCTCTGCGGACAGCGGCTTGTACTCAGCTCTCATACTTTACTGTTGTTCTATGTTAATTGTTTCTTTTCTATCTTTAATAAATGACATTCAAATATATATATTTTTTTAAGTTAGATTTGAACCATAATAATTATTAACAGCGATACTGTCTAAGCACTGGTGATAGTTTCATTTATTATATAATAATATGAAAAACGGTCCTATATACCTATTATATACACTAACGATCTAAATTAATTAGGCAACAGTGACTATTCGTCAAACTGCATGTTCCAGTTGACGATCAAACCGATATGATCAAAGACAATGAATCCGGTGAGTAATTAAATATCTAGTTACCTCTCTACCATGAGGGCAACCAACTCCTTTCAGATCCAGATGGCGAGGCACCTTCGACGGGCAGGACTCACCTGTGTATTTTATTGATATTCATGCAGTTATTATTAGTTTATTTTAATTCGGTCACTGACCTGGGACTATGCTGAATGTACGTAGATACGCACTTCCGGTGCAACACCGTACGAACGAAACAAAGCTTGTACCTACATTAAGTTATTATTAAATATGACAAATTAATAAAATTAAAAAGTTGACTAGGAAGGATTATAAAATATTAGAAAATGAATGCAACGAAAGAACAGCTCGTATATTTATAATCTAATAAGACCTTTTCTTTGTAAAATGTACTAAACTATCAATCAATTTAGTCATTTGATTTTCAATGTTTGTTTGTTTGGTCTGGTTTTGTGGGAATCGAATATATTTCCATAATACAAGTGGAGTGTGTTCACTTTCGAAACTACATTGATGCATATTTAGGGTTTGCAACCATACTTTAAATAAAGTACTTTATTTTATTTTTGGTAACTATACTTTTGCTTACAAAAATAAACAATGTGAAAATACCTTATTTCCAACCTTTACTTCGATGCATAGAACAAAACACTCATTATGGGATTTATGGAACTATTTAATATATAAGTTAGAACAGATGATGGAAACGATGTATAACTACACGAAATGTATCTAACATTTTATTCAGTCAGTCAGTGTTAATATGAAACTGTCATCACCCGAAATATTAAATAAAGTTATCAGTAATTTTTCACTTTTTATTGATGGGAGCTTAAACTACCTATATGACAGAATGGTTTTATTTTAGCGATGATACCTAACTGGCTTTTCAAACTTCGTAACATGTCCTTGGATAATGAGGTTAAATTTGAACATTTTGAAATGGTAATAAATTTAATTAGAGACGAACTATTATTTTAAAACTGTGAACTTTGAAACCTTTAAAAATAGTAAAAAAATATATTTCTGCTAAAACCACACAATAATAAAAGCAAAGAACAAAATAAATATTTTTTTTCCTCCAAATACTTTTTTCTTTTCCAGGCCATTTTATACTTTTTCTCTATGCATATGAGAGGTGGATGACTGTTCAGCGCCACATCACACAGATTAGAACCGCAACCATGCAGTTTAAAAGCGATTAAAACCTACCTTTTCTTGGTGGTAGACCATAACATCCGGTCGCCGGCAAAGTTACCACCCATCGGGCAGAGTCGTGCCGCAAAGCGACCTAGTCGTGTTCCGGCACGTTGCTCGATGAAGCCGTTTATGGGAAATGGGTCTGAACAGTTGCAGTGCGTTGGCGAACCGGTTTGACGTCGGGTTGGTGTTTGTTTTGTCGGGTGCCTAGTCGAGGAGGGTAGCGGGATCCGAAGCGACGGCTTTCCGCTGGCCGCCCGCAGATAGTTGGGGGCCCAATTAGTGGGTTAGCCACCCACGAAAGGCTGCCCCGCCAGCTGCGAAAAATCCCAGGGTGGCTCCATCGTGCTGGTTGGCGACCAGTCGAGGAGGCCCGATGGCGATCCCTGGGGGGGTTCGGGCGTCCCCGCAGTCTCCAGACTAGTCTCCCAGTGGCAAGACATCACCAATTTCGACGTCGGGTTCGATATGTACCGCCTCGTTCAACTGCCATTTCCCATCCCTATTCACTTTTATATGTATTTTTTTATGAAAAAGTTTAAAAAAGAGAATAAGTTAAAGCAGCGGTTGCACTCCTCCTCATATAAAGTGCACCTCACTAATATAAGGGGTTTGCACTCAAATCTTTTAGCTGTCCACCACCACCTGGAGACAGAGCAGCCGCACTTGCTCTTTTTGACGGAGACGCAGATACAATGTCCTTTGAGCGCTGCATACTTGGATTATCCCGGTTACTCGTTAGAGCACAACTTTCGCTTACGGGCCGGAGTCAGTGTGTACGCGCGGAACGACCTCTGTATTCAGCGTCTCCGTCACCTTGAAGACCCCACCTTTTCTTCTAAAATCTAAAATATCGAGTGTTAGTCGTCTGAGTCTTTTTGAAGAATTAAACTCAACGTCGTGTATTATCTTAATATTAAAAGTGTTTTTTAAACAATGCATTCACTGTTGTCATTCATTAGCTTTCTCTATTAAAGCTACCTCAATTGTTGCCAGTGTCGTCATAATTCTAAATAAATTGAAGAATATAAATTGTTACAGATTTGATAAAATCCTAAAACTAATGAAATCAATGGCCGTAATGTAAAAAAAGCTAACGTTTATATGCTCTTTAAATTACGCACGATTTTGATCGCGAAGTAAGTTCGGTATACGAATCGACCGAATCGATAGACGAAGCAATGTTCAGAATAATGTAGGTATGTGCTTGCGACTACGCACAGATTTTTTAAACTATTGTATAGCTTTTATCGCGAGCTTGGAGCGCGGTTACTTAATTAAAGGTATTTAAAATTAAAAAACTTAAAGGTATTTTATTCAACAAGCTTTTTCATTCTGTGATCGGTTTACAAAAGACCCTAAGTATAAGTAACTTAACAAACGTAATTGAACTTTATTTGTGAGATTGAAAGTTGAAAATATTTTATGAAATTACATAGCACTAAACAAATATATTATTTAATATTACAAAATGACTCCCGGTACATGAATATCATAAAAACAGTAGTATAGTTATTACTGTGTACTTATATAGACATAATATGACGGTTTTACAAAACAAAAAACCGATATTATGTGCCGAAAGGGAAAACATACAGCATTGTTATGAAGAAGCTGTGTGTACTTAACCATAGATCCGCGATTGATTGCATAGACTATAGAAATAGTAGTTGAAACTTATACCAACAGATGGCGCCTATTTCTAAACCAGCAAGGTGATGTTGAAAATGAAATCATTTTTCAAATCATAGGGTCTTCACCAGGAAGGACTTCCTGCAATGCTGTATGTTTTCCCTTTCGGCACATAATATCGGTTTTATTGTTTTGTAAAACCGTCATATTAATGTGCCTCCGGAAAACATACAGCATTGTTATGAAGACGTGTTTGTTATCTGCTGGTGAAATTATAGAAACACAACGCTATGATGAACATGCATAAAATTTATATTATTCATATTGCCGAACCTTCGCAAGAACGGCAAGCTTTGCTGCTGCTGCTCTTGCTCTGGACTCAATGAACCGACCAAAGTTGAGGTTCGAGGAAATCTCTAAGCCTAACAACTGAAGCCGGTCACTGTATTCCAAGGATACATTCTGGAAAGTAGGAGCCAAGGTGAAAGGGCTCCTTTTGGCGGTGAATAGACACGTCTGCGTTTTGGTGGCGTTGAACTTGACAAGATTGGCATTGCTCCATACGGAGACTGCCTGAAGTTTGTCATTCAAACGTTGCACCATGGCTTCTCTTTCAGACTGTACTTGATCTCGACTAGCCCGAGTACTCGGCAGATATCTTTCTACAACTGTGCTGTCGTCTGCATACCCATAGATACCGGGCTTCAACAGATCATTAATGTGCAGCAGAAACAGAGTTGCAGAAAGAACAGACCCCTGAGGCACTCCGGCATTTATTGTCAAGGGTTCCGAGGAACACCCGTCGACAACTACTCGGAGAGATCTGTGGCTCAGAAAGTCCGTTACCCCGCCGATCAGACCAGGAGATATACCGTACGCTGAAAGCTTGCATATAAGGCTCGCATGCCAGACCCTGTCAAATGCCCTCGAGACGTCCAGAGAGACGGCAACCGCTTCTCCGTTCTTCTCGATGGCCTCGCCTAAAATGTGAGTAGCATATACTAGGAGGTCCCCAGTAGACCTATTACGGCGAAACCCGTACTGTCGGTCACTGAGGAGATCGTTACCTTCTAGGTATGCTAGTAGGCGCGAGTTCAATACACGCTCCATAATCTTGCAGAGTATGGAGGTGATTGAAATCGGTCTGTAATTGACAGGGTCGGCACGGCTGCCTTTTTTGGGCACGGGTTGCACATTTGCAAGCTTCCAGGATTTCGGCACTATTCCAGTCATGAAAGAGAGGCGATACAGACGTGTCAGTACAGGAGACAACTCAGCTGCGCATGTCTTGAGCAGAATGCCTGGTATACCATCAGGACCACTGGCTTTATTCACATCTAAACGACACAATGTTCTCCATACCTCTTTGTTAGTGATGCGGATTTCAGGCATCGAAATACTGCAGTGAGGAAGATGTGCTGGAGAAGCATTGCCAGTGTCTAGATGCGAATTATCAGCAAACAGAGAAGCAAGTACATTCGCTTTCTCTGTTGCTGTGTGGGCCAGGGATCCATCCGGCTTCAGCAGAGCAGGCAGTGAGGGTTGGCAGAAATTCGACTCGATCGCTTTCGCAAGAGACCAGAAAGCTCGACTGCCAGTTGGTCTGGCAGAGAGCTTTTCGCCATTCTTAGCGATTCGATCGAGACGAGCCTTCCGCAATGCCTTTTTGTAGGACTTGGCAGCTTGGTTAAAGGCTCTCTTCTTTATACTTACATCCGGAGTCTTGCGGCTTCGAGCATCAGCCCAAATAAGGTATGCCGAATGTTTTCGGTCATGTGCATGACGACATTCGGCATTAAACCATGGGCGAGCTTTGCCACCGATGGGTACGTCAGCAAAAGGAATAAAATACTCCATTGCCTGATGCACCACACCGGTTATAGCATCCGCGCAACTTGACGGATCTAGAGAAGAGAAGCAGACCTGCCGCCAAGGATAAGACGCAAAAAAGTGCCGCATCTCATCCCAATCTGCTGACTTGTATTTCCATACTCGCCTAACACCATGAGGTTCGAAAGCTGGTGGGGAATATGTAAACACAGATTTCACCAGACAGTGATCGGAGGTTCCCAAGGGAGAGGTAACCTCTACACGATACCTGTCCGGATCAGTTGTCAGCAGAAGGTCCAGGCAATTGGCTGTATGACCTACCACATCTGGTACCCTTGTCGCTTGCTTCACCAGCTGAAAGAGGTCCAAGGACAACGCAAATTTCCGCGCTTCTCTTCCAGCATGGTCGGTCTTCTGGTACGGGAACAGCCAGTCCTGATGACAGGCATTAAAGTCCCCCAGAAAGACGAGCTGCGCCGAAGGGTACTGATACAGAGCCATATCTGCAGCCTCACTGAGATACTCAAATAAACGAGTTGTCTCCTGGTCACCGCTGTGCGAACGGTAGACACAGGAATACAGGATTTTTTCGTTTCCTGTGTCCACTAAAACCCATAGGGAAGAAAAAGTGGGGTCTTCAAGGTGACGGAGACGCTGAACACAGAGGTCGTTCCGCGCGTACACACTGACTCCGGCCCGTGAGCGAAAGTTGTGCTCCAACGAGTAACCGGGATAATCCAAGTATGTAGCGCTCAAAGGACATTGTATCTGCGTCTCCGTCAAAAAGAGCAAGTGCGGCTGCTCTGTCTCCAGGTGGTGGTGGACAGCTAAAAGATTTGAGTGCAAACCCCTTATATTAGTGAGGTGCACTTTGTATGAGGAGGAGTGCAACCGCTGTGTCAACTTCCCTGTTGAAAGGATCTCATAAATTCTTATAAAACGCATTTGTTTAGAAAATTATATAAGAAAAAAAGGGGCATGTGGCATTGAAATACCTTATAAGTTCTCATATTTTTTTTATTTTAAAATATATGAGGTTCTTTTCAACCACTCATAAAACCTAATATAATTTCTATGAGATATGAAAATTTATCTGTTCCTTTTATAATATTTTAACCGAAATAAAAACTTTACAAAAGACAACTTACCATCTCAATAAAATTTATGAGTTTCTATAAGGATTAATTAGATTCATTTTTAATTAAGTTTTATAGGAAAAATGAGTATTGTAGTCTTATCTGAATAAGGTCTTATGCAGAAACATCAGGCTCATTTTGTGATGGTTGCAGCATATTGTTTGTAAGATTCCATGGGATTTTACTGTTAACAGTTCTATGGTCATTTAAGGGTGTTTTATAGTAAAACAAGTAGTTTAACTTTGCAGTAACTGACTTATTCGCGGTAAAATATTTTTTATAAAATTATACGTTATTTCAGTATTGATGTTTCTATGAGAATTTATGAGATTTTTAGATGTATATGAATAGGAACATATTCAAACAAGATGTAAATAAATTTTTTTATTTCTCAAAAATGTTTATGAATAAAAAAAATTCTTTTTAGTTTTTAGAACTTTTATTCTTCCTTGTCTTCCTCTTTATTTTCTTTACTAGTATTCTTCGTCCTCATTCTCTACTTCCTTACTCTCTTCTCCCTTATTCTCTTTGTCTTCATCTTCTAAGTCACTCTCGATTCTTTGATTTTGGTTCTCTACTACATCATCTGAGTATGTGTGTTCATATTCATTTTCTACTTGATCGTCTGTACCCGCGTTGCCAAGTTCAAATTCAAGTTCTTCTACATCAATATTATCTATATCATAAGCTTTTTTTTTTTCTTTTCCCTGATGACAAAAAAATATATTTTTTATAAAAAACAAAGCTTGCATTCAAATTTTTATTGTAAGTAAATACAAGAATAATTGATGCGTGTACCTGTGGTGGTTTAGTCTATCGCATGTCACTAATTTTACTGCTAATGTATTCATGGGTTTTTTTTAACTCAAGCTTGACTGTTTCCGGATCATTATTCTGAGATTTTAAGAAATGTTCAAATATTCCTGTAATTATATAAAATATTCTAAGAAATGTTTAATACAGCGAAATTGATTTATTTGTAATTTGCATCTATTAAAATGACGATGTACTAAAATAATTCGATAAATTTATTACAATTTTAAAGCAATTCACATACTCTTCACTGCCAGTAATCGCGTAGGATCTAACCCTGGTTTTTGAGTGTCTTTTTTGTAACCTTTTAAAATGTAAGACGAATATCATTTTCTTCGAAATTTATAGTAAAAATATTTTTTTAATAATAGGCGTAACGATAGTATCAAATTAAAAAAAAAACAACTATTTAAGAGGAAAATACAGATTAATTAGATTAAAGAGGATTAATTAGATTTTCAATAAAAAAATTAAGGTAAAGTACTGCAATCGGCCATTTTGATTCTACAACAAATCACATTACATCGTGTAAACTGTAAATAAAGTAAATTATTACTTTAATTGTATATTTACTATACACCACTTTATAAAGTTAGTAATTAATTTTTATCACGATTTTTGTTTTCTTGGCGTATGCATACGCACAATAAATGACATGTTAATTGCGATTTGCGGACGCCATAAGACACGTAGGTGTCTTATGGCGTCCGCAAATTGAAAAATATTAGAAAAATTACTTTAAACATTGTTAAACTTTACTTTGTTACCAAATTAATGAGTGTTTCGTAAATAGTAAACATGAATCAAGATACCTAGTACCTCGTACGTAGAAAGGAATTGAAAAAAAACTTTCGTCATGCATATTATATTTGTTTTCATCAAAAAAATCAAAATTTTAAGGAAACAAAACAAATGCACCTTTAATCAACTTACCTCCTACTGCAATAACCAAAGCTTTCTGGAAATCCTCACCATCCTTAGCAAAACATATTTTGTTTGAACGATTAGGCTTATATTGTTCCAAATCGGCAATGGCCACCGTTTTGTATTTTCCACTTATAATAAATTTCACATGAGCAAACATTTATGATGAAAGTGAAAAAGAAAGAAGAAACAATTAGGTTTATTGTAAAACAAAAAGAAAACTGTCTGAGTTCTGACAAATTTCAATGCTGTGTTCAACTTCAGCGCGGGACTTTACACTGACTGGTGACCAGTGTTGCCAACACGGATTTTGGAAAAGGAAAATTAATTTTCTCATTGCCCGATGAGAAAATTAATAAAAATCACATGAAAAGTTAAATCTACGTACTTTTTTTCTTATTTATATTTACCATCGATTTTCGATTTATATGATAGTAAATAAAAAAGCGATGCAAAAGCAGATCGAAGATACGACAAGTAAATGCATTATCTGATGACAATGCGTAATTTATTAAATGTATTATTCAAATAAATTACTAATTAATTCATTCATTTCACGAAATCATTCAGGTTACCTTTTAAGTAATCCATATAATATCTTTGCCAGGATAATGTTCTCTTCGATATGAAAAGTACGGTGTTACTTACAATAGTGTTTAAAATAGAATGTGTTGTGAAATAGTATATAATCATATAATCTATTTATAAAATGAAAAAGCCACTTCCTGCAATTTTAAATTAAATAATAATATATATATATATATATTTTCAGTATTTTTACTTTAAATATTAATATATAAATTTTCACTATTTTCACTTACCTATGTTTCCAATAAGGCGCGACGAAATATTTATTTTATGACAAACAATGTTAGAAATGGAATGAGTCCCAATTTATGACTTTATTATTTTTAATTGACATTTGACATCATCCGTCAGTAATCGGCGGGAACGTTTGTTGATTGTTCATTGTTGGAGTCTGCATCACGCATTTGTCAAAATTAGTCTCGTTACTCGTAAACGGGAGAGTCTTTAATTAAAGTATCAGAAAATTTACTCCCTAAATTCGTACAAATTTAAATAAAATACATAGATTCTAGATCAGTTGTCTAGTTGGCAACGTTGTTGTAGACAAAACAAAAAGACATGAGTCGACCAGTAAAGAGGAAAACGCGTTGACGTCTGTGATTGGTTTTCTATGGCACGCGTCAAGTGTCTGATTTTTTGAGCACAACTGTAACCTGTATTAGAAAAGACAAAGAGAGCGTCGAATAGACAACAATGTAATGTGAGGTGCGAGTACAGCGTGGTCTCTTACACACGTACACATACACACATACTCTAACAAATGGCCCTATAATTATAACAATGAAATTTTATAAAAAATATTAACACAAAAAAAGATTAAAAATTAAAATAAATATATAATAATAATAGTAAAAATAGTTGTACTTAATGTTAATTGACAATTCAGTAATTATTACTCCATAAAATTTAACTACTACAAATACTTACAAATACTTACAATAATTACCTATTGATATGCAAACCTAACTACATACTTATACAATCTTATAAAAACTCATATTTGTAATATTTAAAGTAGCTGTATATATTTTATAAACACAAGGATATATTGTCAAACGTTTGTTGGGTATATAATGTTATTATTATTATAGTAAATTATAACAATCTTAAGAAATTACTCATAAAGAATTAAAAAAAATCAGTTATGATTTATGAGCATTTTTCTGCGAAAAAATCTCTTAATATCGCATTGATTCTAAGCGAATCATTTACCAGAATTCCTGGTGCTTGTGGCACTGAAATAACTTATTAAATATTGTAAAATGTTTATATTAGTAAATGTTGGTTATTTCTCATATAGTCTCATAAATGTTGCAAATAGTTTTATGAGATATTTTATACTGCGAATTTCTCATAAAATGCTTCAAATATGCGAGAAATAAACTATAAGTTCTTATAAAAATTAAGTATAAAATACTCATCAAAGCTCACAAGAAATATTTCTGGTAGAATCTTGTACCATTGTTTTATAATTTATCTCACAGGATCCTATAACTGCAAAATATCTCATAGATTATTTTAAAATTATATGCGAAAAGTCTCTTAAAATTACATACAGATATAAATCTTATTAATTCTCATAAAAAAATAATTACTGAATTCTGTGGATCTCATAAAATTTTTATGAACTCGTAAATTCTCATAAAAAAATACGTTATTTCTATGAGGTTAAATGAGATCCTTTCAACAGGGTTGTTTCTTTTTTTAACCTTTTTCATAATAAAAAATAAATAAAAGTGAATAAAAATAAATAAAAGTATACCGTTGTACGTACGTTGATAGTGTATTATATATTACGAAGTTAATCATTGAGGACTTAGACCATACGATTTGATATTGTAATTTCTTTATTTGGCTTGTAAACTTACTTGCATTTTAATTTCTTCCTTTATTAAACGGTCCCCCGACGCAACGAGTTCAATAAGTACATAAGAATATTATTTTTACTCTTTTTAGAGGTCTTTTTGTATCGGGGGTTTTTTAAATTTTTAATTTAATTTTTTTTTTCTGCTTTTTAAATTTATGTTACTAATTTCTGAATTGTACTAAATGAACCTACAGACACACAAAATTTTTAATTGTTTAAGTAGGAAAGATTTGTTCGTTTGTTTGAGTTGAATAGGCTCCGAAACTACGAAACCGATTTTTGAAAAAATCTTTAGCATTAGAATCCTATATTACGATGTACAAAGGTTATATTTAATACGAGAAATATATATAATATTTAATAAAATAAGGATCCACGTGAAAGTTTCGACAATGTAATAAATTATAAATGTATTAAGTAACATGATTCAAGACTTTTTCATATGAGTAGGTAGGTAGGTTTGATGTATACGAATATTAATAAATATAAACATTTAGAAATAAAATGACTTACAATCACCAATAACACTATGATGAAGGGATTTTTATTGTCACTAGCTGTTGCCCGTGATTCTTTATGACTACGATCATAAGCCATATAAATATATTTTTACAGTCTCCGTGGACGCAGTCACGGGCAACAGCTATCCCTAATAAAGTACTTTACCTCAGTACGAAAGTGTAAAAACCTTTTGGCCTTCATCCTTTTGGCGACATCTCTAGGAACAGCTAATTATTGCATAAGAACCTCTTCCCCGCACGAATAAAACGACAATATCTTGAAGACGAATATTTTTATTTTAATCAAACATGGATAAGAACCATCTCGACGACCATAGCTTTCGATTAAACAAAACCGCATTCAAATCCGTCCACGCGTTTGGCCGCAAACAGCTAATTATTGCATTAGAACCTCTCCCCCGCACAAATAAAACGTCAATATCTTGAAGACGACTATTTTTATTTCAATCAAACATAGTTAGGAAACATCTCAATGAGCATAGCTTTCGATAAAACAAAACCGCATCCAAATCCGTCCACGCGTTTGGCCGCAAACAGCTAATAATTGCATAAGAACCTCTCCCCCGCACGAATAAAACGTCAATATCTTGGAGACGACTACTACTATTTAAATCAAACATAAATAAAAACCATCTCGACGAGTATAGCTTTCGATTAAAAAAAACCGCATTCAAATCCGTCCACGCGTTTGGCCGGAAATTTGCCACAGACAGATACACAGATACACAGATACACGGATCGACAGGTCAAACTTATAACACCCCTCTTTTTAGTCGGGGGTTAAAAATGAGTATTGAAATACCTTACATCGCGTGCGCTGCAATAACTATTGATGATGGAGCAAAATAATGTACTACGATTTTGTAGACCACATTATTATCTACAGAAAAGTCCGCGGTAGGGTATATATAAGTATTATAGTTGCGCCAATATAAAAACTTTTATAGTTTAACAAAGTATGTAAATCGGCAACGAAAATAAGATGTCGATATTCATACCATGGTGTTTATATAATATCTAAATAACTTACTTTTTATTTATCAGTAGTTCAATACCTTTACATTGCTGTTTAAATAATTATAATCTCTCTCCTCCAAAAAGAACTCCATTCAAAAGATATAGAGAGTTTAAAAATTTGGGTAACTAAAAACAACTAAGCGTTGGATAACAAATTAGGCCAAATTGTTCATAGTTTAGATATTCTTATAAGTTCAGTCTACCCCGAAATTTAAAATATTACACAAAGAAACTTCTCTTGGCTTTAGTTAGTTAGTTTAATAGTGTCACCAACTAATGAATCTACTAATGAAATAAACGGTATTATAATAGAAAAAGTTACCTGTGATTTTAAACAATATAAATCTATTGATAAAGTATGTAACATTGAAGATACAGAACATTATCCGCAAGAGTTTTTAAACTCTCTTAATTCTGCTGGCTTGCCACCACATGTTTTACAATTAAAAGTAGGTACACCAATTATGATACTAAGGAATTTGAGCCCACCCAATATATGCAATGGTACTAGACTCCTGGTTAAAGAACTAAGGGAACATTTAATAGTGACCACAATCATCACTGGCCCTGCATCCGGACAAATTGCTCACATACCGCGAATACAAACAGATTTACAAATGTCTTTTAAAAGGCTGCAGTTCCCCGTGAAAATACCATTCGCCCTTACCATAAATAAGTCACAGGGGCAGATATTTTCGACAGTACAGTACATATTACTGCCACAAACCAATTGCACTGCTAACGTAGTATATAGTGAAGCTTTAAGGTGATGTGTATCGAATTTATCATTTTATCTATGTTTTTCATGATTTTTAAAATAATATTGGTTACTAAAAAATAGTAACCAATATGTATCATTACATTACTATTCTATTAGCCAATAAATAAGTACGTTAATGTACTATAACTGAAGGAAGGTACTAATAAATAGTTTGGAAATATATATGTGTAATTTAAGGTAGTAGGTACCTATTTCTTTAATTCTTTGGAGGAATATATTTTTATCCTTAAAAATCAGGATTACCGCGGGGCGCAGCTAGTCTTATATGTAGCCATATATCAATAATATATCACGGGCCATTTGTAATCAACGCTTAATATAATATCTGTAGTTATCAACAAGTTCTTTGTAAAGTGAACGGATGTTGAATGTAAGAATGATTGTGTTTGTTATGTTTTGTATCTGGAATGATAGGGTGAGTATGGATGTTTCTAAGGTATTTAAAATTAAAATAATGTTTTTTTTTTACATTAAGAGCATTTTAAAAGACAGTTAGGCATAGTCCTTAAGAAAGAGAGAACGTGTGGTAAAGAGTAACTATTCTTAATTAGCTTGTTATTATTTCGTATATAATTAATATATTTTGCTTAATTAAAGAAGCTATTCTCTTTCCTACATGTTTTGAATAACATTATCGTCATATTTAAAGTCTCATCTAGTGTATAGTTTAACAAAATTAGTTTGTGCTAATGTACTACCGACACCTACACATGCTGGTCTTTGGGCCTATTGATGAATAAAGGCTCAATAGATGAATACTCGGAGACCACATCAATATATGTACCTATCTAACTGTTAGCAGTTGTAGGAAATTGTTACAATCTATCTAGTGTATCTAGATGACCTATATTTATTTAAGATCGCCAATTGGATCTAAATATGTGCTTGGATATGAAGGACTCGACTTGATTTGATGAAGAAATTCTTAACCTTGGATCAGTTAGAATTAACGAGAGATATATTAAAATTATTAGATTAAGTATAATAACTATCGGGAGCAACTTGTGCTATGCTAAATTAATAATATATCCCAAGTAATTAAAATTGTTTGGACATCCAGGTATTTAACATCGTCTCAGTGATGTCTCACATATCGTCTGTTCCTAAGAAGTGGTAAGCTATGGTTACCAAGAAGGTTCATTAACAATATTGTATGAGCCTTTACACAGAAGCGATAAGGCTTCTCGTAACCTAAGATGATTACGAACTATAATGTAATCCATTACTTTGTATATGACTGGACTACTACGTGAATAGTAATATTTTATTGCGTTATATGTTATATTATAGTGTCTAATGTATATATATTCTTTCAGCGCTTTATCAGATTGGCACGAGTAACATTTCCGGGTTTTTATTTATTCTTGATTTTGTATTTTAAATTCGTTATTCCTTAACTTTTATAAAAATTGACGGAAATAAAACAAACCAAAGATGAATATTTCAATATTTTTTTCAAAATTATTTTCAATACATGAATACATGAATAACATGAGGTAGATGATTCAATACATGTTAGGTAGAAACTATACAGTTGCTCTAATTTATTTAAAAAATCGCCATCGCCAGTTTGCGTCCATTCGACGGCTATCCTTTCATAAAATACTCGAAAATAAGTTCATGAACTTTCTAACAAAACCAAATGTAATTTCTGCCAATACCTCAATATATAGGAGATACACTGTCATAGACAAAGTTTATTTGAGCGCAATCCTTCCCTTTAAAAAAAAATAATTTATCTGAGCCACGGGACAAAAGACTGCGAATGTCTTAAATGTTAGTAAAAAATAGTGAGCAGCAACACCACTCACGGTTAGTTTTACATTGTTTTATGTGAAGTTAAGGATACATAGATGTTTCTAGGCCTTAATAATAAAGAAAGGAAAAACTTAATATTGAATTTACTTAAGTTTTTTAATTGTTGACAGTTAAAATAAGGTGGACGCGAACTAGTACATAAAAATTTTAAAAATTCCACTTTGCGTCCGCAGTGGACGCGAATTTTATGACCTATTATTTAGGACAGACCAGATTGCGTCCACCTTTGTTTTCTTGTTACCTATTTATAAAAATAATTAAAAATGTATGGCTTATTTAAATTTAATAAAATTGTATATACCTACGATCAATAATATCTTAATGTAATTATAATAAAAAAAAACAGTAGCAGTCGTGGGACTGCCGATAGAAGTGAAAACGGAACTATTAAGTTGAGAGTCATTAAAACTATATGCAAAAATTATGTTTTTATGTTTTATTTATTAGTTACATATGATGGGTTAAACAAATCATGAACAAAATATAAATACAAAGTGGTTGAAAAAATAATTGATATACAATTATCTTAATTATACATAGTATTTATATTTACACGAATTTCAATGAATTCAAGTTTGAACATTATTTTCATTATTTACATCATTGTCATCGACAATACAATTTTAATAATTTTTAATTTTTAATTAATTAAAAATATTTATTTTTTTCCTCCTCTTCTAACGATATTGTTTGATGCTTAGAAATTTTTAAATCAACGTTAAACGTCAAATTAGTGTATGTCTGAAATAGAAGAAGTAATAATGAAAACAAATACGAGTTTTGGCTGAGAAATGGAGCATTGGGGTCCTGATCTTTACAACGTCTGTTTTGCTATACCTAGAACGAACAACAACTCGAAACAGCAGAAACAATTATGAAGAATAATTTTATTTGTGATATAGTGACGATCCAACATGTTAAGAAGCCTAAAGTTATTATTTTTAAAGTGGATTGTGTACATTTGTCTGTTTTTATGGTACTTATGTGTTTCTTCTATGAAAATATTATACGTCAGAAACACTCGATTCACTTCATACGTTTTAATTAATTAATACCTCTTAGCATCCGACGGGCGTTAGGAAACGCCCGTTTTGAAAAAGCGTAAACATCCGCGATAACGTTTGGGCGTTACGAAACGCCCTAAAAATAACTCCTTACGAATTAATAAATTTACGAATTAAATGTTTATATTCTTTTATTTCTAACATTACTAATGCATTGCCAAATAACCAGAAGCCCGTAAGAATTTTTTTACTAACTCGGCTTAGTAGAAAATAATTACGTAATCGTCTTTCAGTAATTAGGTACGTAATCGTTTTGCTTTTGTTCAGTACGGGCGTAGAACTGCAAGACGATCAATTGTTACGAATATCTTTAAATTTATGAATTAAAAGCGAAAAGTAATGTTTCATTTCTGTAGTCGATAGTGTTTTCAACCTATATAAATTACAATAACAGCGAGTTTTGTGTTTTTAAACCATTTTTTCTGATGTGTACGTATTGACATGTGGAGTAAGGCAGGGAGGGATAACCTCGCCCCGTCTCTTTAATCTGTACATTAACCTGCTGATCGGTGAACTCAGCAACACTAATATCGGATGTCACATTGACGGAGTCCCTATGAACAATATAAGTTATGCTGATGATATGGTGTTGCTGTGTCCATCGGTTAGTGGTCTCAGGCGGCTTGTTAAGGTGTGTGAGAATTATGCAGCTACTCATGGGCTCAGGTACAATGCTAAAAAGAGCGTAATACTTGTGTTTAAAGCAGCCACCAAATGTTATATTAACGTGCCACAAGTTACAATTTGTAATACTCCACTAACACGAGTAACTCAGTTCAAGTATCTGGGTCATTGGGTAACTGATGATTTAAATGATGATATAGATATTGAAAGGGAACGTAGGGCGCTCGCTGTCCGCTGCAATATGTTGATTCGTAGATTTGCACGGTGTACCACGGACGTAAAATAATGCTTTTCAAATCATTCTGTCAGTCATTTTATACGTGCAGTCTGTGGGTCAAATATACGCAGAAGGCATATAGCGCCCTTCGTGTTCAATACAACAACGCTTTCAGGATGTTGGTTGGGTTGCCGCGTTTCTGTAGCGCATCAAACATGTTCGCGACAGCGAGAGTAGATTGTTTTCAGGCCATCATTCGAAAGCGATGTGCTTCTCTGCTACGCAGAATGCGCGACAGTCCACACTGCATGTTGGGCGTATTGTGTGACAGATGGGACGGACCGATGCTAAGACGCTGGATACGACTACACATGACGTAAACAGTGTTCGAGCAACGGCCGGTCATAGTATTTAAGTTTTAGCATAAGTCTACTAACAATAGTTGATAAGTTTTGTAACTAACACATATGGCTTGTTCTGAAATAAATTATTATTATTATTATTATTATAAAGAAGGTAGTAAACATCTTCATTCATCTTTATTTCTAAGTCACATTTTTCCGTTACGCGCCATATTTGAAGTAAAACTTTTTTATCGACGGATGGGAGAAATTTTATAGCAATGTCAAAAATACGTAACGTTTTTCTGTTATTAATTAGCCATTCCCGTAAAGTTGTAATTAGTGAATCATTTTTCAAAAAATTATGTCATAAAGAAGTTTCACTTCTTACATGTGTACACTAATACACACACACATAATTTTTAATGTTCAAATCAAACTGTAATTTTAAATGTTGTTTATTAAAGAAAGAAAAGAAACGATTAACATGGAACAATATTTAAGTATGAGAGCTGAGTGCTCGGCGGTGTCCGCAGAGGGCGCGACTGCGTTGCACCGAGTGTGCAGAACTGCAAAGCGGCGCGTGCGCAGCGAGCTGGCAACACGCACAGCCCACACTGCGGCTGCACTATCTCTTTCATTTGTCTCTACTTGTCCTGAAACCATTCGGTCTTAAATCTCAACCAACATCATTGTTACCCTACATACCATTGCTTAGTTATTTTATGAAACGGATATTATTATCCAATAAACAAAATGATAAATATTTTTTTAATTGTATTATGTTGTAGATTTTAATGTCTGATATAATAATGCAAAGAATAAATACATATTCCATAGCACTTTGGCAGGTTGATAGAAACATAGATATGTAAGTATGCAAAAACATAATCTGTCCTATAATATCTATTTCAATGCACATTCTCTAGTGACTAGTACATTTATAAGATTTAATATTCCAGCAAACGCCAATCACTATCATCACTGATAAATGTTTTTGAATTCAGTTTTAGTTCTGTACTGTTTACTTTCGAGGTGTACAACAATCCGTCGTCAATACATTTCTTAAATTTTATATATAGGTAAGTTCCACCATTCTGAAATATTAAACTTCGTCAACCATTTGAGTTGTAACTCTATACAATTCATTTTATATAAGGAGCTGATTTTTTCTGTATTCTTCTGTATATTATAACACACATTCATTTTTCCCCTTCCCCCTTATATTTAGAACAATAGATCATTTTGACCAGGTTAAGTATCTAGTTTGTTCTGCTGTTTGGTAGAGACACATACAAACACGCACACAAACAAAAACATAACAACACAGTGCTTACATTTATACATAACTAGCTTTTTCCCGCGGATTCACACGCCCTGAAATTCGTAGTAAAACAATTTCCCTTATTTAAAGTGATACAATCAGTGATAAATCGTCAGACATCGCTCACTGTTAAAAATCTATTTACAGTTTTCAATAAAGATACAATATTAGATAGTGTAATTTTTTATACCTAAGAGAGATACTTTTTTTTTACTTAAACGTTAATACTTTTTAAACAGAGTACTTAGTAACCATTCTTACCATATATCACACTTATAGATGTTTATTGAACATAATCAAAATATGACCATGTAAACTTGAGGAATTCTGAGCTACACAGTCGACGTTACTTTGACCATCAACTTGCAGGTCTAGTTTTATTAAAATCATTAAAAAATATATTTTGAATAATATATATTAGACATTCAGTTTACATACATATTTTTTTTTACGGTTTGCATGGTTCCATACCATAGTGCGCCGGCCGATCGTATCGCCGCGACGCAAACGCAATGACCCTATATTTTAAATCTGTAATATCTTCGAAAATATTCATTTAATTACGTGCTGTAAAGGGCTATATTGTTTCATATTAAATGTAAAATGTATTTAAGTTACTTAATTAGCTAAGGATGAAAGCTGTATTGCTTAGAATTGCTTCGTAAATAAGCCATTTTTTCTCGTAATAAGTAAAGGATAAAAATAGGCATGGGCGTACCCAGATTCTGTACTAGGGAAGGGCAAACCAGATTTCATTAATATATTATTGTAATTTTGAAGCTGTAATTTTAACTTTCTGAGCATGGTTTTACAATGAAAGCGCAAACGCCGGTGATTTGTCTTTGCCGAATCTGTGAAGTCTAATCTAAAAGTTTTACTAAAGAATTGTATTTGTTTGTAATACAGAGATCTATAATAACTGAAAAGCCATTTTTATCGTCATCGACTAACTTTCCTGAGAAAGCATTTCTAAACCTTCTTAAATTTTTAAAACTAAATTGGTTTTATGTTTTAATGTTAAATACAAATTTTAATTTACAATAGAAGGTAGTAGAGAGCTGAGAGGTATACAATGTCCAGGGGCGCAGCTGATTTTAAATTTAAAACGATTTTAATTACTTGGGATATATTAATTATTTAGCATAGAATAAGTTGCATCCGATAGTTATTATACTTAATCTAATAATTTTAATATATCTTTCGTTAAAGACAACTTATTCAAGGTCAAGAATTTCTTTATCAAATCAAGTCGAGTCCTTCATATTTAAGCACATATTTAGATCCAATTGGCGATCTTAAATAAATATAGGTCATCTAGATACACTAGATAGATTGTAACAATGTCCTACAGCCGCTAACAGTTAGATAGGTACATACATTGATGTGGTCTCCGAGTATTCATCTATAGAGCCTTTATTCATCAATAGGCCCAAAGACCAGCATGTGTAGGTGTCGGTAGTACATTAGCAAAGACTATTTTTGTTAAATTAGGTATATACTAAATGAGACCATTAAATATGACGATAATGTTATTCAAAACATCCAGGAAAGAGAATAGCTTCTTTAATTAAGCAAAATATATTAATTATATACGAAATAATAACAAGTTAATTAAGAATAGTTACTCTTTACCACACGTTCTCTCATTCTTAAAGACTATGCCTAACTGTCTTTTAAAATGTTCTTAATGTAAAAAAATATATTATTTTAATTTTAAATACCTAGTTTAGAAGTTTAATTCATACTACCCTATCATTCAAAATACAAAAACATAACAAATACAATCATTCTTACATTCAACATCCGTTCACTTTACAAAGCACTTGTTGATAACTACAGATATTATTTTAAGTGTTGATTACAAATGGCAAGTTACACCTATATTATTGTTATATGGCTACATATAAGATTGTTATTATAATATAATAATTTGGTATAAAGGTAAAATGAAGAAATTATTATTTATTTAACCTTATAATTCTGTAGTATTCTGTCTTCATAAAGATGTATTCTGTCTTCATAAAGGTGTATTCTGTTTTCATAAAGGTCTATTCTGTCTTCATAAAGGTGTAAATATTCTGTTTTCATAAAGGTGTATTCTGTCTTCATAAAGGCTGTAGGCCTCTATTAAAGGTAATCTTTATTGGATAGTTGACAAGATAAGTGATTAAATATAGTGTTTATAAAATATAGAATATCTTTTGTGGGTATGTAATGGAATTGAGTTATTAGTAATTATGTCTTTATAAGTACACAGTAATAACTATACTACTGTTTTTATTATATTCATGTACCGGGAGTCATTTTGTAATATTAAATACCTAACATATGTATTTAGTTCTTTCAGTTCTTTAAAATTTATCCAGATAGTGTGAAGTAGCTTAATTAAATACCTTATGCTATATTATTATTATAGTGGTCTTTAATTGTAGAATATTATAAAATCTAACACGTATCTAAGCTTAGCTTTAAATTAAATTAATGTTAGTGTATTAATAAAAAAATCTAGAGTTTTTAGTTATAATATGCTTATACCTATAATAAAATTATTTTTATATTTAGATTACCCTTAGTTTCCCTCATGGAATATGTTTTATTTCATACAATTGTATTGAATACTCCTCCTAACAGTATGGAGAAAAATTCTCTTGGTTTTTTAACATCTAGTGCGAAATACGAATTCAATAGCAATGAAATAATACAACATTCAAAGCAAAAACCTACTAAACATACTAAGGCCAAGGTCTTTAAGTAGGTAGGTTATAGAAAGATTTTCTAAATCTATCCAAAAAACCGTAATTTATCTTTCACTAATTCTAGCATCTTTAAGGCCTTCCGAAATTAACGATTTATGTTACAGGCAGGGAGGACTACCTGCCTGTAACATAAATCGTTAAATCGCCTGTAACATAAAGTCTGAGAGAATAATAATACCAATTTTGAGTCCGCACAAAGAGTATATTTAAAAAATAAAAATCTGCCGACTGCCGCGGTAAAGTTATTGCATAACGTTTTTATCAACTTGTGCAATTCTAATTATTTATGCAGTATTTTTTTTATTGATGTTAGTTCAAGTTTTTTCTTTTATATTAATTGAAGTTGAGCGTGGTGACCGATGGGAAAACATATTTTTTTCCTTTATTGAACAAATGAGAAGTTGCCATTGCTATGTAATTTTATAAAAAGGTTAATATTAAATATCATTAGCTAAAATATTTTCAATTTATCAAATAAAGTTCAATTACGATTGTTCAGTTACTTATACTTAGGGTCCTTTGTAAACCGATCACAGAATGAAAAAGCTTGTTGAATAAAGTACCTACCTTTGTACAAGTAAAACATTTATTCTAAACTATTTATGAACTTGGCGCTTACGCTATTTTTGAATAATATGTACACAACACTCCGAGTGGTGATAAGTTTTTTTCTTTACGAAATATCTTGATTCGGTAACCGCGCTCCAAGCCCGTGATAAAAGCTATGCAATAGCTTAAAAAATCTGTTCGTAGTCGCAAGCACAGCTGGTACATTATTCTGAACGTTACTTCGTCTTTCGATTCGGCCTATTCGTATACCGAACTTACTTCGCGATCAAAATCGTGCGTAATTTAAAGAGCATTGATTGCATAAGTTTTTAAAATTTTATTTATTTATTTATATCTTTACCACTTAGAATCATAATCAGTGATCACTTGTTTACGTCAACATGGAAGTGTCAGGAGGGCCTATTACGATACTAGATTTATCGTAATTAGCCCTTCTGTAAAAGGACTTTGCTTCTTAGTGTTAAAGCTATGAGGGTTCCCAACGCGTCCTGGTCTGAGAAGAACCTTACAACAAACTCAGCCGGATATATTTTTTGTTCTTGTGATCACTGTTTCACAAACGTCAATCTTAAATGTAATTTTGGAACAACTAGAACCGTCGCAATCAATCGGAAATGAAGCCTAATGATTTCAGGCAACGAAAATGAAATAATAATAATAACAGTAAATATATATAAAATCTTCGGATTACCACACCACCAGTCACCGCAAGCAGCACTCGATCACGAGCATAACACAAGAGCGAGCCATCACCTCTTCGCCTTATTTGAGGGAGGGAGGCAACCCGACTCTCGATGCTACCGCAAGTAGTGACCTCTAAGGAATCGGTGTGATGCAGAAGGTCGATAAATCAAAATTAATTTATAACAAAAAACAAATTGCGGAGATTACTAGCTATTCGCAATACAATACAATTCATTCCCAGGCCATACCGTCGTTGATGTAATCCTTTACAGTTTACACTATAGTAGGATTTTTTTATCAAATTATTTTTAACATATTAATTAAATTTATTTAATTTATTATGTAAATTAAAATTTTATGTAAATTACAATTTTTCTTGAACTTTGAAATATTTTTATGAACGTAAATTAAATTTTCATAAATATATTGATTATAAACAGTCAACATTTTAAATTCTTTACATTTGTTTCTTAAAGAGTCTCTTAGTCTCATATTATATATTGCGCGAACAGCCCTCTTCTGCAATGTAAATATGGTATCAATGTCAGCCGCATTGCCCCATAAGCCCCATAAATAAATAAAAAAAAAAAAAAAAAAAAAAAATAAGAGTATACCGTATGACATTAAGCTATGAAAGTAACTAAAGTAAACTAATCGAGCAGTTTCCATATTTGTTAATCGACGTATTTTTTAACCGCGTATGCAGCAGAACTAAGTCTTCTTGACAAATCAAATATATGAGGACCCCATTGCAATTTTTCATCTAAAGTAATGCCCAAGAAAGCAGTAGATTTGACCAAGTCCAATTCCTCATTATTTAATTGTACATTGGTTCTAACATTTTTAAAATTTGGTAAACTAAATTTGACACATTTCGTCTTTTTTTTATTGAGTAACAAATTATTGGCGTTAAACCATTGTACAACATCTGAGAGAGCATTGTTTACATCGTCAATAACAGATTGCCGTCTATTAACTTTAAAAGTAAGAGAAGTATCATCACCAAACAACACTATCCCGTGTTTTTCCCTCACTAGGTGAGGAAAGTCATTTATGTAAATGAGGAACAAGAAAGGCTCTAAGATAGAGCCCTATGGCACACCTATTTTTACCAAAGAACCAGGGGAACGTTTTCCATTTACATCAACTTTTTGATTTCAATCATTGAGATATGAACTAATCAAATGTAGGGACTTATTTTTAACTCCATAATGTTCTAATTTTTTTATAAGGATTTTATGTTGAACGCAGTCGAACGACTTAGATAGATCACAGAAAATGCCAAGTGTGATCCTTCCCAGGCTTCAAATAGTTTAGTAATAGTTCAACACCAGCATATTTTGTAGAGCGACCGGCAGTGAAACCAAACTGGTTTTTGTGTAAGAGATTGTTTTTACTGAAATATGCAACAAGTTGATTAAGACTTATTTTCTCAAAAATCTTACTAAATGTGGGTAAGACTGAAATAGGTCTACAGTTACTAGGATCTAATGAACAGCCAGATTTGAATAATGAAGTTATTTTACTTTGTTTCATTAGATCCGGAAATATACCATATTCTAAACAATTATTAAATATTAATGCTAAGTCTGGCGCTACAATGTCAATTATGGATTTAAGTATGTCAACAGAAAATCCCCAAGGATCAGTAGTCTTTTTAACGCTAATTGATCTAAATACTTTGATTACATCTTGAGCATTCATTTTTTCAAAATTAAAACTGCTAACACATTGATCTACATTCTCTCTAAGTAAACCCATATCTACAGCGGTAAAAGAATTTAAAGATAACGTTGTAGTCACTGGAATATTAGTAAAAAAGCTTTCAAAAGCAGTAGCAACCTCGAGGTCAGACGTAACGTATTTATTATCTATGTTTAATTTAAAGCCTATCCTCTGGGATTTAACTCTTTCAGTTTCCTCTTTAATTATTTTCCAAGTTGTTTTCATTTTATTATTGCTATTTCCTATTTTATTTTTAATATGTTGATTTTTTGCTATTTTATATTGTTTTTTTAGGAGATTTGGAAAATAATTTTACCTCATCCCTAAACTCATTACTAGTATTAAACATCAATTCCGCATACATATTATATATTTTTTCTCTATTTTTGTGTAACACAGCAGATGCCCAATCTCTAAACACTAATTTATCATTAACAACCACTGTTTTTGGAGTAAATACAAAGTTAAATAATTTAATGAAAGTACTAAAAAAGTCATTATACGTAATATTGGGGTTTGAATTTTTCAAGGGCAAATAGCGTACCAAGCCATTTTTAATTTGTTTGATACGTTCTGCAATCACTACACTGGTATAAAACTTATTTTCTGTTTTGATAAATTTCTCTCTGTCTACAACTGAATTTAATAAAATGGCCTTAGTAGTCAGAATCTAATGTATTGAATTGAATAAACATATAAAATTTGGAATAACACTTGTAAAAATGTTATAAATATAAGTGGCACTAGTGGTTGTGACTCTAGTAGGCTCCATAAACATGTGTAAAAGATTATAAGATTTAAACAAATTTAAAAACTTTATACTTAGTGAATTTTGTTCAAGAATAATTAATATTGAAGTCAGTTTTGAGATTAACGTGGTTATTTTCACTGGAATTATCTATAAAAACGGGATTATTGCCACGGTCAGTTATATTATTATTATTACCTCGATATTTCGAAGCGGTTACACGCTCCATGGTCACGAGTAAACTGGTATGGCGAGTGTTGACATCTTCTAAGGACAGACATATCTGTCTACCCTCTTTCGGATGCGTCGACTACTCTCACTACGACTGTTCGAACCACTACTATTGTCACTCATTTGTTTCTCACGGCACACAAAACTTACTGTGTCTGGACGTGAAAATGAAGTCGAACCTATTGTCTTTTTATGACTATTAACCACCGTATTCCACGCACTGGATAGTTTGAAAACTATCCAGTTTGAAAACTATCCAGTAACTATCCAGTTTGAAAACTATCCAGTGCGTGGAATACGGTGGTTAATAGTCATAAAAAGACAATAGGTTCGACTTCATTTTCACGTCCAGACACAGTAAGTTTTGTGTGCCGTGAGAAACAAATGAGTGACAATAGTAGTGGTTCGAACAGTCGTAGTGAGAGTAGTCGACGCATCCGAAAGAGGGTAGACAGATATGTCTGTCCTTAGAAGATGTCAACACTCGCCATACCAGTTTACTCGTGACCATGGAGCGTGTAACCGCTTCGAAATATCGAGGTAATAATAATAATATAACTGACCGTGGCAATAATCCCGTTTTTATAGGTAATTCTAATATTGAAGTCTCCACAAATGATTACCTTTTTATTAGAATGTGATAGTTTAAACAGTATCAAATCTGTAACAATGTCTATTCTTCAATTTATTTAGAATTATGGCGAGACTGGCAACAATTGAAGGTAGCTTTAATAGAGAATGCTAATGAATGGCAACAGTGAATGCATTGTTTAAAAAACACTTAATATTGAGATAATACCCGACGTTGAGTTTAATTCTTCAAATAGACTCGGACTACAGACATTCGATATTTTAGTAGTATTATGTATTTTACTAAAACACACAGCGTTGAGATGAAGAAAGCTGTTGTAAACATGCCCTAATCTTGGATGTCTATGGTAAAACTTACCCTAATTTTCCTTAAATATATACTTCTCTCTTTCTTTCCCCAGCAGGTGTCCTCTTCTTACCCAGAGGACACTTGACTAGAACCTGTCAATTGTCATAGCGTTTGTAAATTTTGCCTGTGAAACATCAAAATTTATAAAATATAAAAAAATAAGTGTTGAAATTAAATATATATTATATCTTTAATTAACATACAGTGTCATTTAAATTTAAGTGTTATTCTTTACTTTAGTTAACTAGGATTTAAGATGAATCCGGACGAAAGTGTAAGTACACGTGTTTCGCATGTTGATGCTTCGGATGGAGATCAACTATCGAACAACAATAGATCTGATGATTCGTCATCATCATCTTCTTCATCCTCGGAGGATGAAGAAGGCATATCATCACTTCCGCCCAACAAAAGACGTAAGTACAAAACTTATTCAGATCCACGCGTAGATACTCTCGTACAGCAAGTAGGCTTTATTTCTAATTATTTAACTAGTTTACCTCTCGCACCATCTAATACTAGTCAATCGTATGATAAACAAGATATTTCTCCCGGTCCATCCACATCAGATTTTTTAAGGAATCCTACAACAGCCTGTAAACTGTCTTTAGGTGTGCTTGGTACAGAGTTTGATGAAAGAACATTGATTCCTCAAGCTGATACCGAACGCCTACAGGCACTGTCTAACTTACAAAAATTTGACACACCCTCTTGGAAAGGTATTCGTTACGAAAAAGCCTTACAAGCTTGTATCGCTAGTCCCGGGTTTATAGGTCTAAAGGTTAATGAGGAGTTATGTCATTTTAGTAAAAATAAAGATTATTTAGCTTCCACTGAACAATTATTAGCCGGTTTATCTAATAATATTCTAGAGCAGCGACAGTTATTAAACTCAGGTTTACAAGAAGTGCTTAATTGGACATCAACATGCCAAAACAATTTAAATTCCAACACATTGTTTGAAAAGTTCTCTAGCATATTTGGTCCAGGGTCTGCATCACATAAGAACTCTGAGACTGCCATGCAAATTGTATGTGGTAAAAGAGCAGAGTGCATAGAGGTGAGACGGGACCGTATATTAAAGGAAATTGAAAATCCAAATTTAAGATCTACTCTTCAGACTGTTCCACCAAGTCATGAATATCTGTTTAGTCGAAGGGCTCTACAACCAATAATAGCATCTTTAGGAGGATCTCAAATGTGGCTGTGCACTCCACCTTACATAAAGGAGAAAAGAACTTTTAATATACCTCATTCTCAAAGTAAAAGACAACACAACCATGGCAAAGTACAATATAAGAATTTTAAAATAGAAAAGAAGCAAAACAATAAGTTTAAAAAGAACCAGCCCTTTCGTAGAAATGATTCAAGAAAAGATATGCCATCAAATAACAGTACCTACAATAAACAGTGACAACCAGTTCAGAGGAGGTTGTTTACAGTACCACATACAGATGTGGGCACAAAGAGGTGCGAACAATTATATAATAAAATTATTAACAGGTGCACAGATCCCATTTCTAAGGAAGCCTCCTCTTCAATTTCCAAACAACCAAGTTTTAAAGAAATTTGCAACCAGAGTATCCGAGGACATGACAGCAGTTGTCTCCAGTTTAAAGAAGCAAAAAATTCTAGAAATACCACAAGTTCTCAATCCAGGTTTTTTATGTCGAATGTTCCTAGTAAAGAAATCAGATGGGGGTGTACGTCCTATCTTCGACCTCAGAGGTCTGAACAAACATGTTTCAGTGAAACATTTCCATTTAATTTCAGTAACCGATATAGCAAATTTTATTCAGAGAGACGACTGGTTAATCAAAATAGACATCCATCAGGCCTATTTCCATTTGCCCATATCAGAGAAACACAAAAGATTTCTCAGAGTCTATTACAACCAAGAAGTGTTACAATTGACAGCCCTTCCTTTTGGCCTATCATCAGCTCCAAGGATGTTTGCTACATTAACAAATTGGGTTGCGGAGACCCTACGAAACCAGGGTTTCCGGATAATTGTGTACCTAGACGATTTCCTCCTGGCTCATCAGAACCATTCAATACTGGTGTCTCAAGTTGCGGAAACACTGAGAACATTGGAAATTTTGGGATGGCACATAAATTATCAGAAATCCGTTCTGGAACCCACTCAAAAAATAGAGTATCTCGGCCTGGTATGGAATACCCAACAAAACTGGGTAGAGCTTCCAGTCAGGAAGAAGATCAAAATAAAGCGAAACATTTCCAAGATGCTGAGCAGGGGAAACAGTTCTCTTCTAGAAACTCAGATCTTATTAGGGTTACTAAATTTTGCAAATTACGCAGTGTCGTGGGGTCGACTACACTGTCGCAGAACACAAATATTTCTGAGGACCTTTCAACAAAAGAGACCAAGGGAAAGAAGAGATCTCCCTCTTCTAGTTCGACAAGAACTGAAATGGTGGTTGAGAACCGTAGGAAACAGCTCAACAACAATAGTCAAGAGGAGCGTGACTCACTTTTTGACTACGGATGCCGCAGACTCGGGGTGGGGAGCACAATTAAACAGTACATACCTCAGGAAAGTGGTACCCCTTCCAGAAGCTCTGGCACTCAAACATAAAGGAGATGTATGCCGTTTTTGCAGCCATAAACAGTCAGAAGATGGCTTTACAGGGTGCTCACATATTAATTCAGACGGACAACAAGACCCTAGTATCGTACCTCAGGAACGAGGGGGGGACACATTCCCTGGCGTTATTGGGACTAACCACCAGGCTACTGAAACTAGCAAGACGATTAAATTTAATCCTCTCAGCCACTTACCTCCCGGGTATCCTGAACGGAATTGCGGATCGCCTATCGAAGGGTCGCAAATTACCGGAATGGCATCTTCTGCCTCAAGCTACGGAGGTCATATTCAAAATATGGGGCGTCCCAGACGTCGACTTGTTCGCGTCAAGAGAAACGGCTGTCGTACCGGAGTACGTAACCTTAGATTGCAGAGACTGTCACGCAGTTTACTGCGACGCGTTTAGCCGAAAATGGGACTATCAGCTGGGCTGGGCATTTCCCCCACCCAGCTTAATACCAAGATTTCTTGCACATCTGAACAGTGCGAAAGGGAATTACATCCTAATAGCACCAAATTGGACCAAGTGCTTTTGGCTACCAGATCTCCGAGCGAGAGCCAAAGTGGAACCCATTCCAATAAGGAACCTGCGGAAGGTATTAATAGATTGCAGCACAGGCAACTGCCCTGCACAAGTGGAGAAATTAGATCTTCTGGCTTGGAAAATTGGGGGTGGGCCGACCAAGTTGCTCACTGGTCCATAGAAGAACAAAATTTATTAAAAAGTAGTTGGCGGACATCTACTTTGACTACTTACAGTACTCCAATTAAAAGATGGTTAGCTTGGTGTGAGACCTTAGAGATAAATCCAAAAGTACCAGAGTGCCAACAGATTGCTAGATTTCTAGCAAAATTATTTTTAAAAGATAAACTATCATATAGAACAATTCTTTTACACAAGTCTGCAATTTCCACATACTGTGCAGCATCTCAATTAAATATTGCAAAAAATTTCTTTATACAACAGGTTTTAAAAGCAATTTCAATTTCAAAACCATCGGTGCAAAAACCACCAATTTGGGACACTACAATACTATTTAAATGGTTAAAAAATGCACCAAACTCAGGTTCATTATTTGAAGTTGCCAGACGTACAGCTTTAATACTGTTACTAGCTTCAGGTCGCAGAATACATGACCTAACATTATTGGAAAACAATCCTAAAAGTCTTATACTAGAAGAGGATAAGATTATGTTATGGCCAAGATTTGGTTCAAAGACAGATTCCGAAACCAACAGACAACCAGGTTGGGTATTGCAGAGACACCCTGATCATCTTGTTTGCCCTGTCTACCATCTCAAAAGACTTATAGCAGGGCTTGAAGAGAGGAGAAATGTAGACAAATCTATTACAAGTTTATTTATATCCCTACCAGGGAAGGTGAAGCCTGCTTCAAGAGCCATGATTGCAGGTTGGATACGTACTATATTTAAAGAAGCAAATATTGATGCTGCCCCAGGCAGTAAAAGGTCAGCAGTAGCTTCTAAAAGCTGGTTGGAGAAAATACCAGTTCAAGAAATACTGGACAGAGGAAACTGGAAGAGTATTAAAACATTTCAAAAGTTTTACTGTCGTCCAGTAGATACAGTTGATAATTCTAAGACTGATTTGTTAAAGTTAAATTTTTCTAATATTACTTAGATTGTTAAAAAGTATTATTTTCTACTATCATTACTATTCTTAGAAGATTATTTTCAATTGGTTTTTTTTTTGTTATTGTTTTTATTACATTTATAAACTTAATAAGATTTAAAGGCTGATTATCTTATATAATAAAAGACTGATTAATATAAGATAGTAATTTTATTATTCATCATAGCGTTTGTGTCTATCACCAGCAGATACCAAACAGGTCTTCATCTCAACGCTGTGTGTTTTAGTAAAACACATAATATTACTGTTTTGCATTACAACAAAACAGGTATTATGTGTTGAATAAAACACACAGCGTTGCAGCAATTCTCTTGCTGGGGAGCTGAAAACTATGACAATTGACAGGTTCTAGTCAAGTGTCCTCTGGGTAAGAAGAGGACACCTGCTGGGGAAAGAAAGAGAGAAGTATATATTTAAGGAAAATTAGGGTAAGTTTTACCATAGACATCCAAGATTAGGGCATGTTTACAACAGCTTTCTTCATCTCAACGCTGTGTGTTTTATTCAACACATAATACCTGTTTTGTTGTAATGCAAAACAGTAATATTATTACTTCGAACAACAAAAAGTTGACGGACTTTAGAAACAATAAGAAAGGTTAGGTATTCATTCCTTTTTTTTCCCATTTTCTACTTTCCTTACCCATCATTTATTTTGATGTAGGTTTTAATCGCTTTTAAACTGCATGTTTGCGGTTCTAATCTGTGTGATATGGCGCTGAACAGTCATCCACCTCTCATATTCATAGAAAAAATGTATAAAATGGAAAAGAAAAAAAGTATTTGGAGAAAAAAGTATTTGAGTGGTTTTAGCAGAAATATCATTTTTTTACTATTTTTATAGGTTTCAAAGTTTCAAAATAACAGTTCGTCTCTAATCAAATTTATTACCATTTCAAAATGTTCAAATTTAACCTCATCATCCAAAGACATGTTACGAAGTTTGAAAAGCCAGTTAGGTATCATCGCTAAAATAACACCATTGTCATATAGTTTAAGCTCCCATCAATAAAAAGTGAAAATTACTGATAACTTTATTTAATATTTCGGGTGATGATAGTTTCATATTAACACTGACTGACTGAATAAAATGTTAGATACATTTCGTGTAGTTATTAATCGTTTCCATCCAGTAGCGGATTTAGGCTTAGGCCCGTGAGGCCTGGGCCTAGGGCGGCAAATTTTGAGGGGCGCCAAAATTTTTAAGATGACTAAAATTTAAAATCGATTGGGTTTTCTGTAAACTGCAAGACCAAATTTTAAAGTTTATTTTATTGCGCTCTTACTATCGAAACATAGTACCATTTTGAGGGTAGAATTTCGTTGTTAAAATAATTAATCAGGCAAGTCCTAAAAGTTGTTAAAAAAATAAATAATCGCCAAGGGCGCCAAGGGCGCCATATCGTCTCGGGCCTAGGGCGTCCTCAAACCTAAATCCGCTACTGTTTCCATCATCTGTTCTAACTTATAGAGGTATTAAATAAAGTTCCATAAATCCCATAATGAGTGTTTTGTTCTATGCATCGAAGTAAAGGTTGGAAATAAGGTATTTTCACATACTTTATTTGTATGCAAAAGTATAATACCCAAAATTAAAATAAAGTACTTTATTTAAAGTATGGTTGCAAACCCTAAATATGCATCAATGTAGTTTCGAAAGTGGACACACTCCACTTGTATTATGGAAATATATTCGATTCCCACAAAACCAGACCAAACAAACAAACATTGAAAATCAAATGACTAAATTGATTAATTAGTTTAGTACATTTTACAAAGAAAAGGTCTTATTAGATTATAAGTATTGGAGCTGTTCTTTCGTTGCATTCATTTTCTAATATTTTATAATCCTTCCTAGTCAACTTTTTAATTTTATTAATTTGTCATATTTAATAATAACTTAATGTACAAGCTTTATTTCGTTCGTACGGTGTTGCACCGGAAGTGCGTATCTACGTACATTCAGCATAGTCCCAGGTCAGTGACCGTATTAAAATAAACTAATAATAATTGAATGAATAGCAATAAAATACACAGGTGAGTCCTGCCCGTCGAAGGTGCCTCGCCATCTGGACCTTAAAGGAGCTGGTTGACCTCATGGTAGAGAGGTAACTAGATATTTAATTTTTCACCGGATGCTATTGCCTTGGTTGATTTGGGCCCGTCTGGCCCCCCCTTATTGAGGGTGGGTCCCGACCCACCCGCTCTCCCGGTGACGCTGTAATAGCCAACAGGGCTAATAGTATAGACATACAAAAAAAAAATAACGGTTTGATCGTCAACTGGAACATGCAGTTTGACGACTAGTCATTTGCCCGATTAATTTAGATGGTTAGTTTATAATAGGTATATAGGACCGTTTTTCATATTATTATGTAATAATGAAACTATTACCACTGCTTCGACCGTATCGCTGTTAATAATTATTATGGTTCAAATCTAACTTAAAAATATATATATATTTAAATGACATTTATTAAAGATAGAAAAGAAACAATTAACATAGAACAACAGTAAAGTATGATAGCTCAGTACACGGCGCTGTCCGCAGAGGGCGTGGCTGCGCTAAGGAGACTGTTCAGAGCGGCAACGCTGGCCGCAGGTCCGCGCGGGAGTAGCGAGCTGGCAACACGCGCAGGTCGCATTCCAGCCGGACGCCGCCGTCCGGCCCGCACTGCGACTACACGCAGCACGCCACCGTCTCCCTCTCTCATTTGTCTTTACTTGTCCTGAAAACACTCAGTCTTAATTCTTAACCAACATCATTGTTACCCTACAATCTCCATACCACTGCTTAGAGATCTCATGAACAACTGAATATGTTTATAAGTTATTATATAAACAAAAAGATAAATATTTTTTTAATGTCTTAGCAATGATGCAAATATCATATTTATTCAACAAACTTTTAGCACAGTAATAGAGATGTATATGATAATGATCTGTGCTATAATATCTATCTCCACATGTACAGATATTATATTTAACATTCGTACACCACCTGAAGTTAATTAAATTATTCTTTCTTCATTATTTTTACAATTTATTTTATTAGTCTTACATAAACTGATTAATAGGATATATAAGGTAAAATGCACAGACTTCTGTAATAAGAAATAATTCTTGAATAATACGTATACATCATAGTTTGCATAGTAAATACTCGCTTTTACTTATATTATTTAATAGTCATCAAAATCGACTTACCTCTCCTTACTCTCCTACTTGATTTTTAACAGTTGTCTCTCTTTCATCTGTTTTCTTGGTAAGAGTAATATTAAACAACTTCTTTATACAGGCCCGCTTCAATTCATACAACATATAACAATGTGCAAACGTAAATAGCTGTTCAAGATTGTCATTATTTATTGTGTTCAAGTATAAATAATCTTTAAAATCTTTCAACACATCCTTAGAATATGGTAATTCAACTCGACCTTCCTTGTTTTCTTTAAAATTGTTTGTTATCATTTTCTCAAATACTTCACTTGCTGCAGCTAGAACATTCTTATGCAGACGGATAGACCCATCTATACCCTTAATTTCAAAGTCGGTCAAAGAATCATCGTCGAGAAAACGTCTTACGAAAGGGGATGTTTTTACATCTACATTTATTTCAATATTAAAAATGCAAGTTATAGTTGAATAACATCCCAGCAATTGCCAATCACTATCATCACTGATAAATGTTTTTGATTTCAGTTTTAATTCTCTACTGTTTACTTTAAAGGTGTACAATAACCCATCGTCAACACACTTCTGAAATTTTATATATAAGTTCCACAAATCCATATAAGTTTCAAACTTCTTAAATCCTTTGAGTTGAAACTCTACACAATTCATTTTAAATAAGGGGCTGATCATTTCTGTATCGTTCTGTATATTACACCACACTTTCATTTTCAAGCTATTTGCCGACACAACTACTTCCTCTATCTCCATACTGGAATATTTATTCAAGCAAACAACAAGTTAATATAGTAAGGACTCTGTGAACAACACGTACTGTTATGTTCACGGTATGTTAACTCAATGACAGACGACTTTTACTGAATCTAGACAAACTGATGTCTGAAACTGATAATTGATTGCTGAACAGTCGATGGCGCACTAACAGTGTTGCTAACACCTGAATTTTTTTCCCCCTAAATGTAATTTCGAAAACCCCCTAAAAACCCCTAAATTACAAATTTAACATATAAAATATATGGATTCTTTACTATCATTTAAATTTTACATATTAACCTTAACTTATAACATTCTTCTTGAAATTAACATGATGTTTTTGAACAATTAATTTTAATTTAATGTTACTAGTCAAATGTGAATAAACAAAATCGGGACAGCAGTTATAACCTCGTTTGAAAATCATACCGATAATACGGTTTTTTTCAAATATTTATCGAAATTTAAAACCCCTAAACATTTTGTCCCCCTAAAAAACCCTGGAAGGCTTAATTTCCCCTTAAATTTAGGCGGAAAACCCCTAAGTTGGCTACACTGCGCACTAATCCGGAGGGAAACAGTTATAAGCTACTTATTACTGGGATCTCCTCAAATGAGTGTCGCTATCTGTACTTAAAACCTAGAAAATTAAGATTGTAGTTCTTGCTATTACTCAACAGATGTCGGCTGACTAAACATCACAACAAATTTAGATCTTTCAATTTTTTTTATTTCTATTAGGGCTGTTGATATTTTATAAAACTAGATGTGCCGGTGACTTCGTACGCTTAGATTGTGATTTCGACTCTCAGGGGAGGAACACAATTTTAATTTTGAAAAACACTCTTACCGCAATGGTACGACAATAAGAGTTCATTAACTTCTTTATTCGTTTACCGAGAACATAATAGAATAGAAATTGGTTAAGCCGCTTCTCAGATTAGCGTACAGAAACATCCAGACATAAAAATCCAAATATATAAATCTGTTTTATGATTTCTTTTTCTTATACTAGCTAGGTCAATACTTGACTACATACCACCTGATGGAGAGTGGAATGTGGTCTTAGGTGGTGAGGTCCATTAACCTAGAAACCTATTCACTCTTCTCTTGAAGACACCCTCATTGTATTCTGCTGCAAAAACATATAGTATAAAGGTTACATAAAAATCATTTTTATAAAGTATTGGATGTTAATTTTTAATTAAACTTAACAAGTTACAATAACAATTAACAAAGAAAACAACATGCCAATTTATTTTATACGATTATTCAAATAATAAATAGTCTTAAGAAAATTACAGAATACTGCTGGATACACGCTTCCTAGCAATTCATTTACATAGCACTTATATACTAATATGTATATATTTAAATAAAGTATTCTTTAACGTTAATTCTATTAGATGATACATTTATTTTTTTTGAAACTATCTATAAATATGTATAGCCATGTAAGCTTATTTAAATAAATATAGAATAAAAAATAAAACGATACGTGCTGGGATTCAAACCCGCGTCCCGGTTTCCCAGAGGTCATTTTATGTTTATTTAATATTTGTTTAGAGTTTGTTTCATGATTATTTCAAATTTGACTGATTTTTTTAGATGTTTTAGAGTTCACTATAATAAGTTAAATGGATTATGAATTAATCGATCATAACATGTCTTATATGATAAAAGACAATGTTAAATAATTACATATTCAATGTCTCTCTCTAGTTTTATCGAAGATAGTAGTGACATCTAGTGAGGTTTAATTCTCTTTTTTCATCCTTGTTGATGTTGACAAATAGCAGCCCTTGTACGAGAGATGGCGTTAATTTGCACGTAAATATTATTTATTAATTTCAAACAGAAACCAAAAATTATATAACACTTATTGTGATACATGAGAAAATTCACTTTTTATCAATATCTTTTAATAAAATAAATAAGGAGGTGTATGCAAAAAGCACCTTTCCTATGCCAGCGCCCCTCAGTGTCAGATTCACAGAATTATTATTATTATATATTTCCTTAGATGTCACTACTAACTTCGATAATACTTGTTATATAATTGAAATGTAGTTTTTCTGGTCGGTATTTACTATTTACCATAGAGTACAGACATATAGGCGTTGGTCGAGTTACTGGCTTGACAACATTATTAATAAAAATACCAAAATAAATAAAGTACTGTTCGTGGTTTGGACTGCTAGCGCCCCGTAGTAAGTCTAGGCCGACGAAATTACTTACGAATGTCCGGTAAGCGGATACTGCGCATTCCTTAACAATATTTTAAATTTTCAAAAGGCTTTTTGTCATAAATGAAAAATGGAAAAACGTATCTGTACATTATTAATTTCTAATAATTATTTATTTATTGAAAGTGGTCTCATGAGAATAAGACCAAATAAAAAACAAATTAAACAATAATTAATTTATTAAAATACAATATTGTAATATAAATATAGCAGTTTATCAGGTTTGAATTGATTTATACATTATCGAGTTCACATTTAAATAAAATTTAATTGACTTAAAAAAAAAATAATGAATATGTTCGACAATGACACTCTACGTTGGCTGCACGTAGACCCTTGCGAGGCTACGGTGGAAGCACCGCTGTGCTACGAGCACGGCTGGGGCAAGTCTGTCTGCTACGTCATAGCAGTCTCTCAGAACGACTTGCAGGAAGTCATGTGTTCATAAATCGGCGTGTGTTAGGTGTGTGTGTCTTTTAAAAGGTTAATGTATATAAAAGATATATAAGACCGTTTTTAATATAATTTTATACCTAGTAAATGGAACTATCACCTCTGTTTCGACAGTTTCCCTGTTAATAATTATTATTGTTCAAATCAAACTGTAATTATAAATGTTGTTTCTTAAAGAAAGAAAAGAAACGATTAGCATGAAACAATATTAAAGTATTAGAGCTGAGTGCTCGGCGGTGTACGCAGAGGGTGCGGCTGCGTGGCAGCGAGTGTGTCAGAACGGTAACGCTGAGCGCAGAACTGCAAATCGGCGCGTGCGCAGCGAGCTGGCAACACGCACGGCCCACACTGCGGCTGCACTATCTCTTTCATTTGTCTGTACTTGTCCTGAAACCACTCGGTCTTAAGTCTCAACCAACATCATTGTTACCCTACATACCATTTCTTAGTGATCTTATGAAACGGATATTATTATCCAATGAACAAAATGATAAATATTTTTTTAATTGTATTATGTTGTAGATTTTAATGTCTGATATAATAATGCAAAGAATAAATACATATTCAATAGCACTTTGGCAGGTTGATAGAAACAAAGATATGTAAGTATGCAAAAACATAATCTGTCCTATAATATCTATTTGAATGCACATTCTCTAGTACATTTATAAGATTTAATATTCCAGCAAACGCCAATCACTATCATCACTGATAAATGTTTTTGACTTCAGTTTTAGTTCTGTACTGTTTACTTTCAAGATATACCTACAACAATCCGTCGTCAACACATTTCTTAAATTTTATATATAAGTTCATAACTCTTTACAATTCATTTTATATAAGGAGCTGATTTCTTCTGTATTCTTCTGTATATTATAACACACATTCATTTTTCCACCTCCCCCTTATATTTAGAAAAATAGATCATTTTGACCAGGTTAAGTATCTAGTTTGTTATGCTGTTTAGTACAGACACATACAAACACGCACACAAACAAAAACATAACAACACAGTGCTTACATTTATACATAACTAGCTTTTTCCCGCGGATTTACACGCCCTGAAATTCGTAGTAAAACAATTCCCCTTTTCCTTTTTTTGTATTGGCTTCTATAGGACTTATTTTAAGTAATACAATCAGTGATAAATCGTCAGACATCGCTCACTGTCAAAAGTCTTTTTACAGTTTTTAATAAGGATACAATATTAGATAGTGTAATTTTTTATACCTAAGAGAGGTACTTTTTTTTTACTTAAACGTTAATACTTTTTAAACAGAGTACTTAGTAACCATTGTTACCATATATCACACTTATTGATGTTTATTGAACATAATCAAAATATGACCATGTAAACTTGAGGAATTCTGAGCTACACAGTCGACGTTACTTTGACCATCAACTTGCAGGTCTAGTTTTATTAAAATCATTAAAAAATATATTTTGAATAATATATATTAGACATTCAGTTTACATACATATTTTTTTTTACGGTTTGCATGGTTCCATACCATAGTGCGCCGGCCGATCGTATCGCCGCGACGCAAACGCAATGACCCTATATTTTAAATCTGTAATATCTTCGAAAATATTCATTTAATTACGTGCTGTAAAGGGCTATATTGTTTCATATTAAATGTAAAATGTATTTAAGTTACTTAATTAGCTAAGGATGAAAGCTGTATTGCTTAGAATTGCTTCGTAAATAAGCCATTTTTTCTCGTAATAAGTAAAGGATAAAAATAGGCATGGGCGTACCCAGATTCTGTACTAGGGAAGGGCAAACCAGATTTCATTGATATATTATTGTAATTTCGAAAATGTAATTTTAACTTTCTGAGCATGGTTTTACAATGAAAGCGCAAACGCCGGTGATTTGTCTTTACCGAATCTGTAAAATCTATTCTAAAAGTTTTACTAAAGAATTGTATTTGTTTGTAATACATAGATCTATAATAACTGAAAAGCCATTTTTATCGTCATCGACTAACTTTCCTGAGAAAGCATTTCTAAACCTTCTTCAACTTTTAAAACTAAATTGGTTTTATGTTTTAATGTTAAATACAAATTTTAATTTACAATAGAAGGTAGTAGAGATAGGTATACAATGTCCAGGAGCGCAGCTGATTTTTAATTTAAAACGATTTTAATTACTTGGGATATATTAATTAATTAATTAGCATAGAATAAGTTGCATCCGATAGTTATTATACTTAATCTAATAATTTTAATATATCTTTTGTTAAAGACAACTTATTCAAGGTCAAGAATTTCTTTATCAAATCAACACGAGTCCTTCATATTCAAGCACATATTTAGATCCAATTGGCGATCTTAAATAAATATAGGTTATCTAGATATTGTAATACTAGATATCTACCTAACAATGTCCTACAGCCGCTAGCAGTTAGATAGGTACATATATTGATGTGGTCTCCGAGTATTCATCTATAGAGCCTTTATTCATCAATAGGTCCAAAGACCAGCATGTGTAGGTGTCGGTAGTACATTAGCACAAACTAATTTTGTTAAACTAGGTAGGTATATACTAAATGAGACCATTAAATATGACGATAATGTTATTCAAAACATCCAGGAAAGAGAATAGCTTCTTTAATTAAGTAAAATATATTAATTATAAACGAAATAATAAGAAGTTAATTAAGAATAGTTACTCTTATCGACACGTTCTCTCTTTCTTAAAGACAATGCCTAACTGTCTTTTAAAATGTTCTTAATGTAAATATAATATTATTTTAATTTTAAATAGTTTAGAAGTTTAATTCATACTCACCCTATCATTCCATAACAAATACAATCATTCTTACATTCAATATCCGTCCACTTTACAAAGTACTTGTTGATATCTACAGATATTATTTTAAGTGTTGATTACAAATGGCCCGTGATATAGGTATTATTGTTACATGGCTACATATAAGATTGTTATTATAATATAATAATTTCGTATAAAGGTAAAATGAAGATATTATTATTTATTTAACCTTATAATTCTGTAGTACAGTGGACGCCGCTTATTGTGATCATGGTTAATGTTATCAGCCGGCTATTCTTATCGAAAATGGTCGGTCCCAAATTTCTCCTTAGCAATACATTTGAAAAAAGCCGTCGCTTATTGTTATCGATTTAGAAGGGTACAATTTTAAATTCTCAAGTTTAAGGATTACTAAATACTATTTTTAGAAATGCTATTTTATTTATATTCAAATGATTATGAATGTAAACAAGTGTCAAACAACAATAGATCGATATTTCAAACGAATCTTATGTAATAATATTTTTAATAGTGTCAATAAATAGAAAATTTGAGCAATCAACAGAATTTCTTATTATGAAACTTAATATGTACTTAAATCAATTCTAAATTATTACAATTCATATTTTATCATTATGATCATTTTTTATGTGCACTAAAATTCCCCAACAAGCATGAAAAAGTACCATCCGCATAATGTTATCATTCGGTTATTGCTATCAAAACGGGCTGGCTGAAAGTGATCACAATAAGCGGCGTCTACCTGTATTCTGTCTTCATAAAGGTGTATTCTGTTTTCATAAAGGTCTATTCTGTCTTCATAAAGGTGTAGGTATTCTGTCTTCATAAAGGTGTATTCTGTTTTCATAAAGGTCTATTCTGTCTTCATAAAGGTGTAGGTATTCTGTCTTCATAAAAGTGTATTCTGTCTTCATAAGGGCTGTAGGCTTTTATTAAAGGTAATCTTTATTGTATAGTTGGCGAGATAAGTGATTAAATATAGTGTTTATAAAATATAGAATATCTTTTGTGGGTATTTTATGGAATTGAGTTATTAATAATTATGTTTTTATAAGTATTCATGTACCGGGAGTCATTTTGTAATATTAAATGATACCTATATTTATTTAGTTCTTTCGGTTCTTTAAAACTTATCCAGATAGTGGAAAGTGGCTTAATTAAATACCTTATACTTTATTATTATTATAGTGGTCTTTAATTGTAGAATATTATAAAATCTAACACGTATCTAAGCTTAGCTTTAAATTAAATTCATGTTAGTGTATTAATGAACAATTCTACAGTTGTTAGTTATAATATGCTTATATAATAAAATTATTTTTATATTTAGATTACCCTTAGTTTCCCTCATGGAATATGTTTTATTTCATACAATTGTATTGAATACTCCTCCTAACAGTATGGAGACAAATTCCCTTGGTTTTTTAACATCTAGTGCGAAATACAAAATAAATAGCAATGGAATAATACAACATCCAAAGCAAGAACCTACTAATGCCGGCTTTGAAATACGTTCTAGAAATGAACCGATGCTAGTTCCAGAAAGGCCAAGGTCTTTAAGTATGTTGGTTATAGAATTTTTTTCTAAATCTAACCAACAAACCGTAATTTATCTTTCACTATTTCTAGCATCTTTAAGGCTTTCCGAAATTAACTATTTATGTTCCAGGCATCCAGAAATGCCGGGCAAAAACGCTTTCTCGTGATTAGGCCTGAAATATCTATTATTAATCATGAATTGCGTCATTTTTGTTTGTTAATAATCTCTTATTTTCGTAGTATTGTGGTAAGACTTTTTTTTCAAAATTGAAGTTGTGATCCTCATCTGAGAGAATAATAATACCAATAATGACCGATAGGAAAAATTTTTTTTTTCTTTTATTAAACAAATGAGAAGTTGCCATTGCTATGTAATTTCATAAAAAGGTTAATTATATTATCATTAGCTAAAATATTTTCAACCTTCAATCTCACAAATAAAGTTCTATTACGTTTGTTATGTACTTATACTTAGGGTCTTTTGTAAACCAATCACAGAATGAAAAAGCTTGTTGAATAAAATACCTTTGTATAAATAAAACATTTATTGTAAACTAAGCCTTAACTATACAATAAAGTATATAATACATATTATGAACTTGGCGCTTACGCTACTTTAAATAATATGTACACAACACTCTGAGTGGTGTTATGTTTTTTTCCTTACGAAATTTCTTGATTCGGTAACCGCGCTCCAAGCCCGCGATAATAGCTATGCAATAGCTTAAAAAAACTGTGCGTAGTCGCAAGCACAGCTAGTACCTACATTATTCTGAACGTTGCTTCGTCTTTCGAATCGGCCTATTCGTATATAACAAAATTAATTTACAACAAAAACAAATTGCGAATATTACTAGCTATTCGCAATACAATACAATTCATTCCCTAGGCCATTTTTTTTTATATATTGTCTAGGGCAATGCTTGACTACATTCCACCTGATGGTAAGCGGAATGTAGTCTTAGATGGTAAGGCGCATTGCCCAAGCAACCTATTCACTCTTCTCTTGAAAACACCCACATTATATTTGGCCGGAAATACCGACGCAGGCAAATTGTTCCAGTCCTTCGCTGTACGCATTAAAAATGAGGAAGCAAAGCGCTTCGTTCGGACAGGTGAAAGGGCTCCTTTTGGCGGTGAATAGACACGTCTGCGTTTTGGTGGCGTTGAATTTGACAAGATTGGCATTGCTCCATGCGGAGACTGCCTGAAGTTTGTCATTCAAACGTTGCACCATGGCTTCTCTTTCAGACTGTACTTGATCCCGACTAGCCCGAGTACTCGGCAGATATCTTTCTACAACTGTGCTGTCGTCTGCATACCCAAAAATACCGGGCTTCAACAGATTATTAAACCATACCATACCGTCGTAAATGTAATCCTTTACAGTTTACACTATAGTAGGATATTTTTATCAAATTATTTTTAACATATAATTTAAATTTATTTAATGATTGGCTTAAGGCTTCATTTGGGAGCTTATTATAATAACGTATTCAATTACCCTTAAAGGATTTACCTATTTTATGGAGCCTAGTGCCGGGCATAGCGAGTTTATTTTTATGTCTTGTATTAATTTTATGTAAATCACAATTTTTCTTGAACTTTGAAATATTTTTATGAACGTAAATTAAATTTTCATAAATATATTGATTATAAACAGTCATCATTTTAAATTCTTTAAATTTGTTTCTTAAAAAATCTCTTGGTCTCATATTATTTATTGCGCGAACAGCCCTCTTCTGCAATGTAAATATGGTATCAATGTCAGCCGCATTGCCCCATAAGAGTATACCGTATAACATTAAGCTATGAAAGTAACTAAAGTAAACTAATCGAGCATTTTCCATATTTGTTAATCGACGTATTTTTTTAAACGCGTATGCAGCACAACTAAGTCTGCTTGACCAATCAAATATATGAGGACCCTATTGCAATTTTTCATCTAAAGTAATGTCCAAGAAAGTAGTAGATTTGACCAAGTCCAATTCCTCATTATTTAATTGTACATTGGTTCTAACATTTTAAACATTTGGTAAACTAAATTTGATACATTTCGTCTTTTTTTATTGAGTAATAAATTATTGGCTTTAAACCATTGTACAACATCTGAGAGAGCATTTACATCGTCAATAACAGATTGCCGTCTATTAACTTTAAAAGTAAGAGAAGTATCATCAGCAAACAACACTATCCCATGTTTTTCCCTCTCTAGGTGAGGTAAGTCATTTATGTAAATAAGGAACAAGAGAGGCCCTAAGATAGAACCCTGTGGTACTCCTATTTTTACCAAAGAACCAGGGGAACGTTCTCTATTGACATAAACTTTTTGATTTCAATCATTAAGATATGAACTAATCAAATCTAGGGACTTATTTTTAAATCCATAATGTTCTAACTTTTTTATAAGGATTTCATGTTGAACGCAGTCGAACGCCTTAGATAGATCACAGAAAATGCCAAGTGCATCCTGTGATCCTTCCCAGGCTTCAAATATGTTTAGCAATAGCTCAACACCAGCATCTGTTGTACAGCGACCGGCAGTGAAATCAAACTGGTTTTTGTGTAAGAGATTGATTTTACTGAAATATGCAACAAGTAGATTAAGAATTATTTTCTCAAAAATCTTACTAAATGTGGGTCAGACTGAAATAGGTCTATAGTTACTAGGATCTAATGAACAGCCAGATTTGAATAATGGAGTTATTTTACTTTGTTTCATTAGATCAGGAAATATACCATATTCTAAACAATTATTAAATATTAATGCTAAATCTGGAGCTACAATGTCAATTATGGACTTAAGTATGTCAACAGAAAATCCCCAAAGATCACTAGTCTTTTTAACGCTAATTGATCTAAATACTTTGATTACTTCTTGAGCATTAATTTATTCAAAATAAAAACTGCTAACACATTGATCTACATTCTCTCTAAGTAATCCCATAGCTGCAGCGGTAGAAGAATTTAAAGATAACGTTGTAGTCACTGGAATATTAGTACAAAAGCTTTCAAAAGCAGTAGCAACCTCGAGGTCAGACGTAACATATTTATTATCTATATTTAATTTAAGGTCGATCCTCTGGGATTTAGATCTTCCAGTTTCCTCATTAATTCTTTTCCAAGTTGTTTTTATTTTATTATTGCTACTTTCTATTTTATTTTCAATATGTTGATTTTTTGCTATTTTACATTGTTTTTTAAAAGATTTGGAAAATAAATTAACCTCGTCCCTAATCTCATTACTAGTATTCAACGTCAATTCCGCATACATATTATATAATTTTTCCCTATTTTTGTGTAACTCAGCAGATGCCCAATCACTCAACACTAATTTATCATTAACAACCACTGTTTTTGGAGTAAATACAAAGTTTAAATGAAAGAACTGAAAAAGTCATTGTCGGCGACAATTCATGACATTAATAATATTTAATTGTTTTATCATCACAATTCATTATTTGATTATTTCCATATAACTTGTTATAAAATTAAAATGACTTAGAAACATTGAATAGTAAGCATTTGTCGCACTTGCTACAGAGCATTCTTTTGTGCAACAATAAGAAAGAGAGAGATAGCATTCGAAGGCTATCTCTTTCGCGCTTGATATACCCCCGAAGGAATGTAAAATTAGATAAAACTTGTTAATAGTATATAGAATGCTTAATTCACCGAGACGGACAGCGATACGGTAGCTCAGTTGATAGAGCGACGGGACGGTTTCCCAGTAGTCGCGGGTTCGAATCCCTGCCCGTATCGGTTTTTTACATTCTATATTTATATAAATTTATATAAATTTGTTAATAGTAGATTAATTATATAGTATATAACGGGGTGAACATAATATTGTATGACACTTCATAGGGGAGAATGATAGTTTATAAGAAAAAAACCTTTGAAACTGCTAAAAATTGTATAGAATTTCTTATATTTTTAGGTGATTTTGTTACCTTTTTGAAAATTATATTGTGATATCTTTGTACATAAAGCAAATAAAGATATGTTAAACTAAGTCACGGGGGCGTAGATAAAAATACGCGTAAAACACGTTGCTATTCAGTGGCTCTCTTTACGGTATAGCCGGCCAGTTAATAAACGGCTAGTATGGGGATGAGGTATTCCATTCGCCTCGGACGCCACAGAAAGAAAGAAGAACAGGGAAAAATCGTAGAAGAGCCCTGAATAGCAACATTGTATGGGATTATCGTAGAAGAGCCCACTTATTATTAAGGGATTATCGTAGAAGAGCCCTATTATTGTGCGGGAGGATCGTAGAAGAGCCCGAGCGGAAGCTACTCTTGACTGGGTTTACCGAATGTTTGTACATTCTCGTTTTAATTACCCCTTCGAGTCGAGACCCCTATATCCATGAGAGACTAATCACCGGCGCCCGTTAGGAGTGATCATTAGTCACCCGACTTGACGTCACTCCTGCGGACAGGGTTCGTTTCGCCCTACAAAGCGGAAGGGTGCGGTAGTTGAGGTCTGATCTAGCGACCTCAGCGTAACGCCGCTCCGGTCTTTTAAGACCGCAGCCCCCGACCGCGACAGTCATTATACATAATATTGGGGTTTGAACTTTTCATCAAGGGCAAATAGCGTACCAAGCAATTTTTAATTTGTTTGATACGTTCTACAGTCACTGATAAAATTTAATAAATTGGCCATAGTGGTCAGAGTCTAATGTATTGAATAAACATTTAAAATTTGGAATAACACTTGTAAAAATGTTATCAATACAAGTGGCACTAGTGGTTGTTACTCTGGTAGGCTCCATAAACATGTGTAAAAGATTATACGATTTGAACAAATTTAAAAACTTTATACTTATTGAACTTTTTTCAAGAATATTAATATTGAAGTCTCCACAAATGATTACCTTTTTTTAGGATGTGATAGTTTAAAGTTTAAACAGTATCAAATCTGTAACAATGTATATTCTTCAATTTATTTAGAATTATGGCGAGACAGACAACAATTGAGGTAGCTTTAATAAAGAAAGCTAATGAATGGCAACAGTGAATGTATTGTTTAAAAAACACTTTTAATATTAAGATAATACCCGACGTTGAGTTTAATTCTTCAAATAGACTCAGACGACAGACAGTCGATATTTTAGTAGTATTATTACTTCGAACAACAAAAAGTTGACGGATCTACAAACAATAACAAAGGTTTTTCTTTCCCTTTTTTCCCATTTTCTACTTTCCTTACTCATCATTTATTTTGACACACGTCGGGCTTTCATCGAGTCGGCTAAAAAGACGACTGCGTGAGCTGCAGTGTCTAGGGGTGAACCCTAATGACTGCGATTATTAATCTCTAGGGGCATTTTGCTCCTACGTCTTGTTTTGGTGGAGCCCCTATTTTTAGGAGGACCACGATGGTTTTAAGTTTGTTGGGTGGTGTTTCTTTTTGGATGTTTGACGTTAGTGCTTGACGGCCGACTTGCTTGCAATTTTGATGTGTTGCCTGGGTGTTGAGTTTGCGAGAGGGTCTAGATCAAGGTCTTGACGTCTAGGGTGCTTCGGGTTCGAGTGGAATGATGTTGTTATCCGATGAGTTCCCTGGGAGTGGGCTTTTTGTCGGGAGGTCTGGAGTGCAGAGGCGCAATGTTATTTAGGTGCTCAAGTTGGGATGAGTCCGCTCGGTTGAACATCCGCTCGGTGAGATCTTTGATAAAGGTTTCGATGTATTTGATTTGGAGATCTCTTTGAATGGTTTTAGAGCTGACAAACCAGGGCGCCTTGATGATTCTCCGAAGCGAGCGCGATTGGAAGGCTTGCATTTTGGTCTTGTTTGTTGAGGATAGTAGTCCGTACCAGGCAGGGGCAGCATAGGTCAGTTTTGGTCTGACGTAGAGTTTATAGATTGTGAGTTTTACCTTCGTGGGTATGTTAGAGGCAGTTATCGGCCAGAGTTGGGCGTTTGTACTCCTTACTGCTTTGATGCAGTGGATGAGGTGTCTGTTCATGGTAAGACGGTTGTCAATCGTGATGCCTAGATATTTGGCATAATTGTTCCAGGTGATCTCTTCTCCGAGTAGGCGAAGAGGAGGTGGAGGCTTGGTTGTTCCGAACATAATGGCTTGCGTTTTCCCGACGTTGACGGCGAGCCGCCAGCGTGTGAGCCATTCTGGCAATAGATGTAGAGTGCGCTGCATGAGAATTGCTGTGCGTTTCTTATTAATGGAGCTAGTGATGTAGGCGGTATCGTCTGCATAAAGTGCCAGAAGAGATTCGTCTAGTTTAGGTACGTCGTTTGTGAACCAGGCGTACAGTGCCGGAGAGAGGCAACTGCCCTGGGGAACTCCGGCTGTGATGGGTCTGTCTGTTGATTTTGCCTTGCCGATGGAGACAAAGAATTTTCTATCCTTAAGGAAGGATGCTATGACGTGGATAGCTCTCTTGGGGAGATTTTCAGCCTTCATGAGTTTGTAGATGAGGCCTTGATGCCATACTATGTCAAAGGCTTTCTGGATATCCAGAAAGACCGCTGCGACGAATTTGTGATGGTTTCTTTCATTTGTGATATGGTGGATGACTCTAGCGAGTTGAAGCGTGGTTGAATGTTCGCTGCGGAACCCGTGTTGCTCTGGGCGGAACTCTATGTGCTTTGCTATTTTGTTTAGCAATAGGTGCTCGAAAATTTTTGATATTGATGGAAGTAACGTTATTGGCCTGTGGTTTTCAGCCTTTAGCGGGCTCTTTGCGGGCTTGGGTATGAGGATAACCTTGCCGGTCTTCTAGGCCGAGGGGAAGTGGCCGGTGCGGAGTATTCCATTAAAGAGTTTCGTGAAGGAGGCGATGGTCCGGAACGGTAGATGTTTCAGTACCTTGTTGTCCAGGAAGTCGCATCCGGGTGCTCTTTTTGATTTAGAGCGGCGTATAATGTTCAGCACTTGCCTTGGCGAGAAGAATATCGGGTCCTTATGGTTTTCTAGCGGCTCAAGCGAATCCGCGAAAAGTTCTGCTCTGTCTTCGGGAGCGTAGACAGGGAGTCCTTGTTCGTTTATTAATGGGGTGCTCGGGGGTGCCTTTTTGGTAAGGGCACGGCAGGTACGATGAAAGTTTGGATTCTCTGAGTAAGTGATCGAGGATAGGTGATTTTCCCAGGAGAGTTGCCTGTGTTCTTGTATTAAGGTAGAGATGTAGCTGGAGAGATGGTTTAGCTTGTTTTTCAGAGTAGGGCAGCGTGTAACTTGCCATATTTTACGTAAGCGTCTCTTCTCTGATAGTTTTTCAGAGATGTTGCGAGGTAATCTGGCGTACTGTCGGGTGCTGGGGATGGTTTTTGTGGACCGGTGCCGAGGTGCCGAGGTGCCGAGGTGCGGATTTGACAGCAACGGAGAGTTCGTTGGTTAGCATGTCGACATCTTCGGGGTTTCTGATTTTTCTCCAAGGAGTGTCGCATTCAAGGATAGTAGCGAAGGCGTTCCAGTCCGTGATGGTGCGTTTTAGAGGCGTTGTAGTGTTGTATCCGGTTGTAGGTATTGTGATTAATACCGGAGAGTGGTCAGATCCGTGATTGCAGGGCAAGGTTTCCTGCGTGAGGGGAGCGGGCAGCTCAGAGTGGACGGCAATGTCCAGGACGTCGGGCTGATATCTGGAGCAATCAGGCCAGTGGCTAAATTTAATTGTTCTGTGATTTTTAGCAGGGTTTTGCCACTGAGGTTTGTGCAGGACGAGTGCCAGGCGGGACGTTTGGAGCTTAAGCCGCCTGCGATGATGGAGGTTGTATTGTTGCTGAAAATCTCTTTTATGTCGTCCTTATCTAATGGGTAAGTCGGGGGCTTATAAGCCGCGTACAATCTGATAGGTTTGCCGTGTAGACTGAGTTCCACTCCGAAGACTTGGATAGAGTTGAGGCGCAGATTTGGTACAATTTGATGTGTTATCTTTCTTTTTATGAGAATTAGTAGCCCCCGAAGCGCTTTGTGGTTGCGTGGGGGTTCGTCTTGCCTGTAGACGTGATAATTGGGAAAATTGAGCTTGTCCGATGGCTTCAGGAGAGTTTCGGATACAAGTAAAACATCGACTTTCTGTTGTTCAAGTAATGCGATGACCAGGTATTTTTTGTTAAGAATACTTCGAGCGTTCCAATGCATGATTCGTAGGTTACTTTCCATTGAGGGTGATGAGTTGGGACATCCCGTTCATTAGTATGGGAAGGGTGTTTTTCCCTTCGCTCATGGCTATCATGGTATCTTGTATGATTTTTAAGGCCACTTGGATGACCGTATGTTTGTCCGGAGCGGCGTTCGGTTGATGTTGAGATTTTATGGCCGGTTTGGCTGCAGGTGCACTAGTTGTGGAGGGGGAAGGACGCGCGCTTGCGCTCTGAGTGACGTGGCGCGTTACGCTTGCTCGGATTTCTGTTGGTAGGGCCGTTTGCGTCTGGCATGAGCGTGGTGACGTGTTGTTGTTGAGTTTGCATCGATGAGTCATCGGAAACTGGTTTGACACCCGTTTGAATGATGTTAGTTTTCATGGCGCGCACTTCCCTTTTGTAAATAGGGCATCGGACGCTGTTTGCGGTGTGGTCGCCTTTGCAGTTTGCGCATGTCGGAGGGTCTTCTTTGGGGCGAGGGCAGTCCCTCGCGTAGTGTTCGTCGCCGCATCGTACGCAGGCGGCGGGGCGGTGGCAACAGTGCGAGGAATGCCTGAATTTTTGACATTTGTGGCACTGTGCCAGCCGCTTTCTTTTGATCCAGCCTTCTATTTTAATACCGGTCATTCCCATTAATTCATTAATGAGGTACACATTTGGGATGGCGTCCTCGGTTTTCTTGATGAGCGTGAAATATAGGCATCCGCCACGACGGCTATTCACTGTTTACCCAGGCCTGACACTCCACCATTTTCCTTCGCGCCTGTTGATGAAGTCGAGGTTAAGAAGCACCTTCTAGCCATAACATCAAAGGCTACTGGTTGTGACGGTATTAACCGGACTATGATAATGTTCATCATAGACGCGCTTATTGATCCCTTGTCCAAAATAATTAACTTTTCCTTTTCCTGTGGTAGTTTTCCACATCTGTGGCGCAAAGCGCACATTCTCCCACTTCCAAAGATTTCTAATCCTTCATTATCTTCTCACTACCGTCCCATTTCAATATTACCTTTTTTATCCAAGATAATTGAATCCATTGTTCACTCCCAACTCTCCCGATTCCTTTTAAAGTATAACCTGCTGGACCCGTTGCAATCAGGCTTCCGCGCTGGACACAGCACAAGTACAGCTCTATTAAGGGTTACTGAGGACATTCGTGTAGGAATGGAAAACAAATGTGTTACCATTCTTGTACTGATTGACTTTAGTAACGCTTTTAGTACTGTTGATCATGACCTCTTGCTTGCGTTGCTGTCCAGTTACAACATCTCGGCTTCTTCTATCAGGTGGTTCTCCTCATATCTTCGGGGGCGCCAGCAGGCCATTCGCACTGAGGAGGGTCTCTCTGATTGGTGTGATGTGGTTGCTGGAGTCCCTCAAGGCGGTATTTTATCTCCCTTATTATTTTCTCTTTTTATAAATTCCATCACTTCTGACTTAAATTGTCATTACCACCTTTACGCCGATGACTTGCAGCTTTATACGCATACCGAAATAAATTTAGTAGACCAAGCTATTCACTCCGTAAACGCTGCTCTTCAGCGAATATTGCATTGGTCTAATGACTTTGGAATACAAGTTAACCCTAGTAAATGTCAAGCAATTATTATTGGTAGCTACCGTCAGTTGGCCCATATTGACCAAGATTCCTTACCAAATTTAATATATGACAACAATGTAATACCCTTTTCTTCGCAAGTTAAAAATTTAGGAATATTTTTAGACAGCTCTCTTAGTTGGCAGCATCAAGTCAAAGAACTGTCACGTAAATTTTATAGCACATTTCACCCATTGTTAAGGCTCAAAAACTTCCTATCCCTTCGCGCTAAATTACAGTTAGTTAATTTGTTATTGCTGCCTATCCTTGACTATGCTGATGTGTGCTATGTTGACGCCAATGAAGTACTTCTGAATAAATTAGACCGCCTGCTTAACACTTGTATCCGCTTCATTTTCGGACTTCGTAAGTTTGACCATATCTCTGACTTTAGGTCAAAACTAAAATGGTTGCCCATTCGTAAACGGAGAAATCTAAGAACCCTGTGTCTACTATACTCTATTTTGTTTAATCCTTCCACTCCTGTTTATTTAAAATGTAATTTCTCCTTTTTAACGGATACACATGACAGATTGCTTCGTTCTTCCAAAAATTTATTGCTTCATACACCTCTTCATCGTACTGGTTTCTTGTCCAACTCATTTACTGTATCTGCTGTCAGACTGTGGAACGAATTACCGGAGCATGTAAGAAAAGCCCCAACTCGTGAGTCGTTCAAGCGCCGAGTGAAAGAACTTTATCTCAAATAATTAATATAATTTATACTTATGTATCAATATAAGTACTATATATCATATGTATTATAATCGTATATAGTATATATCCCATTATAGCTAGAAAATTGTATCGTATTAATTATTCTTACGCATTAATATATTTATTTGCATCCGTATTTTTATAATAATTATATATTTTATTATTAATATATATATTTTATTGTTAAGAATTTTGTTGTGCTTTTCTGTTTTTTTATTATAATTATTGTTTTTGCACGCCTACCACAAGCTCTCCTGTACTTCCTAAGGTTGGCTGGTAGAGAATGTCTAAGTGGCATTAAGCCCGCCTTTTGTACATTTTTTTTTATTTGTGCAATAAAGAATTAAATAATAATAATAATAATCTGTTTCACATATACGGCTTCAAAGCCGAAATGGTTGAGTTCTTGTTTGATTTCTTCTAGGTCGGTCCCTTGTGGGAGACCTTTTATGGCAATCTTATGGTGCTTGTCAGCGGTGAGGGAGAATGAATGCCAGTAAATACGCTCTTCTTTCTCAAGCTTGTTGAGATATCTCTGTAGGTAACGGTATTCTTCTTCGGATTTGGAGAGAAACGCATTCCTTTTCCACTTTTATGCACTGTTGGGGCTTTCCCGAATTTTTCCTTTATAACTTTCACGTGATGAGCCCAGTTTGGCATCTGCTCCACAACTAACGGTGGGAAGCGGGGGCTGCTTGTTATATACTCGTCCACCGTCGTGTCTGTGGCGGGGGTGGTGGGTTAATCGGCGCGCAACTAGCGCGAGTTGCGGGAGCGTTGAGCGCCTCAGCGTAGGTTTTCTGCGCTTGTGATTGGTTTGTCTCTTCTAGACGGGGTCTTTTTAGTCCTGTCCTTTCTCCGGAAAGCGGAGCGTGGTCTTGATTATCCGAGATTTTCTGGGGAGCGGGGACATCAATGTCCATCTCTGTCTCCGTAGCTTCGGCTGTTTTCTCTAGCAACTTCCTTTCCGCAATGCGGGCTTGCGTCCGGAATATTTCCGGGAGCGCCGTGTCTTGAATGACGCGTCTAAGGGCTTCTAGCTGTGATTTTACGTCACCTGATGGCGGAGACGGGCCTCGCTGGTCTGGTGGCGGCTTTCGGACGAGTCGTAGTCGTCGCGGTCGATAGGAGACCGCGAGCGACAATCCCTTACGGGGGACGTGGAGTCCGTTGACGAGCGACGCGAGGCGGCGTTCATCGCGGAGTCTTGAGCACAGGTGGGTCTTGAAGCACACGTTCAGGCGTACCTTGGTCAGGCGACCTGCCTTTTTTACGGGGCGATCGGAGGACTGCGGTGGCGACTGGCGGCGGCGAATGGTTTTCTGCTTGGAGAGCGGCGGCGCAGGGGCACACGGTATCGTTTTGACACAAACAATACCGGCGTCCCTGTTAGTGAGCGGTGGTGTATCTTCTTCGGCACAAGTGCTTCGGTTGGTGTCCAGATTTATTTTGATGTAGGTTTTAATCGCTTTTAAACTGCATGTTTGCGGTTCTAATCTGTGTGATGTGGCGCTGAAGTCATCCACCTCTCATATGCATAGATAAAAAGTATAAAATGGTCTGGAAAAGAAAAAAGTATTTGGAGGAAAAAATATTTTTTTTTTTTGCTTTTATTGTCTTGAAAACGTTTTGTGTGGTTTTAGCAGAAATATATATTTTTTACTATTTTTAAAGGTTTCAAAGTACAGTTTCAAAATAACAGTTCGTTTCTAATCAAATTTATTACCATTTCAAAATGTTCAAATTTAACCTCATTATCCAAAGACATGTTAAGAAGTTTGAAAAGCCAGTTAGGTATCTCCGCTAAAATAAAACCATTCTGTCATATAGATAGTTTAAGCTCCTATCAATAAAGTGAAAAATGACTGATAACTTTATTTAATATTTCGGGTGATGACAATTTCATATTAACACTGACTGACTGAATAAAATGTTAGATACATTTCGTGTAGTTATAAATCGTTTCCATCATCTGTTCTAACTTATATATTAAATAGTTCCATAAATCCCATAATGAGTGTTTGGTTCTATGCATCGAAGTAAAGGTTGGAAATAAGGTATTTTCACATTCTTAATTTGTATGCAAAAGTATAGTTATCAAAAATAAAATAAAGTAGGTACTTAATTGTAAAGTATAGTTGCAAACCCTAAATATGCATCAATGTAGTTTCGAAAGTGAACACACTCCACTTGTATTATGGAAATATATTCGATTTCCACAAAACCAGACCAGACAAACAAACATTGAAAATCAAATGACTAAATTGATTGATTAGTTTAGTCCATTTTACATAGAAAAGGTCTTATTAGATTATAAATATTCGAGCTGTTCTTTCGTTGCATTCATTTTCTAATATTTTATAATCCTTCCTAGTCAACTTTTTAATTTTATTAATTTGTCATATTTAATAATAACTTAATGTTAAAGCTTTGTTTCGTTCGTACGGTGTTGAACCCGAAGTTCGTATCTACGTACATTCAGCATAGACCCAGGTCAGTGACCGAATTAAAATAAACTAATAATAATTGTATGAATAGCAATAAAATACACAGGTGAGTCCTGCTCGTCGAAGGTGCCTCGCCATCTTGACCTTGAAAGGAGTTGGTTGACCTCATGGTAGAGAGGTAAGTAGATATTTAATTACTCACCGGATGCTATTGTCTTTGATCATATCGGTTTGATCGTCGACTGGAACATGCAGTTTGACGACTAGTCACTGTTGCCCAATTAATTTAGATGGTTAGTTTATAATAGGTATATAGGACCGTTTTTCATATTATTATATAATAAATAAAACTATCACCACTGTTTATCGCTATCGCTGTTAATAATTAGGTATTTTGGTTCAAATCTAACTTAAAAATATATATATTTGAATGTCATTTATTAAAGATAGAAAAGAAACAACATAGAACAACAGTAAAGTATGAGAACTCAGTACACGGCGCTGTCCGCAGAGGACGCGGCTGCGATGAGGAGAGTGTCCAGAGCGGCAACGCTGGCCGCAGGTTCGCGCGGGACCCGGGAGTAGCGAGCTGGCAACACGCGCAGGTCGCGTTCCAGCCGGCCGCCGCGCCGCCGCGCCGTCCGGCCCGCACTGCGACTACAAGCAGCACGCCACCGTCTCCCTCTCTCATTTGTCTTTATTTTTCCTGAAAACACTCAGTCTTAATTATTAACCAACATCATTGTTACCCTTTATACCACTGCTTAGTGATCTTATGAACAACTGAATATGTTTTTAAGTAATTATATAAACAAAATGATAAATAATTTTTTAATGTCTAATGCAATGATGCAAATATCATATTCATACAACAAACTTTTAGCACAGTAATACAGAGATGAATATGATAATGATCTGTGCTATAATATCTATCTCCACATGTACAGATATTATATTTAAAATTCGTAGACCACCGGAAGTTAATTAAATTAGGTATTCTTTCTTCATTATTTTTACAATTTATTATATTAGTCTTAGATAAACTGATTAATAGGATATAGAAGTTAAAATGCACAGACTTCTGTAATAAGAAATAAGTCTTGAATAATATAATAATATACATTATATTCTCAGTATTTATATGTGTATTTCTATGTATTTGTATCGTTGTCTAACACCCTCAACACAACCAAATATTTTGCTTAGTTAGGGGTTAGATCAATACGTGTGTTATTTGTCCTGATATTATTACTATTTATTATTATAGTTTGCATAGTAAATGCTGGCCTTTGGTCTTTACTCATATTATTTAAGTCTTCAAAATCAACTTACCTCTCCTTAATGATTTTTAACAGTCGTCTCTGTTTCATCTGTTTTCTCAATCATAGTAATATAACACAACTTCTTTATACAGGCCCGCTTCAATTCATTCATCATATAACAACGTGCCAACAATAGGAGGTGTTCAAGATTGTCAGTGTTTAATGTGTTCAAGTATAAATAAATTTTAAAATCATTCAACACATCCTTAGGATATGGTAATTCAACTCGACCTTCCTTGTTTTCTTTAAAATCGTTTCTTATCATTTTCTCAAATACTTCACTTGCTCCAGCTAGAACACTCTTATGCACCCGGATAGACCCATCTATACCCTTAATTTCAAAGTCGGTGAAAGAATCATCGTTAACAAGAAATCTTAAGTAAGGGGATGCTTTTACACCTACATTTATTGCAATATTAAAATTGTTAGTTAAAATTTCATAACTTCCTATCTCACGCCAATCACTATCATCACCGATAAATGTTTTTGACTTCAGTTTTAGTTCTGTACTGTTTACTTTAAAGATGTACAATAACCTATCGTCAACACACTTCTGAAATTTTATATATAAGTCCCAACAATTTGAATTAATAAAATTTATACGACCTTTGAGTTGAAACTCCATACACATCATTTTAAATAAGGGGCTGAATATTTCTATACCTCTCTGTATATTACAACACACTTTCATTTTCAAGCTATTATCCGACACAACTACTTCCTCTATGTTCATACTGGAATATTTATGCAAGTAAATAACAAGTTAATATAGTAAGGACTCTGTGAACAACACGTACTGTTATGTTCACGGTATGTTAACTCAATGACAGACGACAGTTACTGAATCTGAACACACTGATATCTGAAACTGATAAGGCCCAACTCTAGGAATCAGTAATCAGTAACTGATAATAATCAGTAATCAGTAACTGATTATTGATTAGTGTTGAGCTGCGTGGCGACGAGTGTGCAGAGCGGCAACGCTGAGCGCAGAACTGCAAAGTGACGCGTGCGCAGCGAGCTGGCAACACGCACAGCCCACACTGCGGCTGCCCGCCACCATCGTCCGCGAACAATAAACGACCGCCCGCTGCACTACCTCTTTCATTTGTCTTTACTTGTCCTGAAAACACCTTAAGTCTTAACGAACATCATTGTTGCCCTACATACCACTGCTTAGTCATTTTATGAAACAGATATTATTATTCAATAAAATAAATGATAAATATTTATTTAATTGTATAATGTTGTAGATTTTAATGTCTGATATAATAATGCAAAGAATATATACATATTCAATAGCACTTTGGCAGGTTGATAGAAACAAAGATATGTATGTATGCAAAAACATAATCTGTCCTATAATATCTACCTATTTGTCAGCACATTCTCTAGTACATTTATAAGATTTAATATTCCAGCAAACGCCAATCACTATCATCACTGATACCTAAATGTTTTTGAATTCAGTTTTAGTTCTGTACTGTTTACTTTCAAGATGTACAACAATCCGTCGTCAACACATTTCTTAAATATTATATATAAGTTCATAACTCTATACAATTCATTTTATATAAGGAGCTGATTTTTCCTGTATTCTTCCGTATATTACAACACATATATTCCGTATATTCCGTATATTTCATTTTTCCCCCTCCCCCTTATATTTAGAACAATAGATCATTTTGACCAGGTTAAGTATCTAGTTTGTTCTGCTGTTTAGTACAGACACATACAAACAAATTATGAAAGTCACAGCCGAAGAATGCAAAAAAAACCAAGATTACTTTTAATTATATTTAATTAAATTAATTAAATTATTACAACATATTAACTATTACTAGAGATGACAATTGTTCGAAGAATGAACGAAAAGTGATTTACTAAATTATTAGATTACGAAAGAAACATCGGTCATGTCCGGTGTTCAGTGGTGGTGGTGGTTGCAGCGTAAGCAATACGCCCGGGGTCAATCGATGGCACTAGGTGTGTTGCAACAGCCTGCTGCGTCGGCGATCTGCCTCGTGTCCGTTGGTAGGAACGTGTGACCCCAATATCGATGAAATACCTAGCTAGCAGTTACTAAGCTAGGTGCGGTTGTAACTCCTCCCCCCGAAGATCAGCGACTAATCGAGAACATTGTTTGAGATGGTGGCTGAGATCTTACCATGATCTACTTTTATATGCCTTGGACTGGTGATCTTTGGAGTTGGAATGGCATATATTATTTCAGCCATTTCAGTCCTAGTTTCTTCGGCTTGATTTGTTTCGCTGGTACTTCCGGCTCGTAGCTTCCTGTACATTAGTGCACTAAGTATGATGGCACTTGCACCTAGTAATAGACTATAGACAGGGATCGTAGTGTGGTACATAGATTGGTCCATATCTCGTCTAAGATGGATAGGTTGTTCCATTGATATCTTGGTATTTAAGTTATGCAAATTTTCTAAATTGGCTGAGTTCAGAATGATAGATGTGCGGTTACTTCGTCTAAATTCGCTGTAGTGCGGCATTTCCATAATTCTCACCACACGTCCTTTTATGCGGTTATCTGAATTAAAAATTGACAGTTCAGATGTCCTTAGTCCACAATTAGTTGGTATCACAGCTAAATAACTGCCCTGGAGGGTTTGATATCGTTCTTGTCTACAGGTTATCTTGATTTTCGTTGGGAATGGAAAGTTAATCGTGTAATGCATGTCGTCGAGTTCTTCAATAGCTGCATTTTTTAAAACGACTGGAGTCTGGTTACAGGAGCTGCTTATTTCTTGCTGGGTGATAAGCAGTTGCACGCAATCAGGTTTACCCTGGATGCTGTAATCTGGTTTAGACTCACAGAGAAACCATGAATTTATCTTCGGACATTCAGTCTCCATGTACCTAGAGTCATTTCTAGAGATTGCTATATAGGGTGAGGTAGGTATTAGGACTTCGTTATGTTTGTTGGGAACTATGGATAATTTATAAAGGTTATAGTTGTTTGGATTGGCAATGGGAACTTTGATAACTATGACGATTTGTTTCTCTACGTAAAAGTATCCTAATTTTATTACCTCAAAGAAATTTCTATAATCTAAATCTAAGACTTCATCTTTTAAATATAAAGTCTTAATCTTAAATAATATATTTTTTATTTCGTCTAAATTAACTATAGTATAGGATATGCTCGATGCACGAATAAAAGCTAAATTATATTCTAAATTTCTAAGCTCGTTAGCCAAATTTTCAATATTGTCTTCTAAAATTAAAAGATATTGGGTTAAATGAGCGTATTTAACTAAATCTATTTCCCTATTGCTATTACTTTCCATAATTAAATTGACCATTCCATAAATCCTACTCTGATTAAACACTAATTTATCTAAGATTTTAGTACTTTCAGTGGTCCATTCTTTATTTAAAGTAATATGATTATTTAACTCGTTTTCTAATATTTGTTCACTATTCTGAAGGTTTTTTATGGCATTATCATACTTAATGGCATCAGAATAATCTAGATTTCCAGAAATGCTTTTAATCACAGTGCCGAGTCCATCAATTAGACCTCTTTTATAACGTTTTGGTTCTAGCATCCGTAACTGGTCAGAAATTTCACTAAGTTTTGTGGTAAGGTGTTTTAAATGGGGGTCAAAATATGATAAAGTTTTATTATTTAATAGAGGCCAAAATTCTAGAATTTGTTGTTTAACTAACTTAACTCGGCGATGAATGATATTTAAGTCTATATAATTTAGAAAAGAGTGATAATGGGAAATTAACTTAGATGGTCCTAATTTAAAGGGAAGTAATCCGGGTCCATTGTCTAGAGAGTCAATTGTCACGTCTTGTCCTAACGTCCAGTGAAATAACAGCGTCAGCAGTAGTATCCTGTAACAATGTAGAGTCTTTAGGACTACGTTTAAGGCGTGATTTGGCTACAGGTCCACGTTTCTTTTTAGTGTATATGTGGATGGGCAGATCAGCCAGAACCGTATCCTGAGTATATGGTGGAGCTAGTTTCTGTCGGGAAGCCATAGGATTACGCACGAATACTTGTTGGTCGGGAGTGTAATCTTTCTCGGGTTCTCTATTTTTGTTCCTATTTTCCGTCAGTTGAGTTCGGTCGTGTAAGGCAGTCTCGTTAATGAGGTCGTAAACGTAGTTCATTCGTGTCTTATGGTCTTGGGAGTATTGTTGTAAGAGGTTGAGGTTGAGTCATGTCAATATCTAACGGGTCTCGTGGATCAAAGTGTCCTGTTATTATATCTAGGGGTCTACATTTAGTAAAACTATGGATTGTGCTATTGTAAGCTAATAATGCATAGGGCATCAAATTAACGACGGATTCACTGCGTTTTTCTAATTTTAGGATCCTAAGATGTTCCAAGATTGTTGAATGGAACCGTTCTATCATACCATTATCGTTTGGGGTATATGCAAGAATTTTGTGGTGTTGGATTTTATGAATTCTAGTAAATTCTGAAAATATTTGATTCGTAAATTCAGGACCTTGATCTGTTACTATTGTAAGAGGCATGCCATGATGAGTACTAAATGTTAATAGCGATTGTACTACGCTTAAAGCTGTGCTATCCTTAAGATGATACGCTTGAGCGTATTTAGAAAATGCGTCTATTATAGTTAGATATTTCTCATTTTGAGCAGTGAAGAGATCAAGGTGGACTATTTCAAACGGCTTTGAAGGAGGTGGCACAACGGAAAATCTTTGTTTTATAGGATTACGGTCGTACTTAGCCTGACCGCAAATGCTGCATTCATTAATGTATTTGGCTATTGATTCTTTTTGTTTAGGCCAATAATACTTAGAAGAAAGGGCTAGATAACATTCAGTAATACCACGGTGGTTGGTTTTACCCTCGTGATATTTTTGTATGATTTCTTGCTGCCGTAAATACTCTTTTACGTTTTCTAGTTCGGTTTTTGTTAGAACTAGATTCATGGCAGAGCTCTTAAATTTGTCCTGAATTAATGGGATGATTTTATACATGGCTAGAGGGGGATGTATTATAATTCCAGTCCTAACTTTGGGCTTCACAAATTCTTTAACTGCATTTATGACATCGGTTTCGAGGTTGGATTCGGATAGTTGGATAGTAGTTCTCGTGTGAGTCTCAAAGGGCTTGGTTGTAGTCGGTCGTTTCTTTATGTCACCTACTAATACAAAACAGACTTGACGGTTGAATTTATTAAGGGGATCGTCAGTTATTGGGATTTCTATAATAGGGTTTTCTACACTTGTATGAGCGGTTTCAGTAGATGAATCTGTTAGAGATGGAGGTCGCTCAGATGCATTTACTACAATGGAACTAGTATCTTCGTTATTTATTTCTACACGGGATAAAGCATCGGCGTTGGTGTTATTTTTGCCTTGCTTATACACTACAGTGAAATTGTATTCGCTTAATTTAAGCTTCCAACGTGTAAGTCTCGAACCAGGTTCTTTTAAGTTCATTACCCATTGCAAAGGCTTATGGTCAGTAACAATTAAAAATTTTCTGCCAAAAAGGTAGGGTCGAAAATACTTAGTCGCCCAAACAATAGCCAATAGTTCCTTTTCTATAGTGCTATAGTTAATTTCATTAGAATTTAAAGTTCGCGATGCATAAGCTATGGGTTTGTCTGTTCCTACTGAACCTTGTGAAAGAATAGCTCCTAAGGCGAAATTGGATGCATCTGTGGTAAGGACGAAGTCTTTCGTAAAGTCAGGATATTGTAGGATAGGGTCATTGGTTAGTAAGGTTTTACATTTTTCAAAACAGTCGATATAGTCAGTGTCATGTATTCTTATCTTTGATCCTTTCTTCAAACATTGTGTCATTGGTTTCGTAATACGAGCAAAGTCTGGTATGAACTTCCTATAATATCCTAACAAGCCAAGGAAACGCTTGATTTCGGTAGCGGTCTTAGGTATGGGAAATTTTTGAATAGCGGTGATCTTATCCGGGTTTGGTTTAATACCATCCTTACTAATAATATGACCTAAGTACGACGTTTCTAATTTAAGAAATTCGGACTTATCCATTTGAATCTTGAAGTTACTTTCCCGTAATTTTTTAAAAACTTTTTCTAGGTTGACCATATGCTCTTGTAACGAAACGCTGAATACTACGATGTCATCTAAATAAACTAAACATATAGAGTTTTGAAGATCTCTTAGAACATTATCCATGACTCGTTGAAAAGTCGATGGAGAATTTTTTAAACCCATGGGCATTCTCAAAAATTCGAAGTGCCCATGCTCAACGTTAAAAGCCGTTTTATGAACGTCTTCTGGATTCATTTCAACCTGATAGAATCCGCTAGCAAGGTCAAGGGTCGTAAAATAATGACAATTACCTAATTTGTCTAATACGTCATTGATATTAGGGATGGGGTATTTATCATCAATAGTCTTTTCATTAACTTTCCTAAAGTCGATTACAATGCGCCATTTGACTTTTCCAGACGCATCAGCCTTCTTAGGGACTACCCAGATAGGGGAGCTCCATGCTGATTGAGATGGACGTATGATACCCTGCTCTAACATCTTAGAGATTTGATCTTGAACTTCCTGTCTGTGAACGAACGGGTATCTATAGCTTTTAGTATAGACAGGCAATTCATCCGTGGTACGAATGCTGTGTTTGATTGTATTGGTGAAAGTTAGAGGTTCACCTTCGATGTGGAAGACATCAGAGTATTGAGCGCATAAAGATTCTAAATTAACGCGCTCTTCAGGATTCAAATGGTCCGTACGTAGACGCGAACATACTTCAGTAGCGCGATCCTTACAGTGTACTCTACTAGTGCTTTGGATGTTAAATAATTCTGCACTAACCGGTTTATCCATAGAAAATACTATGTCGTATCGACTAGGATTAAAAACTTCTACAAAACCTCGGTTATCCTTAACTGTAGTAATACAGTCGCGTATATGACAATTAGATAAAATTTGTTCGGGTACTAAAACATCTCCTTCATGAAAGTTAATCGGAACATGAATTAATTTAGATGAATTTGCGGGTATTATATCCTCATATAAATTACAATTCCTAAAATTATACAGACGTAATGGATTAGAAGAATGTCTCGTAATTAAAATTTTCTTTTTTAAATCAATACTAGACTCAAGTTTCTCTAATAGATCGTAACCAATCAATCCATCGAAATAATCGTGGAATTTATAAATGAATAAAGTTATGTCGGTTCTTTCTTTGAACTCGGGAAAACAAGGTAAGGTTATAGAAAAATCGTTTCTAGTAGTTGCATGAATATTAGTGACTTCAAAGGGGTCATAATTACATGAGATGTGAGAAAAATATTTATTGACTGAATCGGGGCTTAAAAAAGATTGGTTCGCACCCGTATCAATTAATAACTTAAGAGGAGGGTTTGCAATTTGTATATAAGGTAGCTGGCGTTGCGTCTGTAAATTAATTTCTATTTTAGTTTTTCTGACTTTGAGGGTTTCTGAAAATCCTCGCTGATGGGAGAGTCCTCGCTGGGTGGCTCTTCAACGTAATATTGACTAGGCTCATAGTGGCTTTGCTCATATACGGGTTCAGGAATCGGTTGAAGTTCATAGTAGTCGGGGTAATAGTACTCATTATAATAATTATGGTAATCACTATAACTATCATAATCGTATTGTGGATCGTAACACTCGTTAAAATTCATTTCTCTTGTCTTAAAGTAATTTGACGGGGGTGGATTCCCGTGTTTAGTCCAGTCATGGTGAGGTCGCGATGAGATAGGTTTTGTTGCGTAGTGACTTACGCCACTCATAGGTCGGGGACCTAAATTATGAGAATGCTGGTATCCTGTCCTAGGCTGGGGTATTTTAAATACATTACTTTGCGGTCTGTAATTAGGCGGGGGTGCACTAAACATTTTCTGTGTTCTAGTAGGACCATGATTATGAGGAGCTTGGGGCGTCCAGATTGGCATTGGCCTCGGTGGTGGCATATTTAATTGACGCGAGGGGCTTGGCAAATTTAGGGGTGGTATATTAAATGCACGCGCGGGTGGCATAACGAAAGGTGGCTGAGAGCTGAAAGCATTTTTATGTGGATTTAATGAAGACGTTAATTGCGGTTTCCTCTCGGGCAAGTGATCATTCCGCTGCTGTAGGTACAACGTGTTCATTTCCTCATGAACATACTCTAAAGCCTTTTCAATACTTTCAGGTCGCATACACCGTATTTGGGAACCTATTGGGTCACGAAGACCACGCAAATATGCCTGAAGGGTTAATTTTTTATACAAGGAACGCTTTGATTCAATAGTACTTGGTACGGTTTCATGCAAACTAATATATGTCATAATCGTACTGAAAAGATTTTGACATTTTTCGTAAAATTCCTGTGGAGTTACAGAGCCTTGTGTCATAAGCACCAAATCGTTATAAAGAGATGTCTCATCTCGATGATCCGCAAAATTATTAATGAGAGCACTACGAATGCCGTCCCAGGTCTCTGGGATCCCATTGGAATTTATTGTACGCGCCGCGGGCCCAGTGACTTTATTTAGTATGCCATTTAATAAAGCTAAATTGCTTAATCCATAAGCAGGGTCGTTTCTAATATACTGTTCAACTAATTGATCGCAAAGATGAATAAAACGCGTTAAAACGTTCGGGTTACCGTCGAACTCTGGTACTAATCTAAGCGCTTTGAAAATACTATCTACTAAGGCGTCACACATCCTGGAATAATCTAATTCGTTACTTTCTAAACTTATATTTAAGTTCCTACTAGAATCTAAATACGATAATCTAGAATTTCTAACTAACCTAGGGGTCCGCAATTGCCTTGGATGGAAAATTTTGGAAATAAATTATAAGGAAATAAGTTAAAACAAAGGAATAGCAAGTCTAGATAGATCTAGATACTCACATATGCATAATTGGTTTCTCTGCGTGTATCGATGTCTGGATACTTCTTGGCTGCGATTGTAGATTCTCGATAGCTGCTGCGGTCCTTGCTTGATGCACTGACTCTAACTTTAACAGCTATCCTACCGACTGCGCCAATTATGAAAGTCACAGCCGAAGAATGCAAAAAAAACCAAGATTACTTTTAATTATATTTAATTAAATTAATTAAATTATTACAACATATTAACTATTACTAGAGATGACAATTGTTCGAAGAATGAACGAAAAGTGATTTACTAAATTATTAGAATACGAAAGAAACATCGGTCATGTCCGGTGTTCAGTGGTGGTGGTGGTTGCAGCGTAAGCAATACGCCTGGGGTCAATCGATGGCACTAGGTGTGTTGCAACAGCCTGCTGCGTCGGCGATCTGCCTCGTGTCCGTTGGTAGGAACGTGTGACCCCAATATCGATGAAATACCTAGCTAGCAGTTACTAAGCTAGGTGCGGTTGTAACTAACACGCACACAAACAAAAACATAACAACACAGTGCTTACATTTATACATAACTAGCATTTTCCCACGGATTCACACGCCCTGAAATTCGTAGTAAAACAATTCCCATTTTCCTTTTTTTGTATTGGCTTCTATATAACTTATTTTAAGTGATACAATCAGTGATAAATCGTCGGACATCGCTCACTGTCAAAAATCTTTTTACAGTTTTTAATAAGGATACAATATTAGATAGTGTAATTTTTTGTACCTCTCTTGTTTTTACTTAAACGTTAATACTTTTAAACAGAGTACTTAGTAACCATTCTTACCATATATCATACTTATAGATGTTTATTGAACATAATCAAAATATGACCATGTAAACTTGAGGAATTCTGAGCTACACAGTCGACGTTACTTTGACCATCAACTTGCAAGTCTAGTTTTATTAAAATAAAAAAATATATTTGGAATAATATTATGTACTAGCTGACCGGGCAAACTTCGTACCGCCTAAGCGTTGCAATGATGCACTACTTTATTTTGTATAGCTGACCTATCTTAGGTATGAGTACCTATTCAATTTGAACTGAATCCTCCATATAAAAATGAATCCATAATTCCCTGGTCTCGCTATTCCTGAAAATGACTGAATGAATGATATATATTTTCATAATAGTGTTTATTTCTTAGGATTCAATAATTTCACTAATATTTTTACAAATCGCTATTGAACAACTTTGCATTTTTATTTAAACACTAAGCTCAATACGACGCTCTTTCATCAATATAATCTATGGCTGTGAATGACATTGACATTTGTTACTCGCGTTTTTAAAAATATGCAAAATTAAATGTACATTTTTCAATACTTCTGAGAGATTTAATTAATATTTTTTTCCGTAAGAACCTTCTCCTAATAATAACAAATACAACAAAAAAAGAATTAGTGAAATCGGTCCAGCCATTCACGGGTGATGCCGTGACCAAGGAAAACGGGTTTCATTTTTATATATATAGATGAGACATTCAGTTTACATACACAATATTTTTTTACGGTTTGCACGGTTCCATACCATAGTGCGCCGGCCGATCTTACCGCCGCGCCGCAAACGCAATGACCCTATATTTTAAATCTGTAATATCTTCGAAAATATTCATTTAATTACATGCCGTAAAGGGCTATATTGTTTAATATTAAATGTAAAATGTATTTCAGTTACTTAATTAGCTAAGGATGAAAGCTGTATTGCTTATGAATTGTAATAAGCAAAGGATAAAAATAGGCATGGGCGTACCCAGATTCTGTACTAGGGAAGGGCAAACCAGGTTTCATTGATATATTATTGTAATTTTGAAAATGTAATTTTAACTTTCTGAGCATGGTTTTACAATGAAAGCGCAAACGCCGGTGATTTGTCTTTGCCGAATCTGTAAAGTCTATTGTAAAAGTTTAACTAAAGAATTGTATTTGTTTGTAATACAGAGATCTATAATAACTGAAAAACCATTTTTATCGTCATCGACTAACCTTCCTGAGAGAGCATTTCTAAACCTTCTTTAATTTTTAAAACTAAATTGGTTCTATGTTTTAATGTAAGGTACAAATTTTAATTTACAATAGAAGGTAGTAGAGAGGTATACAATGTCCAGGGGCGCAGCTGATTTTTAATTTTATTTATACTCTAGGTAATACCCGACGTTGAGTTTAATTCTTCAAATAGACTCAGACGACAGACATTCGATATTTTAGTAGTATTATTACTTCGAACAACAAAAAGTTGACGGACTTTACAAATAATAACAAAGGTTATTCATTCCTCTTTTTTCCCATTTTCTACTTTCCTTACTCATCATTTATTTTGATGTAGGTTTTAATCGCTTTTAAACTGCATGGTTTCGGTTCTAATCTGTGTGATGTGGCGCTGAACAGTCATCCACCTCTTATATGCATAGAAAAAAGTATAAAATGGTCTGGATAAGAAAAATGTATTTGAAGGAAAAAAGTATTTAACATTTTTTGCTTTTATTGTCTTGAAAACGTATTTTTATGTGGTTTTAGCAGAAATATATATTTTTAACTATTTTCAAAGGTTTCAAAGTTCACAGTTTTAGAATAATAGTTCGTCTCTAATTAAATTTATTACCATTTCAAAATGTTCAAATTTAACCTCATTATCCAAAGACATGTTAAGAAGTTTGAAAAGCCAGTTAGTTATATTATCTTCGCTAAAATAAAACCATTCTGTCATATAGGGTCATTTCGCCTGTTTGGGTCCATTTAGTGGAGTTGCTGACTTTGAAACAGAAAAAAAAATGATTTAGCACTAGTTTTGAATAAAAACTTATGTACAGTGTTAATAATATAGTCTTTTTTATATTCATTTAAAGTTTTGGTGGAAAGATATAACGATTTAAATATAAAAGTGATAAATATCAGATTTGGGCGATTTACCCAGTTTGCGTCCATAAAATCTAAATTGCGTCCACTCATGGATCAGTTTGCGTCCACCAACTTATATATAGAATGTAGGGGAGATTTTTATTAATTATTATTCAGAAAGATTAGATTTTAACAATTTATTGTTTTATGTCTAAATATTTAACTAATTAATTTTTAAAATATTTTTAATAACAAATATATCATCTTATATATTTGTCACAGCCAATGTTTTCTTCGCCGTCTTCATCTACATCTGATATAGGTATGTCATTACATTCAGCGCACTTTGTACTATCCACGGCTGGTAAATTTTCTTTTCAGAGTATCAGTATCTACTGTGACTTTAACAGGAAGTGTCTTTTTCTTACGTTTTGGAGCAGTTCCTTGAAGCTTTTTTTTTCTATTCGTTCTTAATTTCTTGTTCTTACAGCTTTGTTTTTTTTTCTCCATCTGCTCTTTATGTTCATAATACTTTCTCGACGCAGACGAAGATATGGCCGCTGGAGTTCTTTGATTAAATTTTCTTGCTATGCTAAAAATTTCAGCCAACATCAGGTGGGTTTTAAATGGACCAAAGGTTTCTGAATGTGAAATGCCTGGAATAAATAATAATATTAATAATAATAATAATAACAATATCAGGACAAATTACACACATTGATCTAAGCCCTAAATAAGCAAATGATTTGCTTGTGTTAAGGGTGTTAGACAACGATACAAATACATAGAAATACACATATAAATACTGAGAATATTTTTAATAAACGACCAAACCCAGAAATACAGTCATCTATGCTCATCACATAAATGCCTGTCTCCGCCGGGAATCGCAGCCGAGCCCCATTCCATAGTGACACGTTAGGCATCTGCGCTAACCACTCGACCAACGGGGCGGATAAATGAATAATGAAGATAATGAATAATGAAGATAATGAATAATGAAGATGATTGTAAACTAGGAGGCTTTTCTATAGGTGAAATAGATGGTGATACAGTTGATGCTAAATCAATAAAAGCAGTCGGAGGGGGTTTTGATATTTGTTGCTTAGTTTTCTCAAGACTTGATCATTGGTGTAGTATGAGTTGCCATATCTTCTAGTGGTAAAATCAGTAGCGGATTTAGGTTTGAGGACGCCCTAGGCCCGAGACGATATGGCGCCCTTTATCTTTTGTAACAGTATATATATATTTAAAATATATATGTACATATATGTGTGTGTGTATAAAATAATTAAAATAATAACAATAATAATAAGAAATCTAATTCAGGTTATAAATTAAACATTTATTTTTTTAACAACTTTTAGGACTTGCCTGATTAATTATTTTAACAAAGAAATTTGTGAGAACGGCTAAGGATGTGATACCGTTTCAAACACCTATCGTTTATAAGATTGACTGCAGTTGCGGTAGTTCCTAAATAGGTCAAACTAAGCGCACGATAGCTGAGAGAGTTAAGGAGCACATAGCAGCAGTTAAGAATCGCCAGGTAAATAAGTCAGCGATCGCGGAGCATCTACTTGAGTCGGGACCGAACCACTGGATAGAACTTCACAACCCGAAAATCCTCTCCACTGAACGTCATTACTATAATAGGATGGTACGTGAAGCGGTTGAAATCAGGAAATACAAAAATTTTAACCGGGAGGACGGATATAGGTTGTCGGCTTCATGGAATCCGGTTATCGGGAAATGTAGACGTCATTATCAATCTTCAGATGAATCGTCGGATGTTGTGAGCGTTGTGTGTCGGGACCTTAGTGTTTTGAATAAAAATAATGGAGATCAACCGCGGTTAGTTCGAAAAACTCGCGCGGCTACAAGACGGTGACACCATGGAGCATCAGTCTACTCGTGACCACGGCCGTTGCATTACGGCCGAAACGTCGAGAGTCGAGGTAAATACTTCGATTAAAAATTGTACGCGATTAAGTCCCGTTATAGTATAAAAACATGAATACAAATCGTGAAAGCTTAAAACAATTTATGTTTCGATAGTAAGAGCGCAATAAAATAAGCTTTAAAATTTGGTCTTGCAGTTTACAGAAAACCCAATCGATTTTAAATTTTAGTCATCTTTAAAAATTTTGGCGCCCCTCACAATTTGCCGCCCTAGGCCCGGGCCTCACGGGCCTAAGCCTAAATCCGCTACTGGGTAAAATAAGAACTTCATCTGAAGACACTATTGAACTAAGCTATAGGTAACTGCCAAAAAGGTGTATAGGCAAAATCATTTTTATTCATGTCATAAGTTTCAGAGTTGCACCTTGATACACTGTGATTTCACAATTTCTAATTTGTTCAATCAGGAGCCGTTAAAAAATTACGTTTTTTTTTTTATTATAATTACATTAAGATATTATTGATCGTAGGTATATACAATTTTATTAAATTTAAATAAGCTATACATTTTTAATTATATTTATAAATAGATAACAAGAAAACAAAGGTGGACGCAATCTGGTCTGTCCTAAATAATAGGTCATAAAATTCGCGTCCACTGCGGACGCAAAGTGGAATTTTTAAAATTTGTATGTAGTAGTTCGCGTCCACCTTATTTTAACTGTCAACAATTAAAAAACTTAAGTGAATTCATAATTATGTTTTTCCTTTCTTTATTAAATATTAAGGCCTAGAAACATCTATGTATCCTTAACTTCACATAAAACAATGTAAAACTAACCGTGAGTGGTGTTGCTGCTCACTATTTTTTTACTAACATTTAAGACATTCGGAGTCTTTTGTCCCGTGGCTCAGATAAATTATTTTTTTTAAAGGGAAGGATTGCGCTCAAAGAAATTTTGTTTATGACTGTGTATCTCCTATATATTGAGGTATTGGCGGAAATTACATTTGGTTTTGTTAGAAAGTTCATGAACTTATTTTCGAGTATTTTATGAAAGGATAGCCGTCGAATGGACGCAAACTGGCGATGGACGCAAACAGGCGAAATGACCCTACATCTAATATTTTTTTTAAAATAAATTAGAGCAACTGTATAGTTTCTACCTAACATGTATTGAATCATCTACCTCATGTTATTCATGTATTGAAAATAATTTTGAAAAAATTATTGAAATATGCATCTTTCGTTTGTTTTATTTCCGTCAATTTTTATAAAAGTTAACGAATAACGAATTTAAAATACAAAATCAAGAATAAATAAAAACCCGGAAATGTTACTCGTGCCAATCTGATAAAGCGCTGAAAGAATATATATACATTAGACACTATAATATGTACAACATACAACGCAATAAAATGTTACTATTCACGAAGTAGTCCAGTCATATACAAAGTAATGGATTACATTATAGTTCGTAATCATCTTAGGTTACGAAAAGCCTTATTTCTTCTGTGTAAAGGCTCATACAATATTGTTAATGAACCTACATGGTAACCATAGCTTACCACTTCTTAGGAACAGACGATATGTGAGACATCACTGAGACGATGTGAAATACCTGGATGTTCAAATGATTTTTATTACATAGGATCATTTTTCTTACATTTTAATAGTTTACCATAAAATAATTTGCATCCGATATTTATTATACTAAATCTAATAATTTTAATATATCTTTCGTTAAAGACAACTGATTCAAGGTAAAGAATTTCTTCATAAAATCAACTCGAGTCCTTCATATCCAAGCACATATTTAGATCTTAAATAAATATAGGTCATCTAGATATTGTAAGACAACTTTGTACACTAAATGAGACCATTAAATATGACGATAATATTCAAATCATCCAAGATAACGGAAGAGAGTAGCTTTTTTAATTAAGCAAAATGTATTAATTATAAATGTAATAATAACAAGTTAATTAAAAATAGTTACTTTTAACGACACGTTCTCTCTTTCTTAAAGAATATGCCAGTATTTTTTAATTTTCTTGATAATTTAAATAGCGTAGAAAAATCCATACTCACAATATCATTCTAAATACAAAACATAACAAATACAATCATTCTTACATTCAACATCCGTCCACTTTACCAAGAACTTGATGATAACTACAGACATTTAAGACTTGATTACAAATGGCCCGTGATATATTATTGTTACATGGCTACATATAAGATTGTTATTATATAATACTTTGGTATATAGGTAAAATTAAGAAATTATTATTTATTTAACTTCATAATTCTGTAGTATTCTGTCTTCATAAAGGTGTATTCTGTTTTCATAAAGGTCTATTCTGTCTTCATAAAGGCTGTAGACTTCTATTAAAGGTAATCTTTATTGGATAGTTGACAAGATAAGTGATTAAATATAGTGTTTATAAAATATAGAATATCTTTTGTGGGTATTTTATGGAATTGAATTATTAGTAATTATGTCTTTATAAGTACACAGTAATAACTATACTACTGTTTTTATTATATTCATGTACCGGGAGTCATTTTGTAATATTAAATAACATATTTATTTAGTTCTTTCAGTTATTTAAAACTTATCAGGATAGTGTGAAGTGGCTTAATTAAATACCTTTTTAAAATTACGGCCATTGATTTTATTAGTTTTTAGGATTTTATTAAATCTGTAAAATTTAATAAATGTATTGAAGACGGATTGTTGTACACCTTGGAAGTAAACAGTACAGAACTGAAACTGAATTCAAAAACATTTATCAGTGATGATAGTGATTGGCTTGAGATAGGAAGTTATGAAATTTTAACTAACAATTTTAATATTGCAATAAAGGTAGGTGTAAAAACATCCCCTTACTTAAGACTTTTTGTTGACGATGATTCTTTCACCGACTTTGAAATTAAGGGTATAGATGGGTCTATCCAGGTGCATAAGAGTGTTCTAGCTGGAGCAAGTGAAGTATTTGAGAAAATGATAACAAACGATTTTAAAGAAAACAAGGAAGGTCGAGTTGAATTACCATATTCTAAGGTTGTGTTGAATGATTTTAAAATGTATTTATACTTGAACATATTAAACAATGACAATCTTGAACACCTCCTATTGTTGGCACATTGTTATATGATGGATGAATTGAAGCGGGCCTGTATAAAGGAGTTGTTTTATATTACTATGATTGAGAAAACAGATGAAACAGAGACGACTGTTAAAAATCATTAAGGAGAGGTAAGTTGATTTTGAAGACTTAAATAATATGAGTAAAGACCTAAGGCGAGCATTTACTACTATACTGTTAGCCCTGTTGGCTATTACAGCGTCACCGGGGGAGCGGGTGGGTCTGGAGACCCACTCTTAACAAGGGGGGCAAGATGGGCCATGGGGAACGACGTCCCGAGGGCGTCTCAGATTGAGACACGGACCTCGGCTCGGGGCGTCGTTAGTCAGGAGGGAAGCTAAGGAAATTTTCTTGGTGGTAGACCATAACATCCGGTCGCCGGCAAAGTTACCACCCATCGGGCAAAGTCGTGCCGCAAAGCGACCTAGTCGTGTTCCGGCACGTTGCTCGATGAAGCCGTTTATGGGAAATGGGTCTGAACAGTTGCGGTGCGTTGGCGAACCGGTTTGACGTCGGGTTGGTGTTTGTTTTGTCGGGTGTCTAGTCGAGGAGGGTAGCGGGATCCGAAGCGACGGCTTTCCGCTGGCCGCCCGCAGATAGTTGGGGGCCCAATTAGTGGGTTAGCCACCCACGAAAGGCTGCCCCGCCAGCTGCGAAAAATCCCAGGGTGGCTCCATCGTGCTGGTTGGCGACCAGTCGAGGAGGCCCGATGGCGATCCCTGGGGGGGTTCGGGCGTCCCCGCAGTCTCCAGACTAGTCTCCCAGTGGCAGGACATCACCAATTTCGACGTCGGGTTCGATATGTACCGCCTCGTTCAACTGCCATTTCCCATCCCTATTCACTTTTATATTTATTTTTTTATGAAAAAGTTTAAAAAAGAGAACAAGTTAAAGCAGCGGTTGCACTCCTCCTCATATAAAGTGCACCTCACTAATATAAGGGGTTTGCATTCAAATCTTTTAGCTGTCCACCACCACCTGGAGACAGAGCAGCCGCACTTGCTCTTTTTGACGGAGACGCAGATACAATGTCCTTTGAGCGCTGCATACTTGGATTATCCCGGTTACTCGTTAGAGCACAACTTTCGCTCACGGGCCGGAGTCAGTGTGTATGCGCGGAACGACCTCTGTATTCAGCGTCTCCGTCACCTTGAAGACCCCACTTTTTCTTCCCTATGGGTTTTAGTGGACACAGGAAACGAAAAAATCCTGTATTCCTGTGTCTACCGTTCGCACAGCGGTGACCAGGAGACAACTCGTTTATTTGAGTATCTCAGTGAGGCTGCGGATATGGCTCTGTATCAGTACCCTTCGGCGCAGCTCGTCTTTCTGGGGGACTTTAATGCCTGTCATCAGGACTGGCTGTTCCCGTACCAGAAGACCGACCATGCTGGAAGAGAAGCGCGGAACTTTGCGTTGTCCTTGGACCTCTTTCAGCTGGTGAGGCAAGCGACAAGGGTACCAGATGTGGTAGGCCATACAGCCAATTGCCTGGACCTTCTGCTGACAACTGATCCGGACAGGTATCGTGTAGAGGTCACGTCCCCCTTGGGAACCTCCGATCACTGTCTGGTGAAATCTGTATTTACATATTCCCCACCAGCTTTCGAACCACATGGTGTTAGGCGAGTATGGAAATACAAGTCAGCAGATTGGGATGAGATGCGGCACTTTTTTGCGTCTTATCCTTGGCGGCAGGTTTGCTTCTCTTCTTTGGATCCGTCGAGTTGCGCGGATGCTATAACTGATGTGGTGCATCAGGCAATGGAGTATTTTATTCCTTTTGCTGACGTACCCATCGGTGGCAAAGCTCGCCCATGGTTTAATGCCGAATGTCGTCATGCACATGACCGAAAACATTCGGCATACCTTATTTGGGCTGATGCTCGAAGCCGCAAAACTCTGGATGTAAGTATAAAGAAGAGAGCCTTTAACCAAGCTGCCAAGTCCTACAAAAAGGCATTGCGGAAGGCTCGTCTCGATCGAATCGCTAAGAATGGCGAAAAGCTCTCTGCCAGACCAACTGGCAGTCGAGCTTTCTGGTCTCTTGCGAAAGCGATCGAGTCGAATTTCTGCCAACCCTCACTGCCTGCTCTGCTGAAGCCGGATGGTTCCCTGGCCCACACAGCAACAGAGAAAGCAAATGTATTTGCTTCTCTGTTTGCTGATAATTCGGATCTAGACACTGGCAATGCTTCTCCAGCACATCTTCCTCACTGCGGTATTTCGATGCCTGAAATCCGCATCACTAACAAAGAGGTATGGAGAACACTGTGTCGTTTAGATGTGAATAAAGCCAGTGGTCCTGATGGTATACCAGCCATTCTGCTCAAAACATGCGCAGCTGAGTTGTCTCCTGTACTGACACGTTTGTATCGTCTCTCTTTCATGACTGGAATAGTGCCGAAATCCTGGAAGCTTGCTAATGTGCAACCCGTGCCCAAAAAAGGCAGCCGTGCCGACCCTGTCAATTACAGACCGATTTCAATCACCTCCATACTCTGCAAGATTATGGAGCGTGTATTGAACTCGCGCCTACTAGCATACCTAGAAGGTAACGATCTCCTCAGTGACCGACAATACGGGTTTCGCCGTAATAGGTCTACTGGGGACCTCCTAGTGTATGCTACACACATTTTAGGCGAGGCCATCGAGAAGAACGGAGAAGCGGTTGCCGTCTCTCTGGACGTCTCGAGGGCATTTGACAGGGTCTGGCATGCGAGCCTTATAAGCAAGCTTTCAGCGTACGGTATATCTCCTGGTCTGATCGGCTGGGTAACGGACTTTTTGAGCCAGAGATCTCTCCGAGTAGTTGTTGACGGGTGTTCCTCGGAACCCTTGAAAATAAATGCCGGAGTGCCTCAGGGGTCCGTTCTTTCTGCAACTCTTTTTTTGCTGCACATTAATGATCTGTTGAAGCCCGGTATCTATGGGTATGCAGACGACAGCACAGTTGTAGAAAGATATCTGCCGAGTACTCGGGCTAGTCGAGATCAAATACAGTCTGAAAGAGAAGCCATGGTGCAACGTTTGAATGACAAACTTCAGGCAGTCTCCGCATGGAGCAATGCCAATCTTGTCAAGTTCAACGCCACCAAAACGCAGACGTGTCTGTTCACCGCCAAAAAGAGCCCTTTCACCTTGGCTCCTACTTTCCAAAACGTATCCTCGGAATACAGTGACCGGCTTCAGTTGTTAGGCTTAGAGATTTCCTCGAACCTCAACTTTGGTCGGTTCATTGAGTCCAGAGCAAGAGCAGCAGCAGCAAAGCTTGCCGTTCTTGCGAAGGTTCGGCAGTACTTTACACCGGGACAGCTTCTTGTTCTATACAAAGCACAGATCCGGTCGTGTGTAGAGTACTGTGGTCACATATTTGCTGGTGCCGCAAAGTCTCATCTTGCGGTTCTGGACTCAATTGAGAGGCGAGCAAAGAGGCTTATCGGCGATCCCGAATTGGTCGAAGCCGACCTCCAAAGCCTTGAACACAGGCGTAAAATTGCTAGCCTCTCAGTATTCTATAGGATACATTTTGGTGAGTGTGCGCAGGAACTACACGACTTAGTTCCCCCGTCCCCCTTCCATCACCGGACGTCCCGACGCACGGCAGGTATCCATCCTTTTGTTGTGGACATTCCACCTGTCCGAACGAAGCGCTTTGCTTCCTCATTTTTAGTGCGTACAGCGAAGGACTGGAACAATTTGCCTGCGTCGGTATTTCCGGCCAAATATAATGTGGGTGTCTTCAAGAGAAGAGTGAATAGGTTGCTAGGGCAATGCGCCTTACCATCTAAGACTACATTCCACTTACCATCAGGTGGAATGTAGTCAAGCATTGCCCTAGATCGTATAAAAAAAAAAAAAAAAAAAAAATTTGGACACTAGCGCCCTCCGACGGCAGAACGCCGGAGCAACGGAGCACTTACTCAGTTGGGACCTCGTCTATACCGGTACAGACGGTGTGTGTCTGTATGTTGTGTGGTGTCACTTATGCCTACGCGTACACAATGTTACCTACTGTGAACGCGTTGACTAAAGTAGTCTTACGGGGTCTATACTCTGCGGCGTCAGCCACCAGTGGGTTCGGGTGTCGCTCAGCACGTTCAAAGTACTTTTGGGAAAGCCCCTTGAAGTACTGAGCGATGGTCGGAAGGTCTAAATATCTATAGAGATCGATGTTGCGTACTGTTATAGCCTAGACATGTAAGGGTTAATATCTATCTAAGCCTAGCAATAGTCCAGTCAGCATTTTGTTGTTTGTTGCTTTAATCATAAACTCAATCCCAAGTCAGTCTAGTTTTCAATCTCGAATTGAGCGGTTGTCTTAAAATAAGTCCTTTGTATTCCTTTTAAATAATTAATTTCTTTTTTAAAAAGTGACTTCTATTTCCCGGGCTAACATTTTGGTGGCAGCGGTGGGATACGGAAATTCCCCAGTGCCCGACACCGCTCAATAGACTCATCCATATCCTACAATTTACGAATTACGTGTTATATTCGAATTACTGTAAAACACAGTGTAAAGGAAAACGTAAGAGTGCTAATTACAAACCCATTGTTAATAACAATCTTCGAAAGGACCTGTGCAGCAAAGTGTATACTGTATAGTGTCTAAAATCAGTGTTCTTCAACTTCAACTCCGTGCTCTACCTGTGGAACATCCGTCATTTATCGTCTTTTCAATCCTACGAGTCCAGCAGTCGCGTGATAGTCTACCGTCGATATGTTCCTGCCAAGGGTCATCGCGTTCTTATCGGTCACCCACGCATTTATGCAGTAAGTCTTTGGTCATTGTGAACTGCGATAATGCTTTTGAATTTGCATCCGATGCTCAAAAACCTATTTTATTAAATACATACTTGCACAACTTAATGGAAAAGCGGAAGATGCGTGTTCCATAAAAGAATTCACGAACTGGGAGCAACTTAAGGAATTCCTTAAGACTCAGTTCAGTGAGAAAACACTACTCTCATTTGTTAATGGAACTTCAAGAGAGCAGACAGAATCCACAAGATAATGTTAACCAATATTCTTTACGAATGGAAACCTACCTGTCACAATTACTCACTGAAATATCTCTCTCAACTTCTAAATTGAAAGAACTTCCCGGGCGAACAGCAGCCATGGAAGATCTCGCCCTTCACCATTTTCTTATGGGTCTTCAACCCCGAATTTCTAACATAGTAAGATGTAAATCACCTAAAACCCTAAATGAAGCTATTAACTTCGCCGTCTCAGAGGAACGGATACAACAAACTTTGTATAGACGACCACAAGTCGAACAGAGGCCTAATGATAATAATAGATTTAGGGGTAATCCTAGGCCGAATCCTAATCAATATCACTCAGCACGACCGAGTTCAAGTTTCACCCCTTCCCAGAGAACCACTTTCAATGCTAAAAAGACCACCAAAATGCTAATAAAACCACAAAGACCATTTAACAATAATTATAATAACAATAATAGTTCGACCCTCTTCTGTCGTTATTGTAAAATGAGTGGCCACGAAATTTCAACCTGTAAACGACGTGAATAAAACAACTCTAGAACTCAGGACTATCAAAGCAGAAATTCCTCATGTGTAAATTTTCTAGAACCATCTAACGAAGAAGCTAGTTATGATGAAGTTGACGAGATAAACCAATCCCAGCCTCATTTAAACGAATAGAAGTCTCGTCCTGGTGCCGCTCGAGACAAAATACTGAGACAGTCATCACACTTAATAATAAGGGTAACCGGTAAGGGTAACCGGGTAACCAGCCCCAAACTCGCACCCTCTCTAAATCAATGAGCCACGAACAGGGTAACCAGCCCCAAACTCTCGCTCAATCTAAATCCTATAACAAGGGTCATGAACCGGGTAACCAGCCCCAAACTCGCACTCTCTCTAATTCAATGAGCCACGAACAGGGTAACCAGCCCCAAACTCTCGCTCAATCTAAATCCTATAACAAGGGTCATGAACCGGGTAACCAGCCCCAAACTCGCACCCTCTCTAATTCAATGAGCCACGAACAGGGTAACCAGCCCCAAACTCTCGCTCAATCTAAATCCTATAACAAGGGTCATGAACCGGGTAACCAGCCCCAAACTCGCACTCTCTCTAATTCAATGAGCCACGAACAGGGTAACCAGCCCCAAACTCTCGCTCAATCTAAATCCTATAACAAGGGTCATGAACCGGGTAACCAGCCCCAAACTCGCACTCTCTCTAATTCAATGAGCCACGAACAGGGTAATCAGCCCCAAACTCTCGCTCATCCTAAAGAAATATATGAAGTACATATAGATACAACGAAACGTTTGTTGCCACATGTTCTGTTAGAATCCCAAGCGTCAGATATTCCGCTATCCCTATTAGTCGATTCAGGTTCTGCCGTCTGTCTTATCAAAGAATCAAGCGTCCGAGCTAACCAAAAGTTAATTAAAGAATGCATTAAGCTTAAGGGTATAGACCCTGGTGATGAACCCACTCTTACCACCGGACACTTTCAATTAAAACTAAAACTAAGAGACAACAAACATTTTACACATAAATTTCATGTTGTTCGAGATATTCATTTACCTTATGACGGAATTATCGGTACAGACCTTTTAACTGAATTTGGATGTAAAATAGATTATACCTATGACACTCTAAAAATAGGCAAACACGAAATTAAATTATTGTTTTCTGAACCATTTTTCGTGATTCCACCTCGAACTGAAGCGGTAATAGAATGCTCGGTTCAAAAGACTAATCTAAAGGAGGGATTAATTATTGATCAACATATTTCTGAGGATATCTTTATATCCAATTGCATCGTCAAAATTAAAGATAATAAGCGTGTTAACATTACTGTAGCTAATACATCTGAGCGTTTCGTAAATATTGAAACAAATCTTGTACTTCATGTAGAACCCATAAATTCAACTTCATATCCAGTTAATATGTCCAACCTTGAAACGTCTAAACGAACCGATGAAGTCATTAATTCATTAAGGACAGAACACTTAAACAGTGAAGAGAGAGATGTCCTTATAGAACTTTGTTCTCAATTTTCTGATTTCTTCTACTTACCAGATGACCCACTCACTTACACGTCTGCTACTGAACATAGTATCAAAACTAGTAGCGATACTCCTATTCACACTAAGTCATATAGATTCCCGGAATGCCACAAGACAGAGGTAAAAACACAAATTGACAAAATGCTCGACCAAAACATTATAGAACCTTCATCTTCACCCTGGAGCTCGCCGATTTGGGTAGTACCCAAAAAGGCAGACTCAAAAGGCCATCGTAAATGGCGTATTGTCATAGATTACCGTAAATTGAATGATATCACGATAGGTGAAACCTATCCAATCCCACAGATCTCTGAAATTGTTGATCAGCTAGGAAAGAGCAAATATTTTAGCACCTTAGACCTCACTTCCGGCTTCCATCAGATTTTAATCTCTGGAGACGATGCACCTAAAACTGCCTTTTCCGAACCCCAAGGTCATTATCAATTTAACCGTATGCCGTTTGGGCTAAAGAATGCACCCTCAACTTTTCAAAAACTTATGAATAACTGCCTTACAGCACTTCAAGGTAGTAGGTGTTTCGTCTACCTCGACGACATCGTAGTCTATTCCTTTGATTTATCTTCACACATTAATAACCTACAATCAGTCTTTCGTAGGATTCGCAATTTTAATCTGAAGCTCCAGCCAGAGAAATGTGAATTTCTCAGGAAGGAAGTCACTTACCTTGGGCAATCAAAATGGCGTCCAACTCAATCCAGATAAAGTTAAGGCCGTTGCAGGTTTCCCTACGCCTAAATCTCCAAAGGATATCAAATCATTTCTAGGTCTTGTTTCATATTACAGACGTTTCATACAAGATTTTCCCAAACTTGCTAAACCCTTAACTAATCTTCTCAAAAAGGACACCCCTTTTGTGTGGGAAAACACCCAACATTTCGTTCTATCTATTCTAACTTATCATTCGAAACTTTAAAAATTAAACTCGTTTCTGCCCCAGTTTTAGCATATCCTGATTTTACGCAACCTTTCCTTTTAACATGTGACGCTTCTAATTTCGCCATATCGGCAATCCTATCCCAAGGACAAATATGACAAGATCGTCCTATTGTTTCGCCTCCCGCACCCTCAATCGAGCAGAGTGTAATTATAGCGTCACTGAAAAAGAATGTCTAGCCGTAATATTCGGCACTAAAGTTTTCAGACCCTACATATATGGGCGCCGCTTCACAGTATTAACGGACCACAAAACACTTGAATGGTTGTTTAAATGTAAAGATCCAGGGTCACGATTAATCCGATGGCGTTTAAAGTTGGAAGAACTCGAATATGACATCAAATACAAAAAGGGCAAAATTAACACCAATGCTGACGCCCTATCTCGGTTTCCAGTAAATCCAGTTCAACCTGAAAACGCCTCTGAAATAGATAAAGACCTCATGGACTTATTAGTATCCCCACCTTCTTTCAATCCCGACGAGCTAGCTGTAGATTTTGAAAACCCTGGTGAGCACAACACCACTGAAATAGCGCAATCATTTAATCCTGTAGTAGAACCCATTCCGGCCACGACCTCCTCACCAAGGGATCTCATGGACTTATTAGTATCACCGCCTACTGTCAACCCCAACGATCCAATTGTCGACTCTCAGGCTCCTAGTGAACACGCTACAACAGAAATAGAGCCATCAGTCGACCCTCTGACAGGGTCCATTCCCTCTACAAACGATTCTTCGAGCCCTAACCTATCTGAAGACGACTATCCTGCGTTCCTGAAGATACTGAATAATTACAACACAACATTTGATACGAAAATTCTTGAACATAATGAAGACATATCTAAATCAAAATACAAAATAATAATCTTACCAACTTCAATTGATCTGGACGAGTTCAATCCGTTTATTCAGAATATCCTAGATATTTTACCTGATAATTCCGAAATTGTAAATAAGGAAAGAACTCTTAACTCTTTTATAAATTTTGAACACGGCGGAAAGAAATATTACTTTCTGTTTTTCAAGGTTTATCATTTTGGCAAATCTTCATATGTGGATATTTATAACAGTCTTAAGAATATTAGGAATCAGTTATTCTTAAATCTTGATGGCGACTTGAATACCGAAATCGCAATAACAGAATTCAAAAATCCCTTCGATACACACAAATTCGTCAAAATATATAACATGATCCTTTTCCTTTTCCACCTTACCGGTATAACTGTTCATATCTATAGAGATAAGATAATTTACCCCTCTCCCACAGAAATCCCTAAAATATTAAAAGAAAATCATAATATTAATATTGCTGGACACCTAGGCAGTACTCGAATGCTTAAACGAGTTCAAGAAGTATTTTATTGGAAAAACATGCGTAGTGATGTAGAGAACTTTGTTAAGAAATGTTCGCAGTGTCAATTGAACAAATCCCTTAGGCAAATTAACCGTTCCCCTATGCAGATAACCAGCACCTCAACAGAACCTTGCCAGAGAATTTCATTAGATATCGTTGGACCCCTAACAGAATCCGGTCCGGCAAAACTTAAATATATACTCACTATCCAGGATGACCTTACTAAATTCACTTCTGCTTACCCAATTCGAAGCACAACAGCTGAAGAAACCAGTGAATGTTTAATACACTTTATTTCAATATTTGGCATACCTAAGACTATCCTCACTGATCAGGGTACTAATTTCACCTCAGAATTATTTAAAGAAACGTGTAAACTCTTAAAAATTAAAAATCTCTGGTCCTCCCCATACCATCCACAAACTCAAGGTGCTCTGGAACGGAACCATTCCACCCTAAAAGAATATTTAAGATCCTTTGTAAATGAAGACCAAACCAATTGGCCTCGCTATGTTTATACTGCTATGTTTACCTATAATACATCTATCCATTCTACGACAAATTATTTGCCTTATGAACTTATGTTTGGTAACAAACCCGTAATACCAAATTCTATTTACGAAGAAACTCCTGAAGCTACTTACCCGGACTATATTCGAATGCTTCAAAACAGACTGAAACTTTCAAGAGATAAAGCTTTAGATTGTATTAGAAAATCAAAAGAATCATCGAAAGCTTATTATGATAATCATACTCGCACAGTAAAATATAAAACAGGAGATTACGTTTACCTAAAAAATCATTTGAGAAAGCGTAAAGCACTCTCACCAGTTTGGAAGGGCCCCTATAAAGTCATAAAAATCAATGGCAACAATACACTTACCCTCCTTATTAACCGACGTCACGTGACTCATCATTTTGACCAAGTTAAAATGGCTGAGGTCACTGGAGACAACCTGTAGATAAATATAAACTGGTCTTAAGCAGGTAGTCGGTAGTTTTCGTTTATGAAAACCCTTTGAAACTGTTATATAAAATTATAATTAATATAAATGTAAAGTAAAATAATTAATAAGTAACATAGATATTTACTTACTATTACCTCGTAAGATTAAATAAGATTAGATAGTTACTTACCTTAAATTTGACGACACTGTTTACAGTTTCACGCGGGGAGAGCCCCAGCGGAACTTCGTCCAGCCGATCACTACAAGTTCGGGACTCTATTATGACTATCTAGGAAAGATTAAAATTAATAATGCCCAATTACAAGTAGTAATTCCGATAGATATTGCACATTTTAAACCACATATTGATAACATCGGAAACACTTTAGAAACCTTGAAAGATCTTTGTAAGGAAACTAGAATTATAGAGATAGAGTTAGAATGTCAAAACTCACTTCAGCCGATAACAGCGCGATTCCAAGATAAGTAAAGAGTTCTCTGCCATTTCACACCTACTTGATAATAGAACCAAACGCAGTGCTTGGATAAGTGTTATAGGGACAGTCATGAAACAGATATTTGGTTCATTAGATGAGAATGATGGTATAAGATATGACGAAGCGATAACATCTTTGCAAGATAGTGGAAAGCAGTTAGCCTCTCTGATGAAGGAGAATATTTTAGTAACTACCTCTATATTAAGGTCATATAATGATAGTTTATATAAGATAAAAGAGAATGAGGAAAACCTTGGTGTAGCTATCGACAAGCTCTCATTAAATATCAGAAACATTAACGAATTAACTAACGGCCTACAGATCCTCATAAGAATTAACGAAGTATTTAACGAAGTATTTTAATAGAAACCACTATACTTACCATTTCCTTTCAATTGGAAGATGTCACTAATGCCATTTTGTTTAGTAGCCAAAACATTCTTCATCCAGCAATAATGACCCCTACACAGTTGTACCAAGAGCTTGCCGATAATTACAGACATTTATCTAGTAACTTAGAATTACCTGTAGCATTAGATATTAACTCTATACATTTAATTTTAAACATATCTAAAATAGTTTGTTTTTATATTAAAGATAAGATTGTATTTGTTTTACAAGTACCGTTAGTTAATAGAAAAGAATATGTATTATTACATAATGTAGCTATTCCAACACATCATAAACCCAAAGAACCTAATTCGTTTACGTTAATTATCCCTAATAATAAGTATATAGCAATGACCATAGATAAGTCACATTACTGTACGTTTAACGACCTCGGAGCATGCCAATCCATTGGACAAGGAAAATTCATCTGTGACCTGGAAAGTGTTTATTCCACGGATGCAAAGCCAATTTGTGAAAGTGAGCTATTAGCTAAAGTTATAAGTGAAAAACCACTGCAGTGTGAAGCGAAAGTGATATACGGCAATTTAGATATATGGAAATCCTTAACAAACAATAATTGGTTATTAATGTACAATCCGAATCCCAAAAAATATCTGTCGATTATGCTAACTCAAAATTGTACGAAATTAATATTCTAGGTACGGGTATCCTTAATATTCCGAAAGATTGTATTGGATACTGCAATAGCGCCACATTTGTTCCAAAACATAATAACTTAGAAATTATATCACCAATCAACCATGTACCAGAATTTAATTTAATTAACGATACTTGTTGTAACATAAATAAAGTAAATGTCGAAGCAAGTAATGTGTCCCCTATTCGTTTAAATAATATAGATTTGGACGATTTCCACTCCGGAAATCAATTGAAATACATTTTAAACAATCTAAGCAAAATCGAATCAATTAAACAACCTCATATTGTACAATATGGGACACAGTACTCAATTCTAATTAATGTAACACTTATGTTTATGATTATGTTCATTTTCTATGTTATTAAGATAATTTGTAACAAACTGAACAACCGCCCATTTCAGAATTTAATTAACAAAAAACAACCAGTTACTCAAACTATTCCTGAAGCTACAGAAATGACAGACATATCAGACAATGACATCGAAATAATTAGTTCAGTCGCTCCGCTCAGAACTAGAGTATAATACGAGACTTTGTAAGTTAACCCCAAAGCCTCTTCTTAAAGGGGGAGGTGTTATAGCCTAGACATGTAAGGGTTAATGTCTATCTAAGCCTAGCAATAGTCCAGTCAGCATTTTGTTGTTTGTTGCTTTAATCATAAACTCAATCCCAAGTCAGTCTAGTTTTCAATTGAGCGGTCGTCTTAAAATAAGTCTTTTGTATTCCTTTTAAATAATTAATTTCTTTTTTAAAAAGTGACTTTTATTTCCCGGGCTAACAGTACGAACCACGGCGCCCCGGTTGCAATCCGTGTAAACCTGTTCTGAATCACCTGAAGGGGTTTCAGATTAGCGTGCGCAAAAGCGGGACTCGCATAGAACATGACGGAACGTATGCAAGCTTTGTAAAGTGTCACCTTATTGCGAAGGGACATTTTACTCCGCTTGCCTAACAGCGGATATAAACGACCTAATATGTAGGCTGCTCTGCTACGAACGGTCCTAATATGCGCAGTGAAAACTAACTTTCTATCTAACGTTACTCCTAGGTATTTTGCCTCGTCTTTCCAAGGTATCGGTTTATCAAAGAGTTTGATTCGCGGGAGGATCCTTGGGGGGCCCCGTTCGAAGAGCACCGAAACGCTCTTCTCAGGGTTTACCTTGATCCGCCATTTCCGCAGCCAACTCTCAAAGGAGTCGACTGCGGATTGGAGACGTTGGTATATCTCCCAGTAATCCTTAGAGGACGTGTAAAGCGCGGTATCGTCCGCGTACATGGCAAGGTGCACTATAGGTGCCTAGGAATATTGCTAGCGTAGATGGAGTAGAGGATGGGCGAGAGAACTGAACCCTGGGGGACACCCGCCCTGATGGGGCGGGGAGTTGACAGAACGCCTTCCACTCTGTAGCGAAAGGAGCGATTCGACAGGTAGTCCCGTATGATGAGTACGAGTCTGTCCGACACCTTGAACTGGTATAGCTTGTACACCAGTCCATTGTGCCAGACCCTGTCGAACGCCTTAGCTACATCGAGGAAGAGCGTTCCTGTCCTATGCTTCTTGGCTCTCACAGTGGTTCCTGTCCTATGCTTCTTGGCCCTATCAGTATGTGCTCCGTGAGGCGTTGCACCTGATGGGAACATGAATGGTTGGCTCTAAAGCCGAACTGCTCATTTGGGATGATTTTGAGTCTCTCGACTTCCGATCTAAGTCTACAGAGGATGATTCTCTCATATACTTTCCCTAAGGAACTAAGAAGACTAATGGGACGGTAACTACTAGGCAGATGCCGGGGTTTGCCCGGCTTATGGAACCCTATCACTATGGCCTCTTTCCACTGGGCCGGAAACGAGCAACCGGCCAGTAGAGCGTTAAAAATGGTAACCAATAGGTAAATTAAAGTAGGCGGAAGGAGTTTTATCACTTTGTTAGTGATCCTATCGGGACCTGGCGATTTCTTGGCGTGAAGCGCCCTAACTATGGATGTCACCTCGTCTAAGTTCGTTTTCTTGATTGGCGGACCGACCGGTGGCTGAGAACACATTATATTGACCGATTTTTCGACTATTTCGACATGATCGCGATCAACCGATTGAGCAGACAGACGGCACTGGCTCTCTAGACTGTCGGCTAAGCACTCAGCTTTGTCAGGGTCGTCAAACGCGATGGCAGAGTTAGGTCCAACCAAGGGAGGCATATCTGAGACAGTGTCCGCCTTCAACGCTCTCTGCAACCTCCAGAATGCCTGGTGTGTTGGAGAGAGCGTCGCAAGCGTCCTATCCCAGCCGCTATCTCTAAAGTAGTCGAGAGCTTGTCTCGACTCCCTCTGGAGACGGCGCAGCCTCCGTCGGTTGTCATCTGTCAGGTATCGGTCATGGGCTCTAATCGCGGCGTTTTTACGGGTGATGAGAAGTCTAATGTCCGGAGGGACTGCTCGGTAACCCTCGAAGTTCACTCGGACCTCCCTCGAGGACTTCTCTATGCTGTCTACCAAATGTTCTGTGAAGTTAGTCGCGGCTGAGACAGCGTCCTCGACCGATGTAAGCTGGTCAGGAATTTTGTCAAGGTGCGCTGGTACGGGGGAATGGAGTTGCTTCGTCCAGTTAATAATTGTTTTTGTCGCGGGTTCCCTAAGGGGAGGAAGTCCTAGCTGAAATAGGACCGGTATCGACCGGACCATCGGGTCAGAGTCTAGCTCGGATACCGTCTCGATAGAACGTAACTGGAGTGTCACGCCCTTCAAGAGTACTATGTCGAGCACGTCGGGTCTGTCATGTCGGAAGTCTGTGTCGCAATATCGCGTGGGACTCAAAGGCGCGGTGATCTCGAAGTCGAGACCAGCCTTGTAGCTTAGCCTATCAAGGAGATTTCCTCTACTGTTTGCGACAGTAGAGTTCTAGCGGGGATGTTTGCAATTTAGGTCGCCGGCCAGAATGGTTGCGTTGCCTAATTGGAGTAAGGACTTAAGGTCCCTCTCAACTAAGGCTTTATTGGGAGAAAGATAGACGGATGCTAGTATGATCGACTGATGGCCGGTCATACCCACCTGACATAATGACGCTTCTACGTTAACTAGTTGGGGCGGATCGAGCGGTGTCCAATGAAGAGACCTTCTGTAGTAGATGATGGTTCCCCCCTTCGCGGTTGCCCTATCGTTCCTAACCAGACGGAAATTCGCGATGCGCGGATCACGATTACACGGCTTCAGAAAGGTCTCTTGTACTAACAAGACGTCTATCTGGTGCGTGACCACGAAGTCGCGCACTAGATCTATCTGCTTAAGTAGCCCGTTCGCGTTGAATGTAGCGACAGTCAGAGAGCGAAGTTTTACCCTTCCACGATGTCATCATGATGACATCGTGTGGTCGTATATCGATTTGATAGGGACGGCGTGCTTGAGGAGCACTTCCATCCTCGCGGGAGGGTTCCGCGCGGAATCCCTTATTTCGTTTGAAAAGACTAGGAGCTCTTAGATGTTTATTACAGCGAAGAAGCTCGTGACGCACGCGAGCGAACTCGCAACTGCGTCGGTGGAGTTACGAACCGGCGGCGACGGTATCGGCTGGGGGACGGGCTGTGGGTTAATCCTCGGAGGCTTCACCCAAAACAAGACCGCGTTCGCGGGTGCCTGAGGGGCCTGGGATGCCTGAGGGGCCGCGGGCCTCCTAGGGGCTAGAGGAGCCCATGGAGGCTGGACGAACCGAGGAGGATGCCTTGCCGGCTGTGTCCTGCGCGGCGCTTTGGGGCACCCGCAATAATTCGCGTGGTGGCCCTTCTGTCCGCACAGGACGCAGCTGGGAGGATCCTCAGGGACCGGTCCCTTACGCGGACAGTAGTGATCTCCACGGGGAGACCTCGGATGACCACCGTTAAGCGGCGTTCATCCTCTAGCGCGTAGGTGTGGTATCCGTAACCACGTTCACGGAGGAGACCGACCGCGGCGGTCCGACGAAGACGCGGTTTGTACGCGGATACTGTCGGCGGTATTTCGGGCGGACGTGAAATGGAGCTTGTGCTCCGTCATAAGTGCGGACAGAGTGTCCCACTTAGACTTGTCCCTTATGTAAAGCGGCGACGGCGCGGGGGACTTCCGTGGCGCTGAAGGCGCCTCCGCGGGCGCTGAAGGCGACGCGGACGCGGGCGCATCGGGCGCGATCGGCGCGGGTTCGCGAGTCGGGCCCGGGCCCGAAGGACGGACGGGCAACACAGGTTTGCTACTGGCGGGTTTTTAGGACCGTTTCCGCGGTAGATTCGAGGAGAGCGCTTTCTTCGCCTTCTTCTTGGCCGATTTGGACTGCACGGTCGTGAAACCTTCGTCCTCATCAGCCTCCAAGGAGGGGGACGAACTCCCCGACTCGGATTCCGAGGCCGTCTCCTTCGTAAAGGTAGCGGCCTCGACTTCCATGTCGGAGGTGCTCTCGGCTGCGATCGCGGCGCGCGAGGTCGAGGGCGGAGACTCGGTGCCTAACAAGACAGAGTATCGTAGGCATAATTCAGGCGCAATTCCGTGGACCCAGCCAAAAAACTGCGACTTGGACAGATCTTCGGGTTCCGCCGGAATTTGGGGTCCATGGTGGAGCCCGGAGATACGTGCTGTCCTGCGTCCTGCGTCCTGCGTGAGCAGGGAGGCGAGTGCCTATCGTGAACCCTATCGAATCTCTTCCAGTAGGTGACAGAGGTGTGCCTAATACCCTAACGACTGTGTACTTACACGACGCAGGCTATTACGACGAAGTCTTTGAATTGTGTTTCGTACCCTAACTAGGGCGACGTCGGACTTGTTGGACCCCTATGCAGGCTCGCCGGCCCGCAGGTGTGCTTGCGGCGATGACTCACACACAAACACAATCACAACACTGGCTTGCACACAATGGAGGCCGTTATCTTAATCTGGCGCAGGTGTTCGAACGGTCGGTGCAGGTAGTCGGCGCAGGTGTCTGGGCGGTCAGCTTGACGGCCCAGGTAGGTGGCGCAAGTAAGCGAAGGAGGTAAAAGGGACACGTGTCCCGGTCGACTGCTCAACGGTGAATGTGTAAAGTTGTATATCCATCAGTATTATGATATAAGTTATGATCCAGTATCAAAGTGGTCACCACATATCTCTGAAGTTTTTTTATGCATACATTTTCAATAGCATTCATTCATTTTGTCTTTAAATCAAATTATCCTTAGGAAATCTGAAGAGAAATAGGTAGATTGAAACATCTTCTTATGAAATTAATCTTTTTTAACACATAATATACTACTATTATATCTTTTATTATGTGTATGACAAATATAAAAACTGTCAATTTCTTACTTGTGAAAACTGCGACAATATTCGAAAGGAATAATTTTTTTTGCACACAATGCATTTGTCAGTTTTATAGACTCAATAAAAAACTAGAAATTATAATTTTAGTACCTATATAATTTTGTGTAACTTTTACTCAATTTGAACTCACACGTTGAAATAGGTATTATCTTAGCTTTCAGCATGTTAGTAAAAATGACAATTGGTCATTCAATTGTCATTTTACAATTAAATGACCAATTCAATTGTAAAATTAAGCTCAATTGCGATTCTCAATTTCAAAATAACTGAAGTAAAAATTAAAAATAGATAAGTGTATCTATTTTAGATTATTATATAATGATATTAACTAAAGAGAGACGAAGGAAATTTAAAAATAATAATTCTTCGGAAGATTAAAAAATTAAATTAAAAATTAAAAAAACCCCCGATTCAAAAAGACCTTTAAAAATAGTTAAAAAAATATTGTTATGTACTTATTGAAGTCGTTACGTCGGGGGACCGTTGTAAGTACGTTGATAATGTATATGTCAGGCCCGAAGACCGAAAACGCTCAGTGGACGGAAAAAACGGCCACATCGCGTTCTGGCTACTTTTAAACGCTCGCAACGTGTTTTGGTAATTGTCGAACGGCCAGAACGCGTTTTGTCATTTGTCAAGAGCTCAGAACGCATTCTTGATAGGTATTTCACTCGTATAATAATACCACAAATTAAAATTTGATATTTTATTTAAAATAACACTTGAATAAATTATCAAAATTATACATTTATTAATAATATCTTTTATTATCATATTCTTTATACTATCAGAATGCAGAGGGCGTGGCTGCGCTAAAAAGAGTGTTCAGAGCGGCAACGCTGGCCGCAGTTCCGCGCGGGAGGAGCGAGCTGGCAACACGCGCAGGTCGCGTTCCAGCGCGGTCGCCGCGCCGCCGCGCCATCCGGCCCGCACTGCGACTACTCTCTCATTTGTCTTTACTTGTCCTGAAAACACTCAGTCTTAATTCTTAACCAACATCATTGTTACCCTTCATACCACTGCTTAGTGATCTTATGAACAACTGAATATGTTTTTAAGTTATTATAAATATTTTTTTAATGTCTAATGCAATTATGCAAATATCATATTTATTCAACAAACTTTTAGCACAGTAATACAGAGATGTATATGATAATGATCTGTGCTATAATATCTATCTCCACATGTACAGGTATTATATTTAAAATTCGTAGACCACCGGAAGTTAATTAAATTATTCTTTCTTCATTATTTTTACAATTTATTATATTAGTCTTAGATAAACTAATTAATAGGATATGGAAGTTAAAATGCACAGACTTCTGTAATAAGAAATAAGTCTTGAATAATATAATAATATACATTATATTCTCAGTATTTATATGTGTATTTCTATGTATTTGTATCGTTGTCTAACACCCTCAACACAACCAAATATTTTGCTTAGTTAGGGGTTAGATCAATACGTGTGTTATTTGTCCTGATATTATTATTATTTATTATTATAGTTTGCATAGTAAATGCTCGCCTTTATCTTTACTCATATTATTTAAGTCTTCAAAATCAACTTACCTCTCCTTAATGATTTTTAAGTCGTCTCTCTTTCATCTGTTTTCTCAATCATAGTACTATAAAACAACTCCTTTATACAGGCCCGCTTCAATTCATCCATCATATAACAACGTGCCAACAATAGGAGGTGTTCAAGATTGTCATTGTTTAATATGTTCAAGTATAAATACATTTTAAAATCATTCAACACAACCTTAGAATATGGTAATTCAACTCGACCTTCCTTGTTTTCTTTAAAATCGTTTGTTATCATTTTCTCAAATACTTCACTTGCTCCAGCTAGAACATTCTTATGCACCCGGATAGACCCATCTATACCCTTAATTTCAAAGTCGGTGAAAGAATCATCGTCAACAAAAAGTCTTAAGTAAGGGGATGTTTTTACACTTACCTTTATTGCAATATTAAAATTGTTAGTTAAAATTTCATAACTTCCTATCTCACGCCAATCACTATCATCACTGATAAATGTTTTTGACTTCAGTTTTAGTTCTGTACTGTTTACTTTAAAGATGTACAATGACCCATCGTCAACACACTTCTTAAATTTTATATATAAGTCCCAACAATTTGAATTAATAAAATTTATACGACCTTTGAGTTGAAACTCCATACACATCATTTTAAATAAGGGGCTGAATATTTCTTTACCTCTCTGTATATTACAACACACTTTCATTTTGAAGCTATTATCCGACATAACTACTTCCTTTATGTTCATACTGGAATATTTATGCAAGTAAATAACAAGTTAATATAGTAAGAATTCTGTGAACAACACGTACTATTATGTTCACGCTATGTCAACTCAATGACAGATGACAGTTACTGAATCTGAACACACTGATATCTGAAACTGATAAGGCCCAACTCTAGGAATCAGTAATCAGTAACTGATAATAATCAGTAATCAGTAACTGATTACTGATTAGTGCTGAGCTGCGTGGCGACGAGTGTGCAGAGCGGCAACGCTGAGCGCAGAACTGCAAAGTGGCGCGTGCGCAGCGAGCTGGCAACACGCACAGCCCACACTGCGGCTGCCCGCCACCATCGTCCGCGAACAATAAGCTACCGCCCGATGCACTACCTCTTTCATTTGTCTATACTTGTCCTGAAAACACCTTAAGTCTTAACCAACATCATTGTTGCCCTACATACCACTGCTTAGTCATTTTATGAAACAGATATAATTATTCAATAAAATAAATGATAAATATTTATTTAATTGTATCATGTTGTAGATTTTAATGCCTGATATAATAATGCAAAGAATATATACATATTCAATAGCACTTTGGCAGGTTGATAGAAACAAAGATATGTAAGTATGCAAAAACATAATCTGTCCTATAATATCTACCTATTTGTCAGCACATTCTCTAGAGTCTAGTACATTTATAAGATTTAATACCTATTCCAGCAAACGCCAATCACTATCATAACTGATAAATGTTTTTGAATTCAGTTTTAGTTCTGTACTGTTTACTTTCAAGATGTACAACAATCCGTCGTCAACACATTTCTTAAATATTATATATAAGTTCATAACTCTATACAATTAATTTTATATAAGGAGCTGATTTTTCCTGTATTCTTCCGTATATTACAACACATATATTCCGTATATTCCGTATATTTCATTTTTCCCCCTCCCCCTTATATTTAGAACAATAGATCATTTTGACCAGGTTAAGTATCTAGTTTGTTCTGCTGTTTAGTACAGACACATACAAACACGCACACAAACAAAAACATAACAACACAGTGCTTACATTTATACATAACTAGCTTTTTCCCCGCGGATCCCGCGGATTCACACGCCCTGAAATTCGTAGTAAAACAATTCCCATTTTCCTTTTTTTGTATTGGCTTCTATATCACTTATTTTAAGTGATACAATCAGTGATAAATCGTCAGACATCGCTCACTGTCAAAAATCTTTTTACAGTTTTTAATAAGGACACAATATTAGATAGTGTAATTTTTTATACCTAAGAGAGGTACTTTTTTTTTACTTAAAGTTAATACTTTTTAAACAGAGTACTTAGTAACCATTCTTACCATATATCACACTTATAGATGTTTATTGAACATAATCAAAATATGACCATGTAAACTTGAAGAATTCTGAGCTACACATTCGACGTTACTTTGACCATCAACTTGCAGGACTGGTTTTATTAAAATAAAAATATATATTTTGAATAATATATATTAGACATTCAGTTTACATACACAATATTTTTTTACGGTTTGCACGGTTCCATACCATAGTGCGCCGGCCGATCTTACCGCCGCGTCGCAAACGCAATGACCCTATATTTTAAATCTGTAATATCTTCGAAAATATTCATTTCAATTACGTGTTGCAAAGGGCTATATTGTTTAATATTAAATGTAAAATGTATTTAAGTTACTCAATTAGCAAAGGATGAAAGCTGTATTGCTTATGAATTGTAATAAATAAAGGATAAAAATAGGCATGGCGTACCCAGATTCTGTACTAGGGAAGGGCAAAACAGGTTTCATTGATATATTATTGTAATTTTGAAGCTGTAATTTTAACTTTCTGAGCATGGTTTTACAATGAAAGAGCAAACGCTGGTGATTTGTCTTTGCCGAATCTGTAAAATCTATTCTAAAAGTTTTACTACAGAATTGTATTTGTTTGTAATACATAGATCTATAATAACTGAAAAGCCATTTTTATCGTCATCGACTAACCTACCTGAGGAAGCATTTCTAAACCTTCTTCAATTTTTAAAACTAAATTGGTTCTATGTTTTAATGTAAGGTACAAATTTTAATTTACAACAGAAGGTAGTAGAGAGGTATACAATGTCCAGGGGCGCAGCTGATTTTTAATTTAAAACGATTTTAATTACTTGGGATATATTAATTATTTAGCATAGAATAAGTTGCATCCGATAGTTATTATACTTAATCTAATAATTTTAATATATCTTTCGTTAAAGACAACTTATTCAAGGTCAAGAATTTCTTTATCAAATCAAGTCGAGTCCTTCATATTTAAGCACATATTTAGATCCAATTGGCGATCTTAAATAAATATAGGTCATCTAGATACACTAGATAGATTGTAACAATGTCCTACAGACGCTAACAGTTAGATAGGTACATACATTGATGTGGTCTCCGAGTATTCATCTATAGAGCCTTTATTCATCAATAGGCCCAAAGACCAGCATGTGTAGGTGTCGGTAGTACATTAGCAAAGACTATTTTTGTTAAACTAGGTATATACTAAATGAGACCATTAAATATGACGATAATGTTATTCAAAACATCCAGGAAAGAGAATAGCTTCTTTAATTAAGCAAAATATATTAATTAGGTATATACGAAATAATAACAAGTTAATTAAGAATAATTACTCTTTACCACACGTTCTCTCATTCTTAAAGACTATGCCTAACTGTCTTTTAAAATGTTCTTAATGTAAAAAAAAATATTATTTTAATTTTAAATACCTAGTTTAGAAGTTTAATTCATACTCACCCTATCATTCGAAATACAAAAACATAACAAATACAATCATTCTTACATTCAACATCCGTTCACTTTACAAAGCACTTGTTGATAACTACAGATATTATTTTAAGTGTTGATTACAAATGGCCCGTTACACCTATATTATTGTTATATGGCTACATATAAGATTGTTATTATAATATAATAATTTGGTATAAAGGTAAAATGAAGAAATTATTATTTATTTAACCTTATAATTCTGTAGTATTCTGTCTTCATAAAGGTGTATTCTGTCTTCATAAAGGTGTATTCTGTTTTCATAAAGGTGTAAATATTCTGTTTTCATAAAGGTGTATTCTGTCTTCATAAAGGCTGTAGGCCTCTATTAAAGGTAATCTTTATTGGATAGTTGACAAGATAAGTGATTAAATATAGTGTTTATAAAATATAGAATATCTTTTGTGGGTATGTTATGGAATTGAGTTATTAGTAATTATGTCTTTATAAGTACACAGTAATAACTATACTACTGTTTTTATTATATTCATGTACCGGGAGTCATTTTGTAATATTAAATACCTAACATATGTATTTAGTTCTTTCAGTTCTTTAAAATTTATCCAGATAGTGTGAAGTAGCTTAATTAAATACCTTATGCTATATTATTATTATAGTGGTCTTTAATTGTAGAATATTATAAAATCTAACACGTATCTAAGCTTAGCTTTAAATTAAATTAATGTTAGTGTATTAATAAAAAAATCTAGAGTTTTTAGTTATAAGATGCTTATATAATAAAATTATTATTATATTTAGATTACCCTTAGTTTCCCTCATGGAATATGTTTTATTTCATACAATTGTATTGAATACTCCTCCTAACAGTATGGAGACAAATTCTCTTGGTTTTTTAACATCTAGTGCGAAATACGAATTCAATAGCAATGAAATAATACAACATTCAAAGCAAAAACCTACTAAACATACTAAGGCCAAGGTCTTTAAGTAGGTAGGTTATAGAAAGATTTTCTAAATCTATCCAAAAAACCGTAATTTATCTTTCACTAATTCTAGCATCTTTAAGGCCTTCCGAAATTAACGATTTATGTTACAGGCAGGGAGGACTACCTGCCTGTAACATAAATCGTTAAATCGCCTGTAACATAAAGTCTGAGAGAATAATAATACCAATTTTGAGTCCGCACAAAGAGTATATTTAAAAAATAAAAATCTGCCGACTGCCGCGGTAAAGTTATTGCATAACGTTTTTATCAACTTGTGCAATTCTAATTATTTATGCAGTATTTTTTTTATTGATGTTAGTTCAAGTTTTTTCTTTTATATTAATTGAAGTTGAGCGTGGTGACCGATGGGAAAACATATTTTTTTCCTTTATTGAACAAATGAGAAGTTGCCATTGCTATGTAATTTTATAAAAAGGTTAATATTAAATATCATTAGCTAAAATATTTTCAATTTATCAAATAAAGTTCAATTACGATTGTTCAGTTACTTATACTTAGGGTCCTTTGTAAACCGATCACAGAATGAAAAAGCTTGTTGAATAAAGTACCTACCTTTGTACAAGTAAAACATTTATTCTAAACTATTTATGAACTTGGCGCTTACGCTATTTTTGAATAATATGTACACAACACTCCGAGTGGTGATAAGTTTTTTTCTTTACGAAATATCTTGATTCGGTAACCGCGCTCCAAGCCCGTGATAAAAGCTATGCAATAGCTTAAAAAATCTGTTCGTAGTCGCAAGCACAGCTGGTACATTATTCTGAACGTTACTTCGTCTTTCGATTCGGCCTATTCGTATACCGAACTTACTTCGCGATCAAAATCGTGCGTAATTTAAAGAGCATTGATTGCATAAGTTTTTAAAATTTTATTTATTTATTTATATCTTTACCACTTAGAATCATAATCAGTGATCACTTGTTTACGTCAACATGGAAGTGTCAGGAGGGCCTATTACGATACTAGATTTATCGTAATTAGCCCTTCTGTAAAAGGACTTTGCTTCTTAGTGTTAAAGCTATGAGGGTTCCCAACGCGTCCTGGTCTGAGAAGAACCTTACAACAAACTCAGCCGGATATATTTTTTGTTCTTGTGATCACTGTTTCACAAACGTCAATCTTAAATGTAATTTTGGAACAACTAGAACCGTCGCAATCAATCGGAAATGAAGCCTAATGATTTCAGGCAACGAAAATGAAATAATAATAACAGTAAATATATATAAAATCTCCGGATTACCACACAACCAGTCACCGCAAGCAGCACCCGTTCACGAGCATAACACAAGAGCGAGCCATCACCTCTTCTCTTTATTTGAGGGAGGGAGGCAACCCGACTCTCGATGCTACCGCAAGTAGTGACCTCTAAGGAATCGGTGTGATGCAGCAGGTCGATAAAGCAAAATTAATTTATAACAAAAAACAAATTGCGAAGATTACTAGCTATTCGCAATACAATACAATTCATTCCCAGGCCATACCGTCGTTGATGTAATCCTTTACACTATAGTAAGATTTTTTTATCAAATTATTTTTAACATATTAATTAAATTTATTTAATGATAGGCTTAAGGCTTCGTTTGGGGGCTTGTTATAAAAACGTATACAATTTATTTTTATGTCTTGTATTAATTTTATGTAAATCACAATTTTTATTGAACTTTGAAATATTTTTATGACCGTAAATTAAATTTTCATAAATATATTGATTATAAACAGTCATCATTTTAAATTCTTTAAATTTGTTTCTTAAAGTGTCTCTTGGTCTCATATTATATATTGCTCGAACAGCCCTCTTCTGCAATATAAATATGGTATCAATGTCAGCCGCATTGCCCCATAAGAGTATACCGTATGACATTAAGCTATGAAAGTAACTAAACTAAACTAATCGAGCAGTTTCCATATTTGTTAATCGACGTATTTTTTTAACCGCGTATGCAGCAGAACTAAGTCTTCTTGACAAATCAAATATATGAGGACCCCATTGCAATTTTTCATCTAAAGTAATGCCCAAGAAAGTAGTAGATTTGACCAAGTCCAATTCCTCATTATTTAATTGTACATTGGTTCTAACATTTTTAAAATTTGGTAAACTAAATTTGACACATTTCGTCTTTTTTTTATTGAGTAACAAATTATTGGCGTTAAACCATTATACAACATCTGAGAGAGCATTGTTTACATCATCAATAACAGATTGCCGTCTATTAACTTTAAAAGTAAGAGAAGTATCATCAGCAAACAACACTATCCCGTGTTTTTCCCTCACTAGGTGAGGAAAGTCATTTATGTAAATGAGGAACAAGAAAGGCTCTAAGATAGAGCCCTGTAGCACACCTATTTTTACCAAAGAACCAGGGGAACGTTTTCCATTTACATCAACTTTTTGATTTCAATCATTAAGATATGAACTAATCAAATGTAGGGACTTATTTTTAACTCCATAATGTTCTATTTTTTTTATAAGGATTTCATGTTAAACGCAGTCGAACGACTTAGATAGATCACAGAAAATGCCAAGTGCATCCTGTGATCCTTCCCAGGCTTCAAATATGTTTAGTAATAGCTCAACACCAGCATATGTTGTAGAGCGACCGGCAGTGAAACCAAACTGGTTTTTGTGTAAGAGATTGTTTTTACTGAAATATGCAACAAGTTAATTAAGACTTATTTTCTCAAAAATCTTACTAAATGTGGGTAAGACTGAAATAGGTCTACAGTTACTAGGATCTAATGAACAGCCAGATTTGAATGATGGAGTTATTTTACTTTATTTCATTAAATCAGGAAATATACCATATTCTAAACAATTATTAAATATTAATGCCAAGTCTAGCGCTACAATGTCAATTATGGACTTAAGTATGTCAACAGAAAATCCCCAAAGATCAGTAGTCTTTTTAACGATAATTGATCTAAATACTTTGATTAGTTAGTTCGATTACTAGGATCTAATAAACAGCCAGATTTGAATGATGGAGTTATTTTACTTTGTTTCATTAGATCAGGAAATATACCATATTCTAAACAATTATTAAATATTAATGCTAAGTCTGGCGCTACAATGTGAATTATGGACTTAAGTATGTCAACAGAAAATCCCCAAAGATCAGTAGTCTTTTTAACGATAATTGATCTAAATACTTTGATTACATCTAGAGCATTCATTTTTTCAAAATTAAAACTGCTAACACATTGATCTACATTCTCTCTAAGTAAACTCATATCTGCAGCGGTAAAAGAATTTAAAGATAACGTTGTAGTCACTGGAATATTAGTACAAATGCTTTCAAAAGCAGTAGCAACCTCGAGGTCAGACGTAACGTATTTATTATCTATATTTAATTTAAAGTCTATCCTCTGGGATTTAGCTCTTCCAGTTTCCTCATTAATTATTTTTCAAGTTGTTTTTATTTTATTATTGCTATTTTCTATTTTATTTTTAATATGTTGATTTTTTGCTATTTTACATTGTTTTTTAAAAGATTTGGAAAATAATTTTACCTCATCCCTAAACTCATTACTAGTATTAAACATCAATTCCGCATACATATTATATAATTTTTCTCTATTTTTGTGTAACTCAGCAGATGCCCAATCACTACACACTAATTTATCATTAACAACCACTGTTTTTGGAGTAAATACAAAGTTTAAATGAAAGTACTGAAAAAGTCATACATAATATTGGGGTTTGAATTTTTCATCAAGGGCAAATAGCGTACTAAGCCATTTTTTATGTTTGATACGTTCTACAGTCACTGGTATAAAACTTATTTTCTGTTTTGATTTATGTTTGTGATTACCTTTTTACTAGAATGTGATAGTTTAAACAGTATCAAATCTATAACAATGTATATTCTTCAATTTATTTAGAATTATGGCGAGTGTCGGCGCAAATTTATGACATTAATATTAATAATATTTAATTATTTTATCATCATAATTCATTATTTGATTATTTTCATATAACTTGTTATAAAATTAAAATTACTTAGAAACATTAAATAGTAAGCATTTGTCGCACTTGCTACAGAGCATTCTTTTGTGCAACAATAAGAAAAAGAGAGATAGCCTTCGAAGGCTATCTCTTTCGCTCTTGATATACCCCGAAGGAATGTAAAATTAGATAAAACTTGTTAATAGTAAATTAATTACATAATGTATAACGGGGTGAACATATTATTGTATTACACTTCATATGGGAGAATGATAGTTTATAAGAAATAAGACTTTGAAAATGCTTAAATTGTATAGCATTTCTTATATTTTTACTATTTTATTCCTCATAACTTTTATTAATCATTATATGTGTATGTGAAGGTAATTTTGTTACCTTTTTGTAAATTATATTGTGATATCTGTGTACATAAAGCAAATAAAGATATGTTAAACTCAGTCGCGGGGGCGTAGATAAAAATGCGCGTAAAACGCGTTGCTATTCAGCGGCTCTCTTTACGGTATAGCCGGCCGGTTAATAAACGGCTAGTATGGGGATGAGGTATTCCATTCGCCTCGGACCGCAACATTGAAGAAAGAAGAACAGGGAAATATCGTGAAGAGCCCTGAATAGCAACATTGTATGGGATTATCGTAGAAGAGCCCACTTATTATTAAGGGATTATCATAGAAGAGCCCTATTATTGTGCGGGAGGATCGTAGAAGAGCCCGATCGAAAAGCTACTCGTGACTTGGTTAACTGAGTGTTCGTACATTCTCGTTTTAATTACCCCTTCGAGTCGAGACCCCTATATCCATGAGAGACGAATCACCGGCGCCCGTTAGGAGTGATCATTAGTCACCCGACTTGACGTCACTCCTGCGGACAGGGTTCGTTTCGCCCTACAAAGCGGAAGGGTGCGGTAGCTGAGGTCTGATCTAGCGACCTCAGCGTAACGCCGCTCCGGTCTTTAAGACCGCAGCCCCCGACCGCGATAGCGAGACTGGCAACAATTGAGGTGGCTTTAATAGAGAAAGCTAATGAATGGCAACAGTGAATGAATTGTTTAAAAAACACTTTTAATATTGAGATAATACCCGACAATGAGTTTAATTCTTCAAATAGACTCAGACTACAGACGTTCGATATTTTAGTAGTATTATGACTTTGAACAACAAAAAGTTGACGGACCTTAGAAACAATAACAAAGGTTATTCATTCCTTTTTTTCCCATTTTCTACTTTCCTTACTCATCATTATTTTGATGTAGGTCTTAATCGCTTTTAAACTGCATGTTAGCGGTTCTAATCGGTGTGATGTGGCGCTGAACAGTCATCTCTTATAAACATAGAAAAAAAGTATAAAATGGTCTGGAAAAGAAAAAAAGTATTTAGAGGAAAAAGTATTTAATTTTTTTTTGTTGCTTTTATTGTCTTGAAAACGTATTTTTGAGTGGTTTTAGCAGAAATATATTTTTTTTACTATTTTTAAAGGTTTCAAAGTTTACAGTTTCAAAATAATAGTTCGTCTCTAATCAAATTTATTACCATTTCAAAATGTTCAATTTTAACCTCATTATCCAAAGACATGTTAGGAAGTTTGAAAAGCCAGTTAGTTATCTTCGCTAAAATAAAACCATTGTCATATAATTTAAGCTCCTATCAATAAAAAGTGAAAAATTACTGATAACTTTATTTAATATTTCGGGTGATGACAGTTTCATATTAACACTGACTGACTGAATAAAATGTTAGATACATTTCGTGTAGTTATAAATCGTTTCCATCATCTGTTCTAACTTAGGTATATGTTAAATAGTTCCATAAATCCCATAATGAGTGTTTTGTTCTATGTATCGAAGTAAAGGTTGGAAATAAGGTATTTTCACATTGTTTATTTGTATGCAAAAGTATAGTTATCAAAAATAAAATAAAGTACTTAATTGTAAAGTATGGTTGCAAACCCTAAATATGCATCAATGTAGTTTCGAAAGTGAACACACTCCACTTGTATTATGGAAATATATTCGATTCCCACAAAACCAGACCAAACAAACGAACATTTAAAATCAAATGACCTTTTAATAATCAACTTAGATCTTATTTGCAACCAAGTGTTACAGAGGAAAATCTTTTTCCATATTCATACAAAAAACCGTTTTAATACTTATTTTGAAATATCTACTTTATTTAAGAACATTTAAAAAAAGTTGGAATATTTTGGATTTTTAATAAGAACAATATTCTTGGGTCACGTGGCTGCATCAAGTACCCACATTTGCAATACGAAACATTCATGTAATTTTTTTTTGACGTAAATTAATCAATTACCTCTCTATATCGTAGGAAAAAATATAAATAGGTTTGAAAAGATTCTAGTTATTTTTCAAATTAAAAATTAAAACCTCTTTTAAATTTGAGCCGTTCAAACACCGTCATTTTGCGCGCGCTTTGCGTGACGTCAAATGACACATCCAGTGAATGTTTACTATTAACTTTTTAGTTACTTCATACATATTTTAAGTTTTAATTGCTTTACAAGTCATGGAAGAAGATAAAAATCATCTTACAAATATCGTATAGTACAACTAAAACAATGGTGTATGGTAATTAAAAGGGATAATAGGTATATGTCCTAAATCGTGTTTATATTATTGTAAAGATCAATTTAACGTAAGTATACTTTATTTATAATAACTTTAATCTAATAGTTTAAATTTATACTTACGTATTGAACATTAAAAAAAATGAGTTTAAAATTAACCTAACCTAGCTTACAAAAATTCAGTAAAACTTTCTAAAAAACCGTATTCTTTTTTTGGGTTTACGAAATTTTTATGTTTGTCGATTTATTTCAGGTTAAGGAAGATACAGACAATTGTATGGAATATAATATGTATCACGAAACAACAAGGAGAAAAATGTAATCTAAGTTTGAAGAAAAGAGTTGTGCCTCATATATTTTTGTGGCAAAACACCAGCTGAGAGAACATTCTCATGAATGTGCATAGTCAAAAGGCAAAGATTGACCTTGGTTAATAAAGCCTTTTCAGAGTTAGTTATCAAAAGTAGTGTTTAAAAAATAGTGACCTTCACAGAGAAGTGATATACTAAGTAAAGTAAGTCCTAGTACTGCCCATGCAAATGTCTGTGATATTACTGAGCCAAGACTAAGTACTTCTCCTATTGAATGTGATGATCATAAGGCAGAGCCTTGCTTTTCGCATATTGAAGATAAATTACCAAATGACTAAGCTGTGCAAGTTAATATTAAACCGAAGTATGGAAGTAAAGGTGTCAATGTAAATATACCTGCTCAAAAACAAAATGTAGCATTGTCACCATTTCCTCATTCAACACACAACATTGGTACACAACAGTTTTACCAGTAAAACTATCTGTTTTAAAAAGAAAATTGTTTACCAAAAACACAGCTGATAATACTTCTATAGCATCTTATATCTTCTATATCTGCTGATTATAAATCAAGTTATTTATCTGAGTCAAGTGAAGTGGAAAATGATTCAGAGGAAGAAACATTTTAAAAATGTAATGTGTAGTAGCATGCTCTAAATGCTATTGAAAAAGAGTTTGTAGGTATTTGTTTTGTTAGGGTTGTTTGAGTATTGAAACAATGTTTTTAGGATTACCTAAACAATTGTATCATTTAATAAAACCTTTAAGCACGAAAATGTAGGTTTAAATTATTTATTTTTCTCAGTAACACTGATACCACGGTATGAACTTCGACGCCGATAATTTAAATGGCGTGTCAAATGACGTCACATTTCCTTTCGACCAATGGTGGCGCGTTTTCGAAGTTTGAATTTCGCTCCCTTAATTTACACTTTAAATAAATTATTTTATGGCCTTAAATGGTTAGTAAATAAAAAAAAGGTTTTTATTATAATAAGATGATAATAAGTATTTGTGACCATTTTAATTTGTTTGCATGTTTCCTATTACATGCAGAACAATTCTTTAAAAGGTAAGATTATAGTTTAGTATATTTTACAAAAAAAAGGTCTTTAGATAATAAATATACGAGCTGTTCTTTGGTTTATATTATTGTAAAAATCAATTTAACGATCAATCAAATATCAATTTATTTTTTTTGCATTAATTTTCTAATATTTTATAATCCTTCCTAGTCAACTTTTTATTTTTATTAATTTATCATATTTGAAAAGCCAAAAAAAAAAAAAATAAAGAAATGTATTTCATTTCTTACAGTAAGAATAAGTTATTGTAATAAGCCCTTCTGTAAAAGCACTTACGAACTTAATTAAACTTAACGTTAAAGCTTTGTTTCGTTCGTACGGTGTTGCACCGGAAGTTCGTATCTACGTACATTCAATAACCAGCAGGGCTAACAGTATAGACATAGAAAAAAAAATAACGGTTTGATCGTCAACTGCAACATGCAGTTTGACGACTAGTCACTGTTGCCCGATTAATTTAGATGGTTAGTTTATAATAGGTATATAGGACCGTTTTTCATATTATTATATAATAATGAAACTATCACCACTGCTTCGACAATATCGCTGTTAATAATTATTATGGTTCAAATCTAACTTAAAAATATATATATATTTAAATGACATTTATTAAAGATAGAAAAGAAACAATTAACATAGAACAACAGTAAAGTATGAGAGCTCAGCACACGGCGCTGTCCGCAGAGGGCGTGGCTGCGCTAAGGAGTGTTCAGAGCGGCAACGTTGGCCGCAGGTCCGCGCGGGAGGAGCGAGCTGGCAACACGCGCAGGTTGCGTTCCAGCCGGCCGCCGCCTTCCGGCCCGCACTGCGACTACACGCAGCTCGCCATCTTCCTCTCTCATTTGTCTTTACTTGTCCTGAAAACACTGTCTTAATTCTTAACCAACATCATTGTTACCCTACAAACTCCATACCACTGCTTAGTGATCTCATGAACAACAGAATATGTTTTTAAGCTGTTCAATAAACAAAATGATAAATGTTTTACTAATGAGTAATGTCTAATGTAATACAAAATAATGCAAAAAATATATTTATTCAACAAACTTTTAGCACAGTAATACAGAGATGTATATGATAATGACCTGTGCTTTAATATCTATCTCCACATGTACAGGTATTATATTTAACATTCGTAGACCACCTGAAGTTAATTAAATTTATTCTTTCTTCATTATTTTTACAATTTATTTTATTAGTCTTAGATAAACTGATTAATAGGATATAGGGTCATTTCGCCTGTTTGCGTCCATTTAGTGGAGTTGCTGACTTTGAAAGAGAAAATAAAAATGATTTAGCACTAGTTTTGAATAAAAACTTATGTACAGTGTTAATAATATAGTCTTTTTTTATATTCATTTAAAGTTTTGGTGGAAAGATATAACGATTTAAATTTAAAAGTGATAAATATCAGATTTGGGCGATTTAGCCAGTTTGCGTCCATAAAATCTAAATTGCGTCCACTCATGTCCAGTTTGCGTCCACCAACTTATATATAGAATGTAGGGGAGATTTTTATTAATTATTATTCAGAAAGATTAGATTTTAACAATTAATTGTTTTATGTCTAAATATTTAACTAATTAAATTTTAAAATATTTTTAATAACATATATATCATCTTATATATTTGTCACAGCCAATGTTTTCTTCGCCGTCTTCATCTACATCTGAGATAAGCATGTCATTACATTCAGCGCACTTTGTACTATCCACGTGGTAAATTTTCTTTTTAGAGTATCAGTATCTACTGTGACTTTAACAGGAAGTGTCTTTTTCCTACGTTTTGGAGCAGTTCCTTGAAGTTTTTTTTCTCTATTCGTTCTTAATTTCTTTTTCTTACTGCTTTGTTTTTTTTCTCCATCTGCTCTTTATGTTCATAATACTTTCTCGATGCAGACGAAGATATGGCCGCTGGAGTTCTTTGATTAAATTTTCTTGCTATGCTAAAAATTTCAGCCAACATCAGGTGGGTTTTAAATGGATCAAAGGTTTCTGAATGTGAAATGCCTTGAATAAATAATGAAGATGATTGTAAACTAGGAGGCTTTTCTATAGGTGAAATAGATGGTGATACAGTTGATGCTAAATGAATAAAAGCAGTCGGAGGGGGTTTTGATATTTGTTGCTTAGTTTTCTCAAGACTTGGTGTAGTATGAGTTGCCATATCTTCTAGTGGTAAAATAAGAACTTCATTTGAAGACACTATTGGTAAGCTACAGGTAACTGCCAAAAAGGTGTATAGGCAAAATCATTTTTATTCATGTCATGAGTTTCAAAGTTGCACCTTGATACACTGTGATTTCACAATTTCTAATTTGTTCAATCAGGAGCCGTTAATAAATTACGTTAATTTTTTTTATTGTAATCACATTAAGATATTATTGATCGTAGGTATATACAATTTTATTAAATTTAAATAAGCTATACATTTTTAATTACTTTTATAAAAAAATAACAAGAAAACAAAGGTGGACGCAATCTGGTCTGTCCTAAATAATAGGTCATAAAATTCGCGTCCACTGCGGACGCAAAGTGGATTTTTTAAAATTTGTATGTACTAGTTTGCGTCCACCTTATTTTAACTGTCAACAATTAAAAAACTTAAGTAAATTCATAATTATGTTTTTCCTTTCTTTATTATCAAGGCCTAGAAACATCTATGTATCCTTAAATTCACATAAAACAAAGTAAAACTAACCGTGAGTGGTGTTGCTGCTCACTATTTTTTTACTCACATTTAAGACATTAGCAGTCTTTTGTCCCGTGGCTCAGATAAATTATTTTTTTTTAAAGGGAAGGATTGCGCTCAAGGAAATTTTGTTTATGACTGTGTATCTCCTATATATTGAGGTATTGGTAGAAATTTCATTTGGTTTTGTTAGAAAGTTCATGAACTTATTTTCGAGTATTTTATGAAAGGATAGCCGTCGAATGGACGCAAACTGGCGATGGACGCAAACAGGCGAAATGACCCTAGAAGTTAAAATGCAAAGACTTCTGTAATAAGAAATAAGTCTTGAATAATACGTATACATTATAGTTTGCATAATAAATACTCGCCTTTACTTATATTATTTAATAGTCTTCAAAATCAACTTACCTCTCCTTACTCTCCTACTTGATTTTTAACAGTCGTCTCTCTTTCATCTGTTTTCTTGGTAAGAGTAATATTAAACAACTTCTTTATACAGGCCCACTTCAACTCATACAACATATAACAATGTGCAAACATAAATAAGTGTTCAAGATTGTCATTATTTAATGTGTTCAAATATAAATAATCTTTAAAATCTTTTAATACATCCTTAGAATATGGTAATTCAACTCGGCCTTCCTTGTTTTCTTTAAAATCGTTTGTTATCATTTTCTCAAATACTTCACTTGCTCCAGCTAAAACAATCTTATGCACACGGATAGACCCATCTGTACCCTTCATTTCAAAGTCGGTCAAACAATCATCGTCAACAATAACTCTTAAGTAAGGGGATGTTTTTACATCTACATTTAATTCAATATTAAAATCGCAAGTTAAATAACTTCCTATCAAACGCCAATTACTATCATCACTGATAAATGTTTTTGACTTCAGTTTTAGTTCTGTACTGTTTACTTTCAAGGTGTACAACAATCCGTCGTCAACACATTTCTTAAATATTATATATAAGTCAAACCAATTTGAATTATTAGCCTTCATACACGATCTGAGTTGTAACTCTATACAATTCATTTTATATAAGGGGCTGATTATTTCTTTACCTCTCTGTATATTACCACACACTTTCATTTTCAAGCTATTATCCGACACAACTACTTCCTCTATCTCCATACTGGAATATTTATGCAAGTAAATAACAAGTTAATATAGTAAGGATTCTGTGAACAACACGTACTGTTATGTTCACGGTATGTTAACTCAATGACAGACGACAGTTACTGAATGATTGAATCTGAACACACTGATGTCTGAAACTAAACAGTCGTTGGCGCACTAATCTGGGGAGAAACAGTTATAAACAACTTAGTATTGGGATTTCCTCAAATGAATAAGAATAAGAATAAGATGGTACCGCAATGGTACGACAATAAGAGTTCATTAACTTCTTTATTCGTTTACCGAGAACATAATAGAATAGAAATTGGTTAAGCCGTTTCTCAGATTAGCGTACAGAAACATACAGACATAAAAATCCAAAAATAAAAATCCCTTTTATTATTATTTTTTTTTCTTATACTAGCTAGGTCAATACTTGACTACATACCACCTGATGGAGAGTGGAATGTGGTCTTAGGTGGTGAGGCGCATTAACCTAGAAACCTATTCACTCTTCTCTTGAAGACACCCTCATTGTATTCTTCTGCAAAAACATATAGTATAAAGGTTACATAAAAACATTTTTATAAAATATTGGATGTTAATTTTTAATTAAACTTAACAAGTTACAATAACAATTAACAAAGAAAACAACATGCCAATTATTTTTATACGAATATTCAAAGAATAAATAGTCTTAAGAAAATTACAGAATACTGCTGGATACACGCTTCCTAGAAATTCATTTACATAGCATACTAATATGTACCTACATATTAAAATAAAGTATTCTTTAACGTTAATTCTATTAGACGATAAATTTATTTTTGTATTAATTGATTTTGTTTGAAACTATCTATAAATATGTATAGCCATGTAAGCTTATTTAAATAAATACATATAGAATAAAAAATAAACCGATACGGGCAGGGATTCAAACCCGCATCCCGGTTTCCCAGAGGTCATTCTATGTTTATTTATCTAATATTAGTTTAGAGTTTGTTTCATGATTATTTCAAATTTGACTGATTTTATTAGATGTGTTAGAGGTCACTATAATAAGTTAAATGGAATTACGAATTAATCGATCTTATATGATGAAAGACAATGTTAAATAATTACATATTCAATGTCTCTCTCTCAGTATTATCGAAGTTAGTAGTGACATCTAGTGAGGTTTAATTCTCTTTATTCATCCTTGTTGATGTTGACAAATAGCAGCCCTTGTACGAGAGATGGCGTTAATTTGCACGTAAATATTATTTATTAATTTTATAACAGAAACCAACAATTATATAACACTTATTGTGATAATACATGAAAAAATTACATTTATCAAAATCTTATCATAAAATATATAAGTACTTGTAAGCAAAAAGCACCTTTCCTATTCCAGCGCTTCTCAGTGTCAGATTCACAGAATTATTATTATTAAATATTTCATTAGATGTCACTACTAACTTCGATAATACTTGTTATATAATTGAAATGTAGTTTTTCTGGTCGGTATTTACTATTTACCATACAGTACAGACATATAGGCGTTGGTCGAGTTACTGGCTTGACAACATTATTCAAAAAAATACCAAAATAAATAGAGTTCTGTTCGTGGTTTGGACTACTAGCGCCCCATAGTAAGTCTAGGCCGACGAAATTACTTACGAATGTTCGGTAAGCGGATACTGCGCATCCCTTAACAATATTTTAAATTTTCAAAAGGCTATTTATTATAAATGAAAAATGGAAAAACGTATCTGTACATTATTAATTTCTAATAATTAGCTTTATTGAAAGTGCTCACATGAGAATAAGACCAAATAAAAAACAAATTAAACAATAATTAATTTATTAAAATACAATATTGTAATATAAATATATCAGTTTATCAGGTTTGAATTGATTTATACATTATCGAGTTCACATTTAAATAAAATTTAATTGACTTAAAAAAAAAATAATGAATATGTTCGACTATGACTCTCTACGTTGGCTGCACGTAGACCTTTGCGAGGCTACGGTGGAAGCACCGCTGTGCTACGAGCACGGCTGGGGCAAGTCTGTCTGCTACGTCATAGCAGTCTCTCAGAACGACTTGCAAGAAGTCATGTGGTTACACGGATACAGAAACGGAAGCTATCATAAAGCGGCGTGTGTTAGGTGTATGTGTCTTTTAGAAGGTTAACGTATATAAAAAGTATATAAGACCGTTTTTAATATAATTATATAGTAAATTAAACTATCACCTCTGTTTCGACAGTTTCCCTGTTAATAATTATTATTGTTCAAATGAAACTGTAATTATAAATGTTGTTTATTAAAGAAAGCAAAGATACGATTAACATAGTGAAATATTAAAGTATGAGAGCTGAGTGCTCGGCGGTGTCCGCAGAGGACGCGGCTGCGTAGCAGCGAGTGTGCAGAGCGGCACCGCTGAGCGCAGAACTGCAAAGCGGCGCGGGCGCAGCGAGCTGGCAACACGCACAGCCCACACTGCGGCTGCCCGCTACCATCGTCCGCGAACAATAAAGGACCGCCCGCTGCACTTATGATCTTATGAAACGGATATTATTATCCAATAAACAAAATGATAAATATTTTTTTTAATTATATCATGTTGTAGATTTTTATGTCTGATATAATAATACAAAGAATATATATATATTCAATAGAACTTTGGCAGGTTGATAGAAACAAAGATAGGTATGTATGTATGCAAAAACATAATCTGTCCAATAATAGATACTTATTTGAATGCACATTCTAGACCTCTAAAAGCTAATTAAATTATTCTTCCTTCTTCCTTACTTCTTTTTATACTTTTAGTGCCTACCTAATTAGTTTTAAAACTAATAACATGTGGAACTTAGTCGTTGGTTTTTGACTCACTGCAAGAAGAAATAATGGTCTTATAAAGTACTTAAAAACTGTAGGTTGCTTAGTAAATACTTGCATTACATATTGGTACTATTATCTCATAGTTTGTAAAGTCCACTTCTTTGCTTTCAATGACTCGTAAGTCGTAGTATAGCTTAGGGTTGCCGACTTTTTTTTTAAGCAAAAAAAGTATAAAATGGTTTGAATAGGAAAAAAAAAGTATTTAAAAGAATAATACAGTATTTTTAAAATTTTATGCCTTTATTGCTTTAAGGACGCGTTTACAAAACTAATAGATAGAAAATCGCATCACTACATAGGTACATGCAGAACAATTCTTTAAAAGGTAAGATTATACCTAGTTTAGTACATATTACAAAGAAAAGGTCTTATTGGTATATAAATATTCGAGTACCTAGTTCTTTCGTTGCATTCATTTTCTAATATTTTATAATCCTTCCTAGTCAACTTTTTATTTTTATTAATTTGTCATATTTAATAATAACTTAATGTTAAAGCTTTATTTCGTTCGTACGGTGTTGAACCCGAAGTATATACCTAGTATATGTATCTACGTACATTCAGCATAGTCCCAGGTCAGTGACCGAATTAAAATAAACTAATAATAATTGTATGAATAGCAATAAAATACACAGGTGAGTCCTGTTCGTCGAAGGTGCCTCGCCATCTTGACCTTGAAAGGAGTTGGTTGACCTCATGGTAGAGAGGTAACTAGATATTTAATTACTCACCAGATGTTATTATCTTTGATCATATCGGTTTGATCGTCAACTGGAACATGCAGTTGGACGACTAGTCACTGTTGGCCAATTAATTTAGATGGTTAGGGTATATAATAGGTATATAGGACCGTTTTTCATATTATTATAGAATAAATGAAACCATCACTACTGCTTCGACAGTATCGCTGTTAATAATTATTATGGTTCAAATGTAACTTAAAAAAAAAAAAAAAAATATATATATATATATATATATATTTAAATGTCATTTATTAAAGATAGAAAAGAAACAATTAACATAGAACAACAGTAAAGTATGAGAGCTCAGTACACGGCGCTGTCCGCAGAGGGCGTGGCTGCGCTAAGGAGACTGTTCAGAGCGGCAACGCTGGCCGCAGGTCCGCGCGGGAGGAGCGAGCTGGCAACACGCGCAGGTCGCATTCCAGCCGGCCGCCGCCGTCCGGCCCGCACTGCGACTACACGCAGCACGCCACCGTCTCTCTCTCTCTCATTTGTCTTTATTTGTCCTGAAAACACTCAGTCTTAATTCTTAACCAACATCATTGTTACCCTTCTGCCTTCATACCACTGCTTAGTGATCTTATGAACAACTGAATATATTTTTAAAGTTATTATATAAACAAAAAGATAAATATTTTTTTAATGTCTAATGCAATGATGCCAATATCATATTTATTCAACAAACTTTTAGCACAGTAATACACAGATGTATATGATAATGATCTGTGCTATAATATCTATTTCCACATGTACAAATATTATATTTAAAATTCGTAGACCACCAGAAGTTAGGTAATTAAATTATTCTTTCTTCATTATTTTTACAATTTATTATATTAGTCTTAGATAAACTGATTAATAGGATATATAAGGTAAATTGCACAGACTTCTGTAATAAGAAATAAGTCTTGAATAGGCTAGCGTTTTCATTTGAGTCGTAAGAGTTTTGGTTTGAAATTGGTATCATTTAAAAGGGGTCGGTCTGCCCTTTCTTTTAATACTATTCCCAGTCTGAGAAAATGCGTAGTTTCTTTTTTATATGTTTTTTTGTGTGAAATAAACTTACCGTGTTTTCACCAATATTAGCACAAAAACACAATGTTTAACACAAGAACACTTCACATTTATGCAATATGTTTATCAATTATTTATATGATATTATAAATTTTTCATTTTAATTTAACAAGAAAAACACAATTCGTAACAACTTTGTTCTATTAGATTCCCTAATGTTAAATGGCAGCAACTTGACATATGACGTTTGTGATTTAAAATGCTTTTTCAAATAATTAATATTTATATTACTTTTTTTGTCAAAACTGAGTCTGTTAACCCCGAATCCACGTAGTCATATCTGTCCTACCCCTAGAGTGTTTTTGTAAATCCGGAGGCGCGGAAGAACACTGTATTGAAACCCAATCTAGCCGTAGCTACTGAGGCTGGTCGGCGAAGGCCAAGCAAGCCGAAGTGGCGAAGGCGAAGGGTGAAGGGGCTGGCCATCCTGATGCGCCGGAGACGTCACAGAAGTCTTAATTATTTACATTTTAGGTTAGTTTTTACGAAACTTCAAATCGAAATATCTCCAAAACTAAACATTTTCTCACAATAAAAATGGTGTCGGGGGATAGGGCTTCGACCCCTCTTTTCTCCCTATCCCCCTCTCCCTTCTATTCTAACGACTCAATTGGAAAGTGTTACCCTTGAATAATATAATAATATACATTATATTCCCAGTATTTATATGTGTATTTCTATGTATTTGTATCAATGTTTTTTTTTATGTAGGAGGAGGGCAAGCGAGCTGGCGGGTCACAGATGACTTGTGATCACCACCGCCCATGAACTCTTGCAACATCCGAGGATTTACAAGAGTGTTGCCGGCCATGTAGGTAGGAGTAAACGCCTTTTTTTAAGGTATCCATGTCGTACCGATCTGGAAATACCACCGAAGGGAGTTCGTTCCACAAGTGGAACGTGGGAAAAATCGTCCTTGAAAACCGCACAGTAGAGGATCGCCACGCATCCAGGTGGTAAGGATGATATTGGAGGCGATGGCGCGCTGTGCGGTGATGGAATTCGGCGGCAGGCATCAGATCGAATAGTTCGTCGGAACATTCCCCGTTGTAAATGCGGTAAAAGACGCACAAAGAAGCCACGTCTCTACGCAATGCCAAAGAGTCCAGCCGTTGGCCTTGCTCTCCAGATGACCACGAAACTGACAATCGCTCGAAATGTCGAGACCCAGTATTCTGATACTTGGCGAGGCAATGAGGGGAGTGCTCTCGAAGAGCGGTGATACGACAAATGGGGCTTTCTTAGTGGTAAACGCGCAAACTTGTGTCTTCAGGGGATTGAACTGTACGTGGTTCAGTTCACCCCACTCAGAGATCAGCCCCAAGGAAGTCTCTATAGAAAACACAAGTTTCTTTCGGCACTCGTCGACGTTTTCCCGAGAGAGACCTGCACGGCCGGAATATACCGCATCCCCAGTGCTGTCATCCGCATAATAATGTATGTTGGAGATATCCAGCATATCATTGATGTGTAGGAGGAACAGAGTTGGGGATAGCACGCAGCCTTGGGGTACACCAGCGTTCACAGGCTTAGGGTCCGAGGAAAAACCGTCGATAACGACCTGTATGCTCCGCCCAGTGAGGAAGCTGGTGATCCACTTGCATAAACTCTCGGGAAGCCCATAGGAAGGTAGCTTCGAAAGAAGCCCCCTGTGCCATACACGATCAAAGGCTTTCGCCATATCCAGACTAACTGCCAGACCCTCTCCCTTGCTTTCAATAACAGCTCCCCAATGGTGTGTAAGATACAACAGAAGATCACCAGCCGATCGACCATGGCGAAAGCCATATTGCCGGTCATTGACCAACTGGTGATCCTCGAGGTAGGTTAGGAGCTGTTTATTGATGATGCTCTCCATTACTTTGGAGAGAAGAGAGGTAATGGCGATAGGTCTGTAGTTAGCTGGGTCCGAGCTATCGCCCTTTTTAGGGATCGGATGGACTAGGGCACGCTTCCATGAGACCGGGACTACGCCTTTCAAGTAAGAGTACCGAAATAGACGCGTTAGCACTGGTGTCAATTCAGGAGCACATGTTCGTAGCACAACTGGAGAGATACTATCTGGCCCACTCGACTTATGAACTTCCAAGGAAAGGAGGATTTTTCGGATGAGTTTTTGCCGAAAAACTATTGCCGGCATAAAGCTCGGACACCGCGGGATGATAGGCGGTGCCCTCCCCTGGTCGTCCAAAGTCGAGTTTGAGGCAAAAAGAGTGCCCAAGAGATCGGCTTTCTTTTTTGCCGTGTGGGCCAAAGAGTTGTTCCCAGTGTGCAATGGACACACCCTTAACACAAGCAAATAATTTGCTTACTTAGGGGTTAGATCAATGTGTGTTATTTATCCTGATATTATTATTATTTATTATTATAGTTTGCATAGTAAATGCTCGCCTTTAGTCTATTCATATACTCATATTATTTAATAGACTTCTAAATCAACTTACCTCTTTAATGATTTTTAACAGCCCTCTCTGTTTCATCTGTTTTCTCAATCATAGTAATATAAAACAACCTCTTTATACAGGCCCGCTTCAATTTATCCATCATATAACAATGTGCCAACAATAGGAGATGTTCAAGATTGTCATTGTTCAATATGTTCAAGTATATATAAGTTTTTAAATCTTTCAACACATCCTTAAAATATGGTAATTCAACTCGACCTTCCTTGTTTTCTTTAAAATCGTTAGTTATCATTTTCTCAAATACTTCACTTGCTCCAGCTAGAACATTCTTATGCACACGGATAGACCCATCTAAACCCTTCAGTTCAAAGTCGGTCAAAGAATCATCGTCAAGAAAATGTCTTAAGAAAGGGGATGTTTTTACATCTACATTTATTTCAATATTAAAATTGCAAGTTAAAGTTGAATAACATCCCAGCAAACGCCAATCACTATCATCACTGATAAATGTTTTTGACTTCAGTTCTAGTTCTGTACTGTTTACTTTAAAGGTGTACAATAACCCATCGTCAACACACTTCTGAAATTTTATATATAAGTTCCACATATCTATACTAGTATTAAACTTCATAAATCCTTTAAGTTGAAACTCTATACAATTCATTTTAAATAAGGGGCTGATCATTTCTGTATCTTTCTGTATATTACACCACACTTTCACTTTCAAGCTATTATCCGACACAACTACTTCCATTATGTTCATACTGGAATATTTATGCAAGTTAATAACAAGTTAATATAGTAAGGATTCTGTGAACAACACGTACTGTTATGTTCACGGTATGTTAACTCAATGACAGACGACAGTTAAATGTAGAGTTTGGCGTTATTGAAATAACGTTATTGCGCAACGTTGGCAGAAACGTTGCGGCGTCTCAACGTTGGCGAGGATCACCGAAAACGACAACTGTCTCAACGTTATGTTATCAATTTTCATATGCAATGTGGTGGGGATATTAATAGAGGTGTTGATAGTATTTGTGAATTGATTTTTATTATTATTAGATATTAATTGTGAATTGAATTCGTTGCGTCGGTGGACCGTTTAATAAAGGAAGAAATTAAAATGCAAGTTAGTTAACAAGGCAAATAAAGAAATTACGATATCGAATCGTATAGCGATCCTCAATGATTGACTTCGTAAAATAGACACCATCGTCAACGTACGTACAACGGTCCCCCGATGCAACGACTTCAATAAGTACATAATAATATTATTTTTATTCTTTTTAGAGGTCATTTTGTATCGGGGGTTTTTTAAATTTTTACATAAAAAAATAACAAAAACAAAAAAAAAGATAGTACGCGCAATCGGCATTTGGTAAATTAATGTGTTTTATACAAGTAGAAATAATATGGATAGTATATAGGAGTAACAAACTCCGATATTATTATAACAAATATTACGTATATATCAACTACATACAAATTTTACACTCGCGTTTAAAATATTATTTGCTCCAATTTCGAAGTAATAAAATAAAGGGGAAATCCTAATGAGCTGAATAGCTTTTAGTAATACGTTGAAGAAGTAGCAATCCGTTTATTTACAGTAATGTCTCATTACTTAGGTATATTACAAATAATACCTAAATATTTTAGGTTTTCATTAATTATTTTGCTGATTGCTTTATTGGTCTTTAATATTTATCTGTTGTTAGTATTTCCTACTTAAGAATCTATTATCAAATAAGACAGTTTAAAAAAAACATTATAATAAAATTTTGGGATCGAATATACTCCTAACGTTTTTATATGCATTTGTAACTACGCCATCTATTTTCACCTTTAAGAAAACATAACTACATCTGTTAAACATCTTAGTACAGCGTGAAACCACTATTTAGCGCGACAATAAATAATGGATTTATTATTAGATTTTTGTTAATTTAGGTAATTTTTATTTTATGTTTATAAAAAATATTAAAAGTGTTTTAGAATTATCAACTTTTTAATAAGCCTAAGAAAAAGCCGTTTATCACACCTCTATTAATATCCCCACCACATTGCATGTGAAAACTGATAACTTTGTGACAGTTGTCGTTTTCGGTGATCCTCGCCAACGTTGAGGAGAACAACGTTACTTGACATCTGCCAACGTTGCGCAATAACGTTATTTCAATAACGCCCAACTCTAATTATTTTACATAAAAGCCTGTTACTAGTTACTACTTACTAAATATTTCTTAAGTAAATAAGAAACTAACTGTGCCTTATGAAAAGGATGGCGTTTATTCGAAGATATATAGGCAATAAATATTAACTATTCTTACTAATTTTATACTCGTTCCTTTAAAAAAATATTTTTTTTTTATATGAAGTCATAAAAATTCTGAATTATGTATGTATAGATATTGGTGCCAACCTGACTGACGAGATGTATCAAGGATCGTATCATGGTTCAAAAAAGCACGAACCGGATTTGGATAAGGTTTTACATCGCACTTGGGCTGGAGGAATGGAAAAATTGATTATAACTGGTGGCAGTTTATTGGACAGTAAAAAATCAATAGAACTAAGTCACACCGATTGTAAGTTAAATGTGAAATCGGACTGCTTATAATTTGCATTGTGTAATTAAAATAATATTATTAGTAGATTGTGGCACTATTTACAGCTAGGTTGTTTTCCACTGTAGGATGCCATCCAACCAGATGTTCTGATTTTCTCCCAAATCCTGAGGATTACCTGAATGAACTCAGGAGTTTGATTTTAAAGAACAGTGATAAAGTAGTTGCAATTGGTGAATGTGGCTTAGATTATGAGAGGTTACATTTCTGTGAGAAAGAAGTCCAAATTAAGTAAGTGTAAAGTAATATTATATTATTATTTGTACCTATTCAACTTATGATTTTTAATTATATGTTTCTCATAAACCATTGTTAATATTCCAGATACTATGTTTTTTAGTATATGTTTCTGATAAACTATTCTTAATATTCCAGATACTTTGAATTTCAACTTCAATTAAGCAGTGAATTTCAACTACCTTTGTTCTTGCATTGCCGAGGTGCAGCTAATGATTTATTAAATATCCTTAATAGAAACAAACACCACATAACTGGAGGTGTGGTGCATTCATTTGATGGGTCTCATGATGAATTGGACAACATATTAAAATTAGACTTGTATGTTGGTATAAATGGATGGTAAGTAAATTACATAGGGCTTAAATACTATAGATATTTTATTAATTTAACTTGTGTGTAAATCAATAATTATAGTGACATGACTCTATTCTTCCTATTCAATGTTCCATGTAATTTTGGAAACATAATATGAGTAGTAATATAATTAATTTAAAACCCACGAGTGATTTTTACTATTCTAAAACTTTTTCTTGCCCTTCATATTACTTTACTTATTGTTACTACACATGGAATTTTTGTCCACTAGAAACAAGTGAAGTCTAAACTCTAAGCACATTTAAACAACTGTCTCTAAACAATAAAAAATTTGAAATTCAGGATAATTTAGAGAGCACATTTTTCTTTCTACAAGGCGCTATTCTGTATAACACTGGATTTAGTTAAGTAATTAATATGATTAAAGTTACTAATCTTTCATATTATTTTTAATATTTCAGCTCATTAAGAACACAAGAAAATTTAGAAGTAGCTGCAAGAATACCACAGGATAGGTTGATGATAGAGACTGACAGTCCATGGTGTGAAGTAAAGCCAACTCACCCAGGCTACCAACATATAGTTACCAAGTATCCCTCCGTGAAGAAAGAAAAGTATTCTGTGGATTCAAACCATCAAGTGAAGGGTAGAAATGAACCTGTTAATATTGTGTAAGTGCAATCTTTAGTAATAAGGTAATTTTTAATAATAGTTCTTGCTAGTAACTTTGACTGTCCCTGATAAGGGAGACTTCCCTTCTAAAAGTCATCTATTAACCATCAGTCACTTAATTTTAAAGATTGGTTAATTTTCATTGTTCATAATGTTCAACTTAGTAACTATGTCTATTAGCTTTGTGGTATTATGGATAATTAAAATTGGTTTTGTAAGTTTTTGTGATTTCCATAGAAAATAATATAATTTTCCTACATTGAAAATATCCTCCTTATTGACCGAGGCAGTAATCTATAAAAACATTTATTTTGGAACAATTTCTGTCTGGTTATATTTTTAAAATAAGCAAACATAAAAAGATATACCAATTTTAAAAACGAGTTTTTTTTTTGTTTTGCTAAACACTTACAAATTACTGTTTTATGAATTATTTAATGTATCCACATATTATGAATATTATATTTAATTTCTACAACTGTTGCTTTGTGATGGCCATTTTGAACCAGTATTTTTTTCGAAAGATTGTAATTTTAAAATAAATATTAATTTATTTCATGGTTATTTCAGGCAAGTTTTGGAAATACTGGCTGCAATTAGAAATGAAAATATCGATCAACTTGCTGAAGCAATTTATAACAACACCTGCAAACTATTTTTTAACAATAAATTAAAAAAAACTAGTTAAAAAACTATGTGTTACAATATTTTTTTCTACCTCAGTAATAAGTTTTCCTGTAATATTTTTAAAAAGTGTAAATAAGGCCACTTAAAAAGTTTTTATGTAAAGTGCTGGCAGGGTAAAAATTATTCGGAAAAATTCATTCTAAATAGATTTGAAAGTTAAAACATGTCGGTTCTAATGTAAGTCACCCTCTATTTTTTTTTAACATCATCAAACTATTGTATCATATAAATATGAAAGTATTTTTCTCTTTAGACAAAAATGCTGAGTGATTAAATAACAATTAAATGCTGAACAACAAGTGACCAAACACTAATGAGGCAGAAATTCTCGCCTTTTGGCAATTTGTTATTATAACCTATTTATATATTTTTTTTCCAGAAAATTTTATAAAAGTTAATGTTGTACTGAACTGAAAAAAGCGACAATTCAGTTTTTATCAATCAAATTGTTTGCATTAAAATTGTATTTTTAATGTTCTGTATCCAAAGGGTAAAAACGTATTACGCAGCCTTATTACTAATATGTCAGTCTGTTTCCAGACCATATCTCATAAACCGTGGTAGCTAGGCAACTGAAATTTTCATTGCAAAGATGATATATTTCTGTGTATACTGTAGGGAAGAATAATTTTTCTAATGGGGCTCCCATACAACAAACGGTTTGTTCCCTCGATTTTAATAACACTAACAGTTTCACGATTAAAATGTCCATAAAATATTTAAATATATTTAATCTAATAATTAAATCAAAATAAAACAAATATTCAAGGGAAGCACCTATACCATGTGATTTTTGTCGTACCCATGGTACGGAACCCTTGTGTGCGAGTCCGACTCACACTTGGCAGTTGTTTTTTAATGAAAAGCCAAAAAATTCAGATTCCGATTTCTGTACAGTTGTAAGTAGTAGAGGGTAACCCATTGTCCAAGCCTATATATATATAGGGATGTAAAATTTAAGAAAACACAAAATAAATAAATTTCTTTTATTACTGCATTTAACACACAATCTCTCAACACAAATAAATACGCTACAGATCTTAAAATTAGCATTTCGCATGCTGTCTACTATATTAGTTAAATAATATTTTTTTTTTACAAAAATGCTGTGAAGGAATGTTTTTGTGAAAATACTGAATTCAATTGTCATGATTGGTCTTTTATTAATGAGGAAGAATAATTTATTTAAACTAAACAATTCATAGGGTTTTTAACGTTTTGTGCATACATGTGATATAATTTTGATACCTAATACAAGAATTACGAAAATATCATATAAAATAGAAATACAAAATTAAACATTTTAAGAAATGTTTTCAATGTTATAAAAGATTTTAACTTTTCATCTGACTGGAACAAAACTTTAAATTTTAAAACATAAAACTATATACAAAAGCAAAATTCATTTGAGGTGAACTAAATATTTGATTTTAATTAATTCATAATTGACCGAATATCTTGAAAAACATGACTTGATGAAAACTATATTATTCATACAATAATATTATATACGTTCAAGAAAATATAAATATGTAAAATATTGAAGGTTGTAACTGTAAATTTAAAATATTAATTCCTCAAATAAAATATATTTCAGAATCTTTCACCATCTTACATTGAAGGGAGCAAAGTTCATGGTATTTTGGAGTACACATTGACTTGTTCCCTGAACCAGTAAAAGTATGTACTCATGTGTAATTTTGTGGCATTTAGTGCCAGTTGGGTTTTGTTGTGAAGTATCTCGGGAGCCCACTCACCTCTGAAATATAAATTACAAAAACACATTAGACATTATATATATGATCACAGTATAATTAAAAATATCATACAACATACTTTTGTCTTAAAACATTGTTAAAGAACATAATTAAAACACTTACACAAACACTTTGGTTGTCAGATAATCAGCTGTAAGTTCGTAATAGTCAGTGGAATATTTCTTAACAACAGCATAACCATTGACAGCATACCCTTGAATTGTGTCTATAACACCTGGTGCATAATGTTCAACAGTGGCTACGACTACTGGAGTCTTATCAACGACATATTCCTTCATATTGACATATAATAAACCTAGTTTCCTGTATGCCACCACCATGGCATCTTTAGACAATTGTGCATAGGGTTTACACGCCTCGACAGTCTGAACATAGTAAACTGGAGCATTGGTTTCCATCCAGAGGTAACCTCGAGCTGATGCTGACAAACCCTTTTGCCAGGCACGCTGACTTTGTTCAAGTATGCCGAGATCATTCATCAATTTACCAGTAGCACTTTCTGCAAATTTGAATAATTCTTTAAATTCTCTTAAGTAAATATAAGCAGATAGCAACTATATAAAACAAACAAATATTATCAATAATATTGTTTTTGACCAATCCCAGCAATTCGTCAAAGATAATGCACTCTGTAATGAAGGGACAAAGGCTAATGAATGATTGTTATCTAAAGCACAAACTATTCTATTATCAGTACAAAAAGTGACAAATACTGTATAAAATAGGAAAAGTTAAGATCTCTCCAAATGTATACCAATAAACTATATTTTCTTATAAAAAGTTAAATAATAATCTAATAGGATATCTTCCAATATCTATTAAATCTTTATAATTTTAACTTAAAACGTTATTGACGACAAGTTGGAACAGTCAAACCCTGTAAGTGTTTATTGTTTAAATAAGTAAGTAATACTTACTGGGAAAGTTGCCATTCACCCTAGATACATCATATGTGATGAGACCTGCAATGCTGACCAGCAGGAACAAGCTGGCCCACAGCCACGGGAACCTTCTAGTGCTCGTCATTCTGTCTAGAATATCCTGTAACAAGTATTTAATGTTAAATGTTTTCAGTAAATATAGTTTAATTTTTTTTATATAAAAGTAACCTATTCCAAAATCACTAAATATATATCACGGTTACTGTAGGTATTAAGAGTAAATTTTAGTTCATAAAATAAAGACAAATTAGACTTTACTCGCCTTTGGACTGTAACCATATTTGTAAAAGCAGTACATTTTTATAAATTATTGTCCAATAATAAGATTTCATGTTATTCATAGATTACATTTTTATTAATTAAATTGCAATAAAGTAACTTACAAAGTATTCAAAAATATTGTTTATAGGCTACCTTTGGGTGCTATACATAACAAAATTATTTATTTGGTTACTTTTGCTTCATTACTTTTAATAATAATAGTTACTTTAATGCACAAATTTCTAATTTGATTTTGTTATATTTTTTGTGTAGATTGTACCATGTATTTAAAAGCTTGTATAGATTTCATAGTATTAAAAAAGTAATACTTATTAAAACATTACAAGCAACATAAGTAGGTATTCCGAAACCGTGGAGATAGTAAAGATTTTAATATATTTAACAAACTTTTAAACATTTGTAATACATTTTACCTGGCTTATTATAAACTTTTCACTTTTAGTTTATCTTAAAATATAAACACGTCTCCCACAGCGAATAACGGATGTAACACATTATTTTTTACTGTTACTATATTCGATTTTTGGGTAACCAATATTGGACACGTATAATGCGTCGATATTCAAGTTTTGTTGCTAAGACTGGTTAATTACGTTTTAAATATTAACGCCCATAAGGAAATTTCTTATAATTATTTATTTCGAACTATATAACTCACCAATTGGATTTTAAACACTTGTATACAAAATCCTTAGGTGCGAATTTCTAAGAATAGTAATGAAAGTAGTACAATTTTAATTTAACTGGTTATCAGCAATGACCATAAAAATTCGATCTGTGATTCGATGATTCGTGATGTCGCTCGCTTAGATTCATCGGTCATCCGCCGTTGACTGTTTGACATTGATTAAAAATGTGAAATGTCAAAGTCAGTGTGTCCATTTTAATAAATGGTCGCACCAAGTCTAGTCAAATCTACTTTGTTACTTAATGATTCATAAATGATATTCCCACGTTTCTAATTCATAAATTTCGTTCAAATAATAAATACAAAATTAATGATTATACTTTTTTTGTTAAATGGTTAAATATTTAGTTCAAATTAAATAATTTTAAACACGACAATATATATTAAGTTCCCTGGCCTTCTAGGTTTATTAGTTATATTTTTTACAGTGCCACTAGTGGTAAGAAAATTATAATTAAGATGATTCCAAAGGGTGTAATGTAGGGTGCACTACAAGTGTTGGCAGCCTTAAAAAACAAAACTCGACAGCTGACAGTTTATCTTTATTCCTTAGTAAAAATGGAGCATTACACTGTAGAGTGTAGACTATAGAGCAACGTGTCTGAATTATAGAACACTATTTCAGATATAATGAAAGCTTGGCGGCCACAGTTTCAATTTTTTGTCAAATTCACTTTATTGCACTGTAGTCCGAGATACGTCGTTTTTCTTATTTATTTGTTTTGTGTGCGCGTAACTTAGCACTATTTTCACTAATATTAGCATAAAATCAAAATATTTAATAGGATAGGATATATGCAATATATATTATTTATCTGTATCATTTATTAGTATTTGATAAGAAAAATATAAATTCTTACAACTTTTGGTGTTTTACATACTCTAATGTAAAATGCCGGAACTTGACAAGTGTCATTACTGATTTTCGTAATTTCATTATCCTTCTTAAGAATTATTTCTCTTAAAATCAAATATGTTATCCACAACTTGTCGAAGTCTTGTATGTCCCACCCCTAATGTTTTTATAAATTGGGAGGCGCGAAAACAAGGCAGTAGTGTATTGAAAATAAAACAAACCGTAGCGACTGAGGCGAACTTGGGTATCAAATACAGTATAGTGTTACAAGCATGTAGGGACTGTTCGTCGTAGGCATATATGCATACAAAGCCGTGGAGGACATTTGCCCGAAGTGTTATTCCATAAATAAGACTATCTTTGTACTTTGATTCAATAAAAAAAATAACCAAGGACTAAAACTGTGTTTCCTATTTAATTAAAAACTTAAGATAATTTTGGGATACCCTTTATATAAATTTATAGTATTTAAACAAAAAAAATATATAAAAATTTAAAAAACCCCCGATACAAAAAGACCTCTAAAAACAATAAAAAGAATATTATTATGTACTTATGAGAGATATCGTAATTTCTTTACTTTTCTTGGTAACTTACTTGCATTTTAATTTCTTCCTTTACGAAGCGGTCCCCCGACGCAACGACTTTAATAAGTACATAATAATATTATTTTTATTCCTTTTAGAGGTTTTTTTTGTATCGGGGTTTTTTTGGTTTCCTTATTGTACTAAATCAAACTACGGGCACACAAATTTTCACTTGCTTAAGTATTTCTATCAATATTGCATAAGAACCATTCACCCGCACCAATAAAACCTCAATATCTTGGAGACGACTATTTTTATATAACATAGTAAGAACCATCTCGAGGAACTAGGCTTTGGAATAAAGAAAAACCGCAATAAAATCCGTCCACGCGTTTGGCTGCTACATTGCCACAGACAGACACATAGATACACAGATCGACAGTTCAAACTTATAACACCCGTTTTTTTGAGTCGGGGGTTAAAATTTTTTATATATTTTTTTGTTTAAATACTATAAATTTATATAAAGGGTATCCCAAAATTCATCATCATCATCTTAATTTTTTTGTTAGACGGCGGGAACATCTAAAATTAATCTATAAACACTTTTAAAATGGTGGTCGCGCTGATTTTTTAGAATTATGGTCTATGCTATTCTCACCTCTTATAACTTAATGCCCTAATAAGATTAAACACATATACAATTCCGTAAAAAAACAATTAATCCCAAGGAATGTTAGGGTAATTTATTACATTAAAAAAAACCGGAATGCATATGGTCAGAAACGAGTAACTAATCAACTTGTAGTTAGACTAGACTAGACTTGTAGTTGACTCCATGAGCACAAATAAAAAAATATACACTGTTTCTTTTAGACTCGCATCTAACCGAATAAAATAAATGAACCATTATTTTAAAACAAAGTTTATAAATTTCTCTAATATCAAATATAGATATTGATTTACTGAAATCAAATATCGGTATACTGATACCGACTCAGAAAAGTATTAAAAAAATATATATACATATTAAAAAAAATGTACACCTGTCAGTGTCATTGTCAAAAACTAAAAAATATATAAATACCTGGCATATTTTATTAGCCTTTACAACTGTCTCATCTTTTTTCTTGCCTTTCAATGTTTCTCCACAGACCTCCTTAAACTGGGTTACAGTTGCCTTCAATGATTTTCTTTTTAATTTTGGACTGACTTCATCCCAATTTGTATCTGACCAAAGAAAATTACTATACATTTATTTCTCTGTTTATAAAAAAAATATTCATTTAAAATGTTATTAACAAAATTTGTAAACATTTATTTTTTTTAATATATATATATATATATATATATATATATATATATATATAAATATATATATATACATATATATATGTATATATATATATATATATATATATATATATATATATATATATATATATATATATATATATACATATATATATGTATATATATACCCGGCTGTTACGTACTTATGTACGCAATTTAATCGAAATATTGTCTGACTAATTTCGAACCTATTCGAGCTGACTTCCGGTTCCCGTTCAAAACTAGTCGGATATAATTCTAATTAAATTACGTGAACATAGTCGGGTAAATAAATATTTGATAATCAACATAGTTCATAAAAGTTTAATTACAGTAAAATTTTAACTAATATTCGAAACATAAAGACTGATTGTAGGTATTTTACTTGTAAAAGGAGTTAAATTATTTTGCCAAATATCATTTTCCACTCAGCTTGACTAACTTTTATCATAAAAAAAAAACTGAAAAAAGTCCATGATAAGCTACCTATATATTCTATGACGGTAGCAGATTGCTTGCTGCATCTATTAAACAGCTGCCTCCACGTGGCGTTGCAGGAGTCGTCCTGATGAAGACAGTCTATCAGACTCTCCACTATCACTTTGTTGTAGGAGTCCAGGTTACCGCCACTCAAGTACTGGTTTGGTTGCTTCTTCATTAATTGATTGAAGGTCACCTGTAGCTTGTTGCCACTGTGCTTAAAATATATATCCTGAAATAATTGTTATTTTTATTTTTTTCTTTTTTATTTAAATAAAACATGTCTTAAGAATATAAATAAATAAACTTTATTATGTTAGGTTCACATTAAGTTGGGATGAATTCTCAACCCAACTTCCTAACTTTCGATCATGTATCAAAAATATTTACAACCTTTATTGCTTTATATAAGGGTTTTCGAACTTTTTTTGTTGATGCTTTACTATTTGAATAAATAAAACATATTACTTAAAAGTCTTAAAATACACAAACTTTAAACGTTTAAACCAAACTAAAAAATGTATTTAATCGAAAAAATATATTAAATAAGAGTAGGTACTAATGAGACATGTTTGGTAACAGTTGGTTTATTATAGGTTCGTTTTTGTCAGAGCTATCATCGGTTCGCTATCGACATCAAGACATCGAAAAATCGATGTTTCGTTTTTATTAAAAACTGAGTAGAAAGTATGTTTTACACAAGTAAAGTGAAGAAATAGGAACTTGTATTCGTAAAGTAAGAGAGGCAGATTTCGAATTAATAGACAATCTTCTGATTCGAAATTTCTCTAATGTCAAGAGATGGAAGTCATCTTTCATGGAACAATCAGACTTAATTTCAAGAAATACTTCCTGAGACCTGAACCTCTTCGGTGACACATCGACAACAAATGGATTTCTTTTTTTTGAATTGATGTCTCGATAGTACCGGATATATTCGACTTTCAGCGCTTGCAAATGAGTTTTTATGTGAGTTTAAAAAATATATATATTTTTAATTCGAACAAACCATAAAAAGGGTATAACATTGCAGGAGTTTTTTTTATTCCTACAGCTTTCATTCATGAATGTAATCATAATTGCTTTGCTTTTTATTGTGCCGTATCTGCCCTGAAGTTTCTTGCTCATTCAAGGCATCAATACCTCCGTTAAATAAGCCAAACTCCATTGAAATGTGTCATCTTTAAACATTGTGACGAAATCGTGTTTTTCTTTAAATTTAAGAATAGGAATTAGCTCTTCTTTCATTCGTAAAAACGAGCCAATATGTTGCCTTTGGACAGTCAGCGTACATCTGTTTGGAACAGAAGAACGATCGGAATCGACACCGTTTTATAGTATAGAAAATAACCGACTGTTTAGAGTTGACTCGTGATATAGTTTACAATCCTTATAGCAAAGTCTATTTTAAATCTGGCGTCATTTCGGTGGAAATGTTTTGAAAGCCAAAGCTTGCCGATGAATAATACTATATAAGTTTATTTCAAACACCTAATTTGATATTGAATTAAATATATCTTCAGATGTCAAATATAGGTAGTATCTGCTGTCAAATATAGGGAGTATAAAATCTCTTCTTCAATGATATCTCTGCCGATGTAACGAACATGAACTATTTATTAACTGTGCAAAATTAACGATATCAGTGGATTCATCGCACTAAATGTTTCATTTGTTTTAAGACTTATATGCAAATTGATAATTGTCTGTCTTATGGCAGCATAACTTAACCGAGAGTAAATTTGAAAATATCTATAAACATGTACTGTGTTAAGCTTATTTAAATTTATATAAGTATAGAATGATATGAATGAATGAGTAAATTTTCCTACAATAATAATTGTATGACTTTCGATGTCATTTAGGTCAACAAGAAAGACGATAAACATTGATTAAAGAGTGACTTATTTATAAGCAGATTCGGACAAGCTTAGGCATGGGTACTGGCAAAGTTCACAAAATCCTCCATGAAAAGGTTTAGAATCCCTAAAAGGCTGTAGAATCCCTCCATCACCATGACAACGCCTCTTCGCAGACTGCCATTCATGTAACCATCGACTATTTTTCGAAGTCAGATGTAGAATTACTGGGTCCTTATCACCTTGCAATCTTTATTTATTCCCGAAAAAATAAAAAACTACGAGCCTAACGTTTTAAAGACGCCGAGATACCAGTAGATGCGTTTCAAAGTGTCGTTTGCTTTGCTATCATTAAATTTCAAATGAAGCCTGACAAAACACCAGTGTGATAAATTCCCGATTTAGCAAACTTCATCCGCTTGAGTGATACTGCTTAAAGAAACTCTTTCGTCTTCAAAGTCAGAGTAAGATGATGTTGTTTCAATTTTCAAATGTCATTTCCAGGTTTTGGACCTCACGCTATTAATACTTTCATACATAATATGACACTAAAATCCTGTCTCATGTTTTAACTTGTCGAAACTTGTAAATGCTATCACTTATTAAAATTGGTAAACAGGATAAATAATTGTAATGTACATAAATTTTATGTGTGCATTACATTATAATGTGATTGTTGTTTGCTTAATTTTTTTTTTAAATGAAAATGATTTCTGCTTCCCCTGACATGTTTCTATGACCTCCTTGGGAGACCCTGATTGAAAAATCCTGTTTTATATAGTTAGATATTCTTTAAATATTGAAAACTGTCAACTAATATTATAAAAAACATCTTCTACAAATAAATCATTGCAATAAGCATATAATGATGTTGCTTACCTTATATTTACTTAATTGCTGGATAAGGTCACTTGACAGATCCTTGGGCAGTGAATTCCGTTTGCTATTCACCAAATCAAACATTGCTAAGAGCTCATCCTGAGTCACTCTTGCATTAACCAACCCCGCATGGTTGTTTAAAAGTTTGGACAAATATGTTATCACATACTTTGAGTAATTCTTCAGTTCAATTATAGGTAGAAATAATTCTTGCCATACTAAAATTGCAAATTTTAATGGAATTTCGCAATAATTAAATGAATTCTTATACTTTATGATAAGGTGTTATATAATGTGTTAATACATTGTTATAAATTAGAATATCAAAATGTGCATTACTGGAAAATATTTCAAATATCACTCAATTATAAAAATTCATTAAAAGTATACATTAATATTATAATTATTTAAAAGCATCCATAAAAAAAATAAATTTACATGAACAATTAACCAAAAGTGTATATTAAGAAAGTGAAAGTATAAGACTTGACCTTAATACCAATATTACATAACACCAGTAATTTGATACAGAGGCAAGATGAAATCACTTATCAGTAAAATGTCAAATGATAAGAAGACTTGATTGATAACAATAAGATATTACTATTATGGCACCAGATTTGAGAAGATCACCCTTTAAAGTTAAAATTTATATAACCAAAACATTTTAAACATTTGAACATGACTTTAATGAAGATTTTTATTTCCTCATGTAACTATTTCATTATCCAATCTACAGTGCACTATTTAACTCAAAAAAATAGCAAGTGAGACTTTATAGCAATTAGATTGGAGTACTAGATACTAACAGCTTTTTCACAATGCAATATTAGTACACTAGTAAAACTAGAGCTTAGTAAAATAGATAATGAATTGGAATGAACTTATCCAATAAGTATTAAATCAAATGGTCTCCTCAGTAACTAAATAGACTTAAAAGCTAATTTTACAATTTTATATAGTTTTATTTTATTTTTGGATAATTTCAATATATACTGACTAAATATAAAATGAATAACATGCATGCTATCACAAGACAAATCTGAGTAATATTGTTCATACCTTTTAATCCCACTGCAAAGTTTTTAAGCCCACCCTGGCCTAGAGCCCACAGCAAAGACAAACCTATAGGCGGTCGATTTTGATAAGAGTTCTTTAAACTTATACCTTTAGGAATGGAAACTACACAGAAATCAGGATTTTCATGAGCCAATATCTGAAGTAATACTCTGTAACCATTCACAGACTGACCTGAGAACAAATGTAAAATAGAGTAAATAAATGAATAAAATAAAAGAATTGATTTATATTCACACAACCTACCTCTGCTCATATCATTAGCTACAGCTGTTAGGGACACATCAAAAAATAATTGTGTGTTTGCTTTTCCCGCATCATGGAGGACATTTTCTAGAATCTTCTTAACTGGTGATGGCATAGCACATAATGGATAGCTGGCATCATAGTGTGAAAATGTTGGATCATCAATGTCAATTTGAATTTTGGAATTGAGAAAACTAGCAACTTCCTTCAACCAAACCAAAGGAGCGTTGGAATATCTAAGTTTATTAGTTGTTATAAAGTTCTCAAGTTCTGCTAAATCAATCTGTAAACAAATATCATGATGGTAATATTTTTTTTTTATTTAACTTTAAACAAATTGTTACCTGTATTGGATTGCATATAACTATACAACATTTAGATTTAATAATTTTATATAAGAATACTTGAATGGGTGAAAGGTTAAAAATTTATGTTGATGTTATGTTTCATTCATGAAACTTATATTTAATTATATCTATGTTCATCATATTTGAAAATAGTATATTGGAAAATGTTTTCAATATAGTAGTAAGTATAAACCCGCGCAAACTCACTACTTCTAAGGCTTCTTCAATAGTTTTCGGAGGCTTAGGTTTAGGTGGTTCGGTTTTTTTATCCTGCTTTTTTTTCTTTTCCGCATTTTTTTTGATATTAGGCGACTTTTGAGTATCGTCGATTTCCATCCCACTATAATATTGTTTTAATTGTGAATGTGGAACTGCAAAAAAAATATTATTAGTATTAAGTAAAATATTTATAATATAGCTTTTATTTTATATATGAATATAAATCTTCTTACCGACGTCTTCAAGTTTAGGTCCATTTTTAGTCGGCTTTTTCTCTTCCTCTTTAACAATCTTTACTTTACCATTTTGGGACTTCTTATTTTTTCCAACAACTTCCCACTGACCACTTGACATGTCTATTCGATTTTATGAATAATTAATTAATTAAACAAATAGTTTTGTAAATATAAAGATTAGGGAAAGCGCAGGTTACACGTCAAAAACAAAGCAAAAAACGTCAAACTGAAAGGCGAAGTGCGTTCCGATTGGTTAAATTAATTCCACTTGGACAAAACGTGGCATAAAGATTGGTACGTTCAATTATTGTTATTTACAATGAAGATATTTATGTTGGTAATTCAAATAGTAACAAATAAATTATGAGATAAATAAAAAAATTAGATATGCGATAATAAAATAAAAAAAAAAGTTTTATTGCTTTAATCAGATGCTCTAAAAAACAAGTGCAATTACATAGAATTATCTTACAGCAACATTACTGCTCTTTGCTGTCAATCCACAGAGTACTATAAATGTCAATCTAAGACTGACTGTCATGCGCAAATTGTAAAAACTCGAATTGAAATCTTTATATTTGTTTTCCGCACTCAGCTGTGGAAAGTAAAGTCTGTGTATTCTTTATTAGTGCTGGTTCTGTACCGTAGTCAGGAGGAATACAAATTAAGTGCATTTTTTATTACTGATTGATTTCTGGTAAATGTAACAATGGAGGACAAGTTAATGCTCGATGACATATCCAGCACCCTCAGGGAAAGGGTGTTTTTTGCAGCGAGAGACGGCATGTCACTGACTCTTTATGCCTTATTATATGAGAAAAACACGGACGACATTGACGATCTTTTAAACAGCGTATGTAAACAGAGCATTTTTAACAATAATTTATACTATTCTTAATATTTTGGTAATGTCATGAGTCAAAAAATAATGTGGGACTTACTAACGTGTTAATATCTATTTTTATCCTCGCAAATCTGATGATACCTTAATTTGCATGTCATCCGCACGCGGGTGCGTTGTTGAATTATTTCGTTTATATTTGGTGTCAGAGTTACATATACTATTTTCGTGTGCATGATTTATCTAAATGTTTACATAACAGATTTTGTCATTCTTACAATTTTACATAAATATTGTTATGATTTTTTTTGGGTTGTAATTCTTATACATTTGTCTGCTTCCTTTGTTAGTGAAAAAAATAATATATTAACAAATTCATACTAAGATAATGTTTTAAAAGGTTTGCCTCTCAATTTGAATGTCAATAATAGTTAATATATATAGTAGTCTGGCTAGTAATTATTAGTGCAAATTAAAAATTACTAGGTACCTAAAATCTATATTAACTTTATGAATAATTATTGATTGAATACCATAGAATTATGAATATTACAATTGGAGAGAAAACACATTTTTTTCTGGTATTGTTGATAATCTGATTCTATGTAATTTTATTATAAATGATATATAAAATAACTATTATTTACATGATACATCTTAAAAAGTTTAAAATTGTTGTTTACATTTGGGTCTTCTTGTTACACATAATGTAATTAACCGTTCTTAATTATTTATGGTGTAAAAATTGTAAAAAAAATATTTATAATTGCATGCTATAATCACATGTTTTATGTTGTGGGGGGATAGTTTCAATTAAAATAAAGGTTTTATACCTTAAATTAAAAAAGGTTTTGTAAATTATTATAATAGGGTCATTTCGCCTGTTTGCGTCCATTTAGTGGAGTTGCTGACTTTGAAAGAGAAAATAAAAATGATTTAGTTACTAGTTTTGAATAAAAACTTATGTACAGTGTTAATAATATAGTCTTTTTTATATTCATTTAAAGTTTTGGTGGAAAAATATAACGATTTAAATATAAAAGTGATAAATATCAGATTTGGGCGATTTAGTCAGTTTGCGTCCATAAAATCTAAATTGCGTCCACTCATGTCCAGTTTGCGTCCACCAACTTATATATAGAATTTAGGGGAGATTTTTATTAATTATTATTCAGAAAGATTAGATTTTAATAATTTATTGTATTATGTCTAAATATTTAACTAATTAAATTTTTAAATATTCTTAATAACAAATATATCATCCCTACTAATATTATAAATGTGAAAGTAACTCTGTCTGTCTGTCTGTCTGTCTGTCTGTTACGCTTTAACGCCTAAATCACTGAACCTATTGTGATGAAATTCGGTGTGAAGATAGAACTGAATTTGGAAAAGGAAATAGGATACTTTTTATTGCAAAAAAATGGTAGAAGGGGTTGAAATAGAGGATGAAAGTTTGTGTGGAAGTTCCTTATTGTCAAACATAAAATCATGTAAGATGACATAAAATCATGTAAGACGACTAACCATGTCGCGCGATATAACCGAATTACACGCGGGCGAAGCCGCGGGCGGAAATACTAGTCTTATATATTTGTCACAGCCAATGTTTTCTTCGCCGTCTTCATCTACATCTGATATAAGTATGTCATTACATTCAGCGCACTTTGTACTATCCACGGCTGGTAAATTTTCTTTTCAGAGTATCAGTATCTACTGTGACTTTAACAGGAAGCGTCTTTTTCCTACGTTTTGGAGCAGTTCCTTGAAGTTTTTTTTCTCTATTCGTTCTTAATTTCTTTTTCTTACTGCTTTGTTTTTTTTTTTTCTCCATCTGCTCTTTATGTTCATAATACTTTCTCGATGCAGACGAAGATATGGCCGCTGGAGTTCTTTGATTAAATTTTCTTGCTATGCTAAAAATCTCAGCCAACATCAGGTGGGTTTTAAATGGATCAAAGGTTTCTGAATGTGAAATGCCTTTAATAAATAATGAAGATGATTGTAAACTAGGAGGCTTTTCTATAGGTGAAATAGATGGTGATACAGTTGATGCTAAATGAATAAAAGCAGTCGGAGGGGGTTTTGATATTTGTTGTTTATTTTTTTAAGGACTTGGTGTAGTATGAGTTCCCATATCTTCTAGTGGTAAAATAAGAACTTCATCTGAAAACACTATTGAACTAAGCTACAGGTAACTGTCAAAAAGGTGTATAGGCAAAATCATTTTTATTCATGTCATGAGTTTCAGAGTTGCACCTTGATACACTGTGATTTCACAATTTCTAATTTGTTCAATCAGGAGCCGTTAATAAATTACGTTAATTTTTTTTATTATAATTACATTAAGATATTATTGATCGTAGGTATATACAATTTTATTAAATTTAACATTTTTAATTACTTTTATAAATAGATAACAAGAAAACAAAGGTGGACGCATTCTGGTCTGTCCTAAATAATAGGTCATAAAATTCGCGTCCACTGCGGACGCAAAGTGGAATTTTTAAAATTTGTATGTACTAGTTTGCGTCCACCTTATTTTAACTGTCAACAATTAAAAAACTTAAGTAAATTCATAATTATGTTTTTCCTTTCTTTATTAATAAGGCCTAGAAACATCTATGTATCCTTAACTTCACATAAAACAATGTAAAACTAACCGTGAGTGGTGTTGCTGCTCACTATTTTTTTACTAACATTTAAGACATTCGCAGTCTTTTGTCCCGTGGCTCAGATAAATTATTTTTTTTTAAAGGGAAGGATTGCGCTCAAGGAAATTTTGTTTATGACTGTGTATCTCATATATATTGAGGTATTGGCAGAAATTACATTTGATTTTGTTAGAAAGTTCATGAACTTATTTTCGAGTATTTTATGAAAGGATAGCCGTCGAATGGACGCAAACTGGCGATGGGCGCAAACAGGCGAAATGACCCTATATTTATATATACTGTTTTTTGGTATCCTTTTTAATTGATCAATAAAGATTTTTCCAAAATAAGCAGGTTTAAATTAGAGAAGTTGTTAAGATTTAACAATTATGTTTTATTTTAAATTAATAATGTTTTTTATCTTTTAGATATGGTGTTAAAAAAAATTATAACCATTAATAAAAAGTATTAGGATTTTGTTTTGTATTTTAAACAAATATCTATATAGAAATAAAATATTTTAACTACAGGATGTATGCTGTGATGGAGTTAAATGTACGCCATTAATAGCAGCAGCAAGACATGGTAGAGAAGGTGCTGTTCGGATACTTTTAGAGAAATTTCGTCCCCCCGTTAGACTGGAGACCGAGGGAACTGTTAAATTTGATGAATATGTCATTGAAGGTCAGTTGCATCTATTAAAATCTAGTTTGTATTTTAATATATATAAATGTACATATATAAACATAAATAAATATAAACATAAATACATACACTCACGCACGCACGCACGCACAGACACGCGCAGACACGCACACACACACACACACACACACACACACGCACACACACACGCACAGACACGCACGCACACACGCACACACGCACACACACAAACACACACACGCAAGTAAACACCCATAACTAAATTATACTATGTCTTACACAAACAGCAGATGTTTATTCTATATTTAATTAATAATTATTTTAAGTAAGTACAAGATATTTATATAATGTTTGTATAAGATAATAAGAATGATTGATATCTTGATTGTCAATAATTGATAGTTTTATTAAGAGTCACATGTCATTGTATTTTAATGTTACTGTAAATAACATTGAAGTCTGTTATCTGGTTTAATCAAACATTATTAATAAATTATTACTACTATCAAATGAGCTATATTGTAATTAATCAAAAGAGTTTAAATTCCAAAATTAATTTCATTATTTCATTCATGATTTAATTTAATAATTAAGCTGCAATTCAAGATTGAATTTATTCTTAGGTAACTTCCTGCAAAATTAAATCCACAGATTGGTTATTGACGCTGATAAATCCATAGCGTGATTGTAATTTTAATAATAACTCTAAAAAAAATACAGAAATTGATTAGTCACATTGAGCCCTATTGATGTATTTGTTTTTTTATTTGCTTTTAGGATGATACAACTTTTTTAATCACTAATCAACAAGTTAATATTTAGCAATTCATGTTATGTAATTTAAAGTAATGGTTATGTATATTTAAACGAAGAATTTAGATTTATATATATTAGCCAATTTCACTTTAAACATGTTTATCACGCATATTTCTAAACCATAAACCATGTCTAAGAACAACTTGCTTTTATTTATATATTATGGTTGAAACATGTTATATGTTTCAACAATTTAAACTTCTTAACATACAGAATTGTACAGTATGGTACCTTGTGGTACAGTACAGTATCATAAGGGTAGTAAAGTACAGTACAGTACAGCACGGCACAGTACAGCACAGTACATTTCAGTACAGTACAGTGCGGGCAGTATTGTAACAGTACAGTACGGGCAGTATGGCATAGCGTGGTACAGTACAGCACGGCACAGTACAGTACATTTCAGTACAGTGCTGTGTGGTACGGTATAGTACAGTACCGGCAGTATGGTACAGTACAGTACGGGCAGTATGATACAGTACAGTACAGTAAGCACATTTAAATAAAAATACTACTGTTCAAAGTGAACAGACAAATATATTACACATATATAGTAAAGGTCGTTACGCTCTGAATAAAAATATAAAGAAACAGAACGCTACGGTATAAAGAAACATTATTACTTAAATAAAAATACAGTCAAATATTCGTTTTTATTTTTTTTTAAACAATTTTTTAATTTCCTTAAATTTAAAAATATGTACTGTAGTTTTGTTTTAAATTTTAGTCGGATCTAAAGTTATGTTGTCGCACATAATAGATAGTAGATGATAAAGCAGCTAAATTTAAATTGGCGATTTTTTAAACAGATTTTAAAAGATATATAAAAAAAATCAAACATACAAGTTAAAAATATGAATATAATTAGTTTTATTGTTATTAAAAAAATATTGATCATTGTAGTCTTTTTTGGACCATATATTAAAAATAATGAAGGCCCGAATATTAAATGTGTTTATATGTATTATCATAGATAACATACCATACGCAGTTTAAAAAAAACGTCAAATATTTAGTTTAGTTGTATATAGGTCATAATGTATAACGGGTCCCTCAATATTTTTTAAAAAAGATGTCTGAAAATCAATAAACTTAAAAAAAAACAAAATTATATTAAAAATAGAAAATTAAGGTTATTTCCGCAAATATCTTTATCTTCTAAGAACATTGACTTTTTACGTAGTTGATCCCGCGTGGTGTTTTATTTTTAGTATGTTTGGTTTGTACACAAAGACTGAGGATTGTATATAGATAGTTACATTTGTTCTTGGCACATTACCAGATCTTTGTTTTAATATGATTTACCGAAGTAAATAATCACTTATAAATCACTTTGTCGTTGAGGGCTTGTACTGAGAATTTTATTCATTACTCCGTAATTGTCTAATATGATATTTATAAGACTCGTTTTGTTTATTTAAAGACTTTCTTATATCTGTTTCTTGACACACCATATTCTGCCCTGGTTCTTTGCTTCTTCAACATTTTGATGAATCAGTTTGAGGATTTCATTGTTTCATTCAAGATATTTCACGTCATCACGAAGTGAACGTTTTTGGAATGATGCAAATGTATATCATTAGATTGCTTAATTATTATTTATCAGTGCGTAACGTAATTTTATTTACGAATAAAGCGATAAGAAGGTATTAAAGATTACACGATGTAATTTTTACCGAGTCATGGCCACAGGCACATCGCTGGTCAATCGTTTTAAAATAACTACAAATCAGCATTATAAATGACGAATACTCTTCGGTCCTCAAGTTTAATATAATATTACCTTTATTTGGCTTTGCTTCTGGATCAGTGGGGCTATTCTGTAAGAACATTTTATAATCTCGAAAGCGGAATCTAAAACGAAATGTAAGATTTATAGAAATTAATGGCTTATTTTGTTAATAAGGCTTGGACAAAGTATATCGATATTATCGAATCTCTTGATTAGAAATGCCAAAATGTAAGCTGGAGCATTCGCTTTTGAATTTTGATCACTCAGGGGAGATTCGAATTCGTGTTCTGTTTTTACAGAATAGCATAGCTGATGTAGTATTTCTGGTCTGTTTATTCGTAGGACAGGAAACTACCATGTATTGTAGTAGTACTGGAGTTCTTGTTCCGATATTAACCTAAGTATGTTTGCCAATATGCTAGGTTATCAATGATATGCTCGTATTATTTCCATACTTTTATTTATAAAAAAAATGACATTTGGAAAAGAGGCAAAGAAATACACATACAGAGGGAGTACAAAAAATATGAAGTTTATACATGTTTCTCTATTAGGAAAGGATTTTTTTCTGTTAAAAACAGGTATCCCACAAAACTGTACTGTGTTAGAATAGGTCCTAGAATTTCAACTAAAATAGGCAGGTTTCCTCCCGTTGATATTCTGTATTGGAAATACCCGGACCATAAAAGATGTAACGGGAATTGAACCCAGGATAAGTTAATTTAAAGAGCCTTTATTTGATACCGCTCCGACAAATTTGCCGCCTCGTTGGTCGAGTGGTTAGCGCAGACGCCTAACGTATAGCGACTCAATGGCGCTCGGGTTCGATTCCCGACAGGGACAGCCATGTATGTGATGAACATAGATGTTTATATTTCTGGGTTTGGTCGTTTATTAAATATATTCTCAGTATTTATAATGTGTATTTCTATGTATTTGTATCGTTGTCTAATACCCTTAACACAAGCATATAATTTGCTTACTTAGGGATTAGATCAATGTGTGTAATTTGTCCTGTAAAAAAAAAATGATATTCGGACAAAAATGATATCTAAATGATTGTAATACAGGAGCAACAGCTCTATGGTGCGCGGCGGGGGCGGGCCACCTCGGTATAGTGAAGCGGCTGGTTCGTGCGGGGGCCAATGCCAACCATGCTACCAAAACACTTAGCACGCCCCTCCGAGCTGCCTGCTTCGACGGACGTCTAGATATTGTCAAGTACCTGGTCAGACACGGCGCTGATATACATAAAGCCAACAAGTACAATAATACTTGTCTAATGATAGCCGCGTATAAGGGACATTTGGATGTGGTAAGTTGTTATATGTTGTTTTTTAGTTGGTATATTTGTGGTATATGATGTTTTTTCATTGTATTGGCAAGAATGGTTGCTGGCTTCCCTATATGGCTAGATATGTTATCTCCTTGAGCGAAGACAGATAGATCTCTCGCCGCTTATATATAATAATAAACATGAAACAGATAGAATAATCTATTAAATATATGATCTCAACCTCTCTCCTTTCCGATTCATCTGATCTGTCAGTATAATAAGAGATGTCTATATGCACCGGTCCCAGGTTCAGTTCCTGCTGGACAGCGGTGCGCGTGTGGACGAGCGAGCGCTGTGCGGCGCTACAGCGCTGCACTTCGCGGCGGAGTGCGGGCACGCGGCCGTCGTGTGCTCGCTCATAGAACACAACGCTAAGATACTCACCAACGAGAACGGTTAATATTATAGATGTGAATAACAAGAAAGAGATAGAACTTTATCACGTATCATGTCTAAGAGGGGTGCTGTTTTTTTTGGGGGGGAGGTGGGGGTACAGGGGTGCGTGATGTAAAGACAATCAAAAACGTTATCACATGTTGAGAACCTCTGCAATCTGGGGCTGCTAATAATTGATACGATTGATACTCTTTCTCTTCCATGCCGAGAATTAAATTTTATTATGTATATTTTTTTAATATTTTTTTAAATCCACTGATACAGGTATGACCCCCTTGCAATGCGCGGCGGAGCGTGCTCGGGCTTCAGTGGTGGAGATACTGGCGGTGAGGCCGGAGGTGTCCCGGGTGCAGGCGATAGACGCGTACGAACTGCTCGGCGCCTCGTTCGCGAATGACAAGGAATATTATTGTTTGCGGGTGAGTCGGCAGTTGTGACGTCATACACGCCTCGTAGCATGAAGTAGTACAGAGAAATCGTTATAGTATATATTGTATTATGTTTCTGTATTACAATTTAAAACATAAACAATGCGAGAGCTAAATAAATACTGAAAAAATGTACCTGAAAAAAATCGCGACCAGAAATCGAATCCGACTCCCACCTAAGAATCCTAATTGAATATTTTTATCTAGATGACCTACCAGTACCTTCACCGGGCTATGTGTATGCGCTACGACACACGCTACGGCCTCGTGATGAAGACTCCCGCCCGCCCTATACCAGCCTACGACAACTGGAGAGAGAGCACTACTATGGCGGTGAGATTAGATTAGAGATACTGACTTATTGGATCTAGAATCTTAATTTATTTATTTAGTTATTATACACATTATTATATTAGACACTTTCAGCATTTTCAGCGGCTTCGGCCGAGCTATGTAGGTGAAAGAACAGTTATTTTTTGAGTAACTTTGAGTATAGAAAATATTTTTAAGGGATTTTCCATTTTTAAGTTGGTACCCTAAATGTTTCTGGGATAAAATATAATCTATAATTCGCCTACAATCTCCGCAAAAATCTCATCTAAATCGATTTAGCCGTACCTGAGATTACAGCGAACACATAATGTTATGTTCTAAATATTATGTTTTAGTATTAGTAGATTGATTCTTAATTGAATGGATACAAAATTATAATGTTAAGAACTCCGTTTATTTTTGCTGAATTGCGAAAAATAATCGATTATTGTATAAATATTTCAAAACAGTATTTTCTTGTTATATACTAGGTTTTTAACTTGCGCTGCATAGATAAAAAACTATGTCCAATAGCCGTCTAAAAGTTTTTATTCTATTGATTTGGATTATTATTGAATCATTACTTTTCTTGAAATGTATTTAACATTTTTGTGTGCTTCAAATTATATGTGTGCAAAATTTCCTGATGATCGGTTAAGTAATGGATACGTAAAAGTGTAACATAGAAACTAACTCACATGCGCCATTTTAATATAAGTTATTATATTTTTACAAAAAAAGTTCCTACGATTATTTCATAACTATATAAACGTATAGATTTAAAACATCTTTGACGATACTAGATTCTATTTATCGTGGATGATCGAGCAAATATTTCTTATCAAACTAAATTCTAGTTTTTTATTTCTTATCTCCTAGCACTGTAATGTACAAGTTCACGGGTCAAGAGATATTGGATCTCGATATATATGTTACGTATAAATTATTGTATTGTGAAATATATGTTTTGTTTATTTTTAAATAGTTCTTTAGTAAAAATGATGATTAATATTTTTTTAGAGAAATCGTTAAATTTACAAATATTTATGTATGTTATATAAATTCCACAATATTTTTTCCTAACACTTCAACAAACATGCACTGATTAACGAGTTGAATTATCTAGATTAAGATATCGAAATGGCTCATATAAAATATTATCTTTGTATCGTCCATCCGAGGATGAAAAGCATATTTTATAAGACAGTTTATTAGTAATTTGAACATGTGTAATTATTAAGTAGTGAAAGCTACTTTATAGAATCTTCAGTATAGTTATTACATTACATGTACCTTTAATAATAGTAAGTTTGTTCCATTCCCAGGACATAGAGCGTCTATCGGGCAGCCCGCACGCCATGCACATGGAGGGTCTGACGGTGCGCGAGCGCGTGCTGGGTCGCGGCTGCCCCGACCTGCCGCACCCCGTGGTGTTCCGGGGAGCCGTCTTCGCGGACGAAGCGCGCTTCGACCGCTGCCTCGCGCTGTGGAAACACGCACTCACACTCAGACACCACAACCAGGTACACTACTACACACATACACCACTACACAACTACACACGTTCACCACTACACTACTACACACGTACACCAGAATACCACTATGCACATACACCACTACACTACTATACACGTACACCACTACACTACTACACACATACACCACCACACAACTACACACGTACTCCATTACACTACTACACACGTTCACCACTACACTACTACACACGTACACCAGTACACCACTATGCACATACACCACTACACAACTACACACGTACTCCATTACACTACTACACACGTTCACCACTACACTACTACACACATACACCACTACACAACTACACACGTACTCCATTACACCACTACACACGTTCACCACTACACTACTACACACATACACCACTACACAACTACGCACATACACCACTACGCACGAACACCATTACACACATACACCAAAACATTACTACACACGAGCACCACTACACTATTAAACACGTACACCACTACAAACATACACCACTTCACTACTACACACGTACTCCATTACACCACTACACACGTTCCCCACTACACTACTACACACATACACCACTACACAACTACGCACATACACCACTACGCACGAACACCATTACACACATACACCAAAACATTACTACACACGAGCACCACTACACTATTAAACACGTACACCACTACAAACATACACCACTTCACTACTACACACGTACTCCATTACACCACTACAAACATACACCACTTCACTACTACACACGTACTCCATTACACTACTACACACGTTCACCACTACACTACTACACACATACACCACTACACAACTACGCACATACACCACTACGCACGAACACCATTACACACATACACCAAAACATTACTACACACGAGCACCACTACACTATTAAACACGTACACCACTACAAACATACACCACTTCACTACTACACACGTACTCCATTACACTACTACACACGTTCACCACTACACTACTACACACATACACCACTACACAACTACGCACATACACCACTACGCACGAACACCATTACACACATACACCAAAACATTACTACACACGAGCATCACTACACTATTACACATGTACACCACTACAAACATACACCACTTCACTACTACACACGTACATCACACTACTGACCTAGATTGTACCGATGATATCATAAATAAATAATCACATTTATATATTTCCCAAACCAATAGATTATACATACAGTTTTATCATGTAGCATATAATTAGTTGTGCTAAAATTGAACATATTAGTATTATGGAAATATCGTTGAGAAAAAAAATACAACCGTCGCAATAATTGCATTCCGATACACAAAAATGTGTACAACAAAATGTTGGTGTCGGGACACTATTAACTAGTACTTCGTATTACCATAGATAATAATTTATATATTATGTATGTGTGCATATATATAATATATTGTGTATTTTATTGTGCACTACCTATTAGTCTGTTTATCAAACTCTGATCTTATTGGAATAAGGTTGTGAAAGAGATCAATACCTAGCGATAGGACCTTCCCATTGAATATCTACCCATTGATAATTTTAATATTCTTCCGTTCTTTTCTATACTGTACTTTCATCTTTGTAGTGTGTCATAATTTATACATTATATTAATTATATTCTTTTTCGTAAATACATATCATGCATATAAACAACCCTAAAAAAGTACAAGTTTATTATAAATATTAATCTTATTATGGGATCGAACCACCGACCACGGAACGCAATAGACAAATTAACCACTGCGCCTATGCGTCCAATATGTATTATAATATTTTTTCTTACAGGTGTCTGTGGTGAAGGACCTATTAAGATTCGCGCAAGTCTTCTCACAAATGATTCACATAGGAATTGAGCTGCCATTATCTCAGGTAATTAGAAGTTTAGTTTTATTATAATTTTGTATTGTTATAAGTTATTAAAAGTAATTGTTTCAGGTTTGTTTCGTACTTGAAGCGTGTGCTGAGGAATTGAGACGAGGATTGAAGAGACTGGATAAACCTTTAGCTAGCCACGACCCAGATGCTTTGGTTGTAAGTATATTTTATTTATATTTATTTATTTAATTGTCCAGAAAATAATAACCGGCAAAATCAAAGTCTACTTCTTAGTCCGAAAAAAAAAATTGACAGCATATAAAGTCGCAATACGAGTTTTATGAAGATAGACATAGAATATGTTAATAAGTTGACAACAATCTTACCTATTGAACGCCTTTTAATACTATTCTTTATATTAATTAAATATTTTTTTTAATTGGTTAAGTTGTTTCGAAGAACCCCCTGCGTACTAACTACATCTCTGCCATTTATAATAAAAATATATTAAATTATTAAAAAAATATATTTAAAAAATTATAATAATATAAAAAATATTTAGGTACATTCTATTATGATAATTATATAAATAAAACGACAAACACATTTTATATGTAAATTTATTTCAGGAAGAATATGAAAGTAACGTACGAACTGCCTTATACCTGGTAGCGGTCGCAGCTAAACTACTAGAAAACACTCAAAATGATGAAGTAAGTATTTTGTTTTATTTTTAATAAATATATTTTATACACAGCCCTATATTATATAAGGCTTAATCTACAACCCTGACTCTATTCTGTCAATAAGCTATAAATATATATTTTTTTATATACCATTAATAAAGTTAATTCAGATATTTAAGGTACCAAACTAAAGGTATTCAAATATATTATGTTGTATAATGTAAACGGGTAGTTCGGTATATATTTCTTAAAAATATAAAAACAAACTGATGCTTAAAAAACTGAATAGTAATTTTTATAAATATAAAACCTGATATAAATTGTTTGTTCTATAAGGTTATAATGTTCTATAATCTTTAACAAATATATAACATTATATTAAAAGAAAGGACAGATAGTTCGATAAGAATCATCACTTGGTCATAAAATTCTTATGAAAATATAAAATACCCAACTAAAATGAGTATGAAAAAAATAAAATGAAATTCCTTATTTATTTATATCTTTTCTATTTGAATAATGATTGATATTCACCTAATACAAATGGGAGTATCAGGAATGAGAGGACCTTTTTTAATATACAATACTTATCAAAATAAGAGCTTTTGTAAAGATAATCCCCAACATAAAATTAAAGACACAAGAGTTCCCAACATGCTCTGGTCTGAGAAAAATCAAACAAACTCAGTCCGGTAATAAATACTGCTCCAATTAGTAAAGTGTCACTAAACTAATAAGATTTGTCAAAAAAATATTTTTTTTAATTTATTTCTGGTAAATATATAAGTATATAAAGATTTTTTCCTCTTTTTATTCATCTTGTATATATTTTTAGGCCACAACCAGGTCTGTCCGTCGGGCGATATTCCAGCTCCGGAACGCCAAGCTCAGGTCCGGTCAGACGCTGCTCCACCTCGCAGTGGACAGACGGACACCCGTCGACGACTTTCACACCAGTGACGTTTGCCAGTTAGTATTTTAAATACTTACACACGCTAACACACATATACACGCACAGGCACATATACACGCACAGGCACATATACACGCACAGGCACATATACACGCACAGGCACATATACACGCACAGGCACATATACACGCACAGGCACATATACACGCACAGGCACATATACACGCACAGGCACATATACACGCACAGGCACATATACACGCACAGGCACATATACACGCACACACACACACACACACACACACACACACACACACACACAAAAAATCCACACTAACACACATACACGCACATTAACACACAAACAAATTCCACGCTAACACACATATACACGCACGCACAAGTATTACTTCCATACGTAATTCGTTATTTTTTGTTCCCTTAATAACACAATACTTTAGGATTCTTATATACATATATCAAGGTACCATTGTGACCTCTGTGCTCTCATTCGGCACTCACATATAATAGATAAGCATTGTCACGTGTTTTCACTCGACACTCACATGCTACAGAATATTAATATTATATTCTGTAATTTTTTGTTATATTATACCGTTTTTTAAGTCTCCGTACATTTTTAAGCAGTCTGTTAGAATGTTACTTAGCATTAAGTCCGTTCATTGTAAAAGGGTTTGTTGGAAAAAAAAATAACCGGTGTCGAGTGGTTAGCGCAGACGCCTAACTTATGGTCGCGCAATGAGGCTTGAGTTCAATCCCCGACAGGGACAGGCATGTATGCGACGAGCATAGATGTCTGTATTTTTGGGTTTGGTCGTTTATTAATATTATTATAATTATTATTTTTATATATTTGTATCGTTATCTAACAAACTTAACACAAGCAAATAATTTGCTTGTGTTAAGGTTGTGTGTAATTTGTACTGTATTCAAAAAAAAAAACACATTATGCCATGTTCTGAGTCATACCTCTGTTACAGGTTCCCGTGTCCTGTGTCAGCGCGCCTTCTGCTGCAGTGCGGTGCGGGCGTGGACGCTGCTGATGACGCGCGACGCACGCCGCTGCACGTAGCTCTCATATCATACCAACTAGTACCCGGTCAGTACACACTCCTACATCACACTTGTTATAAAAAATGTCTTTTATTAATATGGTTATAACATATCTCTTTATTTTTTTAAATTTAATATTGTCACTTGATGTTACTGAGTAAATCCATTGATTTGTCAAAAGGTTAGATTGTCGTCATAAGTTCATAAGCAAAGTAATTACCAAGGAATTAATTTCTAAGATAAAAAATCATACATTTTTATTTTAAAAGATTAAAATTTGTATATAAATATTCTTTGCTGAGACTTATCAATACAGTTTTATAAACGATGAGCAAAAAAAAATGATTATGAACAATGAAGCATCTGTGGGTGTTGTGAAATGTGTGTGTGTGTGTGTGTGTGTAGATGACCGTGCGTCGTGTGCGAGCGCAGTGCGTGACGCGGTGCGGGCGCTGCTGAGTCACTCCGCGCACGTGGACGCCGTCGACGCCGCCGGCATCACGCCGCTGGTGGCCGCCATCGGAGGTCAGCTATCTGGATTACTTATATATATCTAAACTTTTCGTTTACATCTTTTTAGATTTAGGCCTTATAGATTAGTGAAAAAATATTTTTTTGTCACTAACAGTTTCCCATTACAAAATTTGGTTTAAAATTTATAGGCTTTTCAATTTTTTTTATCTTTCATACAATACTGAATGTTTGTAAAAGGTTCATAGTATATTTAAGTCATTACTAAACTATCTGTACCTCAGTGTATAATATCCTGTGTGTGTGTGTGTGTGTGTGTAGGTCCGGCGGAGGGTCTGGTCCGCGCGGCACTGAGTCCTCGTCTGTCGTGCCTGGCGGCGGGCGCGCTGGCACTCCACGGCGCTACATACCGGCCCGCGCACGTGCCCCGCGATCTGCACGCCTTCCTCGCCATGCACGGGGTCAACCCCAGCTAGGCCCAGGGTGCCGCCGACTCATCCCCGTACTTAACTGTACTTAATTACAAAATTGACAACGATTTAGGTAATCCGCTGGAATAGAACTGACGACCCCGGGTACTATTACGTTTGATACGACCGCGCCGGGGTGACGCGTATATCTAAGTACATTATATTTTCATATTTCGTATATTGAAATATTCCTAATATATCCCTAATATTACTAGTATGATATATTTACTCGATTCGGTAAATATTGATATTATAGTTACTTCTTAGGTTGACTGTTCGGTGTTTGAGTTGACTTAATGCTATTAATTCCGGTAGACGAAGCTACCTTAGTGTCTTAGATGTATGACTTAATGTAGATTCAAACTATTTTGAGCCTTATTATCGAAAAAATACGTCTAATTTTTGAAAACTTCGACTATTAAATTAAAAAAATAAATAAAATTCCCGCGTACGTGAAATATATACGTTTAATATAAGTGTTGGTTGTGTGCATTTGACGATATAAGACTCCAAATAAAAAAAATGGTTGAACACAGGGTTATATGTGTTCCAATCTAAATGTCGATAATGCTCAAATTGAATATATTAGAGTATATATGAATGAAATGTGATAATTATGGCATAGCTTAGGTTAAGGTTAGATATATATCTATATATTTTACAAGAATGTTAGATCCCCGCTTGTAGACGATTTAAACACATGTATCAATAGTGTATGTTATATATGGCGTATACTTATGTGTGAGTGAGATGTGTCTCGCTCTGAACGTCTCTTTCGCACATGTCATAATACTCGGAACTCAATTAAAAATATATTTTTAATATGTACTACAAAACCCGTGCTATATAGTGTTACTTCAAATTGTACTAGTCATTTACTATTTGTCCTAAATTTATGTCGTAGTAATAATTGCAAAATGCTTGAAATAATTCTAAAATACTTGTATTATAATGCCCGCAGCTCACTTGCACAAATTATTACAAATGTTTGGCGAAATATTTTTTCTATATTAATAATATTATAGTTTTTAAAATAAAAAATATATGCCATGACGGTACAAATAAGGATAATTATTGTATTCAACTTAATTTAATATAATACAATAAATAAATATTAATAATAAAATATTATGAACAGCAAATAAAATAATAATTATATGTTATATACATATATTGATTTGTGTTTTAACAAGAAATAAAAGGCTTTTATTATTTATTATTATATGTATATGTAGAAATTAAATAGAAATGCTCTATTAAAAGCCGAAATACTAAAAAATACGTACAATGTGTTACGATTTTATACCTTACTTACTTTCCATCAGTAAAAAGTCTATGAGAATAAGTTTAAGCTTAACAATATTTACTTATAGATATCGCTATCTCGTTTTATCTTTATCATAATGTATCGCTCTTTCGCTTTTTCTCTGTTTTTGTCTCCATTTCGTTATAGTTTTTTTTTTAATTTAAAATGAATTTTTTGTTAATTTTTTAAACATTTTATGCTATTGACTAATTTGACATTTAAAACACAATTTGACTAATTTCAAATAAATTTGACTAATTTCAAATAAATTTGACATTTTATATAATTACAATTTTATATATGTATGTATTTATACATATATAATGCATGTGTTTGCGTGTTTATAAAGATCTTACTATAATATAATTATGAATGGAAAGTTATGGCTTAATACGCCGTGTATGAGATCATTAATTCACCAAGGTATAATTTACATAAACTTCATAATTGCGCAATGTTTATTATAGTTCTAATTTCTTATTCTTTATGTGTTTTGATTATTAAGATTAATATTTATAAATGTATATCAACTTAAGCCGTGTAATGCTTATTAACATTATTCAAATATATAGATTGTAAAATTCAAGTCGCAGGTTTGAGTCTGGTCTGGTGATTTATTAAATTCTATATTTCTTATTAAAAATTCTTTACGGAATCCCAGTTTTAAGAAAATTTGTTATTTTTTTATTAAAATGAATTTGTGAATTTATTAGGACAATGGATCTTCATAATATCAATGTTGAATTACACAAGAAAAATAAAAACGTACAATTCATATTTATGATATATATTTGACAATCATAACATTATGAGAAAACCTACAAAAGAAACACAACGAATAAAACATAAAAATTAAATATTTGACAAATACCCCCCTTGACCCCTTTTTAACGCCCCCCTGAAATCACTCCAATGAAAAAGTTTTTTAAGTAGTTTTCCTATTACTCAACAAATACTCAATTCGTATTAGTTTAGTTTTGTCGATTAATTTAATATAAATTTCATTTGTGAAAGTCAACTTATATATATTTTATTAAATTTACATTAATTAAGTAAATTTTATTATAAAATATAATATTGCGTAATAAGAGGCACAAAATATGCTATGTTATTTTAATACGAAAAAAGTAATATCTGCGGGCATTATATTTAATATTAAGTGAATTCTTACTTATTGAAGCCAATAATAGTAGTGTTGAAAAGCACAAATATTAAATATTACATTTTCTTTATTAATACAATATTAATAAATCTACTTTCGCGCTTGACTGTACATTGTTTTTCTAAACCGATATTATGTTGTATAAAAATAACTAAACAATATTACATTTCTATTACTATGAGAATCTCATAAACAAACTTACAAACGGTTTTTAAAAACTTAGTTTATCCGCTGTCTCAGACGCCAACTATGTAATAATCAAATATTGTAGAAATGTATATAGACTAGGTTATAAATAGTATATATTATATAATATTGTAAATACGAGATATTTATTAATAAAGTGTTTATTTTTCGTCCAAAAAAGCGATTTTTTTTTTATTACCTACCTCAGATTTTATATATGACAATATAAATGTCTTACATTGTGCCTGATCGTTGGCTCGATTCCCAGACTATAAAAGTATTTGTAATAAAAACATGTATTTTTCTAGGATCTTGGTGTTGTATATAATATGTATGTATCTAAGAAATAGTTTATGTATTTCTTATCAGTTGTTTAGTTACCATAGTATAAGCTTTGTTCAGTTCTAGATGCGTTGTGTAGATATGTCACTGTCAGAAATTATTATTGTAGAAAATAACACCAGTCCAAATAAAAAAGAAAAATTAAGATAAACCTATATTTTCTATTGAAATTTTAGTTTTTTGAAATCTATTTTTATTATACCCTTAATTTTATAGCATTTTTGGGTTATAATAACAATATTTTTATGAACCCAACGACCAATTAATGTAAGATCAATCTTTTAATTTAAATAGATTTTGAACGTAAACTTTTGAAGACGGTAGTTTTATTATGATTTCAGAAATTAATGTTATGTTCTGAAATGCTCAGCAGCATACCACTGCTGAGTTTGAGTGACTAACAGGAATAAGAGATGGATATGAGATTTTCTTATTATTTTCTTATTTAGATTTTCTCACTACATTTTCTGGACTTAATAAACGAATAAAACCAGTTAAGATACGGAAGTTTTTTACGATTTTTAATTGCAATATAACCTATTTTGCATGTTTCCATGTTGGTAAGTAGGTAAAATACAATTATGTTTACAATGCTTAATTGCAAACTGGGGTTGATATAAAAGGTGGATATTATCTACATCCATCAGTAAGTATTTTTATTATCATAAGCGAAAATTAAATGTTATGTAGTAATGTTGGTTTGTAAACATCGACTGACAATAGCTTCCGAGTTCCGACATCAGTGTGAACATATAACAATGACAGATAGCTCCCAATAATTGTTAATAGACATCCGATGTTTTATTAACATTATGTAGGTTTTGTGTTACCAATACCTAACATAATTTACAATAACAATGCTACATCTAGTTACTGGGTACTTATCTGGATTTCTTTATTAGTTTCCTTATTCTATCAATAGTGTTTGGAAGAGGTAACTTAAAAAAACAAGATGGTGCCCAAAGCATCTAAACGGTTTGATCAAAAATGGGTTTCTTTTAAATACATATATAGAGCAACGAACATTTAAACATACAAACTTTCGAATCTATAACAGCAATAGGATGGCGGCCTACATAATATTAATAACAAACACGTTCAAGTACTCATTAAACTGTTACTAACTTGTTACATAATTAAACAAAAGAGCTAATTGGTTCCGTACTCGTAACATTCCTGAAGAACCCTGATATCTGAGACGCGCCAAGAAAATATTTAATAACAATGACGACGGATGTTCGAAGTTATGGAAATGGGATTAATGGTGCTCACCATTACCTAACAAGCGGTGGTGGCATTAGGGTGGGGTTACAAGACGGGACCACTTTCAGTTTCTATATCTTACTAGCTCCGCGAACACGCGTTGCGTAACTCCCGGTTTGGCAGCCCGCATTCGCATGACACACTTTTTAAAATTCGACGCTTTATCTAAATATTTTTAAATATTATTTGAATGTCAACAATTTAACCTGCATATTTTTCTAAGTGTCACCTATCTGAACATTTTTATTTTTCCCGCCATTTTATATTTTAAACTAACGTCAACTTCCACAGTTAATATTAGTAAAATCTCTTTCGTGTTTTTTTTTTGGGTTTATTTTTTTATGCAATGTTTAGAACTCCGTGTATCTTTGTTGTGGTAAAGTGCGATGTGTGTGTTATGTGAGGAAATAATTATAAAAGCACCATCTGTCGAAAAGTGAGTATACAATGTTTTATATTTATCTTAATTTAAAATATTTTAACTGTTATAATTATTGTATTTCTGTTGGTGTGAAATATTAAACCAATAATACGGTAATAATCAGGTAATAATAATAATCTGTCTACATAAAAAGATATTTTAAAATTAAGCAATAATGTTTATAAACTTTTACCGATAAAAAAACGATTTTCGCTAAATAACTTATAGAATTGATCATAAATATTTCAAAAATGGATAATTTATGTTGATTCTCGATGTAGCAGCCTTCGATAAGTTATATCCTTATTCATTTAAATCTCGAGTTATGAGAAGGGTTAATGAATTATTACGTTAATTACCAATTATTCACGAATGTACCGTGAAAATTACAAGACGCTTCGTGCTTAACGAATGACAATGTTATTAATTGATTATTTATTATTCCGTAATCAGTTCACTAGTAAAACCTTTTTCTGGTTAAAAATAAAAAACTAATGAAATGTCTACAAAATGTTACACGAAAGTGTAGTGTGTTTAAAAAAAAAAACTTAAAAGTAAACATTGAAAACGTGTGAAATGAACGTAACATAATTAAAGCAATTACGTATTTTGCGCAATAATCAGAGAATGAATAATATTTGTAATTAAATGTCTGCATAACCGTGTGGTATAACTTACATTATGTTTTTTTAAAATGATTAGTTGAGTTCTAGTGCTATCGTATTACTTAACAAAAAATGTGCAAGCGAGTAAAACGAAAGATAGGTTCTCATTTTTATTTTTCGTCTTAAGTATAAGTTCATGATTTGACATGATTTATTTATTTATTTAATTACATATTGTTCACATCAGTAAAGATTTAGTTAAGCTTTTTCATGTGTATGGGTTTTTTGGAAAACTGTATTTATAATAAAATTTGTTTTGTTAGCAGGCAATAAGTTATAACCAAGCCGAATTTAAATATCATCAAATTCTGCTCGGTAGTAGGAATTAGCTTAACACTCGTAAAAAACAAACAGACAAAATTTAAAAGACTATTGTGCAAGAGTTAGTGTAATTGACACGAAATTATGTACTTTAAAAAATACAGATTTTGCCTTGCCTTTTTTATCAGTTGTTATAGATAATTGTTGCTAGGTAATAAAATTTTAAGAACATTATTAGTACGTGAGATATTAAGTCTCTGTATTATTTCTAGTAATGGTGAGATTATTATAAATTATAAAGTATAGTTTCAGATGGCAATAGTTCTAACAGTAAAAGATTTTATTTTTATACCATTTTAAATTTATCAAAACCTTACTTACTGTACACTATCCATTCCTCTTGAATAAATCTAATCATAACTGAAAATCGCATTAAAATCTGTGAAATAGTATTTGAGGTTATCTCTTTAAGTGTCTCATCCTGAAGAATCCTGAAGTATGTACTTGTGTCTAAATCTATTCATTAAATATTTGGTGAAAAAAAAAATAAAAACAAAAAAAAGCAAAAAACCAAAATAGTTAAATCATAATTGATTGAACCCAACAGATAAAAGATTATTGTCAGTATCTATATATGACGTGTATTTTTTTATCTAAACCTAACTAATATTATATATGTGAAGAGTATGTTTGTTTGTTATGCTTTCACGACTTAACAACTCAACCGATCATCATAAAACCTAGCACACACGTCTGGCATACAGAATATATAAGATCCCGAAAGTATTGCAACATTACTTTTCTCGAGGGACAAAATAATATTTTACATAATCTTCCGGACAAGACTGTTTCATTAGACACAGGTGTGAGAACATAGATTTTGTCAAATTGGTATGTCAATGTGACTGCCGGTAAGTCATAGGATATTAGATAGGTAATACCTCCTTAAAAATAACTAAATCTAAGCTCTCTTGACCAATTCAGTAAAAGAAGGATTATTAACAATTGAAGTATTCATTGCCAAATCGGGTAAAGCTTGGTGTCGGTTGCGACGGGTTGCGAAATTATCAGAAGGTCGTTTTAAATTCGCTTGTCATTTCAGGTTTGCTACGATTAGAATATTATATAGATATATATTTTGTTTTTTTTTACTGGCTGTTGATAATTTAAAATTTAAATTAAAAATAAAAAGTTTGTCATTTTGCAACCAAAAAGTTCTTACATAATAATTAGAGATGCGCCGAATATTTGTTTGGTATTTGGTATTCGGATTATTCGGTAAAATCACTATACACAATCTATACGTAGAATAAAATGATCACTGATTGATTTCTGTACATGGAACATATTTAAAAAAAAACATGATGTGGCCCCCCATGTTATAAAAGCAAGAGAACCCAAAACAATGGTTTTTCATTTTGTCTATATGTCTGTTTGTTTGTGCACGCTAATCTCAGAAACGGCTTAACCAATTTGAATGCGGTTTCGAAAATATATTATTAGAGTCTTCACTCAACATTTAGTGTTTATTTCATCTAAATCGGTTAAGAAATAAAAAAGTTATGACTATTTATGTCAATGACGTAATAGGTACCTACCATGAAAATTATTCTATACATGTAATAAATATGTAGAGGAGTAGTCTTTGTACATTAAAAATATTTAAAAAATATACCAGGATGTAAAGTAATAACTAACAAAATCCATTTTCAGCATTTTTAAAATCTTTGTCTGTTTATCTGTTTGTATTTTTGTTTGCGTTTACAATGCAAGCGCTGGCCGAACTCCACGAGATAGATCAAAATAATGTACTAAGTATTGTATACGTTACAAAGTTCTACAAGAAAATCCGCGATGGTATATGTTTATCTCTTATCGATAACCCACAATAGCAAATTTTTATCCTTTACTTTTTACGAAAAATAATAGATAATTTACGAAGCGATTTTAAGAAATACAGCTTTAATCCGTATCTAATTAAGTAACTTAAATACATTTTACATTTAGTATGGAACAATATAGCCACTTACAGCATATAATCTTAATGAATATTTTCGAAGATATTACATATTTAAAATATAGGGTCTTTGCTTTTGCGGCCGTACGGTCTACCGGCGCTCTCTGCCACTCTGGTATGGAACCGTGCAGACCGTCTCAAAAATGGCTTTTGTGAATGTTCAGTATTGAAAATTTTGTTAATGCATATAGCTAATTGAAGGTTTATCATTTAAAATAGATTTTTTTTAATAAAACTAGACCTGCAAGTTGATGGTGAAAATAACTTCGATTGTGTAGCTCAGAATTATTCAAGTTTACATGGTAATATTTTGATTATGTTCAATGAAAATCTGTTAGTGTGATATATGGTTAGAATGGTTTTTAAGTACTCTGTTTAAGAAGTATTTAAATGGACGTTTAAGTAAAAACAAGAGAGGTATAAAAATAATTACAGTACCTAATATTGTATCCTTATTAAAAACTTAAAATATACTTTTGACAGTGAGCGATGTCTGACGAAGTCGTAATTTTGATTGTATCACTTAAAATAAGTCATACAGAAGCCAATACAAAAAAGGGAAGTGCGAATTGTTTTACTACGAATTTAAGGCGTGCGAAGTCGCGGGCACAAGCTAGTACATCAATAAAACTGTAACTGATCGCTGTCTGTACATAGAAAATATTTTCAAAAATTCATAATGGGCAAAGGTCCATAAAAAATATTTTGGGTTCTCTTGCTTATATAAAGATATAAACAAGAGAACCTAAAATATTTAATTATTTTTTTTTCATTTTGTCTGTTTGTCTTTATATGTCTATATGTTTGTGCATGCTAATTTCAGAAACGGATTAAGCGATTTGGATGCAGTTTTCGGGAATATGTTGTATAAAGAAATTAATAATCTCTTATTTTCGGACCATTGCTACTTATCAGTGATAAAACATACTCCTATAGGTATGCAAAAACTACTTGATTAAGTTCGATGAAACTCTGAAGGTTAATAGTTTGTACATATATTGGTATGTACAAAGGGTACGAAGTCGCAGGCACAGCTAGTAAATAAATAATTCCTCTAATAAAAATATAAAGAAATCTTAAATCATCGAACTGGGTGGATATAGGATTTCGACTAGAGGGAGCGATACTTTAGTACAGGGTTGAGTACCCTTTTTTACGTGATATATATTTTACAGAAAACTCGATTTATTGTCCAACAAAATCTGTTCTAAAATAAATTAAAAAAATATATGTATGTATAATTATGGGTAAAAATCAATACTTCAACCTGATTTCGGGGAAAGCAAAATCCCTTGGCCGTGGGAAAAATTCCAAGTTAAACATAATTACTGCTTGGTTTTTAACCACGATTATGTTACGAGTTGTTAAAATCAGATAACATGTTATATAAATGTCATTGCCGGTTGTTTAAGTCTCCGTTACCACAGGGATCGTATTCTAGTATCAGATGGCTGACATGACACCTCGAGAGAGGGAAACATTGAGGTTATGAATTGTCATTTTGACAGTTTATATTTATATTACTTTTAAAAATAAAACTTTTATATAGAGTAAGTTCATACATAGTTCGTATATTTTTGTTTATAATTTTATTTGGAATTATATTTTCTATGTAAAATTAGAATAATAAATTACGATATATTATGGATATAATTCGTAACTTTTTGTTTTTAACATTTTATTTCAATCAATCAATCAAGTTCAGAATCTTTAAAGACTTAACGTTTTATTTAAATATGTGTAACATTTCGGTATCTTGAAAAACAGCATAACAACATTATTGCTATATATGTTGATAAATATATCAACATTTAGCATACGATAATAATTATTTGATCAATTCCTAAACATAACAAACATCCAAGTCTAATCTGTTATTTGTAATTATTTGTATCTTTATCTGTTATAGTTTATTTAAAAAGTAACTAAATGTTTAGTTCCAAATATTTATCCTAAACTATACTTTATGTACGTTTCTTTGTAAATAATTATATTATGGTTTTATATACTATATAATTTAAACTGTTTAATGATATTGTTGACAAGTTAATGATTGTGGACGGAATTTAATTAAATTAAGTCTGAGTCGTTTCCTGTTGGTTTAAACGCCTTTTGCAATTTGTCGGTATTCAGAATTGAGTGTGGGATTGATTTAATTTAAATATATCTATCCGAAATTATAACAACCTAATCCGATATTAAATAATATATTCAATACTACCTTGATATGCTTAAAAGTATTTTTTACTTTTTTATGACTTTGTTCACAGTTAACTCCAAAATTGAGATATTTTATAAGCTTGCAGTTTTTGTGTCTCAATTGAATGGTGGCTTTAATTGTTGTGTCAGTTGCGTTACTGTTTAAATTTTTTGTTGTTAGTTTCTTGTTTGATAAACTTTTCAAACATTTATAAATAATGATTGGAGTTTGTTTAATATATTTTTTTTATGTGTATTCTTTATGTCGTTTTTATATTGTATTTAATATCTGTCGATGTAGGTGACTTAGAATAGGACCATTCTATAACTTCGTATATCGTACCAGTCGGCTCAAAAATACCAGTGGATACTGGATACCATTGTACCATCTGAAAGTTGTCTTGAATCACACAAACCTGTAATCATAAGATGGATTGACCCATTTTTTTTTTCAAATCCTTCACAGTATGTTATTTTAAAACATTGCACCGATCCCAAATACTTGGCAGGTGTACTTTTTGATAGCGGACATAAATCAGATAGTTTACTTTGACTTCATCGACTCTGAGAGAACACACATTATTATCAATATTTACCATATTTTTTAGTAGATTTTTTTAAAGACAATAAGTGAAGGAATTCATCTCAAAACTTCTCAGAATTGTTATGTTTGTTAAATAATATTTCATCATAGCACTTAGTTATGATCTGTTTGTTATTTCATTATATGTAAAGTTATTCCTCAGCTATTATGAAATTCGACACAATTCTAAAGTTTTGTTTAAATTATAGAAAAAAATCAGTTTTTGTGTTTTCGGCGTGAAAATGTTTAAAAAAGTATATGATGTCCAGGACAATATATTATTTACACCTTACTAAGTAACTACAAAATTCTTACAATAGTTTCTCTTTGACAAGTACGATGATAATAAGTCTTTAGGGGTTTGTATAAGGTACTTAACTAGCAATTACTATTCAAAAAAATTTACATAGGTACTAGGTCGGAATTCATATCATTAATATTTAATTATATTTGTAAATAGACAAACATAAGACGATACAAGTAGGTTAGAAGTATGGAAATATTGACAATTATTTTGTTAAATAGAAAATTTGCGTTATTTATGGTATTAATTTCAAAGGACAATTATTTAAGATCTATGGTGATATTGGCTGTATGAAGTATGCTAAATCACATCCAACAGTGCACTGGAGGTTATGTAAGATGACCCCATTAGTAAAGAGGTCGTAGCTGTCATTTTGACACATACTTGTGAAGACAGACTATAGGATATTGGTGTTTATTTTAATTATTTGCATCTTTTTACCCTTATTGTATGATAAGATATATCTTTATTATATACATAATTAGGATTTTAATTTAATTATAGGTTGTTGTCGGAATCTGTAAGATACTTTTAAATTCGGATTTTTTTATAACAAAACTTATAACAAAACAATACATGTAAAACTAGAAGAATACGGATTTTGTATAACTTATAAGTAGTAATAGATGGATATACATATAAGAAAGGTGAGTAGAAGAAGTCGCAGGCAACAGTCAGTCAGCAATAAACAAAAAACCTGCCAAGTGCGAGTCGGACTCGTGCACGAAGCTTTCTGTACCATTTCATAAAAAACGGTAAAAAGTACGTTTGTTGTATGGGTGCCCTCCTATAAAATAAAAAAAATATATATATTTTATATTTTAGTATTTGTTGTTATAGCGGTAACAGAAATATATCATCTGTGAAAATGTCAGCTGTCCAACTATCACGTTTATCCTTTGGGTACGGAACCATTCAAACAAATAGGATTGTCTATAAATTTATTAGTCATATTATCATGATTTAATTAAGGAAATATAAATTGAGTAATGAGAATGATAAAAATCTGCAACCTCTGAGAGTACGTCCCTGGCGCTTTGCCAACTAAGTATGTCGCTCTGATGATTACTATTTATATATCTTAATAACCTATAAAAAAAACTCTTGTTTATTGTATTATAAACTTCTGTCTGTCTGTTATTCAATAGATTTCCCCACTTCAAAAAGCGAAATTATCAAACGCGACCTTGGTCATAGAAGGTAAATAATATAAGCCCTTTGTATGTCGGTCAGTTGGTCTCAATGTCGGTGTGTGCGGTAATAAGAGAAAATTATGTTACGTGAGCGGACAGTGTTATGCAGAAATGAACTAACGCTAGTATCTAACGGTACGATACAAAAACGGCAAATATACGAAAGAGTTAATTACAGCGGCAAATATTTAGCTAACTATTATATTATAACTATATATACCGCCCCGTTGGTCGAGTGGTTAGCGCAGACGCCTAACGTGTCACGGCGCAATGGGGCTCGGGTTCGATTCCCGGCGGAGACAGGCATTTATGTGATAAGCATAGATGTCTGTGTTTCTGGGTTTGGGCGTTTATTATATATATTCTCAGTATTTATATGTGTATTTCTATGTATTTGTATCGTTGTCTAACACCCTTAACACAAGCAAATAATTTGCTTACTTAGGGGTTAGATCAATGTGTGTAATTTGTCCTGATATTATTATTATTATTATTATTATTATACTTTATGTATTTGTTTTGATAATAATATAGAGATTGTTTGATAATTTATAAAAGTATAGCCATGTTAAGCTTGAATCAATTTAAAATAAATATGGGCAAGGATTCGAACCCGTTTCCGGGAAACCATCGTATTGCTCTGGAGATTTGCTTAATTTTTTTTATAAGTATATCTTTTTAAAGTAAATGTTTTTTTTTATGTGAGTCAACATAACAACATATATTTCTTTTAACTTAATTAAGAATATGTTTAATAAATAAAGTATGTTTTGTTGGATGACAGCGTTCATTCTATTGCACTTTCCAGCTGTTGTTTGAGTTTATTGTGACATTACTAAAATAACAATATTCTTACTTAAAGCTTGATATATTTTAAAACATTTACGTCTCTACAGTTTCTAAACACAATAAATGATTTAAATTGCTAACAAGATAATGTTCTTCTGCAATTTTCCGCTTTTTATCTGATAAATCGGTAAAGCAATAATAAAACATAGTTGCAGATGAAAAAGATTTATATCTAATAATGTTGATTTATTTTTATAGTAGTTAATACTTCTTTTTGGATTGGATACTGAAATACAGATTTCAAAATGTATCATTAAAATTGTTTAGTGTCGGAAAATTTGTTTTTAATAAAAAATATATTGTCGAAGTTAATTGAAGATACATTCTCAAGAAATGTACATCGAAATCTAACACTGGTGATAATTATCTTATGTTATTTTGTGAACTATATGTATATACTTCTTCGCTATTAGTTATTATTATTTCAAAATGTAAATGGAAATTGAACTCATATAAAACTAGCTTAATAGTAAAGGACAGACGCCTATTTTTGAATTAAAAAATAAATATACTCTTTGAAATATTTTTTTTTTCATAATAATTTTTGAAACGCAGGGACGTTTCTTAGAAGGAGAGGAAGAAGTACATGTAAGCGACTCAAATAAAACAGTAAAAATACTGCATATTAATATTCTTTAGCTGGTGGTACCACCAGACTATCTCTAAGATGGCACCAGCATCACTACAGATAAACTTTGCATCCTATAAAATATATTTGTAGCAAATTAATGTAGTTTTATTGCAACTGAAATAATGTTGCAAGTTTTAAATTATAAATGTTTGAAATTCCTTATATCCATCCAATCAATACGTTAATATGAAATAGCATATAGCGGTAGTGATACGGCAGCTCAGTTGTTAGAGCGACGGGACGGTTTCCCAGAGGTCGCGAGTTCCATGACTGCTCACCGATTAATTTTGTCTTTCCAGGATTTAAGATGTTTTTTTAGATTATATTTAAAATAAGATATTACTGTTCAGATCTTAATCTCTATTATATTATACCCTAATGGACTTATTACTTTTTTTATTGCAGTTACAATAAAGTGTGTTTATAGTTAATTTAGATTTTAGATAACAATTATTAGATAATATACTTATCTATAGAAACCTATTGTAAATTGTACATAAATTAACATCGTGGTTAGAGAACAAACGGACATATAAACAAAGAAAATTCATGATGATTTAAATTTAATTGATTCATAAAATTTTAATTAAATTATAACCAAGACGAGCTGTGTTATAAAATATATTTCTAGACACTAATTTATTTAAAGTTATATTATTAGATTTATTTATACTAAATACTTGTAAAATATAGTTTTTGTGAGTCTTCAAGTGAAAACACGGATACAGGGAACAGATCTCATTAAGTTATATTATATTACTTCCTTATAATAACCTTACAGGAAGCAAACTAATTATAATGAACTAGCAATGTTCCCAGGCTTTGTCGAGTCAGCTTAAAACTTCATGAAAATAGTATTTCTAGATAAAAGCCTACTCAGACGTAATTATTTGACTAATTGTTAGGCATGTAATTAGAACAAATTAAGCCTAAAAAATAAGCTGATTCGTGCAGGCATTCGAACCCGTAAAACCTGGAAAACCATTCCGTAGCTATAGCAATTGAGCTATCGTGTCACTTGCCAGCTTCGATGAATTTAGCATTTTATACTTATTTATATACTCTATGTTCATAGACTAATAGTATTTAATATTTTTCTCATCATTTAATATTAATTCATCTCAGAGGACTTAAAACCCACCTAAATTTATTTTTTCTAAAATAAAGATACCATAATGCAGACGGTAGTTGATAAACTTCAGATGATAAATTTTATGTCAAATGTGTTTAATCTTAATTAGTATCTGCATATTTAAATGAACGGTGATTAGAAGTTAAGCTTCAGTGACCAAGGTTTACCAATTGATGACACTTTGAAGTACTAATATTGAGGTCAATGAATCTTAATAACTACTAAATTCTAGTATTCTTTTGTATATGAAGAAAATTTACAAACATCTTTTATTTTATGATTCGAGCTAAAATAAATTTAGTCGATTTGTTACGTTTTAATCTTGACTGAATTAGCCAAATTTAATTACAATAGAATTTAAGATATTTTGTATTCTTCCAATGTCGAATTATTTATAGTGAGGTATGCAAAGTATTTCGAAAGGATAAGAAATATCTGTGCAATGAAATATTTAATACGAATACACACAAACATGCGGGCGACCTTAAAACTATATCGACTGAATATTTAGCAAAAGTTGGAGTTATTCCTCAAACTTTTGGAGAAGTTTGATCAAGAATAATTATGCTTCGTAACTTATCTTATCTTTAGATAAAGCCTAAAGGTGCATTATGAAGGAACTAGTAGAGACAAGATGCTGAATTGTGTTTTAGTTATTGTACTTAAGAAATAATTTTGTGTTATTCCAATAAATTGATAAAAATATAGATGTCTATAATTTGCAATACCTATGTGGTGTACTATTATATGTTATAATCGATTATTATATGAGTAAAAGGATTACATTGTTACGTATAACTAATTGTATAATCGAATAACTAAACATAGAGCATAATTTTAACGATTTTAACAAAACATTTACATAACGATATAAAATAAAAGAATAGTTTTTATGGCATTTTTTATTAGTTAGTTTACATGCTTATTAAATATATATATACCCGGCTATGTTCATATAAATTTATCGGATTTTTTAACAGAGGACTCGTGACGTCAGTTCTCAGCTTTCCGGGAAAATTCCGATTAATTTACGTGAACATAGTCGGGTAAATATATAATAATTATCATTTACGAAGAATTAACAAAAATATATATGAAATATATATGAAATATGTAAATAATTTTGGTTTGACATTTATTGAATTTAAAACCTTATATTTTCAATGTATATAATTAACTTGTACATGTTATGTAAAAATACTTGTTATTATATTATATGCATATATAGATAATTATTCGTTCGTTATTCTATTATTTGTGATTGGATGTTCAGGTCAAAGGTGCGGTGAAACGTGTAATAATTATAAGAAATAACTGACATGCCTTAGGGTCATTAACCTTATGTGTAACCTACCTATTAGCTTTTGATTACTTCTATGATATAAAAAGTTATATTTCATATATGGAATCAATTTATTTTGTATTAAAAAAAACTTATAGTACCTAAAATAAACTTCGTTGGAGAGTTGAGTGTTTTTTTTTTCTCCGGCGTTCTGCCGTCGGAGGACGCTAAGTGTCCAAATTTCCTTAGCTTCCCTCCTGACTAACGACGCCCCGAGCCGAGGTCCGTGTCTCTGTATGAGACGCCCTCGGGACGTCGTTCCCCATGGGGGCCCATCTGGCCCCCCCTTTTTAAGGGCGGGTCTCCTGACCCACCCTCTCCCCCGGTGACGCTGTAATAGCCAACAAGGCTAACAGCATAGACAAACAAAAACAAAGTGTTTTTTTTAATATTATGCTTAATTGCTTGCTTTAAGCTTTGTTAGGGTCATTAAATTAAGCGGCCGGATACGGACATGTCTCTTGTCAAGGGGTTCTAGAGTTCCCTGAGGGTTCCTGAAAACCGTTGCGTAAACCAGGATGTAGGTATCAAGGCATATTCATGGTTTGAATATTTACTTACTTTCTTTAATTTCCTATCGCGCATTATTCATTGAAATTCACAAAGTTTTTATAATTACTATTCATAGTTTTGCATGAGGTAAATATACCTACGTTCTTCTGATTATTTTAGTATATATATACTAAACGTGGTCGAGTGGTTAGCGCAGACGCCTAACGTGTCACGGCGCAAGGGGGCTCGGGTTCGATTCCCGGCAAAGACAGGCATTTATGTGATGAGCATAGATGTCTGTGTTTCTGGGTTTGGTTGTTTATTAAATATATTCTCAGTATTTATATGTGTATTTCTATGTATTTGTATAGTTGTCTAACACTCTTAACACAAGTAAATAATTTGCTTACTTAAGGATTAGATCAATGTGTGTAATTTGTCCTGATAATATTATTATTATATAAAAAATATGAATAGCTTCAACTATATATTTATTTTGGTAAATCAGAAAAAAATAATAGAAATGTAATATAATTAATTACTAACACGATAATGCTTATCTTAAAACATATCAAGAAATTTGAATGTTAATTTAAAATTAACAAAGAAGCCGATGGAGATCTCGAGGTTAAACTAAACAATAGGGATTTACTAAACCTTGGTTAAAATTAAGCTAACATGTATTTTATTTAATCTTACAAATTAAGTTACTCCAGGGTCATCTCTCATCTCAATCATTTTAACAAATATTATATATCTTTCCATTTGTATTTGTTTGTCTTTCTGCACGTTTGTCATTGGCTGAATTCTCCAAATATGTCGTCTTATTTACATCGAAAAAAAAAATGTATATAATTCATAATTGGACAAAATTGCCCTACAATAGGGTCCGATCTGAGGTCACTTCCTTTGTCTGTTTCTCCATATATTTGCAAATAATACTGTTTGTATAAATATACCAAAACAATTGCATCATTTGATATACATGCAGCATATTAATAAGAGTTATTTGTTATGTTTAAAATATAAAAAACATGGTTTAGTCAACTATTTGATTTAAGATAAAATGTATTCTATTTGTTAAAAAATATATAAATGTATAGGTTGTAACACATTGTTAAATGTATAGTACTAAATAAATAATTGGTATTTGGGTCAGAAAGGGAGGGGTGATTTTATTAAAAACAAATGTATAAATAAATTTTGGAATTTTATATTTCTTTGTATTATCCCAATGCTGCCATCTGTCAACATTTACTTATCGACAGTCACGATTACTGAACTGAAAAATGAACATTTTTTAATTGTATTAAACTAAATACAATAAATTATATTATATTGTTGGTACTTTTGACAGTGACACATTTTATGATTATATTGAAGTCTGATCAGATATATAATTTGGAATTTAATTTTAATTATAGTTTAGTTGTATACCCTTTAGTTTCTTATATACAGGGTTATTTGTAATTAATTGGCCACCTCTTGCAGGCAGCCTCTCTACAACAACATTAATTGTTCTTCAACCTTTTCCAAATCCTGAATAAACAACTCAAAAAATACGAAATAAAAAATAGTTCGCTGCCTCTTTTACTTATTACTCTGTATAATATAATAAATACTTAAAAGGTCATCGCCCAGGCGCCATACCTACGATCAGTGTTAATGACAGAACAAATAATTTTTATATGGATTTTTTTTTGTGATTGAGATTGATGTAAAGAGGCTGCCTTCAAGAGGTGGCCAATTAATTACAAATAACCCTGTATATATATTTATATTTTAAGTTATATAATTTAAGATCATGTGAAGGTTTTAAAACTTCAAACGCTATTTACTGATAATAAAAAAAAAATAATGTAAAGAAGCAAACAATGACCTATTGGTCTTGTGGTTAGTGGCCCTGTTAGATGAGCCAAAGGTCACGGGTTCGATTCCCACTGTTTGTTTGATCCACTGATTGTTATTGTAAGTGTTTTTTACGGTTATTATTTGAATATTTTAAAAAGCGCTCCAAAACTCAGGGATTATTTCTTTATTTTGGGAGTTGTAAAGCACCAACATGATTTAGCACCCTTTAACAAAGTCAGGGTCAAAGACCATATAATATACAACCTCTTTTGGTTATCTTTTATTTCTTTACAAGTGAACAAGGCTCTCTCTTTATAGAGTCTTACTCATAACTGTCTGCTGCTGATAATTTGGGGTTATTTTATTGAATCTGTATTTGGCTGAGTTCTGAGATTATTATTGATCATAAGTGACAAATGAAAAATATATTTATAATGATGTATATGTCTTACAAATTTGTAGTATATTTTTGGATACTGTTTTGTCCAGACGCCCCTATCTGCTGTTATTATAATTACTTTATTCCAGTTTTGACGAAAATGTTAATATGTTAATTTACAAAAATGCATTTCTTGTTAATGTAATAATATATATTTCTGAATAGATAATGGTTTCTATTTATAATTATTATCATGTAATTGTAAACGTAAATAATATTAATAAATAATTTACAATTTAAAACTTTTCTTATACAGATAATTATATTGTTTGCTTCATAACCACAATGTGATTATTTAGAGAAATAAGGCTTAGTATAGTATGATTTATACTTCGGCCGGTAGTTTCTCGGACAGATCAGAATCGGATCAGATTCGGATCGGACGAATCGGACGCAGCAGCCTTGCGTTCCAAATACAGCATACCTTCGTTCTCTGAATTATTGACCTACATTTATTAATATAATACTCCATTAATTCTGATTAAAATTAATAAAAGAAGATTCTATTAATCAAATTGATTGATTAATTTATTGCATTGTGTATGTGTAATCTATTGAGAAACTTCAATTATTGATTATATATCCACGAATATTATCATTTCATAGTATTCGATAATATTTCTTACTTCACAATCTCCATAATAATGATCTTAATTAGTTTAGTGTGGTTATTATAGTAACGAGATGATTATCAGGTTTCTATACTTACATATTTTTTTTTTATTATAAATGTAAATGTAGCTGACTTAATTGTAGAATTTTGGAATTGTTTACGTGTTATGTTTTAAAAATGATTTTTGAATCATTTTGGGTCCTAAGCTTTTATTTAAATATAGAATGAAACCTAACTGATACTGAACCGTTGACCTCTGAGAAACCGTCCGGTCACTTTACCAATTGAGCTACTGTATCCTCGTAACGAATTTTGGAATTCTATATTCTAGTCTGGCCATAAATATAGTAAAAAAAAAGGACTAGACGACGGCCAGTCTTTAGCTCTGATGAAGTCCGAGACATCCGAGACATTTATGACCCGGCGCCGAGTCTTGCTGGAAGGACCATAATTGGTTATTAAATATGGTGATATTAAAGGGCTTAACTACCTTTTCAAGAATGGCATCTCGATACACTTATGCCGCGCGATGTTTTGATGCCTTTTTCACAAAAATATGTCTCACTCACTCCTTCATAGCTGACACCCCACCAAACCATCACTGAAGTCGGATAATGTCCACGTTGCACTCTGTCGACTAATTGGGAAGCTTCCTTAGAGCTTTGAGCATAAATACGGTCATTTTGTTTGTTAAAAAAAAAATTTTTTTCATCCGTAAACAAAATTTTTCTGTGACCTCCCTTAGGCTCCTGTAGGCTGCAAGTCCTAAGTCATCTGTTGAAATACGCGACATGGTTCTAGGTGCTATCTTCATTCCCCGAGATAAAATCTTTAGGTTTCGGACCGGATTTCTTCGAATTCTTTCTCTCACTGCTTTGATTACTTTTTTTCGTACGAACACAACGTGGACGGCGAGATCTTTCTCTGTCACAAAAAGATGAAGTCTTATTGTACCTATTAATATCCCGGTACACAAACATTTGACTAATACATAGTGTATGGAGAGTTTTAAAAATTGCATTTGACTCCATACCTACTTTGTGTAATGTAATCACAGCGATTCTGTTCTCTTTATAACCCCACTCCATTTTAATATAACTAAATATTGTACAATGTATTGGCGCTAAAATGAGATAACACAATGAAAAATCGTATAAAATGAGAGATTCCAAATTCAAATGTAATATTTTTTATTTTTAATTGTATAAGTATTTATGGCTAGACTAGGTATTATCATTTTTATCTAGATGAAGGAATTATTAATTATATTCTTTTGAAATAAATATTCACCCAACCATCTTCATCGATAAAAAGTAGGTTGTTTCCTTTTTGATTATGTAATTTAAATACTAAGATTAAACGATAAACACTAGATTGTAAATTGCTTGTAGATCTTCACAATTTAATTAAAATTAAGTCTTGAATTACATTATAACACTAAATTAATAGTAAGACGCAGTTAGTTATGAAGGCATTCAAATGAATTAGCTTAACAAATTAAGAAAACAAATTTTAAATAAATTGTATATAAAACGATAAGGATAGGATAGTTCCAGTCACTCTACCAGTTGAACTACCGTATCGCCGGAAGGTTTCCAAAAGGTCCCAGGTTCGAATACCTCTCCCTATTTAAGAAAGCTTCACATCGCATACATGTTTATAGATATTTTCACATATAAAAATAAGAAACGGACACATTTAAGTCTGATGCTGTGTCCAATCTGATTCGTGACGCAGTATTATTTAAATAAAAATGATAAATGATCTCCTTTCACTAGACGGTTAGATAAACTTATCAAAGTTATCAAAGGTACTCAATTTCGGTGTATTATCATTCCACTTTGCTAAAAGGTGTTGTGCAATGATCATTATCAAACACTCAGTGATAAGTATACTATTACGTAAATATGATCTTATGATTTTGTTGATAATATTAGGAAAGCTTTTATTTATATCGAGATATAATCATTAATATTTATTTAATGTAACGAATGTTGTAACTACTTTTGTCTGATCATTGGTATGTTTCTTGTTCTCATCAAGATAATGCTACATACTTGCTTGATTTTGATAAAATATTTGGTGATTATGGAAGTCAACGTATATAATATTTTTGAAATATTTGTAGGGATTTTGCATATTTTACTTGTTTTATTACCAAATTTATACTTAAAATACTAAATTTGTTCCAACCAATTGTTTAAGATGTGCGTAATTTTCAATACATGGGGAGTTTTTTATAATCATATATTTATTTGGAATGTATTGTTTAAAGAAACTGCTATAACATATTATAATCCAAGGTCACATAATGTTAACATTAAGATTATTTACTCAAATTATGATAGCAATTAATTAATCAAATACTTAAATTGTTTTCCAAATATTTATTCGTTTTATGAATGTGTGATCTATAAATTGTAGGAATAGGGTAGACCGAGGCGAATCGGATCATAATAAAAATTTATTAACCGCCGCCTTAGTCGCCCCGTCGCGTTGGTCGAGTGGATAACGCAGACGCCTAACGTGTCACGGCGCAATGGGGCTCGGGTTCGATTCCCGGCAGGGACAGGCATTTATGTGATGAGCATAGATGTCTGTGCTTCTGGGTTTGGTCGTTTATTAAATATATTCTCAGTATTTATATATGTATTTCTATGTATTTGTATCGTTGTCTAACACCCTTAACACAAGCAAATAATTTGCTTACTTAGGGGTTAGATCAATGTGTGTAATTTGTCCTGATATTATTATTATATTTAATATTTTGAATGATGGGTTGGTCGGTACACAAGTAACTGGTGTCTTACAACCCTGTCTCATCCCTCACCTCCAGCCATTGGAGATGTTTGGATAAGACTACTGGGTACATATTGAAAGTTACTTATTAATCGAAATTTAGTTCCTTTTTTTGAACGTTACAATTTTTTCTCTAACCTAAGGAAGGTTCTTATCATTTCTTTGTATTATTCTGATGATTTGTCTTGTGCACAAGAAGAAGAAATAAAATGATATTAAATTTAGAATAAAGAACTAAGATTTATCTACCAAGAGACAAACCAAAGAACTGGCAATATTCTTCATCCATCATCAGAGAAGTTGATTCAGTATCATGTATGCCAAGAATAGTGCCAAAAAGCCAGAAAGATTTGCTAATATGAGAGTCAAAGTGTGCTAGTAATTAATATTGATCTCATTATTAATTATTTTGATTTATTTGTGATTTAAAAGTTTATATTGATAAATTAATGTTGATTTTGCTATGTTAGGTGCGGTCTCATTCGCCCCCAAAATCTGGGCGAATCGGATATATCAGTTATAAATTAATAATGTTGAGCAACTAATAAAAATAATAGTTTTTAAAGATAATTGCGTACTAATATTCTTACTGATTACCATTAAGTTAAAATATAAGTTACATTTGTTATACTTTAGTATGATTTTCATGATCTCAAAAATAATGATCCGATTCTCCTCGGTCTTCCCTATGTGATAACGGGATATCATCTATTATTGTATTAATAAGTTTAATTTGTGGTTTATTTTTAAGAATTTGGACATGTTACTTTAAAATATATTTATTGGTTTTATTTTTTTTAGGATTCCGTATCTTAAAAGGAAACTAACGGAACCCTAGGGTCACTTGGTTGTCCGGCCCTCTTGAATGTATATAATATTATAAATAATAATAATATCAGGACAAATTACACACATTGATCTAACCCCTAAGTAAGCAAATTATTTGCTTGTGTTAAGGATGTTAGACAACGATACAAATACATAGAAATAACATTATAAATACTGAGAATATATTTAATAAACGACCAAACCCAGAAACACAGACATCTATATTCATCACATACATGCTAGTCTCTGCCGGGATTCGAACCCGAGCCCCATTGCGCCGTGACACGTTAAACCGTCTGAGCAAACCACTCAACCAACCAATAAACATTACCATTCAAAATATATTCTCGTTGAAATGAAAAACAATTGTTTTTATGTCATATGTTAAGTTAAAAAAACTTGAAAACATCTAAATCAACGAACTATAACATATAATTATAAAAATGTAGTCATTAATTCAATTACCGAGTTACCATAATGTTACCGAGACACGTAACTACAATTACCTACTGTTTCGGTATAATTTACGTAAAATAGGTCACTAGTGTCACATAAACAATGGTTTTATTGTTTTCGAATCTGCATCAAAAAAAAATATCATTATATTATGTAAAATTATTTCAATAGTATATTTTCGTTGAAGGGTGGAGGGCGTCGCGAGAGTGCGGCGCGGGCCTGCGCGTGCGCCGGGGGCGCGCACCCACCCCTCACCGCGCCGCCCGCACCGCCTCACCCCCTGCGGGCTCTGGAAAATATGCCGCCAGTACTCAGGTTGTTTTACCATAGAGTTATTATACATAGAGCAGGGAAGCCGGATCAAAATGTGTTTATCGAAAAAAAGTGATTAGACAAATATAAGTGGGTCTCCCCATATATAATAAATTTATTACTTTTACTTATCAAACGAGCAGACAAAACTTTTCTATTTAATTATAGTTTTGTTTCCTAACAACACAGATGAAGCTATTAAGATCAAAGATAAGATTAATAATGATGTTGCGTAATCCTTTAAATTGTGTGTTATTTACTTTTAACAGCAAACTCGTATCATAAATAATGATTTCCACATATTTAATAAAATGAGTTTCAGTATATAGTGATTATCCTTTATAATTAGTGTACTTAAAATAAATATGCAGGATGTAACATTTTGCGCAGTTTATTAACCGTCTGGTAAACATGTCTTGAAGTCAACAAGACAAAAGAGAAAGGGTAAACCGTTCAATTGTTAAACCACAGAGTAGGAAGCATATTTATTCAGGATTCTTTACCTATGTATAAGCAGTAACTTATCTCCATACCTTAAGGTATATTTTGGATGTTTTGTTGTAACCTGTTATGAGGTCAATGACTTGGCAATGACTCTTATTAATTTTGTATGCATGGAGTATCTAGATTTTGCGTGGTAAAGTCTGGTATTTGTGCAACATGGTATCATCATGCGTCATCATCATTATGTAAATCTAATTTCATTTGAGAATACACGCAATGGATGCTGTGGCTTATTTACCAAACGATATTATGATTGCCTCTACATAAATATTGCTAAAGTTTGAGCAACTATACCATTAGATGCAATAGACATCAGAGTAACAGAGTAATGAGCGTTAATATATTGACAACACAATTTATTTAAATTAGTTTCGTTGAGTTTATTGTTTCCTTATTGATATAGCCTATAACAGATATTTTTAATAAAGTAATAACTGTATTAACGAAGACAGAACGCCTTACAAATTTTTTAGAAGTCGATTCTAAAAGTATCAAGTCATCTATGTAAACAGTTTGTAAAAGTAAACATACATGAAGTGGGTGCAATTTTGTAAGACATGATATAGTCATTAGATGACGGTGTACAGTATGTCCTCAATATATCTATAATCATCTGTAAAATAATCAACCATTTCACAATAAAAGTTTCGTAAAAGACAAGAAACAAATTATTGTTCAAGTTAATAACACATTTAGAATATTAACATCAATATATTTTAGGTCAAATCCGTTATACACCGAGGAGGAAGAACAAGAGGTAGTGATCATCGTAGACTCCCTGGACTCTTCAGAGGAAGTCGAGGAGGCCCAAAGAGTGCCACGCCGGGCTCCTTCCACTTCCTCTGGTAAGACAAATTATCCTTTCACCTACCTTCCTGGTAAACCAACAACTTAGTTGGTGGCATATTCCATTCAGGGGTTGGAACCAGCTGTTGCTCATCTACTACATCTCACTCCAGGAATAACCAGAACTCAGCTTACATAGAAATTAGAATTAGAGTAGTTATTGAAACTTCTTTCGTACTTGAACCGAAATATAAGATGACCAACTTTTTTTCATGGTTTTTCTTATCCCTCAAGGGTGATACGCAAGTCTGTAACCTACGATTTTGTCCTATTTGTAGATGTCAAGGGTGATGATAACCACTTTTTACTTACCATCAAAAAGATACACTTGGTTGTCTCTACATTTTTGATTTTTATATATACTGATATAGTACTATCAAATAACTTCTAGTTCTGGAAACATTATTATAATAATCATATGAAACATTTAGTATTGTTAATAAAAGTTGGCAAGGACAATCAATGTCCTTTAAACTATATTCCCAACAGGCAAGGTTACCATGGTTGCGAGAGAGTGGTAAGTGACCGCATCACAACCTTGATTACTCAATTATGCGCTGGTCTACAGTATTTTACTTTAATAAAGCACCTTTCTTTTAATCAAGAGGCAATTCATTAACAATTTCGCATTCCGCACTTCAATTAACTTACAATTTTAATACAACAACTAAACGATAACCGTTCTTCACTTTAGTGGAAAAAATTGTTATTGCTATACAAAGTTATTAATAGTTTTCTCTATTATCATACGTTAATCTAACAATAAAGCGCTTTAAGCAGGTTACGGTAGCGGCGGCGGCAGTCACGGGCGTGTTTCACCAACCTTACCAAAGAATGACCAGTACGAGACGGAGCCGACACGACTCTCGTCCGATAAGAACGAAGGATCTCAAAGCACCTCGGACTCTGATGTCAGCCCCTCGTGCACTCTCTCTAGGAGTATAAAAGATGATATAAGAGCTTGTTTGGGAGGCTGCAGGTTAGACATACACGCTTATTGATAATGAGCATCTGATTTGAAAAGCTAAAGTTAGATAAAAATCGTCCCAGGGAATTTACCGAGAAGCCAGCAGTACGATGGGAGAAGGATATCACTCATATAGTAGAGGCTGCTGTCCGGGGAGCAGGTGGTATCAGCGCTGCTCGAGCGCGTCTCCACGCAGCCCTACTGGCGCTACACGAGCCTCCCAATAGAACCAGCCTGCCCTTCTGTGGACCTGGAGTCAGACCTGGAGATGTCACTATGATGCCTAAAAGTCAATCATTGTTGGTAAGTAAATAAATGTTTTTTTTTTTATTAACCGATCTATGACACAAGCTGGTCATGTTTGAAGACCTAAAGGAATAATAGACAAATCCGCAATCTTCAGCTTTTATGTACATGTAACTTGGTATAAATATTAAAATAAGCGTTTTTGCTGGAAACACTTTAATAGCTATTTTTTGCATACACTTTTGTAGCGTGCCCTTATTCACCAGTAGGTATCTGACCTTAGTTAGATTTGACTTTACGAAAACTATTATAGTTTATTACAGCACAATACAATATTATACGGTCTAAGAATAAAAATCTATTGACATAATAAAAGAAAATCTGTTAAAATTACATTTCATTTTAATTATTTAGAATCATTCCATAAATCGTCTAAATTAATATATTTTCTAAATCCTAAGTCGTCAATAAAATTACTAGGGTCACTGAACCAAAGTTTAAAAGTATACTATAACCTAATAAAGTAAGTTAACACAAAACAAAGAACCATGTGTTCTTGAGTTATAAAACCAAACAGACATATAATACGTAAGAAAGGAAAACACTTAAAAATTCTCATCTCGATGAGCAGACAAGAATCACGCTCTGATACGTAAGAAGTCCATCAAATATAACATTATTTACGTAATAACTTAGCACTTCAAGTAGTACTACTTCAATTAATTACTTTTTTTATTTATTAATTGATTGATGCATTCTTAAATATTATTACTTAAGTTGATGCATAGGTGTCGAAGTTCAAAGGTCGGAATATTTGAAGTTATGCCTAATGCATCTTTGAAAGGTGAATCGTTTGATCATTGCCTGTCTAATTACTAATTCGCCATTATTAGTAGCTGATTAATGTCAATCATAAGTCAAATGAAAGAAAATATAAAGTACTTATTAATATATTTATAACAAATTATAAAGTTTTGGAATTTAACGTCTTCTAAATTTTCTTGTCCTATAATTCTTACAGTATTTCTTAATTTACGTTTTTATGTAAAAACCAAAGGAATAATCTCATAAATTCCAAAGAAATGAAATTTTAATTCCAGCCCAAAATATAAAAGTCATACAACAATGTCATACAAAAATGTCATAATATTTCATGATTAAAACTATATCCTGGGGTATATTTTTTAATTAATAAGACTAAGTTTTTTAATTAATAAAATACATTTTAATAGATAATACATAACTCAACTCGATTAAAGTTTAGATAATCACGTGCGTTTTTTTTATATTACTCGCATCTGTGATTGTTTGTGAAAAAATACTGCGATTTTTTTTTGTGTTTATTTGATTAAATCGGACAGTTTTTTATTTGGGCAGTAGGTGACGTTGCCAAAAAATAATGAATGTAAAAATTGTAACTAAAAAGAAAAAAAAAATTATGTACGACTATGAGAAAATGTAGCTACATTTTCTCATAGTCGTAAATATTTTTTTTTATTATAAATAATATTATGATGCTATATAATATATCTACGAGACTTCTAACTTAAAACGAACAAATATAGTGAAGTTTCGATCAAACTATTAACAATGTTATTATATCTAACAGAGTATTCTGAAGATTATCAGTTTTTATATATTCATTTTTAACGATTTTCCTGATATGTTGCCAAGTAGGTCATTGTAGCTTGAAATTACTAAATACATTCGAATGGTAGTATGATGGTACCACGTATTATATTTGTATTCAACTTACCATTCAGCCATGGCCTGCTCGATGTCTGAAATATTTAACGACAACTTGAAATACATATGATATTTATTTATTTAGCCTGTTGAACTGAGCGGGAGATTTGTTTTTTTTTTCAGCTGTGACTATTGTCTATAACATGTCTCTTAACTCAGTAAGCCTATTGGCAAAGGCCTCCTCCAGTAGCTTCCACTGCTTCCTGTCTTGAGCAACACTCCTCCATATAATATAGTATTTTATTAATATATAATTAAAATTAAACTATTTTCAATTCAGTCGCTTTTTGACATATAAATTTAAGCCAACGTTTTCAATACAGCCATCTTGTTCACGGAAAGACATTCATCTGTCATCTGTCATTACATATTACAATAAAAAATAGTATTTATATTTTTTGATAGAACTTTGATATTAATCCATAATTTTACTTGGTTTTAAATCATGACATAGTGTTTTTTTGAATATTATTCAAATTTCACAAAACTATTCATATTTATGTATCTTATAATATAACTAGCAAAAATTAATATCTCTGATAACATAGAATTCAAACAAAAATCACTCTTATGTATATAAGATTAGGATTCACAAAAATCTTCTTAATTTGTTGCTTTTTAGTTTACTTTTATTGTTAGCACATAATCAAGCCAATTACAACTCTATTAATATAAAAATAAGACTAATTATCTCTTAATAAGTGGTATGCAAAATTTAATTGCTAAATGCCGCTCTTGAACTACATTTAAACAGCGTGATAGTTAAGCAATTAGTAAAGTTAGACGATTATGACCCTTATTAATATTAAGATAAGTATTACAGATATTCATCTAAAACTAAACGAGGCGCTAACTATTATTTCCAAATAGATTTTTGTTAAATAACACATACGTGAAATAATTCATAAATATTTATGAACGATATAAAAAGTTTACCATTTTACGTAAGTGTTAACATTAAAAAAATCGTTAATAATTTGCCAATGACGTAACTTTTTTTTTTTTTTTTTTTTTTTTTTTTTTTTAATAATAATTTCTTCCGTCAGAAAATATTTAGGAATGTCTGTACATTTACCTACATATATATCTCTATATCTGCAGAAAAATATGAGTTAAAAAGATTATTTTAAATTTTGAAGAAGAGGGACTTTAATAAGTAGTAGAGTAGGAGAGAACAGAGAAAAGAGAGAGTCAGCAAAACATTGTAAGTTACCAAAATCTGTGTTCATTTTTTCTTTTTCTATTCAATATTTGTTTATAAGTTAAAAGAACTACATCTGATAATATTTATATTTTTATTTTTTTATATTATAGAATGTAAAAACTAATAATTAATTAAACTAATATTTTTTACTAATTCAACAAACTAGTTCAGCTGATCCGTTCGCCGAAGTTTTTGTTCCAAGTAGTAAAATAGGTCCAAATAATCCAATTGCATAATATAATAAACGAATAACATTTAAGTCTGAATACACTTACAATGAATTGTTTCACAAATCAACAAGCGAATAAATTTATCGGACGTGATATCGAGATTAAATCGATATTGCTATGATGCGATTAATCGATGTTGTGCCATTAATGTCGTACCACATTATCGATGCATCGATGAATATTGTTTTACAGTTTACTGTAACTTAATCATAGTATTATGAAACTATAATCATATTATTGTCCGGAGTTTGATTACTATCTTTGCTGTACATTTTCATGTTTTTTTTTCGAATATTCATAAAGAAATTAATATATATATAATGTATATATAGAGTTGTTTAGAGCTATATAAATATCAATAAGATGTTATTTTTGGTCACAAGCTAGGTGTTTTTGTAAATATATTTAAAAATATTATTTTATCCAAGAGCTCAACAACTAAAAACATATTAAATATTAAAATGATTATTAATCATGTTATAAATCCTGCTCCTGACCTACCCAAATAAATATATTTTATTTAATGATAATAATTAATAGTAGAAGCTATGGTTTATGAGGTATGATGTCGCCGGCGGTCTCTCGCCAGGGGCGTGTTACGACACCAACATTCACACTTTCGTTAAGAATAACATTACATACATTAAATACATACATATGTGTATATATATATATATATGTATATATATAATAATTCTGAAGGGATAATACAGTAATTTTTTGACAGACCTTATAAAGCTCTGTAAATCCAATTATGTACTATTATAAAGCTATATACTTAAACCATCAACAATCCCCTTAACCCATTTTAGTGGGGTTGGAAAAAAAAAGTTCTTTTCTTTTTTTTTTCATTTCTGTCAATCCCTAGTTTTCCCTCTTCTTTCATCTCCATACAATTCACTTATTCATTTATTTGTCTTTCCTTCTATACTCGTTCTCTTCTATATTCTTATCCAAAATTCTCTCAGTCGTGTGACTTTCATCTCGTTATATTACATATCACAATTATCTTAAAGCACTTCATTTAAGAATAAAAATTAATGAAAACAAATAATAACTCATAAAAACCTTCAGAAAATTTTAATTTTTTATGAATATAAACCCACATAAAAACAATGATAAAAATTAAACACACATAAAATTAATTGATTACACGTTTTGAGGATTAAATTGAAATTTGAATTAAATTTAGCGCACTATTCAATTTGAATATAAATTAAATAATTTTAATGTAACAAAATTTTATGAAATTGTTTTCTAAAGTTTGTGAAGTTAAGGAATTCGTGACGTCACGATTCAATAATAGTTCATATTAAAAAAATACTTTTGAATAAATATATAATCTCAATATATAAACAGATACAGAGTTATTTAAAACATCATAATGTAAACAGTCATAAAACCTTAAATATGATCGAGGCTTATGTGCCAACTGATATATGTTTTAGCTGCTTGAATCTCGCTATAAATATAATATATCCGTATGTATATTGTATTTACCGTAGTATGTTGTTAGACCAAATAATTAAGATATTTAATACAGTGATATAAAATTATATTGATTATATATTCTGTTTGTTTTATTAGAATATTTATTTCTACACTTATACATCGACCTCTCTGACGTAGCAACGATCTCCACACTACCTTGCCGCAGGGGCTTATCATTTGACATAATCAAATTCGTTCGCAAAAGTATTTATAAGTATTATACATCGATCACATTTAGAATGCTTAATTCACCGATAGACAGCGATACGGTAGCTCAGTTGTTAGAGCGACGGGACGGTTTTACAGTGGTCGCGGGTTCGAATCCCTGCCCGTAGCGGTTTATTTTCATTCTATATTTATATAAACATATATTATATTTGGTATTTATTATTATATTTTATTAATGATTTTCTTTTGATTGACTCAAAGATTCCAACAATTAGTTATATATTTGTTGTATATACATATATTTATATATTTTAAAATACAATGTCGTAAACAAAGCATTATTGGCTCATATTTCAATGTATCGGTGATATGTCATTAGATCGTCTGAGAAATCACGAGAGACCCTTCTCTAGACGAAGGACGTTCCAGAGAGTGGGTACTAATTAGGAATTACTAATTAAACATTTAATTATATGTATAAAAAATGTGTTTGAAGATCTATTAACATATAAAAACTTTTTGCTTTGCAATTCGTTTATCTTAATAGGAATCGGAATTGTAATTTGGTATTTGTTTATAATTATTTACCAATTATTTGCTTAGCTGGCTACTGCACCAGATTGAACCAATTTGCTTGAACAGATTATTATTTTTGTACCTTCATATACTATGTATATTTCTCTATTATAATTATTCTCTTTTTATATAAAATATTCTTCGTTTATATTAAATATTCTTTTTCGTGATGTCGCCAAGAACCTTTCCTTACCATCAGAAGGTTGGCTTAGATCATTATTATTCATTATCAATTATTTCAATAATATATCTTTTATTTAAGATATTACGAAATTAAGATAAATAGTATTATTATAATTAAAAACAGATTCTGTAACTCACTTGATCATAAAAAACGAAGGATTTTCAATTCCCTGTAAATTAAATGTCGTAAATAATTTATATTGATCGTTAAATCTTTAATAATTATTTTGGTTATTTATTATTACTATATTGCAATATAAAATTGTTTTATGTTTTATAATTAGTACTAAGAATAATTCTGAAGGGATAATACAGTAATTTATTGACAAACCTTATAAAGCTCTTTAAATCCAATTATGTACTATTATTAAGCTGGCTTGATCCCAAGATCTGATGGCATCAATATTTCATCACCACTTGGTAATATGATGTCCCAATGGTGGGCTAATACCAATTATGGTATATGGAAAGATACGCCGTACCAAAGGACTGTCTGTACATAACATAGAATAATCTATTGACTATTTTGAAGTTTGCTTCTGCTATAAAACCTGAAACTTTCGTAATATATTTGTCAAAGATTATTAATTAACAAAGCTGAATTTATTGATTTTTTGCATGAATTTGAAATATCATTCTTTGATATCCCATTTAATAAAGATAATAGTAGAAGTATATTAGATAATATTATCAAATTATGACGTTAAAAATAATATAAAAAAATTAAAAATACATTTTCAAGAATACAATAACATTCTCAATTAAGTTTCTGTAGTCCGGACAGAGTCGAGAGAAACAGATAGTTCATATAAAGCAATATGGTCATAAAACATGGATGCCTTCTACATAATACATACATTCATCAAAGGTAATTCTAAAATGTATGTATCTTTAATGAATGCAGATTCTAATTAACGTTGCAGTTTGATATTCATTAATATTTGCCAATAATGGTGTTGTAAGAATTCTTGTAACAGACAACATTACAATTAACTTTATTGTAATATATTAAGTTTTTATAAATGTAAGTTTTCTATAAATAGCTAAGATTTTATAGAAAACTCAGTATTATTTTTAGTCCCCGACTCAAAAAGAGGGGAGTTATAAGTTTGACCTGTCGATCCGTGTGTCTGTGTATCTGTGTGTCTGTCTGTGGCAACGTAGCTGCCAAACGCGTGGACGGATTTGAATGCTTTTTTTTTTAATCGAAAGCTATGTTTGTCGAGGTGGTTCTTAGCTATGTTTGGTCGAAATAAAAACAGTCGTCTCCAAGATCTTAAGGTTTTATTGTTGCGGGTGAAAGGTTTTTATACAATATTGATAGAAATTAACACTAAACCAACTGAAAATTTGTTTGCTCATTGGTTCAATTAGTACAATAAAGAAACCAGTAACATAACTTTAAAAAGCAGAAAAAAATAATAATTAAAAATTAAAAAAAAACCCTATACAAAGAGACCTCTAAAAAGAATAAAAATAATATTATTATGTGCTTAATAAAGGAAGAAATTAAAATGCAAGTTACATATACATAAGTTTACATGGTCAACAAGTAGGTAGCCTCAAAGATACTGAAATGTACTATAGGTTTAGAAATTTTCTTAAATAAAAAATATCCAAAACAATGTACAAATTGCTTGGGACATCAATTTTCCCGTTAGTAGAGAAACACCCATATACACTATCAACGTACGTACAACGGTCCCCTGACGCAACGACTTCAATAAGTACATAAAAAATATATTTTTTCTTTTTAGAGATCTGTTTGTATTTGGGGGTTTTTAAATTTTTTATTAGTTTTTTTCACGTTAGTATCTATAGTACCTACCTAATACTACATTTACATGAATCAATATTTCCTTCAAATAGAGTTGAGTTTTTTCTGTTGTTTTTGTTCTGAATGTTTAAGTTACCTGCGAAACCAAATTTGATAATATGTTTTATTGAAAAAAATATCGATAAAAATTAACTGAACCTTTAGTAAATAAAAGAAGAAGGAAACCATAGCACCCATTGTCACCCATTGCTTAATTTTGAGTTTAAACTGCAGATTTAGCAAGGAGTATTAAAAATTTAATTTACTTGCAATATCTCAAAATTTTGTCATTTTAAGTTCAATAAAATTTATATATTTTCCATTTATAGGCAATAAAGCAGTGGGTAGTGGATAAATCGAATAAACTATAAATTAACTCGAGATCATTAAAATACTTAATTTCGTATATTTGTAAGCGTTTTGTAACTCTTGAAGCTATAATTTTAATTATTACTTGATTTAATTAACTGTAAAATTATGCAAAGAGTAATTATTACTATCCTTAAAAAGAATATAATCAAATGTTTTAAATTTCTAATTTAGGAATGTATAAATTCTAATTTTGAAAGTAGTTTTTGTGGTTAATTGTTTTTTTATATATTCTGATTTTTCCGACAATTGTAAACCGATTTTCTTCTAAGGAGAAAAAAAAAAAAGTTTCGTGATACGATTTAATTATGAATGAATGGGAGTTAAAGAACGAATGAATGAGATGACGTCAATGCTTTTTTTAGAAACAATCAAAGTAATTCTCTCTAAGGTTGACTTTTGACATATTGAAGTATGTAGTAGATATACTAATGAACTTCATAAAAGCATTCACTTTTGTTTAGAATATCAATTCTCGGTTAGACCATGTTTTTTATCTGTATTTTAAATTTATGAATGACTTTTAAATCTACAGTCATAAATTAAAAGAACGGTGTCTAGCTTCGTTCTTAAATATCCGGTAACCGGTTCTTGTAGGTTAGGGAAGTCCCTCACTGGCTTATATTTTCACTTTCTTTGAGACAGTAATACCAACACTCATACTACTTAGTTATTCTAAGATAGTTCCGTAGTCGTAATAATGAATACGTGTGTACTTAAGTATAGGCCTGAATGTTTTCTATATTCTGTTTTAAGTATGTCTGTATATTCCATAACCAATATTAAAAAACTTTGTCTTAAATTGGTGGTCGTAATTAACAGTCACTTTTAGAAACAGTTTGGGAATTAGTAACACTAATTCGAAAAAACTTTTTATGGTCAAAAATCACTTAAGTTGAATTAAACAATAAGTTACAGAACTGTTAAATAATATTAACAAGAGTTCAATAATATTAGTATTATGCGAACGAACAAACAAACAAAAAGATAAATAATCAAAAACTGTAAAAACTATTATTTGTATGTAGCAATTACTTTAAATAACGTACAGGTGTGGCCCGATAGTTTATTATTCAAAGATTATTTCATTAACTTAAGTATTGAAATATCATCAATATCTAAATACGAATTAAGGTTAACTTGAAGATTAAATATTATAATATTTATTATTAGTACAATTATCATTAATTCAAATAACCTTTGTTAGATTAAACATTAACTATTTTATGGATTGACGTTAAGAATCATTGACCCGGCGCTTGCGCAACATTATGAAACGTATGTAAATTAATATTTGAAATAAAATAAGCTTTAGAATAGTTTTATTAACTTTAATGTTATTATATTAGATTTTTAATTGGTATCTTTTTTAATATTACAATTTGTTATTCGGCCGATATCAAAACTATATTATTTTTTAGAACTTCTTTGATGGTTTTGTTACACATAATATTTAATTTAATATTATTATTATTATAAGGCCAGAGTTATAAGAATAATTACAATTAGACTACGTAGAGAATGAAGACAGAATTTGTTGAAATCGGCTATCTTTAACGTTAGGTAAAGCTTAATTTTCTACTACCTAATACTACTAATATTGATTAATAGTAGTATTAATGTAGTAGCATAAGTAGTTCATTAGTGGGACATCGATTATCAATAAGGACAACATAAGATTGCGAAATGTGTTCTTGAGTCTTCTCGGCGTCGCGTCGGTCTGTCGAAGACAACGGTACATTTATTTTGTACGCATTCCAACACGCCACTAGGTATATATATTTTATTTAAATATATATAAATAAAAATGTATAAAAACCGTCCAAGTGCGAGTCGAACGCGTGGACGAACGGTTCCGTACCATATATATAAAAACGAAAAAAATCACCTTTGTTGTACGGAAGCCGCTCTTAAATTATTTTATTATAATTATTATTAAATACTATTTATTTTTCAAGTTAGTATATAACTAAATATTCTGTGAATATTTCAAGAGTCTATCTGTTGCTGTTATTAATGTCGAGCAAAAAAAACCGCTTAATGTTTGGGAGCTCTCCTCACATGTTAATTTTATTCTGTTTTCAATATTTTTTGGTAATGCTGCAATGGAAACACATCAAAATTCCTGTCTAGCTATCACTGTCCATGAGTTATAGCCTGGAGATAGACAGAGGAACAGGCAAACAGCGAAGTCTTAGTAATAGGTCGTATTTTTAAAAATTTCAAATCTTTTTTTACTCTAGGTATAAGTACGGATCCCTAAAAAATCAAATATTATTGAGTAATCATAAAATCTTAATTACAACGGTTAAGACTACTATAATTCAGTGTAACGATTTAGATATAGTATGTACGTAGGTAATCGTTAAGTTTCAGAAAGTTGGAAGCCTAATGAAGCGATTTCATTATCCAATCTACAGCGAATTTTTCAACCCCAAAAAAATAGCGGATAAAAGTTTCCATCAATCAGATGAGAGCATTAGCTCACTAGACACTAACACCCTTTTCACAATACGATATTAATACACTAGTTGACTGAAATGGCTGCTTACCCACCGCAATCGATCCGAATCCGAGAAATAATACTCGAAACGAACTACGATATTTCTCGCCGAAATATGTAATGCAGACAAAACAAAAAAAAACACAAATACCTGAAAACCTTTATTATAACAAGAAGATATTTATAGGTTTCTAAAAGTATCAAATCAGAATCATGTTAATCCATCAAATCAGTTATTCGAGATGTCATAAGGAAACCATTATTTAATATAGGTATTCTGGCATATATCTAGTTTTAAATATATCTTAAATTATAGTTAAAGAGAAAAGAAAGAGATAAATCTCGTCCAAATAAGTTCAAGGGGCAAGAGAAATCGTAAAGAAACTGTCACTGTACCATTACGTCGCTAAATGTCAAAAGATAAAACAAAGCTTATTATAAGATGGCTGACCTGTCAGTTATAAGTCATGTTGCATAATAAAACAAAATAATAGATACTCATAATAACTATTTATGTGTGAAATGTATATAAACATGTTAAGTTAAATTTATTGACATTTTTAATACAAAAATATAACATTAAAAATTCAACCCGTTACCTCTGAGAAACTATACCGTCACTCTGCCGATCTACCGTGTTTATGTACAGACTTTAATGTATTTAGCATTTTATAACAGAGGCCCCTTCAAATATTTTTTTTTTGAAAATCAAAACTATTTATATTGGAAAGATGACAATTATTAATACATATAAATAATTTTGTTTATAATTCAACAAAACTATGTCGAGCCCTCCGGACCTAATAACGTCACAAATCAACAAATAGACAGACTGACAAATAACAGACAAGCAATCAAACAGTCCAATATAATATATAACTAATTGTATTGCCTTGGATATAAAATATCGTAATATTATAAAAATAACACTTTGGAACACCATATCTATGTAATTTTATTTTTGGCTAAATATACCTAACAATAAACTAGTTTGAAATTATAATAATATATAATAGAATATATAAAACCTCTACCTAAAATATGAATCGCATATAATTTCAAATTTTCATTTATAAATGTTAATGTTTGTACCTATAGTTATACATTTTTTTTAATCTGAACTCCAATGAACACAAGGACCTTATTGTTAGTATTAATAATAATCAATAAATAAATAAAATGCTTAGAATAAAATATATACGATTATTAGTTTGCAGATATTACCTCAGCTGTCATTCTGAATAGTGTAGTGCTCAGAATTGAAAGGTTCTGAAATTGAAACTCTTTACACCTCACGACTGACACGATTTATTTTAATTCATACGATATTAAATGTATTTAATAAAGATATATTTTATATTTATAAATTACTGCTTTTAATAATAAAGCAATTATATAATACAGAATTAATTCTACAATTATGTATTTACATATTATAGTTTTATACCAGTATATTAAAAAATGCTTTTATACAACGATACCTTGTACGAGTTTTTTATTTTATCAATATTAGATTTATTGAATTGAATATAGTAAATTCCTTCTGTGTAACATTCAAAACAAAGTAAAAATATAAATAAGTTATATTTACATCATTTTTCATAGAAATTGGAGAAAAAGATAAACTAAGAAAAGAATCAAGAACTATTAAGTTTTATAAACGGTTTTTAAATTTTTCTTTAAGTTTTTATATTTACTGTAACTTCCCTTTTGCTTTATTTTTGTTTTCTACTAAGTGTATTTTGGATAAATAAAGTCTCATTACGTCAATATCCTCTTCACCTTAAAATCCATGTAAATGAAATAGAGAGGAACTATTTCATTACTTTGTAAATGACATGAGTGTATTAGCTGTGGCTATATTGGCAATAACTCTCAACTATGCCTCTTGAAATATCAAGTACCTCCTTTGATAATGAGGAAACTTACAGACGTACAGAAGATTGAAATATTTAATCAATAAGTTAATATTTTGTTTCTATAATATATGCCATATCATAGAGGTTCAATATAATTTTAAATGATTTGTCAGATGAAGTCAGTGACAAGCACTAGTTAATTATTTGTAACTTCGCTACCTGTTTTATCTCACGTTTGCTGTGAGTCGTGTTCTCCTAAATTGGATATACAATATTAAACATAAAATTGAAGTAAACGTGCCAACTGCATTGCAAATCTGTTATATATTGAGGTTGTTATAAAACCTTTAATAAATAACTTATAATATATCTTCTTGTCGAGGTAATCCGATATTATAAAAGATGACAGTAATCTTGACAGACGGAATATATATTTAAAGTATTCGATGGTTTACTGCGAATATTTCGAATATTTCGAGTACTTACTTATTTCTATCGATTATTTGTAAGTAACAGATAAGTAAGTTTGGCAACCAATTTACCGAATATAAATAAATAAAATATAAACCGGTGGACATATTTAGCGGAACGCAAAAAACAGACTGCAAGATCATATGAAAACACATTTTTGTTGTACAATACATTTGATTATTATTCTGAATTAATTAAATTAACATTTTTGAACATAAAAAATCACAAAATTAAAGCGAAGGAAACGAAATTAAAGACAATAAGGTCAGTGACTTAATTCTGAAGAGTTTTGACCTAACACAATGAAAACTAAAGAAAAGTTAATATTGTCCAAATGACTGGTTTTTTCGCGATGGGTGATACAATCAGTATTTAGTGTTGCCACCTCTTGCTGTTAAAACTGCCTGCATGCGTCTGGGCATGCTCTCTATTAAATTGTCAATAAAACTTTGCGGCATTGAGTTCCATTCTTCAACCAATGCGGTTTTGAGGTCTCTTACGTTGACAGGTGATGGATTTCTTTGTTTAATTTGTCTTCCCAGTTTGTCCCAAACGTGTTCTATTGGATTTAGGTCTGGCTAGCGTGCCGGCCACCCCAAAACCTGGATTCCGACCTCATTAAGATATTCCGAAACTAATGCCGCAATGTGAGGTCGAGCGTTGTCATGCATTAGAAGAAAATTGTCTCCAATGAAAGGGGCAAAAGGCATCACAATCTGCTCTAAAATGTCGGTTACGTATCTTGCCGCAGTCAGGGAGCCGTTTTCTACGATGTGTAGCTCCGTGCGTGCTCCTAAGCAAATACCGCCCCATACCATTACTGATCCTCTACCATACGGCTTTCTCCCAATAATGTTACACTGAGCGTATCTTTCTCCGGGTCGTCGCCATGCTTTGGTCCTTCCATCATCTGGTTTGAGACAAAATCTGGGCTCATCACTAAAAAGAACTTTTCCCCAAGCGTCATTATTCCAATTTAGGTGGAAACGAGCAAAGCTGGCCCGAGCCACTCGATGACCTGCGGTGAGCTGTGGACCTCTGGCAGGCAAGTACGCCCCTATACCAGCTGCCTTCAGTCTTCTTCTCACGGTTTTGGTACTAATTATCACTTGTCGAACTTCCTGCAGCTGGTTTCGTACCTCAGAAGAAGTCAAGGTACGGTTTCTGAGAACACTGCTGACAATAAATCTATCGTCTCTCTCTCCTGTTACTCTTTTGCGACCTTGTCCTTTACGCCTGGTATACTCTCCAGTCTGCCGGTATCGTTTAACATTGCGGAAAATCACAGACTTTTCCAAGTCTGTGATGTGTAATGTTTGAGCCACTTCATTGTAAGTGTAACCATTTTCAATTAAAGTTACAGCTTTAGAAACCAGAGCAACGCTGAGATCCGGCATTATCGCCTAAATTTATCGAATAAAGTTCAATTCACTCAATAATGACAATTTTTCGTCAAAAAAACAACAGAAATAAAGTTTTTGTTAAAAACAACAAAAGCCGACGAAAATTCCATACACTACGTGTCTCAGAAATTAGCAGATAAACAAAAAAACAAATGAAATTTAAAATAAAATTATTTTTAAAATCATCTTTTTTTTAATACATAATATTGGTATAGTGGCCAGTACGAAAATATGAAAATATTTTCCGTTATTCGACCTTTTTTTTGCGTTCCCCTAAATATGTGCATGAGTGTATTAATATTGATAATAATAATATTGTTCATTTTGTTTCGATGATATTGTTTTATTTAAATTCTATAAACCGTATAATAATCTGGAATTTTATTACGATTTCAGGCAGCAAGTGCTCTGTTTACCCTAGATAGTGCTCGTGGAGAAGAACTAGCTAGGAGACTAGCTCGCGGTGAAAGAAGAAGAAGAAGATGTAGGGCTGCTCTCGCCCTGGTTGCATTACTGCTGTTGTTGGCGGCTGTAGGAGCTGTTGAACTGCTGATGTCCAGGGGACAGAGAATATTTGGGGCAGTTCTACGATGAAATGGTAAGTGAGAGAGTTTTGGAACAAGTTAATTACAATTATCTTAATAATTTAAATAAATATAGAATGAAAAATAAAATCGTTACGGGCAGGGATTCGAACTACAGCGAAATCGTCCCACCCAGGTCACGGGTTCGAATCCTTGCCCATATCGGTTTATTTGTCATTATTAAAATTGAAGTAGGTAAGCTTAACATGGCTATACATATTTATAGACATTTTCAAATACCATAATAATGTTAAGTGTTTTAGAATATTTTTTATAAAAGTTACTTGATATATTAAATGTAAGTGATTTTTAATATCATTGTCTTCTGGTTTCACTATATTAGTATTTTTCCTGTTTTATTTTTAATTTCAGCGGTTCGTGGCTGTGCATTTGAAAAACCGTATAAATGCAAAATTATTACATATCTGGGAATTATGCAGATTTTAATTATTATTTCTGTGTAATGCAAATTAAAAGTTAATTGAACACAACTGTATCAGATTGCTTTTAAACATCAATAAAATAAGCACTTAATATAATTAATTATAAGTATGTAAAATTATTCACAAAATTCTGAATTACGATGTCAGAAGAGACTTCACCGAAGGAAATTTGTTTTCCGATTTTCCTAGGATAATAGGGATTTTCTTGTATTATTAGTTTCTTTATTAAGATACTTATAAAAATAAAATAAAATTGAATTATTGTCGCGAAATCGCAAATAAATTTATTAATTAGAAATGATATATATTTACGTAATTCTTATTTAAATACCAAATTATTGTAGTTTGTAATATAAAACGTGTCATAAAATTTAATTTAGTATATAGATTAATATTATATAATTAATTAATTGAATCTAGGACCAACATTAGAAAGTAGATTATTTTGTATATTTTAGAAAATAGGTAATTAATTCCTTAGAGATAAACACGAATTTAATATACTATATATGTGTGAAATATTTGATTTTCATCTGTCTTCACATTATTTTTTAAGATATAATTAGTTAAACTTTTCTTTCTTACCTAGATACTATTTTCAAATATTGTTTGAATTTAAAATTTAGAAAACTAAAATTTTAAAAAAATATTGTGATAGAAGTTCTTTTTAAGGTTATAATTTTTTAACATTAGAATCACCTTTTTAGTCATTTAATAATTTTATCTTGTTCTTTAATATTAATCAAATATTTGTTTCTTGTACTTTAATCTTTAGAAAATATATTTAAAACAGTTCTTGGCTGTGTAAAGAAAATTTTTAAAAATAATTTACAGGTATTTCTAAGATAGTTTTTTTTTTATTATATAATACATTCATTAGTGCTTATGTGTATATTTGTTATACTTTTTGTGATAACGGTTTTTATAAGAACTAGCACCTAGTGCGTTGTGTGTTTAGTATCAATTATTATATTACTATAAAATACTTATTTTGTTTTATTAAAAAAAAGAACTGTTTTTGCAATATCATTGTGATATACCATTCTAATAATAGTCAAGTATAGTTTCTCGTACAAAGTGTCTGAATCATCACTTAAAGCCTACACATACACAACACCGTTGCACACATACACACTTATTTTACAAACACCATGATAGTTTATCTTAAAACTCAACGTATAGTGAAATCGTAACCTAAGTGGTCTGTGTGTAAATATAGATAATATCCTATCAATTCACTGTTATAATATAATTATTGACTACTATTTACGTCATGTTCAAGTTTTGTTGACTGTCGTCTGTCACAGATCACTATTTTCTATCATGGCGGCCGACTGTCACATGACGAATGAGTAATGACAAATGTTTGTTCAAAAGTACCTACTATTAGATAAGTTTATTTTGTGCCTTCTAGGTGCAATCAAAAGCCATCACAAAATAAAGAAGAAGCTAAGTTATAGAAACTTAAAAACCCATATGTATTATTTGTTATACCTAATTATAATGGTTCACGAACGGTTAATTACAGAAATAAATATTAATTATTAACTTATTTTTTTAATAGGATAAAAGATATACAGTTTAGTAAGTACGTCTCTCCTTCTATCCGATCCTCTTTCTTTAATTTCGGTCTAAAAAAAATAATTTAATAAGAACCGTTTTTCCTGTCAGGACAGAAAAGACAGGACTTTACTGCTCGTCTCCAACACATCTCTGGTACTTACCAGAGATGTGTTGGATCTTTGAAAATATACCCGCAACTACGAATATGAGTAAATACAAATAATTTGTGTTTAGATCTCAATTCTCTTTGATGATTCTGATTACTTTGTTAATTATTAACCAAGATACCTTTGCGGAACAATTTCTAAATAGTAACCCAGTGTAGATGTTAGAAGATTTATAAATTATATTTTTTAGTATAAATGTACCGAATACATGAAATAAACAACATTAGTTTTAATAATATTGTTATTAAAAAAAAATCAGTTGAGGATACCCCCAAAAGTACGGATACGGATATCCGAGGATGCACATTAGGTACTAGTAAATAGTATTGAGGAATATATTAAAAACCATAAGAACGACACTGTTACGGTCAGCAGAATAGAAAAATATTTTTTGGTGTAGAAAAGTACAGGGTAATTTGTCTGATTAGAATCGGACACAGTGTTTAAGCGATGTTGATTTCGAATCTCCTCCGACTATTCCCGATAAAACACGAAGGGTGATAGATGTTTGTTGACAATTATGTGTGACAATAAAATACCCAGTTCTTTAGTTCAATGTATGTTTCTATTTATTAATTTTATTTTATAACATTTATAATTATATCTAAGTATCGTAACAAAATTATTGTTTATCTTATTCATAATATTCCCGTCATAAATAAAATACAAAAATATATCGTCACAATTAATATTTTTTTTATAATAAATATATTCAATAAATTATAATATTACAAAAAGTCATCTAATATTAAATATTTATAATTCAATTACATTATTAAGGTATGTCATTCAATAAAAAATATATATATCAGTCTTCTGCAAAGATAACTTCGTCTATTTTTTGGTCTAGTTCATCCATCGGAACCTCGTCTAGTACTTGACATTTGAAAGCTACCGCCAGAATCTATAATACACATAATTTGATTATTGATTAGTATTATTATTTATATTAAACTCATATTTTTTATGAACTTAAAAAGAAGTTTTTCTTCTTTCAATGATTTTCAGTGAGATTTTTATTTATCATTCATTAATGAAAAATATCATTATTAATTATTTTTTTAATATAAATAATTAAATAAATGACACTGAAATAAATTAAACTGAAAACAAAAGTTCCGTGTTATGTTTATAGGCTAATTTCCGTTTTGCGTAGCACTTTTACAATGAAAAATGTGCCTGAAAATTAACAGTTTCTATATTAAGATAACTTTATCTTGTTCTCCTATTCATATTTGATAACTTTACCTTGGGTGCTGTGTCGGGGTTGGCTCTAAGGTGTGTGATGTATTTATCGTAGTACCCCCCGCCGTGACCCACCCGACCCCCCGCGAGGGAGAACGCTGCTCCCGGAGCTATGATCAGATCCAAACCTGGGAATGATGTAAATATGTATAAAATGCCAAATAGGGCAAAATTTTTAATAAATTCTTTATTGAACAAATTCGGAAAATATTAGACAAATTAGGTGAAAGATACTTAGAAGACATTATTGCGAGTCACAGTGCATTTTCAATATTAATACTTTATCTGTTCCGTGATTTAATTATACCTAATAATATAAAAAATATAATAACAAAAACATTACACTTTGCCTTGAAGTAGGCTCTGGAACTTGACTTTTAAGAAATCACTTGAAAATCCTCATTAATGAAGTATTTGCAATCGACTGACCTTGGTCCAAAGCGTTCTCCCTGGGCATATCCTTGGAGTGCTGCTGGATGCCGTGTCTGGTGAGCGGCATCGCGTCTTCATCTCCTGACTCCAGCTTCAGCATCCTCATGACGCCCCCCGCGTACTGCGGCACGAAGGCTGAAGCCCCCCGCTGCTTGATGTGCTTGATAATAGGTGCTGTGTCCACTTCTTTTGGAGTGCTCATGAAGATGGCTATCCTTTGAGCCGATTTGTAGGAAGGGTGGTTTATGATCTGTAATTACGTAATTCAAACCTTAAAATTAAGATTTTACTAGCAGTGTTGGTTTGTATTATAATTAATATATTTTTATTGTGATGGTAAACAAATTAAATAAAATCTTATAATAACACTAATACAAAAATATTTATATTATATAGTCATATAATAGATAACCTTTAACTTATACAGTTTGATTTAGTTTACATTGAATGTGACGTCATTTTAGTGTTTTATTATCTTTCCTCTTATTTGTTGTAGCTTATCTTACGATGTACAGTCCCTTTAAATGAGGGTTTTGTAATAAATTATAGAAACTTATAATTTTCTAAAGTCCCCTAATTTAGGGTGTAATAATATTACTTTCTTTTCAACAGAAAACTCATTCGGCTATGATTGTCATTTCTAAACGAAAAAATTAAACGAAATAATATAAAGAAACGAAATAATATATACATAATATATAATAATAACAATAATAATAATAATGGGGGACAAATTACACACATTGATCTAACCCCTAAGTAAGCAAATTATTTGCTTGTGTTAAGGGTGTTAGACAACGATACAAATACATAGAAATACACATATAAATAATGAGAATATATTTAATAAACGACCAAACCCAGAAGCACAGACATCTATGCTCATCACATAAATGCCTGTCCCTGCCGGTAATGCGCCGTGTCACGTTAGGCGTCTGCGCTAAACACTCGACCAACGGGGCATGTATATATAGATAAGTATATAAGTAATAAATATTATAATAGCAGGTACCTTGTTATAAACAATCTTAGACTGTCGTTCAATCTCCTCAGTTGTAAGAGCTGCCAATCTCTTGTCAATCTCCTCTCGTACCAACGCCTTGGCAGGGTTGGGCGTGCGACTCATTTTTGATACTTTACTGAAATTTTTAATATTGTTTTTTGCACAATGTCTTGATCTGTGAAAACTAGCATCATAGAGTAGAAATTTGACTTATTGGAACAAATTAGCTTTAATTTTTAATATATATAAATGAGATAAAATTAAGCAGGTATGGAAAATTCCTGTGTTTGCAAAACGTATTCTTCTCCAAGTAAAAAGCAAATATATTGATGACATTGAAACTTTACGTCAGTCTTTAAGTTCTACTTTATTTAAAATTAATATCATGAATTTGTTTAAAGAGTAGTTTAATTTATAAAAAAATCCTATATATATATAATAATAAACCCTATTTTTTTCGATTTTCTATAAAAGCTGATGAGATAGGTTAATAGTTTAACAACATATTTCATGATAGGTACCTATAAGAGAGTTATTAGTAATGAAATACATATTAATAAAGTATTAAAATAATACAAGAATAATAGATAGGTACTCCAATAAATTAATTAAAACTAGCATGAAAAACAAAACAATAATTAATATTAGAGTACTTAATACCATGTAATAAAACAATATTTTATTATGTATGATATATTCCTCAAATTATTATTACCAACACAATAAATGCCAAGAGCATGTGCTACTGGCAACACATTACACAGCTGCTAAATGGCCTCATCATTCAAGTAAACATAATAATACAAAACAATTTTACTGCTCACCTAAAATGGTTCACGATATTCCGTAGCAACATTAACACACAGACTGCTATATAATATATATTATACGAATTGCGATACTATTTTATCAGAATGTCATATCTACGGACTACGCAGTTAAAATACATCTATTTTAAACGTTTCTTTTGACATACAAAAGAAAAGAGACATCGTGCAAACATTGCGATTAATAAAAGTTAAGGATAGCGCCATCTATTAACAAATAGCAGTAGTTCTAAGACACTTAGTTCTGTAAGTATTTTCATAAAATTTGCTAGATGTCATTAATCCGGTATAGTTATTTTATTAATGAAAATAATAATTTAAGCTGCTAGTTATAATTTTCGTTATTCGTCAAATTACAAAGCCCATTAATATTTTTTCATATTTATATATTTTATAATTACTTTTCTATTTAAAAAGAAACAAATTTTTATTTACTAAGTACCTACTTGGTCCTTTCTAACTGTGTTTTTTTCTTTTACCTTTAATTCAACTACTAAAATGCAATAAAACGTTTTATCAAGACATACAAGTACGGGATTATTCCAGTTTAATGGAATATTCCTTTGCCATATCTAGATAAATATTGAAACTTAAACATAGATATGGACAGACTTCAATGAAATACGACATGAAAATTGTGTTAACATAATAAAAGTGAATTATACCGGAAGTTTGTCGATAATAAAACCGGTTTATCAGTGCATTAATTTAATTTATATGGATAAGTAGAGTGCTGGATATTATTCCTGTTAAGTACATACTCGCATGTAAAAAGTTAAATAATACAAAAGATGGTTTCCTGTAGAATAGATTTAGCATAATATACAAGGCATTGTTAGTAGGGAGTATTATCAATGAAATGCTACAATATTGTGTTGTGTATGTGTGGGTGTTACATTGGTTTAGTTATGACTTTGTAATTGTTGGTGATGATTGAGATTAGATGGAAATAGCTTTATAAGTGTGTGTATCTAACACATCAATAAAAATTAATCTATATATACAAATAGTTAATACAAAATCTGAACACTACATAATATGTATATACATATATTTCTAATTAGCTTCTTGTTAATTTTATGACAGAGTTCTCAAATTCGTGTTACTTAAAATGCTTTTTACCTAGTTTGTTCGCGGCTAACTCACAAACTAGGTACATTTCGGAATTTAATAAACTTGGAAGCTATAATGCCTATTATACCTATTAATATTATAAAGATTAGAGCAATCACGAAAACCTATCTTTTTATCGACCTTACATCAATAATATATATACATAATAATATTGTTATCTATCTTTCTATAGAACCTAATATTAATAAGTATTACTTTGCTATTTGGTAAATATTGCGGTTTATAGATTCCTTTCATAATTTTAACTATGTAAGATTTGTAAAATATATCTACATTTTTATAATTTCCGCGAACAGGTAAAAGAGATATTTTTAAAAGTAGAAATAAAATATTTTATTAACCGTGGGCAGACCTTTTTAATATGAATTCATTTAAAAAATAAACACTTGTCTAGGATGTAGTTAATTTTAATAATTAAATTTACGGTCCAATATTGTATTTTTAATATATTTTTTACGTTGGCCATTCACTTTTCACAATAAGAGTGTATTTGTCAGATTGTCATTTTATTTGAGATAAAATGCTCAAAAAGGAGTCTGTAAGTAATAGGTATCTTAAAAACTATTTTGGTGAGTCCTTTGCGTTCTTTTTTTTTTTTTTTTTTTTTTGTTTGATACAATATGTAATATTGTATTTTTAATATTGTAATGATAGTAAATTATACGAGACGTGCGTGTGTCGCTTAAGCTGAAATAATGGTTTTTTGATGACTTCAGTACACTTATTATTAGATAGAGTATTTTTAGATTCTTATTAACCTTTATCTGAGTAACATGAAATTATTTACTCCTTATCTGATTGATATACGTCAAGATATAAATTGATGGATTTAGTACTCTTTGAATTTAGTAAGTTAAAATATTCATAGGGTTAAGTTATTCAAGATAAGATTCTTATTTAAGATTATTAAATTCAATCAGAGTATTTATAATTTTCTTTTACGAGCATGTACCTTTTATTTGATTCATTTACTAACATTGGTAAATTTTATCTTTTTGTTATTAGAGGTGGACGAATTTCAAGCGTGTCAAAGTTTGAATATTTATGAGGGTTTGGACAAACAAACCTACATATCTATAATCATTAGGTACATATATCTTTTGGAATTTTATTTTATTCTGATATCAATGTATTTTTAAAATATTTCACTTCAAACTTTAATATGTGTAACAATGAGAGTGTTAACGTAAACAATTAATCTTTTAATGTATGTGTTTTATAAAAGTTATTGTAGTTACATATAAGTTTTCAGCTTACAGTACTCCTGATGTTAAACTGTCACAATGGAAAATGTCACATTACTCTGTATGTCACCTTACATTTGTACATTAATATGTAATAAGTTTTACTTTCCGGCGCTACTGTAACCGATAAAATAGCATTTGTTCTAGATTATACAGGGTTACTTGTAATTAATTGGCCACCTCTTGCAAGCCGCCCCTCTACATCGATACCAACAACATTTTTTCTAGGACTTTATAAAAAGTGAATTTTCTAATACAAAATTTATTTGTTGCCTCTGAACTGACATTAACTCTGTGCGTAGGGATAGCGCCCGGGCGTTGACCTTTTAAGTACTTCTTACATAATACAGAGTAATAGGTGAAAGAGGGAGCCATTTTTTTTGTTTCGTGTTTTTTTGCTTTGTTTATCAAGTGTTTTGAAAAGTCGTAGAACAAATGTTTTTTACATTTTTAATATTTGTAGAACAAATGCAGATAGGCTGCCTGCAAGAGGTGGTCAGCTAATTACAAATAACCCTGTATATCAGGGGTGGCCAACTTAATCAGAATTAAGATCGACTTTTTACCGACAAATCGCCGTTAGATCTACTTCATTTATTTTTAAAAATTACGTACTTCCTGATATTCAAATGGACCTTTAGGGCAGGTAAATCTTAATTTGAACTTAAAATTTTTAAATACTTTTTGCCTAGCCGGAATCGACTCGACTAGCGGCCGCGATCGACCGGTCGATCGCGATCGACTGGTTGGCCACCCCTGCTGTATATATACATATTACTTTTAGAAGAAAGATTAGTATTAAATATTAATAAATATATGTTCAATGATAAACTCTTAAACTTATATTGATAGTGGACTACGTTATTAATTTATTATCAAAATCAGTTTCTACGTTTTACAATATCTTCATTTATTTATAAATAAAATTGTATAATAGTAGGACTTATTACAAGAATTTATTTGAATACAAAATTGACGTTCAACTTAAGTTTGAATTCAAAGAAAGATAAGTAGGTTCTTATGATAATAAATATTTCTAGATAAAGATGATACTGATCTTTTAACATGATTAGTACCTATACCTATGTGATAGTAATATTAACTTTCTTTAGTTTACACCGCTTATGATTTTAATATATCAGCTCATTAGTGTATTTGGAATCTGAAAGATGAAGTGATCTCGCAATATTAAAACAGTGGGAGGTGCATCTTTAAAGAAATGTCAGGGATGAGAGTGAGAGAGAGAGAAATCTCTCCTTTCCCTTTTTAACCCAGAGAGATTTCTCAGCCTAGGAAATTTTTTAACGCTATTTAATTTCGTATTATAAAAATGTCAAACAATCATAATTAAAAAAAAACACTAACTACCTAAGTCCTCTGGATATATAAAACGATGATTAAATCCTATTAAATCATAACTAGGATAGTAGTAGTAGATAGATAGTCAGTAACCTTAATTGCTTTTATGTAATTAAGATTTGAATCAAAATCTTATCTGTTCTGATTAGGGTTTATTTATTTATGTTAGCGTCTATTTCAATTGTGACCAATTAAAACCGAGTAATCAAAGATATAACCTATGTAGAAAACGTAAGCTGCGTAAATAGAACTTTGATCTGAAATCTACTAAGAAACGAAGTCTGAATGACCAACGAATAACGAGCAAAGTATGTAATGACATTAGCCGTAGATAGTTATAAGAAATCAATGAAAACAACGGCCCTCAGAATAATAACTTTAGTTATTATTCTGAGGAGAATAATAACTAAAGTTATTTTTATTCTAGTTATTATTATTCTGAGGAACTGCCCTATGCGCAATAAATCACAAAGATTATTTTATTATTATAACTGTCATCAGTGGAATTTCCAATTTTATAAATGTCAGATACAATTTTGACATGTTTGGTTATAAATAATTATTCCTCATGTTTTGTTTTAAGATAACAATTGCATTAAAGTTTTATTAAAGTTTAGATTCTTGTTTTGAAATAACTACAATTTTGCAATAAAATGGTAAGGTGACGATTTTTATAATAAATAAACTAATTTAATTAGCGTACCTATTGAAATGTAAACAATATGTTACGTATTCATTTGACACTTACTATAAATATAAGTACATACCTACAATTATATATTTATTATTTAGTATTATATGTGACGATAACAGTATTACTTATTATATTATTGAGCATATATAAAACGTGAAATTCAAAATATGAATAATTTTTGTTGTTTTAAATCAATGATTATTGCTAATATTATTTGTTAACAAAGGTTTATGGATTAACTATTCTACTTTATATTTAATATTTGTTTCTTTTATTACGAGTACATAATACTACACTATAAAACGATCTTCATTGTCAAGAATTACAGAGGTTAGTAGGTTACGTATGATTGAAACACATTTTCTATTCACATTTTTATTTATTGAAAATGTAGCTTTATATTAAAGAATAATATACGAACATGTCCATAACAAAACTGTATTAGATCGTTTAATTTAATCAATAATGTAATTAACGTAATTGAAAAGTATGTTTATACAGTTATGACTATGGTGTCAACCCTTTTAATCGTTTATGTCGACATGAACTCAAATAACGTTACAAAATTTGTAGGTCAACTTTTTAATGGTAACCTACAAAATTCTGCAGTTTCATATCTACATATATGTTTTAAATGCTCTGTTATTTAAGTATTAGATGATTTAGTAAAGTATTTCTTTGTCGTTTGCAGCTATCGAGGTGTGGCGACTAGCGACTCTCAACTCTTATTTCTAACCGTTCTTTGTTCGGCTATCCAGGGGGCGCTGTCGATGTCCGTCGGCCCGCAGTACACCGCCACCATTTGCCACGCTTGTACGTTAATTCACGCTCTTCAAAACGAAAACTTTCTTACGTCAGTTCAATGGATATAACCTAACACGCCGCGAGTTACACATAAATAATGTGTTTATTGTCAACAAATGGTCTGGTTTGCTAAACGAGTTTTATTGAGTGTTATTCAATGATGTGAATTGTGTTGTGTTTAGCTATGAGTATTCAAAAGTGCCTTCTGGATAACTCCAGCAGGATGATTAAAGCGATGTCAACAGCGAAATCATCCAACAGTGAAGTTAAAACGGTTAGTAATGATATTGTAACATGGTGGTTACTAACTTATAGGTTATCTTTATTTGACGTTGAAGGTTAATGTTAAGTTAAACGTTTTACGCGTTTATGTTTATTCGCAGTAATATTAGATATATGAAACTAATTAGACAACATTATCTAATTGCTTATACAGCAAAGAAAATATAGTTCTTGCAGTTTTACCAACATTAAAGACAAACTTTATGAATGGTGACATAAGTTTTATTGGTATTCATCTTCTAATTTAGTTGTGAGATTGACTTTTAGTGTTGCTAAAAAAGTAAGAGCAATGCTATATGATGCATATAACATTTGACTTAATCTATATTTTACTATAATAATTTTAACATGTCACCCAATTCTAAAATTCATTTAATTATAGTTCAAATATATTAAAAATATATGTGAGCGCAATAATATTTACTATACAACCACGTTTGCAAAATATTATAATGTTAACAAAATATTAATTAATTCAAACTCGAATTTTGTTTCACCGTTTATTCTAACAATAAAGGCTAATATAACAAAGGTTTTACTGTAAGTAGCCCGAAGTCGTAGACAATACAAACTTCAATGGAAGTCCTGCCGTAATGTTTAAAAATATGATTTACCATTATTCAGCTTCAATTTCATTAAATGTAGATTATAAAACCATTTATAAAACCTCTTTACTTTTATATGAAACGTTGATTCTGCGTATTTTACAATTAATATTTGTAATGTTTAAGGTTTAATTTTATCCTATTTAGGTATAATTTAAACTTCTAATGATTCTGACCTTAGCTATAGTCGTAATTAGTTTTGGTAAAGAGGTGGTCTCGAAAGAGGTGGCATGGGACTTACCCGGGTGACGTTAGGAGGTGATGGAATATATAAATAGTATGGTGTATTTTCGACATATTTCAACTATTATAATAATAAATTATCTTATATCTCCACATATAACTATTTTGTTTCAAAGAAATCATAAATAAATTTGAAGTTGTTACTGGCAATTGAGAATTGACACATTATTATTGCACAATTAAAACTAAATGTCATAAAATAAAGCTTACAAAGTGATCCTTACATAAATAATTTTCCACTTGTCCGCATGATATTAAAACTGAATCACACCCTTCAATTTATACTGTTTAATCTTGTCATGTTATTACAATAATATTTTTAATTTAAACCGGCATCACACGCATCGATTTACAATACTTGTTCTCAAACAGTTATCTTGATTCTTATCGTATTGAAAGAACGTCAATTGACTTCATCATCGTTTCAATGACGTCACTAATATCACACAAACGTCATTAATTAAAATAGGCATGAAATCGTAATCGTTCACGTTTTATATAATTGATTTTATGTCACGCGGAATATTTTACATTTACAAGGTTACATTCATAGTGAGTTTACTGGGACCTTGTATATATGATTATTTTAATATAAATATTTGAGATTTATGCTATATTTAAAGAATGACAAATGAAGCAAAAAAATAAACATTTATTTTCTCTATAATATTCAACATTTAAACTAGATTAGACGATGTTTGAAAATATCTATAAACATGTCTTATTTAAATTTATATAACTATAAAATGAAAATTAAACCGATACGGGCAGGGATTCGAACCCGCGACCTCTGGGAAACCATCCCGTGGAATTTTATAGTTATATAAATCTAGATTAGAAGATTATAAAAAAAAGTAAATTCAGGTTTTATGTTATAAATATTCTAAAACTATATTTTTGTTACATTGTATATATAAATAGTGTCGTGTGTACCTTACTGAACTAGTTAAAACGTTCGTCACGACAACCATTACGTCGGTCAAACCCTATTTAATATATTATTTACAGTCCGCCTCAACATAACTAGCCTACACTTACAAAGGTATTAAATATAATTATAGTTGCTTTTTAATTCTCATTGTTTGATAATGTATGGTTTGTTGATGCAAGTACAATTTACTCTACACTGCGCATTGCGGCGAATTTGATATGTAGAGATCTACTTCATCGATTTTGTCTCAATACTGCTTTCTTATATAATTAACATATATACTGTTTAATGTATATTATATGCTTGAAATTTGAAAGTTTATTTTATTCAAATTATTAAGACTGTTAAATATATTTAAAGAGACAAATCCGAAACAAAGAACATGTATCATAGTAACATTTGCTCAAATCTTATCTTGTTCAAAATAAGACAGTTAAGTAGATACCAACGTAATTAATGAAGGAAATTATATATTACCACCCTACTGTGTAACATCCCCAAATAAAATGTATCCCAGCATCCGTAATGAGATAAAGCGGGGTGCAGACGACAAGACTTGTTACAGTGTATTATATTCTCTAATTTTACTGATTAGCAGTTATAACATAGTTTTCATAATGATAAAGATAAATTTGTTTTTACTAATCATTACTCAACAAGAGTTACAATATTAATTTTTTTAATCGTTTCTCACAAAAATCTAAAAAGTATCTATTTAGCGTACCTATTTGTAATTAATATTTAATTTATTTGTTACCATACAAAATATACCGCACTGTATAATTATGCGTTTTATTCGATATAGCAATGTATTTTAGCTAGTCTAATAATCGGATAGTGTATATCAGCCTTAATATTATTTTACACAAACGTTTCTCCTCATCACTCAAGCTGGCTCAATGAAGTCTCACATGGCCTTAAATTATTTTTCCTGTAAGATATATGAAACATAATATAAAACCTAAAATTCTAGTTACATTATAACTCGTAACTCATATTATTTTTCATATAGCCATCACGAAAGCGTGATAAGCCAAAAATGTTATTACAGCCATTTTCCCTAATATAATCATCAATCTTGAACATTCAATCTGATATTTAATATATGATAAAGTTAATAATTATAAAGAATATTAATACTTCACGCCATTATATAATAAGGAAATAAATTCATAAATGTACTGTCAATTAAACATGTAATAAGTTAAAACATTAAAGTCCATTTGTAGATGGAATTACAAAGTTGTGACTTTTCTCCCCTTCTTCCTCCTCGCACCATGTTTTGTAAGTCTTACAAGGAGAGACCTATAATAAATTACGTAAATTCTTCTTAAATTTGAATAGTAAATTGTAAAGCATTCGTCTGAAGAGTGCCAGTTTAAAGTTAGTTTTAAGTTGGTTCAACTAACCCCTCATTTTATTTGTACATTTTAAAACTTTTGTTATTAAAATGGCGCTTTTTATGAGTTAACACCTGCTAGTTTGTAAAATATATATTTTACAAATTACCAGTGTCTGCAACTTCAAAAAACGTACCCCGTCAAAGTTTCATTAAATTCCGGCAAGTAGTTTTTGCGTGTGGGAGTATTTCTAGTTCATTTTTAATTATATTTTTATTTTTATTCACAGATATATTTTACAGAGGAAGTAGGTTATTCCTTGTTTGTTATTCCTTTAGAGGCGGACTCTATTTCAATTTTTAAAAAAATATGAGACCATTAACTTTTCTACTTGTTAACCGATTTTATTAAATTAGAAACACTAAATGTAAACTGGGCTTATTACAATACATTCTCAAAAACTTTATCCGTTAATGCGTTTCTGATATTAGCGTTCACAAACATACAAACAAATATAAAACCATTGTTTTGGGTTCTATTGCTCTTATAAAGGCCCCCATTATGTTTTTTTTATATTTTCCATGTACAGAAATCGATCAGTGACAATTTTACTACATGTATAGATTAATAATTTCTGTTTACCTTCAATATGATTTTGACTAAATTGTAAAGAACATCAGGATAATTACAATAATGTTTGGACATTATCTCGCTAACGATTTTCTGATCATTTATCACTTATTACAAAAAATATTATCTTGTTGTCGGTATGTTGATAAAATAACAGTGACCTACATATGAAAAATATTTTTAACGACATAGACAATGATGGCGTGTAGCGTGATACTGAAATATCAGCTATTAGAGAAATAATCACGTGATATACCATAGTTATTATTATTACTATTAACAACTTTTATTATTTATCAAATATTAAAATAATAACACGCGCAAGTGTATTAATATTATTTAATTCAACTTCAAAGCATAATATTTAATATTATTTTCGCGGATTGAATATTATATCATCTACAGAATAACGTGTCCTGATTGGCTGATTCATTGTCGCTTGCTTAACTGCGTTCTAAAAGAAATGTTTACTATTTCTATGTAAAAAAGAAATGCTAATTAGTTGCTTGGCAAGGGTTGTTTATTATGTATACAATGATTGTGCAGAATTATTATTTTTTTATACGTCTTGCTCGAGTTGTTATAGATGATTCTGAAATTAAAAACAAGTTTTGCCCCTAGACTTTCCTTTTAAAAATAAACCATACTGCAACGTGCAACTAGGACAAACTAACACACATTGTTATTATGTTAGACCTTAGAAGGTATATTACGTGACATTTAATATAAACTAAACATGGGGCCTGTCAAAGTTTGTTTAACGCGTGAACTACTGAAGGTCATTAACTTTTGGAACATTAGTTAACTACTAATGAACCATACTTTTATATGTATTTCCTATGTACTAATAGTATGCTATATATTTTGAACGGCATATATACAAGTTGTATAAGCTATATTCTATGTTTATTTGGATAAGTGTCGGTACATCTCAAATTATAATGTATTTGTCTCTAATAAGTGAGGTCATATATATAAATTTTGTTCATAAACAAACTTACAAAATTCATATCATATTGTATTAATATAGATGTTCTCTCAAATAGCATTTAATCAATAATTTCGAGATTGTATTTTCTAGAATTAACATTAAAATATACAATCATTGGTCTTTCATATCTCATTGGAAAATTAATAATAATACTACTTAATGAATCAGCTTCATTTTAATTAGTACTTATAATATGAATAATTTTAATTAAGTATACTATCATTATTATATATTTTTGATATGAACAAAGGTTGAAAAAATATAAACGGGGTTACATATATAGCTTTAGCGATTATATTATCTCGTATTGCGGAATCTTCACACATATAAATATGGATACAAATAACACCTAGACTCCGAATAACAGTTTGTGGATCACACAAAGAATTGTCTCCTGTGGGAATCGAACCCACAATCTTTGGATCAGCAGCCAATATTACTAACCACTACACTAACAGGTCAGGCAGAAACATAAATAACCATGTTAAGCTTTTTTAAATTTTAAATAAATATAGAATGAAATATAAAACGTTATGGGCGATACGGTAGCTCAATTGGTAAAGCGACGGGACGGTTTCCCTGAGGTCGCAGGTTCAAATCCGTGCACGGTTTATTTTTCATTCTATATTTATTTAAAATATATTTGTATTTTCAAGACGATCGATATGTATGCAGGCCCAGTGTCCGAAAACCTTATAAGGCCATAATGTTTATATATTACTAAAGGGCCACCCGTGAGATTGTTTATGACTGGCTATCAGTCAAAATATAAACAAAATACGACGCGTGCGCAGCGCACCTGTTACTAAACGTGTTTGGATTTAACTCATATTAACCGACTGTAAAAAAAGACTTTCAACTTCTTAATTTTTTTATTATTATTTTTAATAACGATTTCATTATTAATTATAATCAAGACAGTAATCTCAATCTTGTTACAAAAGATAAGATGTGATTTTGACAAATATATATATTTTTATCGTCAAATACAAATACAGATTTCAAGTATTGATTATGAGGTTTTATTGTTTTATCATAGATTTACTTTTTTTTTAGTATGTATTAAATAAAAAAAAATAAAATAACTTAAAAATTCCCTTAAACCAAACTTGCTCTCCTAAAAAAAAATTATCCTGTTTTAATTAAAAGATTTACTAAAATTATATTTGATAATAAATACAGATCTGTATATCATCGGATTTTCCCGAGCCTCGATGACAATAGCGAGGGAATTGGCAATTAACACACAAGACTTCTGTAAGCTCTGTTTGATTGGCTGTCCCGGGATTTAGAAACTTTTAGATATTATGATAGAAACAGTCGACATATAAAACAATTATATATATTAAATACCCATTTTTTATGTATAAATGCTCCTTGAAGGAAAAACGTAGTAATCCTTTTTTACGATAAAATGTGAACAGTGAAATATGAAGTTAAGGTTTTATAAAAGAGAAGGGTAAAAAGCAAAATGTTTTTACATAATAATGAATTTTAAATTCATTGAATTCATGAAAAACCATTACACACACAATGCTCAACATAACACACACTACTACATTCTTTACTTTGACCTCTCGTGATAGAATAAAAAAAATCTATGCCTAGAGGTTATTTCAAATTCTCATAAACATTAAAACCTAGAATTACAGTCCAATTTTTTATATAAAACGTTCATTTACTCGTACAACTTATGTTTATTTATGTATTATATATATCTATTATATATTCCTTGTTATATAATTGAATAAATTAAACACTAACTAAGTACTTTTGTCTTTAAACAGTCTTAAAATATCATAGAAAATCCTTGAAATATAATAAAAATGAAAAGATTATATTAATAGCGAACAATTGAATTATGGACAGACTACATCTTATCTAGAATTAGATTCAATAGAACCTAATTAGTACTAAGAATTCATCTCGTGTTAGGAGCCTGTAAATGTATTTCCCTTGAGTACTGTGACATACATTTAGTATTAGTAGGCATGATATTAACAAGTCAAATGAAATGGGTACAATCTATTATTATTACATATTCAAAGAATTAATTATGAGTTAAGTTAGTTAAATGTAGATATTATTTTCTATTGTGTTTCAGAGAATGCACCTGTCTACATTTTCATAGATATTATAATATAAAAAACTTCAAGTGCTAGTCAGATTCGCGCTCGAAGGGTTCTGTACCATTATTTATTTTTAAAATTAATATATAATTAAATATTCTGTGAATATTTCAAGCCGGTTTTAATATCGAACACAAAATCACGTTTCTTGGAGGGGAACCTTAAATATTAATTTAGTTATGTTTTTAGTACCTATTGATTGTTATAGTTCGAACAGAAAAACATCATCTATGAAAATTTTAACTGTCAAATTATTTATTTATTTATATATACTTTATTCTATACTACATAAAAAATACATATTAAAGTTTCAAATTAAATTTAACTATCACGGTTCATGAGATTCAGCCTTGTGACAGACGGATAGATGAACAGTCTCAAGTAAAGTTCCGATTTTACTCTTTAGCTAAGTAACCCTAAACATTTAGGAAAGATCCTATTAAAACTTTTGTTTTGAAACTAAATTTCGTAAATGGAATTTTAATTTATGTTATTATCCTATATATATTTTTACCCCATTACCCTATTTACGATCCCCTAAGCATGGCGTGTTACCTTCGCATGCGATGTCCTGAAATATTTTAAATTAATTATTCTCATAAATGAGTAATGAAATTCAAAGATTCCTTATAACATGCGATGAAATAAAATATGCTTTAGTTATTCTTTTATCATATTTATATATTTTGAACATAGAGTTAAAAACCATAGACCATAACTATACTCTAAGATGGAATAATAGTTAGAAAATGAAAACAAAGAACTGTCATTGTCATTACGTTACATGTCAAAGTATTCTTTCAGTGATAATAAACCTTTTCTAAATTAGTATATTTTTATATATTACTTTTGAAATAATAATAAATACTTCATATTTATAATTTCAGTGCAATACAATAAAATAATTTTATAATCATTAAATTGAGTTTCTTTTTTTAAACTAACTTTTTGTAAAACTAACTAACTTTTTGTAAAACTTGATGCGTCCGAATCAGAACTAATTAGTTACATTTATAATAAATTTATCAGATACGTCGTCAATGAGTTTATTAAATGGTTACCAAAGGTTGCGTATCCCTGCAACATTGCCATTATAATAAACATATTTTCGAACGTTTTCTTATTACTTGTAATAGAATGGGTTATTTACAAAATTAAAGGTTATATATTATTTTGTTGACAACATGCACATAACCTTATTTTAAGCGTTTTTGGAATTGCACAAAATATTAAATAATTTTTAGTTATGGTAACTCCTTTGTTTACATTCTCTAACTATTATTCCATCTCAGAGTATAGCATTGTCGAAGTTTTAAGTTATAGAGGTTTTTGGGTCTGAGGGTGAAGGGAACAGATTATTGTCGAAGTTACTGAGGTCTTTAAATTACGAAGGTTTAACTCATCGAGGTACTACTGTATATATATATATATATATATACATACAACTGTAAACAGACTGTCTGTTACTGTATATCTGAACGATCATATGTTGTTTATACATATTAAATTGTATATTTTTAAACAAAAATGTTTTGGATTTTCAATATAATATTTTGGTTTAGTGCCAGAAATTATAATCACATACGCTGTAGCCGACATGTGCGGAGATCGATTTTTTATTCAATGTTATATTTTTAATATTTCAACCTGAATATACACATTCATATTAACTTAATATTTGGTATTATGTATGCAACATTATCAATCTTTCTTAAATATAAAATATTTTAGATATTATGAGTGTAATTTTGTTTTTACTTTCTTTTTAATTTTTTTAATGTTCAATTGTAAATTGGGAATTATTTTTTTTTTAGACATAGCTTGATTAATGGATACTATACAGAACTGATAAATATACATATGACATATTTTACATGACATATTTGTTTTTGTTAATAAATACGAGTAATACTTATAAACGACAATCTTTATTTAAGTATTATAATTGAAAATAATACTAGATTTGTCTAATGGGATTGAACCCACTACATCCGGGACAATAGTCGGATTTACGACCACTGCGTCAATGAGTTTACTTGCTTTTGCTATAATTATTAATTGTATAAGACATACACAAGTAGATCTAATTAATACAATAACCTATATAAGCTAAGATATAATAAATTTATCACAACAATATTAACAAACCTGCGGCATGTCGATTATTGTTAATTTATGTGATACACTTACGAACATACATACAAATTATCACTATTAAATAATATAACACGTTTATGTAATTAAATGTAATCTCGATTTGTTATTGGTTCAGTTCTATATTCGGAGGTTGATCACCGATAGCGGTGTGTGTTTGTTTGTTTCCTGATACATTGATAAATATTAATATCCGGTAGGTGTTAACGATAAGCCCAAACTGGTTTTACCGGATGGTTATTTAAATCTTTCATTATGTCAATATTTTGATTCAGTGTTTTTATTATTTTATTGATAACAGTTGGTGAGGATATTTATTTTATAATAAAAAAGTGCAACTTTGACACCCCTATCGTAAATTTCTAGACTTATTTCTTATGTTATAGTAGTATGTCAATCAGCAGTCAGTCAATACATATTTAATCTGGTTTTTTCGTTAGTATATTTTTCGTGTGTCTATTATCGTCATGGTACAGCAAATTTACCAATATTTTTTTCATATCATACACTTAAACTTTCTATATTAAACACTGTCCTTTCGTTGAAATCGTAATAGAGATCGTACAGTCCGCTGTGTTCTCTCAGAGACGAATAGTTCCAGGAAACAGTGTTTTCATTTTTAAAGTAACATTGTACTCATCAGATTCTCGTTGCAACGAAAAAATATACATTAAAGATTTATATTATTTACTATTAAGTAATCCGTAGTGACTGTGGCGTTCATACAGACAGACTGTTTCATATTGTAGATATAGACAAAGTGCGATGGAATCTTAACAGAGCTTAAATATGTAGTACTTTAGATAATATCGTAAGCTTTTAGCAACTAAAGTGATATTTGATTTACTTGTGATATTTGAAATAGGTACTCGTAAACTAATAGATTGCTTATAATTATTTTTTTTGAGAAAGGTTTACATAAAAGTATGAAGGCCATTGTTTTGAACCTAGCTATCTAGGTAATCAGTAATTATGTGGAGTATTATCTAGACATACGTATATCCGGAACAACCTTTTGTTATCTACATCTATGACCTTTCACCTTTACCGTGCTATATTCATGAGGAAATAGTCAACAAAACTGCGATAAATCATTTTAATTAAAAAAATGTTAATTCTACTTTTTCGACGACTTAATAGTTCATTGACCTATTAAATTAGGTAAAAAATTCTAAATAAAAATTATTAAATTATGAACCTTATTATCAAAGTCAAACCGAATTTACCGATGAAATTTAAAAAGTTATTTTTAGGAGGATCGGTGAATATCAGACACCTTGAGCGTCCTAATCTCACATCAGGGGATCAAAGAAGCGTGTTTGTTAGTCGAGTGGATTACCCTCGTTACAAAACCGCAACCAGGTCATTGTGAACACACCACTATCGGTAAAAGATATTTATGAAGCCAGTAGCTGATCTGCAGACCTGTGTGATTGATGTAGGAACACTTAGATTTATTAAAGTATGGTTTGAAGATTACATTATCAAATATATTTGTTTTAACGGTATATTATATTGTACAAAGAAGTATTTATACACGAATATTATATTTAAATAAAAAGTAAAATATTGATTTTTTTAAAACTTAGGTTGATATCTTATGGCATGAAACAGCCAGCAATAGTCATCGTTTATAAAAATACGTATAGAATTAAACGTAGTAGCTGTGACATCCAAAATGGAGGACGCCCCCCCACTCCCATTTCAAGAAACCTTGAATGCGCTGTTTCGTGACCGTCTTGTTAACATCATTACTTATATTATGAAATTATCAATAATCTGTCATCTATTCAATAAAATCGATATTTCTTTGAATGATCATTTAAATGTCTACTTGATTTTAATTAGTGTAAATAATAATAAGTTACTGTTTGATGATTAACTTATTATGTTATTTTCGACTTATTATTGTATGAAATCTTAAAATGTCTGTGATATTAATATGTTAGTATTCTATATTTGTATTTGATCAATTATAATTTTTCATTAATAGTGTAGCTATGGCCTGCCTACATTAAAAGAAACATTTATAAAAAAATCAATAGTTGTTCAAATCGAACTCGGTTCGTTTGCCTTGCCGTGTGTTCTTTTTAACAACTGAGCTATCGGACCATAAAAACGGTACATTTTTAAGACTGTAGACTAAATGGGATATTGCTTAATATTGTTTACTATGACAACAACAAATCGTAATATTTTTTATATGTAGTATAAATATTTTATATTTATTTGTGCTTATATTTATATTATGCTTACATTTTTTAACAGGGGGTGCAAAGTGGTCTCAAAAGAGTTGGTCTGGCGATGCTGTCTCTCTCCATACCCATCGATGATAAGAATAAAGTCAGTAATGGGTCATATTATGTCACCCCCCCCTCCCCCTCCTAAATAGTACTGGGGCATGTCATGTCATTTGGTTAATAGGGCATGTATATTTTCCCCCACTCATGTCCATGGTGTAGTATCAACCAAAGAAATAATAAATGTCTATCTGTCTATTAGATAATTGTGTTTATTTTGGTTGGTACTACTGGTTATTGTGTTTAGTTTGGTTGGTACTGGCCTGTCATTTGGGGTGTTTTTGTTATTGCTATTATTTGTGCCGTAAGTGTTTTTGAGAAGTGTTATTTTTTATTTTATTTGCGAACTTCATGGGGCATGTGTTTTGTTTATCCAAATTCATATAAAAGTGTTTTGTGTTATTTTTGTGTTTTATTATTAATGTTTTCATACTACTGTGTTTTTGTTTTAAACCTGGGATTTGTTTTATCTTTATATTGAAATTGATGGTGTTTTTGTTCTGAACATGGGTTTGGTATTATCTCTATAAATATTTATAATTAAATTGATGTTTTTTTTTTTATTCTTTATAAATAAGATTCTACAACTACAACTATGTTACAATAAAGGGCACAAAAGATGTACGAAAGTTTTTATCTAAAGAATTTTTTTATTATCTCGACCAACAGCTCCATACTAGATTTATCTTAAATTACGTTTTTGTGATTGATACAAGGATGTTAAATGTTTATATTATTTTATATATTTATTAATTTACCCTTTATTGAATAAAAAAAAGGCGAATTTAATGCTTATTAGCATTTCTTACCAGTTAACCTCTGCAAATAGTGAGAAATTACGGTAGGCTACTAAAAATCTAATTATGAGTTCTTAATTTTATAATATACAATAAAACAATATAGCATAAACCTAATTTACTAAATTTAAACAATATATAATAAATACATGTTTTTAATTTAATATATATACAGTATATAATTTTTCTCACCGTGATAAAAAAAACATATTTTAAAACCGTTTGTAAAAGACATACTATGATGTTATGTATGTAGCTTATACAATACTCAGCAAAATGGGCTGTCAGATGTCAAAGCGTCTACTAAAGCCCGCTGAAAGCGCTTTAATATAAAAATACAACTAACTCATATATTATACGTATAATATAATGTATAGATGAAACTTATTATATACATATATTATATCAAGACTATTGCACTTATACAAGTATTTAGGTACATAAAGTTGTGCGAACAAAAGCTGCATCTCACTACTATTGATCTCTGAGGTGATTCGCAAAGTTTTAAAGTTGGTAGAACTGATTCCGTGAATAACTATTTGAATTATAAACTTAGAAATAAACGTTAGGTACTTCATATTTCTCAATAAATGTAAGATATTATTTGTATCTCACATGTTTTTTTAAAAACGAGAGTAACTCATTCTATTAATATAACATACATATGTCTTAGAAAATATATACACAGAAAAATTAATCAAAAATACATCTCTAGAGTAATAAAATGTTATAAAAATATATATTTAGTCTCAAAGAAACATGATAACACTAATACCGAACACAACACTACACTATTTCATAGTAAGAGTTTCCTAACTGTATTCTATCGAGTTAGTTTTATTATGCAAAGTAGTTCAGTAAAAGGACTTCTCTAACTCTCAAATCAGTTCAGTGCAACTGCAGGTATAAATTGTGAGATTTCTTCCTTGGAATATTTAAATTTGAGTTACGTTTGAACTTGTTATATAAAATCTGAACTATCTGCTAACTATATAGCACATTTATTGTTGTTTATTTATAAACATTTGTTGTTAAAGTTACACAAATAACAACTAGGCCCTTATTCTGTATGATACACGAGATTGTAAATACACGAAAATGTTTCTCAAATTCCTGTCTATGACATATAAATGGTCTTCTAGTTTTCTTCATCCCGACTTTGTAATGCAACAATTATTGTTAAGGTTTTACTTGCCGCCATATAATATAAAAAGAAAACGTTTAAATTAATGTCAATTCTTTGTTCCTTTATATTTAGTTCTAGTGGAGAGAAAAATGGCTTCTGTTATACATGTAAGTTATTGTAATAAAAGAGTCTAATAAATATCTTCTCTCGAATCTGTGTCTATCATTAAAAGAAAATAAATAAATAATATAAAAACTTGTCAATAAAAAAATTTTGTTGTTAATAAAAAAAAAATTTCAATAACAAGTTTTGAGTGTTTTGTCTTGTTTATTGTATTTTTAATTGCAATTTATAGTTAGGTCATAAATAAACTCTTTTTTCAATAGCATTTTAAATGATCGTTTTAATACATTACATAACGATAAAGCTACAAAAGAACCATCACACATGTTTTGGTAATGCTCGTATTTATTAAATTAAAAATAATTGTAAAGAATGTAAATTACAATTATAATAAAGAATATAAGTTATTTTTTAACTTTATAATACTTTTTAAAATTAAATAACGATATATTTATTTTTATAGAAACGTGCCAACACTTACCACGTTTTTTGTAAACGCGCGATTTCACAACATGCTATTTTGACATTTAAAAACAAGCCCATAACGCACAACAACATGTTTTTAGATTTGACAATGGCATAAACAATACGATCCCATGAAGATTTCACGAATTTATCGTAACGCGGTACGTAACGCGACTATTTGCTTATAGAGAATAAGGGCCCAGTTGTAACTTTTTAAATAAATAGCTTTCGTCAACTGTTTATTTAATTCAATTATAATAATGTTTTTCTATTCCTTAAATAATAATAATTTATCAAATTTCTATATAAAATAATTAAAAATAATGAATATGACAGAACTTAAAACAATTGTTTTTATAATTAATATCCATGTTTGTTTGATATACGCTATCGTTTAGCGCAATGCACAAAATCTGCTGAAAAATTTCGATAAAATTTAATTGCCTTATCTATATAAGGAAAAAATCATTTTAATTGAATATTATAATAAGTTTAAAAAACATGAATTTGTAAACATCATGATGATAGACGACTTATTAATTGAGTCGAGAGGAAAGAGGCCACAGATGAAGTCGCTGGAATGAGCTAGTCTAATATGTAATTATAAAAATATATGTTGCTACAATATTACCTTCATTATGGCTAATCTTATAAACGATAAATACAATTTCGTTATAGTACCTATTAACATATTTCATATATTTTTTAATTTGCGTATATTTTCTATTTGTGTAACTTATTATATAATTAAATGAATTCCCTTAAATTAGTATTTGTTTAAATACACATACATATACTTGTATTTAATGAGATGTGATGAACCGGTCATTTGAAAATCGGATCATTAGGTATCGGTCTGACACCTAACTATACGTTTCGATAATACATATACATAAACTCAAGTATCATTTAATATTAATCAAATACACTAAGATCTATGTAATTATATTCGTGCATGTTAATGGAGGATCTTATAAGACGTATCTTAAATACGTACTTAGTATACATGGGTTATCTTGGCTTATCACTATCTTGTGGCCACGAAATGAGCGGGCAATTCTAATTTACTTTAATTATCGTCACACCCGTAAGAAATTACTAGGATAGTATTAATTTTTTGTTTTTTTTTTTGTATTTTTTCTTGTAAGCAACTGTTTAATATACATAAATGTTTTAAATTCGTAATATCCAGATATTTCTGGAGTAAAGTTTAATGTCTGAAAATTTCCGGGAGAATGATTCGCTGGCAGCGTAGGTACTTACTTAGTATTAATATTCAGGGATGCTGATATCTCTTCTGTAATAACATATCGCATCCGATCGTATTGTCGCATCTGATAATAAAATAATATCAACCTTAAAGGAAATAGGCTTCTACGAGGTGTTCTGAAAGTTGGCGCAACTTAAAATAATAATATGTAATAATAATATCAGGACAAATTACACACATTGATCTAACCCCTAAGTGAGCAAATTATTTGCTTGTGTTAAAGGTGTTAGACAACGATACAAATACATAGAAATACACATATAAATACTGAGAATATATTTAATAAACGACCAAACAAAGAAACAAAGACATCTATGCTCATCACATAAATCCCTGTCTCTGCGGGGAATCGAACCTGAGCCCCATTGCGTCGTGACACGTTAGGCGTCTGCGTTAACCAGTCGACCAACGGGGCGGCAAAATATACTTTCTATTGCTGGTTGAAGGTTATCTTTATGGAACGAGAGAATCTCAACTACTGATCTAACGGGTAATGAGAAATTCTTCAAGACTTCCACTTTCAGACTTTACCACATTTATTATACAAATATTTTATATGGTGCAAATTTAAGTTTTCTTCAAAAATAAGTTAATTCTACAAAACTTTTCTTTATCTTCTCACTATCCGCATTACGTTTGTAAAAGTGTTACTGTTGCCTTCATCAATGATCATAACATATACTAAACTACGATTAATGGATTAATAAAATATCTTCCTCAAACCATATTTTGTCAACAGTGACTCGATCTAAACTATTTCCTTATATGCCCATTATTTTTTCTATTTAAGTACATTTTGCTATTATATCCCGGTTACACCACAATATAAGGACAATTGAATGTAAGAATAAACAATAATGGAATAATATTTCCAAATCAAGTAAAAAGCTACTTTAAATCAAGTTGACAACAAGAAAAAACTTTCACAGGCTTATTTAAGCTTAAATCAACATTAATATCAAAATATAATAAAAATATCTTAATATGAAATCGCTCTTAAGTCACCGCTTGTTTAATGGCCCCATCTCTTAAGATAGCAACAGTGTTATATTACTAGTTGTAACATGACATGTGCCGACTGATATCTGAATCGTGGCGTCCTCTTGATGATAGGTTCGTACCCACGGAAAAGGAAACGTATGTATGTAGTGTTTGAGTATTTCTTTTAATAATTAATTTATAAATATAATGAGTCATAGATTATAAAATAAATTTACACGGAATTCAACTCATCGTAAGTTAAAAAAATATTATTTTTTAATTTTTTTAATGGCCGTATAGTGATGTTGTATTCATTTCGACAGTTACAGAGATAACGGCTCTTTAACAAACAAACAAAAAATTAGACATGTTTTTTGTAAAATGTTGGATATATGTATTTTAAAATTAACTTGATATTCGCCTGACTGCCTCAGCTGTTTTCCCAGGCAAGGTCAGGCGTCAGTAATCAATCATGTTATTGTTATCACATGCTTGTGATAACGGACTTTAATTACAGCGCAGTGGAAATTATGAGATGTTTGTTGATTTTCATTCTCCTACGTTATATGAATTAATATTATTATAATATATATTATGTGTTATATAAACTATATTTAGCTAGGTTAGAATGAGGAAAATATAAACAAATGATGAGTAGAGATGCCACTTATTGACAAACAGCGTAAATCTAAAATATAAATGCGTATCCTCAATAACTTATATTTCAGTACAGAATCCGAAACAAACATTATTTAATTTCACCACAATATACACTTAAAGAGTCTTATAATATTATCTTAATATAATCAAAACTAAGTATACATATAATTTAAAAAAATCAGAACCTAGGTAAAACCATGATAAAACATCATCTGGGAGTTCATATTTAATATTTGCTTGTTTTAAAGATTTTTATTCCCTAAAATATGTTAAAATATGGTTAACTTGTGTATTGACAATTCTAAGGATATTAGTCCTTAAAATATATTTCTCGTGGCCACCGTACCTCTAAAGTAAACTTTGTACAGAGGCCTCTTGATTAAACAAATTGTCTGATTGTGGAACTCTTATTTGTTCTTGTCTTAACTTATCAAGTCCGAGAAGACGATGTGACTTTGTAATAACGTTTATTATTAATAATTTATATAAAAAAAATAGTATACTCTAAAAATACAAGATCCTGAAATATTAAAAAAATATATATATATAATATAAATAATATATATATATATATATATATATAATAGAGCTATAATACCTATTAGTAGTAAGAGATTAATACCTACTTGGGTAACTTGGCTTCTGAATTAATCCCAATATAATCGCATTCAACGTGTTAGGATTCTTAGAAGTCCATTAACTTGAACAAGAAACGAAAGATAGAGAAACTGTATCCTAGTTAGGAAAGAATTAAGTAAGATATAATAGCACGGTTAGACACATCTGTACTCTCCAGTTTTTAAGAAGCTACTAGTTTTTATGGTAAATACTTACTGCCGGAATTACTTTTCGAAGCCTGCACCATTAATATTTTTAAACAAAAATTATTACAGACATTAATTGATAACCAAATATTTTTTTTAAATAAAACCTTAAATTGTATTTAACTCACAGGTTTTCCTGATTGCTCTTAATTAATTGTTATGGAAAATTAGAAATATTTTTTTATCCAAATTAAGTTATCGCAACTGGTCACACTGTTTCACCTACAAATATATATATTCTACTATAAGATTACCTACTTATAGTCCTCTCCTACTTTCAGTGGTGAAACACTGAATTCAGTTAGTCAAGTGTAGTAAAGTGAAACAGCGTTATAAATTACAGTATGTATTTAATTTTAAAAACATGATTTTAAGCTTTGAATGATTGAAAATATCTAATTGATATTTTGTCTGTAAATTACTTAGAAATAATCGTATTATTGTCGCCATTTTAAAATTCAATGTTAATTCAACAATAACATTGCTTATAAAAGTTATAATCTGTTAAAACAACTTAAAAACCATGTACCAACCTGCTAACAATTAAATTTATAGTCCTTTGTTGGGTGCGAGCTTAAATAAGCGGAGCTGTCATTAATCTTCGTACAGCAATCTTTTTGTTACCCTTGTTTCAGTTTCAAAGCGAGGCACAGCTAACCAGAGATAAGTGCCTAAATAATGCTCATGTGACAGGGATGTATTTGTTAAGTGTTTATTTTGCGGAACACACACATGCATATATTTACGTTTGTCTGTGTATTAACAGGTATAGTTTAGGTTTAATGTAAAAATATGTCCATCGAAAAAAAAGAGAGAACAAATGAGGGTACCTACCTATCTGTCTCTCTTTTTTGCTTGTGTGAATAGATAGACAAAGATAAATATCGGTCTCTCATCTTGTCTGTTATTATTTGTCAGACACTCACACTTATGCACTTGTCTATGGCTCCTCTATTCTATGTAAAATAATTCTAAATATCTACCCTTAGGCCTAGATCTTAGTTGATAGCATTAGGATTTTTTTTAAATAGCTTATTAACCGTAATTTTAGTATTTCTTACTGGTTACAATAAATATTAATATTGATACGTCTCTTGAAGGTTGTGTCTGACGTTGCTGTATTTACTAAACTATCTGTTTGACAATGCCTTGCGCATTACGCTCTTCGACTTTGCTGTGACATTCTTGATAGTGTTTTGATAAAGTTACACATATATTGTGTTTTATTTAGAAAATATTCCCTGTGATATATAATACTAGTTGCGCTGTTTTAATTCAGCATTTTTGAGTATTGACTGTTTTAAGGATTAACAAAATTAAATTTAATTAAATAATTTGTATAAAATATGAAGCTATGTTGTACTGTAATAATGGATATTAGAGAGAGGACAAGAAGTGAAAAAGTTTAATAAATAATAATTAAATGTTACAATGACGTCTCTCGGTATACCCACTGAGGCGCCAGTCCATACCATCCTATTTACTTCAGCGTACACACAGAAACCAATCAAAACTATTGTTCAGGTAAGTTCAAATAAACTAACTAAACTAAAAACCATATAAACAAATTTACTGTGGAAATTAATAATCGATCTACAATCCAAGATTGATCACCATTGACGGTTTCTGCGCTGATAACGCAAAAAAAACTGATTGTATTATTTTTTAGGAATAAACTAATTTAACGTCAACCAAACTTGTTAACCGTTATAAGTAGTTAAGGAGTTATTGACACCATATCTCTACCAGCCGTAGACATTATTATTACAGAGGATCCTTAAATAATAATAATAATGAAATAATATGTATACATAATATCCCCTCTCACAATTCTTAAATAATAATAATAATGAAATAATATGTATATATAATATCTCCTTTTAAGTTTTATTTGCTTATAATAAATGCCGCACTCTTTATAATGAAATGTCTACCTTTGGTATCAGTTAAGTTCAACCATTTTTAATGTTTTTATATACTAAAGGGCTGGCCTTTCCATTCGTGTCGTTATAGTTTTGGTTTGAAAATAGTCTCATTTGAAAGGGGTTGGTCTCCCCTGTCTTTTATCACAATTTCTAGCCCGAGCAAATGCCTAGTTTTTTTTTTTTTCTAAATGTTGTGTGACAGTAACTTACAGTATTTTCACCAATATTAGCAGAAAAACACAATGCTTAAATAACATTTCATATCTATGCAATATATTTATAAATTATGTATATTATATATATTAGGATTTCATTTTAATTTAACTAGAAAAACACAATTCCTAACAACTTTGTTGTTTTAGATTCCCGAACAGATTTTTAATCTGTAAAGCATTTGAAATGGCGGTACCTGACAAATGACGTTTACAATTTGAATGATTAAGTTACAGTTTCTTTCCGTGAATGTATACTCTGATGTTTCTCCCTAAATATTTTTCTGGACTCCGATTCTTCTCACACTTATTTGACTTAACCCCTCCCCCCCTCTTTCCGCCTCACCCCTGCTGTAACAAAGTGTTACGCAAGGGTGAAGAGGCTGGCAATCCTGAAGCGCCGGAGACGTCACAGATGTCTTAATTACTTGCATTTTAGGTTAGTTTTTGCGAAACTTCAAATCGCAATATCTCAAAAATAAACATTTGCTCACAATATAAACCGTGTCAGGGGATAAGGTTTAGACCCTCCTCTCCATTCTATTTCACCGACACGAATGGAAAGTCTTACCAAAAATGTAATTTAGTGTTAAATTATGTAAAAAGAACATTTTTTTTCGGTAAATTACAATTATTATTTAATCAAACATGAAACAGTCATTACCATGTAGCAATAAGAGATAGCCTCATAATTGTCTTTAGTTTATTAAAAAAATACTTTTTATTATTTTCATTTCCGAGCTACACACATACAATTTGTGTAGTCATGTCATTCTAAAAATTATAATTAATGAAAATGAAAAGAAAAACAAAAAGTAACAATATTATAAATTATAAAATTACCTTAACTTAAATAAATCTACATTGACTAAGATTGATAAAGTGCTAAGACTGATCAAAATAACTAAGACGGTCAAATTTTTTGCCAAATCCCATATAAATAGTATATAGCACTATGTGAGGTTAACATTAGGTAGATACTACATAAATCCTTTGTCTGTCAATTTGCTTTGGGCTCAGCTAAAGTGGATCACACATGACGTCCTAAATCTTAGATCTTACCTACAATTGATGTTTAACATACTTAGACATCTCAAAGTGTGTTGGGATGAGATACCTCAAAAGTTGAGAGTCATCCCATCAGCCTCAAGAGGAAATCATCGGGTTCCGAATCCAATCAGTTTAAGTTAACTCAAGTGAGATGAATAGATCAAGAGGTTTATTTATATATTATATATCGTTAATGGTTTGAAATTTGAGGTGAAGGTATATTGGTAAAATTATTATGTTTGAATTTATTTATATATTTCATTTTTTTTTCCTGATTTTCAGTCTAGTTAATGAGCAGTAAAAACTGTTAACTTTTTATCCTCAAAAGATGGAAAATTCACTCAAGAGACGTCACACTTTTTAGGTAAAGCATTGCATCTTGATTGAACGACGGCAATTGCTTCAAAACTAGGCAAAAAAGGTTTTTAATTTGTCTATGGATAGAGATCTTATTTTTCAACCGATTTAGCAACATGGGACCGATTAACAACCCCAAATCTCAAATTAAAATAAAAAAATGTGTAACTCGAGAACGATCAAACAGATTGAAAAAAAAATATACTTTTTGTTTTTCTTAATGCTATTTAAGCATATCATTGACTAAAAAAAATTAAGAACTGAATAAGGATTGAGGTTCGCGTGCCAATTATATGCATCTCTCGCTCACTCCGGTGCACGGTTAGACATATACATATATCTTCACTTAGTTTACTATATATTTAAAGTGATCTATCATAGTGTGTAGTCATCATAGTGTGTTTGTGTGCGAATACGTGAATGATGCGATCATTACCGGGCTTGCATCAAACGATGTGGTCAGTCAACCATAAATCATTCCGCAATTGCTGAGTTGTAACTTTTACATACATTGCCTTATATTTATACCTATTTTATCTTCGAGTCGAGTGGTTAGCGCAGACGCCTAACGTGTCACGTCGTAATGGGGCTCGGGTTCGATTCCCGGCAGAGACAGGAATGTATGTGATGATCATAGATGTCTGTGTTTCTGGGTTTGGTCGTTTATTAAATATATTCTCAGTATATATAATGTTATTTCTATGTATTTGTATCGTTGTCTAACACCCTTAACACAAGCAAATAATTTGCTTACTTAGGGGTTAGATCAATGTGTGTAATTTGTCCTGATATTATTATTATTATATTTTATCTGTAAAACACAGTTGCTTATATATACATTGTAATACTTTAGTAAATAACTTGTAAGAATTAGCAAATTATATGTAATTATAATTTTGTTTTGGCTAGCTGGATCAAGAAACAAAAGCTAAATATGGGCCTCATAGGGCCTTAAGGCATTTGTTGTGTCTACAAAGAAACAGCCTAAGGCTCTTACCGAAGACGATACTTAGCTCATGAATAAAGCATTCTGATTCAGTGCACAAAATAAACAATTGCGAAAGACCAAATTAATACTGTTTGGTTATTTTGTGGTTGTATTATTGATTGGTTTCTTGAAGCAAATTCTAGTTAATAATATTATTTATTTATTATTTATGTTTATTAAAGTTTCATTAAAAAAAAGACTCAATTTCAGCGTTGTTTAGTCAGTACAGAGTGAAAAATAATATGTTATTATTTCTTAAAAATTACATTTTTATTAAATTAAGTGTCCAATTAAGTCCAAGTCCAAGTGTAAGTGCTGCATTAAGTGTCCAATTACAGTTAGTGTAGTAGTTAGTGCACGGACACTTACACAAGAGATTCGTTTGTTTCTGTATCCTGAAACAAATAATCTTTTAGTCCGAAATCTCTTATCATTAATACGTCATTATATGTAATTAATAATACATATAAACATTTGTGCTCGATTCTCGAATTCGATTATTAATTATATCTAAGGAGAATAAGCATGCTTGATGTATACAAAAACAATTGCAATTATTTAAGTTCTAGCTATTGCCAGTAACTTCATCTGCTTTAAATTTTAAGAACTATAAAGCTGAGTGTGTGCGTGCGTGCGTGCGTGTGTGTGTGTGCATGTGTACAAATGTGAGTTCTGTTTCATGTATTAAAGAAGATATTTTATGCCAAAAAATTGTCGACACACAAACATACAACATTACAACACGCTATTTTTCCCAAATTAAGGAATAATTGATTGCAAACCAATTCTACTATTGACGATAGGTACTACACAGTTATTATTATTTTTATACTCACATACAGTGTTCCGTACAGTCGGATATATATTTAATATTATATAGGGAACCTTGATAAAATTTATCGTTGTTTGATAATTTTTTAAATAAACTTTGATTTACGAATCCATTGACGTCAGAGACAGTGCTGAAGTATATTTAATACTATAATACCCGGCTTCGCTTACGATTATAATATTTAGTTTTAACTTTCACTTGATAAGTCTACATACGTGTTTACCACATTTTAAATTGATATTGATAAATCATTTACCATGTTGCTAATTTAAATGTAATTATCATTTTATATCAAAAATATTATTAATAATAATAATAATAATAATATCAGGACAAATTACACACATTGATCTCACCCCTAAGTAAGCAAATTATTTGCTTGTGTTAAGGGTGTTAGCCAACGATACAAATACATAGAAATACACATATAAATACTGAAAATATATTTAATAAACGACCAAACCCAGAAACACAGACATTTATGCTCATCACATAAATGCCTGTCCACGCCGGTAATCGAACCCGAGCCCCATTGCGCCGTGACACGTTAGGCGTCTGCGCTAACCACTCGACCAACGGGGCGATATTAATTTCGATAAAAAATGATAACCGTATTTTTTCTTTAATTTTTTATTAATACCAATTTCTTTATTGAAAGGAAGTTGTGTTTGTCTTATGTTATTTTTGAACCATAATCTTAATATGTATACATAAATAGATCTTCAAGTAGCCCGGTAGGATAACTTTATTCTCGCGGTTCATCGTTCTCCAAAATTCGGAAATACTTAAGAACTCAGCGATACGGTAGCTCAATTGGTCGAGCGACGGAACGGTTTCCCAGAGGTCGCGGGTTCGAATCCCTGCCCGTATCGGTTTATTTATCATTCTAGGTTTATGTTCATTTAAATAAGGTTAACATGGCATGGCATAGATATTTTCAAAACAATACTTTAGAAATAGTTAACTCCAAATGTTTCTGAGTTACTCTTAAAGTTATTTAAGGGTAATACTCGAACGTTTATTGATAGCTTGCTGTGTTTTGATAGTTACAGCTAAAATGATATTGTTTGGTTTTTGTATTGATTTTATGAATATGAACTTATACAAGGTTATTTGTAATTAATTGGCCATCTCTTGCAGACCGCTTCTCTACATTAATCCCAACAACATTTGTTCTACAACTTTTTACAAATCATGATAAACAACACAAAAAAAAGAAACAAAAATTTTTTTGCTCATTTACTTATTACTCTGTATTTTGTAAGAAGTACTTAAAAGGTCAACGCTCGGGCGCCATACCAAACGCTCAGAGTTAATACCAGTTCAGAGACATCAAAAAAATTTTGTATGGGAACTATTAAGTCTAAAAAGTCATCAGCAAAATAACACTTTAATTTCCTCTTAAAGGCAGCAGAAGAAATTAAAAGAGTAGAAGTTGGAGATTTTAAATATTTTTCCAGAGAAAAATCAATTTTCTTTCCTGAGTTTTAATAATTGATTATTATTATGAAGAGTGTAATTGGAGTCACCAGCTTGACATTCACCAGATTTGCTCTTTGTAATATTTAAAGTTATTTATTCAATAAATTACTAATTAGGCTTCTAATATGATCTGTAAATAAATATTTTATATAATCTGTTCAATATTTTTTATAAATCTTTTAATATATAACCTCTAATATACGTAAATGTTATATAACATTGTTACATAATTTAATAAATGTTTAGTTAAGGGTCACTGCGATTGAATCCCCATTCACTGTAAAGGTCATACAGTTGTGTTCAATTCTGGAGGTACTTGGGGACGCCCATTCGATAAACGACATTTGATTTCTCAAAGGACATGTTTTTGAAGAGAAAAGTAGATCCGTAGTAAGTTACGAAAACATTATTATGTCAGAATGATTTTATAATAATAATAATATCAGGACAAATAACACACATTGATCTAACCCCTAAGTAAGCAAATTATTTGCTTGTGTTAAGGATGTTAGACAACGATACAAATACATAGAAATAAACATAAATACTGAGAATATATTTAATAAACGACCAAACCCAGAAATACAGATATCTATGCTCATCACATACATGCCTGTCCCTGTCGGGAATCGAATCCGAGCCATTTTAAGTCGCAATACGTTAGGCGTCTGCGCTAACCACTGGACTGACGGGGCGATTGATTGAAATTAATCTTTGATATTATTGTAATAATTTTTTCACTTTTTTGATAGACTAATATTTCAGATGCAAGTCATTTGAATAAAATATAAATAGTCTGCTTAAAATGTGTATGAAGGTTTAAAATCTTTATTAAACCTTTGTGGTCAACCCTCTTTGGATCTTATTTAAATAATTACTTACTTTACATGTATGTTTAATCAGAATATGTAAATCCTACATCTCCTTTCATTCATAAGGGACAAAATATGTTAAGATAAATGATAAATGTAAGAAAATCTTAATTAAGCTTAAGGTTACCTGAAAATTATATATGTTTGATATAATAGGTTGTATGACAAATAAACCGACACGGGACAGAATTCGAACCTGCGACCTCTGGGAAACCGTCCTTTCGCTCTAACAATTGAGCTACCGTATCGTTACCCGTCTCGGTGAATTAATTTTTTTTTCATTGTAGGTTTGTATTTAAAAAATAATTATTAAAAAGAAATCGATGAAAGCTTGAGACAGGACAAAAAGATGGAACATGTATGTTCTTAACAAAAGATTTCGCAGTATTTTATCTTGTTTAGTAGCTATTGAGTAGATGCTTACATACCACTTAATATTAATGTGGTAATGTCTATGTTATGAGTAATGGGGTCTGCCATAGAGTGCGCTAATAATTATAATTAAGAGAATTAAGTAAGATACTTAATCTCCTAATACTATATTCATACTCAAATATTCTATATACTTTATATATAAGATATATATAACTACAAAAACATTATTGCAGTATAGTTTAAGAATACTTATATTTTATAAAACGCCTTGAATTATATTTTTCTGAGAACAATTTTATTATCACTTTTACGATTTCATTTTAACAGAGTACATTTTATCAGAAGCGACAGCCCTGGTACTACTTAAACTGTAAAAGGTGTGATAGATGTGTTATTTAAAAAACAGCTTTATTGTGTATCACAAAAGGTACAAATTAGTTTGAATGATAATTATCATGTCAGGTTGATTAGCTGGTTGAAGCAATATGGCGTCGTTTGCTATCAAGGAAGTTGCTGTGAGATGCAAATTGATTGAATACAAGAGACATACAATATTGATTATTGAATGATATAAAGATTAACTCACGAGTCACATAGTTAACTATATTTCTATATATTTTTATAAATATTTTACCATAGTGTTATCTAAGGCTTTCACGAGTGCTACACATTGAAATAAAACAACTTTTTCGGATTTAACTCGCGTATAATGAATTAATTTTGAAATTTACATTTTAAATCTAACCCGACGTTTCGAATGAATCCTAATTTTAATAGAGTAGATGGTTGGGGATTATCTAACACCTGGGACCCACTTTTGAAAAATATAAAATCCCACGTCTGTGACCGCACTGTAAGACCTCAAGATACTGTTAGTGCGTTATGTGTGAATCCTGAACTGTACGCCCGGAAGCTTAGAAACCGTTGGAGGTAGATGACTAATTAACTGACTTACTGACAGACACCTCCATCTCGTCTTACCGTGAACACGATTGCTGCAAAGCATTCGAAACCCACGGGTTAGATTTAAAATGTAAATTTAAAATTTAATTCAATATACGCGAAATAAATCCGTAAAATAGTTTTATTTCAATGTTACCAATTTACCACAAGTTGTTCTGATATCTAGTTCAAACCAAAAGTTAGTTTGGAAAATATAGAACTATTCGAGTATTTTCTATACCTTTTTGACTGAAAATATTATTATTTATCACTTAGTGACATTATATATTTTAAATAAGTGCTAAGTTATGTCTAAAGAAAGACAAAATATTTTACATATAATAGAATTTAAGATCTATCAAGTTAAAGTTATTTACAATATAAATAAGATACCAGTCTTCCTGAATTTGAAATAAGTTAAACTAAGTTATACTATGTTTAGTTCGAAACATGAACTATAGATTTTGTCTTAATGTAAAATCAAATAAGACAGAAACTTTGATCATAAATTATTTTTTTAAAGCTTCAGAGATAAATCTTAGATCAAGTGAGTGCTAAGTAGTCTGGCAAAGAGATGACTGATCAAAGATTGTTTGTCTCCAGGGTTGTCAAACCGATATAGATAATTTCGTTTTTTTTTTGAGCACAAATAGTAATTTTTAATTTAATTAATGCCTTACCATTATTCTTGATAAGTTTGACGTTTATGCGATTTTATTAATTTGTGCATAAAATTATGCATATAATTATTATACATAGAGTAGAGGAGTCATAGGCAGGCCTGTGACTTGTGAGTGTCAGTGTCTAACAAATAATAAAAGACGGAAGATGAGAGACCCCTACTTATCTTTGTCTAACCACACAAGCAAGAAAGACGGACAGATATCTAGCCTCATTTGCTTTCTCTTTTTTTCGATGGAAACATTTAAGGCTGGCTTCTCTACTCTATGAATTTATGAATTCAATTTAGTCTACTTTGAATTCTGTGGTTCCGAAGTCTTATAAAGCGCTTTGAATTTTATTCAATCGTATTTCGAGATATTTTCAGGTCCCAAATCTGTTTTGCACTGTAGGCTCTAGCCATGCGTGCCTAACAGTGATATAGGCTTCGTGGGGAGTGGGTTAAACTCCAAATAACCCATAATTGGAAGTAGGTTTTCGCTATACTTAGATAAATAAATTTCAATTAATGAAATTCTCTATTTTATATGTTATGACGCTGATATTAACGTTTCCAATCTCGTATGTAAACAATTTTGATACTTGGTCTTCACGGTTTTAAATGAAATTGATAATGTCAATTATTTTACGTCAGTATGACGTCATTTATGTGAATTATTTTTTTAGGGTTTCGTACCCAAAGGGTAAAAACGGGACCCTGTTACTGAGACTTTGCTCTCCGTCTGCCTGTCTGTCAATGGGTGTATCTTATGAGCCATGATAGTCATACAGTTGACATTTTCACAGATTATGTATTTCTGTTTATGTTATAACAACAAATACTAAAAAGCAAAAAATATGTATATTCACGAGAATGTAATGGTACAGAACCCTTTGTGTGCAGGTCCGACTCGCACTTGGCCGGTCTTTTAAATTTACGTCACAGGTATAATATAGGTGATGTTTCATCTTTTATGACATTAATAGAAATTAGCATTTCATTATGAATATCCAAATAATCATGAATTAAGAGGCTCAGTGAAGTTCCTTCATCAGTATATTAATATAATGTAAATTAAATATACCACGATACCATATGGTAGGTATATTTGTCTGTTTGAGATTATAACTGTATATATTTATATATTGTTGTATGTATTTGGTATATAGGTAATATTATTTATATCTTACATTAATGTATGTTATTTCTATAGAAAAACGTAATATTTGTTGCATGATACTCAAATGATCGACCGACAAAAGTCAGTTTCTTCATATGTCTTAGATGTAGTGTAACATGCTAAAAATATTTAAAAGAATTCTAAGGATAGTATACTCATACACATACATTAGCGAGTTTTTTTTATTTTACGACCTAAAACGGGATGCATATTGATCCATATAATTTTATTTGATACCTGTATCACGTCTGGGCGGTGCGCAGGCGCCGATATAGCAATAAAATGTATTAAAGGGAATAGTTCTTTCTTCCAAGTTTAAATAATGAGAGTTCGCGATTATAACTATTGGAATAAATATTTTTATATCAGAAAATATACATTAAATTGAAAAATAAATTTCGGTTTCCACACTATAACTCTTTAAAGATATTATAAATATATATAGATATGTTTATAAATTTAAATTTCAAAAACATGCATTTTTGGCTAGAAAAACTATTAGTAATTAATATATGTACCTATTCAAATAAATAACCTTAAATGTACCTTATCCCTATGTATATTAAATATTATGTATATTAAATTACCTACGTCATAAAAACTGAACTCTTGTCACCCCTTGACGGTTATCAATTACGTCACCACTTTTTCCTTCTCATAAATACCTAAGGGGAGAATCTTGTCTTGCCCCTGTGGTTAAAAGACCTCTAAATTCTAAGCGCCACCCACAGGTCCGAATAATTAATAAAAACCATCCAGTGACAAATACACGTATAAATAACAAATATATATTTTTACATTATGTTATTTTTTCTTTATACATAAATAACAATATACAGTATACAAAATACTCTCTAACTCCTAAAAATATATAATATAATATGTATTATATTATATAAGTAAACAAAATTACCCAAGCAATATTAATTTCTCTACAGGTAAATAGTAACTCATTTTAAATCTCAATAAGGATTTAATTTATCATAATAATAAAACCTAATTTTCTAATATAATGTATATTAATAAACCTCTTTGGCTTAACCTTTTTACGATATAAATTTAGAACAGTAAGAAAAAGTTTATAAATTGTATCAAAGATAAAAACGCGCCAAGAAAATACAAGCAAGGTCGTATTATTATTAGTTGCATTTGAAAAGTAAATATTTATTTCCCATAAGCTTTTAAAATATGTATATATATAAAGTCCACGGTCGTTCCGGTCGTTTGTATCACTCATACTATATTTCAAAATATCTCCAAACATGTTACGCTTAGTTATAATAATAATAATATCAGGACAAATTACACACATTGATCTAACCCTTAAGTAAGTAAATTATTTGCTTGTGTTAAGGGACAACGATACAAATACATAGAAATACATAAATACTGACAATATATTTAATAAACTATGATCATCACATACATGCCTGTCTCTGTCGGGGATCGAACCCGAGTCCCATTGTGTCGCTACACGTTAGGCGTCTGCGCTAACGGCCAACGGGGCGGTTTGTTAATTTATAATAAATTAAATTAAAAATAAATATAGAATGCTAAATAAACCGAAATAGACAGGGGTTCCAACCACATATCTCTGGGAAACCCGATCCGTCGCTCTACCAATTAAACACATTATTCATTTTATTTTAGATGTATTTGAATTTTTTGTCAATATTTAAAACGCTGTGTGTGATCTATTAAAGATTAAACTCAATCAGTAAGGTCTGAAAATAGTTAATTAAACCAAGATTGGCGGACACTGTTCTAGCTGAGTCAGTAACTAACTGTAGCGTCAGCAGATTGTTGAACAAGAGGATATTGTTTTCTCCAGTGAAGTTATCTTAATCATTAATATATATTCGTCACGACTCTGCCATGCTTCAAGCTCATGAATAAAAACCCCGAATTGATTTGAAACTAGTCGGAACAAGAACTACGATTAAATTGAGTGAACACATCATCACCTAAGAATCATCATGGTTCACCAAAGTTTATTTACAAATTACGTATTTATCTTACGTATATTAAAAGATGTTCTATAATTAAAAAAAATATATATATTTGAACATGGAATCTCTTTTATTATTATATATTTATTTTTGGTTTTTGAATCCGATAAGGTTTGATGTTATAAAAACTACCTAAGTTTTAGACAAAAAAATCTTTTTTTATTACAAGTTGTTTTATTCAATAATCTAATATCAATTCCTATTTTTTTTGTGATAACCATTATATAAAAAATAAAATTCTGTTACCCTGCTATCGCTACTCAATTCCAGTTAATCGATACAAGATAGGTGCAGGCAATCAAGATTGAAATAAAACTAGATAAACTAGGTACAAGAAATCATAAAGTATTAAACAGATACGCTTTGAGAAGAGAGTTTGTTTAACGATACCGTTCAAGAAGTCTTTAAGGGTACTAAGTAGGTACCATTTGTACAAAAAGTAGTGAATTAAATTCATATTATTAAAAATAGAATTTAAATTATAATAAAATGTAAATAAAATAATAATAATAAAAACGCTCAGAACGGAGTTTATAAAAGACAGAATAATATACATTTTAATTAGGTCAAGTTGCAATAAAAAAAATACCTTCGAATGTCTGTATCACGCACCAGATCAGCTGTCAAACTAATGTTATACAAATAAGATAATGTTAAAAAGTATTCGAAAATATATTTAATTAATATAAGAATGAGAAAAATCAACAGGGATGAATTACCAGACGTCTTAGGTTCGACTCCTGGTCGTATTGATACTCTACGTATATTTATAATATAGAAGTAAGATAAAATGTGCAAATTAAATTACCAATAGAACAGAATCCATACTGTTCTTACTTTAATTTTTTTTTTATTCTGATTATAATTAATTTCAAGACAATTATAATGGTATAACAAAAGATATTAAAACCAATTAATTAATAAATAAATACTTAATAAAAAAAAAACACATTAAGTAATAGGTCTTTAGTAAAGTAACTAATGAGCTAAAACTCAATCCAATAAGTAAGTTGTACATTCTTTGGTACAAACGTGA